>CM022398.1:6088187-7434189 GCA_011833715.1 Carcinoscorpius rotundicauda
TAACACTAATGTTAAAATAACGATCAATCATGGTGTGTGTGACAGTACAAACCATAAGCATTAATTAACAGTTATTGATTATTGAAGTCCAGTCCTGTCATTTTGTCTACTGTGGGTTTAGTTAATTACATCACCAATAAAAGTGTAATTCTGTTGTTATCTAATATAAAACATGCAGCTCAAGGGAAGCTTTTTGTAACTAAGGGAAGTAGATATATTAAGTATTCTCCACTAGAATGTAATATGATGTGGTGGCAGGTTGTAAAAATATTTAAGACAGTTAAAATTTCTGGTCCATCTGGTGAGTTAGTTGGTAAAAAATATTGATTAAAAAGCAAAGAAGGAAGAAAAATTCAGAAATGGTAAGAGGATGTTTATGTGTCCTTGTCATAACTTTCACAAATGTAATGTTATTTTTACAAATATACTATTCACTCTTGACTCTCCAAGATTTGTCTAAAATTTTCCTTTATCTTGTGAAAAGTGTCAGAGAAATCCTTATAGTACCAGGTTATACTGTATATATAGTGTGATGAAAGGTGTACTGTACACAGGTCATGATTTTTAAATAAAACCTCCAAACTACTAAAATTCAACCTAGATGCACGTCAGAGAATGATAGGAAGTACTTGATGTGTTTTATATATTTGGTATTGTACATCCAAAATCCCCTTTCTGTGTCTTCTTTAACTTTAGACAACTGAAATAACATTAAGTATAGAAACTTCCAAAGATGACATTCAACAACATTCCTCATCCTTATTGCTATGTCTTCTAATTTTTTCATCCTTCAGTGGCCAGTCTGATAGATTCTGTTGTGTACCATTCATCCAGAGCAATCCAAAAGAAGATAGAATTGGGCAAACTGAACTGATTCCTCTCGGGATTTTGAAAAAAGTTCTTTTTACCTGTTTTGTCTCATAACTACAACAAATTTCAATACAATGTTTATTCCATATCATAATTTTTTTATTATTATTGCAATACACAAAGGAATAAAAATAATCATAATGAAATCCTTTATTGTGGATGTTGTACAATATATTGTACTTCTAATAGACACAACTATGGTAAACAAGGCCTATATAATACTGGCAGTCACCTTTAGTTCTCAGTAATTCTAGATTTTGCTTAAGGAAAGTGTTTTAAGCTCTTAGGACAAGTGTCAGACTTAATGCTGTGATTTCTTTCGTATCAAACCTGTGATGTATATTCTGTGTATCTCCACAAGTTTAGTGTTAGTTGATCAACCACTAACTTGAAATCCTAGTGAACTGTTGTCATATCCTCAAATTTCATCAAGTTTTCAATTTAGTAGATCTAACTAACTGAAATATACAGAATATAAACCCAATGCAATTATTTATAAAAACTGTGTAGGTGTTATAAACTTAACATATGTGAACAACAAAAGAAAAGACGTGGTATTATCACACATTTGTAGTAATGTGGATCTAACAAATTGTATGGAATCCCAGGGTAGACCAGTAATTAATCCATTTCATTTAGTCAAACAAAAGATTTGGTTTTAATCCATCAGCTCAGTTTGATTATTTAAAAAGAAGTTACAATCTAATCACTAAAGTGACAGATGAATATTTTTATTGTCCTGCTTTCATTTTTCCCTGACAAGACAGTGGTAAGTTTATGGATTTACAACCAAATATAGAGGATTCTATATGAGGTAGACATAGCAGATTGTTTTTTTTTAAAACAAGTTTATTTTCAGTTAGTAACCACACTATCCCCTTCTTCAAGTTTACCATATCGAAGAAATTCGTGTTCCTAGAAAAGCACATGTAAAAATAATGATAGAAAGGAACTTGAGAACAATTCTGCTGACAATAAAAATGGTTGACTTTGAAACTTTCACAACATGGAACGTATAAATAAAAAAGCCATACAATTATTATAACAACCCTGCACTGCGATGAGTAGCGGTAAAAAATTCTGACAGGCTTGTAGTTGTAAAGTTAATGAGGAAATCTTAAAATTTATCAAAATGATCGTACATAATAAGGTAAGATAAAAGCGTGATTTCAAATGTTATAATCACAGCTGTAAAGTACGTGAAATTTAAAATGTAAACATAAACTGGTAATAATATTAAACATGTTACACGGTCTAAAGCTAGCCATTGTATTATAATAAGCTGTCTTATTTTTTTATCTCAATTTTCGGTTTTCTCACTATTGTTATAATACCAATGAAGTTTCTGAAAGAGTGACAAGTCTTTTACTGTCCATGTGTTAGTGGATTGATAGAAGTAATTTTGTATACTTGTGTATATTTATATATATATATAAAAGTATATATGTACACCTGTAAAGTTTTCATACTCTTTGTTATCTTATGCAATGAATAAATTACTTAATGTGCATCACTTTCATTCATCATGTACTTATTAACACCAAAAATACACATCCACTGATTTCTTGGAAGAGTTCTTCATGAATGATTATTACAAACGGAAACTTGAGTCTTAAGTATGACCTTTGCCAATATGACTGTTAAAACAGAGTGAGCTTAGGTTAAAATATGAAAAGTAGGGCTGTATTTGATGGTACGAGTAGAATAAGACAAGTTGTGGTACAAACAGTAGGACTTTATTAGACAGTAAAAGTAGTATGAGACCAGGTTCATGTACAAACAGTAGGACTGTATTACAGTAAAAGTAGAATGAGACCAGGTTCATGTACAAACAGTAGGACCGTATTAGACAGTAAAAGTAGAATGAGACCAGGTTCGTGTACAAACAGTAGGACTGTATTAGACAGTAAAAGTAGAATGAGACAAGGTTCATGTACAAACAGTAGGACTGTATTAGACAGTAAAAGTAGAATGAGACCAGGTTCATGTACAAACAGGTGGACTGTGTTAGACAGTAAAAGTAGAATGAGACCAGGTTCATGTACAAACAGTAGGACTGTGTTAGACAGTAAAAGTAGAATGAGACCAGGTTCATGTACAAACAGTAGGACTGTATTAGACTGAAAAGTAGAATGAGACCAGGTTCATGTACAAACAGTAGGACTGTATTAGACAGTAAAAGTAGAATGAGACCAGGTTCATGTACAAACAGTAGGACTGTATTAGACTGAAAAGTAGAATGAGACCAGGTTCATGTACAAACAGTAGGACTGTATTAGACTGAAAAGTAGAATGAGACCAGGTTCATGTACAAACAGTAGGACTGTATTAGACTGAAAAGTAGAATGAGACCAGGTTCATGTACAAACAGTAGGACTGTATTAGACAGTAAAAGTAGAATGAGACCAGGTTCATGTACAAACAGTAGGACTGTATTAGACAGTAAAAGTAGAATGAGACCAGGTTCATGTACAAACAGTAGGACTGTGTTAGACAGTAAAAGTAGAATGAGACCAGGTTCATGTACAAACAGTAGGACTGTGTTAGACAGTAAAAGTAGAATGAGACCAGGTTCATGTACAAACAGTAGAACTGTGTTAGACAGTAAAAGTAGAATGAGACCAGGTTCATGTACAAACAGTAGGACTGTGTTAGACAGTAAAAGTAGAATGAGACCAGGTTCATGTACAAACAGTAGGACTGAATTAGACTGAAAAGTAGAATGAGACCAGGTTCATGTACAAACAGTAGGACTGTATTAGACAGTAAAAGTTGAATGAGACCAGGTTCATGTACAAACAGTAGGACTGTATTAGACAGTAAAAGTAGAATGAGACCAGGTTCATGTACAAACAGTAGGACTGTATTAGACTGAAAAGTAGAATGAGACCAGGTTCATGTACAAACAGTAGGACTGTATTAGACAGTAAAAGTAGAATGAGACCAGGTTCATGTACAAACAGTAGGACTGTATTTGACAGTAAAAAAAAAAACGAGACTAAGTCATGAACAGCAGGGCTGTATTTGTCTGTAAAAGTGTAATCAGATTAAGAGAGTGTGGGCTGTTACATATTGGTTGGAATCATTCATCAACATAACAGGAGGACAAACAGAATGGATGACAAAGTCATACTAAATTTTGGTGAAACCAAGTTTGTGTAAATAAATATATTTAACAGAAAAACATTTTAACACCACATGAACACTGTATTGGCGTTGCATTCAGAGAAAGAAAAACTTTGCAAGTTCTTAAAATTGTTAGTATTCTTGAAGTTCTTACAACGTATTCAATACTGCACCAACTGACAGTCGTGAGAAGTTACATTACTAGTTGTCAGAACCTGCTACTATCCAACTGTATGCAAGGGAAAAATTCTTCTGGTCCTTGCAGGAACTTGTTTTTTAAGGCCCAGTATTTATCTGAACCATTTTGTTTTAATTTGCATTTACATATAGATTTATCTTTTCTCTTTTAAAAACATGTCTGCTTCACCCAACAAAGTACCAACTTTCTTTTGTATTAACCAAAGTAAGATTGCTAATGTTGCTTTACCTATCACTCACAAAATTCCCAAAAATAACAAGGTTCTTTAATTATTGTTCGCTGAAAAACCCATCAATAAAAAGCATTACAGCAAATCTACATTTTGAATTTCTCTTAAGAATAGACTTTATTCACCACAGATAGGAAAATCTATGCCAATGACGTTAACACATCAACCGAAACATAACACACACCTAAAGTGCTGGACATTTAACATCCAGAATTATACATTAGGTAGAATGTAGTTGGAAATAACATTTACCATTTTATGGACATTTAGGCATTGAAGGTTTCTATGTTAATCTTACTCCAGAGAATGTTATATCTACGATTTCTCATAGACTGGTGTTTGTACAGCTCAGTGTATATTTTCCCAAAATTTCCCATGTAAAAATCACACATTTGTTTTTGTTTTGTTTTTATTACTCTAAGAAAGTTGTACCACTTCACTGTATTGTCCGTCATGAAATAAACTTGGTACAGCAACTAGGCCTGCCTGCTGTCGTAAAGAATCAAAATTTCACATAACTTACAGAAAGTGCACTTTCATTGACATTTTATTACAGAATGTTATCTGTACAACCTTTCAGATGTTAACATTTTAGTATTCATAATGTTATTCAAAGCTTTTTTTTCAATAATTATATACAAGAATTGTTCTATCATGTAAACATACAGAATTTTCACCTGTTCACATGGTAAAAAAGAAGACTTTACAATATGTAAACCATACTCGGGTATCTTAATATGCTAAGAATTGAGAGATTAATTTTTATATCTTCTAATGGTATGGAGACAATTTAAATACATCTTTTTAACCACCTTACTTTCGAATGTTTAAGAACAAAGATGTCAGACAGCATTTTTTTAGTTCTCATGATGCACGTTAATCAACATTTATATAGATAACCAAGATTTCCAACTATATTAAGAAATTATATACACATTTGTTGTTTAACTTTGTGATGTTTTGAAAAATCTGGGGTAATCCAATTAAATGTTGATTAATCTTAATTTAGTCTTAAACAATGATGTACTTCTTGAAATGCATTGCAGTCTGAACTAAGTGAGGAACATTAATATTTAAAACAAGGAATAGTTTTTACTTTTAGCCTGTATAATTTTGTACTCTCATTAATGGTCTGTATAAAGTTGTTACTTCAGTTTTAAAAAATTTCGAATGTTCATAATTTGTATCTTATGAACAGCTATGCATGTCAAATATAGGCTACATCCATAACCGTTTCTGATTACTTGGCCACACACAACTCCAGAGAAGCACAAAAAACGTGCTAAAGCAAATGAGAAACAAGCCACAACTTGGCTGAGATTTTTAGCAACTGAAAGAGGTAGTTGATAAATGTTTTGTGTAAAAGTTGATTTTAGTAAAGGAACAATTCACAGCTGCTGTTAGTATCTTACAGATGAAAGGTTACCCCAATCTAGCTCAAGACACAAATTATAACATGAAATATTTTTCCCCACTGCCAAAATAAATGAGCAATACAAAGAAATAACCAATTATATTCAATCAAAACTAAATAAACAAATCTGTTTCACTTACACTTGTAAGCAGAATACAGTAATAGCAACTTTCGTTACAGGTTTACATAATAATTTAATTTTATACTTTGTTACATAAATTGTACCATTTACATAACTAGCACAATACAGTGTTAACAAAACTTGTTATATTGTATAATTATGTGGCAGACAAAAATGAAAGAAATTATGTTTCATTTACATAAGAAATAAAGTTCAATAAATTGGCGAGTCATTAGCATAAAGCCACCAAAAACTATCAAAAATGTCGTACTGATTAATTTGTCCTTTAGAAATTTCAAGTTAACAGTAAAAAAATAAGACACTAAACAAAAATAGTAATTTTACACAAAATGGGTGCCCCAGTTTTATATATATATTCAATCTCTTTAAAAATCAAGAATTAATATTTTTATCTTTACACTGCTTGTCTCCACTATGAATTTTTGAATGGATTATGATATTACTTAAGAATTGAGATCTCTTTCCTAGCATGTTTAGGTAATTACTGTTGTAACAAAAGAACCAAATATATGGGATCCATTGTAGATTTACTTCACATTGTTCACATATATATTTAAATAACTGGGAATGCTTGGAAAACAAAATCAAAGCTAGCTGTAGTCTTCATTATTACTATTATTAGCAACAGTTATCATTCCTTGTAGCTTTGAGCTACGTCAAACCCAGCGTGGTCCACGTAGCTTGGTGGCATCATGAATGTCCTTGTGAATTCGTGTAAGTATGGCAATATTCCCAAACATTTAACGGTTGACCACATGCACTTCTTAAAACTGGACAGAAATGTTGTACGACATGTCACGTACTCAAATAAGAAAAACTGGTTCTATCCTAATATCAGCTACTTATTTACAGTGGTAAAAAAAAAGATGGATTTTCTGCCGGTTTTGTGATCATCATTTCAGGAACCTTTGCATCGTCCTTATGAATGTCAGAAGAAACTCGTCCTTCATGAAACTGTAACTTAAACCAGGGGTGATCAAGAACATCTTCGACTGTAAATCTTTCTTTAGGGTCTTTTCTCAGTAAATTGCGAATGAGACATTTCGCTTGCAAAGAAATAAAGTCTGGAATTGTATATTTCCCTCTACGAATTTTCCCAATGAGAGATGTATGGTTACTGTCATTAAAGGGATACCGTCCTACCAGAAGGGTGTACAGTATTACTCCTAAGCTCCAACAGTCTGCAGCTCTCCCAGAGTAGGTTTCTGTTGGTGTAAGGATTTCTGGACTCACGTAAGCTGGACAGCCATGTCTGTCACTAAGCTGATCATTGTTGTCATCATCCAGCATTACAGCGTCGTCTAGCGTCTCCAACTTAAGTTGGGTTCTACAATAAGAAAATTAAGAAATGCTTTTGGTCACAACCTCTTTCACCAATATTCATACTTGGTAATTATTCTGTTGAAATGGTTAAAAAATACTGATACATATTTTTATTTACATTTTATTTCGTGAATGTTTACTCAATATATAAATATAAAAATCACGTTAATCTTCGTGCAAAGTGGCTTATTTGTTTTACACATTACCTCGACAGCATTTCTCAGCACCAATAAAATAAACTGTCTCGCACATTTGGAGTTCTCATCACGCTTTATAGCAACATAATTAATACTGCGTGATTTCTATAATTTCTCGCGAAGAAATATATTATTTTACATTAGAATTTTAATAATTTGACTAAATTTTGAGACACAAATATTTATTACTATTGGTAGTTGTGTGAAAAGTTTAGTCTGTGTTATCGACCGTGCTGCGTTACGTGACAAAAGATGAAAGGTAAGCCTAACGATTCATAAACATTTTAACGTTTGCTCTCTTTATTTTCTGTTATAATAATTCAAGAACTACACACCTGATACGTGTTTTGCTCTCAAATTATATCAAACATGGGAGGGCAGTACTACAAATGTATTTTAATAAAGTCCACTATAATGTTCCATAACAAATGTATTTTAATAAAGTCCACTATAATGTTCCATAGCTTCTACGTTCGAGAATGCGACGCACCTGCTACCCTAAATAATGTAGTTTGCGCAATACCAACAACCAAATAAATAGTTTCACTACATACAAGGTTCAGATTATTAAACTCCCTTTAACACCATCGTCGTATTTTAATTCGTTATATAAAATTTTATTACACAATAACCCGACATACAAAAAGGCGAAACTAGGCCTTACGAGTTATGACAACTCAATCGGTCTGACACGTGTGCGATTATACGTCGATAGTAACTTCAGCATCACACATTCACACCTATATTTTCCAAACTTCAGATGTACATGACCTCGTAAAAGTTCAATTTACATTTCGTACATCATGTCTTTAAGATGATACGTAATACAACAAACTTGCTGGGATATTCTGGAACGAAAATTTTTCTAGGGGGCCGTTTAAGTATTACTGTAATGAAATAAATATCGGATACGCAGATATGAAATTTAAGTAAAGAGTGCACTTTTTATATGCCCCCTTCAATTCTCTAACACTGGCGATTTTGAATCTGACGGTCAATGACCCCCAAAGGAATGTATGAAAACTGCAAGGGGG
The DNA here is from genome assembly GCA_011833715.1 of Carcinoscorpius rotundicauda. NCBI lineage: Eukaryota > Metazoa > Arthropoda > Merostomata > Xiphosura > Limulidae > Carcinoscorpius > Carcinoscorpius rotundicauda. The sequence continues at coordinate 6,096,722 of CM022398.1, forward strand.
CAACATAATTTTGATAAAAAAAAAAATAACAAGGTTCTTCAGCCCTACGACCATTATTTTATATTTTACACGACAAAAACTTATTCCTTAACACCAATAAATCGGTTTCGAGCTGCAACGTGATCCTACTGGATCAGAACAAATTTAGGGGTTAATCTATGTTTTAGTTCATTATTACAAGATGTTCCTTTACGAAAAAAAACTTACAGAACTGATTAGACGGCTAATAACGTGTTAGCGAAGCTTTCAAGGACGGCAGTAAACAGTTGTTATAAATATTGTGACGCCCCCTAGAAGCGATCTTAGGTACGGGTAGTGCTGGGCAAGACAAGCAAACACTCCATAGCCAATAACAAGTTTCCGATTGCATCACTCTTAACACGACAAAGTATTTCGATAGATTTACACGTACGTGAAAACTACAAGTAGATTAACATCAACCTTCGGGTATGTTCACATGTAAATTCGAAATTTCGCAACATCGAGTTTGTTTCTTTTTCCAGGGTTGCATATAATCTTACTCATGCTGATAAAATTGAAGTTTGATTACTTAAGACATACGAAGTTACTTGTTTTATAGAAACTTGTACAATACGAAAGTTTACCGTGGTATTTTGGTACGAAACACTGCTTCGACACAAGACAAGCATAAATAAAACATTTTTTTCATTTTAAACGCATTACAAAATACAAATTCAGCGCCAGCTACAGTATTTGTTATTACACAAACTAATAAACAGGTCTAACTAATACAAAACTATTGGTGTGACAGACTTGTTTGGAGTATGTCAAGTTATAACAAAAATGAGTGCAATATATAACCCAAAATGGATAAAAACGTTTTACAGGTAAAATTAACAAACCCTTAATACCAAACTACTGTTTCTTTCGTTGTTTACCGCAAAACCACACAATGGTCTTAAGTATGCCTGCCACGAGTACGAAACCCAGTTTTTCACATTAAGACTTCCCGCTGAGCGAATGGGGGCAGCTAAGCTACTGTTTGTTTGTTTTCACAAAGCTACTCGAGGGCTATCTGTGCTAGCCGTACCCAGTTTAGCAGTATAAGACTAGAGGGAAGGTAGCTAGTCATCACCGCTCACCGCCAACTCGTGGGCTACTCTTTTACCAACGAATAGCGGGATTGACCGTGACATAACAACACCCCCACGGCTGAAGGGTGAACATGTTTGACGCGACGGGGATTCGAACCAGCGACCCACACACACACACAAAGCTTAGAAGAGAGTTATTTGAACTTTATTTCAGTATAGAACGGTATATTTTATATTTTTAACAGCGAGATTTGTACGAATCGAAAAATGACAAAAATCCAAAGTTACTAAAAACTATCTTTTCAATAATTTCAGTGTACTCGCCACGTGGCGATCACTATGCGGGTACTGGAACCCGCAAAAACAAGCCCGATATTACTTTTGAACAGTGCGACAATTTACGTGTCGCAGATTTTTAGTGGCTGTGACGCGAACAAAAGGTGTTGAATTTGATGGCAATAAACTATGCGTTTTCAAGTTACCTTCATGTTATTGGATGACCAGGTGTTAAGAGATCCTTACGCTGAAGTAATAACTATCTGGTTCACACTAAATCATTTTCCTTAACAAAACACTTAATGAAACTATTAATTATTATATCCCAAACAGATTTCTTTTATATGTATTTAAATTGCTCTAGGTTAACAAATTACAAAATTTGACAGGTTTTATTCGAAGGCTCTTAAAATTACGAGATTTCGCCCGGGTGCGTGTGATGTTTTAAACCTACAACTTTCCCTATCATTATAAATATTATAATCACATTAATTTACTTTGTCAATATCATATAATTCACTAAACCTAAACATCAGCGTAAAGCTAGAATATTAAAAAGAAATGTTAATTAATCCTAATAAGACAGTTCATTAGACGTTTAATAAATATTTCAAACCTGATACAAAAATTATTAACTAACGGGCAACAAACGTACACGGAAACTAAACTAAACTAAACTTCAAGCACATTAAGTACGAATTGTCTTATTCATTCACAAAAAACAGCATGCCAAAGCCAGAAAACATTGGCGACGTCTAATTGGCCAAATGTCCACCAATCGAAAAACCGCCTTTCCATTCAATGAAGGACGAATAAGAAGGTTGGATATTATTTTGTTTAATAGCCATATTTTTTGTTTTATCAGCCTAGTTTAAGTTATGGATGTAAACAACATTCATCTAAATAAACATACTACATTTGGTAATTTATTTTCATATATTTACTGGCTAAAAACACGCGCATATTAAATACATGAACTATTACACGCTCCTGCACTCGGTATTTAAGCGTTACGTTATTAAACAGAGAACCCGTAGTGACAATTATGTCGTATTATTTTATTGAAAAAAAAAGTTCCTTTGGTTCCTCATCTTTCTATTTTCATCGTAAATTAGACTAAAATACGAAATCTAAGAAAACAAATATTAATTGCAATTATTACTACCTCTCGGGATCTTTAAAGACAAATTTTCGAAGTTTCAGATCTCGTAAAACTACACCTTCATCGTGGCAGGCCTGGACAGCTTTAACTACCTGCCGAAAAATTTCTACCGCCACCGATTCTTTGAGACAACGTTTGGAACGCACGTAAGAGTGCAAGTCTTCGTACGATCGCGGGAAAAAAATGTACGCTCGACTTGTGCCAACCAACACTTCTTCAACCCTGTTGACCTGTGGGTGTCCATCTAACCGCAGGTAACCAGCAAGAGTTTTTTCATACAAGTCTTTGGATACAACCTGCAATGGACAGAAATAGCCGTTAGGTATCCATTAATCTGAAAGCTCTCTTTTTATTAGTCAGATTAAAAACAAAAACAGCTTTTAAGAAAGCGTCGTTTTGAAAGACGTACATACAAAATAATTTATATAGGCTTACAAGAACGAGACAAACTGAAAAGATACTAACAGTAGAACCATGAATTACTATAATAAATTGTAATAAAATCTGTGATAAAAACGAGTCTTCCAAACTCAATTATAAATTAAAGAGGTCGTTCTAAGTTGTCACAAGCGTACAATGAAATACGCTGAAGAATGCGATAATGGGTCGTCCAGGCTTAAGAATGTTGTTACCAATACATAGGTAGTAAACATGTATCCCTAACAGTAACTTCAGAAAAACTGAGGCTAAAACATCATTCTCATGTTGCTAAGTGCCAATTTATAGTGATCAATGTTGTTTTTTAACTTATTTAAATAACTTCACTATTTTATTGTAGTTTCATAGGGGTGTGGGGTTACGAAAATTCTTACATTTTGTACGCACGAGAAAAACTGTAAATGACCCCATGTATCAAATCTTACATTTCATACAGCAACACAAGGTATTCAAAAAATTTTAAAACTTTCTCAACTTATGAATTACACACGCACATACATATACCTAACCCTTAACCCAGCGATTTAGATGAGGGCTTACAACACTAAAAATCAGGGTTCGATCGCAGCTGCGACCACACAAAGGACACTACATTGTGCGAATAACAATAATACTGTCGTATGTTAATTGTTCAATACACCACAATCAACAGCACCATACCCTCGTGTCCCTAATGACACAGGTGTAGCAATCCAGGAACGTGTTTAATTATACTTGTTATTCATCTAAAAAACAACGAAATCGTTGAAAAAAAAAAAACACGTCATTTATCTGTATGTACTTTATTTTTAAAGAGAATGAAAATAAAAACATGCGAATTTTCCCGGAAAATGCAACAGATATTTAAATTTTCAAATGGTTAAAATATGCATTATTTATAACTAAAAAAATTAACACCACCATTGAAAATATTTTTTGTTCATACACTAAATGCTCTATTCCAATGTTCAAATCCAACGGTTAACGTTCCGCTGAAATCGCCAAAATAATATATGAAGTTTTCTCACCCCGAGGTATGCATTATATTTAAATAATCGTGGAGATACAATCATTTAGAACATAAGAATATTTCTCTTATAAACTAATTTTTAAAAAGCTTCAAATATTACAGATGTTCCTTGATTTATTTCGAGTCAGTGAGTAAAGGTACATACATCAAAACACAAACAAGGTTTCTTTCCGCATTTTGACAGAACTCAAACGAGATCTACTTTCCGTTATACGACATCTTAGAATAACAGATTTTCCCACACGCTCAGATTTTCCATTCATTTAAGTACTTTTGAATGAAAAGTTTGTTTCTCATTGTTTAAACTGTGGAGTATTTACTATAATAATGTTGATGGGACATAATTAAAACATTATAAAACTTACTCTTGGGTGTTTATAGCTGTATTACGAACGTTAAGATAGTACGGTGCGACTTGAATAAATTAAAACTGGCAAGTTAAGACAAATTTGGCAAATGATCTTTAATAAAGTAAGAGCATTTGGATCGTAATTTACACCACATGGTTAATGTAAACAGGAAACCACACACCATCACGACCGGAGAAAAATGTTCTTGGCGAAGGGCCATCGAAGAAGTTCTCAGTTGCTCGTAGTAACGCTGATAATTCTGGCGAATACTCATTAACATAATGAAAAAAAAAAAAATGAAAATTTATATTTATACATATCCGGGTTAGGCCTAACTCGAAATTACGTGTACAGTTAGAACTGTTAACAAAAACAGTTGAATTGTTGGTAACAAGTTCAGAGGAAAACTACAGATGTCCAAGAATGGGGGTTATTTTATAGGAATAGTTGGATCTCAGTTTTCTCTAATGAATAGAACAGTGAGGGGTCATCCAACCTAAACTTATAAAAACTGCCTGGAGAATCGGTAAGATAAAAAGCTTCCATTTGTGTGTGTGTGTGTGTGTGTGTGTGTGTGTGTGTGTGTGTATTCAAAAGTGCGCTTTATTTTAAGACTACAAGACATTAATTAAAATTTGGAAAATAACCTACAGAAAGAAAGTTTTCATATGTTACCCAACATCCAAAATGAGTGCAGCTGATGAGATTTTTTTCCAGTCACTTCATTTTAACAGTAACAAAAAAGTTACTAAAAACACACAAAGTGATATAAAATTTATTTTTCAAGTACAAAGAACTCCAATCCGTGACAGTAAAACCCTGGATTATTCCTACATTTATAGATATATTTATATGAAAACATTCCCGAGTACAAAGAAATGAATATTAAACATCTGTAATACACGAATAACTACCACGTATATTGTCCTTGATCAACAATTGTCTTATAGCTTTAACATCATACAAACAGTTGGCTTTCGTGATTTTAGTTAAGAAATGTTTCTTAATTAAATAATGGTTTAGTTCTGGTATTGGTTTGAATTTTGCTCAAAGCTACACGAAGGCTATCTGCACTAGCCATCCCTAATTTAGCAATGTGAGACTAGAGGGAAGGCAGCAAGTCATCACCACCCACCACCAACTCTTGGGCTACTCTTTTACCAACGAATAGAGGGATTGATCGTAACATTATAACGCTCCCACGGCTAAAAGGGCGAGCAGGTTTGGTGTGACGAGGCTTAACTAAACAAGCAAACAATTAATTTACACGTGCATACTAAGGGTAAATTTTAAAACTGAATAGCGAAGACTAAAAACTAACACATCTGTGAATAAGCTTTTTAAAACTATATTAAAATTATTAGCTTAAAAACTAGAACAAAATGTACTCTACAGAATATTTTCAACTTAGAGCCGGGGAACAAAAACAGTCCCAGAACAAGTGGCAAACTGGTGTAAAATCGTTTACAAGTTCTCGACACAAGAAGTTGTAACACAAAGAAACCAAACAAATCGTGCCGTACGTGGCCAAGTAAACAGTGCTACCGAACCATGAATTCCAAGGTTTAACATTTGTATCTCCCGTTGCCGTACTACAACATTGACAGTATTCAGTCAGAAAAGAACATGCCAAGTTTGTTGTTACCGACTGTGGAAACTTAACTAGCGGTCAGCCCTCTAACTATTACTGTATCAGTTTAAAAACTTCAAAATAGTCCTTGCGTAGCTTTGCGCGAAAATTCGAAAAGAAGCTATACGCATATATTTTCACGGTACTTTTAGTTAGTTTTAATTCACCGTACAGTAAAAAATATGACGAGTACGGCAAAGAAAGCAATGTATTATTACTATTATTATTAGGCGTTTTCAATTTTACCTTTGGTGAAAAACAAAATCGCTAAACAGTTTATGCAGTGTAGTTCTTAAACGTACTGACGAAAATCCTCGATGGCTGTCGTACCCAATTACTCGAGAAAAATAAAAATGGAAAAACTTCTGTAAAAAATAAATAAATAACATACCTTACAAACAAATTCTTCCTGAGTCAGCATGTGAATGCAGCGATACAATGTTGAACCTTCTTGTTGGCCCAATAATAAATATGAGCTAATTCGACTAGTGGTAAAAGGTTCGGTGACATTTGGGCATATTGGTGGTGTAGGGAGTTGGAGGTTAGGGCTAAGACTTCCCCCACTCCCGTTGTCTGGGTTTTTTTCAAAACTTCGCAATTGTTTTCGACGTGCATCGTAAAGGTTAAGACGTGGAAGTCGTGAATTTATATTCATGTGGAAAAAATTAAATTTTAAGATTAATCCTTAAATTCCGAGTCGAAATTTTCACTCCCAGAAACACGAGGATAATTTTTTTTCTTCACAATCGGTTTGCCATATTTGCATCGAAGTAAATTTTCCGTATCTTAAACACAAACTATTAAGTTTCTATTATACTGTATTAAGACACTAAATACAAGATGATAAACAGCTGACACTTTCTTTGTCGAAATCCTGGTTTTTAACAATCTGGAAAGAATGAGAGAAAAAAAAAAAGTCAAAACTCGAGATGTCTTAACACTTAGATCACCAAATACGTTAAAACAGCCTACAAGTACAAGCCCGCTATTTATCTGCTAACATGCAATAGCAAAACCACTGAGAAATGTAAAAAAATAAATAATTTTGTACGCAAGGTAGCGCTCTTGGATTACGAAATTGCATGACTAAGCTTAAGACAGAAATATGAAAGGCTCGTATGTTAAGTACTATGGTGTTTTCTGAAGCGTTCAAACACTACTGCTAACGCTTAAAAACGCGAACTAACACCACCGAGTCAACTACAGTTCTGGTTTTGAGTTCTAATACCTTGTGACGTATTACGGAACATGCGAAACTTTGACCTGAAAAGTGAAATAAAACTCCCACTGACCTTACGAGTTCACAAATCAAAGTCCTTTAGATATAATTAATATAAATATACTAATATTCATCGTTTATTATAATCAATCTTAATGTTTAACACACAACTTATCATTAACTTCTTAATCATTCCAAGTTTTTAAACATATTCGATTCTATAATTTCTCAACATTTATTAACTGATTTTATTCAGAAGTTTTGAAATTATTTTACCAGACAGAAATTTAAAAAAAGTACATTTGAACGATACTAATCTTTAGTAAATGAATCTTGTAATTGACTTTCTCAGTTTCTGGGTTCTGATTTACTTTATAGTAAACTTAAAACTTAATAACATGAACAAAAGTATCAAACTGAAAAGTTTATTCGAATACGTCTTAAAATTGGTTATTGTAACTTCACTATTGTTACTTCGTAACTTACTGTTGGCATCATATTTCATAATTTATTATTGACACATATATTTATTTAATTTTTTATTACTTGGCATTTGTTGTAAGTAAATGGCTAAATGAAGAATTAGATTTAAAACTGTGATATAAGTAAAGCGAAAAAATCTTTTGTTTATTGTATTAGGCGTTTCATTTGTAGGCCTACTTTGTTTTAGGGTCAGTATCTTCTACAACATTTTCGTTATGTGTATACATATATGCAAAACATCCTACCCTTTACTTTAGCTCCTCAGGTAGAAAAACCGAACACATAAAACTTATACTTTCCCACTCTTTCCCTAAACGTAAAAAAGATAGTTTCTAACTCAGGACAAAAACGAAAGTCTTAACTATCCTACATCCACATCCCCACCACTTCGTACACTCTGCCACACAGATCAACCATTGTCTGTTCAATTCACTAAACGCGAGGTTGAAGATTTTAACCACATTTAGCGCATTGATATTGTTTAGGTCAAATATTATTTTTATCCTAAGTTATTTTAATCATGATTTATTATTGCCTGATAAATTTATTGATAAATTTTACTACCTGTTATGCAAAATAAATATTCCCAGTGTTAACTTTGTTTCAATATTACATGATAAAATACGAGAACTACTTTCTTTCGAGCTACAATATTCAGAAAGAAAAATAAAGTACTGCTGCCTGCTAACACACTGTTAGTCACGTCGGCGTGTGTAAGAAAATTACGCGTCGTCAATGGTAGAGGAAGAATTATAACAATAACTCATTCACTGCTGTCACAAACTAGATTACAGTGGAAACACAAATAACCATTTGACTTACGTAAGTTGATGTATTTCAGATTTATGCGGCTTAGCCCTATGGTATCGAAGATTAGTTATCAAAAATCATAAAACTTCAACTAAAATAAGCTGACGTTAACCTAAGAATACCTGAAGAATATAAAAATAAGATAAAATGAGCTATCATATAAAAATTTAACTTCACAAGATGTTATAACTAGTATCAAACCGGACAAAGCTCGCGTGGCAAACCGGAAACTTTTTACTCCATATTAGGTAAACGCAATAGATGAAAAACCAATAGCGTTCAAGCTCTTTCGTGCGTCAGTTTACGTCATATTCGTATAGAATACTCATATCTGGAAATTTAGCTTTGTTGGTATCACACGCAAAACCATAACGTACTTCATCATGATTTTAAATTGAGATTTTTTGTTCGTCACTCTTTTTGGTGACGCAAAATACATAGAACTGAACACGTGTTTGTAACTCCGAAGCTCAATGAATTGAGTGACGCTTAAAAAATTAAAAGTATTTTTCAACAAAAAGAAACAATGGAATATTTGACTGACAATAAAGACGTGGATGATACAAATGTGTTTGTATTTTGTGTGGTGGTGTTGCTACGTAAAGTTAACACTTTAAGTGAAAGTTTGTTAAATAAATTATTATTTGAAGGTTCACAAGATAATATACGAGGAAAAATTAGAGTGAAAGATGAAAATTGTTTGTAGAAACAGAATGATGAATGGAAATCAGTAGATGTTTACAATCGAAGAAGGTACTTTATTGGCTATCAAGGTCAATTATTGTAATTATTTAAATGTATAATTAACAGAATTTAAGTTCCACTTTTGTCTTATCATATTTAAGGTATAAGGAACTAGTTTTTATAAACAGAAACCCGACATACGTGGCTACGACAAAATATACAGTTTTTTTCCTTTCCCAAATAAATTGGATAAAAGAGATTTTATTTCATATGTACAAATTGTACATGCTAATACAATGCCCTGTCGATACACGTGCGAGTCGAGGTATCAATGCTGTCATACGCTTTTGAATATTGTTAAGGTGTGCGACTCGTAATCTGAGGGTCGCGGGTTCGCATCCCCTTCGCGCCAAACATGCTCGCCCTTTCACCCGTGGGGGCGTTATAATGTACAGTCAATCCCACTATTCGTTGGCAAAAGAGTACCCCAAGAGTTGGTGGTGGGTGGTGATGACTAGCTGCCTTCCCTGTAATCTTACACTGTTAAATTAGGGACAGCTAACAGAGATAGCTCTCAAGAAACTTTGCGCAAAATTCAAAAAACAAACTAACAAAACAAATGCTTTTGAATATTCGACCTTTATGAATAATCAGGTTTATAACAAAAATCTCCTATGTGAAATTTAATATGGTTAAATCGATAAAACAATAAAACAAAGGTTAATTAGAAAAACAAGCGCATCGCATCAGCCCTGCGCACTCCGGACCAGGAATCTTAAACAATCTGTTCACCAAAAAGGATAAACAAATATTAATAAAATGACGTAAATTTATTTTAATACAATACAATAAAAATAAAACGATAAATATATATATATTAATATTTACAGGTTGATTGTTTACAAAGTAAGTTGGAACACAATATTCGATTTTTAAAAAAACACTTTTCACGTGTGTGTGTCCGCTCAGCCCATCGAGGGGAATCGAACCGCTGATTTTAGGGTTGTAAATCCGGAGACATACCGCTGTACTAGCGGGAGGCCGCTTTTGGATAAGATCCTTAAAAATAAAAATGTTAATGTAATCAAAAACTACAGTTCGATTTTTGTTTCTGAGCCTCCCTGGCACGCGGGCTCGAGCCCATTGGGTAATCCTTGTGTGGTTTATTGCAAATTACCGGTTATTCAACAGCAGAGTGACTTATCAAAAAAACTTATTGCTGGATAGATATAAAAAATATTTTAAAGTTTTCAATACAGCGTAATTATTTAATGATATGAATCTAAACATGGCCCGGCATGGCCAAGCGTGTTAAGGCACTCGGCTCGTACTCTGAGGGTCACGGGTTCAAATCCCCATCGCACCAAACATGCTCGCCCTTTCAGCCACAGGGGCGTTATAATGTGACGGTCAGTCCCACTATTCGGTGGTAAAAGAGAAGCCCAAGAGTTGGCGGTGGGTGGTGATGACTAGCTGCCTTCCCTCTAGTCTTACACTGCTAAATTAGGGACGGCTAGCGCAGATAGCCCTCGAGTAGATTTGTGCGAAAAAAAAAGATCCAAACGGCGTTTCATTTCCAAGAAAGTCTTTATTGTTCCTCGTTCAAGTTAAAAAAAAAAATTGTACAGCCGAGAAAAGATGTTTGAAACTACAACTCAAATAAATCCAGAATAAATCTCTCGATCCAAAGGTAAAAACTATGATTATTAATTGGATTCCCTTGTCCCCAAGTTATGAAACAGAGTGAATCTTTTGTTGACAAGACAGTAAATACAATAAATAGTCTGACGAAGTTCATTAGCTTCCAGCTTCATCCATGGCTGTTTTCATGTGAAATACTGTTGAATAAAATGAAATCATAATTAATCACGTGCTTGTAAAGCCCTCTGGTGTAGTCCTAGTGGATGTTTTACATTCAGTTTGCTTAAGTATGACCTCAAAGACCTACCTTCGTGTAAAACGGAGAGCGTTTGGTTTTTCAACCTTTTTTCGGTACCTTATATGTCCTCATGTCCTTCAGATCAGGGACGCCTGTAATTTTGGAACTGCTGACCAGAAGAACAAAAACTAGCCAGTAGTATCTTTGCAAGCACGGAAAAAAATAACTGAATAATGACTGTTACTTTTATAGCATACTCATATAATATATGCAGTGTATTTAGATGTGTACAACGTGATCGAACTTTGAACCTTCCAATCTGTTGAAAAGCCACATGGAAGAGCTTCCATCCTTTTCATGAGCTATCCACAAAACTGTTATTATTTTAGTGCCTAATAACGGCCATCAGACTGACCAGTGTCAACGATGCAAGAACTAGTTGTCTCTGGAGTAGATTAATAAATATATTATCAGCGTTCTTGTAAAGTATCCAGTCAACCTCAGTTAGGTACGAATGACCACAGCAGATAAGAACAAGCGCCTTCCTGTTTTACAAAACATCCTTCTACAAAACAATGGTTCTTAAGACGCCCCACCTGGTCGTGAAAAACCGACCAAAATTTAGGAAGAAAAAAACGTCAGAAGTGGATAAAGGGTTGGAGGAGCCAGACAACGCGGCCCGCATGGCTAAGCGCGTAAGGCGCGCGACTCGTAATCCGAGGGTCGTGGGTTCGCGTTAAACATGCTCGCCCTCCCAGATGTGGGGGCGTTATAAAGTGACGGTCAATCCCACTTTTCGTTGATAAAAGAGTAGCCCAAGAGTTAGCGGTGGGTGGTGATGACTAGCTGCCTTCCCTCTAGTCTTACACTGCTAAATTAGGGATGGCTAACACAGATAGCCCTCGAGTAGCTTTGTGTGAAATTCCAAAACAAACAAGCCAGACAACGTAACCATAATCCAATAATACAATTAAAAATAACTTCTTCTTTGGACTGGCCCCCCAGTGGCTCAGCGGTATGTCTGCGGATTTACACGCTAAAATCCGGGTTTCGATACCCGTGGTGGGCAGAGCACAGATAGCCCATTGTGTAGCTTTGTGCTTAATTCAAAACAACAACAGCTTTGGACTGAAAAAAATACTCATGGGTAAAATATGCAAAACGTCTTGACAGAAACAAACATAAATGTATAAAGAAAGAAGACTGTGGTGTTTGTATGTGCAACTTACCTTTATATTCATGATCGAATAAAATATATCATACGAACTGGAAGCGAAGAAATGATGCTGAAACTGGAGACAGATTAGCAATGAGAAGGAGAAGTGACCTGAGAGGTCAAAATCTAATTGGCTCTTTCATAACTGCCTGTTGAAGTGTCAAATGTACTTCATCATAAAATCCTTGTAATGTTTACTAAAGTCTTCCAGATTTTGTGATTTTCACTTAATATATTAGAAATTATAGCGAGTACAAATGGTTACGACGTTGGTCATACAGACCTATGGAGGGTTCAAAGATTATAAGAAAGTGAGGTGTATGATATTGATCCTGGAGAAGATGGGAACGCTGAAACCTCTAAAACCATTATTGCTATATACAGCTGTATATTTGTCCATAGTTCATGGATTTCAAATCTGAAAAAAAAATTGAATAGTAGAGCCAAGTAGTTTATTTCTATCCACCAGCGACTTCTGGGACATAATATTTAAAAATTTGATGCGACACCCACTGTGGTCGGTTTTCGTGACCGGGAAGTCTTAAAAATGTTCCACGTGGCCCCCCAGTGGCTCAGCGGTATGTCTGCGGACTTACACGCTAAAATCCGGGTTTCGATACCCGTGGTGGGCAGAGCACAGATAACCCATTGTGTAGCTTTGTGCTTAATTCAAAAAACAATGTTCCACGTGTTTGCTAATTCGAAATAAAGTATATTTAACAGTTTCGTTATGAACTACGCCATTCTGCGGATTAGAAAACCTTATAGACATTTCAAATAAATTATAAACGCAACTTTCTTACCACAGGATTGACTAGACGATAAGAAATAGCAGGCTTTAAACAAAAAAACTATCATAAATGCATAATGAAGGCTGTGGTTTTAGCATTACCACTTAGAATCGAGTATAGACTGTTTGTACAAATGGTCTTAATGTTATATATATTAATTTTTCCAAATGCATTGGTGCTTAGAAGAGATTTGTAGGTGGTGAAATTATTTGTTAACTTATGAGCTCAAGCTTTCAAAATCAGATGCTTCATATTAAACAACGTACGAATGCAAGTCGCTAAAACTAAGCGTAATAATTTTCTCTTCTCGTTTTTCCTTTGTTTACAAACGATAAAAAGATATTTTTAGATCACTACAAGACGTTGAAAAAATCATTTTGAAATGTTGCTAAAAATAATTTCGACGTACCGCTGATTCACGGTGTAAATTTGCCGGATATCTTTTGTTGTTCCTGTTTGGTTTCTAGATCGTCTATTTAGTTTCTCATCAGATCTTGTTTTTACTTGTGTCGAAAACTCTCAGGTTTTCTTCTGTAGGCGAACTGTTTCATTAGAATTTTGATCAAAAAGGTTTGGCTTGTGTTGCATTTCGCACAAAGCTACTCGAGAGCTATCAGCGCTAGCCGTCCCTAATTCAGCAGTGTAAGACTAGAGGGAAGCTAGTCACCACCACCCACTGCCAACTGTGGGGCTACTCTTTTACCAACGAATAGTGGGATTGACCTAACTTTGTAACGCCCCCACGGCTGGGAAGCGAGTATGTTTGGTGCGACCGGGATTCGAACCCGTGACCCTCAGATTAAGAGTCGAACGCCTTAACCACCTGGCCATGCCGGGCCCGATTGCACAAATACAAAAGAACATATTGAATAAATCAGCCTTTTGTTTCTGTTTGTACACTCTTGAAACCTCTATTTAACTGATGCAAAATTTAAATCCAAAACACTACAAGTTGAACAAAGTTAAAAAAAGAAACAGATGATTCAGTTCAATGTAGTTGTTTGTTCGTTGGTCAGGGGGAAAGATGTTTTGCTAAAGAAACTATTGCGACCAATATATTAAAGACACTGTGGTAAGAAAATATTCAATTTTTTCCCTTCTATTACGATTGTTCTGCCATCTAGCGCCTTCGATTATAAATGCTGGTATTGCTTAGTTCAATCAGTGCAAATCATAACGTATGTAATTACGAGGTAATATTAAATGTAAACAAAGGATACGTATGGTTGCACGCAGTATGAAATCTTGTATAATCAATAGAGAGAATCTAAACCCTCTTTTTCGTTATCTTTTTTGTACAAACGCAGAGAACAACGTTTCAACCTTCCTAGGCCATCTTCAGGTTAACCTTATTAATAAAAGTGTTAATACCCATACCAGCCATTCTGAGACACATTTTTATTTCAAGTGGGTTTATTATCATCAAGAATTGCCAGCGATAGACCGGTAGAGGGCGTGAGTTTGTATCTTTTTTTAAGAAGGGGCCGAGAATGTATAGTTCTCCTTGGGCCCATCAGGGGTTGGTACAGTTCTGTAACAAGGTTTCTTTCTATAGAAAACGATCCAGCATCGATACGTAATCCGAGGGTGGCGGGTTCGAATCTCCGTTATACCAAACATGCTTGCTCTTTCACCCGTGTTGGCGTTATAATGTTACGATCAATCCCACTATTCGTTGTTGAAAGAGTAGCCCAAGAGTCGACGGTGAGTGGTGATGACTAGCTGCCTTCCCTCTAGTCTTGGACTGCTAATTTAGGGATGGCTAGCGCAGATAGCCCTCGTGCAGCTTTGCGCGAAATTCAAATCCAACCAATATGAGGAAATAAGAAACTGTAACTCTGGTCATAACTGGAAAGACTGAAGTAAAGAGAGACAGTGGAAGACAGAGAGAGGTTCAATTGTGTGAAGAGTCCATCTAATTCTATCTTTGTGGAAGATGATGATCGGATATGGTACCCAGAGAAAGATAGTTTGATTGTTGGTTTCTGAATTTCGCGAAAAGCTACACCAGGGCTATCTGCGCTAGCCGTCCCTAATTTAGTATTGTAAAACTAGAGAGAAGGCAGCTAATCATTACCACACACCAACAACTCTTGGGCTACTCTTTTACCAACGAATGGTTGGACTGACCGTCACATTGAGAGAGGAAATAGTGAAGAATTAGGAAAACGAGGAAAGAGCCCCACGTGTGAAATAAGAAAGCAAACTGTTCGGGCTCTCACCAAAGGTCCAGTTAATCCAACAACATATAACGTTGTAACTACCATTTAGGACACTCTTCACTGTATCTTATCTTGTAGTTTCTTACATTTATTTTTTTTTTTTGCATTACTTATTTGTTCACCGTTTAGTTATTACTGTTGCTGGTTGTTTGTAACTTCTGAGTGTAACTCTGTGTTTAATCGCTCTATTACGTGTATGTGTATGACATATGTATGCACTGTTTTGTGTACTCGCGTTAGTAAGACACAAATGATATATATATATATATATATTACATATGTATGTATATATATATATATAGCAAATACATATTTAAGGCGTTGCTGACATATGTAGAGAGTATATATATATTATAATTTACGTCGTAAACGATGGTTAATAAACTACCGTGTTAGTACTTTGGAATTACTTTATGCCACTTTTATTAAGTAATAATTTTAAATGGTCAAAACTAGTCAACATTCTGCAAATCGCACAAAATTTCTTTGGTGTAATAATAATATCAAAAGTTGCTACTAGATGTCAGTAGTAATGCTATGGTACTTTGTAACTTCTTGACTTTTTTTATATACATATCTTGGGACTAAACGAGATTATACTGCAGTTATCTGGACAGAAATCAGTAACATGTGATTACTTTACGTGTTGTGTATATACAAATTCATATTCAATGAAAAATTTCCTTTCGTATCCGATCGAACACTGATCTTATATTTCGGTGTGGTGATTTTTATCATTTTGACTTTCGTCCAAGTGAATTAAGAATCAGCCGATAGTTGTTGTACGGCAACACGAGTTTACACCCAATCATCCACCATGGAGGACAAGACGGTTGGAGTAACTGACTTCTGAGTTATACTGTCACATCTCGATTAAGCTAGCTAGCTTGGTTGGCCTCACGTCGCCGAATGATTTGATGATGAAGATATTTAATGGCCTCGTAGAAGTAATAACGTGTGGAGTTAATTCACTGAACTTGAACGATTCGCAATGTTAGAAATCTATAAACGTTCCCAGTCAAATTCTATAATTCCCAATAAATGAGCGTTACTCACAATTATAGCTTCGGAGGTTTATTGTATATTGATTGCAGGTGACGAATAATAATCGTCCCTTGGTACGTAGGTTTCATTTACCAATCATGCGAGATTCTGAAACGTTCAGTACTGTTCAGAAATACGCTAGCGTTTCGTAATTTGAGGGTCAATGGTTCGAATCCCCGTCACACGAAACATGCTCGCTTTTTCAGCCGTGGGATATTATAACGTTACAGTCAATCCCACTATATGTTGGTAAAACAGTACTCCAAAAGTTGGCGGTGGGTGGTGATGACTAGCTGCCTTCTAGTCTTACATTGCTAAATCAAGGACGGCTAACGCAGATAGCCCTTGTATATTTGCGCGAAATTCAAAAACAAACCTACAATAAAAACTTCAACAGAGAAATCCGCATTATTACCCAAATTCATTTGTTTTTCTAACAGTTTGAGTGTCTCATCTGTCTTAATTCAGTACAAGTATTTCTCTGTTTGAAGACCACACACAAAATTTCTACTTCTTTTTCCAATGATTCAAAACTCAACCCACGTTTTTACAACCCCCACTGATCTGGACCTCTTTTCCAGTAAACTGAATATTATAAATAGAACAATGAAAGATATCGGACATTTTCAGATCCCGTTTTTGTTTTTTTTTACAACCTTTCAAGTACATTCTTAAGGCACTTTTTCATGTGATCCTTTCTATGAATGTTCTTTAATATATTCCTCACAACACTTGAAACTTCATTCTTGTTGTAACTGTTTAAATAAAGCTACAGTAGACTATCTGCTGTGTTCACCACTTGAAACTGAAACCCGAATTTATTCTAAATCCGTAAAATTAACACTATCTCACGAGAGGTACTTCATTCACAAATATAAGAATGAAATAAATAAATTAATCTTCTAGAAGTCCGTGAAGAAAGTTATATTGTTAGATTAATGCAAAATATTTCGTTACTGGGGACGGGCACTTTTTGGTTGTATATATAACATGGCGATTTTCTAAGCTGTTAATGAAGTCAAGGGTACCCAGTTGATGATTCAATACAATTTTTAGTTGTCATTACTTTTAGTTTTTGTGTATTGAGTAATGAAATCCTGTACTACTAAACAGATTGTTACATACGACTGTCTTAGATTAATGTAAAAGTTACTTTCTTCGAAATAGACCAGAGTTAGTTTGAAGTTGTGTCGAGAACTGGAGATAAATAATGCTTTGGTTGTTAGATTTGTGAAAAACATCGTTCGTTTATATTACAGCTTTTACCAGAACAGTTCCCAGATATTTATAGTCATGTATGCCTCAATCGTGAGAAACAGCAAACTACAAAATGCTGATGTGATCACTCACCAGATGGCATTACAAAACGTTTTGTTTGAATTTCGCACAAAGCTACACAAGGGCTATCTGCGCTAGTTGTCCTTAATTTAGCAGTGTGAGACTAGAGGGACGCCAGCTAGTCATCACCACCCACTGCCAACTTTTGGTCTACTCTTTTACCAACGAATAATGAAATTGGTCGTCACATTATAAAGCCCCCACGGTTCAAACGGCGAGTATATTTGGTGTGTCAGGGATTCGAACCCGCGTCCCTCAGATTACGAGTCGAGCACGCTGACCATGCTGGGCCAGCACCACAGAAAGATTTGTATTAGCAGTTTTTGTATGTTGTTAAGCGCTAAGCTACATGATGGGGTGTCGAATGTCATTATTATTGGACTGTCTCCAGACTTCACCCTGAGCCTAGAGGGCGCGATCATATTCTATTGATAAATGCTGTTAAAAAATATGTGTTTAATATTTCAGCATTTGTTATTTCATGCCGGTTTAGCAGGACTTTCATTCACGATCGCTGGTCCTGCTACTGTTAACTGTATCCCAGGTTGGTTGATGACTACTTATCAACGTGCCCGGACTGTAAATCCGCGTCTTAAAGACGTGCTCCGAATCTGTGGGACGTGGAGTCGCCCGCTGTACTGTTTGTATCATACGATCAGACAAGAGGCAGCCAAGAGTTGACGGTGAGTGTTCTTAACTAACTCTCTTTGGTCCACCGTTCGATGACTGGTGTTTTCAACACTACAAACCGACTGTTGGTACTCGTAGGAAATGCATTTCCTAGAATAAAAATTTAAAATATCACTTCTTATCAATTGTTTGTTCGTGGACAGCATCAAACGACATTGAATAAACGCACGTGCATGTAATCCGGTGCACAGCCACATAATTAAATGTTATGTTTGTATGTATAATTACGTATTATATTTGTTTGTATAATTAGGTCCTGAAGTGGGTTGGCCTACAGATATTCAACGGTCAAGTTTCTCGGCGCCACAAGCCTTAATTTAACATAACATCGTATAAGATAGCAATTTCCTCGTTTACTGAGTGAAGTCATGAGCAGCAGAGGTTGACGATATAAGATATGTTAATGCATCGTGTGTATTTCGATATATTACAGTGTATAATTTCTCCCCACTTTCCTTTTTGAACGTTGTCAGAAGGAACGACATTTTCCTTTAATAGTAGCTGTGGATCAAATTAAGTTGAAGCTCGTGGCACGTGGCAGTACTTCAGTCATGTAATGAACCTTTACAAACACGAAGACGGGTTGTAATTGGAAATTGTTTAGCCTTAAACTATGTGGTGCTTTTGTAAGTGGGGGTATATTTAATCTCAATGATATAATGAAATAAAGTCTTTCTTCTAGTTTGTTTGTTTTTTTTAATAAAAATGTCATTACACCATTTCTAGCTCTCTTTCTATTCGTTTTAGGAAATTTCTTCCACGAAAAGTTTGTGACAGACAACCGAGGTGAAATATAACATCATTTTCCCATTAGAGAGTATGTTTGCCCATCAGCTATTAAATCGATATACTGAAATTCACGAGTGCAGAAATAAGTTGCTTATATTACGTTACATAGCTGACCTATACGGAGACCGACCGAATGGTGACAGTCACTGTCAATACGTTGTTCCTTGTGATTGTCATCTGCGTGGTAGAAATGGATCTCTTAACATCTGGCGGTAACCAAATGAATTTCTTCTCAGTCGATATGAACGATTGTTTACCACTTCTGAACCGAGCAGTTGGCTGTACCACACAGAAATGTCCAATGCGGACAATACCAGGATCTGTGAGGATTTCTTGAATAAAAAAATATATAAATTATATTTAGCTGAACGTTAAGAGCCTGAATAATCGTGAGTAACTGCGAACATTTAAACAGACTTTCGCATTCAGAAAATAACAAAGAGAAAATAAAAAGTAACTGGACAAACCGAACATTATCTAACACGATGGATGAAGACGGACTGTAAACATGTGAAATACACATTGTGTGATTTAGAAATATCCTCAAAATAATGGACTGGTACTGAACAGCAAATAAAGGCTCGTCGACTCTGGTACTAAACAACAAATAACGCATCGTCAACACTGGTACTAAACAACAAATAAAAGATCGTCAACACTGGTACTAAACAACAAATAAAAGATCGTCAACACTGGTACTAGACAACAAATAAAGAGTCGTCGACACTGGTACTAAACAAATAAAGCATCGTCTACACTGGTACTAAATAACAAATAAAGCATCGTCCACACTGGTACTAAACAAATAAAGCATCGTCTACACTGGCACTAAACAAGAAATAAAGCATCGTCAACACTGGTACTAGACAACAAATAAAGAGTCATCGACACTGGTACTAAACAAATAAAGCATCGTCTACACTGGTACTAAATAACAAATAAAGCATCGTCCACACTGGTACTAAACAAATAAAGCATCGTCTACACTGGCACTAAATAACAAATAAAGCATCGTCCACACTGGCACTAAACAAGAAATAAAGCATCGTCAACACTGGTACTAGACAACAAATAAAGAGTCATCGACACTGGTACTAAACAAATAAAGCATCGTCTACACTGGTACTAAACAAATAAAGCATCGTCTACACTGGCACTAAACAAGAAATAAAGCATCGTCAACACTGGTACTAGACAACAAATAAAGAGTCATCGACACTGGTACTAAACAAATAAAGCATCGTCTACACTGGTACTAAATAACAAATAAAGCATCGTCTACACTGGTACTAAACAAATAAAGCATCGTCTACACTGGTACTAAACAAATAAAGCATCGTCTACACTGGTACTAAATAACAAATAAAGCATCGTCCACACTGGTACTAAACAAATAAAGCATCGTCTACACTGGCACTAAACAACAAATAAAGCATCGTCGACACTGGTACTAGACAACAAATAAAGAGTCATCGACACTGGTACTAAACAAATAAAGCATCGTCCACACTGGTACTAAACAAATAAAGCATCGTCTACACTGGTACTAAACAACAAATAAAGCATCGTCCACACTGGTACTAAACAAATAAAGCATCGTCTACACTGGTATTAGACAACAAATAAAGGACAGTTAACACTGATACTAAACAAATAAAGGATCGTCGACACTGAGACTAAACAACAAATAAAGGATCGTCTACACTGGTACTAAACAACAAATGGTCGTCGACACTGGTACAGAAACTAGTTAATGAGCGTATGAGAAATGATAAAGACACTCATACCAGTGTCGAAGTTTCATTATTTGTTGTTTAGTGCCAGTATCGACAACTCTTTATTTGGCGGAGATCCAAAAATAGAAAACATTATTCGACATACAGGGACACCATACTGTTTACGGATGGTAGTAAAGTACCACTGATGTGTTTGATGATAGTAAAACACCACTGGTGTGTTTCCTCACAGAATCTTCATTAACTGCTAACAGAATGTGTTCCGTTCCAATGTATGGTTCCGGCGAAACCCTTGAGCAAACTCTAACTACAGTAATAACATTAAACCAAGTTCCAGATCTTTATTCCACGCGGAAAGAAAGTGACATGCATATCACCCAACTGGGGGTCAGTACCCTGACCTCCTTGAAAAAGTAGTGATATATATTTAAGAAACAGAAACCGTAAACATAGTTTTTTCATTGCAGCTAGTATTTTTATTTTCTAACGCATATAACATAAGACCAAACAAAATTCAAATAAGCAGTAAGTTTTCATGATTCTTCCATTTTGTTCTACATCACAAAATTTATTATTTCCGTTCAGTATTCAAAATGGTGACATGATACGGTTTTTCTTGTCCAATGGTAGAACGTAAGTAAGTTTTGATTCGATAGAATGATCTTTAAGCTAAGCAGGATGTGGCTGGAACATTGCTGAATGTTTGGAAGTTGGAAGGAGTTGAGAGATACCATTGTCATAAATCAATTTTGACAAATTATATCCTGAAGACAAACAAGGATATTGTTTTTCTTGATCGACAAGACCAACCACAATCTTTCTTTACGAATATAATTCATTCTCATTCAGTACATAAAAATCACAAATTAATGAGACATCACGTGTTGCATCTTATTTTTCTGGTTGCATCATGAGAGAAGAGAGACTGCAAAGAATATTTTGACCATTTTCATCGAAACGAAATTGAATTTGCTCTTTAAATGCTTGAGCAGTGGGAAAGAAGTTGGTGTCTCTTGCATAAGAGATTGGACTATCAAAACCTGCAGTAGCAGATGCAAATCCATCTTCCAAGGCACGTTCTGTCTTTATTCAATGGCGAGGAATGGTCAGTACGTTGAAACTGATGTTTTGTTCTTCCTCAATTATTTCTTTTATGTCTTTTATCAAATTTGTGGCCTCGTATCATAAGTTTCCGTTTTTCTCTAGTGGTGTAAGGTTGTTGATTGTCGCATCAGCAGATTTTCTCGCCAAAAAGACATCAGTTTTTTTTCTGATTGAGAGTAAGATGACGAAGTTTTACTTTAAGTGTTTTTTTTTTCCGAGACAAGGAGAGTGCAGATAAATTCTGTGTTCCAGATTAAAACTAAGAGGTCTTTACCCGTGGGATTGTTTGAAACAATATGAAGAAGAGCAAGAATTATAGGTTCGAACGTTTCGTCAAGGTCGTCGTTGCAGCATGTTTCAAGGCCTAGCGGGTCTAACTCGAGTTGAAGTGAAATGACTCTCTTTCCTGAACAATCTGGTGATGCTTGGAACTTCCTGTGACAAAAGAAGAAATTGATTGTGTTGTTCCTGGAGTGTATATCAGAAGTTGAGTTTTCTTGAGGGTATTTTGAATAGCAGGATTAAGCAAGTGTCCAAAACAATGGACAGATATTGATTTTTGGGCCACAATTTTGATTAGACTTTGAAGCCCAGCATTTTCACTTTCCGTGTTACTCGCGCCTTGGTATCCTTGGCCAACTTTCAAAGAAAGATCGAGACCCTAAAGTTTCTGTAATTAATTCAAAAAGAGTTTTCATTGATTTCACAAAGAAGAAGCCTAGAAACTTATCTTTTATAAAACCTTCTGAAACGTTGCTTGTCGTGACGGACATCCATGGTTTCATTTGACATGACGGAATAAAAACCACTGGATTTTACTTCATCGGTTATTAGTTTTCTCACGTTCATCGCAAACAGATTCATTTTTAAGTTTCAAACTCAACCATTATTTATGACGGAGAACAAGCTTTGTGAACTTTTGAATATCCAAACTCAACCATTGTTTATAACGAAGAACAAGCTTTGTGAACTTTTGAATAACCAAACTCAACCATTGTTTATGACGAAGAACAAGCTTTGTAAACTTTTGAATATCCAAACTCAACCATTGTTTATGACCGACAACAAGCTTTGTGAATTTTTGAATATCCAAACTCAACCAAGAGAAAATGAAATGCAACTGAACAGACTTTATCTTTCAAAAGTGGTAGAAACACTTGCTAAGCAAAACACTGCCATTAGGAGTGACCATGAAGATCATCTTAATGTAAGTGATTCTTATGATGTAAATGGAGGGAATTTTCTTGCTTTTACAGAAGCGAATAAGGATCTTCCATGATTTAAGGAAAATTCACAAAGCTTGTTGTCCGTCATCAACAGTGGTTGAGTTTGGATATTCAAAAGTTCACAAAGCTTGTTCTTCGTCAAAAACAATGGTTGAGTTTGGATATTCAAAAGTTCACAAAGCTTGTTGTCCGTCATAAACAATGGTTGAGTTTGGATATTCAAAAGTTTACAAAGCTTATTCTTCATCATAAACAATGGTTGAGTTTGGATATTCAAAAGTTTACATAGCTTATTCTTTGTCATAAACAATGGTTGAGTTTGGATATTAAAAAGTTCACAAAGCTTGTTGTCCGTCATAAACAATGGTTGAGTTTGGATATTCAAAAGTTCACAAAGCTTGTTGTCCGTCATAAACAATGGTTGAGTTTGGATATTCAAAAGTTTACAAAGCTTATTCTTCATCATAAACAATGGTTGAGTTTGGATATTCAAAAGTTCACAAAGCTTGTTGTCCGTCATAACAATGGTTGAGTTTGGATATTCAAAAGTTTACAAAGCTTATTCTTCGTCATAAACAATGGTTGAGTTTGGATATTCAAAAGTTTACAAAGCTTATTCTTCGTCATAAACAATGGTTGAGTTTGGATATTCAAAAGTTCACAAAGCTTGTTGTCCGTCATAAACAATGGTTGAGGTTGGATATTCAAAAGTTCACAAAGCTTGTTGTCCGTCATAAACAATGGTTGAGTTTTGATATTCAATAGTTTACGAAGCTTGTTCTTCGTCATAAACAATGGTTGAGTTTGGATATTCAAAAGTTCACAAAGCTTGTTGTGGATGTCTTACAAGATTTTTGAGCAAACTTTTCACCAGGGTAACAAGTTGCCGAATCAGAATCCTGATGATAAGATACCAAAGAAAATTCTTTATGATCGGCGAATCCCGAAGATAATCTGAGACGGGAATTCGGAAAGTTGTGGACCAGCAACTTCCAACTACAGAAAAATTGACAGAGAATTACATTGGTCATTGCATTATATCGCTTGATCAACTGTTCAAAGGCCCGGCACGGCCAGGTGGTTAAGGCGTAATCTGAGGGTCGCGGATTCAAATCCTTGTCGCACCCAACATGCTCGCCCTTTCAGCTATGGGAGCGTTATTATGTGAAGGTCAATCCCACAATTCGTTGGTAAAAGAGTGGCTCAAGAGGTGGTGATGACTAGCTGCCTTCCTTCTAGTCTCGCACTGTTAAATTATAAACGACTGGCCTTCGTGTAGCTTTACGCGAAATTAAAAACAAACCAAACCACTATTCAATCGTTTTCAGTGTTCAAATTTTCCCTTTTAATTGTAAAAAACTTTTTTATTTTTATTTTCCCTTTTCTTATTTTCATCTTTCCAAGCTCTAATCAAATAAGTAATTGAGTCTAACAACGCAAAATACACATTTTTTTTACTTTATGTTCATTGGCCTTAAAGGTGAATTTTACAGAAAAAATAAAATTTCGCAGTCAAAAAGAACTACACACACTGATTAATTTTGCAGGTTCACATTTTTTATAAAAAATATCTGCTAATAAATGAAACATAGAACTTGGTGCATAAAGAGCCCTTTCCGAGCGGCAATCCGAACGTTTTAGTTTTTGCGTTTGCCGCTAGGAAAAGTACTGTGACGTAATAGTTGCCAAACAAACTGCCAACGTCAGCGCGTTGAATGTGAATATACATGGCCAGTGTATACGGAGAAACAGAGGCGAAGTCTGTTTTTACTTTGTGTTCTAAACAGTGTCGAGTAGCGCCATATCAATTTGAACCTACTCTGAACGAACCTAGAACAGTTAGTTACTTTTGACACAGATCTGACGCGTTCTAGTGACGAGGACAGTTCCACGAGCGAGAGCAGCTGAACTGTGAATGATACTGAAGAAATAAGATTATATATTAAAACAACATTTGCATTTAATATCGCATTATCATAATACTGTGTTAAGATTAATTTTATTATGATGAGTTATGGAAATATGATATGGAGCTTACATTTGATTGTTTACAAGTCTACAATGTTTTTCTTCAAATACATAACATTACTTGATTACTTCAACATATTCAAGACATAGTCTTATTTCAATTCATCTTGAAATGTTAAATTTTCAAAATGGTATTTTTCAAACTTTTCCATTTGTAAAAATGACACAAAAATATCCACAAAATGATCTACCAGCTTTCAAACTTGGAATATACTTTATTTATGATAGTTTTGTCCGATGTCCAGACCAGGAAATCATGGTTTCACTGACTCTCAGGTGCCACGAATACAAAACACGTTCATGAATGTGAAATGTGTGTGTCTAGTTACATTCTTCAAAAACTTGTACTTTTTAAATTATTATATTATACTAGTTATTGTTTATCGCTTTATACTGCACACATACCTTTAAGTTTGTTCTTTTCGTGATGGCGAGGGATGGCTTCAGAGGGGTGGAACCTGTACGCTGCTTGTTTGTTTGTTTGTTTTGGAATTTTGCACAAAGCTACTTGAGGACTATCTTGCTAGCCGTCCCTAATTTAGCAGTGTAAGACCAGAGGGAAGGCAACTATTCATCACCACCCACCGCCAACTCTTGGGCAACTCTTTTACCAACGAATAGTGGGATTAACCGTCACATTATAACGCCCCCACGGCTGAAAGGGCAAGCATGTTTGGCGGGACAGGGATGCGAACCCGCGACCACCAGATTACGAGGAAAGATGGTGGGGACGATCCTGTCTACTGCCGATGGTTTTTCAGTCTCAACCTGCCTGGCTTGAAACTCGTGGAATCCAACACAAAACATGAGTGTTCAAAGTGATCTTGACAAAGCTTTGGATGGTGTGAAGGAGTCCTGTTCTTCCTATTGACCATCCACACCCACTATCGCCATCTTGCCATTTCCTTCTCTTTGCACGGAAACGAAAAGCTTTTGCCCGATGCCGAACCGTTTTTACAACCATAAACTACGCAGTAAACCATGTTATCATAAAACAAACATAAAGTAGCAATATCAAGACAAAAAATAGTCTAACAAAGTATGTAATACGAAACAAATCACCGATAGATTTACATAAAACACCAGCACTGAAAGAAACAAAATGGTCGGCGCGCAACGAAGCGTGTTTGCCAATTATTACGTCATAGTTGCAAAACGTCACGGAAACAGCTGAACAACCGAAAGGAACTTAAGTTCGAGGACCCGCATATTTTGTTTCATTTCTTACTCAAAAACTAAAGTGTTTAAAAATGTGGCAACCACACAGAAATTATACTTAACCAAAGTACAGTTTCCAAGGCAATTATTAAATTTGTTGAAAATTCACCTTTAAGATTTTGACCAGCAGTGTATATAACAAATAAAGTCATATATAACTATGATATAAAATAGCTTGTATCTATATATATACACGAAACGAAAGCAACATATAACTCTAATAAAACATAACTTGTATCTGTATATATATATGTGTTTATATATGTGGTGTGTTTGTTGTCTTCCTGTGGCCCCCACAGAGATCGAGCCTCGACTATTTTTTAGCGCCATCAAGCTTTAATACCGTTAAAATTAATAAAAATTCAATTAGACGATTAGTCACTTTCGTACCGTTGAAAGTTACAAAACCAATAAAACAATTCATCATTATTATACAATTGAAACAATTAAATTGTTCGTAATTTTATACTATTGAAAGAAACAAGTTTGAAATCGAGAATAATTTTTCATACTTAAAATGTGATAAATAAATAAAACACAACTTTTCATGTCCACACAGTTACCAATATTACATGAGGGCCCGGCCTGGCCAAGTGTGTTAAGGCGTTCGACTCGTAATCGGAGGGTCGCGGGTTTGAGTCCCGGTCGCACGAAGCATGCTCGCCCTTTCAGCCATGGGGGCGTCATAATTTTACGGTCAATCCCACTATTCATTGGCAAAAGGGTAGCCCAAGAGTTGGCGGTGGGTGGTGATGACTAGCTACCTTTCCTTTAGTCTGACACTGTTAAATTAGGGATGGCTAACGCAGATAGCCCTCGTGTAGCTTTGCACGAAATTTAAAAATAAACAATAATTCCATCTCATGTTGTATTAAGGAGTTATTTACGAGGCCTTTCTTCTCAATATGATACTTTTATGATTTGTGACATTACGTTTCTATCTTATTTAAATAACTCCTTGGCTAATGATCCGTCCAATGACTTGTTGGACCTTCATCTCTGTTTGATATCTTTTTCTCTTTTGAAATTTTATTATTTCCAGCAATTCCCGGATATTTCTTGTTTTTGTATTTCGACGTTACGTTAAGCTATAGTTTTGTCTCATAAAATCGTGTTGTGTTGTTTTTATGTGTTCTACTGCATCTTTTTTATTCATAATGAATGTTCCTTTCACTTCAAACTGTATAAATATTACCTCATTCTCTTCAGAATATCACCTTTTGTGTGAATCACTATTTATTTACTCTTATTCATCGCTTTAGAGGTGGAATAATATTTTATTCTTACAAGCATTAAATAACTAAATTGTTAATTCTGAAATCTATTGTAATGCAACCTCGGTTTTCAATTTTTCGTAAACACCTGTTAACATAGTATGTTTAACGGACCTTTAACCATCAACAAATTTACTAAATGTTTTATCAACTTTTATTTGGTCTAAACTTTCTTCCAACTGCCACATGTTTGGATATTAACAACCAATCACATAAAAGGTTTTATTCAGTGCATATTTTCTACGTCATCATCATGTGCTTTGATCTTATTGTTTCGTTAAGGGAAAGTTAAGTCTCTACTTTCAACTTTTATAGATTAAAAAAAAAAACTGAGAAAAAGAAAAATAACATTTTATGAGGGACCACGTAAATATGTCATATAGTTATTAATTTCTAGTGTTTTCTGCGTGTCTGTTTTTCTTTCTTTTTTACGGTTGTTTACTGCAGAAACTTGGAAATACTTTTTAATCACGTCCATGAGTCGCCCTGCTAGGATTACTATAGCTACTTGTTTGTTTGTTTTCGAATTTCACCCAAAGCTATTCGAGGGCTATCTGTGCTAGCCGTCCCTTATTTAGCAGTGTAAGACTAGAGGGAAGGCAGCTAGTCGTCACCACCCACCGCCAACTCTTGAGGTACTCTTTTTACCAACGAAAAGTGGGATTGACCGTCACATTATACGCCCCCACGACTGGGAGGGCGAGCATGTTTAGCGCGACGCGGGCTCGAACCCGCGACCCTCCGATTACGAGTCGCACGCCTTAACACGCTTGGCCATGCAAGGCCTAGCTACTTGTTAGCTGATATAATTTGTCTGGTGGAGTTGCCAGGATTCAATGTAAAAATACAGTGTGGCGAAGCTATCGTGGTTAATTCTATAAGTAGTAATGAAGCTACCATAATTCACTTCTGAAAAGTCCGTCCATGATTTAGTGTGTAGAATAAAATGGTGAAGCTCTCTTGGTTTACTGCAAAAATAATGTTGTGGAAATAACATAGTTCACTGTAAAAAAAGAGTGTGGCAGAAATACATTGAATATTGACAGCTCCACCAGTGTTTTAACAGCAAACAATAACGGCTCCAACAGCTGAGCATGAGATGAATATGTGAACGTGAAGAACAATGACAGGTTTGTTTGTTTGTTTGTGTTGGAATTTCGCACAAAGCTACTCGAGGGCTATCTGTGCTAGCCGTCCCTAATTTTGCAGTGTAAGACTAGAGGGAAGGCAGCTAGTCATCACCACCCACCGCCAACTCTTGGGCTACTCTTTTACCAACGAATAGTGGGATTGATCGTCACATTATACACCCCCACGGCTGGGAGGGCGAGCATGTTTAGCGCGACGCGGGCGCGAACCCGCGACCCTCGGATTACGAGTGCACGCCTTAACGCGCTCGGCCATGCCAGGCCTCAACAATGACAGGAACAAAATAATTGGTTTTGACAAGAGAGCGTCCCTCTTCGGTGAGTTTTTAAACTACACTACTGCAACTTTGTATATAATGGACAATGACGAAAATAAAATATTTACTGTCCTTTAGTTCCACGAACATTTTGGTCGTATGATAAAACTAGTCACTTGAAGTACATTACAGACAAGTATTATGAAAAGTTTTAATGATTAAAGACAAAAAATAAGTAAGAAGATGAATGATTATAATTACACCAAAATAAGATAAATTAATTACGTGTATAAAAGTAGTATTTTACAATATAACTGCAACATTAAATTGTAAAATAGTACAATAATAACAAGTTATTTACTAGGGCCCCGGTATATCTTAGCACAGTAAGTCTTAAAATATACTGGGGGCTTGGTAGAAAGAGCGTAGATAACCCAATATGTTGTTCCCACTAAGACAAAAAAAAAATATGTATATATTTTTTATTAAAGTCTAGGGCCTGGCAATGGCCAAGCGCGTAAGGCGTGCGACTCGTAATCCGAGGGTCGCGGGTTCGCGCCCCCATCGCGCTAAACATGCTCGCCCTTTCAGCCGTGGGAGCGTTGTTATGTGACGGTCAATCCCACTATTCGTTGGTAAAAGAGTAGCCCAAGAGTTGGCGATGGGTGGTGATGACTAGCTGCCTTCCCTCTAGTCTTACACTGATAAATTAGGGACGGCTAACACACAGATAGCCCTCGAGTAGCTTTGTGCGAAATTCCAAAACAAACAAACAAACAATTAAAAGTCTAAATTTCAGAGTTAGATTTCCAACGGAAGTCACAGGAGATAACTCAATATAGCTTTGTTCTAAAACGAAGAAATAAAATTTCATAATGTCGCGCCACCTGCAGGAACCAGTTTATTAGCGAAATAATTTTCTTTTTAATCGACTTTTTTTTTTATTCTAAAAAAAGTTGAAAATCAGTATCCCACAGTTCAAGTACCTAAAATGGCTATCAACTGATCATTGACAGCAAACGTTTTTAGAATCTGAAGCCCATTGGGTAGTTTGTTAGTTGCTAGCATTCTCCTTGTACACATACCTAATAAAAACTGGTATCTTCATGGTCTGGCCTCGCCGTGGGCAATCCAACTTTGATTTTTTTTTCTGTTTTTGCTTGCTTAGATCTTCCACAGTAAGAGTTAGAAACAGACGAAATTATCTCTGGTGGGTCTTTAATGGCTCCTAGGTTACTACGTTGTCCTAGTAATAATCTGGTCCACACAAGAAGAGGTGAAGGACGTAAAGACGTGGCTCGCTTGTTGGGTAAGTTTTTCTTTTTCCTTTTATTATTTAACGGGGTAATTATTAATAAAACAATGTTTGTTATTCTACTTTAGATCACCAGATGTCCTTTTAATTTCACTTCTTTGAAAGACTATTAAACCGTGGTTGTCCTGTTGAATGTTCTGCCCTCCCGCCAAGCAGGATCTATGCGTAATGGTATCATCACGACACTATAATCCAAATCCCATCCGGGATCGTCAAATCTATTGATGGACTGTCTGGGATGGGAAATTTACACTCAGAGTCTAGAACGTACATGAAAATATAGAGTTGAGAATCGCTGTTAATGAAAGCAATTACGTGGCTGATAAATATTACAGCTTTTAGACATGGAGTCAAAATAGAGATTTGTAGTTTGATGAAATAACTTTAACTCTGTGTCTCCAGCCTCAGGCCAGTTGGTTTACTTTTTTTTATTACATTTTTACTTTAAGCTACCTGTCTTGTTTCTGTATTATTTATTTACGATACCTTTTCCTCCTTTTTAAAATAACAGTTTTTAATGTCTTGTCCGTCGTGGACATGAGTCTGTATTACAGAAGACCTATCCTAGGTGAGGTTCGATGGAATACTTGGTTGATGTATGATGGTCTATCGGGAAACAATAACAACCTTTGGATTGTTCATAAAGACAAGATGGCAGTCGTTCCCGATATCAGTATCACAATGTTATAATGATAGTGGTACTGTATATATGATCAGTATGAAATATGGTGACCAACATAAGATATATGTATGTATATATATCTAATATAGTTATATCCTGTTGATATACGAGGAGTTTGTAAACACTGGATTTGATGGACTAGTGAATCACACTAGAATGGTGCGTGGACTGGATTTTGTGACCGCATGAGTTTTATTCGTGTATGCACTTGAAATCCATGTTGACTGGTATATGTATATGTGTGTGTGTGTGTGAAACAGTGAAAACTGTTTATTCCTATTGCTTTCAAAAGGTCGGCCTTTCTTCTTGAGGGTCAAACTGTGAGTAAGAAAAGTCCACATTTCTAAAGCACTTACTTGGTTTACCGGGTTTTTATTGTTTTACATTAAGACTTTCTAAACTTTCGTGTTTATCTGACAACGTGAATATATATTTCCATGTAGACTTCACAGTCAGCTTGTTTGTTCGTTTTTGAATTAAGCACAAAGCTACACAATGGGCTATCTGTGCTCTGCCCACCACGGGTATCGAACCCGGTTTTTAGCGTGTAAATCCGCAGACGTGCCACTGGGGGTCAGCTTAGGTTGTTAATCTGTAAATACAACAGATAGCCACGTGAATGTTTCAGGCTGCACAGTTGCTTGCATACATATTCAATGCAAATATGAAACAATTGTTATGTTTCTCTCTTCTCACTGTCCATAATACTGGCTATAGTAAAACCTAAAACGTGTTAGTTTACAGTTTTGAACTGGTCATATTAGTATATCTTCACCCCCTCTTCATTTATGATGGTATTTCTGATAGGAGTTCTATGACTCTCTTTCATTGTGACGACTCTAAAATCTGGTGGACCAACCCTGCAGCATCTAATTGAAGGATGGCTACTTTATCTGCAGCATCTAATTGAAGAATGGCTACTTTATATACAGTATATAATTGAAGGATGGCTACTTTATTTGCAGCATCTAATTGAAGGATGGCTACTTTATCTGCAGCATCTAATTGAAGGATGGCTACTTTATCTGCAGCATCTAATTGAAGGATGGCTACTTTATCTGCAGCATCTAATTGAAGGATGGCTACTTTATCTGCAGTTTCTAATTGAAGAATGGCGACTTTATCGTCGGATTACGAGTCGAACGCCTTAACTCACTCGGCCATGCCAGGCCTAGGTAATAGTAATAAAATAAAAACGTTGATGTATCTATTTATTTTGTTATTCTTAATTTGTTATTTTACTTTAAATGTAATGCTGTTGATAAAATAAGTAGAAATAACATGTCGTTCTCAATACTCGGCTTAGTTAGTTGAATAATTAATTTTGGCAGCAAAATACTGTATTAAAAATCCTGATTTTATCTCTACAAAAGACTTATAATGTTTACTAAACGTCTGACAAATTTCATGAAGATACATAAATCACATTATGCCAAACGATGTATCGATATAATCATACTACGACGTCAACGATAAGATGTTCGAATAGTATCGGAGTATGATCACACCTTTAATAATTACACACCTAATTAAATACATGTCTTTTGTTTTAGAAACACTTGGACCCCTGTAAGAGCCCCAGTTGGCGAGCCGGGTTCAAGTCCTTGCGGTACCACTAAATATTCCCCAACGTTAAGCTGTGAATGTGTTGTAAGAGTGACAATCAAGTCTTTCATCGTGGATGGCGGATGCTGTTGAATGGCTGTCTGCTAGCTATTATGTCGTTAAAAGTTAGGGATGCCTGTAGCTTTGATACAGATACAAATATTCGAGTTAAAAACTGGTTTACTACAGATGAACCCCAAATCATAATGTGAAGTCTTTCTACAAAGTGTTTCAGATCAAACACTTATGCGAGCAAGTTTTTCTTCTCAATCACCGACAGCTGTGTAGTTCTGACTGAGCCACGACCCCTCTCATCACGTGCAGGTGAAGCGCCACTCTCGTTCCCCAAAAAGCAAAGTGCTTCCCGTGATGCCTTATTGTGGATCGGAGTGATTGTAACTGTGTCTCTAGCGTAGAAAGCTTTATATAACACGGGTCATTACCATTACCTGAAAACTCTCTAACCATCTACATATGGTTACTTTACAATAATATACCTCAGGCACCGAATTACTGAATTAATTAGTAACCAGTGTGGTAACCAGCTGTTTTGTTGGGGGTAGTAAAGAGGATCGTGGTATCCTCTCACTTCTGAATTTAGTACAACGTCGCTAAGCTGTTGGCGTGGCATGGCCAGGTGGTTAAGACACTCGACTCGTAATTCGACGGTCGCAGGTTCGATCCCCGTCAAACCAAACATGTTTGCCCTCTCAGCAGTGAGGGAGTTATAATAAAACGGTCAATCCTACTAATCGTTGGTAAAAGAGTAGCCCAAGAATTGGCGTTGGCGGTGGGTGGCGATGACTATCTGTCTTCCTTCTAGTCTTACACTGCTAAATTCGGGACGACTAACGCAGATAACTAATGGCCCGGCATGGCTAAGCGTGCGACTCGTAATCTGAGGGTCGCGGGTTCGAATCCCCGTCGCGCCAAACATGCTCGCCCTTTCAGCCGTGGGAGCTTTATAATGTGACGGTCAATCCCACTATTCGTTGGTAAAAGAGTACCCCAAGAGTTGGCGGTGGGTGGTGACGACTAGCTGCCTTCCTTCTAGTCTTACACTGCTAAATTAGGTACGGCTAACACAGACAGCCCTCGAGTAGCTTTGTTCGAAATTCAAAAACAAACAAACAATTATGCTGAGCCCACCACGGGTATCGAAACTCTGTTTTGAACGTTACGAGTCGTTTGAGGGGGCGTCAAGATAAAATATTAGCTTACGAACATCAAGAAAAACAAAAACTACTAAACTATGGTTGACTGGTCTCTTTGTTTGTTTGTTTTGAACTTCGCTACACCAGAGCAACTAACCGTTACTGATTATTTGTTTTAACAGTAGTTTGGTTTAAAATTTGCGTAAAGCTAAAGGAGGTCCAGCAGTGATGGCCTAAAGGGAAATCAGATATTCAGCATCAGACGTCGCCAACTCTTGGGCCACTCTTTTACCAACAAACAGTGTGATTGACCGTACATAATAATTCCCGCACGGCTGAAAGGACGAGCATGTTTGATGTAACGAGGATTCAAATCCGCCACTGTCAGATGAGGAATCAAGTGTCTTGACCACGTGGCCATGCCGGGGGCCATCACTCGTCTGTAATGAAATAATGTTATTCATAAATTGTAGGTCATTCTATTAGTTACCAATGGACGCTTCATATCTTCTTCGTGATGACCTTTCTTCTCTTTGGTACCAAGTGCACGAGGAACCAACCTGAGAAAGTTGGATTCAAACAGATATTTTGGTATGTATAAGTATTGCTCCCATACTGCTAAATAGTTCGACTGCACTGGTGAATAAGAATTCTACTGTCATGATAAACTCTGTAAAGAAGTGAGGGCTGTTCAATCTAAAAGCAGACGTTCGTTTTCAACCAATAACTGAAGTCAGCTGAAAACGTGACAAAGTGGGAAGACAGAGACAATGGTGCTGTTGCACACAACTCTATACAAGGTAGAGAATCCAGAGACAGACGTGTATAACAAAGTACAACCTGTTAAACCAGTGGAAGACAGAGACGGTCATGCTGACACATTACAACCTGCGAAACAAGCGGAAGACAAAAAATCGTGCTGACCATCAGCCACAAATGTCATAGTTCACATGTTGTGAATACAGCTAGGTAACAAAGTGAACTGTCCAAATTACACTGAATGGAAAAAAAATCTGAGTTTCCAACGATTAAATTTTAGGGTTATTTATGGGTAGAATCATTTTACTTTATCTTGCACTGAAAGTTAGCGAACGTCACAGATGTCGCTACAAAAAAATAACAAAGTAATATTTATAATGAATAACTAATTTTCGCCCGTCTTGTAGTTGGAATGTTGACCAAATGAAAAAAGTGAATATAATGCATCATCTTTTGTTTTCTCTTGCTATACGTCCACATTCTTTCACGTACACTTTTTGAAAAGTTGAACCATGCGCATGAAACGTAAGGAAAATATTAATTGAAACGTAACAAAAATTAACGTCTGATAGAATTTTACCAGATTGACAAGAAAGTAAGAAAGCTTCCAACTGGGTTACTTGCAATGTAATTTCTTATGTTAAATATAAAGACATCAGCTTCTCAAGTTGTGATAGTTGGTATTCTCAAACACATGCCCTAAACGGCCATGTCCGAGACCCCTGGGGTTCAGGTGTAACCATTTCTAATTTTGAACTACTGAACAGAGGGTGGTCCGGCATGACCAGGTGATTAAGGCATTTGGCTCTCGATCTGAAGGTAACGAGTTCGAATTCCCGTCACACCAAACATGTACGCCCTTTCAGCCGCAGGGGAGTTATAATGTTGCAGTCAATTCCACAATTCGTTGGTAAAAAAGCACCCCAAGATTTGGCGGTGCGTGATGATAACTAACTGCTTCCCTCTAGTCTTACACTATTAAGTTAGGGACGGATAGCGCAGATAGTCCTCGTGTAGCTTTGCACGAAATTCAAAAAACAAACGAACAGAGGAAAGACAGTCAGTTAGCAACAGTTACTGTTACAATGGTTTTAATTGGCTTTAAACTGGAATGACTATCACTCTTAAAACCTGCCATAGCGGAAAGTGCTGCACTAACCTTGGGCCCTCTGATCGTCGCACAAAATGCTAACCATTGAGTCCAGTTCTGGCAATACAACTTGATTCTTTGCACGATTTCCCACTAATTTTTAACTGTTTCTTTCTCTGAATTCTAGTCTTTAGATTCTATGGTTCTTCAATTCGTCTTCTGTGTGAAATTAAAAAGAAAAACTTCGTACTTCACACGCAAGGTGTAGTTAGAAAATATGAATATATGCTTTCTTATAGCAAAGCCACATTGGACTACGTGCTGTGTCTACCGAGAGAAATCGAACCTATGATTTTGGGGTTGTAAATCCGAAGACTTACCGCTGTCCCATCATGGGACCACAGTATGGAAGACAGCTCTCATTCCATCACCTTCTTTCCCAAGAAAACATGTCCAGCATCAAGCTCTATCCCCTTGGGATGGGGTTGGTGAAGTTTTTGTTGACTTTTTATTTGATTATACACACATTTATATATACACACACACGATTTTTAAAAATAACAATATAATTTTTCAATCGATAGGAAGAATGAAGTTGGGTGGTCCAGAATGTGATTTGTGTCTGCATGGCCCACTCCAGCATCCCTTAGCGTCTTCCCTGCCAAAACACGAACTTTAATGTTGATTATGCGTACGGATGTTACAAAACTAACAGTTACCAGCACTATTTTAAAATATACAAGGTGAGAATACACCAGATCACATCCGATAATTTTTCAAAACAGAAAGAAAGCAGAAAGCGACACACATTCTCTATTGAAATCTATATCCTCATAGATGCGTACTTTAGGAACAAGAAAGCAAATCGGTCTTCGCAGCGTGTGTCCATTAAGGGCACGTCACTTTATTTCGGGTACTGCGATATACTTGCATTTGTGTGGCACGAACGACGTGTTCCTTCATGGAACTGTTTGAAAATTGAGTGCGGTTTTTTCTTGATGTTTTTCAGTCAGAAAACATGTTAAACTTAGTTAACGGCAGATGATAACCCTGTTACGATAATTATTCCTTTCTAAAAACAACAAATATGTTGAGTTGAAAGTCTTTAAAAAACTTGAATCACCTTGACAATTGAGGTCTACGTGGAACAAAATATGGAACGTAAAGCGAGTTGTCTTTATGATGCATAATAAGAAGATACCAAGCAGTTTTTACGCTACAGTTAATCTAGAACACGTCTATAACATTTTTCGGTTAACAGGCTTATATTCCTACGTGTACACATTCTCGGTTGAGGCGTGAATGCGCAATATAAGTGAACGAAAACTTGTATTTTACTCCTCAGTGACACAGCAGTAGAAACCAGATTTCGATACCCGTAGTGGGCATAGTACAGATAGCCCGTTTGCTTGGTTTTGTGGTTAAGTATAAACAAACGTTGTTGTTGTTGTTTTGAATTAAGCACGAAGCTACACAATGGGCTATCTGTGCTCTGCCCACCACGGGTATCGAACCTGGATTTTAGCGTGTAAGTCCGCAGACATACCTGATTTTCTTTAACTTCGGCTTATATTTCTCCAACATATTTTTTTTTCCTCTGCAAATTAAAGTTTTTCTACATTGAATTATGTGATTTCTATTGGTCCAGATTGTCGCGAGATAACTTAAACTTATCAAATAAGTTCTTTAAAATTCACAAAACCTCATCGAAAATGTACACTAATGGAATATCACAATCTGTACGTTCAGTTGTTCATGTTTGTTACAATAATTGAGGACACAATCTGTACGTTCAGTTGTTCATGTTTGTTACAATAATTGAGGACACAATCTGTACGTTCAGTTGTTCATGTTTGTTACAATAATTGAGGACACAATCTGTACGTTCAGTTGCTCATGTTTGTTGCAATAATTGAGGAGACGCAAATAATACCATGTGTTTAAAATTCCGCAATTCAAAATTACCATGGTTACACACACGTGTATTTATTTGAAAAGTTGCGTCTATTTATATCTGGTAGGACAGTTCCCTACCATGCGAAACAGTAAAAATCAGTGTCCCTAACCTAATACCGTAACGAATGAAACTTCTGTCGTCAGACTTGACTTTGAGAATTAAACCCCGATTTTAGTGCTACGTAACGGGCCCGGCATGGCGAAGCGTGTTGAGGCGTTCGACTCGTAATCCGAGGGTCGCAGTTTCGAATTCCGGTCGCACCAAACATGCTAGCCCTTTCACCCGTGGGGACGTTATAATGTTACGATCAATCCCACTATTCGTTGGTAAAAGGGTAGCCCAAGAGGTGGCGGTGGGTGATGATGACTAGCTGCCTTTCCTCTAGTCTTACACTACTAAATTAGGGACGGCTAGCACAAATAGCCCTCGAGTAGCTTTGTACGAAATTAAAAAAAGCTACGTAACGTTACACACATCCCTTAAACGTCTGAAACGTCCGCCAAGGCTATCTGTGCCGAGACAACCGCTGGTGGTGTTTAAACCTGAAATCTCACTACAGTACCACTGGAGGAAGGGGGGGGGGTAAAAAGACGAATACATATTAAAAGCACGTTGTTCAACCAGTTTAATTTATCGTTACGTGGGAAAAAAAGACAAAGAAATATTATTTTTGTCTATTTAATAATTATTAACCAGTGAAACTTCTTTTGAAATAGGCACAGATAAGCTCACCAAACAAATAAGATTTCTTCAGTTATTCAAGTTTACAACGACTTTTCTGTTTCCTTTTTATACCGAACGTTCCAAAGTTAATTGATATTCGACCTTCGTTCTTACCCGGTCTTGGAATTCATAAAAACACGTGTGGTAACTGTTTACTACGTCTCAACATTTCGATATTTATTAACGGCCGATCTTGATATGCACAATGTTTCTACCACACTTTAAAATGTATTGTTCATTTTTTTCCACATTGTTTAACTGTATTTCTAATCTCCACTTCTTTCTACGAACAATGACTGTTATTGTTAACCGCGGCAAGCTCCATCATAAGCACATAGTTTCTTTATTTTGCATAAATGTACGTCCACGAGACGCTGGAATTTCTTGTATCATTAGATCTAACCTTGACTCGCACAAGAGTTTAAGTAGTCATAACTAATTATGTTCCAGGATTTATTTATTTTTTAATTTCTGGTACCAAAGTCTGCCTATGAAATTTTCGTTAATTTCGGAAACTGGAATATATTTTTCAACTGAGTCCGCGTGCTTCCAGCAGGTTCCCTGTTTATTTTTTTCCCAGCTTGTTCTCAAACCCGTGATGCCGTTTGGTTTGGTTTTTGGAATTTCGCACAAAGCTACTCGAGGGCTATCTGTGCTAGCCGTCCCTAATTTTGCAGTGTAAGACTAGAGGGAAGGCAGCTAGTCATCACCACCCATCGCCAACTGTTGGGCTACTCTTTTACCAACGAAAAGTGGGATTAACCGTACATTATGACACCCCCACGGCTGGGAGGGCGAACATGTTTGGTGCGACTCGGGCGCGAACCCGCGACCCTCAGATTACGAAGCGCACGCCTTAACGCCATGCCAGGCTCCCGTAATGCGACGTTGTTAACTTACATAACTTAGAGAAGTTAGTTGCTTCGCTACAAAAGTTATAATAATTATACTTACCCGACTGCTAAAACGTCATGTTCGAACCTACATTTATGTGTTCACATTTACAAAAATAAGCTGGTTTAATTTTTATCAACAGTAACAGCCGTACAGAAATAACAACACAAAAATATATTAAGTTTATAAATTATTTTGTTCTCTTTAAAATACTTAGCAATAAATTTAGTATAAACGCGGATAAACTTAGTATTGTTTGTTTGTTTTTGAATTTCGCGCAAAGCTACTCGAGAGCTATCTGTGCTAACCGTCCCTAATTTAGCAGTGTAAGACTATAGAGGGAAGACACCACCCACCACCAACTCTTAGGCTACTCTTTTACCAGCGAATAGTGGGATTGACCGTTACATTATAACGGCCCCCCGACTAGGAGGGCGAACACGTTTGGTGCGACTGGGATTCGAACTCCTCAACACGCTTGGCCATGCCGGGCCACTAAATTTAGCAATATATCGAAAATTTGTTTTTTGCCATGAGTTGGCAATGCTCTGCCTACTGTAGAAAACGAAACTCGATTTTTAGGGTTATAAGTCCAATATTTAGCACTGACAATAAATATTACCTGCATGTTTTACGAAGCAATGTTCGATTATTTGTAAACATGGCTTAAATGATGCATTTAAAGCGAAGTTTTAAGTTATAGGTGTTAGGCTTAGAACATACTGAGAGATACTCACGTGCTTTCTGAAGGATTCGCACAAATATCCTGCAGTCAATTCCAACATAACTTTTACTGCAATTTGAGTAAGTGTGGCGCGCGCATATAATATAGTTCTATATGGTGTTGGAAATGAGGTGGAACTTCGTTACCATTGTTAATGTAAATATAAATTCGCAGTTAACCAAATAACGCTTATTGGGGGCGGGATGTTGCGAGACTTCGCAGACTGACGTAAGATCAGTAAAAATTGAGTTTACATTTATGGTCGAATCCACAAATCACATGTCAAATGTTATCTCACTCAACCTTGGTGAGGCCGGTCTCTGTGTGTTCCTGATGTTTGTTTTGTGAAAACCTGTTTTCATTCTGATCTGGCATGGTTAAGGAACTCAACTCGCAATCTTACGATTGCGGCTGGTTTCAACTCCAAGTCAACGAAAGTGCTCGCCATTTCAACCGAGGGCGTTATAATGTGATCGACAATTCCACTATGTACTAGTAAAAGTTTGTTTTTGAATTTCGCACAAAGCTATTCGAGGGCCGTCTGTGCTAGCCGTCCCTAATTTAACAGTGTAAGACGAGAGGGAAGGCAGCTATGGCCACTCTTTTACCAACGAATAGTGAGATTGACCGTCACATTATAACGCTCCCACGGCTGGGAGGGCGAGCATGTTTGGCGCGACGGGGATCCGAAGCCGCGACCCTCAGATTACGACTCGCACGGCTTAACACATCTTGGCCATGCCAGGCCCATTAGTAAAAGAATAGTTCAAGGGTTGACGGTGGTGACTATCGGTCTTCTCTCCAATCTTTCGCTGTTAAAACAGGGACGGCTAGCGCAGGCAGTTCTCGTGTAGTTTGGCACGAAATTCTAAACCAATCAAATTTCGTGAATTTGCATAAAATACTGCACACGATGTGATATTCGTGGACATGACCATGAAAAATGGAAAGCTGGATCGGTTTACATTTCTGTTCACTAATCTCACAATATACCGTATTATAATCAACATCCCAAACCGTTGAGGAAGAGGTCTCAGAATGAAACATCCCACACCCAGCTCCCGCATGACGTCACATTCACTCTAATGAGTTAATAACGTTACCAAATTACAAATC
This sequence comes from Carcinoscorpius rotundicauda, assembly GCA_011833715.1. Taxonomy (NCBI): domain Eukaryota; kingdom Metazoa; phylum Arthropoda; class Merostomata; order Xiphosura; family Limulidae; genus Carcinoscorpius; species Carcinoscorpius rotundicauda. Next base: position 6,137,817 of record CM022398.1, read on the forward strand.
GCTCATCTTGATTGAAAGCCTAGCTGGTATTGTGGCGAAATGCGTGTTAACTAGAAGAAATAATAAAGCAAAAATGAGAAATTTTATCATGAGGAAATGGAAAGTAAGAAGTAAAACTGTTTGACTGTACCACCAAGAGAAGGTAAAAAGTAAAACTGTTCGACTGTACCACCAGGAGAAGGTAAGAAGTAAAACTGTTTGACTGTACCACCAAGAGAAGGTAAAAAGTAAAACTGTTCGACTGTACCACCAGGAGAAGGTAAGAAGTAAAACTGTTTGACTGTACCACCAGGAGAAGGTAAAAAGTAAAACTGTTCGACTGTACCACCAGGAGAAGGTAAGAAGTAAAACTGTTTGACTGTACCACCAAGAGAAGGTAAAAAGTAAAACTGTTCGACTGTACCACCAGGAGAAGGTAAAAAGTAAAACTGTTCGACTGTACCACCAGGAGAAGGTAAGAAGTAAAACGTTTGACTGTAACTGTTCGACTGTACCACCAGGAGAAGGTAAGAAGTAAAACTGTTTGACTGTACCACCAGGAGAAGGTAAAAAGTAAAACTGTTCGACTGTACCACCAGGAGAAGGTAAGAAGTAAAACTGTTCGACTGTACCACCAAGAGAAGGTGAGAAGTAAAACTGTTCGATTGTACCACTAGGAGAAGGTAAGAAGTAAAACTGTTCGACTGTACCACCAAGAGAAGGTGAGAAGTAAAACTGTTCGATTGTACCACCAAGAGAAGGTGAGAAGTAAAACTGTTCGACTGTACCACCAGGAGAAGGTAAGAAGTAAAACTGTTTGACTGTACCACCAAGAGAAGGTAAAAAGTAAAACTGTTCGACTGTACCACCAGGAGAAGGTGAGAACTAAAACTGTTCGATTGTACCACTAGGAGAAGGTAAGAAGTAAAACTGTTTGACTGTACCACCAGGAGAAGGTAAGAAGTAAAACTGTTCAACTGTACCGCCAGGAGAAGGTAAGAAGTAAAACTGTTCGACTGTACCACCAGGAGAAGGTAAGAAGTAAAACTGTTCGACTGTACCATCAAGAGAAATGTCTCTGAAATCATTTTTTCTCGACATGCAAAGTACTATCCACACCAAATATACTTGCCCTTTCAGCAATAATGTGACGACCAATCACATTATTCATTGGTAAAAGAGTTGGCGGTGGATGATGATGACTAGGTGCCTTCAGTCTAGTCTTCCACTGCTAAGTTAGGGTCAGCTAACGCAGATAGCCCTGAAATAGCTTTGCGCGAAATTCAAAACAAACCCTCTCTATATAGTACGTTCTTTTTTTATCTCTAGGAAAATGAAATTAACAAGTTATACAAAATGTTTAAATTTATCGAATATGTTGTATGTAAGTGACAAAAAGAACGTTCGAAATGAACAATCAATACATACTACATAAAATTACATTCAATAGAAAAACGAAGCCAAGTTTTATACATAAGACTGGCGAAAGTACCCGACTTCGCTCGGGTTAATAGGTTAACAGTATGTGTATTTTGAACCCATTTTAGAATAAAAGTATAACCTATATACGTTTGTTGCTAAGTAATATGACATAAAGGCTATTGTTGGTACACTGGCTTTCGTTGTTACATGAGAAACAAGTTATTTTCTACGTGGTTTTCGCTAACTTGACTCATTAAAAATATGTGCATGCACATGGATAAGTAATAATACCAAATTGCACACCCTCAGGGTCCACTTCGAGTTTCTAAGTTCTTTCCTCTTAGACCTCTGGCGGTTACACTTACACAGACATGTACGTGCAGACGCGCAAGCCCCACTCTCGTGTCTACCAATATTTCTACGATTTTCTCTATTAGGTTTGACGTTTTGCTGTATATAGATGTGAGGAACGATGATATTTTGTTACAGATTACAAGAAAAGCAGATTTTGAAGAGATGCGATATGAATTATCGGTTGTGAATTGGGTAGCTTGATCATTTAGAGTCACTGATTAGATGTTGAAAATTGTAAAATATTCAAGGTGAAAATATTCCTTGTACAAAGAAAAGGGCAGTCACAAGTACAAAGAAAAGGGCAGTCACAAGTACAAAAAACAGGTTGGTTCACAAAATGTTTCAAAGATAAATTAAAGTAAAACATCATAAACCTAAGAAATTTAAGTTGACTTGTATGAGAGGAGACTTAAAGGATTATATAATGTCAAGAATTTGTTGTTGTTGTTGTTGTTTTGAATTAAGCACAAAGCTACACAATGGGCTATCTGTGCTCTGCCTACCACGGGTATCGAAACCCGGATTTTAGCGTGTAAGTCCGCAGACATACTGCTGAGCCACTGGGGGGGGCTAATGTCAAGAAATTTGGTGAAACAGGATATTAGGACATCAAAAAGGATTGAAACAGGATATTAGGACATCAAAAAGGATGTGTGAGAAAAGGTTGGTTGATAATATAAAAATTAAAATAGGGATTTCTTTAAATACTGTAAAGGTGAAAAAAAAGTTAGAATAGGGTACGAACCTTGAGGTAAGATTTGAATGTTTTGGGAGCAGTAAATTTAAATGCATTTAAGAAAATTCTTGGGAAGTGTACGAATGATAAGGACTGGTTTTAATGTTGTTGTTGTTTTTAATATATTTGCTTTGATTTAGTTCAGAGAATGGGACAGCCAATACGAACCAATTGGTCTCATGTTGTCTCAAAATGTTATATTAGAAGGAACCGTTTAGTATAGGTGCAAAATTTCCGGTTTCTGGGTTCTTTCCTCTTGGAGCTATGGTGGTCACAAACAAACCCGCCCTTTTATTGTCATAAATATGGCGCACTGACTGTTGAATTTAAGAGTGTGACGGTTGAGTGTGGCCTATGTTTAGTGCATTCAGAAATCTACGATTTGTGGTTCGCGTCTTGTTAACACAACTCGCTTTGCATTTTAGAACCGTGGGTATGATGTTGATGACAATTAATTTATTAGTATAAAAATATTACGCTATGCATTAATGGTTCTTATGTAGTTTTGTAAATATTTCTGAAACAAACTAATTAATCAATTATATTTGAAGACCATAAAAATACATGTAATATATTTATGTTATAGTTGTTTGTTGTTGTTTTGATAATCGTGAGTATTACATGGGTAACTGGACATTAAACTTGTCTCGCTGTCCAGTAGGCCTAATACAACAGAATAAATATACGCTACGATACTTACCTCTCATTACGACGAGTTAGTTTCGATCCCCTGTCGGTCATCTCATAAACCACAAATTAGTGAAATATATTTATGTACACGTACATATTAATTAAGTTATTCTATTTAAAAGGTTAAAAATACAATGTTTTACAGTCGCAGTCACTTAAAAGTTTGGCATATAATTTAACCATATTTCAATTCTCTCTATCTGTGTATATAGACGTATATGTGCAGAACATAAATTCAGTTCCACTTACACAACAACGAACAAAAAAATAAAAACATGTTTTCAAACCAACGGCATCTATTTCTCGTTAATTAAGAGACGCAGCATGCAAGTTAAAAGCCGCCTGCTGGCAGAAAACATAAAGTGTAGTATAAATAAACTGTTCCTTAAAACAAGTTCAAAGAGATTTGTTTCCACGAGGTGCAACATACTGTAAGCCTAAAAGAAAATCGACTTGTTAGTTTCGTACAAATTTTTCTTATTTATGTTGTAACACACAATAGCAATGCTGCGGGAACATTTTATATCGTTGCGAGAAAACAGGCGTGATAAAAAGAAGTTGGTATATGTGATTTTTTTTTAAATACAAATGTTCTGTAACTTGTCCGTATTCTGTGGTTCAAGGCCACGGTTGTCTATTAATCGCTTAAGGTTTGGTTTGAATTTCGCGTAAAGCTACACGAGGGTTATCTGTGCTAGCCGTCCCTAATTTATCAGGGTAAGAATAGAGGGAAGGCAAATAGTCATCACCATCCCCTGCCACTCTTCTAGACACGAATAGTGGGACTGACCGTCACATTATACGGTCCCCACAGCTGAGAGGGCAAGCATGTTTGGTGCAACGGGGATTCGAACCCGAGACCCTCAAATTAGAAGTCGAAAACCTTAACCACCTATCCATGCCGGGCCGTAACATCTGACCACTATCTGAGTCTAACAAACGGCTTTCTCAGTAACAAACTCAACTCATGGTAAATGACAGAAATTTCAATCGGAAATTTGGCCTGGTAGAGCTGTAAATAATAATGTTAGTACTGGTTTTACGAACTTAACATCGTGTACGAAAATGTATAATTTAATAACAGTCCTTTTTTGGTCATGACTACAATGTCTTTACCTCTCAACATTTTATTATTATCTTTTATGGATGGATGTGTGATTGTTAGGTTTTTACTATAACAATGCTGTTGTTATTTCTGGTTGTATGCATCAATATTCCACTTTTATTTAAACGGGCCCGGCATGGCCAAGTGGGTAAAGGCGTTCGACTCGTAATCCAAGGGTCGCGGGTTCGCATCCCCATTGCGCCGGGGCATTATAATTTTACGGTCAATCCCACTATTCGTTGGTAAAAAAGTAAACCAAGAGTTGGCGGTGGGTGGTGATAACTAGGTGCCTTCAGTCTAGTCTTACACTGTTAAGTTAGGGACGGCTAGCGTAGCTTTGTGCTCGAGAAACTTTGCGCGAAATTCAAAAACAAACAAACTGTTTACACGTGTCTTTATTAAACTTATTAATGATTAAATTATGCCACTGCTATTTCAAAATAAATGTGTATTTTTTAACTTTTTCCCTACGTTACTGTGTTATTGCATTTATATATATAAAAATATATGTGTGTGTGTGTGTTTTATTATTTTTACTTGTTACGTGACATTGTTAATGTCATTATGAAGAGTTTTAGATAAAATATCTATTTCAACTTTTTAGAGTTTGGACGCACAGATTTAACACAATCCGTTATTTTTGGTTAATTGTGTAGCTGTTGCATTTCTGCTGAAACAGTTCCAGTGTTTCGGGTTATACTAACCTGGTTCTCGTATTTCCATATTTCATAGCTAGTGACACTAACTCATATTTCTTCGGCTCAGCGTGTTAAGGCGTTCATCGGTCAATCCCGCTATTCGTTGGTAAAAGAGTAGCCCAAGAGTTGGTGGTGGGGGGTGCTGACCAGCTGCTTTCCCTTGAGTCTTACACAGTTAAATTAGGGACGGCTAGCGCAGATAGCCCTCGAGTAGCTTTGCGCGAAATTCAAAACAAACAAACAAACAACCATTTTCCTTCTTCGGATAATATGAGATTTATGTTTGATTTGCAATGGCATAGAATTATGTGTCTACAGCTAGATCACACGATTAGTTTGAAATAAAGCTTGTTACTTCCTACAGGTTTACCTTTAAGAATTATATATGCACCTTAATATAAAGATGATCCACTGTGTATGTGCGTTTGTGTACCAGCATTCACCATCCGGAGCTGTCCGACTCGATTACCACAATTTTTGGTATGGTAACTGTATGCTGTTCATGGGCGAGCTGTTTTGTTTCAGGCTTTTTACCCAAGAAAAAAAGGATGGAGAAAAACCCCTAAAATAATGCACATGTACACTTTTGTACGTAAAAACCTTTAATTTGTATCACCCAGAGTTGGCTGGATTGAATGGTTTGGTTTTGAATTTCGCACAAAGTTACACGAGAGCCATCTACGCTAGACATTCCTAATTTAGCAGTGTAAAACTAGAGGGAAAGCAGCTGGTCATCACCACCCACCGCCAACTCTTGGGCCACTTGGACTGACCATGACATTATAACGCCCTCACACTCAAAAGGGCAAACATATTTGGTGGGACCGGAATTCGAACGGTATCTGGAAAATGTCCGACGGTATTCATGGGCACTTTGACGTCAGGATTTTTGTCCGATAATGGGGGGAAGGGGCAAAAAATCCCCATAAATGATGCACATTTCCGTTTTTTTTTAACACCCAGAGTTGGCTGACTCCATTATGCATCGCCCAGCTTTGACTGACTCCATTATGCATAGCCCAGATTTGACTGACTCCATTAAAGATATTTTTATGTGGTAACTGGAAACTGCCGACCCTATACTGCAGTGGTTCCCAAACTGGGGGTAATTTAACAATTTATCGGGGGTAATGGAGGGGTGACAGAAAAAAGTTAAAATTCTGAAAATCAAGAAAACATTGAGGTAGCTGGTATTAGGATTAATGTTAACTTGGTCTTAGTATGTAAAGTTGTAAATTAAACCTATTTTAAGTATGTAATAAAGTTAAACCAAATAACAATAAACATCAAAAACTAATATACAGTAGTAGAAAAGAAAAAATATGTATCTAAGTGTGTGGTAACCTAAAAATATTTTGACAAGTATGCTTCAGAACACAAGTCACTCAGTAACCCTGATGACTCATCGACGTGTCCAGTACGCGTCACTCACTGCCTGAGGTTGCCTCTATTTCACACTGTCAGTTTCTATGTGAGCATCAGCCGAGGTAGACAAAACCTGGTATGTATGTGTCCTGCCCTGTGTAGTATAGTTAGTATTTACCTACTATTACATCATTCCTATGCTGAATAAGCTCTTTTAATGCTATCTAGAATACCATGAAAAAATAAATAATAAGTTCACATTGTTCACAGTTTTTTTATGCAGTTTTTCTTTTTCTGCAGATTAAACAATAAAATGTCTAAAAAGCGCACCTACTCTGACGCCAGAAGTGCCATCCAAATCTTCAAAATGAGGATCAGGCTTATTTTCAGCGCTGAAGAATATCCAGTTCGGTTCATCTGGAATTCAAGCCCAAAAGCTTCAAGCTGCGGTCGAAGCATCTTACTTTGTTGTATATAAAGTTGCCGAACAACAAAAATGCCACACCAATGCAGAGAATCTGATTATGCCTTGTGCATACGAGATGGTAAGCAAGGTATGTGGGGAGGATCAAGCGAAGAAACTGAGTGTCATATCTCTATCAAACAACACAATCCGCCGACGAGTCGATGACATGGCATCAGATATTCTGTCCCAAGTTACAACAGAGATCAAGGAAAGCTCATATAGCAAATTCTCCTTACAATTTGATGAATCGTGTGACGTAACCAGTTGTGCTGCTCTCCTTGGGTTCGTTCGTTACGTCCACCAAGACAAGATCAAAGAAGAGTTGCTATTATGCGAAGATCTGCTGACAACCACGAAGGGTTTGTTTGTTTGTTTTGGGAATTCGCACAAAGCTACTCGAGGGCTATCTGTGCTAGCCGTCCCTAATTTTGCAGTGTAAGACTAGAGGGAAGGCAGCTAGTCATCACCACCCACCGCCAACTCTTGGGCTACTCTTTTACCAGCGAATAGTGGGATTGACCGTCACATTATACACCCCCACGGCTGGGAGGGCGAGCATGTTTAGCGCGACGCGGACCACGAAGGGAGAAGATATCTTCAATATCATCAACAGTTTCTTTACCACGAATGAATTGGATTGGAACAGAGTTCAACAGGTAGGGAGAGATATTTATATAAAGTCTATATTAGTATAAATACAATGAATTACATGGCATATAGTCATATAGTTTTATTTATTGTACAAGTAGCTGTAGTGTAGCTAATATTTAATACATAATTCAAAAAAAAGTATCGTGCCTGTCGTACTGAAATACTAAAGTACCAAAATAAATTAAATTAAATTAAAACCATATAATTATAATGCAAAAGATAAGTAAGAATGACTAACTGACGCAATCTATAATAGTTTTTCTTTTTTAATCTAGGTCTCCGTCGATAGAGCAACGTCGATGATGGGTCGTAATCGTGGATTACGAGGCCTCATACAAGCTGTGAATCCAGAAATTTCTTTAGATCTTTGCATCATTCATCGGCACTCTCTTGGATCAAAAAGCCTGCCTGGTAATCTGAAATTAGTGTTTGAAGATGTGTTGAAAATCGTCAATTTCATCAAGTCCAGGGATGTGAATTCGCGCATATTCAGGGAGCTGTGCAAGGAAATGGGAGAGCAGTATCAAGTTCTGCTCTACCACACCGATGTTTGCTGGTTGTCACGAGGCAAGGTTGTACGTCGAGTCATTGAGCTCCGAACGGCTCTTCAGGAATTTCTGAAACAAGAAATCTCCTTTTGCTACCAAGTTCACTCATAAGGAGTGGCTTGCTCGACTTTGTTACTTGGCTGACATATTTGCGGAGCTGAAGAGTGATAACCTGCAACTTCAGAGCCAAAACACGACTGTCATTGATACCCATCACACTGTGACTGCACTTTTGGGAAAACTGAGACTTTGGATTCGACGCTTGGAGAAAGGAGTGATCTCTCAGTTTCCCACCCTAGACCACTTTGTTGAGGAGAATAGTTATGATACTGGATCACTTTTACAGACCATCAACAAAGAGATGAGCGATCATTTGAAGGGGCTTGAAACAAGCATGCAGCACTACTTTCCAGAGAGTGACCTAAAAACAGCCAGTCTTCAGTGGATCATTCATCCCTTTTCTGTACCTGATGAGGCCATTCATGATGATGATTTCCCTGCAAAGGAGGAGTGGATCACAATGCGAGCAAATGAAGCCTTGAAGTCAAATTCCAAAACCAAAATGCAGATTCCTTTTGGATTTCACAACTAGCTGACTCGCCAACTCTGTCCAAGAGAGCCTTGAAGTTGTTGGTATCATTCCCAACAACGTATCTGTGCCAGAAGGGGTTCTCAACCGTGCTGGGGGATGAAAACAAAAAAGAGGACTCACTTGAATGTTGCAAACGATGCCAGGCTGGCACTTTCAACCACAAAGCCAAGAATTCCTAAACTAGCTTCAAGTATGCAACTCCATCCATCCCACTGATGTTCTTGACATCTTTGGCAATATCCATTAGAAATGCACAATGATCAAATACAATAATTAAAAGTGTAATTCAGTGTAAATAAATTATATAAATAAATTGTAAATAAATAAAGTATAATAAATAAAGTGCAATATATCTCTTGTTTAATTTAGCCATATATATCAATCTTGAAAACATTTTGTGAAAGGGGGTAACATGCTTAATGTGACATGTTAAATTGGGTAACAAGCTGAAAAAATTTGGGAACCACTGCTATACTGGATTAATTTGTTTTATGATTTTTGCCCATGGAAGGAAAAGACAAAAAATTCTTAAGACAATGCATATTTCCACTTTTTTTATACAGAGACTTTTGGCTTTAAACCTAAAGGTCCACGTCCTTAATTAGTTGAGTGGGCCAGTTATTACTTTCCACAATAACAGGGTATGCAGTTAGCACCTAATGAAGCTATTAGGAATTTTATAACGTAAGAAATGTATCCTAGGATTTGAAGGTGACTGCGGAAACAGGAGCCACATTGCGGTGGGGATACACCGTCTGTCAGTCTTAACCTCCAATTTGCTAGTCTCACATAAGAAATAGACACAATTAGACTAGAAATTAGGAAAGCGACATGTGGGTGCTCAATCCCACAACGCCCCATATCTATATCACCCTTTACTGCCTGCAGAAAGTTGTGGGAAAAGTATCTGCTCTCCCAAGTTAAAATAAGAAAAAGATTTTTAAAAATTCCATTCTTTTATTCGTTTGTAATTAAGCACTAAGTTACATGATGGGCTATCTATGCTTTGCCCACCACGGATATCGAAATCCGGTTTCTAGCAATGTGAGTCCGCAGACATGCCACTGTTTTTCTTTTTTTCTGAACATAAAACAAGTTAAAAAACAACTTTAACTTTTCTCCCGAATCACTGCACCAATGTTTGTTGATATTTTTAGTAGAAAAACGATCACAATTAATGTTTGAATGTGGAGTAGCAGCTCATTGTTTAACGTAGAAGAGTTTGTTTTTTTGAAATTTCGCACAAAGCTACTCGATGACTATCTGTGCTAGCCGTCCATAATTTAGCAGTGTAAGACTACAGGGAAGGCAGCTTGTCATCACCACCCACCGCAAACTCTTGGGGTACTCTTTTACCAACGAATAGTGGGATTGACCGTAACATTATAACGCCCCCACGGCTGAAAGGGCGAGCATATTTGGCGTGACCGGGATTCGAACCCGAGACTCTCGGATTACGAGTCGCGCGCCTTAACACGCTTGGCCATGCCGGGCCCTAACGTAGAAAAGAGATTCATTGAGGAAAACAAAGATAGAATTCATTAAATCGGATAACAGGTTTAAAAGTTTATTTACTTATTTTTATTTTTGTACAAAAAATAACAGTAATAATTACAAAAGTGTTTTAATATTAACGGTCGGAGAATTGTGTTTAGAAAAATAATTATTTAAAAAGATTAAGGGAGGTAATTTTGTGCGGTCCGACAATTAAGAGGTCGGACGTAGTGTTATAAATATTACAAAAATAATGTGATTCCTTTTGAGAAGAAATTTAAGTTTATAGAAGCCCTTTTAGATTAAAAAAAAAAACTCTTTCAAAGGAGCCCGGAATCAAACAGCCAGATTGAAACATGGTTAACAGATAACACGCGCCGTCTTTGTCCTCGACGTTTAATCAGCATTTCCAAGCTACAGCTGTAGGACATACAATGAGTTCCAGACATTTAACATGAAGTAATCAAGACGTGGTTCTACTTTTGATTTTCTTATATGTCGTTTACAACAAAAGATCTGGAGGTTTTTTCCCCCGCCCCTCCTCGTCACACAGGTTTGCTACTCAATTTAACGACGCTTTTGACGCAGAAGATATTTCATCAGTATGACCTACAAACACGAGACATGAAGATTTGCTACCTTCCTTTTAGGTGGCTTTGGTCGAGAAATGGGTGAGAAAGAAAGAGTGAACTATTCACGTATAATTCTATGAACCTGCTAGTAATCATTTTCCGTCTGATAAATTACTTCTCTAGACAAGTACAGACATAAGTAAGTGTTCTCGTTTCTTCCTTACATTTTCCGTTGTCTAAAACTAACGTTACCAATAAAAGTTAGTTGCAGTATGTATAATAATCAGCCATTAGTTTCACATAAATTGTTTGTTTGTTTGTTTTTTAATTTTGCGCAAAGCAACTCGAGGGCTATCTGCGCTGGCCGTCCCTAATTTAGCAGTGTAAGACCAGTGGGAAGACAGCTAGTCATCACCACCCACCGCCAACTCTTGAGCCACTCTTTTACCAACGAATAGTGGGTTGGCCGTCACATTATAACGTCCTCACGGCTGAAAGGGCGAGCATATTTAGCGCGACCGGGATTCGAACCCGCGACCCTCGGATTACGAGTCGAACGCCTTAACACGCTTGGCCATGCCGGGCCTAATCATTTGAAGCTGGAAGAAATGTTTCTTCGGTAATACACATCCCAAGTCCTGACTGTTCGTTATTAACCTGTGAGGTCAGTTTCACCCATTGGTTCTGCGCCCTTGAATCTGATTTAGTGTTTCTTGCACAACATGAGTGAAGATTACTCATTGGACAGGTTAAAACACATAATAACATACTGCTGTAAATTGTGATGTGAGTAGTAACAAATTCTACAGGTAATGGATTTCTTTATTAATTATCACTGTAACACGTTAATCTTTATTAATTATCACTATGACACGTTAATCTTTATTAATTATCATTGTAACACGTTAATCTTTATTAATTATCACTGTAATACGTTAATCTTTATTATCACCGTAACTCGCCCTCCTCCTTGCATGACATATAAGATTACTGCGGGTTTGGAACAAAAACAAATCAAACCGTTAAAATGCTTCTATTCTTCAAAGAAAAATCAACCTCGAAATTGAATTTTAACACAAATTTGTCAGAAAATAGAAAGTTTAGAGTTGAGCTGTTATTTGAGAATGTATTCTGTGGTGAATATTGCCAAATAGAAAACTGAAACAGGTGAGGGTGGTGTGAGAGATGCTGGGAGTGGTACTAGTTGATGGCTTCTTGGCAAGTTATTTAGTTTTCATCACAGGAGAGACCTGTGTCTCCTTGCTTATATCCTAGCTAATTAAGTGTTTTCGTTTGGTGTCTCCTCACGTGGCCGCCAGCTAGTTGAATTTTCAGTTGGTCCAGTGACAGTGTTTCGACGAGTCTCCACCCAGCATGGCCAGATAACCGGTTAGGGTGCTCGACTCGTTATCTGAGAGTTGTGGATTTGAACCCTCGTCACACCAAACATGCTCGCCCATTCAGCCGTGGGGCGTTATAAAGTTACAATCAATCCCATTATTCGTTGGTAAATAGTAGCCCATGAATTGGCAGTGGATAGTGATGACTAGCTGCCTTCCCTTTAGTCTTATTCTGCTAAATTAAAGACGGACAGCGCAGATAGCCATCATGTAGCTTTGTACGAAATTCGTAAAGAAAAAAAAACAACAACAAAACACTGAGTGTACAGTTTCCTTCATACACATCGTACTAAATATATTTTGCGGTCCCCATTAAAAGGGGATCTTTTTTATTAATGAGATCTGTAATCTTGGAGTTCACAGCTGTTTGATCATATTCATGTTTTACTTAACTAAGTATAAATTAGGCATCACAGTATTCGCCGTTTTCGAAACACGCACAAATTAAATTATTACTGAAAAAGTGTCATGTCAAATACCCTGTATATTTATTTAAATTTTACATGCTCGTCCTTTCTGCCGTGAGAGCGTTATAATATGACGGTCAATCCAATTATTTGTTGGTAAAGAGCGGCCCAAGAGTTGGCAGTGGATGGTGATGACAAGCTGCCTTCCCTCTGGTCTTATAATACTAAATTAGGGACCACTAGCGCAGATAGCCCTCGTGTGTTTTTATTTCACGAAATTCAAAACAAACCAAATTATTTTACATAATAAAAACAACAAATCGTCAGTTAATTTCACGTCGGTTGAGGCTTTTAGATTCTAGTCACAGATGACTGCTTGAATTAACCCTTGACCTATTTGTTTTACCTGCACAGCACTCTTCAGGAGTGGCGTCCCTAATTTTGAACTGTCATATAAACTAGAAAGAAAACAAACTGTCAGCAGCAACCTATCGTCTGAAGCGGCTACTATTAACCGAGTAGCATGACTGACTGTCACCCTTATAACGCATCTTTAGCTAAAAAATTCGAAACGTATTTAATAGCACCTTATCCGGAACGTAAGACTCTGATCTATAGCCCCACGCAGTAACTAGTGAATCACGTTCCAGCTTAACCCTAAATAGTTGAAACATTTTATAAGTGAAAACTTTGGTTTGCATTCAGATCTACTGTTTGTTAACAAACTCCGTTGGAAGCCTGTGTGGGAATGCCACGTAATGTTCAGTAAAGGATGTTTGTTCTGAAGTCGTTTGTTACCTTATAACACGTGCGTGCAAGAAGAAAAACAGCAGTATGAAATTACATCGCATCTCTTGACATCGAGCGGTCATGATTATGTACTTGGCGTCGGCACACAGCTGTAACACGTATACAGTGGCCTGTATTTTTTTACGAAAAGGGCGTCCTCTCGAGAATTAGCTTTAATTTTGTTACAGTAAAGTTTAAACAAAATCCAAACTCATTCATCATACAATTTAGAACGGATGACGTGACCATAAGTAAATTAGCAACTGACATCCGGTAACAATTAACGTTTATTGAAATGCGATCAGTGTTTGATCCAATACAAAACTCTTTGCGCTGTTATGCTATGACTTTTATTGTTGGAAGTTGCTAAGCTTTGTAAAGGCCCGGCGTGGCCAAGCGCGTTAAGGCGTGCGACTCGTAATCTGAGGGTCGCGAGTTCGCATCCCCGTCGCGCCAAACATGCTCGCCCTTTCAGCCGTGGGGGCATTATAATATGACGATCAATCCCACTATTCGTTGGTAAAAGAGTAGCCCAAGAGTTGGCGGTGGGTGGTGTATTTGGACAAAAATGAGTTACATTTGGTACACAACAATAATTCCTGCTATAATGCTTCCACATAGTTGGAGGTGTGTTATAAGAGTGACGGTCAAACCTCACTATTCGGTTTGATAACAGTAATTTAAGAGTTGAAGGTAGGTACTGTTTACTAGTTGTATTTTTTCTCTAGTCTAGTCAGGTGGTTAGGGCGTTCGCCATGTAATCTAAGGATGGTGGGGTTCGAATCCCCGTCACACCAAACACGCTCGTCTTTTCAGCCGTGGGGGCGTTATAGAGTTACGGTCAATTCTATTATTCATTGGTAAAAGAGTAGCCCTAGAGTTGGCGGTGAGTGTTGATGACTAGTTGCCTTCAGTCTAGTCTTACACTGCTAAATTTGGGATAGCTAGAGCAGGCAGCCCTCGTGTAGCTTTGCGCGAAATTCAAAACGAATAAACACTCGAAATGAAAATATAATTTTAGAAATATTGTTTATGCGTTGTAACGATCTTATATTTGTTGCTACAATATTCTTAAGTGTATTGTTTGCTATAACAGTACTTGTACTTCTAGTGTTTCAAGTACGCGGCTTTTGTTCTGATACTTTCGTATTATCCATAATGCTTGAAGGGTACTTTGTTCAATTGTTGCCGGTTTTGGCGCGAACGTTGTTTCAAGGTCGTGTTTGGTATTATTGTTAGAAAACGCACGCGCATTCGCGCAAATAAAAACATTTTAACAGCATATTAATCCGTGAAGATTTTCTGGTACATTTTGTTGTTGTTTTTTCACCGAAATGGAAAACTCCAGTTTTTCTATCAGTAATAACTTTTTACCTCGGATAATTTTGTGCTGTATATCCTGTTTGCACAGGTTGTTTACCATTACGAGACACTAATGTCCACTTCGGCTCTTTCTTTATTTTGAAGTTAAGTGCAACATACCATCTGCACTCTGCCAATCACAGTTATGAAAACCCGATATTTTCGCGACATGAGCCTCAGGACTTACCGCTGAGTCACCGGGAGCAGCCACCTCCAATAGGTGAAAAAAAAAAAAAAAAAGTTTAGCACGAGTTTCTGTTGACGTTGTTAAATAAATCTTTTTTTAATATTAGTAAGATCAAATAAGCACTCATAACGGTTCCAGACAATGAATGGAATACCTTGACTAGGGACACAGACGTAATGGTCAGCTTAATTGAAGGGGATGAGTTCCCCTCAACATTCTTCACATACCATTTATGTCCCTCTCAAAATACATGCCTTCCTTCTATCACTTTACCATGGTTGCACCTATTTAAACACATTTGTTTGTTTGTTTGTTTTGAATTTCACACAAAGCTACTCAAGGGCTATCTGTGCTGGCCGTCCCTAATTTAGCAGTGTAAGACTAGAGGGAAGGCAGCTAGTCATCACCATCCACCGCCAACTTTTTTTTACCAACGAATAGTGGGATTGAGCGTCACATTATAACGCCCCCACAGTTGAAAGGACGAGCATGTTTGGCGCGACGGGGATATGAACCCGCGACCCTCAGATTTAAACCGGAGTTTCAAGTATTGGTACTGGTACATTTGGTAGTACTTGCAGTATTCTATATATTAGGGCTATCAATAAAAATCATATCTGAAAAGTGATTATCCCTACCACTTCAGAGATACCTAACGTACAAAGGAAAGTTTGCCCTTCCACCGTTGTTGTTTATACGTAAATTCGTTTTTCTATGCGACACCTGTTGTTTGTTTCTGTCTAAAAAGTTCATTTGAAATTTCATTCAAACTATAAAAAAATGCTAATATTAACCTATTACTAAACTAAGATAACCAAACCGATAGATTTAACCAAATTTTACAATTACTTTCAAAAATCTTCAGTGCGTAAAGGTTATAAAACTTTTAACAAAATAATAATAAATGGCCCGAATCCTGTTACCGAACATGTTCGGCCTTTTAACTATGAGGTCGTTATAATGTCACGGTTAGGTTAGTCCATGAGTTAGCGGTTGACTATTTGCCTTCCTTCTAGTATCTTGCTTCTAAATAAGTTTTGTTTGGTTTGTTTGGAATCTCGCGCAAAGCTACACGAGGACTACCTGCACTAACAATCCCTAATTTAGCAGTGTAAGGCTAGAGGGAAAGCAGCTAGTTATCACCATCCACAGCCAACTTTTCAACTACTATTTTAGCAACGAATAGTGGGATTCACCGTAACATTATAACGCCCCCACGGCTGAAAGAGAAAGCATGTTTGATGTGACGGGGACTCGAACCCCACCACCCTCAGATTACGAATCGAGTGCCTTAACCACCTGGTCATGCTGGGCCAGATGACCCTCGAGTAGCTTTTTTTGTGAAATTCAGTAAATTAAAAATTTGAAGCTCATATCACAATTAGATATTTCATATTTTGTATAATTTATGAAGTACATCATAAATTTATTTAGTTTATTACGGCCTAAACATGTCACACGAAATAAATATTCAAGATGGAATTTAGTTTGTCTGTAAAAGTTGTCATTACGTTATCAAATCACTTGACGAAAAAAATAGATATAAGCCAAGCAGCACGTGATTTACAAAATAATAACGGATAATTAACGAAAAAAAATTTATCTGATTAAAAAACTGTAGTTTGATATATATATATATATATATTAACAGAAAGTCAACGTTCAATGTAATGAAGAAAGTGATTACATCTCATTATTCTCTTTCTTTGAAAAAAAAAACCCCTGAAACCCTGAATGTTTTTTTTTTTTAATTTAATTGAGCTCCACCATTAATGAACATCTGTTTATATCATTGTGGATGTTTTTGGTGGTTTTTTTTCTTCTTTCAGTGAAGGATTTTACTGGTAAACAGTCTTCATCCATTGATTGATGCACACTGTCTGCTAAGTAATCATATACAAACCGTACATTGTTTCATCATTATACTGTGAACGGTTCATAAGACGACCTCTACATATCACTTGAGTTGGGCACGTTGAAAAAAGAAAAATATGCGTTATTTCATTCAAATTTTTATGAGCAGTTTTTGGGTAAAGTTGAATAAACACGTTGACTGTGACATATGCAAAGTTTAACGTTATATGTGTATTTATTTAGGAAAATCGTGTTATTAAAACGCACGCGTGTTTAAGTTTCGATTTACTGTAGTTATGTATGTTATATAAAATATGAACAATTTAAATATTGAAAGGAATAAGATAACTTCTTTCTTCTTTCTAGTTCGTCCTTCATGACACTTTTATATTACTTTAAAAATTCACCGAAAGCAGGTGCTGACTTAGGCTCAAATACAATTTGGCGCCACTTAGGGTCCGCCTGCTAACTTCAACCATTACCAAGAGGACCTCTGTTATTACACCACTTCTGAAATAAATTTGTCCAAATAGCTAGTTTTTGATAATAAAATATTTGCCTTTCATTAAAAAAATGTAAATAATAAGATTTTTCTTTCAATAAGTAAGTTCCAAAATAGAATTTGTTTATAGTTTAAGGTAGAAAATAAAGCCTAGTGCATAAGTCAGGGTCTGAACTATGGGATGCGATTTTAAATTTTACATGCTTAATTTTTTTTTTGATGTAATGTTATTTGAAATAACTCTTAATTCCCGAAGAGCCTTTGAGAGTCGTAATTACTCTTATGAAATCAGACTATTTCTGGTATGAGTTTTCAACAATGATGTTTATGTCACGTTGCTCAGCAACAAAAGTATAAGCTAATGTTATTAGACTACGTACTGAAAGTTTAAAATGAAATGTCTAGACAGCGAAACTGTAAGAAATTCTTGATTTCTGATTTAATGTGTTTGCTGATTAAAAGTGTTTTCCTCATACACGCTTCTGAAAATCAGGATTGATTGAAAAGTAGGCTTTAAAAATTATATCTTAGCTAATCACATCCGTTAAAAATATGACGGGTTGGTGTACTGTGAGGAGATCCTGGGGCCTCTGCGCATTCCTTATTATAGTATTTAAATTACTCAATAAAAAAATCCTAACGTTAACTCGTAGGATCACATTAAAAATTAATTGTTAGTATTAAGTACAGTATAGTTTAGTCCTAACTAAACTAGAGTATAAGTATACACAAATTACAATGGTAACTTAACTTTTTACTGAATACAGACCGACTTAACAAAACAGACTACAACTCTTATTATATTAACAGTTTCGTTGCTACTGGTAACCTGATGAAAGATTGTTGTCGAAGCGCAGCTTTCGTTTTATTAGTAGAGTTATTTTAATACTTTATATTCTACTTTATCTTATTTTATTTTATCACTATTTTATATTCTATTTTACATTTTATTATTTCCTCACCTACGCAATTATTTTATTACTCGTACTTGGTAAAGGCTTAATAAACGTTAGGCCTAACACTAATACAAGTGAGCTATCAAGTGTAAGATGTTTGCAATTAAAATTATTTTGAAATTGAAAGCTTTTTTTATATCGGTTGGTATTCGTTTCCTTCCTGTTAAGTGGGTTAAACTGATATATTCTGTATCATGGTTTAGGCCTATGAACCTGTATTTAAAGAAGTAATTTCGCAATAAAGACCGCAATGTTTTGCGCGTCTGCTAGTTTTGAAGAAAATTGTTTCATCATGCAGTCAGTAATGCAGAAAGTTGCTACGTAGCAGTCTCTCGTCTTAATTTTTTTCATAGAAAATGAGGACGTTCAACTGAGTTAACCCTCAAATTAACACACAACTTACCAACTTGTTTCAGCATCTGGATTAAAATTTAACAAAGGAATCCACATATTAATGAAGCCTGTGTTTATTTTTGTTATAACACTCATTAGAAAGAACTGAGCGAAACAGCTGAATGAAATGAAACTGTTCATTTCCTACGCAAAATATACAGTGATTATCATGATTGATTGTGATATTAATATTTTAGTGTGACTCGTGAATTATATAAGATATTTTTACCAATAAAGTAACAAGCGCACCAGAAATAAAAAAAAGATAAATAGTTTTCAAAATGTTTGTTGTCAGTACATATATAAATTGTGCATGGTGTGCACCACAATTATCAAAACCCGATTTTTAGCGTTGTAAGCAATGAGACTAACCGTTGAGCGAACGGGGGAAGGATTTAGTTTGTTTTGGAATTTCGCACAAAGCTACTCGAGGGCTATCTGTGCTAGCCGTCCCTAATTTAGCAGTGTAAGACTAGAGGGAAGGCAGCTAGTCATCACCACCCACCGCTAACTCTTGGGCTACTCTTTTACCAACGAATAGTGGGATTGACCGTCACATTATACACCCCCACGGCTGGGAGGGTGAGCATGTTTAGCGCGACGCGGGCGCGAACCCGCGACCCTCGGATTACGAGTGCACGCCTTAACGCTCTCGGCCATGCCAGGCCTTAGGAGGGATTTAGAAAAGTTAAAAATATGTATTAAAATAAAAGATTTCCTGTCGATAATTTTCGAGTGAAGCTATAAAAACTGGTTACTTATTTCATAGACCCTTTCCACGAGCTCAATCTATCGGCTTGCTAATGTTCATTTTTTTTTTATTGATCGTAATTATCACATCCACTTATTTTTCTTGTGTTTCTGTGCAACCTGGATGAACTTTGAAACATTTAACTGTCTAGAGTTTTAAATACTTTTGTTTTTAGAAATTCTAGATTGAATCTAGAACATTCGCTATTAGATCATAGTTATTCTTGCGGTTAAAGAAATGTTTTCTTTAAACAAATGATTATGTCACTGGCAAAACTCGTTATATACGAATGCAAAGAATAATCAGCAAATATTTATGTTAGAAAACGACCAGAAAAGCATTGTGATCTTACAACACGAAGCAGTCACGTCACAAAAACTAGGGCCAGCGGTTAGCAAGTGGGTTTCTAAAACTATTTGAGTGGTTCGAGTCGCTGTACCATTAAAATGAGATCGCACTCTTTACTTGGCCATTGGTGCGTCATAAGTGTGGTGGTGAACTGTCACTGATCGATCTGACAAACATTAATGGTGGGTGGTGTTGCCGTCCTTCCATATTATCACTTGAAAATTACAGACGTGTAGCGCACGCAGTCCTCGTGAAACCTGAAACCCAACAAGCGTGTACTAAAAAAATAGTTATAACTTAAAAGATGGTTATAACAGTAGAGTCGAGATTTGTATGGTAACCTAGCGAGTCAAGAAGGTAATATATAATAGTATATATATAATAATATATATATATAATATATAATTGTACTTACTATGGATCAGGCTATTACTAAATACAATAGCGCTTCGTATCTGGAGATGGGCAGAGAAAAAAAAAATGTCTGCCGTATTCAGTGTTTTACTTTATGATGTTTACAAGTAACTGCTAAAATTGAGTTAAAACCTTCTTAAATAGATTGTTCAGGCAGAATATTCTTGATTAAACTTTGTGGAATGGACGGCAACTACCTGTGGTAAAGACACAAGTGTAGAGGAAGACGTTTCGAAAGTCTTCCACCTTTCGTCTTCAGTTACCATACATTCTACAACGTCTTCAGTTACCACACATTCTACAAAGTTTTATCCAGTTACAGTCTCATTTGAGCATCTAATTGCTATTATCACTTATTTCACAACTTATACAACACTAATATAATTCTGTGTTTCACAGCTTGAATAACAGTAATATAATTCTGAGTTTTACAGCTTGTATAGCAGTGATATAATCCCGTGTTTCACAGCTTGTATGACAGTGATATAATCCTGTGTTTCACAGCTTTTGTAACAGTGATATAATCCTGTGTTTCACAGCTTGTGTAACAGTGATATAATCCTGTGTTTCACAGCTTGTGTAACAGTGATATAATCCTATGTTTCACAGCTTGTATGACAGTGATATAATCCTGTGTTTCACAGCTTGTGTAACAGTGATATAATTCTATGTTTCACAGCTTGTATGACAGTGATATAATCCTGTGTTTCACAGCTTGTGTAACAGTAACAATCCTGTTCTTCTTCCACTCGTATTTTTGTGGAGAGATAATAAATAGGAAACTACTATTTCGCAGTGGGTCCAGTTTACAAGTATATATTTTTTCCATGTTGCATAAACAACGTTTTATTTCTTGTCGCTAGATGTCAGTTCAAATTGTTCTTATATAACGATCGTTTGTGACTTTTTACTGTACAAACAAACATATCTATAAAAACAGTTTTGGAAAAATAAATAAATAAACATAAATTAGTATTTAATTTATCAAGGAAATCAAGTATTTATGCAACTGACAGATCTGTGTACATGTTATTTATGCATGGGTTTAGAAATCCAGTTTCTTAATTATAAAACAATAAATTATATAGTGGTCTTCATTTCTTCAAATATTCAATGGGGTCGAGTCTAGTAACTGTGTATGTGTGTGTGTAATGTCCTCCCCTTTAATCCATACGGCCTTAGCATGTAGTGGAGTCAACTTTATGTATATGCAGTGTGTGTGTGGATGAACTTGGAAAGCATGAATTCTGATAATATCCTCTTAACGTCAGTCCAGCGTTCGCTGGCTCACAGTGTAATACAAACGTAGATAACTGATAAAACTGATTTTATATTGACAATGTATATTACATTGAATTCTAAAAATGAACCAAATGTCCACTTACCATCTTACTTTGATGAAACTGTTCAAAAGAAATAAAGGAAATATGTAATAACATTTTTGCAAAACTTAAGTATGGTGTAGAGATGCTGATTTCAAAAAAGTACAGAAGCAATGTTGGGATGAATGCGTAAAAAACATACAAAAATCTATACATAAGTAACCATCAAGTACTGAGTGAATCTTACAAGCTGCTGTTTCTCAGCCACTATTAGACAGTAAAGCACTACTCAGTTTAAATATTTTTATTAAAACCTGAATTCACGTAACTGACAAAAATTCAACATTGTTGTGGATAAGAGTTATTCTTCGAAAGATGTGGTTATTTATGTATGATTTTTCAATGGTTTTGGGTATCCATCCCTTTCTTGTTCATGTACTTTTTAGCAGTGCCATCTGTTAATAATACTTAATTTTTTTTTCCCATTTTTTATTACTTTTATCACTGTTGATCATTTTTGCATCCTGGAAAAAAACTCGTGTTAAAAATTCTCGCTAGGACTATGAAACAGTTATCTTTATTTTTTAGTCAATACATGCGGGATGTTAAACATCTTAATAAACAGTGATGTACTTTAATGTCAAGCGAGGAACCAACTGAACTAAATATTTAATTTGAAAATGCTACAACAGCAAATTTTACAGAAAACAAATTTTGGTTTTAATAATCGCAACGTTTTGACCCACAGTATCACGTAATTATCAAGTAAGAGTTAGTTTTGAAATTTGTTCGTTTTTTAAATGTAACTTGCTTTATAACGACTCAGTACTTTGATCGTGAACTTTGCATTTATTAAAATCAAAACTTGCTAACTGTAAAAGCTGCTCTCACTATATTTTTAAATTAGGTAACTTGCTTTATTTCTTTAAGAATATATCTGAAAATGTGGCCAAATATTTATTCAAGTTTAGTTTTAGTTTGTTTAGAATTAAGCACAAAGCCACACAATGGGCTATATGTCTCTGCCCACCACGGGTATCGAAACCCGGTTTTTAGTGTGTAAGTCCGCAGACATACCACTGTGCCACTTGGGGGGCTTTTATTCAAGAAGGGTTGGGTTATTTTGAATTTCGCACAAAGCTACTCGAGGGCTATCTGTGCTAGCCATCCTTAATTTAGCGGTGTAAGACTAGAAGGAAGGCAGCTTGTCATCACCACCCACCGTCAACTCTTGGGCTACTCTTTTACCAACGAATATTGGGATTGACCGTAACATTATAACGCCCACACGGCTAAAAGAGCGAGTCTGGTGGGAGGGAGATTCGAATCCGAGACCCTCGAATTACGAGTCGAACGCCTTAACCACTTGGCCATGTCTTATTCAAGAAGGCATTTTTGTTTGTACAACTTACACTGCATCTTCCCTGAAAACAACGTTATGATTAACATTCTCTATTTTTAGCATAAGTTGGTGTTACCCTTTTTTAAATCAAAAGTACACTTACCCGAATGTTTCAAAAAGTTGGACAGACAACAATGTTGTCTTCTCTAAAAATACGTCACACTGCTCATTCCTTTTGGCGTCAACCAGAGGTTATGCATATTTTGGTTACATGTTGGCTTATTTCCATCTGTGATTATAAATATAAACCAAGAAGCTAAAGATTTTTTTCATTTAATAAATACTGAGTTGTTATTACCCTGATAAAGGAAATTGTGAGCCAATAATGGCCAAGAAACAAGAAAAAAAAGGTGAAAAATAGAAATACTGATTTCGTGGGAGAAAAGTCCAGGTAAATTATCATTACACCAAGAACTAGGCCTACTTCAAGTCTAAGAATAACGCTTCTGTAATTATATGAATTATATGTCACACCGAGTGCCACAAACGTTCCAGGTGTCATGTATGTCACAATTATTATCCTGAATGAAAAAAAATGTTAATAAGACGTTTAAGGACCAAATAAAAATTTTAAGTCCATTTTACAGATTTGTAATTTGATCACAGTTGTTTCTCCGAATTAATTGAACATTTTTGTTCAGTTAAAAAAACGTGTTTTTTTTCGTTTTTTATGTTGAATTGCAAGATTTTCTAATGATCAGATCTTTCGGCTTTCTATTTGCTGTTTCTTCTATACTTCACTTTAACTTGAATGCCGGCTGCTTTTTTCTCACATTTTTTTATTTTTTATTTTACCGTGACCTTCGCTGTTTTCTGATATTCTTCACGTGAATTTTACTAACCTCCAAGGTACCTATATCAAGTTTGCGTGAAGAATGGGTGAATTGTAAATTCAATTGTTGCTTTAGATTTGATATCATTTGAAGTGATACTTACTGAAAATTTCTTGTTCTTAATATCAATTAAAAAGTGAAATAAGCAACGTTTTGTTTTTCTTTGTAGGTAGCGCTCGATAGAGTTTCTTGCAAACGCGTGTAGACACCAACAAACAAGTGCGGTTGTGTTCGATGGAGATTTCATATTTTACCTGGACAAGCGTGTTGAGGCGTTCGATTCGTAATCCGAAGGTCGCGGGTTCGAATCACGGTCTCACCAAACATGCTCACCCTATCAGCGGTGGGGGCGTTATAATGTGATGGTCAATCCCACTATTGGTTGGTAAAAGAGTAACCCAAGAGTTGGCGGAGGGTAGTGATGACTAGCTATCTTCTCTCTAGTCTAACACTGCAAAATTAGGGATGGCTGGTGCAGGTAGTCCTCATGTAGCTTTGCGTGAAATTGAAAACAAACAAACATATTTTATATTTACTAACCCTAACCTTACGGGGTTGAATGGATTTTGCATTGAAAATTAATGTATATACACAAAAACATTAAACGACAGTGTAAAAAGAAGTTCAAATATTACTACCTAAAATACCGGGATATATTTGAAACAATGTTTTTGGATATATGTTTTTGCACGGTATCCTATGTATTTTGATATTGTGATTTAGAGATATATACTTATACACATGATCTCAGGAGAGGTATTTTAAATGCTGGGATTTCTGGACATTTGTCTGAGCACAATATTTAGCACTATGCATTTGGATAACATAATTTTTGGATATATCTTTAAGCACATGACCTGAGGCAATCTATTTGCATATCGTAATTTTGAGATATATTTTGAGGCACATGACCTCAGGAGATGTATTAGATACTGTGATTTTTGGATATGTGTTTTAGCGCGAGTGAACCGTGATTTTGTAATATTTCCTTGGGCAGATGATCTTGGGTGTTATATCTTTGAATACCGTAATTTACGGACACACAATACGATCCAAAAGCGTTTTAACAAAGTCAGTAATTGTATTTCACGCTAATTTCAAAGAACAATGAAAGGTAAATCATAGATACAACATCAAAAATTTATTAATCTGTATATTTAATACAACAGAAACTCAGTGGAAGTGTTTGTGTTTCTCGTTTGTTTTAATAACTGTAGACAGTTTTTTAAGCATCGTTGTAACAAATTTAATCAAATTATTATTTGGGATTTTACTCTAAGTGTTTTTTGGAAGTAACTTTTTATTTGTCAAGTTTTTGATCTATTAAATCCTAGATCTGCTCAACTGGGTTGACATCAGGGCTCTAAGGTGGTCATTGTGTCAGTTGAACGACTCCACTCACTTCTTTTTCAGCTGAATAATTTCTACATTGGTTGGATGAGTGTTTGTGGTCATTATCTTCTTGGTAATAGAATTCTTTACCAATAATACACAAGCAACTGGGTATACCGTTATGCGTCAGTAACTGATGGAACCTGTGTTGTCCATTATTCCATCCATTTTGTAAATATTCCCTGTCATCTCAGCATAAATACATCCACAGACCATCACACTGCATCACTCATGCTTCACGGTAAATACATTGAAGTATCTTTCATCTTTCTTCTGCTGGAACTACAATTTACATTTTTAACCAACTTTCTCAAACTTGAAGTCACTCGTCCATACACCCTTTTCCAATCATCAACAGACCAGTTTTTGTACGTTTTAACAAATTTCAGTCTGTTGACAATGTTTGCAGGTCGAAGTAAAAGGTTATTTAACTGTTACACGACCAAATAGTCCATTCTCGTTCAGTCTTCTTGCTACTGCAGAACTGGACACTTTTCTATCATTTGGTACATGGTTTTTTATCTCATGCTTGAGATCAGTGACAGTCTTCCTTTTGTCCTGAAGGCTGTATAAACAAAGATATTTAACATCAGTATCATTCAGTTTAGGTGTTCTGCCTTTTCCTTTCCCATATTTAAATTCACCTGTCTTGGTCTAATGATCAGTGGTGTACTTTACATTGTTTAGGAACCATTTAAAGTCTACAGCAATTAGTTGGAGAGTCTAATAAGCATTATGTAAAGCTTTTATATGAACTCTCTGCTTTACTCACAATTCTGTACGCTTTTTGGACGTTATTTTAGACCTTAAATTTGATCAGTATGTTCATTCAAGCAGAATCCTTACGACATACACTTGGTAAAGTATATGGTAATTACAAAAATGATAAGTATTCTCACTCTGGTTCATTAAACTACCAACAGGGATCTGTGAATTATTACCATGGTGATGTAACTAACATTCTGTAATGGTATGGAAGAATTAGTATGAAATAATGGTAAACATTCTCTTGTTTTAACACTTCTGTACAGTACTGTATGTTTGGGCACATTATCTCAGATGATGTATTTGGATACCGTGATAATATAAAATCTGTTTGTTTGTTTGTTTGTTTGAGCGCAAAGTTGCATAAATGGCTATCATCTGTGCCCGCTGCTGGGATCAAATACCGAGTTATAGGTTTATAAACAATCCAATTTATAACTGAGTCATCTTGGGACATCATGAATATGAACTAAGAGAACCAATAACATGCTAGAGGGAGTTCTCAACTTTTGTTGTTGTTTATTTGATAAATTTCCAAACATGCTCTCCCTTTCAGTCGTGGGGGTGTTACAATGGTATTATTAATCCCATTATTCGTTGGTAAAAGAGTAGCCCAAGAGTGGATAGTGGGTGGTGATGACTAGCTGCTTTCCCTCTGGTCTCATACTACTAAATTAGTGACAGCTAGCGCAGACATCCCTCGTATAGCTTTGCGCGAAGTTCAAAACAAACGGCGCAGATAACCTAATTGATTTGCGCCATAAAACACTAAGCCAAACAATCAAAACGAACAAATTTATGAAATCTTCTTTTCGAAATATTTTTATTGAATTGTTGTTTTTGAAAACAATAGAGGGAGCTTTACATGACTATTCAATAAGCTTTTAATTCAATTAAAAATATATGTTTCTGTTTGAATAAAGATTCTACGAGATAACAAAATTATTGACCGTTGAAATTTCTAACTGGTATTTTAAAGTATTAATTTGTATTTTTATTTCCTTAAGAATGAGAGTTAATTCAGAAATCGGAAGTTATCGGTAAGGTTTACAGATTTGGTTATTTTTATCAGAGTATAAGAAATGTTGAAGTTTGAAAATATGTTAACGAAAGAAAAATTAAAGCAACTTTTGTTATGATATGTACGCCTTCTACAAGCCGGCGAGGCCCGGCACGGCCAGGTGGGTTAAGGCGTTCGACTCGTGATCCGAAGGTCGCGGGTTCGAATCCCCGTTGCACCAAACATGCTCGCCCTTTCAGCCGTGGGGACGTTATAATGTGCATTAAATCCAACTATACGTTGGTAAATAAGTAGCTCAAGAGTTGGAGGTGGGTGGCGATGACTAGGTGCCTTTTCTCTAGTCTTACACTGCTAAATTAGGGATGGCTAGCGCAGATAACCCCCGTGTAGCTTTGCGCGAAATTCAAACCAAACCAAATCTCCACGCTATTTCGAATACAAATCATATTTGGAAATCAGTTTTTTGTCTATTGAATGTTGCACAGAGCTATCCCAGGGCTCTTTGATCGAGCCATGTGTGGTTTTGAAGCGAGAGACTAAAGGGAAGTTAACACCACCCACTTCCACCTGTTGGTTATGGTTATTAAATAGTGGCATCTTACTGACAACCTGATAGTACACCCACGTCCATACAGTGCTATTTGTTTGACACAAACGGGACAGAAACACAGATACCCAGCCTGAAAAAGTAACTGAACTGCGCTCGCTTTACGTTAGTAACTGTGAGAAGGTAAACATTACATCGTTATTAATTCGAAATATAATTCTGGTGGAATTTTTCATTTTACAAATTTACTCACAATTCTATTATGCGTAGTTTGGTTTACCCATTTTTAGAAGTTATACACATTCCGGGGAGGGAGGGTTTGAAACTAGGTCAATATTACTTGTTGATAAAACTGAGATATATGTGGGTGAACTACTGTCTTTAGTGATTAAGTTGTTTGTAACCAATTCACGTTTCTTGTAAAATACACCTACTGGCTCAGTAATCTGAGGACTTATCACTTTAAAAATAGGGTTTCAATACCCGTGGTGAGCAGTTTAGAAATAGATGCGAAGAGCCACCAAACAAACAATACCGTACAGTAATTATGTAAGTTTGGTTTTGAATTTCGCACAAAGCTACTCGAGGGCTATCTGCGCTAGCCGTCCTTGGTTTAGCAGTGTAAGACTGGTCATTACCACCCATCGCCACTTCTTGGGCTACTCTTTTACCAACGAATAGTGGGATTGACCGTAACATTATAACGCCCCCACGGCTGAAAGGTCGAGCATGTTTGTCCCGACGGGAATGCGAACCCGCGACTCTCAGATTACGAGTCATAAACCTTAACCCACCTGGCGGTGCCTGGCCAGTAAGGTAAGAGTCTCACGTTGTTATTATCGATATATTTTCAACTGTTCGAACTCCTTAAGAAATTAGTATCACCCCTCGTCTACTTTAATAGAAGCATCCGACGAATCAACCAATGACATAAATTTATGGTCAAGCGTACATCCTAAGCGACCAATGAAGTTATGGGATATTCTTACGGTTGTTACATCTCTGCCAGACTTAGTTTGATAAGCACGAGGCAGGCAGGGTAATCGCTGGGAAGAGTAGGACGAGGGAAGAACCGTTGTGGTGAAAGAAAATAATATTAAAGATAAACGTATATGTTTATAAGGACAAAATCCTGAAACTTCTCCGAAGGTCGTCTTCCTAATGTTGTAAAGGTGAGTTTTCTTTTAAGCTGAAAATTATCGGACTTGACCCAAACCAGTCTAATCTTTGAAGTCCGTTACAGTATTCAAATATAATTAATAGTTCTTTGCCGATATTGGTAGTTATGTTTAACCAATGCTTTCTCTTCAGCGGATATTCGCGTTAACTCACGGGTAGGACAATTAATTTTGGGCTGTCTTGGTTACGCGTCACATTTATTTACAAGTGTAAATAAAAATGTACTATTTTTAAAATTTTAGCCCAATCGCTATAAACAGTCACTTTTGTTAATCCTTCACATATTTCAACCAAAAAACAAATTAATTGTTTCTCAAATCGCGGAGCTTCAAAGTAACAACCAAACGTTTGTGACGAACGGTTTTCGATCTTCGTTTTATATCAACGCGAAGTTTGGCGAACTGTTTGATGATTATCTTAACTTTTAACTGTAAACTATAAGGTAAGGGCCCCAGATTACGTTTGGTACATTATAACAAAGTAAACTTTTGAATAACAATTATACCCTGCCATTCGGAGAAATTAGTTCGTGTTTGTTATAGTAAAGTTAGTTTTCTTAAGATCGGGTATTTGTGGTAAACTGTGGGTTCCTGCTAGTTCTATCCACATCAAATACGTGAATTTGATCTGCAGTGATAAAGGAACCTCTAAATAAGCAGAGTCAGGATTATCCAAATAGTGACTTTGTTATCAGCGTTTGCGAAAAATTTAAACATGATTTTTTGTGTTAACGTTTAAAAAAAAAAAAAAAACTACAAGTGGTTTTCTGGTCTGTCATTTGCCAAAGTTGTGGATTGAAAATAAAGTCGGGCATGCTGGACAGATTAAAAACAGGTGTACTGATCGCGCTATTTTCGTTGGTGTTAGAAACCGAACTCTGTTGTATGTACGTCGTGTATCGCCGATTTTCCGGGAGGTTTCCCAGGCACCGATTGGAGGTTTTTTCGTCTTCTTTTTTATCTCGTTGTTTATCGTGTATTTCCGGAATAATACATGGCTAGAAAGATTCGAGGTTTTTCTGTATCGCTTTAATATACGAGTCGTTACCCTTGTAGCAAAATAAGTTTATTTTTGTAAAAGAGGGTTCTACAAATACACCTCGAGCTCTTGTACTTAGAATTCGAAAGACTTTTTTTAAAAAGTTTTTCTCTCTATTTTCAATTCGTTATTTTTAGCACTTTTTTATGCTGAGGTAAATTCAAACTCGACATAAAATTGTTTTTAGCAACGATGTATTATTTAACTTGGTTTGTTTGTTTTTGAATTTCGCGCAAAGCTGCACGAGGGCTATCTGTGCTAGCCGTCCCTAATTTAGAAGTGTGAGACGAGAGGGAAGGCACCTATTCATCACCAATTACCGCCGACTCTTGGGCTACTCTTTTACCAACGAATAGTGGGATTGACCGTCACATTATAGCGCGCACACGGCTGAAAGAGCGAGCATGTTTGGTGCGACTGGGATTCCAACCCGCGACCCTCGGATTTTGAGTCGAACGTCTTAACGCGCTTGGCCATGCCGGGCCTATTTCACATGGTGTAATATCTTTTTGTAGAATATTTTCACTGTAAAAAATTATTCACAAAATTTAATTATTCAGGGTTTTTGTTGTCATTTCTCAGTTTTTCCCAGGGAATGAAATGAAAATCGTGCAATTGAAACGAGGATGTTATGTGACAGACCAGGCTTGGCCTAGTGGTCAGTATGCTCGGAATGCATTTGGAAGGACCCAGGGTTCAAGACGTGATAATATAAAACAAACTTTATATCTTCAATTTGGGACACATTATAAAATTGACATTCGATCATATTATTTTGTTTAAAGAGTTGAACAAAACATCGTGATGTTGATAATGCCAGTTCACGAGTCAATTCTCCAAATTTCATGTTGCTATCAACATCGATACGTCAGTCTTCTTATGCGCTGAATGGTCAATCAGCATCGATACGTCAGTCTTCTTAAGTGCTGAGTGGTCAATCTGACAAGAAAAAACGCGTATTTAAAGCAATAATGTTTTGGTTTTTTGTTGTTGGAATTTTACGTAAAAAACAAACGGGACTCTCTCTATTGGCTGATTGAAAGAAAAAAATTGAAAATAGGAGCGCGAATGAAAAAAAAACCAGAGAGGAAGGTGATTTTTGTTGTATCACGTTGAATAAACTGATTGAAACTGAATATCACTCCTTAAACATTTCTTGTAGAGATTACAAATGTCAAAAAGTACTCGCTACGGTAGCGGTCTTTTCTTGCACTCGGTGAAATGATAAGAAACTGTGGCATCCAGCGGAAAAAATCCCAGTGGCTACTTAGCGAAGTGAAACGATGTAATGAATTTATATCAAACTAGCAAAATGTATACTCAATACAATTATATAGTAAGCCATTTACAACTGTAATTTGTCATTCCAATGTATTCAAACGCATACCCGAGATTTCAGAGTCGGTAAATGCCAAGGTTGGGTATCTGCTGACATCTACATGCGACGGAAATAAATCGGACAGTATACACCCTTGTGCAGATGAATTGAAACGACGGATAATTACGATTTTTTCAATTTTTTTGCGTTTTACTTCCCAGAATCCAAAAATTACTCACAAATTAATACATGATATGACCGCTTTTATTTTTCAGAAGATCATTAATACGCTTTGGCATCGAGTCCACGAGTTGACAGCAACCTTAACTAATTTTTGGATCGCGGTACCACACCTCAATTATGGCCTCAATTAGCTTATCTTTCGTAGTACAGTCTTTTCCCCGAAGTCTTTCTTTACAAATTTTCCAAAGATTTTCAATAGGATTTAAGTCCGGAGAGTTTCCAGGCCAGTCCAGCACCTTTATTCGTGTTGTAGTCATAAAATTCTTCACAAGTCTCGATGTGTGGCACGGAGCCAGATCTAACTGAAAAATGCCAGATCCATCTGGAAATCTTCTTTTCAATTCTGGAACGACTTTTCTCTGCAAAACTTCGATGTACTGTGGTCCTCGTATCATACCTTCAATGATTTGTAAGCTTCCGACGTCATAGTAGCTGAAAAAACCCCAAAACATCTTCCCCAAGGGATGTTTTACGAACTGATTGATGTGAGACTCTCGTAGTTTCTCGCCTGGAGATCTGCAAACATGCAGACTTCTTTGACCCTGTATGAAGAAATGAATCTCATCACTGAATAACATCTTCCTCCATTGTTCTTGGGTCCAGTTCTTGTATTTCAGACCAAATTGATACCGGGTTTTTTTCATTGAGTTGGTAAGAAGTTGTTTTTGACTGGTCTCTTTGACCTTCTAACGCAATTTCGAGTGACGTAATATTCCTGAAAATTTCGTCATATATCCCAAAAATAGATCGATCGCACTGCAAAACACAGCTAATGACGCCGTCTGTGTGAAAAAAAATGACTATTAAAGGAAATCAGCGGGTCCAGCTAGCCTACACCGGCCGCCATGCTTAAAATATTGTAAAATGACCATTTGTTTCAATTAATTTGCATAAGGGTCTGCTATAAAATATTGAGAGTTAAAGAATATGTACTCCATTAAAATCTGCCAGTTATCTTGAAATGGTATGGCCAAATGGTTAGAGGGTGTTTAACTCGCAATCTGAAGGTCGCAGGTTCGAATCTTCGTCTCTACAAGCATGCACTTTCAGCCGAGGTGGCATTGTAATGTTTCGGTCAATCCCACCATTCGCTGGTAAAATAATAGCTTAAGAGTTGACGGTGGGTGATGATGACTAGCTGCCTTTTCTCTAGTCTTGCACTGATAAATTAGAGAAACTAACGCAGATATCCCTGGTGTAGCATTACGCGAAATTTAGAACAAATCAGTCTTGAAATGTACATCATTTGCGTTCCCAGTTGTTAGACTGTTTTCCTTTATAGCTTTTATTATTGAAGATATGTTTCGAAATGACCTTAAAATGTGCGACTTAACACATATTTACCAAAGTGACGTATTAAGATTTCCTTGTTCAGACTTAATTTTGAGAGTTATTCCTGTGGTGTGAAAAATCACGTGATACGGCTCAGAAGCGATGTTCACTTAACACGAATTTGCTGATAGAAATAATCTGATTTTAGGTTAAAGCATTAATACTATGTATCTGTCTATAAATAATACAAGTAGGTGATATATGAATGCAGTTTATGAGCACATGAGAACGGATTTATGATTTCTAAATGTAGTTTTACTGAAGGAAAGTGCGGATTTACTCTAACTGTAAAAATTACTGGTTCTGGATAAACAAAACTCCAGTTATTAAATTAAAATGTTTCTTTTTTTTTTCGTAGAATTTGGTTAAACTTACGATTTTCGCCAAAATGTGTACCTTCGAGAATAGTACGTTGGTGGTTTGGAATAACATTAGAAGTGTGGCGAAGAGCGATACTCATTTAAAATAAACAACCAAATACAATGATTTCAAATAGTTTCCCAACATGGGGTCCGCCAAATATCTACCGAAAATAATGATGCTAAATTAATTTTGATTCTTTACTGAATTATTACCTGGTAACAAAAATTGTATTGAAATAATCCGGTAATAAAGTATGTCGAAAGGAAATGTTAAGCGTTTATTACGACACTGTTTATTAATCACCATGTTGAAGATACAAGTTGGTGGAGGGCTCAAACGTTTTTTGTTTATATCAAGAGAACCTCAGACCAACAGCTTTGGAACCATTGACTTTGAATAACAATCGAAATGAAGTTAAAAGGTGATACCGATAGAAAAATTGTTATAGAATCACGTTAAGCGGGGTAATAAAGCGATAGTATCGTTGTTTTTGAGTTTCGAGCATAGCTACACGAGGGCTATCTGCGCTAGCCGTCCCTAATTTAGCAGTATAAGACTAGAGGGAAGGCAGCTAGTTATCACCATAAACCGCCAGCTTTTGGGCTACTCTTTTACCGACGAATAATGGGATTGACCATTACATTATAACACCCCCACGGTTGAAAGGGCGAGCATGTTTGGTGCGATGGGAATTCGAACCCACGACCCTCGGATTGCGAGCCGAGTACCTTTACCACTTGGCCATGTCGGGCAAATCGATGGCAATAAAAATTAAATGTAAAATATTAAACTTTATGTGATCATTTTCAAATACTTTTAGTCTGATACAATTTGGATTTAATGCGTTTTGCTATACGTACGTGTAATGAAATATATTCTTTTAACAGATATAAAAAGTTATGTGGTTAATAGTAATTTGTTGATTATATTTTGCATTAATATTTTACAAGTTCGGCAGGACAATGCCAGGTTATTAGGGGTGCTCAACTCGCTATAGCTGAAGATCGCGGGTTCGAATCCTCGTCTCACTAAATATGCTCGCACTTTCAGCCAAGGCGGCGTTATAGTGTGTCTATCAGTCCCACTATTTGTCGGTAAGAGTAGTCCATGAGTTTGCAGTGGATGGTGATTATTAACAGCTTTCGTGTTGCTTTCCATAAAATTCCAAAAACAAACCAAAATTTTACAAGTTTTATAAATATACGTAGTAATCTGGCTGGCCTGGCATGGCCTAGCGCGTTAGGGTGTGCGCTTCGTAATATGAGTCGCGCCAAACATGTTCGCCCTCCCAGCCGGGGGGGGGCGTTATAAAGTGAAGGTCAATACCACTTTTCGTGGGTAAAAGAGTTGGCGGTGGGTGGTGATTACTAGCTGCTTTCCCTCTAGTCTTACACTGCTAAATTAGGGACGGCTAGCACAGATAGCCCTCGAGTAGCTTTGTGCGAAATTCCGAAACAAACGAGTAATCTGGTTTATTATAACACAGGCTTAAGAATTTGAACTTCATAAAAGTTTTGGTTTTGTTAAAGGATTTTCCATAATTCAGCTACGCATATTTCGAAAATATTAATTTTTTTGCTAACGTGCAAAGACTTTTTTTCCTTTACAAATCGAGAAGAAAAAAATTCGTGGATCTTATTTCGTTCACCACAACGAACATTTTTTATTATTATTATGTTTGGATTCTAGAAGGATCTGTAATTTAAAATTGGTCTTAGAGAAATCTTTAACCAGAGAGTGGGAAGATTAGGCATACCAAAATGTAACCCGATTTCAGTGAAAATTATGACTCGGGCGCTTTTTTGTTGTCATTAACATGTATAAAAATGGGTATTTTCGGATTTAGAAATTATTGTAGAACATGCAAAATATTTAAAGAGAATAAAACAATCGCAGGTGTGTGTTATTCTTATTTCTCATTTTTAATCACTTGTTTTTATAAAATTAAAAAAAGGACAAGATTATAAAGATAATTAAACCATTAGATATATTATGGAACTATCAATTGAGAAATATTCTACAATATCGTAATTTAAGTCTAATTTTAATAGAGTTACGAAATGGCGTTATTTCCAGGTGTTTTTATGCTGTAAGTAACAGACATTTTATGTAGGCCTACTTTGGCCAAGTAATTTCATTGGATGTTTTATGCTCGTTTTTGAAATCCTGGAGCTAACAAAACTGCCGGGTTGGATCAAGGAAACATTGAGGGTCGTAACAAGTGGGCGTGTGTTGTACACTTAACATCAACTGTTTACGTAACAATGAGTTAAGTTAGGGTTAGCTTTTAAGGAAATTACCCTCAAAGATTAATGTTGAAACGGTTGTGTGAATTTGAACGTTTTTCATTCTGAAAGATTGAAGTACGAATTCACAGCCGTAAAGACAACCGATATTTTTGTATCTTTGATGTTTAAAGTGTTGTATAAAACGTATATTATTATAAGTTATGTGCGTATTAGTTATTTAACAATACGGATAAATTTCAAACTTTGACTTTATTATGAAATATCTGGCCACCGGGGAGTTCCAGTCAGTACTAAAAAGAAAAGTAAAATGGTACATTGAATTATCTTGCAGGTGTGTTTCAAATAATTTTAGTTTTTTTATTTATTTCTTGGAACAAGGCCAATTTGTTGATTGTCAGTAGTACACCACCCGTAGTGCAAAGCCATACTTAGATAAGCTATGAACTGTCTTTAAGGGCTAGCATTGATTGGTACGTACGTAGTCTGAGGTTAATAAATACTAGGCCGAAAATATACGTGATGCGCACCTAAATAAGAAGCGAACTATCGTAAAAAAAGTTTCTTTTAGTCATCAGTGTATCGTTGTAAAATAATAAAAAAGGTGAAACGGACATTGTTTTCGTGTAGACAGCAACCTAAAACTTAATATCAGCTATTTCATAACATCATCAGAGTTCGGAGATATACTGTCAGTTAACACTTGGAACTGGCATGGCCAGGTGGTTAAGGCACTCGACTCATAATCTAAGGGTCGCGGGTTCGAATCCCCGTCGCACCAAATATGCTCGCCCTTTCAGCCGTGGGGGCGTTATATTGTGACGGTCAATCCCACTATT
Organism: Carcinoscorpius rotundicauda; assembly: GCA_011833715.1. NCBI lineage: Eukaryota > Metazoa > Arthropoda > Merostomata > Xiphosura > Limulidae > Carcinoscorpius > Carcinoscorpius rotundicauda. The sequence continues at coordinate 6,173,692 of CM022398.1, forward strand.
CGCTGGTAAAAAAGTAATCCAAGAGTTGGCGGTGGGTGGTGATGACTAGCTGCCTTCCCTCTAGCCTTCCACTGCAAAATTAGGGAAAAAACGGTATTTTTGCAAACAATGTTAGCAACAAAAGTAACTCAAAAACATCCACTAGGGGGAGTAAATTCAATCTTTGGTTTAAAATGAAGAATATATTTGAAGTAGACGAAAGTTTGTCTGGAAAATACGTTAGAGACAGCAAGTCTTATGGTTGTTTAGGTGCTCTTTGTTACTGTAAAAAAGAAATGAAAGAATTAATAGAAATTCGATTTTTTTGTTAAGATTCACTTTATGAATACCGGTTGGAACGTAGGAGTGGCGTCACACAAACAGAGAATTATGATCAGAGCCCTCGTAAAGATTAATGAGTTCTTTTAATGTTACTGACCATGTCGAATAATAAGCGTGTGTGGACCCTACACGGTATTGTATACTTTGGGTGTTATTTTAGTACACATACACACAGTGTCTTGGAGTCATTGCTACTAACACATTACGTCTATGCCTGGTTTCAGTGTGTAAAACGAGGACAAATCCAGTATAAAACAACCCTCAGTTTAACCTCAGTAAATCTTGCAGATATTTGTTGTACAACATTGACAGTACCTTAGTTACCATTACTACGAGAACGTGTATATACATAAATCAGCTAAACGTCTGTGTATCTGTATCTCATGAACAGTTAATCACAGAAGAAAAATATCAGAATTAGGGAAAACTTTTCAACTACTTATTTCACGTAATTATGAACATCAATTCTTCAGTCACCTTTCGCGCTGAGTAGTTATTAATGAGTGAAAACTTATTGAGAACAGAAGTGTTTCTCTTTGTGAGGGTATTTCACGAAAAAAAAAATCTCTAAAAGAGGAACGGGATTTTATTGTACCAAGTTGAATAAACTGATTAAAATTGAATTTCCTTTATGACATTTGGTATAGAAATTACAATTTTCAAAAAGCGCTCGCTTCTGTAGCGGTTTTTTTCTTGCACTCAGTATAAACGACAGGGATCGGCAGCATCCAGCCGAAAAAATTCCAGTGGCTACCAGCGAACCTGAAAGATTTGTTGTGTTGGATGCACCCATTGCTTCGAAAAACAAAACATTTTTGCAAACAATACATTCGTCAGTCAATCTTAAAAAAAAAAAGATCACAAAGTAATTTTACTTATTAACTCGTGGAATGACAAAAGACAGCTGTAGAAAGCTCTCAAGACAATCGTATTGTACTTACGCTATGATACAAAAGACTGGTTTGACTGCACGTCTTTATTCTGTCCTATTTTGTCCTCCGCTAGTACAGCGGTAAGCCCACGAATTTACAACACTAAAATCAGGGGTTCGATTCTCCTCGGTGGACTCAGCAGATAGCCTGATGTGGCTTTCCTATTAGAAAACACGCACCCACACATTTCTGTTTGGGACCGGGCATGACCAGGTGGTGAAGGTACTTGGCTCGTAATTTGAAGGTTGCAGGTTCGAATCCTAATCACCCCAAATGCTCACCCTCTCAGCCATGGGGGCGTTATCGCATACAGTCAATCCCACTATTCGCTGATAAAAGAGTAGCCCAATAGTTGGCGGTGGGTGGTGATGACGAGCTGTCTTTCTTCTAGTCTTAAACTGCTAAAGTAGGGATGGCTAGCGGAATTAGCCCTCGTGTAGCTTTTCGCGAAATTCGAAACAAAATAACACATTCCTATTTTTAGGAGAATTCTAGTTTACGTGTTTCACCAGCTGGTTAGGATAATAGGAAATATAATAGATATATTTTAAATTTAATATTACTTTTAAAGTGGCGATAAAGCGGAGTTCTTTTGATATCAAAGCTTTCTGTTAAACAACTGCGACCGTTTAAAGATTAAAGGTTTCAATCAAACACACGCCGGAACCTTATAAGGATTCTTCATACTTCTGAAAGTGTGTAGTTTCTTTCCTTCTTAATTATCCGAAACGACTAACACTGAACTGTTTGAAATAACTAAGACGACTGCGAGACGTGGTGGCCACGTGCTAGATTGAGCACGTTCGGACTTGAGTAACTTTAGCTTACTTACAGCTATACCTGTAGAACAGGCAATATTTGTTTCTATATTTGTTTCTCATGACGCGAATTTCCGGGAGTGAAAAATGTACAGCAGTATATACATTGACACGTTTATACGAATAGTAAATTGTGGCTTATTCGTGAAACAAAATAAATGGTTAGTGACTTGATTTATATTTACAAAAAAAAAAAAAAAGTGAAAACAATTTTTTGTAGAAAAGGAAGATTTAGCCCAGACTTAAACGTTTTGCGCCAATTTTAGGCAGAAATATAACCATCATGTACACGGTGGAGTCAAGTTATCTCCTTACACGTGCTGAGTTGAATTTTTTCGTTGGTGTTGCTGAGTGACTGGTAACTGACTCTAAATATTGTGGAGGACCCAACATGGCCAACTAAAATACCCTTGAATAGATTAAATATTTCTTTGTATATCTCTTGTGTTGGTGCATTATAAATTTAACTTAGACCCTTATTACTACAAAGTAAAAGAAATATAGAATTATATCAACACTATAGAAATAAGTGTCTGATCCAACACACCCAAAATGAGTTGTAATGTTGTTCTTGCTTTGCGCATTATTCTGAACTATCTAGTAAAAAATATAATCTACTTTGCTTTAGGGGTAAAAATGATTCTATTTCCTTCTTAACGCTTCTTTATAAACTTAAAACTAGTAATTTGTCGTAGGCCCACGTTTACAAACGACGTCAAAATTACCCTACAACACCAGGACTGTCGTACAATCAATTCACTTGTACAAAGTAGCCTTGTTTTAAATTAAACTTCTATAACTTTGCTCCACGGAACGAAGTATTTATAATCGACGTTTTAGCTTGTAGAGACTAGAACAAAATTCCTCTTGTTAACAAACAAAGTACGACATTTAGTGTAGCTTAAAATTCCTTTAGCAATATTATTAGGATACATTAACGTAGTGTTTTTCAAGCTGTGGGGCGCACCCTCCCGGGGTAGATGGTGGGAGAACCCAAATATAAGTTAAAATAAATTAAAAACCAGTGAAGCAAAAGTTGATTGTTGTTATTTGCATAAATTACGTTAATAAGGATGGGGTGTTATGTACGCCGCTATTTTAAGTTTAGAAAACCTGTATTAACATATTATCGATGATTGGCATGGCCAGGTGGTTAAGGCACTCGACTCGTATTCTGAGGGTCGCGGATTCGAATCCCCGTTACACCAAACATGCTCGCCATTTTAGCCGTGGGGGCGTTATAATGTGATGGTCAATCTTACTGTACGTATTATAAGAATTGATGGTGGGTGGTGATGACTAGCTGCCTTTCTCTGTTGTCTTACACTGCAAAATTAAGGACGGCTAGCGCAGGTAGCCCTCGTGTAGCTTTGCGCGAAATTCAAATAAAAAACAAAAAAACAAATATATTACGGATGGCTTACCATGTACAGAAATTAAGGTGTAAATATTGTTTACAAGCTGTTCTTTGTATTCCAGTTGGGTTGAAGAGTTCTGTGTTGAGTTAAATGCGTCGTCGACAATGGATATGGCAGATATGTAGCGTGGTTGAATTATTATTATATACTATTCTAATTCTTGAATATCTTCAAGATACTGGATTAAGAATGTAGTATTAAAATATAATAGGCTTAACATAATGCCTTGCGATAAACATGGTTGATTATAATGATGCCTTGCTAGCGTGTAAAAGGCTTACACACCATAGCTTTGTTGTATTAAATGAGATGTATATAAAATATTATTTCGACAAATATGTTCATTTTATATCCAAAAAACGGCTCGTTTGGGTTCAGAAAATATTTTAAATAGAAGAGCGAACAACGTTTCGACCTTCTTCGGTCATCGTCAGGTTCACAAAGAAAAAGGTGTCGCAATATAGAGGGCGGGGTTAGATGTTTGAATATATAATTTTATCTATAATATTAATATAGGTATAATGGCGTTCATTGTATCCTAACCAGCGTGTAGAATTGCAGATTGAGCGAAACGCCTTTTTCATAATAAATATGACGAATATAAAGTGGTTGAAATATTAGTATACATTATTATAATTCATAAGTCCCTAACGGCGTAGATTAAGAATGTAGTGCTAAAATATATAGTAGGCCTAACATAATATCTTATGACAAAACAAAAAACAGGCCTAACGTAATATCGTATGACAAAACAAATAACAGGCCTAACATAATGTCTTATGATAAATATAATTAATTCTGATGAAGGAATTGTTTTCCACAACTCCATGACATTTTATTTAAACCATGTGGTTAACTGGTGTATTAAATTATCCTTATGCGTGCGGCGCTATTACAGTAGAGTGAAATGTAGGAGTTTTATTTTATAGATCTATCGACGGATTTTACATGTTGATCATTCGTATTGTACTATTGGTGGAAAATACAAACGCGATTTTCTTCAGGCTGGCTATGTAGCAATTTTTAACATTCATATTTTTTGTTCATAACTATCAAATAACCGTATGACTGGTTTTAAATATGGTCTTAGTGATGTAATTACAATTACAACGTTGACTCTTACAGCTGATAATGTTAGATAGACATCCACTGCTGAAATAAACTTAGAGTAACCAAAGTTATATTGTTAGGGTTAGAATTATGATTTTAAATCAAACAAGCACCTTATCTTAATGTATTTAGTCATTTATTCTGGAAGAGCAGTAGGTTTCAGTTCAAGGTCTTTTTTTTTCATGCGTATGTCTACACATACACGCAATGGTCTGTCTTTCCTCTGTTCATCACAAGTATTTAAATCTAATTTTTAATGAATAAGCCACAGACAAGCAGGGGGTGGGGGAGAGTTTACTCAGAGTCCATTGAACGGATTCGTCATGGTCCAAAGTAATTCTAAACTACTTTTAGAAATGTCATTAGAATCCGTACTGAACAAGAGTTGTGAAGTTTGGATGGTCAAATGTATTAGTTCACACTGTAATCTTTCTTCTTATTCTACTAGACTTGAGGATAAGCATGGAGGTGGATTCAGAATTTGGGTTAAGTCCGAAACGACTCCAGTTAAAACATTAACTTGATGGATTTACTTAAAGAAGTAAATCTGAGTTAAGTAATACTGTGTTGCTAATCCTTACCAGGATTCTCATCTGCGAACGATTCGTATGAAACTTGTAACGTAACACTTCATTTGTCGTGATTTAGTTCCCGCTGTAACAGTTGCTCGTGCCAGTTAACAGCTTCTCATCCACTACTGTTATTTTCGTATGCCAGATATCCTAATGAGCTCTGGTATTGAACAAAAGGATACGTGACAAATAGTGTTTGTTATATTCTGTATATTCCTCTTTATTTCCATTCATAAATTATGAGTCCATAACAGCGGTCAACTTACGGAATAGTTTGTTTTCAGGACAGGTAGGTGGCCAGAATATAAAATTTGAGGGTACAAACTAAACTGTCAGAGAGCAGTACTCCTTCAATGAAATACTCACAGTATGTAACCAACTGTAATTCTTCATTTCTCTACTATTTCATTTCGTTAGTTTCGATTTTAGGAGCTACGTGACTACTTCTGATCCAGGAGCTGAAAAAAAATTACTGAAATAAAAAAAAAACTTAATGTTTCATTTCTATTCATGAAAACAGTTTGGCAAAAATTTGGTAATTTGTTGTGAAAAAAAATTCGGCGTTACTTTGATCAAACGAAGATGCTTACTTTGTGTAAAGCACTCCGCTAGTACAGCGGTACGTCTCCGGATTTACAATGCTAAAATCAGGGGTTTGATTCCTCGGTGGGCTGAGCAGATAGCCCTTTGTGGCTTTGCTATACGAAAAACACACACACACTTTGAGAAAAATTGTAAATACAAGACTTCAATGTGGTAACCAAATCAAGTCGACCACCAAATTTTGTTCTAATTTGTCTAAGCATTCGACAAGTTTTTTGAACGATGTTTCAGTTGTTCTAAGTGTTCCTTTACATGAATTAAATCATCGCATTTTTTTATTTGTGTTCGAACAAAACTTTTTTTTCCGTATAAGTGTTTTTTGTATTTTTAATTTTTTTTAAAAAAACATTTAGTCTCTTGTATTCGACTGAAAAATCTTTGACAGTTGTTTTATTGAAATGAATATTTCTTAACAACTAGACGTCTATTTTATTTGTAACAAAGTGCTGAATTTTTTCAACAAAAGTATAATTTCTTATTTTGAAAAGTAAACTATAAACACCAAATTATCTACCTAATTAGGTTCTTACTTGAAAACAGACACTCTTGAAATCCCCCCCCCAGTGGCTCAGCGGTATGTCTGCGGACTTACACGCTAAAATCCGGGTTTCGATACCCGTGGTGGGCAGAGCACAGATAGCCCATTGTGTAGTTTTGTGCTTAATTCAAAACAACAACAACAACAACAACACTCTTGGAATGATTTTCCTGACATAATTAGTTTCATTTAATTGTTTGCACCCCCCCCCCAAAGAAAAACAACCAACAAACAAAAGAACTTTATGAGACAATGTCCGTATCCCAACTGCTTCAGGATGGTAGAAACTGCAATATTCTTTACGCACCTCTGGAAAAGGGTGAAAATAGTAGAAAGTGGGATAGCCTAAATGGATCCCACTGAGTTTTTGAGAATTATTAAAGGAAAATAAATTAAAGATTCGAATCCCGTGGAGTGGAACACGTAATATGTTGGTTAAGTAATAGTGGAGTGTGATACGTTGAGGTAATTTTTAAATTAAAGAGAAACTTGTAAGGACGTTTGGCAAAATGTAATGTAGAAAAACAAAACTACGGTGTATTTTAAGGTCATGGTAAAGTGTATAACTATTATTTTAAAAAACTATCGTTACACTGTTGTTAAAATTTAAACGGCATATTACACGATATGAAATAAAATTATATTTGTAATTAATACATTAATTTCAATATTAATACAAATATTTCATTTTTATCAAAATGATGTAAGGTTTGTCATCGATTTATCCACCAGTTTTAGGCCATAAATGTCAGGACCCGGCATGGCCAGGTGGATAAGATACTCGACTCGTAATCTGAGGGTCGCGGTTTTGAATTTCCGTCATACCAAACATGCTCTCCCTTTTAGCCGTGGGAACGTTATAATGTGACGGTCACTCCCACTATTCGTTGGTAAAAGAGTAGCCCAAGAGTTGGCGGTTGGTGGTAATGACTAGCTACCTTCCCACTAGTCTTGTACTGCTAAATTAGGGACGGCTAGCGCAGATAGCCCTCGTGTAACTTTGCGTGAATTTCAAAACAAACCATAAATGTTAGAATACATTAATAATAACACCGGTATTTTGTTTTCAACATTAAAGAAGTTCGTCTGTAAGCTGCCTTTTGCATCTATAGACGTATTCGGTGTATTACTTTTTGTTTCTTTAAATTATTTACGTATTCGGTAACTTTTTGTGTGTTTTTTTCTTTTTCAATATCCTGTTTGAGCTAGCCATGTATTTTTTGTATAATTTTTGACGAGCTGAGGTGCCCGTCTTTGTCCGAGTTATGAACATAAGAAAATATGTGGATGGATGTCATAATAAATAACATAAAAATCCTACCTTTAACACAATTTATTTATAACATAATATATTATTACAGTACTAATTATTACCTCACCATAAGGTTTTCATACAAGCTTTAAGATTATATGTATGTACTTAAAACATGACATATTTTTCTCTAATGGTCACAATGGCTGAAAGCCAGCAGCTCCAATTGTGAAAATCGGCTTTTTTCTTTTACCCTCTTTGAACACCCAAATCCTAATGTCCTCTCACACTGTTTCAGGTGGTTGCTTTCTTTTACCCGCTTTGAACACCCAAATCCTAATGTCCTCTTACACTGTTTTAGGTGATTAATTATTTGAGGCTGGTTGGCCGCAGAAGTATTTTTACGGACCGAAGTTGAAAGGTTACGAGTTCGAGTGAAAAGTGGATATTATTCAAGAAACTGTCATTCATATCAACTGTTGGAGTAAAAACTTCAGCTGGACATGTGTATTATTCCAATAGTGGCGGCCATTCTTTTGATGACATTCCTTCGTATGGAGTGCCAATGCACTTTTTCGGGTACATAAGACGTGTGTACTTCGTGTTCAGAACATTTTAAAATTTTGTAAGTCGTGGCGCCATCTATGCCTGTAATTAGAGGTGATTTTGATCAAAGATAGTAAATGCTCAATAACAGCAATAACGGAAGTGTAAGAGTTGTGAACCCCCTCGCCACCCTTGTTCTACACTATCATCCCACAAAGTTCAGTTGAAATTGGTCCAGCGACCTACAAGTAGTAAAAAAACAGATAGACAGACAAATAGAGAAACAGATTTTTCTGTTTATATACTTATTAAACAACATTGTGTTTAATCACTTTCTTTTGTAGTAGTGTTTCTAGTATGAAAGAAGTGATGAAAAACTGTTGTATATAACTTATCGAGGTTTTAGTTAGAATTTTAAACATAGTTGGAGTAGGGCAAGACCCTTGAGAGGTTTGTTTTTTTCAAGATCTCTATCATCAGATCTCGATTCTGCTACTTTGACAGAGTAATATGTAATGCACTCTACAGTTTAAGAACCGAGCATCTAAATTACAACTTCTTATAACCTAAAAACGAAAGGCGGAAGACTTCGGAAACGACGTCCTCTACACCTGAGCTGCATTAGTCGAATGCATAGTTACCAAAAGTTCCAGAAGTTTTCCTAATAATAATAAAAATAGTCAGTCGCCACACCTTTCAAAATAAACGGGTTATGAATATTTTGACCTAAGTTATCTTTTAAAGAATTTCGGTATTTATTGTGAGTTTAAATTATATTTGCAAACATATGCAAGTTGTTCATGTAACAGGAAGTGTTGAATGTGGCATTCCAACCATTGATAATTACAAAAAGAAAAGAAAACTGATCGAGACAGATAACAAGAATAATTGGCAAGTTTCCCAGATGGCGCTGTGTGAGAAGGATAGGATATTCCACTGACGTTTGTGAATGTAGTACCCGGATAAGCTATTTAAATACCTGTACATGGACGCCCCCAGGAAGGAGTAAGAAGACGTATTTCACAAAATATTACCGTTGCTGTGATGTAAACGTATCAGATTTACAGTTCGCCACTAGAGCAGAAACGTCCACCTTTCGAAACGCTTTTTGTCATTTTGTATCTCAGTTAAATATTTTTAGCACGTTTTATTACAACCGTACATTTTTGGTTGCGTTTAAGCACACGTAACGCATTCTTTGTAAAAGTTGCTCTCGTGTCCACGTTTTATACCCACCTCCACACGTACTTGGGTTAAAGAGTAGCAGTAAAAGATACAGCTCCCTACTGAATATGTCATTTTCGCTTTATGTTAGTCGTACTGTCAAGATTAGGCTGAAGAAGCCAGTGACGTGAACCTCTCGGACCACCAAATTGTGAGGGTAGCGATTCAAGTACGTTAAAAAATGTGGGAGGTTGGAGGGTGAACATTTAAAAAATTAAATCTTGCACGTGCAGTTATTTCTGACACGTGCGTTCAGAGCCACTTGTTATTAGATGAACATAAGTAAGAGTTATGTTCGTAGTCAGTCACCCAGTTTAAAATAACGATGAAAACGATCGCTTTTCTCAGGCTTCCCAGATACTCGGCGGGAAATATTTATCAACCATTTCACGTAGTTTTGTTTAAATAGAGTGAACCTTGAAAGAAATAATGGAGATAATTCTCATCAAGTTTTCAATGGAGCTGAAACCCCACATTTCTCCTATTGTACCTCACGATGAGTGTAGACTAGTTCAAACCAAGGCCGTTACAAAGTTGGTTAGTATGAATGAAACCCCCATAACTCAGTTTGGCGTGACACGTGCCGCATTGCGCGAGAGATTTATCTATCCTAGCTTGTTCCTTTCATTGTTTTCAAACCACCGTCCAATATTTATGACGTTTTAGTGATGTTACCACACACAACGGCTTTACGTGTGTGGTGATACACTCGTAGTTTCGTGGTTATATTTAAAATTTATTTTCTGTTGCGATTTTCTACACTTAACTTTGGGTAAACTGAAGTTTTTAAGATTACAGTTGTCGTTTTTAGTGTCGGAATATACTGAGCTCGGTAACGATGTTGGACCTCGTGCAAAACTTTGTTTCAGTTATTATCCTTGTTGAAATATTGACATAGGCCCGGCATGGTCAAGCGTGTTAAGGCGTTTCGACTGGTAATCTGAGGGTCGCGGGTTCGCATCCCCGTCGCGCCAAACATGCTCGCCCTTTCAGCCGTGGGGGCGTTATAAAATGACGGTCAGTCCCATTATTCGTTGGTAAAAGAGTAGCCCAAGAGTTAGCGGTGGGTGGTGATGACTAGCTGCCTTCCCTCTAGTCTTACACTGCTAAATTAGAGGCGGCTAGCACAGATAGCCCTCGAGTAGCTTTGTGCTAAATTCAAAACAAACAATTGACCGCACGTACATAGAACTTGAATCCGTGAGACTTATTGGCAGTGCCCAGATTCCTCGACTTTGATAAAAATCAGGTGTGATTGGGAACTGATCAATCATCCGATTTTGTTTTTCTTTTTCATTGGAGACGTTTTATGGGCACGTGCGTTTCCATTGTACTTTTCTAGTATACATATAAACAAACCAAGGTTTGACCCCATTCTTCCCTTCATTCACAAACACAAAACCTGTTTCCAGATATACTAGGAAAAGTGATGTTTAGATAGCTAAATAATTATACTTAATCTGAACTTATTTAAAATGGTAAAAAAGACACGTTTTTTATATTTTTGTTATTCGCTCAATATCCATTATAATACACTGTGAGTACAATTTAATTCATTCAGTGATGTCGAGAAACCCACTTGTTGAGAACTTTTATATGCAAAAACGGCTCTTCTGGGCCCAGAAAACACTTCAAATAGAAGAGCGAACAACGTTTCGACCTTCTTCGGTCATCGTCAGGTTCACAAAGAAAGGGTTACTGGTCGGAAGCTGACCACATGTTTGGGAGGGGTTGTATAATTGAGTGTTGCAATGTAGAGGGCGCGGTTTGAATATATAATTTTGTCTATAATATTAATATAGGTATAATGGTGTTCCTTTATATTGGTTTATTTTGGGTTTAAGTTGTTGTATAAGTAAGGCTTCTTTAATTTTTCGTTTGTTTATGTTTGTTTCTTTATTTAGTATTTTAGTGTTTTCTATGGTTATGTTGTGTCCATTTGACTTGCAGTGTTCGAAAACGTGTGAAGGTGACTTTTTATGTTCTTTGAATCTGGTTTCCATTTTTCTACTTGTTTCTCCTATATAGAAGTCGTGGCAGTTATCACATTGTATTTTATAAATAATGTTGGTGTGGTGTTTGTCAGTGTAGTTCTTACATAGTATAGACCTTAGTTTTGTGCCTGGTTTTTGAATAAATTTAGTGTTAACTGGAATGTTATATTTTGTTACTAGTTTTTGCCAAATGTTGGTTATTTGTTTGCTGATGTCAGGAATATATGGTATACAGCAGTATATGGTTTCGTGATTTTTTGATTCGTGAGATATATTTACTTTTGTTGGTTGATTTTGCTTTCTGTCTAGGTGTGTGCGTATAATGTTTTCTACGGTTTGTGGAGGAAACTTATTAATGTTGATGAAGTGTTGTTTTATTTTATCTAATTCATCGTTAATTTTATCTGGTGAGCATAGTTTTATGGCTGTGTTTATCTGGTTTCTTAGTATGTTGGGTTTTTGTTTTGTTTCATGTGCTGAGTCCCAAGGAATGTATAGTCCAGTATGGGTGATTTTTCGGTGGATTTCTGTTTTGAATTGTGTGTCGGTTCTTATAATTTTGAGGTTAAGAAATGATATTTGATTGCTTTCTTCCTGTTCACATGTCGGTTCTTATAATTTTGAGGTTAAGAAATGATATTTGATTGCTTTCTTCCTGTTCACATGTGAAAGCAATCAAATATCATTTCTTAACCTCAAAATTATAAGAACCGACACACAATTCAAAACAGAAATCCACCGAAAAATCACCCATACTGGACTATACATTCCTTGGGACTCAGCACATGAAACAAAACAAAAACCCAACATACTAAGAAACCAGATAAACACAGCCATAAAACTATGCTCACCAGATAAAATTAACGATGAATTAGATAAAATAAAACAACACTTCATCAACATTAATAAGTTTCCTCCACAAACCGTAGAAAACATTATACGCACACACCTAGACAGAAAGCAAAATCAACCAACAAAAGTAAATATATCTCACGAATCAAAAAATCACGAAACCATATACTGCTGTATACCATATATTCCTGACATCAGCAAACAAATAACCAACATTTGGCAAAAACTAGTAACAAAATATAACATTCCAGTTAACACTAAATTTATTCAAAAACCAGGCACAAAACTAAGGTCTATACTATGTAAGAACTACACTGACAAACACCACACCAACATTATTTATAAAATACAATGTGATAACTGCCACGACTTCTATATAGGAGAAACAAGTAGAAAAATGGAAACCAGATTCAAAGAACATAAAAAGTCACCTTCACACGTTTTCGAACACTGCAAGTCAAATGGACACAACATAACCATAGAAAACACTAAAATACTAAATAAAGAAACAAACATAAACAAACGAAAAATTAAAGAAGCCTTACTTATACAACAACTTAAACCCAAAATAAACCAATATAAAGGAACACCATTATACCTATATTAATATTATAGACAAAATTATATATTCAAACCGCGCCCTCTACATTGCAACACTCAATTATACAACCCCTCCCAAACATGTGGTCAGCTTCCGACCAGTAACCCTTTCTTTGTGAACCTGACGATGACCGAAGAAGGTCGAAACGTTGTTCGCTCTTCTATTTGAAGTGTTTTCTGGGCCCAGAAGAGCCGTTTTTGCATATAAAAATTTAATTCATTGTTTCGGTTTAAGCGTCGGAAGATGGCAGGGCATTCATTATGACTCCTAAAAACTGAAGAGAGTAACCTTACCTACACTGAACCAGTAGGCGTACAGTTAATTTTAAAAGAAATCATGGTCCGGCATGGCCAAGCGTGTTAAGGTGTTTCGACTGGTAAACTGAGGGTCGTGGGTTCGAATTCCGGTCGCACCAAACATGCTCGCCCTTTCAGCCGTGGAGACGTTATAATGTGACGGTCGATCCTACTATTCGTTGGCAAAAGAGTAGCCCATGAGTTGACGGTGGGTGATGATGAGTTTCCCTGTAGTCTTACACTGCTAAATTAGGGACGACTAGCGCAGATAGTCTTCGAGTAGTTTTGTGCGAAATTCAAAACAAACAAACAAACAAAAGAAATCAGTTTGAATAGCGTTTAAAAATACACAATACTTTAAAAAACTTTTACCTTCAACATTTTCTGTTACTTAATTTGTTTACGTTAGGGTTAAGAATGTGTATCTAGTTGGTGTAGACAATTCGATGTGTCATTCATTATTTTGCACGTTTAGTAATGCAGGGTTTGTACAAAACTAGATATGTCTTGACAGCTGAACTGTATTGTGTAACAAAACGTACCGTGTGAAATAATCTGTGATCTGTAAGTGGTATTTCGAAGATCGGTTTTTCAGTTTTGTTATAACAGGCTGAACGTACCGAGTTTCTTTACCGCTTGGTTTGAATTCGAGTTTGTTTAACGTCTATGTTTTACATTGTTCTAGCGTTGGTCATTTTAAAGCAAGTTCAAAAATAGTTCAAAAGTATAAATTTCATTTTTGCAATGTTCTCTTTTGGTGCGATCTAAGGAAATAATCGAGGGCTTTAATTTTTAATTTCACGCATAGCTACATGAGGGCTATCTGCGCTAGCCGCCCCTAAATTTGTTGTGTAAGACTAGAGGGAAGGCAGCTAGTCATCACCACCCACCACCAACAACTCTTTGACTACTCTTTTACCAACGAGTAGTGGGATTAACCGTTACATTATAACACCCACACAACTGAAAGGGGCGAGCATGTTTTGTGCGACGGGGATTCGAACCCGTGAACCTAAGATTACGAGTCGAACGCCATGCCGGGCCATAACCGACGGACAATAACCTTTCTGGTTTTAATCGATGTTCATAACTGACTTGTTTTAGAAAGAGGGAGAGAACGGAACAAAATAAATGAACGTTTCGTAAATTTTCCAAGTGAATGATATATACAGGGTGGCCCGTAAGTCCCTACCCATCCATATGTTATATTCAATTACTCGTGTATTATAAGTTTGTTTCTTATGTAAGCCCATTTACACTTGTAGAGCGTATTGTGACCAGTACGTGGGTACATGAGCGTAAGAATACTGGTTAAACCACACAGATACACTGGATACATAAGATGTACATAGATGGGTAGGGACTTACGGGCCACCCTGTATATAAAATATTTAAACATCTCTAGGCTAAGATAGTCATGGATACTGACGCACGTGATACGGATGATTGAGGTTATTGGCTTATGAGAAAAGAAAGCAAGAAAATCTTTTGCGCATCCTCAGTTGCATATAAATCATCCTTAAAGAAACAAAAACAGTCGCCAAGATTTGTAAGCTTCAAGTTACAGGATGCGTGTGGAAAGTCTGTAAAGCCACTTAACATTGGGTACAAATTCCATGTTTTATTATTTACCACCTATTATGCACGAGCGGTTTAGTTCCCTTCTTATAAACATCAGTTGTTAATAGTTAACTCCGTTTTTATCGCGTGCTACTTCTGTATTTTAGTTAAACGTAGAGTAAGTTGAAGGAAGTTGAGAGAGAGAGATATGGTGCATTTCTGTGGGATCTGAGGCTGGTTTTATTGGTTTGAAGGATGTTGTGTGTCATAGGCCTTGTTTTCGTTGTTTTTCATTTTTCTTTTTTTACAGATAATTTTGTTTATAACTTAAGCACAAATTGGTTATCTGTTCTTTTCCTATCACCGAGTTTATCGAAACCCGGTTTCGAACCATAGTAAGTCTGCAGACACACAGTTTCACCACTGGAAGGGGGGATGACTTAGCAAAGCAGTCACCTTCTTCCCACCTCTCTGCAGGCGGTAAAGGGTGATTTATAAATGTGGGATGTTGTGGACCTCGACACCCACACTTTCCTTTTGTAACTTATTTTGTTTAAGGTCCTCGTGTGTTAGACTAGCGGTAGACAGTATGCACACGCTGCATTATGGGTCTTACCTATTTCCGCAGTCACTTCCAAAACCCGGGGCACATCTTATCTTCCCCACGTTATAACCCGTGCTCTGGTGATCCTTTTCGTGTAACGTTTTAGTTTTTAAGGCTTGTTTCCCATAGTTGATATATAATTACAATTTAAAGGGGATGTTACATCTATCAACCCTCCTATATAGGCGCTTATGGTATGCATAGACAACTGTAAGAATGCCCTCAAAACCATATTAAAAAAACTCTCACTAAAATTTGCTTTTACATTTACCGTTAAATGTACGTAAGCAATTTTTTTTGGACTGTTTCACTTCATCACGCAGGAGGGGAGAAGTTACCATGGTACACTTCTTGCTAGAACTTGATAGCCATTCTCAGTGGACGTGGGCCGTGGCAGCTGTCTGAATTACCAGCTGTATCATAATTGTTGTTGTGGTAACTGGTCCACATTTAAATAGTGTGGTGTATGTGCGAGGATAAGAGTAATATGACGGCCCGGCATGGCCAGAGGGTTAAGGGGCTAGACACGCAATATGAGGGTCGCGGGTTTGAATCCCCGTCACACCAAACATGTCCGCCCTTTCAGCAGTGGGGGCGTTATAATGTTTCGGTCAATCCCACGATTCGTTGGTAAAATAGTAGCCTAAGAGTTGGCGGTGAGTGATGATGACTAGCTGCCTTCCTTCTAGTCTAGGGGTCACCAAACTTTTTTCACAGGGGCCAGATTACCTGGTGAATGAGAAGCGTGGGCCACGTGATCATTATGCTCAATACTAGAACAAAAGCTCTCTGTAAAAAAAAACTTAACACTAAGTTTAGGATGCCACATTAGCCACGTGGGAGTAGCATGCAATACACACATAATAAGAAACAAACAGAGATACTACTAACATTTTTATTTCTCGAAAGGTTATCAAAGAAGGTGACGTTAGCAAAAACAATTGTCATATCGCACATAGTGAGTACATATCTGAATTTCACTAAGCCGCAACAAAAGCTGGTGAGATTTATGAAACTGGCGTTTGGCTTTCAAAATTTCTTCAATGTTCGGTTTTGAATTGCTGCATCCAATCATTAGAATTGCTTTCAAATGTTCATCAGTCAACCTTGATCGATGTTCGGACTTCACACACTTCATTTTTGAAAATGCTTGTTCACAGACATAAGTTGTTCCGAACACTGATGTCATACCAGATGCGAGCTGCTTCAGCTTTAGAAAATCATCCTTAGGTATGCAGCTGTAAAATTCAATAAGTTGTCCCTCTCTGTGTTTTACTTTCAACAAGTCATTTCCTTGATGACCTCCAGCTGAAATCCCACTGGCACGTCATCAATGACACAATCAAAGGGATTCTGTCGAGATCTGAAAATCTCTCTAGAAATTTTTATTTAAATCACCAATAATTTTTTTTCTGAAACTCCAGATTGACATCTTCTGTGATTCCAACATGAAACTCGTTGAAACACTGAAAATGAAAGAGGTTCCTCCTTCCAAATGTGCTTCAAACAATGACAGCTTTCTCCGAAATCCTTTAATGATTCTTTTGAGATCACAGACAAGGTTATTTTTCCCCTGAAGTTTCAAGTTCAATTCATTCATGTGGGATGTAATGTCAACCAAAAATGACAACTTTGACAACCAGGTTGAATCCGACACAAGTGGATCTGCTCTGTATTTCTCCATAATAAATATATCTATTTCTCTTCTCAGCTTATAAAAACGAGACAATAATTTACTACAGCTGAGCCACCTCACCTCTTAAAGATCTTCCAACTGTTTCCTGATCAGCCCCACCAGACTCTTCTTTACTCCAGCCATGTTTTTTCCTCCATCAACTGTTACATCTCTAAGCTGATTCCACTGAAAAGTCCAAATTAACTCCACGAATGAACACGAGAAGTTCTGACGTACTCTAGAGATCAGTAGACTCATCCAGTGCCAGAGAATACCATAGGAAGTTTCTAGCTTTTTGGCGTATCTGTAATGCGATGTTCTCTCCAAGTGTTTCGGCTCTGCGTACAACTGAAGTTACTGAAAGGCTGATACTTTCAAAGAAATTAGTTTTTCAGGACTCGGCTCATTTGCTGCTTACACACTCATACACTCTTTGATGAAGTAAGAGGTTTTCCTCGCTCTGCCATCCTGTGCACTATTTTGTAACTTGTACGAGTGACAGATTCATTTTCACCAAACTTTCTGTTGAAGGAATTCTTTTGAGATTCAAAAACACGTTTCATGAATTCAAATTTCTCAGAACGGAACTTCCAAGAAAATTTCAAATATGTTGATAGATGTTTTGTTTCGTAGTGACGCCGAAGATTGTACTCTTTCAAAACGGCAACACTTTCTGTGCATATCACACAAGTAGCTTTCTGTTTTTTTGTTTCACAGAGAAGAACTTTTCTCCCCATTCTTTATTGAAAGCACGAGACTCAGGGTCCACTTTTCTTATTTTAAAAGCGCCCGTAACGATGGGTGAAATAAATCAGGATCTGAAAATGACAAACACAGAACGCTGTGAGAAAAGTATTGTACTGGTCCAAGAACGCACAAACAAAATATATTGAAACGTACGTTTGTCACGAAACTTACGTAAGAACGAGTTACGAAAAGCACATAACCCGACTATTAAGAGAAATGAGCTTGCTGAAATGGTAACCCTAGGCTGCTGAATTTACAAGACGAGTCGATAGGTCGAGGGTTAAGCCTATACTTGTTTTCGAAATCCTAATGTTTTCATAGATACGTGCCTCGATATGAATAAACAGGTAGCAAGGACGAAAGAAGAATTTTCCTATTGGTTAAAAATGCGCGTGCTAACCTTGTTTCTTTTTATCATAACGTCTCGTGTTTGCCAGCTTAAAGCGACCATCGGTGTGATTTATTTTGTTATGGCAGTCGGACATTTGATGAAATGTCACTTTTTATTTGCTTTGCGCGAAATTAAAAAAACAAACAAGAGTAATTTGACGTCGTAAAAAAATAATAAAAAAGTGAGGTGTAATGAGGATCGTGTTGTAACGTTTGGGGACATGCAATACTCGGATGATTCCATTTATTTTCCATCGAGTGTGCGAATATTATCATAACCGGGACTTGTGTTTCTTCAGGTGGCTCTGTAATTGAAAACTATGACGTTACTTAATGTCGTACAGAAATTATATGATGACACGTTTCCAAAGGATTAGAATATTAGGTTTTCCCGAGAGTAGTTTATTATTATATTTGCAGTTAAAAAACATCATAACTTCACGTTCAGACTACTTTGTTGTTTTTCTTCCAAAGTACCTTTCTCTCCTGGAGGCGTATATTTTGCAAGGTGTTCGAAAACTAGCTTGTCGCCCTTGCAAAACTTTCTACATTCATCCACGTAAGTTTTGGCACGATAATGAGGGATCCATTTTCTTTTAATTCCACGTTCTGTTGCTAGTGGCGTCTAATACCACCTTGCCGCCGGACTTTGTGATGAAACGTGAAAGGTGTTGAACCACCTAGTTTTGGATTTAAAAAAAACAAAAAAAACTTGAAGGAAAATGAATTACAACTGGCAGGTCTTTCGGTTGAACATTAACGTAGGTCTAATCTATATAAACAAATGGATTCCTTAAAAGGAACATTTTTATATACGTGGCTTGCCCTCAAAGATGTTCGTTCAAAAAAAATGTTTGTAATTGTAGTCACGAGAAATGTTGGAGACTTTTCTTTATGTATGTTGCTCCAAGGTAACTTGCACATCGGGTTATATGTCTTCCATTTATTACGATACTCACAGTGCATGTAAAAACGTTATTTTTTTTGTTCAGACTAATAAGTGGAATTTCGTGGAAGCGTAACGTTATAACCTTTCTTGACCACTATGGCACTGTATTTTACAGTACTGACCATTATTATTATTATTATTATTATAAAGTCTATAGAAGTATATTTTTCTGTAGTAAAATTCCTTAATCACTGTATCTTGTTCCAGCTAGCAGATTTAAAGACATTAATTCTTTGTTTCTACATTTAAAGCTTTTATTTGTTCACTAAAGTGAACATTAATTTTATACAGTTTAATTTTAAAAGTGTTTTAGGCTGAAATGTCAGTGTGTGAGTGAACACACTTGTTTTTAATGTTTTTTTACCATATTATAAAGTAACGCTACCATAAAACGAGCTTCCATACAGCTAATTCTTAGCTTATTTTTAACTTCAATTTCCTTTTTATTTTAATTGAATTATAAAAATGCCCGTAGGGTTGATAATTAATTCCCAGAGTTCGTTTAGTAGATACACGTTTTTTTCATCACTGGCACGTGCTTCAGAAAAAAACACAAAAAACTTAACGATTAAAAGGGACATTTTTGTATTGGTACAGTTTCGCCCCTTAATTATTAATTCGTCAGTCTCATGTAGGAATGTATGTAGTGAATTCTTGTAACGGTAGTTCACGTAATGGTTGAGATCCTGCACGTGCTTGACTTCAGTTCATTACCTGTTTAAAATAATTCCCTATACCAATATATTACTCGTATTGAAAGCCGTGTGTATGTATCGCGTCTTTGGAAGCTCGTGACGGCGAGACCAGTCGACAAACAGTAATTGTGCTCTTTCTTTACAATTCTGAAAGACGGATCCAATCAGCGAATGGTGTTGTTTGTCTGGACATGTCACGATTTCATTAATATTGGTGAATGGACTAGAACACATGAAAAACTAACAACTTTAACCTTGCCAGGTGCGACATTAATATCTGGCTCCGCGTGGATGATGGAAGAGCGTGCGTTTACGTCATTCGCTAGCAATACGGCAGCAAATAGCAGTGGTTGTGAAACTCGTTAAAACGTGGACATGAGTATGGCGAAAGGGATTTTGTCCTCCCGAGTCGTATTAAAGTACCCAAGATCCCCTGACAAGTCCAGTGGTGATCAGAAAACAAGGGGTTCGACAAATGTCCAGTAATGCAGTTTAAGTTTTCAAATGTTACGTCAGCAGTATGGACTGCGAAATGAGAGTAAAGGTTAAACATGCTTGCTCGGGCTTTGAAGTAGAAGTAACCCTAAGCTTATAGCACCAATACCCGTGTGAGAAAAGCACAAATAACCCACTGCTCAGCTGTGTGCTTTATCTACAAAGAGACGACCCAGTGCTATTTTTATCAACACGGGTCGTATCAAGACAAATGAACAACGTCTTATCAACGCTGTTTCTTTTCGTGTTTTATCTAACAGTTATCAGTTGTGCTTGAGGGGTGACAGTGCGAGTGTAAGTACGTTTTTGAATGCAGGGTTAATTTTTAAATCGAGAGCCTTTAAAGAAAGTTCTTGCAGTAACAATACAAAAACCACTGTACGTCACACGAGTACTGTACAGAGGACCGTGTACTGTAACATAGATACTATACGCCGGGGCATAGTACAGAGGTTTGCAATATCTCTCTGTCCCAGAATGATTCGTCAACGGTAACTATTGGTAACTTTTGACCCGAGTTCTGATTTAGCTGTTCGTTGTTTTGAAACGGATACCGCCTGAGAGTCGTGGGACGTGCGACGTTGCTCTGTTTACCTTACTTCGTGCCGTTTCGAGTCTCGGCAGAATCGAAAAGTAATAACATCGCATACTGAGCTCGAGACGGTCTCGTTTGAACTTATGTTTTGTCTATTTATTTAGGTTGTCACAAAAGAACACATGCTGAAATGTGATAATTGGTGTGGCCACACTTGGAATGGTAAACACGAACCGATGGTCCTCACATTTACCGGTTTTAGTCCGATGTAGAGTCTGTATTTATGTTATGTTTGAATATAATTGCAATAATGTGCTATAAAAAAAATAAATAAAATAAACGGCACGTTTAATTACAAGTAATGCAAAACGCGTGCGCGTGCTCAATAAAGCAACTAAAAATGACCGGAGTTCTTTCCTCTCCTGTTGTGGATATCTTCTCTATCTACTCGTGCGTTCTGACAAGACAGAGAAAGAGCTGGGGTGGGAGGTGTTAAGTGAGTGAAAACAAATTTGAAATATTAAATTATAAGTTTTTCGTTTGGCGCAGTTATTCCTATATCTTTAGGCTTAGTATAAACATCAAGGACAAAGAAACAACATTATCTCGGGTCTTTCTAGGAAGGACGGTTTTTATCGTTTTTTTCTGCCGCTAGTTGATTTAGTTAGTTTTAGTTTCGGAATGGCCAAGTGGTTAGGACGCCCGACTTGTAATCTGAGAGTCGCGGGTTCGAATCTCCGTCATACTAAATATATTCGCCCTTTCAGCCGTGAGAGCATTTTTAAGTGAGGGTCAATCCCACTGTCATTTGGTAGAAGAGTAGCCAAAGAGTTGGCCTTTCCTCTAATCTTGAATTGGTAAATTATGGATGGCTTGTGCAGATAGCCCTCCTGTAACTTTGCACAAAATTCAAAATTAACAAAGAAACAAATTCTTTCGTTGTTGCCTCCCTGTTGGTTCAACAGCAAGTCTGTAGGATTGTAACACTAAGAATCGGGTCTCGATACTCGCTGTAGACAGAGTACAGATACACCGTTTTGTAACTTCGTGTTTAAAACAAACAATCTTCAGAATTCATACGTGTTACGGAACATTGTAGGGCCGGAAGTTTGTCATTCTCAACGACAACGGATGTTTTGGAACAAACAACGTTGTTTACGTAGATTAAAAACGAAACTAAAATGTTGACCTCAACTCAACTGAGTACCACATTCATACATTCTTTTTGATGAAACTGAAAGGTCATGCATGGCCAGGTGGTTAAGGAACTCGTAACGTTAGGGTCGCGGGTTCAAATCCCCATCACACCAAGCATGCCTGCTCTTTCAGCAGTAGGGAGGTTATGATGTGTACGATCAATCTCGCTAGCTGTCTTCCCTCTAGTCTTGCACTGCTAAATTAGGGATGGCTATCGTGAAATTCAAAATAAAGATTATAATACATTGCTTCATCAGTTGGGTATCTTCGATGTTTTAGATCCCAAATCCAATAATCTATCACAGGGTTTTGGTTGGCTAAAAGAATTAGGTTAATTCTAAATACAAATTCTGGTGTTTGAGTATAGAGTACACACTGATAAGGTATCATAATTCATAAAATCTTAAAAAGAGTTTATTAGTCCATCAAGGATGTCCCTTCCAGCTCGTGACTATAACCATCTCTTACTAAGGTATTCATTCAGTCTCTTCTTGAACTCAGTTAAATTTTGTCTCCACTACCCTTGAGGGGCAGCTCCTTTCTAAACCCAACCACCCTGTTTTAAAAGTAATACTGTCTCAACCATGATGAATCCTATGCTGCCAATGTTTGAATTTATTATCCAATCTTCCATTGTTTTCATTTGCGTATTTTTCTTTCATTTTGTTAAGAAGTAGGAGGTGTAGGTTGGTGTCATTGATTAGTTGTTTTGCTGCTTTATAAAAATAGAAAATTATAGTTTTCACTGCCTATATTTAAATGTGTAGTAGTATCTCTAGTTACTTCATTTGGTTACAGTAGGCAAGTTACGTGAGGGTTAATAACAGGTGTTATTGGTATGATTTAATGTCTGAACTAACACTTTTGGCAAGTCAGTAGTTAGGGGTTCCGGATTCGATTTTGCTCTCAGGAGATGCATAAACTGTGCAACCTTACCTTTAGCGGATATAAATCTTGCTACTGGGTTAGAGTTCAAATGGACGGATATTTTGTTTCTCGAAATAGGATGATAACTGGAGTTTTATGTATTACAAAGTGATTCGCATATCGGTGGTTAAAATTCATAATGTTCCACAGTAGTTAATCGCTTTCCCAAGATATGTTTATTTTGATATACCTTATCTCTCGCGAACCTCCATTTTATTATGTTACGTATAACGATTTTAAATAGCTTGAAACTGAGTTGGGCCCGGTATGGCTGCGTGATTAAGGCACTCGACTCGTAACCCGAGGGTCGCGGGTTCGAATCCCTGCCACACCAAACTTTCTCGCCTTTCAGACGTGGGGGGCATTATAATGTGATGGTCAATCCCACTATTAATTGGTAAAAGAGTAGTCCAGGAGTTAGCGTTGGGTGGTGATGATTAGCTGCCTTCCCTCTACACTTACACTTCTAAATTAGGGACACCTAGCGCAGATAGCTCTCGTGTAGCTTTGCGCGGAATTCTGAAGCACAAACAAACCTATCAAATTTGTTTGCCAACAAGATTGATTTGCACAGTTTTCTTTCTTAATACAGGTATTTTAATGTACAAACAGTAATATAATGCATAATAACGGTTATTACATGTAATGAATCATTTACAGAAGTTTCAGAAACGTATAAACAGTATTGACTCTTTTTCGATCCGGAGTTTCCTTTGTTATCGAAGGTTCACGATGAACGAATTTATTCTCTGTTAGGCTCGGCATTGCCATGTAGTCTAAGAGATTCGACTCGTAACCTGAACTTCGCGGGTTCGAATCTCCGTCACACCAAACATGCCTGGCCTTTTAATACATTAATGAAATGTATTTACTTGCTGTAAGAGGTTTAACTACAGCGTAAAATGCATAATATTTATGTAACTTAAATTTCAGTCTCATCCATATAAATCTGTAACAATTCGCACATTTTAAATTAAATACATTTGGAAAGATAGTTATATCGGGTAATTATATCAATAATCTCGTTCGTAGATTCACGAACACGTTTTCAGTTTTTTGTAATTGTAGCAAATTTGTTTCCTGGAGTTTGGTTTATTCTGAATTTCGCGCAATGCTGCACGAGGGCTATCTATGCTAGCCGTCCCTAATTTAGCAGTGTAAGACTAGAGGGAAGGCAGCTAGTCAATACCACCCACCGCCAACTCTTGAGCTACCCTTTTACCAACGAACAGTGGGATTGATCGTAACATTATAACGCCCCCATGGCTGAAAGGGCGAGCTTGTTTGGTGTGACGGGTTTTTCCTAGCGAGACAGTGAATTTATAAAATTATCCCACGCTAAAAACTAATAGCGTTGTCTGACGTAATGACCTAGCGGATGGCTGAAAAACGGCTGCGTAACGAAGTCAGACCCTGAATAAAACAAAAAGTTTGTCTGGAGGTACTGAATTATGATATTTGTTCAACAGGTGGAGTGTGGTGTACATATCATTCAATTCGACATCATTCGAGCGTTCTTATAACGTCATTGTTTGTTGACCGAAACATATTTAAAGAGAGATGATGACGGAGAAAACCACATCCTACGATATGACCACGTGCAGCGAGGCGTTTCTCAAACATTCTGAGGTTTTCTTCTTTTCTGAAGTTTCATGAATAAAGAGGGCGTACTTCTTCAAAATACCTCATTAATCATACACGGCATATTTACGGCAGTTAAATTTGTGTGACATTAATTATATTTGATAACTTCAGTTGTGTTTTTTGTTTAATAACTGAAGAGACCAAAAATATTGTGATAAGTTATTTACAAAGATAAAAAGTCCATCAGTTTTTCTGAATGGTGATTTGATAAACGATGTCAATTTACGTAACATAAATAAAAATTGTTAATAAAAATCTTGCATATTAATTTTTACGTCCCTACACTTGGTAATAATTTCTTGATGACGAGAAATGTATACTTTTTAAACCTGAAGATGACCTAGGAAGGTCGAAACGTTGTTCTCTCCTTATCAGTAAAAGTGTCAATACCCATTCCAGCTGTTCTGATTATACAGAGCACGAACTTAAGCTGGATCACACCAAAATAGCAGTTGGTGAAAATAGCGTTTTGATGAATACCCTTGAATTATTTGTGAATTTCCGAGAAGAAAAATAGTTCGTGAATAATAAAAGCCCCGTCTGTTCTTTGATTCGTCATACCAATTCCGCTGTTTCTCAGTCGGCCTTAAGAGCCTTGGTAATGTACGAAAAAACCTCTTCGGCAGTGAATATAACTGGTATAAAGTCTTGGTAAATCATCACATTCTGTGTTTTTACCTTTCCTCAGTAGTCTGATAGCTGTAACCTTTACTTACTACTGTGTTGCCTCTGAGATTTCGTTTTCACCAAAGATCCACGTACACAATAGAATATTCTCTCAGTGGATGTATACGAACGAACACTGAGAGGGAATGAACAGTTTCAAGGGGCTTAATAAATACATAAAAAATGTCAGACTCGCTCGTTTAACAATTCAAATACGTAGAGGACCCCAACAGAAACTGGGGATGGAGTTATAACAAGGATGGTTTGTAGGCTCGAATTTCGGGCATAGCTACACGAGGGTCATCTGCGCTAACCGTCCCTAATTTAGCGATGTAAACATGGAAGGCAGCAGGTCATCACCACCCACCGTCAGCTCTTGGGCTACTCTTTTACCAACGAATAGTGGGATTGACCGTGACATTGTAATGCCCCAACGGCTGAAAGGGCGACCATGTTTGGTGCGACGGGGATTCGAACCCGCGACCCTCGTATTACGAGTCTAGCGCCCTAACCACCTGGTTTTTTTGTTTACAGGCAATTATGATTTGAAACACAACTACGTGCAATAATATGTTGTTTATACTTTAAAAAAGTGTGAAATCTAGGCTTAACAAGTCAAGTCATTGCTTAACGATATCGTATGTAGAAATGTTTTCTGCAGAACACTTGTAAGCACCTAACTAAAAACAGCTAGTCAGCTACATCACGCCCTCTGGTTGTTTCACCTCATGTTCTACTAGTGAATGTTATAAATTTGTCAAAAGTATTGTGTTTTTCATGGTCACTAAATTGCCACCACAGGTTACCATGGTAGCAGCACCATAATTCTGGAAGAGTTGTGAGTAGCGTAGTTTCTGGAAGATATTTGTTCTCTGGATTCGGATATGGGTGCAAAGCTATACACAGGCTGTTTCCACTAAACTTCCCTAATTTTGACAGAAGATAGTTGATAGTATCTTGCTGACCGATTTCATATTCACTCTTGTAATACACTAACAACCCAAAAATGTACAAGTGCTATTTTGACGCAAACCACGGACTGTCGGGTTCATAATTCGGCACACTAACCACTTGGCCACGCATGGCCCGAACAGATAAGGTAGTAGATAATTAGAAGTTTAATTTATATGATTTATTAACTTAAGAAAACTCACCTTGACCTGACCCCGAGTGCTGACCGAATGATGAAAACTTGTATATCAAGGTGTTTTTGATAGAGAAATATGAAATCTCTTTCAAAAAGGAATGCTATTTTAGCAGAAAGAAGATGGACCCCCTCTGGCCCTCCAGTGGCTTAGAGGCATGTCTGCGGACTTACAACGCTAAAAACCGGGTTTAGATACCCGTGGTGGGCAGAGCACAGATAGCCCATTGTGTAGCTTTGTGCTCAATTCAACAACAGCAATAACCTTCCATTTTGTCCAGGTGGACACTCGTAATCTGAGGGTCGCGTCTTCGAATCGCCGTCACACCAAACATGCTCGCCCTCTCAGTCGTGGGGACGTTATTTGACGGTCAATCCTACTATTCGTGGGCAAAAAAGTAGCCCAAGAGTTGGCGCTGGGTGGTGATGACTATGCTCTAGTCTTACACTGCTGAAGTAGGGACGGTCAGCGCAGATAGCTTTGCTCGAAATTCAAAACAATCAAAACCTTTCTTCTTAATTTCACAAATATTTTTTTTCACGCGTGTTTTCACTCCATAACAATTAACATTTACCAGTGTATGTAAACATCATTCACACTCGCCCATGATGGACATGCACAGTAGTACAAGGAACAATACAGCATTCTGTGTGAATCTCCACATAGTAAAGTGCCCACGTAGCATAGAAAGTTGTGCTTTGAAAAAGTATGTAGCGCCTGTGTGGTGTGACGTAATGTAATTGATTTTTTTGTTTTTTTGTAAATGAAGTTTTGCTTATTGTATTGGAGCGTGCTCGTGAGAGTGGAGTGTGTCGGGTTTCGTGTTTCACCACGGATCCTTAGCCATGTTGGGGTGTTCCTGCGGAGGTTTGGGGGCGACCACCCTGTGACTCTTATTTCTAGTAAGCCCGACGTGTATAGGTATAGTGAATCTAGGATAATACAACCTGTTTAGACAAAGCGTTAATGTTGTGTATGGTAACACGTTCACGTAACATTTAAAATAAAACAAGTACGTTTGAACAGAAACCGGTGGTCTTCATTCGAGCATGTAACGTGAGTGAATCCAACGCAAGGGTTTCACTCTGTTATTAAAAGTAACTCAGCCCCTGATGAAACCTAGGTGCACGTACTTGGTGGCAAAACATTTAGTTCTCTTCAGAGTTCCCCACCTTTAAAAGGCGATGTTCCATTTGAAGTTTACGGTTTGTACGTGGATAGTAACGGGGTTTATTAATCACATAATGACACTTGGAACCGTTCTATCCCGCAGGTCGAGACAAGTATGCGGCCTACGTTGGTACTCGGTAACTTGCCATCTGCCCTTGCATCTTTCATGCTTGGCTTAACAATTGTTAACGCTGTCCTTTGAACGGACCTCCATTGCTTTCCTTGTATCGCGCGTGCCGCCTGGAAGTGAGAAAAGTCGAGTTCGTATAACGCGGACTGACGTTATGCACAAAAGATAATAAACGACGTGATATTGGCCTGATTCGGAGACCTTGTGCGAGACTAGATGACTAGGGGGGGGGGGCAAAAAAAACTAAACCGTACCAGTCCATTCCATTAAAGTTTGAAGCTTTCGTGGGACTGGTTCGAGAACCGGATATGGTTACAACACAACTGAACTGCGAGTAATCTGTCTTTATTTACAAAACTTTTTTCTGATGTGTATCAGTTTATTTTTTTTTATTTAACCTGTCTTAAAGCACTGAGTGTGTAATGCATACGTGCAGAGTGTACAAGGCACTTCAACGAATTTCACGGAATGTGTTCCACGAGCTGTTCTTGAAACTCGAAACAAGCTTAAATTAACAGCATGGTTAACTGGACTTTCTGGTGCATTGTTAGCACAGTAATCAGTCATAAACTCCAGACTTTTAGGACATTCTGTAAGTCTTTTAAACTTTGACATGCAATAACATGGACCAAAGTGTGTACACACACACACACACACACACACACACACACACACACACACACACACACACACTGAGTTTTTGGATAATTATATGTGTCTGTTGAACCAGTGCTATTTTGGACTTGGGGGAGACAGACACCCTGCCGTGTGTTCTTTACTTTATCGGTTGCATCATCTTAACATCTGTATCTAGGTCACACTGCATAGAATAAAATGTCCTAACAGCTAACCCTCATATTTTGGAAGGGTGTACCAAAAAACGCACATATTAACTTCAGCGTTTATTGTACACATATACGACGTAGGTTGGTGATATTAAGACTGGTTTGTACTGGAAGCTATATACTGACGTCACGTAGTTTTATTCGAGCGTATTTGGATAAATATGAACTTCGTCTGGTTCAACCTATCTAAGATAATTTTCCTATTCATACCTTCCCCTAATAGTTTTTACAAATGCAATATAAAGTAATTCCAGCGGGAGAAAAAATCAAGCAACGAACGAAACGAGTTACGAGTAATTAATTAATTAGGCCCTCATGAAAAGACCAGGAATGCTGAAACCAATCAATAGAAGGAAATTTCAGGTTGTGAAACTGTAA
Source organism: Carcinoscorpius rotundicauda (assembly GCA_011833715.1). Classification (NCBI taxonomy): domain Eukaryota; kingdom Metazoa; phylum Arthropoda; class Merostomata; order Xiphosura; family Limulidae; genus Carcinoscorpius; species Carcinoscorpius rotundicauda. Next base: position 6,202,521 of record CM022398.1, read on the forward strand.
AGAAAATATACAATGGATTCCTTTGCTCAATAAACATTTGTTAAAACTTTACCTTTGTTGACATAGCTTTTAATGTTTGTAAAGGTTTTCATTAGCAAGGACTCGTCAGATTATTAACTGGTTAGACCAGATAAACCTCTGAAATGAAGCTTATTTGAGTGGACCGCGTGGGCTTCTCGCGTTCGTTATCTTCGCTCATTCTTTCTACACAGACCTTATCAAGTTACCCTAGTGAGAAAAATGGAAAAAATAAAAATTCATTCATCAAGTTGCAGAGAAACCAGTTTTGTTTTACTTAAAGCACTCCGTTACCTCGGGGCGTTATCCGTCTGCCTCGTGCATATGTAATTTTTGGAACGTGTTCTCGTGCTAGTATGTATGTATGTATATATGTGTGTGTTGGTTGATCTGCACTGCATCAATTGCCTATATATTGTGCACCCAGCGACCTCAAACGATGTAAATTTCTTGTGTTTGGGACGATGTGCTGAACGGTATTTTCAAAAGATGTGGACTTTGGTGTTTTGAGTACAATAAATCATAATGTCCTGCGTAATAGTTACTTAACGCTGATTTACGTGTTGTTGTGAACGGTGGAAACTCCTGTGGTGTTAAAACTCGGTACACAGATCGGGGTTCTTTATAGCATGTTGCGTGTAAATAGAGCGTCAGACACGACTGAGTTTTGTTTTTGTAGGAAACGCGTATTTATTTTGTACGTGAGATTGAAACGCTTGAACGACCTTTTAGAGCGGTGTTTCCTAAAGTAGGAGCCACGGCCTCCTAAGGAATACGAGGAATTAATTTTGATTTTAAATAATGAATAAGCCAATAGAAACTGTTGAACTTAGTAAATAAAGTATGTTGAAAGGAGATAATGTTTTTACTACGGCATTGTTTTTCAATCACCGTGTTAAAATTATTGGTTTGGGGGTCCTCAAACTTTCTTATTCACATCAAGGGGGTCTCGCTCTAAAAGAGTTTGGGAAATAATGTTCTAGAGGACCATCTACTAGTACATTTCTCTCAAATACCCCCTCCCCCCCACACACACAAACACAAGTCGTGTGTTACCTTTTCCTACTAGTCTAGCCGACTTCTTCACGGATATTTTCGTTTAAGTTTCCTCAAATGGAATAAATGTGGGGAAACCACTGGGGAGCTTTAGAAATCTTTTTCTCTTCATCTTACTTCCGTGATTTTAAGCTGACATTCAAAAATAGCACGTGATGCTTACAACCCAACGCGAACCCGTTTGACAGTCGCAGTATGTTGATAAGTCCAGTAACGTGACGGAAACGTGGGCTCGTGACATGTCCATTTTGGTACTGTATTTTAGTTCAAATAGTCGCGTCCTAAAGAACGAGAAACAGAACAGTGGGTTCAAAGGTTGTCAAAGATGGGATTTTATTTTACACGAGTTTACCCCTATCTGCAGTGAAACTGGTATTATTACATAACCTTCCCTTCTAAATATGGAACAATTTTAACTTTCTTTTATTGTTAATTCGATATTATTTCAGAGGTTCAGCGGCATATCTTCATCCTTATGATCCTAGAAATAGGGTTTAAATACGTGTGGTGGGTATATTACAGATAGACCATTTGTATAGCTTTGTATTTAACATCAATAAAACCAATTCAAAATATGCAATTAATCATTACTGAAAATGACTTTCGCCACTTTAACATAATTTCGTTGTCGTTTAATTGTTAATTTTAACGTAACTGTTTTCCCTTCATTTATCTATCAGTTGGTCCGGCATGGCCAGCTGATTAAGACACTCGACTCGTAATTCGAGGGTCGCGGGTTCGAATCCCCGTCGCATCAAACATGCTCGCCCTTTCAGCCGTGGGGACGTTATGTGACGGTCAGTCGCACTGTTCGTTGGTAAAAGAGTAGCCCAACAGTTGACGGTGGATGGTGATGACTAAATGTCCTCCCTCGTGTCTTACACTGCTAAATTAGGGACACCTAGAACCCACCATTTACTTTAAGACTTAAAAGTTGTTGGCACGTGATTCGCCTATTAAGAAAGCTTTAAATTTTGTCGAATTGTCAACATGGTTTCACTAAGGTAAAACCTTTTAACTTGCTTATCTTTTGACGTTATCTGAAGAAGTTATTACTTATATAAATGAGGGTAAGGGTGTGGATTTGGTTTTTATGAGTTTTCAGAAAGCTTTTGACAAGGTGTCACATAAAAGGCTTGTAAAGAAACTCATCTGTAGGTGTGGAGGTAAGTTAAGTAATTAGACAGAACGGTGGCTGGGTGGAAGAAGATAGAGGGCTGTCACAAATGGAGTTTCATCAAACTGGATTAATGTCACAAGTGGGATGCTTCAGGGATCAGTGTTAAGACTTTTTATTTACATCAATGACATAGACATCGGAATGGTCAATAAATTACTTAAATTTATGGATATCAAACTGTTTGTTTCTAGCTGTGAAGAAGATACTGTTGATTTACAAGGGGATTTAGATCATCTAGTGAGTTGGACAAAAAAATGGCAGGTGGGTCTTAGTTATAATAAATGTAAAATAATGGATGTGGGTTATTATAATTTGAATATTAACTATAATTTGATTAATATAACCTCATCAATGTTATGGAAGAAAGATTTTGGTGTAGCTGTTGGTCAGTGTTCTAAACCATCCTGGGGCCTGGCATGGCCAAGCGCGTAAGGCGTGTGACTCGTAATCCGAGGGTCGCGGGTTCGTGCCCGCTTCGCGCTAAACATGCTCGCCCTCCCAGCCGTGGGGGCGTATAATGTGACGATCAATCCCTCTTTTCGTTGGTAAAAGAGTAGCCCAAGAGTTGGCGGTGGGTGGTGATGACTAGCTGCCTTCCCTCTAGTCTTACACTGCTAAATTAGGGACGGCTAGCACAGGTAGCCCTTGAGTAGCTTTGTGCGAAATTCCAAAAAACAAACAAACTAAACCATCCTAACAGTGATGCTCTTTTTACAGTAGGACAAGCATGAGTTAAGGTTGTACCTACAGAAGTACAGAATATAAATCTTAAGGGTTACAATGTCATCTTGTCGGTTTTTAGTTATATCGCTCTGTACTTTAGGAAGGACATTGAATTGTTGAAAATAATTCATAGGAGGACTGCTAGGATGATACTTGTGATGGAAAGGCTGTCACACAAGGACAGGCAACGATCTCTGAAATTATTTACTTTTGAAAAAAAAAAAAGTAATTTCTGATTGAGGTGTTTAAGATGTTTAAGAGGATTGTTGGTGTCGATATATCATCTTTTCTCATATCTAATGGTTAGGATGAAAGGACACAAGTATACATTTCAGCAAGGCAGGAGCCATTTTGACACAAGTTTTATTTGTTTTTTTAACAAGATAGTTGATCTTTAGAATGGCTCGCTTTAAGGTGTAGTAAAGGCAGTAAATTCAAAGGAAGGTGTAACAAGCTTTTAAATTTTATTGATTTGTATATAGTTAAACTTAATTTATTTTAGTGGATGGCGCAGTCTAGATGGAGCTACAGGTCTCTTTTTTTTTTCGAGAGAGAGAGAAACTGGCTTTCAACTTTCATTTTTTACTACGAGTACTTGAAATAATATGAAATCAAACAAATGTTTAAAATTGTATTTGAAAATTAAAACTCGATAGTTTTTAAAATTCCACTGCTATTTTATTATTAGCACACAGAATAACTAACGTCCAATTTCTAATGTACAGGCCCGGCATAGCTGAGCGTGTTAAGGGATGCGACTCGTAATCTGAGGGTCTCGGGTTCGCATCTCGGTCGCGCCAAACATGCTCGCCCGTTCAGCCGTGAGGGCGTTATAATGTGACGGTCAATCCTACTATTCGTTGGTAAAAGAGTAGTCCAAGAGTTGGCGGTGGGTGGTGATAACTAGCTGCCTTCCTTCTAGTCTTACACTGCTAAATTAGGGACGGCTAGCACAGATAGCCCTCGAGTACCTTTGTGCGAAATTCAGAACAAAACAATAGCAGACAAACTATGGATAATTCATCACTTTAATAAACGGATACATTTAATACTGAGCTTAAATGTACGTTTTGTTATTAAGTTCCATTCGACTACTATACGACTGTCTACATGTAATATCGTACGTCGTATAATTTTGTGTTGTATCGTCTGATTCCGGTTTCATCAACTGTTGTTTTGTTTCGCTTGCTGGTGACGTTTAATAAAAGTAAAATAGTTCATACACCTGCACAGATATCAATGATTGACATCGGTAATAACCTGTGTTATATAGGGGGCGTACCAACTAGAGTTGCGAGAACGCTGAACTTGTCAGACGTGCTTTAATTATTAATTAAAATCAAATCCGAGATTAAACATAATTTAAAACGCTCTTAACAGTCGCCAATTCTCTCATTAAGTGCCAGACTTATTAGTCACTATCTTTATTTAGTTGCATAAAGTGCGTATACAGAATTTTTTTTTTCTGTATACGGACTTTTCTCAGCCAGTAACCTCGAATTTTATTTCGTCTACTCGGTTTTATTGAACAGTTGTGATGCTTGTTAAATTCTGGTTAGTTTATACAACTACGTAGCGGAATGATTTATACACAGTGACGCGGCCCCGCATGGCCAGGTGGGTTAAGGCGTTCGACCGGTAATCTGAGGATCGCAGGTTCGAATCCCCGTCGCACCAAACATGTTCGTCCTTTCATCTGTGGGGGCGTTATTATTCAATGGTCAATCTCACTATTTGTTGGTAAAAGAGTAGCCTAAGTGTTGGCGGTGAGTGGTGATGTCTAGATGCCTTCCCTCTAGTCTTACACTGCTAAATTAGGGATGGCTAGCGCAGATAGCCCTCGTGTAGCTTTGCGCGAAATTTCAAAACAAAAACGCAGTGACGTGCACGTAAGTGAAAGGGATTATTTGAACTCAAGCCCCTGTCTTTATGCCCCCAAAGTTCCCTCTTTTTATTCTCTCTACACTTGGTTTGCTGCGAATTATTAGGGGTAAAAAAAAACAACTAATGATACTTTTATTCTGTTAGACTAATGCACAAAAATTCGTGTTAATTTTATATCGTAAACGTATTTTAATACACGTTTAATGGAAATGAAAGAAGACTCGTTTGCTCATTGATTTTTTTTACCCTGCGTCTGCCAGAGGCGACCCACAGTTACGATAATTTCCTCTACCCCTTAAAAAGGCGTGCCTCAGTCTCACGAAGTTTGAAAGGTGGCGTTAAATACGCAGTGAAAACTCTGCCATTTTAATGTTCTCTGTACATTTTGTTGTTAATATCTTTTGTTGTTTTTAGTTTTTTTCAGAGGCAGATTAAGGCGGGGGCTACTGGGGTTGTGGCCCGGGCTCGAAAAAGGCTCTTTATGAGATATTTTTTTTATTTTTACTCGTTTGTCACAATCAAAATAGCACCGGTATATAAATGTGCCCCCAGGCCAACCTGCCCCTTAATCCGCCCCTGTTTTTCTGATTGTCTGACTCTCTACTTTATAGGAACAATGTAGCAAAACACGTGTTGTCGTTCTTAGTTCCAGTTTGTATGTTCATTTATACTGCTTTGAAAATAGTCGCCGACTTCTTTCAACAGTATTGGTTGGTTAGTTTGGTGTTTTATGGCGCAAAGCAACTAGGCTGTCTGCGCCTTCAACAATGTGTGTAAATGGATCTCTATAATAGGTTGAATTATAGCCTTATTGATGCTACCTAGGTGGTAATGACTGTTGACATTGGAACATTTTTATAGTTGGAATTCTCTGACTGGTGAAAACCTCTGTGACCCATGTATGTGTTAAATCACGCATTTGGTTACTGCTAAGACATGATAATAAAACTAGACATCGTGAACACGTTTATTTATTCAAGTTAACAACAAGCTTACTAAAAGAGTTTAAATAAAAATAAAGAAGCCTATAGTGCCGGCGGTATTTTACATTTCGATTTATTTACTTTTAACTCTAGTCATATTTTATTTTTATTCCTGAAGTGACAGTTATAATATCTTCTCACTGTAATCTTGAAGAAATTACGCAACGGTATTGATTAACAAAACGTGCGGGATTTATATCTGAAAAAAAGTCAGTTAGCACTCATTTAGTTTTGTAAGACAAACAGGTTTTGCGGCAGGCGGTCCAGCGGATGTCCACCTATAGACGAGCACACATACACAGACATGTTGGGTTTGAATTTCGCGGAATGCTACACGAGCGCTATCTGCGCTAGCCGTCCCTAATTTAGCAGTGTAAGACTAGAGGAAAGGCAGCTAGTTATCAACACTCACCGTCAACTCTTGGGCTACTCTTTTTACCAACGGCTGAAATACGAATCTGCGACCCCCAAACTTGTTAAATGATGGTTTAACGAACGAGAAGACATGGGAGACGGACCCCGGGAAGTGACACACACACCAAACATATTCGTCCTCTCAGCCGTGGGGGTTTGTAATACAATGGTCAATCCCACTATTTGTTGGTAAAAGAGTAGCCCAAGAGTTGGCGGTGGGTGGTGATGACTAGCTGCCTTTCCTCTATTCTTACACTGATAAATTAGGGACGGCTAACACAAAGATAGTCCTCGTGTAGCTTTGTGCGAAATACACACACACACAGATTTATCAAATAATGGTTTAGATCGATTATTTATTTGGACCAAGAAAGTTTCTTTTTATATATTTTTCCCAGCTTTACGTTTATTTGTGCAACACAACCGAATAATTACGTTTTTGTATATTTCTATTTACTTCTTTTTGTGTTCGGCAGTGAAAACAGTTAGATAAAAGGGTCAACTTCAAATCAGGTCATCACGGGAGTTGTCTGTACTTAAGACAATACAAATATAAATAACATATTCAAATAGGGTGGATGACTTTATGAATGGTGGTGCAAGGTGAAAATTTAGCTAAGTTCAAGAAAAGTTTGGATTAACACGAGTAGGGAGGTGTGGTTATAGTTGTAAAGTTTGGATAAATACGAGAAGGGAGGTGTGGTTATAGTTGTAAAGTTTGGATAAATACGAGAAGGGAGGTGTGGTTATAGTTGGAAAGTTTGGATTAATACGAGTAGGGAGGTGTGGTATTAGCTGAAAAGTTTGGATTAATACGAGTAGGGAGGTGTGGTTATAGTTGGAAAGTTTGGATTAATACGAGTATGGAGGTGTGGTTATAGTTGGAAAGTTTGGATTAATACGAGTAGGGAGGTGTGGTTATAGTTGGAAAGTTTGGATTAATACGAGTATGGAGGTGTGGTTATAGTTGGAAAGTTTGGATTAATACGAGTAGGGAGGTGTGGTTATAGCTGGAAAGTTTGGATTAATACGAGTAGGGAGGTGTGGTTATAGTTGGAAAGTTTGGATTAATACGAGTAGTGAGGTGTGGTTATAGTTGGAAAGTTTGGATTAATACGAGTAGGGAGGGGTGGTTATAGTTGGAAAGTTTGGATTAATACGAGTAGTGAGGTGTGGTTATAGTTGGAAAGTTTGGATTAATACGAGTAGGGAGGTGTGGTTATAGTTGGAAAGTTTGGATTAATACGAGTAGGGAGGTGTGGTATTAGTTGGAAAGTTTGGATTAATACGAGTAGGGAGGTGTGGTATTAGTTGTAAAGTTTGGATTAATACGAGTAGGGAGGTGTGGTATTAGTTGTAAAGTTTGGATTAATACGAGTAGGGAGGTGTGGTATTAGTTGGAAAGTTTGGATTAATACGAGTAGGGAGGTGTGGTTATAGTTGGGAAGTTTGGATTAATACGAGTAGGGAGGTGTGGTTATAGTTGGAAAGTTTGGATTAATACGAGTAGGGAGGTGTGGTTATAGTTGGAAAGTTTGGATTAATACGAGTAGGGAGGGGTGGTTATAGTTGGAAAGTTTGGATTAATACGAGTAGTGAGGTGTGGTTATAGTTGGAAAGTTTGGATTAATACGAGTAGGGAGGTGTGGTTATAGTTGGAAAGTTTGGATTAATACGAGTAGGGAGGTGTGGTATTAGTTGTAAAGTTTGGATTAATACGAGTAGGGAGGTGTGGTATTAGTTGGAAAGTTTGGATTAATACGAGTAGGGAGGTGTGGTATTAGTTGTAAAGTTTGGATTAATACGAGTAGGGAGGTGTGGTATTAGTTGGAAAGTTTGGATTAATACGAGTAGGGAGGTGTGGTTATAGTTGGGAAGTTTGGATTAATACGAGTAGCGAGGTGTGGTTATAGTTGGGAGGGGCATCATTGATGGGCTAATAAGCTCCCTATCGCTTCTTTAAAATTTTCTGAATTTTTGCGAAATTAGAAAAATAAAGTTCAACGCGAGAAATATACAGGGAAACAACAACAACGACAGTGTTGTTGCGCACGTGCTCCTATCATTTACGTCATTCTCCATGAGAGGGCTTGTAGTTCGTCACACGGTTCTTCTGCACTGATACCAATTGCTTCGCCATCTGGTGCAGCAGAAATAGTACAGTAAAAATAAAACACTAATAGGCCTGTGAACCATTTGTCTCGATGCTTCTTCATTTAAATAACTTGTGAATTTCCTTCTTTTGTTGTCGTTGGTAAAGCTAATGATGTCCTGGACATCTTTTGGCCGAAAGACAATCGCGTAATGGAGTTAATATTTTGCAGAATCAACCAAATCAGATAAACCCAGATTTTTGTCTGCTTTTTGTTTTTAGAATTGATTTTTTGTAGAAAACTTGTAATTTCTTCTTTTTTCGTTTTTGAGACAGCTCTACAGAATATTTTAACATTGGTCTTTCCACCATTTCTAGCTATTCTACTAGTTTGCCTCCACTTTATTGGGGTCTGGATCCTTTTCGAAATCTGTAAATGTCGGGTGTGACGTACACTTCAATAATTTTTAACTTATTTTGGTAAACCCTTAAATTTTATAAATTACATATTACTAGTTTTAAGAGTAGTTTGTTTTAAGTTTCACGTAAAACTACACGAGAGCTAGCAGTGATAGTCTGGAGGGAAGGCAGCTCGTCAACAACACCCGTCGTCAACTTATGAGGTATTCTTTTTACGAACAACGAATGGTGGTGAAACTTGCTCAGATATTAGTCCATAAATTTCTGTGATGGAATACAGTCATTTCACTTTGTTTCAGAAACGTTGTAAGACCGGGTCAAACGTGGAATGGACACCAGTAAGATGGTTTTCATTCTCACAGTGACGATTAAGGACTTCAACTGTGCTTTTGTTTTCACTTTGTTTATACCTGAGTAAGGATGCAGTAAAATATGTTATTTCAAGTGTTAGAATTCTGTAGCAAAGTAGACAGGAGAACCAGTCTTTAACCTTTTCACAGTGGCTCCTTCGTGACCAACTGGTTCAACACCGAATAGTTGTACCGTATTGCTGCATTAAAATAAGCACAGAGTAAAGTTTGTCACTTCCTTCTTCCCACTGTTTCTATACGTGTCAGCAAAGATCCATCTGATTAAATGTTTTTGTTGGTCACAAAGAACTTCCGTGGATACTCCGTATCTGGACTTTTCAACCAGCTTTCACAGCAGTATTTCAACTTAATTTCACATACGTTACCAGCTTCTGAAAACTTGCAGATATGATGACATGGCACAATCCTTAAAGTTATATCTGCAACTGTTCTCTGAGGCTTCCTACATCTTTGAAGTTCCTACGTGACATGTGACCATTGTTTCATTGAATCGTACTCAGACAGATATATACCTTAGTTTGCGGACTGTGTTTAGTTTTTGAGATTTTTTTCTTGTCCACTTACGTTGATCAAGATGTGATAAAAGCATTCGCAAAACTTCATCTCTGTCTAATGATCTTGTAGATGTTCTGTTAGCAGTCTTAGTTACACCACCAGCTGTATAATGATCTTGTAGATGTTCCGTTAGCAGTCTTAGTTACACCACCAGCTGTATAATGATCTTGTAGATGTTCCGTTAGCAGTCTTAGTTACACCACCAGCTGTCTAATGATCTTGTAGATGTTCCGTTAGCAGTCTTAGTTACACCACCAGCTGTCTAATGATCTTGTAGATGTTCCGTTAGCAGTCTTAGTTACACCACCAGCTGTCTAATGATCTTGTAGATGTTCTGTTAGCAGTCTTAGTTACACCACCAGCTGTATAATGATCTTGTAGATGTTCTGTTAGCAGTCTTAGTTACACCACCAGCTGTATAATGATCTTGTAGATGTTCTGTTAGCAGTCTTAGTTACACCACCAGCTGTATAATGATCTTGTAGATGTTCTGTTAGCAGTCTTAGTTACACCACCAGCTGTATAATGATCTTGTAGATGTTCTGTTAGCAGTCTTAGTTACACCACCGGCTGTATAATGATCTTGTAGATGTTCTGTTAGCAGTCTTAGTTACACCACCAGCTGTATAATGATCTTGTAGATGTTCCACTAAGTCTGTTAGCAATTTTAATTACAGCCACTTAATCTTTCAAGTAGATCTTCAGTAATATTTATGCATTTTTGTGTTGATGAAGAGTATTAAAGATTAGGAACACCCAATGATTCCATAGCTATACCTTAGCAGGCCAGATATTGTAGTCTTGTGTAGGATGGTGAAGTTATAGATGTGGTACTTTGACTTCCAGGATAATTTACTGTAGAAATTTCGAGGATATTTTGTTTTTCTTTAGGGTTATAAAGTTTTACTTAGAACATTTTGCCACTGATGACTTAATTTGATCTTAATAATACCTAAATTCAACGCTAGATGTCAGCACCATACATGCAATGACCTACTTGCACATTGTTTCACTTCCGATCCAAAATGGCGTCACGAAAAAGTTACAAAATGAAGAAGCTTTGGAGTTCTATTGTAGCAGCTGAAATACTTTGTAATCAACAGGTTACTGTGTCACTGTAGCGTATGTCCTACTTAGTACATACTTGTCAATGTCACACATTGAACCTGAACTAATTTTTATTTTTCTGTAGTTCAGAGTACTTCTTAAGTCTGGACTAATTTTCAGGAATATTCAGTCGTGTTTGTAGGAGTTGCCCCCCGGTGGTACAGCGGTATGTCTTCCGATTAATAACGCTCAAATCAGGGGCTCGATTCCCTTCGGTGGACTCAGCAGATAGCTCGATGTGGCTTTGCTAAAACAAAACACGCATGTTTGTTGGAGTTATCAGGAACATAAGCCATTTCTGTTGTATTTCTTGAATTTGCATATTAAGAAAATAGTTATTGTGGTAATGTTACCCAACAGGTGTCAATGTTTTTTGTTTTGTTTTTTTGGAATTTCGCACAAAGCTACTCGAGGGCTATCTGCACTAGCCGTCCCTAATTTTTCAGTGTAAGACTAGAGAGAAGGCAGCTAATTATCACCCCCCACCGGCAACTGTTGGGCTACTCTTTTACCAACGAATAGTGGGATTGACCGTCACATTGTAACGCCCCCACGGCGGGGAAGGTGAGCATGTTTGGCGCGACGCGGACGCGAACCCGCGACCCTCGGATTACGAGTCGCACGCCTTACGCGCTTGGCCTGCAATGTTTTTGTATCTACTACTAAATATTTTCCAACTAAAAGTACAGTGTGAAGATGTTTTTCTCCGTTAAAAAGGCTAAAACCTCTATAACGTCATGTGAAGGATATATGTTACCTCGAGCAAGCGATTTTATTTAGAAAAACACTCATTACACAAAATAGCAATAAATATGAAAGTATCTTTAAACGTACCCGAAACTGGGGGTTAGAAGAAAGATTTGGCAACCTTGCGCCTGGGCGTAGTTAACGATCAGTTCAGTCCGTACATCAAATTATAAATCTCTTGTGGGATTATTGTTTTTTAACATACAGAAGAATTTCATATACGTCCTGAGAAGTAAGAACATAGTAAATTCCAGATTAATCAACTTGTTACTGTTTAACAAAACAATTGTTCTTTACTATGATATAATTAAAAAATATATTAACATTACTGAATGGCCTATATTTAGGGCTCTTAGCTCCCCAACTCCTTACCAGTGGTTCGTGACAGTCCTCCAGTAAGACCAACCAGTGAGTCGTGCTCTGTTGTCTTTTTTTTTTTTTAGATGACCTCTTATTGGTTGGAACACAACAGCTACATATAAACTTCCTAAAAACGTAACTCTAAAATGACTGGTGAGACCCTGGAAAGTATTTGTAAAATAGGCTTGTAAGTGAACGCGTTAAGGAATTGAAAAACAAAACTTAAATAGTGACAGCAAGAAATAAAATAAGAAAGTAAAAACCAAAAATCATTCATTCCGCTATTATATCCTTTGTAACCATGGTCAGTATTCTGCCGTTCGGTAGGTAGTGTAAGTGTTGCAATAAATCAAGTGTGTCATTAGAGAGAACTCAAGGTCAGTTGTAAAGCAACTCTTCTTGAATGAGATGTACGTGTGGAGGTCTTACTTTTCTCTTCAACTATAATTTATTTTTAAGATAAGAAGTCGCCAGTGTTGATGCCCTCACATCTGTATAATTAAATATTCTATCAACATGTGAAGCAAAAGAGAAAATTAGTCACAAGTGTGGAATGGTAATCATCATAATGATAAAAAACTTGGTGAAATTTCACGTTCTTCTGAGCTACCAACAGCTCTGCTGGGTCCAAGTGATCCAAGGGAGTATGGATGACCTGTAGTTGTTTAAGTAATACTGGGTCTAAAATTATCATAAACTAATGTAGAATGTCTATTGTGTTATAAGCAAGTTCAGGCATAAGATTTTTTACACTTAATGTACAGAACCGTTTTAAGTTATCGTAAAATGTGTGATATTTAGTTTCCAGTCGCTTGCTTGTGGCATTCTAACATTACCATAATCTCTGAAGTCACTGAGTGTTGAACACTATATACATATTGCAGTATTATTTTGAATGAAATATAGTTTTGTTTTTTACATGATGGATCTTTCAACTGACTTTTTATTTCTCAGTTTAACCATTGGATCGTCTTTTCGTGATCGGTGATTATAATGTATTCTGAGAAACCATGGCTTCTGGGTTTTATCTTCATTGGAGTTGGAACAGTTGTTCTTTCAAAAGAAATAAATCGGGAAGACGACACTTCACCTGAGGTACCAGACCACCTTGTCTGGCCATTAGATCAATCCAGGTTTCAAGACGAGTTTTCTTCGTGGTCCGATTACAGAAAACCTGAGCAGTTGGGAACACGGAAAGTGAGAAAAAAGCCAAACATAATTCTTATAATGACAGATGACCAAGATGTTGAATTAGGTTTGTTTCTTTTGATAAAAGTTTAAAATGTAATACTTTATTAGACACTATTTCTGTGTACGCACGCATAATAAAATGTTTAGTGACACAAGTCTAAATACTGATCTTTGTATGTCAGGCTGAGGAGAAAAACTTCTTAAAAAATAGATTGGGTCTTTTATATACGGATTGTAATGACTTTAATGCAAAAAATATTCATTCTATGTTGCTTTAACTTAAAAACTTACCTTAAATAAATTATTTATAAACTATATAAAAAAGTGTAAATTATGTTTTACGTAAATATCGCGCATTTTCCCTTTTTTTCATATGTAAACAGTTTGAACACAATCTGGCTGAATTCATGGATTTGTAGTTTCCAAAGTCAATTGTTTTTGACCTCTGCAGAACTAGGCTTACACACGAAGACAGCTCCTGATGCGCGAATCGGGACAAGTATTTAAAATGTTTAATAACTTTTAATATACTTTGAGACTTCACTTAAACATCACAAAATAGGCAATGCATATCTCGTCTTTAAACTTGCTAAGAAGAGTTATATTTTAACCACATTCTTCTGTGTCTCACAAATTTTCTCTGTTACAACTTAAATTGACGAAGAGTTTATCATGAATTTGTCCCTCGAAGATTTCGTTGATACAGTTACCAACAATCACTGAGTAAAGCCAGAAGAAATGTGTATTTAATAATATCTAATGATAACCCAAACAATCAAAACCGAAGTAACCATATTTATTTACATTTAACCTTTTGACCATTAAAGTAGAAAAATAGAACACTGTAATGTGATTTTAATGTTGGAATGGGTTCAGCCTATTAGAAAAGAAGTACAAATATTCATTAGATACGACATAAATTATGCTACATCTATTATGGGAAGAAACTCGCTAGATGGAGGTACAGTAAAGATAAAATGGTTCGATTTCATAGGCAAGAGGTTATGAACTGGATTTTTAGGATGTTAAATAAAGGAGATAATTCAATTATCTGAAAGGAATAATTATAATTAATGTTATTTAACACCAACATGATTAGGTTTTGGGTAAATTAATAGGCTAAGATTGGTTTGTTGGTTTAGTTTTGTTTGTTTTTGAATTTCGCACAAAGCCACTCGAGAGCTATCTGTGCTAGCCGTCCCTAATTTAGCAGTGTAAGACTAGAGGGAAAGCACCTAATCATCACCACCCACCGCCAACTCTTGGGCTACTCTTTTATCAACGAATAGTGGGATTGGCCGTAACATTATAACGCCCCCACGGCTGAAAGGGCGAGCATATTTGGCGCGACCTGGATGCGAACCCGCGACCTTCTGGTTACGAGTCGCACATCTTAACACGCTTGGCCATGCCGGGCCCTGGTTGGTTTAGAGCAGGGTATCGAACTCTGGATTTTAGCATTGTAAGTCAGTAAAGTTACCACTGGGAATAGTAATAATTTTCACGTGTTGCTTCCAACAATACTTAAGAGGATTTAATAGTATCTCAAAGCAATTTTTATTTCATGTATTTAAATACTTGACATTTGTATTCGGTATCATACTTTAAACCAGATTTAACCTCGGTATAATACCATTTGCAAATGTGATTAGTGGTACTGATATATTGGCTTATCATTTGTACAATATTATCCCGGTAGGAAGCTCACCCTCCTCTTTTTAAAAAAAAATTCAGTTATAAAAGTGTCCCCTGGAGTTACTTTTAATTATTAATAACATTTAAACTTATTATACCCAAATAAGCAGATATGATTAGTTTCTTGTTGTTGTACGTAAGGAAATAAATTTTATGTCAAATTGAAATATAAAAACGCAGGGGAAAAATCCTTTAATTTATAAATTTTAATACCAATAATGCAAAAGATTTAATCTGTTTTGTTTTTCTGCAGATAAATTTGACATTGTATGAAATTCCTAAGTTGTAATTACATCTAATTAAATGTGTATTTATTTTACGTTAGGAATTTTGAATGTTCTCTGTTAACCGTTTACTGTCTTGGTTTAAGATGGGAAAGGTGTCCTGTTTTATTTATGATTCATGTACGATATTTAACTCGCGTAACACTAAGCACAGATTTATCATGCTATTTTTATTTCATAATTTTGTTGAAACCTTTTGGGTGTTGCAACAAAGATTCGTCTTCAAGGTGTGTAAAGAACTCTAAGTATGTATGTGTGTGCAGTAGAAGTCAGTGAAAAAAAGGATAAGTGTGTATATCTGTGTGCTGAAGGTGGTGTACTTGTGTGTAATTGCTAGGTTGAGACATCATCAGTAACATGTATCTTCTTGTAGGTAGAATCATTTGCCGCTCCTTACGTTTGCATCGAAAGGGTGGGTAACTGGTTGGAGTTATTGATAGCACGTGTAGGATGTTCTAAACATTTTTCCTTGTGCTGTTTTTACTGGAATTTAACATTCTTAGTTTCATTGTGTGGGATAAAAGGATGTCTTCACTCGTTCTACAGTTGGATTGGTTTTTAATGTGGTTGGTTAATAAGAAAATAAACCCTAGTGTCCAAGATCATTTGAACTTGCTGAACAAAGTTCTGGATAACCAACCGCACGTGATCTGTTAGAACGTATCTAATAAATTTAATTTATAAGCTTTAAGTATATAACTTGATCATTGCTTGTATTAAAGCCTATGAAGAAGGGCCCGACATGGACAGATGGGTTAAGGCATTCGACTCGTAATCCGAGGGTCGCGGGTTCAAATCCCCGTCGCGCCAAACATGCTCGCCCTTTCAGCCGTGTGGGCGTTATAATGTAACGGTCAATCCCACTATTCGTTGGTAAAAGAATTGCCCAAGAGTTGGCGGTGGGTAGTGATGACTAGCTGCCTTCTCTCTAGTCTTACGCTGCTAAATTAGGGACGGCTAGCGCAGATAATCCTCGAGTAACTTTACGCGAAATTCAAACAAACAAACCTCTGAAGAAATTTTAAAATTCGTGTACGTACTGTTAAGAATTGACTCTGAAATGTGTATTTTGACGTGTGTATTATTTTCGTTTTTGCTTTTTGTTGGATCTTTTATTTTTAAACAGGGTCATTGAATTTCATGCCAAAGACTTTGAGGATACTTGGTGAAGGAGGTGCTCAATTTCGTAATGCTTACGTCACAACTCCTATGTGTTGTCCTTCTCGAAGTTCGATGCTAACTGGGCTCTACGCTCACAATCATAACGTTCACACCAACAACGACAACTGCAGCTCTCCCCAGTGGCAACAGGAACACGAGACACGAACCTTTGCTACATATTTGAGTAATGCTGGCTATCGAACGGGTAACCTTTAGATACATTATTAAGCAATTAGATTATTTTAAAATAATGTCATTTTTTTTTTGTTATTGTTCTGAATCGCAAAGCTGCAAAATAAACTTGACCATCTGTGCTGTACCCAACACAAGTATTAACACCCTCAGCCACGAGGAGAGCTGGTAACGTTTACGTTATTGTTACCTGGTCGCAATAAACGTGCGTAATGGTAAGCGGGAAGACCTGCGCAGTGGTAGGGAATTGGTAAGACGTTAATTAGGTTAAAAAAATGGGGAAAACTATAGCTTCACAAGATGGAAACTTCTGTAAGTTTTTCATTGTACTCAAGCTTATCCTGTTAAACTAGTAGTAACAAAACTGTCCCAGAACGAAAGTAAATTTCAGAATTGAAGTTTTTTTGTTTCTTTAAAATTTGTTATCATTTTCACCTCTCTATGGGTGGATAATGTTTCTTGTAAACCGTATTTTTCCTTTTACATGTTTTAATTTGATTAGAAAGAAAACTTGAATGAACATTTAAATGTGCTCTAATTATTCTGAACCCAGAATGTGGGGCTTTTAATAAAATGAAAACTATTTGTTATAGTTAATGTAGCGTACACTTACTTTAAGTTATTTTTGAAAAGCAAATCTATTTATTTCCTTTGGTTTTAGCGTACTTTGGCAAGTACTTAAATGAATATAATGGAGACTATATACCACCTGGTTGGAGAGAATGGGCCGGCCTGATAAGAAATTCTCGCTTCTACAACTATACGATCAACATGAACGGAAACAAGATCAAACATGGTGATGATTATTACCATGACTACTACCCTGACTTGATTGCTAACGACAGCATGACCTTCTTACGGCTGTCAAAACAGTACTTTGCTGACAAGCCTGTGATGTTAGTGATGTCTTTTCCAGCACCTCACGGGCCAGAGGAATCAGCCCCACAGCACCAGAACCTCTTCCACAACGTCACTACTCACAGGTGAAGTTTCTTTTAAATCACTTTAGTTTGATGTTAGTAAGTGTTCGATCATCGGGAGTTCAGATTAGTAACATTCACTGAAACAATTGGAAAGTAAACAATACGTACTCTAAGTTGTTAGCACTTGTAGTCAACATTGAGTTTAAGTTTCGGTTATAAAAGTTTTCTTATGGAAGCAGGTTTAACCATTTTGTTGTTCAGTCATAAGATACTTTTTTTTGTCTTACTTTTAATTATACATTTTAAATAAGAATCAACATAAGAATATTTAAAGTTATTTACCTAACATAAATGTCACTAGCCAAAGACTTGCACAGTCAAATGTGGAAGAAGAAATTCTGTTTTGTAACTAAATCATTTATTATAGAAACATATTACTATGTGTAACTAAACTAACATTATTTTAATGAATAAAGTTAACTTCAAAATTCTTTGAGACCATTCCATTTGGATTAAAATTTTTATTTAAACACTGTCATTGTGGTCCACCATGACACTGTTTTATTACATTTGTTGATAATTTAGCACAAAGCTATCTGTGCTCTGTCCACGAGTGGGAATCGAACTCTGGACTATAAATATGTAAATGCTGGTCACTCTCCAGAGGAGATTACTGCAGAATCCACGTGTTAGATATATCACATATTTGAAATTCTCATGTCTAGCTTCCGTAAAATACAATATTTTTGATTAATTCAGTTCATTCTTCAAGCTGGTGGTTATTTTTTGAGAAACTAATTGCAATTATATCAAAAATTAACTGTGATACATCTGAACTGAGTAATATATATAAGCAAGTATTAGTTACCTAAACAAGAATATTAAAACTTAGTACCAAAACGCCCAGCAAATAGATCGTTACAAAACAACTTTTAACACTGTAAAATATAAATAAAAGACTTTAAAAACAAGTGTTTAGTACAGATAGCTACGCTATTTAATAATAAAAATAATAATAGTATGAAGGAAAAAAAACAACGGTGAAGTTAAATAAACATGACATTTTCGTCTTTAGTATACATACGTCGTCTGCTAACAAATTAAATATTTGTTTTAAATTAATCGTTTTTATCGATATCTGTGTGTAGCCTTCCCCCATTAATTTAGTATCAGTTTATTTCACATATCAGTTAAGCTAATAAGTGCAAAGCATTAAGAGTAATTATATAATAATGATTTTACTTAATACTGTATTGATTTGTTCCCAGTAATAACCTACACATTTATAATGTCTGAAATTATAAATTTAAATTCCTAATTTACATATTTTAAATCTTGCAATTCTTATAATATTAACTAATGTTGTGTAGTAATATTTTCCATACAAGTTTCCTAATCACCATCTTTGTGTAACTGTTTTTAAATAATTCCAGTATAATCCCATAAAATTTTGTGAGAAGATTCTTTGTTTTTGAATTTTGCGCAGAGCTACACGAGGGCTATCTATGCACTGAGAATAAATAATATTATAAAACACAAGTTCACGGAATTTATCACACTAATATATTTTGAATTGTATTGCATTTTAGATTGTAGTAAGAACTTCATTATCTTAGGACTATATTTTTCTGTACTTAAAATGTTTTTGTTTGGATGGTTATGTGAAAAATATGCATATAAACTTTAACTCGTCATATTTGTCAACATTGAATAAATGTTTGTTGCTGGAGTTGTTTCATAATACTATTTAATGTTTGGTCCAAAATTAATATACTACATTTTTCTAGGACTCCAAGTTGGAACTATGCTCCAAATAATGATAAACAGTGGCTTCTTCGTTACACTGGAAGAATGGAACCAGTGCACGTGAAGTTCACCGACGTCCTCCACACTAAACGGTTACAGACTTTGCAGTCTGTTGATGATGCTATAGAAAAGGTAAGCTGGTTTTACTAAGAAATTTAGTTAATATGTTTAGCAAGGAGAGTTATAATTGTTTTAAGTTCCAGTAAAAACATAAAAGGTTATAACAAAAGTGAGAAGGTCTTTTCTGTCGCTGAATTTTGTAACATTTAGAAAGGAACCCGTTCCTCAATTTCACTTTCCCAAGCCCTTTAATTGAGATATATACTAGTTCCATTAGGGCTGCACCCCAAGCTAGTGATTTCATGAATATCTGTTTCAGTAAATTATTATTGGAAATTATTAACTTGACACCAAAAAAACCAACAGTTTGGGTTTATTATACGTCAGTTATTTAGATCAGAAACAAGTTATTATTCACAAATGAGACATTGAAAGGAGCTGTTACAGTCAACTTAATCTGAAGACGTTTGGAATTTACAATTACTAAACAAGTCAAATATATTAAAGTGGGAGAGCAACCCAGTACCTCCTGTTTTTGTTGAATTATAGTGTATAAATTGGATTAAATCACATTCAGTATTAAACTTTCTGTTCTAGTGCTTAAGTATTGGCCCGAGGTAGATTTTCTCTTGCATACCTTAAAATATTTTTATATGTAGACAGTCGCATACAGAAACCTAATAAACTAATATTGTAATATGTATATATGGTTTTAATGTGTTTTATAACATGTGTATACAAAATTATTATGTGTTATAATACGTATATACAGTGTTTTAAGCTATTGAATTAAGAAACTTTCTCAAAAAACTGCTATATTATTGCTTCAAAATTTCATATGTACAAAAAATATTAATAACGCAAAGTTTAAACATGCTGTGTAATGGAACACAAACAGAACTCAGAATGAAGTTAACAGTATACAACAATATCCATTAACGTTGCTTGTCTGTTATGTGTTTAATAATATTTTAGGCCCTGCATGGCCAGGTGGTTAAGGTGCTCGACTCGTAATTCGAGAGTCACATGTTCGAATCCCTGTCACACCAAACTTGCTCGCCCTTTCAGCCATGGGGGCGTTATAATGTGATGGTCAATCCCATTATTCGCTGTTAAAAGAGTAGCCCAAGAGTTGGAGGTGGGTGGTGATGAGTAGCTGCCCTCCATCTAGTCTGAAACTGATAAATTAGGGATGGCTAGCCCAGATAGCTCTTGTGTTGTTTATCATGATTCAAAAACCTTGTATTGTCCATCAGCAATATCAGTTATTCAACATCAGTGTGGAATGGTGTTATTTTTTTGGTGTTAAAATTTAAAATTTTTGGATGTTTAATTTCTTGTAACTTATGTTTGCTTTTTTACGTGTGTTGTAAAGAACTTGTACAATATCAATGAGGATGAGAAATTATTCTTTATATTACATTACATACTGTACTACAGAAAACCTGGACTATTATTTTTGTAGTTATTAGTTAATGTGGTAAAGCATCGTCCATTTCCAAATTATGGGCTGTGGGATCAAAAAATTGCTAATGATCATTTGTGGATTAAAATAAATGTAACTAAAATAGGAATATTACTTAATATATAAACCTAAAATAATCAGCAGATAATTCTTTTTTTAGGTGATGAATTTTGATTTGAAGTATTAACAACTTTCTATCTTTAGTATTAAAAGCCAACAAATTCTATCTTTAAATCTTAACAGTCTTCACTTTTTGTTCAACTCAGTAATTTAACAGAATTCTAAAATACCCTTTTCCAGCTGTACAACGAGCTAAAGAACCTGGGAGAATTAGAAAACACCTACATATTTTACACATCTGATCATGGCTATCATTTAGGTCAGTTTGGGCTAGTAAAGGGCAAATCTCAGCCCTTTGAATTTGATGTACGAGTACCTCTTCTGGTGCGAGGCCCTTTAGTTCCTGAAGGAGTACGGTGAGTTTCAGATGTAGGTAGTGATGTTTATATTTTTAATTCTCATAATTAACAGCTAATTTACAGTTATTAAACTTTGACCTTAGCAGGCTTTTACTTTAGCTCATTGAAAATTCATTTTACTGTTTCTTTGTCAACGTGTTAAATGTGTTCAAATACATGGAAGGATATCTAACTTGTTAAATTAATTTAACTTGCTATCAAATGTGATATAGGTAAAGTCATTGAAGTTCATATTAAAAACAAAACAAAAAACTGTTTACTTTACTTACTTTGTAAGCATCTCGTACATTATTAATGTAATTTGAATTACATCAGTTGTATTGAAAATTTGTAATTTGTTTATTATTCCAGGATTTCTGACATTGTCATTAATGTGGATTTGGCTCCAACATTCTTAGAGTTAGGAGGAGTCGATCGACCTGAACACTTAGATGGCAAATCTATAGTTCCTTTACTAAAAGATGCATATGAACTATTTAGGTTCGTTTCAGATTTGAAAAAAAAAAGAACAGGTTTTTAAAATTTTTTCACACATTATAAGAAAAAACGTATTTACTATTGTATTTTGATAATGACAAATTTTATTTTAATTTATAATAATATATACAAGTGCAATTTAAAAAAAAACAAAACATGAAATTTGATTTCCGAATAAGTACTAACATTTTCTTTCGTGAGACATCATCTTTTATATATATAGGAAGAAATATATTGCATTTTTGGCAGTTGTCAGAACTTTATGTATGTGTGCTAAAGATTTTTCTGCAGTTGATGTCCGTGACTTGTTAGCAGTAAAGGGCTTGGACACACACTACTTAATTTAAAATAACATTTTCAAAACAAGTCAGACTATGTTGACTTTGTACACAAATTCTTTAGACTATAGATATAACAGTTGTATTTCAAGCCCTAAGTAGTCCTTTGTGTATCTTGTCAAAAATTCACTTAGGCTAATTCAGTTACTTTAAAATCCAACTGACAAGGCAAACAATTTGCCTCTACTTTTATCACTATAGTATTTGTGAATAATTCACTTGTTTTACCATGTGGGTTGCTACAGTTGTATCCTGAACTTTAAATAATTCTCATTTTCTTCAAAGTCTACCCAGGCAGGTTCAATTATTTTCGAACACTCTTTGACAAGCCAAATTATTCTCCTTTAATAAACTTTGAAACTCAGTTTAAAATATCGGCTGTTGTGGCTAATTACTCGTATGCCAATTAACTTCATGTTCTCTATTTTGATTTCTGACTGTATTTAACTTTCACTTCATATCTTGTGCTCATTTTGTCACCTATATTTATGCTTATTACTAAGGCCTTCAACTCCTTGTCAACCACGTAAATGGCTCTGATTTAACTCAGTTAAGGTAATGAAAAACACACTGAATGTTCGAGTGATGTGACGTCAGTAGTGTTAAGAAAGCCTAATCAACAGTGTAATTGTAAACAAAACATACGACTTGTAAAGAGACACATAATGAAATTTTTCAGAACTAACATTTTCATAACAATTGGTCTTCTGCATTGCTGTCATGAAAACTAAACTATTATTAAATATTAACCCGCAAAATAAATAATACCCACATTAAACAGTTGTGGCTTTGTTTCGGGTTCTAAATCGTAAGTTTATTGTTAAGAATCTGGTTCTCTGGCAGATATATTTCATTATATTTTTTTAGTAAGTCGAGAGAAGTTTCTAAAGAAGTTAAGTTAAAGAAAGGATGGCGGGACAGTTTTCTCATTGAAAGAGGGTAAGAAGTGTTTAGTTAACCCTAAATGTAAGATCGTTTGTTTGCAACAAATAAAAAACCAAAAAAAAATTGAAATGATGCACTTTACTATTGAATGTTTCTGAGACTTGACTATTTAAGAGCAATGCAATGTCTTGGTGAAATATCTTGTTTTGAATTATTGTCCTGAAAATAAAATGAAACATTTTAACAAACTCTAATATGCTCCAAAGATATTTTAAATGTGATAGTGTAAGTCATTTAATCTTTGATGTCAGTAAAACTTGTACAATCAAGAAGTCTTTAATACAATTAATAAAATCCCTGTAACCTAAGTACTTTTGAATGGTTGATTTTTCCTCTTGAGGGTCAAACTAAGAATGGGGGTGTGAGTGATAAAAGGAGTTGAGTGACATCACAAAGGTCAACTGGACTTCCAGGAAATGTTTGATTACAGTTTTAAATATACTGTTGTAAGTGTGTCTCGTTTCTGGTGTAACACAGGTGGAAACAATATGTTATGCGAGAAAGGTGTTCGAGATGCTTGGATTTGGAAATAGTGAAAAACTGTATGTTAAAGTATTATCAAGGTGATGTACGAAGATGTACTGGAAACAAAATGTTAAATCAGTCAATTTCTAAGGGTAGAAACTAATTGTAAAGGAATGTTAAGTGTTAGAAAGATTCAAACTAAACATTGAAAGTATATACAAAGTGAAAAATAATTCTTCTTATAGAGAAGAGATGCAGATCACAGAGTTCAGGATCTAGATTCATTTCACAAGGTTGAACAATATTTAAATTTAAATCTTAAAACTTTATTCTGATTGCTGTATTGCTTTTGAAACTTAATCAATTTGTCAAGTCAGAATATTTGACACTTTTACTTCTATTTAAATGACTCAGGTGATGCTTGCAGAATTTATTCCTGTTTGTCTGCAATGTTTGGTTGACCTGGACTGCATATTTCATCACAGTTGTATTTTTTGTTGTTAATAGCAACAACAAAAACTGGTTGTTCTTTCCTTATCATACTCTCACTTCCTTGTGGTAATATCTATTGTTTATAAATTTATTAGTGCAGGATGTACTTTAACTGCTTATAAAACGTATTGGTGTAGAACCGGAACTCCGTAATTCTGTTGGTTCATGAATAAAGAAGTTCGCTGTAGTCCTAATAAGAGGTTCTTGTAATACTTAGTACATTAACCTTGAATGGTAAAATTGAAATCTAAACAATCTAGCTGATTTCACATTCAGCATAAGGAGATTCTCTAACTACTGGCTTGTCATATTTATATCTGGATAATCTAGTTCTAATGGCTAATCCAGATGTACTTCTCAGGATTAGTGTGTGATACCTGAAAATACTAGTCCTGATTAAATGTGTAGCTTCTTAGAACACATGGAAGTGGGTGGGATGCTTTTTATTATATGGTGTTGGAAGGTTTTGGTATTACTTCTGAAAATTAATTGTAAAGATGCACATTGGTTTTATTGAGAAAAATAACCACATGGAAAAAGGTGTCTCGTTTGTTTAACAATAGTTAGTTATGACGAAACTTGTTTATCAGTGATGTTGATGTGTAATCTTCAGTATAGAACATTCAGAATTAGAGTAAGTTTTATTCTTGGTTCAAACTTAGTTAATTAACCAGAATTTGTACCTTCATTAGCTTTATGTATCAGCTTTATCAGGAGTTGTTGACAAGTCAGAATTAACCATTTTAATAAAAGTAATAGAAATATCTTGTAACAAGCTTCATTTTACATTAAAGTAAGCAGTAATAATTCTGTCTGGTAACACAATATCAAAGTACTCGTTCTAGCTGCTTATAACACTACAGAATGACATAAATCTGGTTATAACAAAGATTCTTAGTGAACCCATTATCAATTTTGTGTAGAACATTTACACATAAAAATATTCAATATGTTGTCAGAAAAAGACTGTTTGATTGTAACTCTTAAAGAATTAATTAGGAAAACACAGGAAAGATCAAACTTACAGTATGTACTATACTTTCTACCTTGTTTAGTAAACTCACCAAAGGTTATAAAGACATGTATTCTGAAAAATCAGTCAAGAAGAAAAAATTGATTGCAGAAAAGTGTGGACAACCAGAATATTCTTCACCTTGCAAGTTCTTCCAGGTTAGTCCAATTCTAAATAAATGAATCTAGTCCAAACATTTTAACATTATAATTTTTCCATGGAACAAAGTTTCACCACTTCCTTCACGTATGTGTATTTTACTTAAACTAATCATTGTAATTTTAATAAAAGATGGCATTTGCTATTTTTGAAAAATTTGTTTGAAGAAAAACTCGAATAAAATGTACAAGTTACTTGAAAATAAGAGTAATGGAATCAACAAGTGGAGATTACAAGATCAGTTTGTTTTGTTTGTTGTTATTTAATTTAATAATCAGATTACATTAAGAATACTTAATTGAAATCATGAACAGAAATGGGAATGTATATACGAGGGTGAACGCTGGCGGGTACGCAAGTGTCGAAATGCTTATTTTGATCAAAGAATAAACAAGAAAAAGAAGAGGAACTGTTGGTGTAAGAGTGAAGAGGACAGTTTGTTAGCGGAGTATGCCAGTAAAGCCTTAGAGATTAAACAAGCATATAGTAAGACATCTTTTGACCTATCTGGTACTGCTACCAAGGAGTTGGCAATGAAACCTCAGGAACGACTACTTCAACGAAAGTTCCTCAAAGAACATGTTAACCAAGGTACTCAACATGTTTCTTTTTATTGAGATATGAATGTTTTGTTGTCTTAAGATTGACCTGTTTTTTGACTTGTTGTATATTTCATGTTATAGATTAGTTAATATTTTCTTTATGCCATAAGACTCATCCATAAGTCATGTACATAACTTAATTACAAGAGAGAGACTGCTTTGATATAATAATTATTGTAAATATTTGGTTATTTTTATCTTTGTATGAAGTGACTGTGATCTTGAGACTGCTAGCTTTCATCGAATTTCTGTAATTTAACAGACTTTGAAATATGCGGGACTTTCTCTTCTCTTGTCATATTGTGTTTCTTGATGTATTCTTCTAGATAACTGTATAACACTGTAGCGTGCAAATATTTGTTGCTGTAGCTATTCAATGAGTTAAAATGAAAATATCTATTTGGGTAAAATCTTTGTAATCTGTATTTTGACATGTTTTGTTCATTCTGAATAGTGGTCTAATTTTAGACTACCAAACATTTTCTAAGCTCTGGGAAGGTGAGGATAGGAATTACTCTTATCTTGTGTACAACTGACTTTGTCACAATATTTGGTAAAATAAACTTGTGTAAAAACGGACAAGAAGAGCTCACTATTTTCTCTCACTTTGATAATGAAATTATCTCTTGATGAGTGTTTCACCATGCCTTCTGTGAAGAATTAGTAGAAATTGAATGTGGGTGTAGTTCCAATGTAAGCATAGCATTTCACTTTACAATTAATAAAGTCAGAGTTATAAACTGAAAATCATAAAGGGATAAAAATGAGCTTATTAGCCCATCAAGGATGTCCCTTGCAACTATAATCACACTTTACTACTTGTGTATCTATTCAAACTTTTCATGAACTCAGTTAAAGTTTCTCTCCACCATCCATGAAGGCAGCTCATTCCAAAAGCTATCCACCTTGTTTGAAAAGTAATGCTGTCTAAACTTCTAATGATTCCTCTGCTGTCAGTATTTGTACTTATGACCACTTGTCCTGTTGTTTTCACTACTAAATACAATTTTCATGGATCTATACTAGCAATACTCTTAATATTCAATCAACGAATCTATACCAACAATGCTCCTAATATTCAGCCAAATAATCTATACTGGCAGTACTCTTAATGTTCAGCCAAAGGATCTATACCAGCAGTACTCTTAATGTTCAGCCAAAGGATCGATACCAGGAGTACTCTTAATGTTCAGCCAAAGGATCGATACCAGCAGTGCTCTTAATGTTCAGCCAAAGGATGGATACCAGCAATGCTCTTGATGTTCAGCGAAAGGATCGATACCAGGAGTACTCTTAATGTTCAGCCAAAGGATCGATACCAGGAGTACTCTTAATGTTCAGCCAAAGGATCTATACCAGCAGTACTCTTAATGTTCAGCCAAAGGATCTATACCAGCAGTGCTCTTAATGTTCAGCCAAAGGATCTATACCAGCAGTGCTCTTAATGTTCAGCCAAAGGATCTATACCAGCAGTGCTCTTAATGTTCAGCCAAAGGATCTATACCAGCAGTGCTCTTAATGTTCAGCCAAAGGATCTATACCAGCAGTGCTCTTAATGTTCAGCCAAAGGATCTATACCAGCAGTGCTCTTAATGTTCAGCCAAAGGATCTATACCAGCAATGTTCTTAATGTTCAGCCAAAGGATCTATACCAGCAGTGCTCTTAATGTTCAGCCAAAGGATCTATACCAGCAGTGCTCTTAATGTTCAGCCAAAGGATGGATACCAGCAGTGCTCTTAATGTTCAGCCAAAGGATCTATACCAGCAGTGCTCTTAATGTTCAGCCAAAGGATCGATACCAGCAATACCCTTAATGTTCAGCCAAAGGATCGATACCAGGAGTACTCTTGATGTTCAGCCAAAGGATCGATACCAGGAGTACTCTTGATGTTCAGCCAAAGGATCGATACCAGGAGTACTCTTGATGTTCAGCCAAAGGATCGATACCAGGAGTACTCTTGATGTTCAGCCAAAGGATCGATACCAGGAGTACTCTTGATGTTCAGCCAAAGGATCGATACCAGGAGTACTCTTGATGTTCAGCCAAAGGATCTATACCAGCAATGCTCTTGATGTTCAGCCAAAGGATCTATACCAGCAATGCTCTTAATGTTCAGCCAAAGGATCTATACCAGCAGTACTCTTGATGTTCAGCCAAATGATCTATACCAGGAGTACTCTTGATGTTCAGCCAAAGGATCTATACCAGGAGTACTAAGGGGTCTTGGTGTAATGATTGATCAGAAAAGATGG
The DNA here is from genome assembly GCA_011833715.1 of Carcinoscorpius rotundicauda. Classification (NCBI taxonomy): domain Eukaryota; kingdom Metazoa; phylum Arthropoda; class Merostomata; order Xiphosura; family Limulidae; genus Carcinoscorpius; species Carcinoscorpius rotundicauda. Next base: position 6,230,431 of record CM022398.1, read on the forward strand.
AAGTCCAAAGAGTTTCCTGTGGCTAATGATTAGGCAAATAGGATTTTAACTTGTACTTGCAAAAATATTGAATACAAGTCTAAAGAGGTTATAATTTTATTGTACAGGTCTCTGGTTAGGTCAGATTTGAAATATTGTGTTCATTCTTGGACTCGTTACCGTAAAAAAAATACATTGAATTTCTGGAAAGGGTTGAAAGAAAGAATACAAGAATGGTGCCTGAAGAGAACAAATGGGATTTTAGGTTGTATCTACAGAAATATTGAATGCAAATCTAAAGAGGTAATAATTCATTGTTTGGGCCACATTTGGAGTATTGCATTTGGTGTTGAACTCGTTACCTTAAGAAAGACATTGAATTGTTGGAAAGGGTTACTAGAATAGTGTCTGGGATTGAGGGGGTTATCACACAAGAAAAAATTAAGGTCTCTCAAATTTTCTCTTGAAAAATAAAAGAGGGGATATCTGATACACATTTCAGATCATAGAGGTAATTATCAATGTTGATGCACAATCCCTGTCATACTTAACAGTGACAATAGTAGGACTCAAGTATATATATTTTGACAAAGTAGGAGTCATCTACAGCTAAGACAGTTTAATTTTTCTAACAGGGGTGGTTTGCCATTGGAATGGGTGGCCTTAGGGTGTTTTGGAGGCACAAGTTTAAATGAGTTTAGGAGAAAAGTTAACTATGTGAATGATAAGGGCTGACTTCAAGATTATTTTATAATTTATTTGACTTGTTAGTTTACAGGATGTGATAGCTGAGACAGACCAATAGATCTCTAAACATTGTTATATGTTTAATAATTAATGGACATAAACTTTAAACTTTTAATTTTTTGCTTCTTCATGTAATGATAACTATTTCTTCTTCTTCTTAAGGCTTCAGACCTATTTTTGTTGGATCTCGCAGAAGACGGGAGATTTTGGTTCCAGAATCATTACAAAATTTTGATGTGAATGGTGTCATACAGTTATCACATTGGCTAGATCTCACTGTGAAAGATGATATAACCTCACAGGTAAAGAATAGGTGGAGATTGGTCTAAAATAATATTAGAATTATTGTTACTTAATTTTGTATGATAAATGTTTATTACTTTGAATAAAAATGAGTAAGGTTTGCAACTGAACAAAGAAATTCTACAAGTATTCAATTTAATTTCTCTGTATATCAAGAAATACAAGAATGATGCTAAGAATCGGATATTGTGAAACCATAGATGTAGTGGTACGCTTCTTGAAACTATGGGTGTAGTAACACGCTTCTTAAAATATGTACTTATAGTCACGTACTTGTTAATATCAGTGCACGTTGAATGAGAGGTATCGCTGAAAGACTTATCTTGGTGATAAATCCTCGATCTCAACATGTCTTTATGATCTAAGCGTGTGAATATTTTGTTTTCGTAAAACTGTTGAATATCTTTTCCTAAACGATAATTTATTCTCAATTGTGTCACCCTACAAATAAAATGCTTAGCAGTTTGAAAGTGTGATTCTGGATGTGACTGTTAAGTGCTAATTTGCATATTTAAAAGTATTTTAAATATTTTTAATATTATTACAAAAACTTTTAAGATTGATACTTATTGCATATTCAACTTAGCTTTCTACTCTGGCTTCCAAAGAACATACTCTTTCCACCTTGGTACCTTATAAACTTTCAGAGTGAAAGGTCATGTTTTAATTTGAAGATCCCTTTCCACGTTGTGTCCTGGTGGTATGGACACTTGACTTGCAACTTGTGGGTCACAGGTTCAAATCCCCTCACCAAACATGCTGTTCTTTTCAGCTGTGGAGGCTTTATAATGTTTCATGTAATTTTACAACTCATTGATAAACAGGTACCCCACAAGTTGATGGTGGGAAGTATTGACTCGCTGTCTCTTGTCTATCACTTCAGAATTAGAGATAGAGGTACGTGTACCTTTGTATAATATCCAGAATCAAATTCTTTTCGCACCAGTTCACAAAACTTGAAGCTTACTCATAACGTTGGTACACGTTCATAAAGTTTACAAGCTTATTGACTGTATGCCAACTCCAGATACGTAACACGAGTGGTTAACTTTTGACATTTCAGGTTTTGGTTGATGAAATTCTCTCTGCTTTAGTGTTCCACCATTTACATATCTTAACTTTTCTAGGAGATATTATTTGTTGTCGAAGACTGTAAGAAGAAATATTATGAAATGTTGCAACATGTGAACCTCACTTGTATTAAATGATGTAAAAACAAACTGTTAGTTACATTCGCATTGACTTCCTCCTTCAATAACATTTCTCATCATTTCTTTTGACTCTGATTATAAAATTGATTTTTTTTTAAATAAATTTTTCAGTCTTTGAAGAGAAAACATTATACTTTAAATTACCCACCAGTACTCTTACATATTATTGTAGCATCGATCTATATTCTCTGATAACTTATCCATAAAACTGCTTCCTCGAGCAGTGGAAACAGCGAGATATTTTTTTATCTGTCTTTGTTTCAGACGAACAACAGTGACTTTATTATGGGTTTTCACGAGGATTACCTGAAAAGCTCGGAGCTGGGTAAAAGTTCTACTCTTACCTACCATAATCGCAATCATAGAATTGCTCAGAGGTCTGTGTCCAATGGATATCGCTCCAAATCCAACCCACATGGCTGTGTGGCCCTCTCCAGTAATTCTGTTATCTGTGTAGATCCCATCTATTACGACCACAAGATCTGGAGGAAGAATAAAAATCAGCTGGACTCTGCAATCAAGGACCTGAGGCATAAACTGTTCGAGCTGAAGGTGTGGAGGAGCTAAGGAACTTTCATCGTTTTTACTGAGAATTAACTTAATGACCTTAGCTTCATTGTGACCTTTTAGGGAGTTATTTTTAAAATTTATAGAAACAGTTTTCCATATATACATATAAATACTAACAAACTTAGTTTACAATTCAAGAGTTTGATGTCTTAATTTCTTATTTTCAAAAGGAAATTTAAACTTGAATTTCTGTCGTATCATTCATCTTTCAATACTTTTTTTTTTATATTTCCTTTCATGGATTTTAGTGCACACAACTTATTAGAGGCACAAACTATAGACATTAATAGGTCAGAATATAAAATGTGAACCTCCTAACAGCTTGTCACAGCTTTAAATGAATTTATCAATACTGTAACTCCTGAGTTGATAAGCTCATTTATAACCTCTAGTTTTTTCCTACTCAAATGTTATTCCTAATTTTTACAACCAGGTATAGACAATTAGCCTCTATTGGCTTGTGTTGTTTTTTTTCAGCTCTGAGCAGTTAATAGCTATTTTAAAGCTATTTGTCGATTAATTTGAAAGCCCTTTTATATATTAGCTGGGGACGGAAGTTGGGTAAATTCGTGATTGATGAAAGGTTAGCTGAGGACAAAAGTTGTTTCCTTTGAATATATTAAACTCCAATAAAAATAGCAAAACACAAAATGTGAAACTGTAACTTTGCATGTATCTCCTCATGGACCCAACAACCTGCTTGCCAAATTTTGTGAAGATTCATCCACACCCTGTGAAGTATTTGCATAGCCATACAACAGACAGTACTGTTATATTGCTATAGATGGTGCCTCGGTAATCAGATCAGCTCGTAAAGTATTCATTAACGTCATATCTGGACCCTAAGAATAGAGAAAAATAAAGTTCTCTGTGATGTGAAACAGGAAAATTGTGACCCCTCTTGTAAATTTATATGCACCCAGAATAAAAATTTCAAGAAGGTGGGGTTGCACATCATGTAACTTAAAATAAAATTTCATTAGAACCCAAGCAAGAGTTCCATTATAGTATGATTTAGTTTTGGGACACGTGTGTTCTCAAGTTCTTCTTTTACAGCTAAATTAATTTTTGTTGGAAGGAAAACTAAGGTCCAGCGTTTATGATACATGTCAATGATCTGTGAGTTGTTACTGTTCAAGTGTGTAGGAAGGACAAGAAAATGGATGCAAAAACATTAAAAGTTGACTATGATGTAAAAGTATTTATATTAATCCCCCAAAGTGCTTTGTTCCGGGTCATGTAATAGGAGGGAAAAAGCTTTTTCAATAAAAGTTAATACTTACTTACAAGGTACAAAAGGTTTTATAAAACCAAGCATGACACCTTTAAAATGAATAAACGTGTGTTTGTTTATTTGTAACACAAATGTCATCTTTTACTCAGACTGATTCGGTAAACGCACCATAACGTCACAGACAAACCCTTAGTAAAAAAATACTTTATTAAAAAATCTTTACTGAAATCTTTCAGTAAATATTACGAACAGATTTATTTAATAAAATAAAAATTGCATTAAATATTTATGTATAATTTCACAGATATTGGTTTGGTCCCTTTAACTTCTGCTATTGTCACAGGGGTAAACTGAGGTCAAGATGAGCTTTTCACTAACACACATTTAACATTCTAAACAATCTACACAAAATTTATTCAAGTACTAGTTTTTCATTTTAATTTGGGTTCAGATTAGATATATACACTGATATGTCAGATGAGAGCCTACATCCAACCTTCTTTAACCATTTCAAATACTGAATAAATTATTCTCAACATGCTTGTAAGCATAATATATCGTGTCCAACCTGTGGTTAAAATTTTTTACTATGATAAAAAAATTAAACCTTATTAAAACTAAGTTTACAATGTGTTATTTATTTTAAAATAACTCCATTCTTTGAGGTCTACAGTATAATCTCTGATTGCTAAAGGGACTTCGTCGTCAACTGAAGAAGAAGCGTCCTCAAAGCAGTGGATATTTTTCACAAGTAGATTATCCAATGAGTCGTGGTCAAAGATGTCACTGCGATGATGATGAGTAAGATATCTTCTTGTTGATAACAAAACAGGATATGTTTTTGTAGCTTGAAAGAGAATTCTGGCTAAACACTGACAGTCTTTCCTTCTTGGTGGAAGCTGGTGACCCTTACTGAAATCGTGATTCTCGTATCTGCAGGATAAACCAAAAATGACCTGTCCATTAATATTGTGTGATGTAACTTAACTCATAAGCAGCACTGGTATATCAAATTTAATTGGGTGGAAGAGGAAATCCTCAAAGGTTTTGTTACCAGGAGCAATGCTAGAAGTTCTTGTAATTTACTAAATGATAACATGTCTAGTATTAACTTTTACTGTTGTTTTCATTGTTAAGTGTTTCTTTTCGTATAGGTTATTTGTTCCTTTCTGTAACTGTCATCCCTTGCTAAACATAAAATATTCTAAACCTGTATCATTTTGTTTATCTAATGTTTGTTCTTCCTCAGGTCCTTTCCTCCTGACAATCCCGGAAATAAGATATGCAAGTTAACATAATTAAATTTAAATGTTAGGGGCTTTCCTCATATTCACCTTTAGAAGAAAAGCAGGGAATTTCTTCATTCTCTTGTATAAAGGCATCTTTAAATAAATTCCTATACCGTTTACCAAATTAAGGAGAAACAAAGATAGCCTTCATTGAGTAATGATTACAGTTTCACCATTCAAGGCATCATCAGGTAGAGACCGAACTAGTTTGTAAACATTAGTTTAACTAATGAACCACATTAACCTTGGTGTTCACTTGCAAGAACAGAGCTTAAATCGTTTGGTCGTTTAGAACTTTTTCTGGTTCTCAAATTTCCAGATAATATAGCTTCTTACAGATGTAGTCTTCAGAAGAAGATGGTTATCAAAATAATCTTAGCATCACTTGCATGTTAAACTAAAATCACACAGTCAACAAGTTACTTCATGACCAGAGTGCCTACAGTGACTCCATTTAAATTCACAACATGGTTCATGTCAAACAGTAGTAAAGATAACTAGAGAGGGAATCCTTTATTAATTTGTACATTTGGGTCTTCAAGCTCTGGAGTTTGATTCAAGTTTAAAACTTGTTTTATCTTGGTTAACCATTAAAGACCACTACTGTGTTTGGGAAAAATAGAATAACACTAATTTTTAACCAAATTAAGTAATTCTTGTTTGTTGTTCCTTAACTTTCCAATAAGCAGCGTTACTAAATATACTGTTAAAGTATCTTGTTTTGGGTTGATTTTAAAACTTCATTAATTATTAATATGGGAAAATTAACTACATAATATCTGAACAACAGTAACTTCTAAATCATTTTCCCACCTATTACTTGGATGCAGCAAGTCTACAGTGATTACAAAATGATTTTAATGTTGATGTTAACAGTTCAGATTGTCCCAAAGTTTTCAGAAACAACTCAACAGTGTCTTTTTAAAGAGGGTTGTGTTTCTCACACATTAAATAAGATGCTAAGTTCCTGTTCCACAATATACAAATTACTTCTGATAAACTGATAAAACTAAATTATTCAAAAATAAGGAATAAATACATTTACTATAGAGTAAGTGTATAAGCTTTATATTACCATATTATTCTAATGACACGTGTTCCTGGTCTAGAGAACAGCAGAAGCTAAAGGCATGGAGAAACGAACAACGCAAAGCTCGACAACTTGCTCGACAACGTAAAAAGGAGGCCCGTTTGAAAAGAAAAGAGAAGAAAAATCGTCGTAAAGCTAAATACAAAGGGTTTGATTGTAATACTGACAAAATGAATTGTTTCACACATAATAACAACCACTGGAAAACACCTCCTTACTGGACATGTGAGAGTTTCTTGATTAGTACGATAAATCATTGAACATGTACTCCATTGTGGTTCTGCTGTTTTTGTTTATGCACCATGTTACACCAGTTTTTAAGCTATTAGACAAATGTGAAACCAATATTTGATATTAAGACAATTCATGAAGGATTTTAACCTATTAAAAATAAATGTAAGTAGGTCATCAGTAATCTTAAGTTTCCAATTTAGTAAATTTTTGGTTTAATCATAAATAAAATATTTTTTAAAAGATACTCACTTTGGAAAAAAGGACAGTAATTGTTTATACAATTCACATTTATAGTTGCTGTTTGAAAAACATTTGTCATAGTAAGTATTTAATTTTTTTAAATACTTTTTTCTCTCTCTCTCTCCAACAGATGGACCATTTTGCTTTTGCCAGAACTCGAACAACAATACATACTGGTGTTTAAGGACCATTAACTCGACTCACAACTTTTTGTATTGTGAATTTGTAACTGGTTTTATCATGTATTTTGATCTCAGGACAGATCCATACCAGGTATTCACATACTTTTTATTTTTCAAAATAGGTGGTTAGGGCACTTGACTTGCAATTTGAGGATTGTGGATTTGAATCCTTGCCCCTTTTAGCCCTGGGGCATTACAATGTAATGGTCAATCTCACTATTCCTTGGTAAAAAGTAGCATAATATAGCATTTCAGTCGTAAATTTAGGCCAGACAGTGCAGAAAGCCTACCATGTTATTACTTTGTGTAGCTTTGCCTGAATCCCAGGAAATAAATGTATCTACACTGAAAACATTTTATAATCAAAATGATTGATATAAACTCGAACTTGATTGCAAAAGAATCACACTATCGTATGGATTTGCAATATTTGGTTTTGATAGACCTTTTCAGGAAAATAAGTGATCATATGTCCAGTTACTTCTCTTCCTTCAAATTTATCCATGTCACCTTATGTATAGATACAATAAATTTAACCTTAAGATGAAATAAACTAGAACTGTATCAGCTGTAAAGAAATTACAGAATATACAGATTGGGAGGAAAATAAAGCATAAGATCCCAGTATTAAAATTATGTATAACTACATCTGGCATGTTTCACAATAATGGGTCATATACTGTATTACGTGTTCCAAACAGTCCATGGAGCAAAAACAGTTCAACTGCTAGTCCAGTGTTCGAAGCCTAACTACACATCCACTGTCAAGGGCCAGGAAAAGGCATGAACCTGTATTTGTGGCTTTAATAGTGAGTAGAAGTGTGTGTGTCTTAATTGTTTGTAAAGGGTGACCACCATTTCTACTACTGGCCACAAAGTAGATGAAAAGGTGGACTTTGAGCTTTGAGGGTTAGTACACATGGGTCCCCATACATTATGGGTTTGCTGTCATGAGTACAGTAATCTTTCTTCTTTCATTGGCTGGATATCTGAAGAGATCAATTACTCTTATTTTATAAATAAAATGGTGCATTATGTAGTAATGACTCTAAAAGCAAATCTGTCTAAACACAAAAGATAAAATGTATTTACACACACACACACTAATGGATGACAGTGAAAGAGGACACTGGACAAGACTTACCAGAATGTTCACCTAACCTGTATCCTGATGAACACCTTGGGTCAGAAAGTCACAGTTTGTACATCCTTGAGAAACTTTGAATTGCCAAACCCAAGAATGGAATAATATGCTCCAAGATTCATTCACTACACAGTCAGGGCATGGGAAGATGGTGTCATGAATGACAGAGGAAGACATAGTCATACTGAGCTGTAAAGGGGATGCCACATCATGAATGTACTGACATTTTCAACATTACTGTTAAGTTTCTGAAAACTTAATGCCCTTTTTGTATTTTAACTTTTGTATATAAATATGCAACCTCATGTCACATGTGCATTTAAGATTATCTTTGACTCGGAGTGAAGCTAATGACCTTATATTATACTGTTTACAAGAGTGCACAGATGGCATTATACATGTTTACCTGTTACAATCCTAGTGAGAAAACAGAATAACTCGTTTCTGTACGAGAAACGAATACAAGTAGTGATACTCAAGAGCCATATCTCTCTCTCTCTCTCATAGTGTTTCCTTACTAAATACGTACTGTTGTAATGAAACCTTGACCTCAAATGTTTTGTGCATTTCCACCAATTTTAAACAATTTGTAAAAATAGGATTTATTAATAAAAAAAAAAAAATTCTAACCACAGACACCACAACCCAAATCTATTTCTCTTAGGCCTGACATTAATTAAACCTTAATTTCTATTAAATAAAAACCATACAGAAGTAAACACTAGCTTGTATATTTTATCTTTAGTGGTGTTGGGAATATTTTTGCCAAACTTAATACAATTAATAACTAAACTATCACCTCACATCAGGTGTTTAAGTACGTTCTTTTACAAAATAAACTGTTTAAATCCAGATAAGTGAAGGAGACGTACAAGTGGATTTAGGTTGTATGCACCTATTTAAGATAAAACAAAAACCTTCTAATTTGGAACATTACGAATGAAATTTGGGTAAGGTGCAAAGTTCCAAATGTGGTGTTTAGTGTGATTCTCTATACACTACTTCACCTTCCATATAGAGGACTACACACAGAGTTAAGATATTTCTGCACTTCTGTGCCTACTGAGAGCAGATGTATTGTGAAATGAGTTAGGCACTCCCCCACCCCCATCAGGTTTAAATATAACTTTTGAGAAAATTAGTTTTTCTTATATAAAAGTCCCATACCATCCGGTCGTGTACATCATAGTGCGTGTTGTTTTTATAGCAAAGCCACATAGGGCTATTGGCAGAGTTTGCTGAAAGTCTACGTGTTAGCTTTTGGATAAGTTACAGTAAAATAATGTTATGTTCACTTTTTATTTAAGCCTTAAACGAATCGCCTTGTATTTGCCACTTAATGGAGAAAGCTCTAACTTTTTTTTAAATAATCTAGTTTAAAAGTCCAAATGTAAGCTTTGTTAGATAACTGTTTTTGTAGAGAGAGAGTTTGTCAACACAGTTTAAAAGAAAATATAAAGTGTCGTCTGATGCTCACAGAAGAAAGGTTTCTCTAGCCCATAAGACTGATATTTAAACTACATCATAAAGAATGTATAACGAACATATAAAGCAGCAATAACAAATAAAGATGTAGGGTTTTTATATATACATGGTGGCCTCTAAGTCACTACCCATCCATATGTTGTTATGTTATATTCAATAATATTAATGATGAGTTGAAGGCAGCTGTTACCTCAGGATTTGGAACAATAACACCTGCTATGTTGAGGAAAATGTCTCGCAGAACATGGCGTCGCATAATATTATGCAGCGAGAATGAGGGACAGCACACAGATACACCGGATAATAAGATATATGAATGGGTAGGGACTTACGAGCCACCCTGTATATACATACACACCAAAAATGCATCTTGTAAGCTTTACTTTTAAAGGTTAATTCTAGACTAACCTGTTTAATTTTTATTATATCTAACAGTAATTATTTTTGTAGCTGTAGATTTGTATAGCCATTAGTGTTTATTGGTTTCTTTCTTTTTTTCTTTAATACCATGCAGCTAAGAAATGCGGTGTACGACCTAGAATTATTTGAATTAGAAGATATGAAGCAACAGCTGAACAGACTGAGAAAGTGTAGTGGAGCCAAGGACTGTACAATCACTTCCCAATCACGAGGTACCAATAATGCAAATATTTTCATTGTGTACGTTTAGAAAAGGACTGTTTGTAACAAAGTGTAAACAAGTTACTGAAACCTGCTGTTTTCAACTCGGTTACTAAATCCAAGAGCAGATGTGTAGTCTTAAGATAGTGCTGGAGTACATAAACATGTGCTCACAACGTTATTTTTCCATATCCTCTCTAGTCTATATAAGTTTTGAAAAACATTTAATATGTGGTTAACTTCAAGAGGTTTGCCTAACCTAGGGAATTTCTGTTCATGTTGTAACATCTACTGTATAAACAAGTTATCTGAAAGTAAACGTTTGTTTAATAATGCAGGCATGTACTTCAATTTGAGAAATACTTTAATTTATCAAACAATATTATACATAATTACCCACCTGTTTAGATAACTTTGTAAACATTGGACTTTTAGTGGATATGATAAACTTTTTTTTATTAATATAAACCAGGAACCAACTACAAGGACACTTTTCTTACCCATCATGGTGTCTGTCCAACATCTAGTGGCTTACCCACTGTAAATCGCATGAAGTACAACTAATGTAGCTTGTTTATAACATTCGTTGGCCAATATGTGCAAAATGTATTCATGGCCACAATAAGATTCCTGGAGTTAAGTTGTTTCTCTCAGAAAGGTAGTGAGGTATATGTGGTTAATTCTTATGATTGTTGACCATTTTTGAATTGTAAATGGGGAAGAAGACAGACCCACGACTTCTAAAGTGTCGTTAACTTAAGCCACATTCGTCTCTTTAAACATAGTATGGTGTGCACGAATAAGTACGTTAATATTTTATATTGTTATAACATTACTCGTTACATGTTTCAGATGTTACCTTCCTTAAAATGGAAGGAACGAGTAATGCTGTAACTTAGTTTATATTCTAACTTGACACAAGTATTATTACAGTGGTAGGTGTGCAGAGAAAAACTTCACTTTTGCTTCTGTTCTTATAAACCAGAGTTTGTTTACCATCTAGTACTGCAGATGGACATTAATATACTTCATTGGTGTTTTACCATATATTTAAGATGGGATGATAGTTAGTTTAACCAGCCTTCCTGCATTTGAATATGTTGCCCTTGAATCCTTAAGTGAAGAAAAGACTGAGTTTGTCTACCATATGTACTGTTTTTGTACCAAGCTTCAGTTGGAATACATAAGTACAATTGAGGTATTTTAGAGCTGGAAGCATTTAAGTGTAAGGGGTCACCATCAGATTGAATTTGTAACCATACTGGTACTCTGGATGGAAAGTTATTTCCTACTGGTAAAATGCAGAAATGTTTTGGAGAGAAAGTGAAAGAAAATAAGATTATACAACTTATTTATAAGTGAAGTATTTACTCCTAAAATAAATCAAAATATAACCAAGAAATGTTTTAAAAAGTTCACTACTTTGAGGAGATTTCAAACTTCTGTTTGCTTACGAGGCTAGTGCGCCCAGTACAATAACTATGTCCAGTTTTTAATTTTTAATGACTTAAATCTGGCCACAATATATTACTTCCACTCAGTTCTATTCAATAATAATAATGCTAAAATGGTCACCTATTAATCTGTTCACGTTGGACGATAACTGTTGCATTCTGTTAATGGTGACAGAACGGGTAGTAAATCACATCCATTTTGGCATTTTCAAAACGAAAACAAAGCTGGGTTCGACAGTCACTTTAAGAACAAGCCTCAAGATTAAAGCAAACAAGCAGGTCTATGGACATAGGTGGATTGTTACTACAAAAAATGTAATTAAGTTTTAGATTTTTAGAGGATAGACTGAATTTTTTTATTGTATATTATACGATTATTCTTAGAGTGCTATTAAACGTGTGGATTTGTTATAGCTTTTATCTTATGCCCACCAGTTAAGGTTATGTAGACTGACTAATCAAAGTATACCATCACATTTATCATACCTTCTTCACACAGAGTTGTGAAATTTGTCACAGAGCAAGACGGTATTTTAATAAAATAGTAACCACACTTGGAATAACAGTTTGAATATTTAATGTCATTAAAACATTAATTATGTGATAGTGAAATGTAAGATATTTTGCTTCTCTGGTCACTTACTGAAATTACCAACTGAAAAACAATAGTGAAGAACCATGAACATGAAGTAAATACACCACACACACACACACACGAATGCATGTGAATAAACTAAGACCAGATTCTGACTAGCATTTGTAACTTTTGTGATTCTTAGTGCCAGTCATTAAAACCGGTAATTTTCTATTGCTGTATTAGGTTTGTGAAAAGAATGAAATTACCTCGTCGTCAAGATCCAGACAGACCATCATTCTTCGAAAGTGATGAAGGACAAGTTAAATAAATATAGGATAAAAATACAAATGTTATTTATTGATCACAAGGTAAATGTAAATAAAACTTAAGTAACACCAACTGCTAGTATAAAGTTACACTATCATGGTTTTAATGCTTGAGGTTGTAAAGGAAACAAACTTAGTTTTTTGGACAAAAGTTGGGATGACATCACGTTCTGTAACAGCTAAGGAAAAAGCTTGACAGTGTGGTACAATTCACCTATTACATAAAAACTACCATTACACTTGTACATAGACTATGGCTTTGAGTAACAAACTTAGCTGGTTTTCACCACTTCCAGTAGAAGTCACATAATACAAGTTTAGGTAACGTGTCAGTGAATTAAGAACATTTAAAGCTTAAATTTCCATAGTGTATTTTGTGGAAGAATCTAGTTGAATGCAAAGCCTCAATATTTGAGTTTATAAAAGCTTGTATTATGTTGTTTTTTTTCCACTAAGTCTTGCATCCAGTTTCTGATAAATGGAAATTGATTTTAAGATCAGCTATTCTTCATGCAGTGTGTGTAGATATGCAACACGCACACCTTTTGACCAAAGGGTCAACTATGACTGACTCCAGTACATTCATGTTTAGTTTTTAAAAGTTTTAAACTTTTGGTTTCTGCACATGAAAGTCTGAGTTATACATGTGTCTGTAATATTTGGTGATGTTTAAACTCAAAAGATAGTTTAACTGGTTCTTGAATGTTAATTAAAGGGTTAACAGTAATATAGGGTCTCATATCCGGAACAGGAAGTAATAATTAGAGTGAAGAGTTAAATAGGTGCACAAGTACAACTCAAGGTTTATCACTTCTTTGGAGAACTGATCTCTTAATGTAGTGGTTTCCTCTGTTGTTCTTAAACCAGTTATTAATAACTGACTTACCATAATTTGCTTTTAATTATTCTCAATACAGTTATGCTTGCAACATCTCTAGCAACAAATGTTTCACAGGTTGGAAGCCACTGTTCTAGTTCGAGCAAATTCAATATCTTAAAACTAAAACATTAAACTAGTAACAGCAAACTGACATTGTGGGTATTCAGTTACAAAATTAATTTCATCAATAAAACATTTAGAACAATCTAGTTTGTTTTTAACCACTCCATGAAATAGGAGTTAGAATTTACTGTGGTGAAAAAAAAAAATGTATAATTGTCTTCCAGAATTTGTTTTCCGAAAACTAGACATACTTTGAAGTTAATATTGTCATATTCAGATTCCTAAATTTATGGATAAATATTTGTTCCAAAAGAATTATTCATGTTATATCCATATCAGACTACAGATTGGTCTGTCCTAGAAAATCAGTTGTTGAAGTTGTTACTATAGTGTTTAAATTACATACCACTTTAAACCATAGAACATAACTGTAAACAATGTTGCTCCAATAAATAAATAAAAATAAGGTGTTTAGTTATTAATAAATAAACAAAATTTCACAAACATTCCTCATTTACACTTCAGTCCATTAAGGAAGGGCTACATGCATGTGTGAAACAAGTCTACAGAATTTGTTCTTCACGTGGTAGTAAACTTCAGAACAGGTGACAGATTTTAAGTCTGCTAGAAAGCTGAGACTTTGGGTTAGGCATCTTGGAGTTTAACATTGCGTAAAACAATGATGCACATGGCTAAAACAAGATTAAGCCATGGTATTACCTCTTTGTTCAGAACTTGATGCTAAATTAAACTGGTGTGTGAATTTATATGGACTTTATGAAATCAAGCTGTTCTTAACCTTACAAATGTACAAGTCATCAAAATGACTACATTACAATAAGTAACCTAAACCAAAGATATGTTCTGATGAAAAGTAAAATAGAAGCAAGAAACAGTGTATAGAAATGTGCAACTTAAGGCTAGGGCATTAAAATCATTGTACCATAATAATGAAGCAATACAATTGTTCAGTAAACTAAACAGCATACAGTAAAATAGACGGGAGAGTTGAATTATCTCCCTTTGAAAACTAGTTATTTGGAGTATTTATGAATTAAGATAATTGACAAGTATATTTTAGTGTGTTTAGTAATCGTAACTAAATTTCACTGGTGTAGCTTACAGTTCCACTTCAATTCACTAAATGATATCCAAGATACCAAGCTTTGTGTTCCACTTCAATTCACTGAATGATATCCAAGATACCAAGCTTTGTGTCAACACAAAACAGTGGCTGCTCCGTCCAAACTCCATTCTTAACTCATATTCTCAAAAGTGTTTTTTATAGTAAAGTAATTAAAGCAATAGTAAAATCACATTTATTTTTCAAGGATTTAGTCTAATTATAATACAACGTTTTATTAAATATTTTACAAAAATAAAATAATTTATAGGGGAGTAATATACAAAACAGTGGGTAAACATTCTTACGCCCATGGACACTGATCATGCATCTTGAACTATTTCAAAGGATACCTGACTAATGACCCAGCTTCTAGTCATCCCAGAAATGCTGGAGCTATGCTCCAGGTTACCACCTATCTGCTTCGAAGGGTGCGAGGTCCAGTGATGAGGGAATCAGCATCTACCAATCCATACATCCAAAGAATTTGACATCATTAAAAATAGGTTGTTTTAAATTAGGTAAACAGAGTCAGCATTTATAATTATATTCTTGATAAATTAATAATAAAGTTATCCACTAATTAAATTTTCCAAAGTTTAATTTAGAATAAATATTAAAAATGCCAGTGCAGTTTACTAACAATAAAACTTATTTTTAACTTCACGGAATACAATATTTCTATAACCAAATTATCCAGATATTCTGTACATATTAATTCTATAGAAGACTTTCTTGCATGTATTTAGCTTTTTCAAAAATAATTAAAAGATAATACACAAACTGAACATTTGTCCATAAACTAGTCCAAACAAGTTCTAACATCTGTTGCATACAGTGTTCACCAGCAAAGTGATTTACCACTTACCACATTGTGTCCAGTGTGGATGTAGCTTGCTGTCTGAATAACCATTAGTCTTGTTCGAAAAGGTAATTTTAACAGTAATTTTTACAACAGAAAGGTTTACATATATCAATAACTTCATTCATCTTTTATTTTGAAAGATGTGCAGATATGATCATATACCATTTCTTTGAGGAAGTAGTAAGTTGCTGAATTTCTCACAGTAAATTAAGAAGGACTAAAGTGGATTACAATCATGCCAAACTCAATCTATTTTCTAGTCAGTGCTTAGTACCACAGGAACACATGATAATGCTACAACACTTAACATTCAAGCAGTTGTCCGAGTGGTCTCAGGACTGATACTTCTCACTTAGAAGTAAAAAATGTTTTAAACAAAGGAAACATTAATTGATCAGGATTAAACACTGATCACTTAATTCAAAACTATGAGGTAAAATATTACACAATTCAAGAACCAAGATACTACAAAACCTTCAGGAAGTAGTTCTTAAAAAGGTGGAGAAACCATTCAAACATGTTTCACATACTTACAGCTCTGGTGGATTAATTTTTCCATAATTAGTCCAATGAAATCAATGCCCGACTTATCTTCTTTATCCATTTCTTGAAACAACCTAAAAATGAAATTTCATAAAGCCAGTTACCAAACTCTTCCAGAGGAGAAACCCAAATGACAAACTTAATATTAATTCCTCAACCAAAAACTCACATGCAACTAGGTTGCTAAAAGTACAATTTGATACTATAGTTGGAATGTCTCTACAGAGTTTTATGCAAAATTTTGAAAAAATAAAGCTTTATCTCCAAAGCTGAGTTTGTTTTATACATCCAGTTAGTTTCAACTGCACTAAAATTACAGATTTTCTTTGACAATTACAATATTCACCACTAAGTCCCTGCTGCACTTTTTTAATGCCCCTTTTATAGGGACCAAGTGTGTATATGTTAATAGTTTACTTCAATATGACAAATAAATGTGCATGTCCCAAAGCTTTCAAAATTAGGTAGAAAACCGAACTGTCTATATGTAGCAGTTCCAGAACTAATTTCATCTTTACAAGTATCACCACCTGTCCACTTTTTGTTTTAGAGAAGAATCTCACTCCACAAATTCTACTATATTTAAAGGCCAATGAGCTTAAACTTTAGTTGTGTTGCAGTCTTCTTAGAGTGAGGCCCAGCATGGCCAACACATATTAAGGTACACGTGTGACGCGTAATCTGAGGGTCGCAGGTTTGCATCCTGGTCACGCCAAACATGCTCGCCCTTTCAGCTGTGGGGCATTATAATGTGATGGTCAATCCAACTATTCGTTGGTAAAAGAGTAACCCAAGATTTGGTGGTGGGTGGTGATGATTAGATGCCTTCCCTCTTGTCTTACACTGATAAATTAGGGACGGCTAGCACAGATAGCCCTCGAGTAGCTTTGTGCAAAATTCAAAAAACAAATTCTTAGTGGTGAATATGTTGTATTTTACAGTTGTAGTTTTAAACTAATACCATAAGAAGTAATATTTAACATTCTCCTTTATTTAAAGGAGTATTGCTTTTCATAATTAAGTACAAAGCTGGACAATGGGCTATTTGTGCTCTGCCCACTCGTGGTACTGAAACCCAGGTTTCAGCAGTGAGAGTCCCCAGACGTTCACGTGCCAGTGGCTTAAAGAAGTAATTTTATTTACTAAATATGTAAATACTGATGCCAAGGGCAAATGGTAAATATTGATATAAACTGTTATGGCACAGAAAGCCTAGTTGCTTTGTATTATAAAACACCAATAAATTGTCATATTTTTCATACAGTATATTTTACTGATACGGCTAACCATCTTCGACCAAGGTTTGAGAGAAACTAGTCTCGCATCATAACTTCTCAAACCATCACAAATGCTTTGCTAATATTTGGTTGAAGAATTATGAAAGTTTTAGAGTTAAGGAATTTGAAGACAATTTGATGCAAGTTCACATTTTCCACACACCATTCACACCTACTAGATTTAATAAATATGATGCACATGGGACTTAATGTTCTCAAGATGTGCTTGTAAGACAACTTTATGATAATGTGGAAAATATAAATGGTAAATACTATGGCTATGTCCAGTTTGAATGTTAGTTCCAATTTTAATTTTCCAACAAATACAGTGGAAGGTTTCTGTTTGTCCACATGAAGAATTATAACCAACAAAATGCTCCTGTTTTTCACCTTCCTTGTATATATGTATGTATTGTAACATTATAAACAAGTGATCTAAGGTAGGGAACCTAAAACAAATAAGTAAACAGCATTGTGAATTTCATTAACAGTCGTCTTAATTAATTCAAGGCAACTTCCTGGTCTATTTCCATGGACTGGGCTTGATCAAATTTAACTACAAGTGTTAATTCAGTTAAAATGTTTCTGTTGTTGAAATCTCCAGCCTCCTCTTTAAATGGTAATCCCGTGTCACACAAGAATGTTAGATAATCAACATTCTCAGACTATACCTCCCAACAACATCACACTTAATTTTCTAGATTATTTAACTTTACATCCACAGTTTATCACACAATGCTGTTTTGATTCCCTGCATTATTTATTTCCAAATTATGGACTAGTAATATTGATCCAAAGTAGCAGGGCTAAAATAAGACAGGGAACAGCAAAACTACATAGGTGTAAAATATTTAGGCTAGGTAAAAGTTATCTAATAAGTTAATCCAATATTCTTCCAGAAGGTACACTTGCTAGGACTAATAGCTTTATTAAAAAAGGTGTTTGTAAATTTGTTCATAGCATTTGCTCCATGTTATAATAAATATCAAAATATGCAGTGAGGGGAACTGAAAAAAACTTGGTCCAAAAGGCAATAAAATAAAATTTAATTAAAACAGTTGAATAAGGTTACAAGGTGGGTCAAATTGATCTTGTCTGTTGAGTAAGTATAGAACAACCAACAAATTAAATAGAAAGACTATAAAAACTGATGGCCAGGATAGTCAACAAGAACCCTCTCTGTAACTGCACGTCAAAAGCTATAGATACAAACCAAGAAAGACTCAATTCGGCAAGATTCAGCAATGTAATCACAATAACAACCCTGATAAATGTCACTTTTGTTAGCTGAGATTCATTTACATCTAATCAACAGGTTTATTATGAAAGATTGTTTGAATATGATGAACTTAATACCAAAGAAATATGCTTCACTGGGATATTTTTCTACCATCTACTGGACTTTCCAAATACACCCCAGCTCATAAGACGAAAGGAAGAAGCTAACAAACGTTACACCAAGATATTGTCAAAAAATAATATTCAAGGCTGTTAAAAAGTGCAGTAGGAAGTATGGATGATTAAGGATAAATTATAGACATTAGCTTTCCGTAATCATTCTTACAGGAACTTCAGCTTGCCAAATTAGATTACAAAAACTACTACTGCTGCTTGGTTGCAAGTAGTTTATAAAGTGGCGTGTCGAGCCACATCGACAAAATACCTTATTTATTACTTTCAAGAGTGCTTCATTAGTAATTGTTAAGAGAGTAGAAAATTAACTGCATGGTGCTCATAAGCCTGGCAGTTTGTTCTCACCAGTGACTTGGCCAATGCTAATAAATGAGCAACATCTGTACAGGTCATTATTCAAAACCATGTATATTTCCTGATTTCTTTGGCAAAGACAAATCAGGAGCACGTGGTAGATATTGCAACTGCTCAAAAAATCTCAAACCTTTGGTGCAAATTTTTTGGTATGCTCCAAGTTAGAGTTGTTAAACAAAACTTTAACTACCTGCAGAGATACAAAGAAGACTGTTTGGGAACAGTTTTGACAAACAATAATTCACTTATTATGATATATCAAACCCTTCAAACTCAAGCCACCAATTAGGCCAGTGGATAATGACTATTTTGGAAAATGTCAGTAGGTGAAAAACACAAATATCAAACTATAAATGTTATTAAAGCAGAAGGAAGGACAGAAAACACTTTCTGTTCTTGAAGTTCAGATGCACTTAAGATGTTTTAGTAGATCTCCCAGGCAAGCATATTAACAACTATTTTATATTAAGCACAGCTAGCAATGGAATTACAGTGGAATTATTGTTGTTGCAGGACAAAGTTGAACATGTAGTCACATGCTCATGGCTCACTAAAACTGTGGACAGTTTTCATTAAAATAACCACAGCAGACTGACCACTTCACACACACACAAATCAGCAGTTTGTGAACTTCAGAAGTTCAGGGTGCTGTAACAACTCAAATAAAAAAATATTCTTAAATCAGTGTATTGCACAGACAAGCCATTTCATTACTCACTAAGAAATTTTTCATTTACAGAACTTCCTAATATTAGATACCATATAAGAGTTGAAGCCATAGCAATATTGGGAGAAGATATTACTAAAATAGCATGTTCTTGTTGGAGAACCTATTAGTACACAATAAAGTAAGGAATTATGTAACTTTATGGATGTAAATTACTTTTCAAATGACCTAGATCCACTGTACATGTTATGTAGTAAAAACTATCTAGTACACACAAACACACACAGAAATATAGATGCAAGTAACCTGTGTCATGCAGTTATGAGTACAGGGAAATATGCTGTACCATTTAATAAGCCAAGACATGCTTCTCCAACCGTGTTGCAGTTGGCAGTCTGATAAAAGGCCAAGATGAATCTACAAACTGTTAGGGATACCAAGGTGTAACCTGCAACTTGAGTTATTCTGGCTACATTCAAGTGGGTGTCTTGTGTAAACATCACCTATGTAAACTCAGATAAAGAATTACAGAGGTTCCCATAAACAGGATGGTCTTGAATGTTACCAATTTACTCATGGCAAAAGAGAAGTTACCTACATGTGCCTGTTGGTACTGGATACTTTAGCGAGTGGTACTATGGTTGTCCTCCAATCAATACATCTACTCAGTTTGGTTTGGTAAAACTGGTAATACAAACTGCCAAGTAAATGCTTATCAAAACTGTTTATCTTAAGTGGGATGAACATTCGTTTTACATTAAGATGATATGAGAGAACTGAAACGACATCTCGAGGCTGTTTGCAAAATATACTTATGTTCAGGTAGGAACTACCACTCCATGTTAACTGAAAGGTCATCTGGAGCCCATATGTTGAAAAAAACTAAAAGTAAGCATAAGGTTTCTGAAATTTGTTTTCACCAGTAATAAAGTTCACATGCTGCAAAGGCATTTTTAAAAACACTTCCAGTTATTCAGTCCATCTTATCACTACTTCAACCTTTCTTGATGGATCTTCAAATGTAGAATGAAAGCATTCTTTAACAAAAAAGAAGGAATTTAAGAGTAAACTGAAAGATTTCTTGTTATCAAGAATTATGAAGTATTAATTTAGAATGTTTTTACATATTTAATAACTGAATGAACAAACTGGTACAACTTACCATCCAATATGCTGTCCACAACGAGGACAGATTCCAATTTTCCAAGAGTAGCCAGGAAACCAAGTGTGGTCTTCATACCACTAAGAAAAATTAGATCATTTGAATTTTTTTTTACCACTTTCCAATTTATTAGCTATATTACATAGACACACAGGTTTAAAATAATTTAGGCTAGTAAACGGTTTTGTAACACCATAAATTACGTATTATTTGATCAGTTACATCAACAAACATTAAAAATGAAGCTGTTTAGTCACCTGAACTTAATGTGTTCAGATGACAAAGTTTTATTACTAAAAAAATTATACAAGTGGCACATTTTATTATTGTTAACAGATGAAATATTAGCTGCACATAAAATTAGCAGTGCATGCATATAACAGGTTATAAATTTGTTGCATATTTTGATTGCAAGAGTGTGTTTTTAGGATCAACACTGAAAGTTATAGTAAATTTTTCATTTGACTGGTATGCAATACAGCTGGGGTTTTCTTTCACCCACAACACCAAGAAGCTCTCATCCAGTTAACGGAAGAAGAGTACAAGCAGTAATTACATGCTACTAGAACATGGTGAAAATGTAATACTACGATAAAACACCAAGTAAAGGAGTAACTTAGATTTTGCTTACATTTTGTTTACACGTGCAGAGACATAGTCAACTTTAGAATCTTATACACAAAATTAGATGTTTTTTTATTGCTCAGATGAAATTTGGTCACACATTAACCACCTTAATAAGTAGCATATAATCTTACATTTGTTTGTAAATAAAGATAACCTACACCTATTTCATTCCAAGGTTTCATAAAAAAAAGAAAAGAGAAAAGGAGACATTATATTCTTAAGGTTTCATATTATAACAAGCACTATGTTGTAGATATTTAAAAATAGAACACTTACATTGCTAATACCAGCCACATCAGCTTTGGAAACTGTTAAAAGTTCAAATTCTTTTCCTACAAAAATAGAGTGAAGTAGAAAAAGTTGGTCTAAAGAGGACCGACCCTAGTACGTTATCTACTTTAAGTAGACTAGATCTATGGATGATTTTAGAAATTATCAAAACTGTTCAGTAAAAGTAGGACAAGTCTAAAATATCAAAACATGTTTATTAATAATTAAGTTGGCATTAATACTGCATGGTTAACAAAGATGCTTTTAAAAGTTCAAAACTGTGTTCATAAGTACCAGTTGGACTGAACCTTGCAGTTTTTATTAGCCAAAGCCAACCAGTTTTGGAAAGTTTGCATTCATGTTTATATACTGAAACTTTCCTAAGTTCATTCTAACAAACAGTTGTAAAACTTATTAACCAATATGAATAACAGTCATGTTTTGATTTTATATCAAAGGTTAAAACTTAATATTTCTATAGTCAATAGTGTGAGCTTTAAAACCTTTAAAACTTCAATACCTTAAGAGTTTTTTATATCACTACTGAATCTGATTGTTAGATCCTCTAACCTAAGCTTAGACAATTAAAAAAATAACATGAAAACCTTTAAAACCAGTCATCATTTATACACTTCAAGCTTTCTTGAAGTCCCTTATCTTTACTGCCTCTACATCCAAGGCTAACCCATTCCAAAGACAAACTACTCTGAAAAATGAATAGTCTTAGCTGAAAAGAACTTTCAGACTGTCAGTTTATCTTCTCGTCCTATTCTCAATGTTAGGAATGAAAACGAGATGACAAATTAACAATTTCACTTCCCTTAATCTAAAACACCTCAACGAGATCACCTCCCAACTTTTTTCCAAGAGAAAAAAAAAAATTCAGTCTCTTCATATGACAGGCACCACTTTCGTAATCCCTCTTAGAACACTCTCTAACAATCCACTGTCTCCCATGAGGTAAGGATCCCAAGACTGAACACCATATTCCAAATATGGTACAACTAGTGACTTACAGCACAGATCTCTTTAGACTTGTATTCAATACACTTCTTTAAAAACAACCTAAATATCATGTTGATTACCCAGGAATTGTGAACTTTTTTTTTTCAAACAGTGCACAACACTCCCACCCTTTACCTGCAGGATTCCTAAAAAGTTGAAGTAGAACTCCTGGAACTCCTAAAATAGTATCATTTCGCTGATGGAGAGCAACTCTGCTGGCAATACTTTTCAGGTGAGAGGCTTCAGTAATATCATGTCCACATTGTCGACATAGAAGAAAATCTTTGGAAATTTAAATAAAACAATTTGTAACTAAATATGTCTAAATACACATTAAGTATAAAAGATTTAGTGTACATCATTAATAACTGTTCCAATAACTTTAGCCATGAAAAGATGTGACAACCTGATACCAAATGTCACAAATAAAGTTTATATACACTTAAATGCACGTAAGGAAACAAATTAACCCAATAAGGAAGAGAAAAATGATTTTGAAGTGACTGGTTACAAATAAGCTGTTTTACCCAAGATAATACTACACTTTACCAGTAACAGTTAAACAAATCTTAGCTTTCTTTGTGTGTTTAAATTCCAACTGTAAAAACTTTATCTGAACTGCAACTTCCCAGAACAAAATCAATTGTTAAACCTGTAAATGTAAAAAATTAGAAAGAAAAATGTTACTGTCTTAAAACTTTGAATGAGACTACTCAGTGAAGTAACACTTAAGAATGGACAGGAATACTAAAACTACACATACTAAAAGTGTTACACTTGTGTATTATCACTGTACTTTATTCTAAAGTTCTTTTGGGAATATAAAAGTAATTTATACATGAAAAGGTTTTTAATAACGTGTAGCAGTCAAACTTAACTATTGCATTTCTATGAGAATCAATGTGACTTGTAGGTGCATACAATTTAAAGAAGTGTGTAGACAATACTAAATCATTTTAGTTGATAACAGAGCAGAAATGTTTGAGTTTTGCCATTATACTTAACACTTGCAAAAAGCAAGTAATAACTATAAACAAATAATGCTCTCTTTCATAAGACATCACACATGTTGGTAGTCTCATACTTGGCTATCAGAATAATTAATACTTTCCAAGCAAACCACTAGGACCACGGAGGCAGTTACTTTCTATTCCTGTGAAGAATCCTTTCAAGACATTTAGTGATCTGAATAAATGAGTTGTGATAGTCAGTGCACACAAACTTTGGGAGTTCTTATTTGGTTGTCAGCAGTAATTACAAAGAAAGAAATCCCAATCTATTAAAACAACTAGAAACAAATAAGTCACCATCTGGAACCTACACATATTAGGTATCAAGTGTTGATAATACAGAAAGCTTCTGGAAACAATACTGCTGACATTAGGTGTATTACTAAATTTTCTGTTCAGAGTTAGAAAAATCAAGATTGATTTCTTGAGTCAGTGGCATAATGCAAGTATGAAGATTCATTTTTAAGTTAAGGTCCTAGTATAATTAGACTGTAAAAGATACCAAACAGAGACAGGAGAAAGTTGTAATGCTTCTCCCTGGTCTTGATATGTCTGCAAACTGATGAAGTGTTCCTTGTGTCACCTAAACTACTGTACGTACTAATACATTACACTGTGCTTTGATTCTACCTCACCATGGGGGTGGAGGTCTTTCCCCTAAAGCCGGGTTCATTCATTAATTATTAGCTGATTGTACATGTGACACAGCAGGCCATTGTAAAGAAAGTTATTATGAAGCAATAATTTTAGTTTAGTACAAAATAAAACAATATGGGCTACTTGATCAATGTAGTTAGAGAAGTGAACTGTGTGTGAAAAATAACTTCTATACGTGAAAAAGAAAACTGGTTACAATATCTGTAAACTTAAACATTTGCCTGAGTAGGATCCCCACCCAATTATATCTAACCACTAAAGTGTTTTGGGTAGCTAATTCCAAGTGAATTAGCAAATAGTTATGATTATCAAGATTCTTTTTCAGTGAAGTTGCTTACTGGAAAGATTAATTAGTACAATGAATGGGAAAAGCCTTCCACCGATCATAATTCAAGAAATAATTACCTGTAAATGTACGTAAGCAACAGTTTACCCTAACACCTAACCGACTTTGGTTATTTTTAATTAGCGACGCAAACTATACAATTCAAGTCAGTTGGAATGACACTCTTGGCAAATATAACAAAAAGTATTATTTCAAAATTAAAAGTTCAGGTTGCTGAAATAACAGTCTCTTTTTGGTTTATGATACGAAAGTTAGAATTAAGTTTACTTTTTGTTTAAATAAACCAAAATTCTGAAATCTTACGCCAAGAGGTTTAACAAGGTGGCACACTGACTCTACATAAGCAGTTGTGTCATTACGTAGATATAAAGGTATATCTCTACTTAGAATTTCATTGGAAAACCGCTGTGGTAAACATTAGCTACAGTTAATATACTAGAACCAGGATATGGAACATAATATAACTGATGAATTCGACTTTTTTTTTTAAAGTCAGGCTTAAGTAATCCTAAAGAAAACTTGAGAATTATGCTCATGTATCATTAAGGACTTAAGTAGTGACACTCACAGTAACATTATTGCATTACCATCAAATAACTCAACTGTATTGACATTTTCAGTCAAAATTTCAATAGGAAAGTGTAGAAATAGTTGTAAACATGCCACCAACCAAACGTTTGTCAACAGTCTCAGAAAAACAGCCATTTTGGAAACGAGATGAACCAATGAGAGAAAAAGAAAACAAGAAGCGATGTAAAAACGTCACAGGCTGTTCTTTCGTTTACTTCCCCACATCCATTAAGTGTATAAATATAAATAACTTTTTGTCAAAAGTATGTGCAAATCTTAAAAACATACAAATAAATTAAAATCTGAAGAAACATTTCATAATTATAAAAACTAGTAGAGGAGTACACATGGCAAAACTTTAGTATTTAGGGGAAGCGAACAGCAAAATTATTCAATGTAAACATGTATACACTGACGTTGTTGAAACAGTTTTAATCACATTAAGTTACACTACTTAACTAAATACAGATTTACGTATAATGTTTAATTATATCGCCACAAACGTGATTAACCGTTTCCAATTTACCATTTTTCTTATAATTAAGACATTTAGCTGCAGTAGCCTAGTGTTAGGAACTTGACGACGGAAGCAACAGAGACGGAAAACAGGCGTTGGTGTTTAAGTAACCAATCATAGCGCTTTATTTTACCTATTTCACCAATAGCAACAAGCCTTTATCACATGGTGTATGTCGTTATCTAAAGCCGGCCGTATGGACAAAGTAAACAACCAGCTGATATGGTACCGTTAAGTTTACAGGCAAAACCACCCGAGACTTCTTTTCGTTGGTATTAACATATTGGCAGTTGGCAGTTCCACAAGAGTATGCAAAGTACAGCAATTTGAGGCATTGATTACAGCGAAGAAGCAAAATTTCATACTGTATTCAAGGATGTCAACAGGAAAGCGTTTAGCTAAAAGATCAGTGTTAGGAATGAGAATTTGTGCTCCGTTAGAAGATGGCCGGTTTGCACCCGGGGTAATAGATGCAACAAAAACTGAAGCAGGGAGCAAAGAAACTATATATTGCGTTTTGTTTGATGATAAAAACCAGTCTACTCGCGAATATCGATCAACTGAACTTATTGGCCCAAATTTTCAAAATATCACAAGTGTAAAACTTAAACATGGTCAAAATGTTTACATCACATTTAATGGACGTGAAGTTATGGGCACTGTAGTCCACCACCGACCAAATATTGACCAAGTTATCTTGACTATACAACCGTCATCCTACAACTGCCATTTAACACGCCCTGTTGAAGTAAAAAAGAAACTCGAAGAAATTCGACTGCTTGAAAGTCGTAAATCGGTTAGGCTTCTGGATAATGACAAAGACTACTGCCGTTTGGCCGAAGGACAAGAACCTCGTAGGAGAATTTCATCCTTTACCATTGACGTTCCTACAGCTCAAAGGTCTGACTCGCTTTTATATGTTGCATCTTTATGATTGTAGGTTTTATTGTTGTTGTTCTTCAGTGAAAGAAGAACTATGTTTAATTATCTTCCAGTTCTGTCATTTCTTATAGAATAAGTTGAAATAGAACAAAGATGTGTATTACGTCATAATACGAAGGCTCCTAAAGAGTATTTTTTCAATTTTAGGAGATTTCCGAAAGCATTTATTCCAAACGAAATAACCAAATATGCTTAATTCATGGCACCTTCTAACTTCAGCGAGTACTGATTGGTAAGTTGTGTGGTCTGGTTGTGGTGCGAGATGGAACTATCGGAATGACTTTTTTTTTTAAACAAGGAACGAAAAAACTTACCAAGATATATTCAGAATGACAGAACGTTAAAAAGTAAGGAACAGCGTAATAAACTTACGACAACTTAGTTTTTAAAGTAAGCAACTTAAGTAAAAAAAGTTAGTTACCCGTTTCAACTGCCAAAATTGAAATATCTACACAATAATTAGTACGTACATTAATTGTACGGCAGAATTGCCCTTTAGGTAAAAGCTACAAGCGATGGGACAATTTTTTTTAATATTTAGAAAAACGAAAGAAAAGTGTGAGATAAGCGAATTGGAGTTAGTTTCAGTATAGTTCGTTTGCTCTGATGGGAAATTCAGTAATAACCGATACTCGTGAGCGATCACCAGTCAAGTTTTTGGTGTCTTTGAAGCACGCAACTTCCTCGATAAATGTTATAAAAAAAAAATGTGATTGACAAACACGTGTGTCGTGAAAGTTTCAGCATAAGGTATTGCATCACGAAGATATTTACAGTAATTCACTAAGCCTGAAATAAACTAAACGATTCTGACTTAGAGAAAGACGCAGTGGCCGGTTGTTTTACAAGTTGCATGGTTGTTAGCATCTAATCACACA
The DNA here is from genome assembly GCA_011833715.1 of Carcinoscorpius rotundicauda. Lineage (NCBI taxonomy): Eukaryota > Metazoa > Arthropoda > Merostomata > Xiphosura > Limulidae > Carcinoscorpius > Carcinoscorpius rotundicauda. The sequence goes on from CM022398.1 coordinate 6,258,286, forward strand.
CGCGAAAAACTTTAAAATATTTACGTTCTGAAAATCAAAAAAAGTTATTCTGAAATGTTCAATTTTGTTAAATAAGGATTATACCGACTGCTTTTCGAAAAAAGTAAAACATTTTACGTTGATATAATTTAACAAGCGTTTCAATCACCGAGTCAGTTACGATATGACATTTAGTTATTTAGTTGATAGTCCTACTAAATCAGTAGTCGCTTCTATGTATATTCGTAGGACTTTATTCTATGTACTACACAACACTCTTCATTAGGAAAAAACACACGTAAAAACATTAAAATATAATTTCGAGGAAGTTTTAATCCCTTTTCGTACCGTTTTTTTGTGTCGTTTTTTTTTCTTGAAAACTAGTAGTGTCGTCCACCTACGTCTCACCGACACATGGTATCTGAGTTTCTTGTGTTTGTCACATGATTAACAGTATGTGTAAAGTACCGTGTGCGCATGCTTGGAAAATTTCCATTGATGTATGTGTGTGTGTGTGTGTGTGTGTGTTTTCTTATGGCAAAGCCACAAAGGGCTATCTGCTCAGCCCACCGAGGGGAATCGAACCCCTGACTTTAGCGTAATTTCCATTGAAAGTCAGGAAACTAATGGACTAATGTCTAATTACTTTACATATTTTTGATTAACACATTTTAAGAAAAATAATATCTGTTAAAAAGTGTTTACCCAACAGCATCATAAATGATGTAGACGATTCTACTGATTCTCTTTTTGCAATTTGAAAAGTACTAAAAACCAAGTTTTTAAGAGGCGTTTTTGTCGAACTTAAAATTACGACTACCTGACTGCTTGTATCTCATTTTCAGCTTCATACAGATTAATGCAAAGTTAAATGATTTCGAAAACTTCCGAAACATTAAGACGCCTACAAATTGATTTATTAGTTTTTCTTCTCCAATACAGTTTAAATGCGATTTTAAATATTCTAGTGGACGCAAGCGACGTCCAACTTCTGTGGAAGACGGTGACGTCATGGATGAATGTATGGCTGCTATGGTGTTAATGAATCTCTCGTGCAGCCCACACTCTCCTCGATATCCAGAATACGGTAAGCCTATTTTACCATTTGCTTTATGAATGTCATTTATATCGTTTAAATATAAAATAACCTATTACTCGCAGAGTACTAGCTGGTAAAATTAAAAACTTGCCACATCTTTTAGAAAACTTTTAAAAGTTGGAAACTGAAGACCTTTTATAAAGGACTTGTGTTTACTGTAGCACTTCACGTGTGGTTCATTCTTTATTATCTACAAGTCGGCAATATTAAAGCAAATTTCGCATCTGACTATAACTAAATTATTTTCGAAGCTAATAAAATTTTAATCCAATTATACAGCATGTTAAGTGTGGTTGGGAAACCGCGTGTTCTGGAGCAAGGATTCTTAAACAGTGGTACGTGGGGCTAATGCCGGTAGTACATAACACAATTACACAAAAAAACAACAACAGACAATCGCATACTTTACATTAATGGGTAAGTGTTAAAAAACATCTAAAGAAAGTTGTTTTTATAAATTCATAAGATCAATATAAATATTTCCCGTTTTACGTAATGCCACTTGGCTAAGTATTGCCTATCCTGTAGAATCAGGGTTAATAGTAAAGACCGGTTTGTAACGCCTGGTGTTCAGCCTTGGAGTCAGCTGGTTTGATGTTGCGATTAAAAAAATAAAAAGGCCTTGTATTAAATAAATTGGGTGCGGCGCATTGAAAAGCTAGTGTTGGCACTCAACCAAAGAATAAGTTGACGTATATATGACGGCATATTTGAAAAAGAAAAATATGTACACCATATATAATCAGATTGTATACTTCATTATTACGACGTGGCGACACCGTGTGTTCTGTTTGTTAGTTTTATAGAAGGATAATCAAAAATATATTTCAGTTTTTTCTCTAAACTTTGTTATTTAAACATTACTGGTGGGAACAAATGTTCCGACACGTTGTAAACAAAAATTAATTATTTATTCTATTACACTATTAATAACCACTTACAGTTAGTGTCATTTTATTAGATTAAATGAGGTCAGATCATTAAATATTTTATAGGCGGTATGCACAAGTTTACATTTGACAGTAAAATGTTTAACTTCAAGGCGACAACAACAAACGATCCAACCTAAATGAAGAATTGCGCATGTGCAGTAAGTAGCTTTCTTTGTTAGTTATTGGAAGAGGCGTACGTTATTATTTGAATACGAAGTGTATTGATTTTCTAACTAAAAGTAGGTTTAGAAACGCAGAAAAGAGATCGATATCAGGTCAAGTTAAAAATGAAACAAAATGTGTAGTACAGTTTCAAAAATCAATGTATACAACCATTCTATGTTCCGATTTAACGAAAATAACATTGTGCACCCGTTAAACGCTTCAACGTAAGGTGTAGTGTACGAGTTACATAATTTACCACGTTTTAAGATGAGAAAATATTGGAGGATATATTTATTTTGAAATATATAAAGTATACATTTTATTCTCAGTGGAAACTACGTTAGAGACATCTGCTAAATATTCTATGAGGTAGAAGGTAAGAAAATTCATACAGAATAAAATACGTTGAAACTGAACCCTAATTCAGGGTCTAATTATCAATTACCCATTGCATAAAAGGCCAAAGATACACACTCCAGCAGCAAAGGAGCACGTGATTAACGCACAACCCCTTAAAAGAAAAAAATCCTTTTTCCTCCCTTACATCTATTCAAGTTATAAGATATAACAGTTCTAGCAGTCATAATTCATAAAAGAAAAAAAAAGATAATTCTAGCGACGACCTTATAAATTAAATCCGCCGAGATAGTACTCGTCTCATCTTTCAAGTAGGCCTAGGTAAGCTGAGCTAGGCTCAGTTGCGTGAAGTTAGCCTTTCCAACCCAGGTATATTGAAAATAGTATTTTACGATCTTTTATTCGAGCATATTGAGAAAAAAAAATCAAGATAGATAATTACATAAACTGTAAAAGGGTTGATTTTTGGTTTGACTTTAGCAGAAAGCTGCGTGCTGCTCACTACAGGTATCGAAACGAGATTTTTTAGCGTCGTAAGCCTAATAAGACTTGCTCCCAAACCATTGAGGAATAGGTTTACTTTCTAACAAGTTACTAAAAGTATGGTGTACTGCAGTACCTGAGATTGTAGGTTTCATTTAAGAAGAGGCCAAAATCTTTTAAACTTTTTATAATTGAAATTGGAGAGGGGAGACTCATTGAAGTGTTTAAAGTTGTAAGGGGAATTTACAATGTTCAAGCATTATCTTTTTATCAAACTTAAGAGATTAGTGTCATTTTTTTTTGGAATAGTAGGATTCATCTTCAGTTAAGACAGCTTCTTTTTAACAAGATGGTTCACCTTTGGAACAGTTCGACTGCAGATGATGTATAGGAAGTAAACTTAAGGTAGTTTTTAGAAAAAGCTTAAGTATGAATGAGAAGAGCTGGTTTTAAGATCTATTAACCATTTTTGATTAGTTTAGAAGAAACAACCAAGATATACCCCAATGGGCCCCATGTTGATTCAAAATGTTAAATCAGTGCTTTTTTTATATTTTAATGGAAGGTCAGAACTATTGACTTGCATACTTCTTGGTTCAGCTGTCATTGGTTTGTCTTTTTCTTAAACTCAGTCTTATGTGCTGGTTGAAAAGCACCATAACATTCTTGGCAAAATTCTGAAGAAAATTTAAAGGCCATATTAAATTTAGGTCTGCATGCAGCATGTGGGGTTAGCCAGAGAAGATGCCAAGTGGAAAAGTCAAGACTAATAGTCTTGATGAAGTGAAGAAAATTGTTGGAAAGAACATGACCACATTGTTGTGGCTTTTTAAAGACATCAGTAGGAAAGATCACGATTTATACAGTTTTTGCTTATACAAAGAAAAGGTAATTGAAACACGTTTTAGCGATACCTGAGGCAATTACAAATTCGAGACAGTCAGCTTTGACTAGCACCCTATAAGAGAGAGTGGAAATTATGTGAAGGGAAACATTAAAAAACACAAGATAATCAGAAAATTTCAGCATTGCTGGAGGGAGCAGTAGACATTATATTCTTTAATGTGGAAATAACGTAAGCAAGCCTGTTTGTTTGTCTGAAGGATGTTTGTATTAAGCATCCTAAATTGTATGTTCTTAGTGAAGATGGACACTACCTTTCATTTACACAAGGTGTGGAAGCATTTACAAGTGAACATAATCGACTTTCCCTAAAGAAGGAATCTAAAAAATCGTGTTGCAATAGAGAACGTGCAGAAAAAAAAATCAGTTGATGGTACAACATGGAGATCACTGTACTCCAAGCACATGCTCACTGCTCCAAAACATAGTCAACTTCGAATATTTGAGATTGTAAACTGTTCATGTAACTTTTGGTAATACAGTGTTCCCTCGCCACTAAGCGGGCTCGGCCGACCCCCACATATATATAAAATAATAAACATTAAATTCTAAAATATAGCATTAAATACCATTAAAATATTAAAAATAAATATAATTAATAGTGTAAAGAAAAAAAAACAGGTATATTTTGAGATATAAACATATATTTGAGTTTATAACAGCGTAAAAATGGAAACAGAACCAACTGGAAAGGCTATAGATGTACGCATTGTGCGTCTGCGAAGGCTACGCGAGATCCGCTTCATGGCGTAGCGATGTGCAAGACGGGCTATGATTGGTGCAGAAATGAAAGACGGCCGATGACAGCTACCCATTTTGATTGCCTGTGATTGGTGCTGTCAATATTCATGTCTGGCCTGTGATTGGTGATTTCATCCACGGCAGCATCTTTGAACTTTTGTGTGTGTTTAAAACCCCTGCAATGGCTTCCAAACGTGCTAATACTTCTAAGGATGCTTCTACGCCTAAACGGTCACGGAAAATGATGACCATCGCCGAAAAGGTGAAGATATTAGATATGGTAAAAGAAGGAAACTCTTATGTGTCCATAGCCCGCCATTACGGAGTGAACGAATCCACCATTCGCTACACCAAGAAGGACGAAGTTAATATTAGGATGACTGCTGCTATTACTTTTAATACAACGGCTAAGAGGGTTGTAACATCTCATAATAAGATGGAAGCTACTTTGGCCATATGGATAGCTGATTGCCGTAAGAAAGGTGTTCCCTTGGATACAAACATTATCACAACGAAGGCTAAGATGTTGTATGATAATTTCGCGGAAAAGGATGAAGAAGACGTAGACAACCCACAGCCAGGAACGTCCAGTGATTCCCAGCCTAAGAAACCGTTTTCTGCAAGCAAAGGCTGGTTTCAGAAATTTCAGCAACGATACGGCCTGAAAAACGTATCGTTACATGGAGAGGCTGCTTCGGCTAACAAGGAGGCTGGTGAAGCTTACGTTCGGGACACTTTTAAAGAAATAATTGCTGAAGGGGAATATAGGGCTAAAAAGGTATTCAACATGGACGAGACTGGCCTGTTTTGGAAGAGGATGCATTCCCGAACGTTCCTGTTTAAAGATGAGAAAAAAGCCCCTGGTTTTAAAGCTCATAAAGACCGGTTCACCCTCTTAATGACTGGTAATGCTGCTGGTTTTATGTTGAAGACGATATTAAATTACAAGTCTTAAGAACCCGACAGCTTTAAAGAATAAGAACATGAACTTGCTACCGGTCCATTGGATGCACACTCCTACTACCTGGATAACGAAGCCTCTGAGCTCTGATTGGTTCCATCAGAGTTTCATTCCTCAAGTTAAGCTTTATTTATTAGAGAAGGGGTTGCCATTCAATGTCCTTCTTCTTTTGGATAATGCCGGTGGCCACGCAAGAAATCTTTCGTATGAAGGCGTTAGGGTTGAATTCCTGCCAGCCAGCACTACGTTCCTTATACAACCGATGGACCAGGGAGTTATCAGGGCTTTCTAGGCCTTATACATAAGGAATACCATGTCCAACCTCGTACGTAGCCTTAATAATGCCACCGAAGCCGAAAACGACACGTTCACCCTGAAGGAGTACTGGAAGTCTTTCACCATTGCTACATGTCTTCAAAATGTTCATAAGGCATTGCAAGAGATGAAGCCCTGCACCGTTAATGCAAGCTGGAAGAAGTTGTAGCCTGAGGTTGTGCACGACGACAAGGGATTCACGCCTGAAGAAATCCAACACTCGGCTGTTCAAAAAGCTGTGCAATTAGCTTCGTTAATCAAAGGTGAAGGATTTGCCGATATGACGAAGGAAGACGTAGATGAACTGATTGACTTAGAATCCGAACCACTCGCCGACCAAGACTTAGAAGCACTGACGAAGTCTGCTGCCGAGGAAGACGACGAAGAGGAAACACCGAAAGAAGCCGAGGAAATAATCGAGCAAAGTGGATGGTCGTTAGAGCGGTTAGGTAAACTAATGAAATTAATTAACGAAGTGAAGGAGTGCTCACAGGAATGGGACAACGATATGGTTTGATCAGTACAATTTTGCAATAAAATAGAAGAACTGATGACTCCTTATCAAATGATTTTCGATAGGCTAAAGAGGCAGAGAAAACAACTGCCAATAACAATGTTTTTCCAGCCGAGCAAGAAAGAAAGAATACCGGTGGTAAGTACTGTTCCTGAAGTTGTAACGACCAACGAAGAAATTGCTGATTCACCTTCCACAGAAGAGGAAGTGGTGTCCCCCGAAAAGACACCACCTGCTGAAGATATGTAATTTTTAATTTTAAGGCTTAATATCTTAATAATTGTTCTTATTATTTCAGCAATAATGAACAGTATTGTAATGGGAGGGTTAAATAGTTGTACAGGGAGGATTTTAAAAGTCTAAATGCACATAAATATATACGTAAAAATCGGCGATCCCACTTCGCGGAAAATATCCTTTCGCGGGGGGTTTTGGAACGCATCTACCGCGATACACAAGGGAACACTGTAATAGATAAGTTGTTCACTTGCCAGCATGTTCTTTATATTCCGATAGGATAAGAAATAAATCAATTTCAAGTGTCCTTAAATACTTATATTAATAGGTAACATATATTTGAATAATACGTTTTTTCCCCTAACTTCTCGGTAGAACATAACAACTCTCCTATTGTTAGGAAAGCCTTTTTTTTTTTTTTTATAAGTCCATATTGCACTCTTATTCAGCATCATAGGATACATCATTGTTATAAGGTGACGACTGACTTCATTTTTGTGCAATATACCTTTCAAAACGTAATCTAACCTGCGTCGAGTTTAAGAAAAACGAATATTATACTAAATACAGTTTCTATAGACTTCTTAACGCTAAAATATACATGCATAGTTCGTTAAAAACCATATTCCTTACCGCTTAGCCCCCCAGTGGCTCAGCGGTACGTCTGCGGACTTGCACGCTAAATTCCGGGTTTCGATACCCGTGGTGGGCAGAGCACAGATAGCCCATTGTGTAGCTTTGTGCTTAATTCAAAACAACAAAACAGCAACCTTACCTCTTTGTGAACACGCATTCAGACGTTTCGGTATACTCAGCTACGTGTTCATTCTTTACAAGTTTACATTACAATAACTTAGCTTAATTTGTTTCACAAACTGCTATAAACACTTATTAGCTCATTCTCCCCTTACTAGTTGTTTCATTCTTCGTTTTTGTGATTTTATTTTGACTCTAAACCATGTAATATACTGAATACTCATAACAGTTTTATACTATTATAAGTACCATTGCCATATTGTTCACTTTACCTTTACTTTACCACGAAACAGTTGAAATAGACTAGGACTTATCGATTCAACATTTCCTGGAAGAAAGCGTAGCTTAAATGGCATGCGTTAAAGTGATAGAATAAGGAAAATTCGTGCGAAGAGAATGAAAAAAGTTACCGCGGTTCTATTGCGAGCCGCGGCTGGCACATATATAAATAATTCCTTTCAACAGTTGAAATTTTAAGGTCATGCGACAAATTTCTTACGGTGTAACTTCAACACATTATTGCGCGTGTACAGTTATCTGCTACTGTTTAGTGTTAGTTTAAAATTTAAAGGGATGAAAATTGTTATTATACGAAATGTATCGATTTTTGAACACGTGTGAAAGCGTTCAGAGTAAATCTGACAAGATTTAGTTACAAATAGACACCAATCTCACATTGAAAGAGAGCATGGTGCAGATTCTCTCTAAATTTAATATATGTATATAGCCATCAGTTTCAGTCAAACAAAACCAAAATGTTAACCACGCTACTGGGTCCAGTATGTTTAATTTATTAAGTTACTTGTTTTGATGGTTGAACGAATCACGTGAAGCAAGTAATATTGCGTAATAAAATATTAAGAAGTATGCTAATACATATATGGCCCCTCCTTCGACATCATAAGTTTGGATAGATTACTTTAATCTTTCTAAGTTGGAAATAATTAAAGAACGCTCATTCTCTAAAGAAAGCAAATTTTCGTGTAACGTACCCACCATGGCCGCTCTCAGTAAGACTTATGTTGAATTTCAGTTTAGTTGGACCCGCGCAAGTAGTCGTTACAATTTGTCGCTACCCTTGATGGAAATTCAACAGTTTCGAGACACTAGAACTTCTTCCCGATGGTGTTTGGGTATTTGCCCTGGAGGGTCAGGTTCACTTTGACCTCTTCCTCCTTCCTTAACATATTTTCCCTAACTCGTGATGTTATGTTAGGTCCTTTTCAGGGCAATGTCCATTTATAGTCTCTTATTCACAGTAGTCAAGCTTGCTGGAAGACACTAGGAAAGGACGTCGGTGGCAGTAAGAGATGAGTGTAGGTTGATAGAAATCATTAGTCCCGTATTAACCACCCTCTCTTTAAACAAAAGGAAAAAATATCATTAACCAAATTCTGTTCTTAATGTATTACTTGGCCTGGCATGGCCGAGCGCGTTAAGGCGTGCACTCGTAATCCGAGGGTCGCGGGTTCGCGCCCGCGTCGCGCTAAACATGCTCGCCCTCCCAGCCGTGGGGGTGTATAATGTGACGGTCAATCCCAGTATTCGTTGTTAAAAGAGTAGCCCAAGAGTTGGCGGTGGGTGGTGATGACTAGCTGCCTTCCCTCTAGTCTTACACTGCAAAATTAGGGACGGCTAGCACAGATAGCCCTCGAGTAGCTTTGTGCGAAATTCCAAAACAAACAAACAAATGTATTACTTCTGTGGTTATTAAAACTTATTAGGAAGCTGAATGTAAATATACAAATATTATTATGATATAGAAGGTATAAATAAAACTTAATATATTAATACTACATGTTCGTGATGACGAGAAACCCACTGGAAGTGAAATTGTATCTTAAGACGGCTGGTAGAGGCATTAACACTTGCTAATAAAGCAGAGAACCCTTCGGCCTTCTTACCTCATCTTGAGGTTAACGTTGTTCTCTGCTTTATTGGCAAGTGTTAATGCCCATACCAGCTTTCCCGAGATATATAATACCAGATAGTAATTAGATCAGATGTGAAGGCTGCTTTATTATATTTTTGATTGAAAAAACAACAACACAGGGTGTTTAATAGCAGTTGCACGTTTTTAAAAATTAGCAGTCGTATCTACCAATAGACGGATCTGGAATGTCGTGGGCCCTAAACACCCAGACCCTAATCTGTTAGGGATAGCGAAACTAATTCTGTAGTGTTAAAGCTCTACGATATAAATAATTAACATGATTCTAACACTCGCAAGAGTCTAATAATGTACGATAATCTCTATTTAATGATATAGTAAGTCATATAACAAACTACCAACAAATGTACTTCGGTACCCATATTTCCTCAGAATGTTTATTCTTTCGATGAATTGTGGGAAATCACCAAAACACGCCCTATAAACTCTACTACAAGATTCATTATAAATACAACGCGCCTTCATACTGTTATCTTATACAGTAGCGTCCTCTAAAAACATTAATATTTGCATTTAAATTATTAGAAACTAAATATTTAACAAATAAATTAAAATTTAATACAAAATAACCTGAAACTTTACTAAAATGTCAAATTTACTGTAGCCATTAAATAAACATGTCTTTAAATAAATTTACATTATAGTTGAAGCAAACTCTTTTATTACAGATATTTAAAAGATATTTAACAAGGCCTTATCAGGGTTGTGGATTTGTGCCATTTTTAGATCATGATGCGATGCACCAGTGCGCACGCGCGAATACAAACCGTAAAAACTGGGCAAACATTCCCAGTAAAAACACTGGCAGAGCGACAAGGAATTTCGTTCATAGACTTACAATTGGATTGTGATTAGCGAAGATCAGGCGGATATCAATTTTACATCACAAGCGTTTTTCCTACGTGGCGACCGAAACATACAGCCAATGGTCAACAAACATTGCTGCTGGAGTTCCTGTCGAAGTGATTCCAGATACTCGGGAAAGGAGAGCATGAGAGGTGTTGTTTTCATTCCTTTTCCCAAACCCAGAAGATCTCGCGAAAAATGTGAACGATGGGTCCGAGCGTGTTCACGAAAGGACTTTTCCATCCAAAATGTCACGAAAAACACCTACATCTGCAGCAAACACTTTGTGGATGGTATTGGACCTACTCAAGATCACCCTGACCCTGTTCTAGCCAGCTACATTTCGGGCCAGGTGAGATAAAATCGATTGCATTATTGATGCAAATTAGTGTGTTGTACCAATAATACTAAAGTTTGGTGTGTTCTCAGAGTAGGAAAGGTATAATTTAAAGCAAATTAATAAAACTGGAATTACTTAAATAAACCAACAATTTGGTAAAAAAAGATTCATGCTCGTGGTTGAAAGTAGTGCAGAATGATTTTCAAGGTTATTCGTCTTGTGTTCTCACATCCATGCGCACTGTTTTTTTTGTGTGTAGATAAGACGGTTCTCTAGAAAAAGGAAGGCTCTAAACACTTATTCAAATGAACCAGTTCTGTGTCCTGATGTGACTGGGAGCCGAAGACATTACAATCATCATTTCAGCTGAGTATTTGAATGTTGATATATGTCTTCATAACAAAACGTGGCTCTTGGAGTATCCTCTTTCAACAGTTTTATTCTCAAAAATGATACTGCGTGTGCTATTCTCTCACGCCAAACAGCCGGTTTGTTTGCCCGTGCATTCTGGATCCACGTGCGCTCGCTAGAAATAGCACTCACATCATCGCGCTGTGACGTCAACAAACCCCAAATCGTGATAAGGCCTATTGGGTAATTATTAAACCTTTTAACAACATATATAATGCCACACTATTTGGGGGTAGTTAGGGTAACGCCAAGATGGCAAATTAAATTTTCTTATTTCATCAAATATATCCAACTGTAGAACTATTTAAAAATAAAAAACATATATTTTATACCAAAATATATATATTTTTAATTTTATTTACTGAACTGTCTTTAAAAATAGACAATGTGACGAAAACTTGTACATGATTCGATTTATATAAAGAATTGCGCATGCGCAATAATCTGCTTTTGTTGAATGTTGAGATACTCATTGTGAGGGGTGTATGTTATTGAAATAGAAAATATGTCGATTTTTTAATATATAATGTTTTTAAGTTCGTAAATTGAAACTAGTATACGACACAGAGCTTAGTTACAAATAAAAACAATCTCTATTTACGAAGAAATATAGTACAGCTACTCCAAAAATCTGGTACGTCAATTAACTATATATTTCTCTCTCTTTCAGTTCCACAAAAATAAAATTGTAACCACACCTAAGAATCTAGAATAAAATATGTTGTAAATTAAAGCACATTGAAAACTAATTCTTAATGTGAGCAAATATTCTATCACAATTCTCACACATAAGTTTGCTTATTTTCAGTGTTGAACAGCTTAGGTTGAAGGATATATTTACATATATTATGTAATAACATATTTGTTTGGAAGCATAACCATATAACGTGTTCTCTGTCCCCAGTTGTTGTATTATTAAATACTGCTCTAGTGCCAACCACATATTTCTATTCATACTTGGCCTGGCATGGCCAAGCGTGTTAAGGCGTGCGATTCGTAATCTGAAGGTCGGGGGTTCGCATCCCGGTCGCGCCAAACATGCTCGCCATTTCAGCCGTGGGGCGTTATAATGTGACGGTCAATCCCACCATTCGTTGGTAAAAGAGTAGCCCAAGAGTTGGCGGTGGGTGGTGATGACTAGCTGCCTTCTCTCTAGTCTTACACTGATAAATTAGGGACGGCTAACACACAGATAGTCCTCGAGTAGCTTTGTGCGAAATTCCAAAGCCAAACCAAACCTTTTCATACTTAAACCAAGTATCTGATATGTGTATGAGTTAATTGCACGATATTTATATCTCGCTGAAGCTACTTATATTTTCTCATCGACAAGAGAACGTGATAGAGAACGTAGCTATCAGCTGTGTCTACCAAAGGAAATTGGACTTCAAATTTTAGTGTTGAAGTCCTGCTTTACCTGTTTGTTTTTAAATTTCGCGCAAAGCTACACGAGAGCTGCCCTCGCTAGCCGTCCCTAATTTAGCAGTGTAAGACTAGAGGGAAGGGAGCTAGTCATCACCACCCACCGCCAACTCTTTTACCAAAGAATAGTGGGATTGACCATAACATTATAACGTACCCACAACTGAAAGGGCGAGTATGTTTGATGTGACGGAGATTCGAACCAAGGACTCTCACATTACGAGTCCAGCGTCCTAACCACCTGGTCTTTTTGAGCAAATTGAATGTATTTCTTTGAGGCTCGATGTATAAGACAACCTGGATTGACAAACAAGTTTAGTATATTACTTTTGTAAAGAAATTCTTAAAGTTGTTTTTAAACCGTGCTATGGTCATAAACTTTTAACCAGCTAGTGTTTAGGCTAATTTCATAATGCTTACATTTTCCCTATTAAATGCTAAAAAAGTTTATTTTTATTTCCCCTTTTCTTATTCACATATTTCGAAGATCTACTCAAATAAGTGGTTGAGTCTAAACGCAAAATTCATATTTTTTTCTTTATGTTAATTGGCCTTAAGAGTTTGGCCAGCAGTGTATATACGTATGACATCGAACATTAGCTTCTTAAATATTCAATTTTTTTTGAAGGAATTATGTGGAAATGTGAAAAAGAGCAATTTTTTTTTTTTATAAATTTGTGGAATAACTTTTCAAAAATGTTGTCGAGTATTGATTATATAATTTTTAGGTCCATCTGAAGAATAACCTCGTATTTAATATATAATTATGACTTCTTCCTTCTTTAGTGGCCCCCAGTGGCTCAGCGGTATATACTGCTAGAAACCGGATTTCGATATCCGTGATGGGCAGATAACAGATAGCCCTTTGTTTAGCTTTGTGCTTGATAAGAAACGACAAACCTTTATTAGAATCGCTTTCATTGTTTGTTTTCAGAAAATTTAAATGTTATTGTTTTTGAAGGTTTGGTTTGTTGTTGTTTTTTAATCTACAACTTCTTGGTAAATACAACACAGCAACTAATCCAAAGTTTCATTTCTTCCAGACTTTTGAAATTAGTAATTCATATTCCATTCTAGTTTCACGCCGCAATAATTATACCTATTCTCAGTTTAGCGTCTAAATTTTTTTTTTCAAACGCTGGCAATAGTTTAACAGTAAGAAAAACCTATGAGACTGTCGTTACATATTATAATTTATTTACTCTGGTACTTATGTTAATATATTATTATTTGAAATAACCGGAAATTTAAATCTAGAAGTTAATAAAATATTAATATTTATCAATTTTACGTTATTCGCCAACAAGACTGATACACTCAATTTTCCTTTTTTTAACACATATATTTTAATATACAAACATAAAAACAATACAGTTTACAATAACGGTTATTACTAATAATTATTATAAATGTTGGTTTATATACAAGAGCTTTACAAATTTACAATCAATACTGAGTTTTATATCCGGTTTAGAACTGATTTTTTTATGAACGATCCAAGTCCACGTCGAACAAATTAATTCTGAGTTAATATTGTTGTACATTTTTTTTCGGTTAGTTTCCGAGCGGTTAAAGCCTCACTTCTTATTTAGAGAGGTATTTAATGTCTTCGTGGAAATAATAACGTCCTAAGTTATTTATTGAAGTTAAATAGTTTGTAATGTTCGAAATCTATAAACGTTCCTAGTCAAATTCTGTAGTTTTCCGATTAATAGACGTTAACTGAATTACAGTTTCCTAGGCTTATAGCGTACTGATTGTAGTTGTCCAATAATTTCCTCTTCTTCTCGCGGCTAGCCGCTTTTTATAAGAATCACGAGTTTGTAGAATTTTCAACAAAATTCTCGGAGGCTTTTGTTAACAACTATTGTTGCTTCTCATTTTCAAGAATTCTATACGAGTTTCGGGAACAGGCGGGACTTGCGCAGTAGACAGTGAAGAGTATGTGTCACAGACAAAAAAAACTGCACTGAAAGGAGCGTAGGCCCTAAAATAAATGTAGAACGGTAAATTCGTTACTGTACAATCATTTGCCTTTTTTCACTAACAACACAGAAACTTATCTTTTATTTTCTAGTCACCATAGAAAGTTCTTTGATGTCTGATAATCAGTTTGTTCAATATAATCAGTGATGTCGAGAAACCCACTTGTTGAGAATTTTATATGCAAAAACGGCTCGTTTGGGTTCAGAAAATATTTTAAATAGAAGAGCGAACAACGTTTCGACCTTCTTCTGATGACCGAAGAACGTTGTTCGCTCTTCTATTTAAAATATTTTCTGAACCCAAACGAGCCGTTTTTGCATACAAAATTTGTTCAATATAGTTTCCACGCGGATCGATAAACAATATTAAATTTCCAAAATGCTCGTTTGTTTGTTGTGGTTGTTTTAATTTTGCGTAAAGCTTCAAAGGGCGAGCTTATTTGGTGTGACAAGGATTCGACCCCGTGACCCTCAAATTAACCACCTGGCCATGTCGGGCTCTCGAAAGTGCAATCGCAACTATATTTATCCTATAAAACTACCTTTTCCTAAGTTGTGAAGTTCCTAATACAACCTTTTTTTTTCATTTGAAAGTTATTTTGAACTGTTTATTTTAATTACATAATATTTTATGGTAACCAGGTGTCACAAATTCTGATTGTACCATTCTCAATGACACGGAAGCCTAAAATTAATTTTGTATTGAGTTTTACTTTGTTTCATCTCCCTAAATATAAAATTACGGATGATGTTTTTCACATCTCTTTCATTGTCTGTAGGACTTTTATTGAGTTTGTTATCAACCAACTGTAGATGGGCGGAGAACCCTGTATTTCAACATGGCATTTTCATGGCTAGTTATAGTTATAGTTTGGTTCTTCATATTTCTACGGAAACATGGGGTCTGGCATGGCCAGGTGGGTTAAGGCGTTGGACTCGTAATCTAAGGGTCGCGGGTTCGAATCCCTGTTATTACCAAACATGCTCACCCTTTCAGCCGTGGGGGTCAATCCGACTATTCGTTGGTAAACGAGTAGCTCAAGAGTTGGCGGTGGGTGGTGATGACTAGCTGTCTTCCCTCTAGTATTATACTGCCAAATTAGGGACGACTAGCGCAGATAGCCTTCGAGTAACTTTGCCCGAAATTCCAAAAAGCAAACGGATGGTACTTTTTATCCTCATTATTGAATAAGTGTCTTTCAGTACAACTTTGGAAATTAATACTTTTACTCTTCATTATGGTAATTAAACGTTGAGCGTCGACGCAAATATTCTGGTACTCTCACAACCAGTGAAGGCTTATCTCACATTTTTACTTCCGCAATTATTATGTACACCTCTGAAAGTCAGCTGAATATTACATTCTTGTAACCTCCAATCGCAGATGACTTCCTATTATTATTAAGCGCGAGTAATCACGTGCCTAGTCACGTACGTTTCCTTTATACATGTAAACAAACTGGTAACGTTCTTTGACCTTCCTTTAGTAAGTGCGTAATTGCAATATAGCACTGAAGGTTTGAGTGACATATTTCCTGACTGGTTGACTAAAAGTGTTATAATTTTAACATATAGAGCTGGCATGAGTGTTTCTTGTTTACGTTTATATATTTCTTATGGCTGTTAATACTCGGAATGGATAGATATATATGACTTACACGGATAATGTGTGCGTTGTAATACAGTCTTTCATATCTCCCTTAACAACTGGTTTTATTATAATACTACTTTCAGAGTGGATTAAGTTAAGAAGATAAAACTAGAGTAATTTTAAATTGTGCAGTTTACTGGAATCCATGTATCACGGTTGGAACAAATTGCACCTTAAATAAGGATACAGGTTTTCAAAATACGACTTGATATACAGTGTATTTCCAGTCTAATGAATTTTACATGGACCTTAAATTGTATTAATGTGACCAGCAAATTAACAGGAATGATGGTATAAAGTACTTCTGAGAGTGACTATGGCGTACTGGACATTAAATAAATAAATTCTAACAAACTGAATTAAAAAAAAAATAATAGATGCATTAGTTCTTCCTGGGAGCCCAAGCATGATTAGATGGGTTAAGGCGTTCGATTGCTAATCTGAGGGTCGCGGGTTCGAATCCCCGTCGCACCAAACATGCTCGTCCTTTCAGTTGTTGGGATGTTATAATGTGAAAGTCAATCCAATATTCATTGATGAAAGAGTAGCCCAAGAGTTGGCGGTGGGTGAGGACGGCTAGCGTGGATAGCCCTCGTGTAGCTTTGCGCGAAATTCAAGAAACAAACAAACAAACATCCTCCTGGGAACGTATCTTTTACTCTCACTTTAGAGTGTTTTTTCGCTCTACTCCTGATGGCTGAGTGAAAAACAAACATTTTCCTCACCTTCAGTGATCTTCTTTGGTGGACAATAATACAAGTTATGAATATCAAAGTAACAGTTTAAAATACTATTGTAACTGGTTCTAGGAAGTAGGTGGCCTGGCATGGCCTGGTGATTAAGGCACTCGACTCGTACTTCGAAGGTCGTGGGTTCAAATCCTTGCCACACCAAACATGATCACCCTTTCAGCCATGGGGGCGTTATAATGTGACGGTCAATCCCACTATTCATTGGTAAACGAGTACTTTAAGAGTTAGCGGTGGGTGGTGATAACTAGCTGCCTTCACTCTATTCTTACATTGCAAAATTAGGGACGGCTAGTGCAGATAACTCTCTAGTAGCTTTGCGCGAAATTCAAAACAAACAAACCAAACCAAGAAGTAGGCCAATACTGAAAATAATCAAGCGTGAGCACCAGTCTGTTAACACTGAAACTAAACTATTTAGTCCTTGGTGAATGGTTAAATCATCAGTATACCAGTTCTCTGTTTTTTGTCATTAGTTTGTTTTTTAAGTGTATTATCAAGTTTACTCGATGTGTAAACATTTTGTTATAGCTGAAAAAAATTTCAGAAACAAACATTATATATGTATATGTCGTTGATTTTTAAAACTACTGGCTTACAATAATAATTAAACAGAACTGAGACTTTCATAAGTACATAAAATTGAAAGTTTTGTCACAAATTTTCATATTACCTCTACCACTAATTTCCTCTTATGCTGCCTATTAATATGCGAAAGAGAAGACTATCTCATTAACACACAAACAAAGTCATTTTTCAAGCACTAAGACAAACTCCTCTCTTTTATATGAGTAGGGGTAGAGGATACTATGTGGATTTTTACATCCTGTTCATATGGTCTTCTAAATATTCATATTATCTAAAACAGTAATGAATGTTTTTGTTTCTGATCATCTAGTTATTGTAAATTCGTAACTTACCCTATATTCCATTTGTTTTAAAACATTTTCTCCCCTGATAACTCGCAGCAAACAAGGTGTGTGATCAAGTGTATCTCTTCCCAGTTGTTGATCATTTTTATGAACGAGGTTAAAAACACTTTGAGGAATAAGGCAGGGACTTTGGCACACCTGGATCCCTCATCCTTTTGGTGACATTCCTATCAACACAAATTATAATTATTATTATTCACACAGAACAACATTACTACATTTGTGTCTTGTTTTTAAGTGTGCTTTAAGTTTAATAATTAAATACAACTTCTATTCTGACCAACAATACATATAGCTGGCTGTCCCTAACACACAAGATGTCCTGTGTATGTTAATCCTGTTATTAAGTGGTAATTTTAACTGAATAACTGTGGGATTAATTAGCAAGTCACAGACGTCCTAATAAACAGATAAATAAATCAAAATATATTAACAGTTTTAAATTTGATCGACGTAGTTTGGTTTGTTTTGAATTTCACGTTAAACTACACGAGGGCTATCTGCGCTAGCCGCCCTTGATTTAGCTGTGTAAGACTAGAGGGAAGACAGCTAGTCATCATCACCCACTGCCAACTCTTGAGCTACTCGTTTACCAACGAATAGTGGGATTGACTGTAAAATTATAACGCTTCCACAGCTGAAAGGGCGAGCATGTTTGGTGTGACGGGAATTCAAACTCGCGACCCTCGGATTACTGGTCGAGTGCCCTTTGAGAAAATAAATCAAACCAAACGTATTTGGATACACCATGACGGATGCCATATTTGAAGATTGTCAGCTAAACTCTTTCTGGTTTTAGAATTCTAAAACAATATTGAATAATGGATCTTCATTCTACAAAGAAAAATTAGAAGGAAATATTATTTAATGTGATGGTTACGGATTCGAAACCTTGTTACCGATCATGTTCACCCGTGGGGCGTTATAATGCTCCAGTTAATCAATTATTCGTTGATAAAAGAGTAACCCAAAAGCTAGAAGTAAATGCCTCTCCTCTGGTCTATCACTGTTAAATTACGTACGGCGATCTAGGATAGTCCTTGTTAACTTACGTCGAAATTCAAACTAAGCCTACTTCTAGCTCATTTGTGTAGCTTACGAAACGAAATATGCAGAACTCGAGGAATACAAAGTATATACGATAACCAAATATTGAAACAATAAACATTTTAAACTGTAATTAGCGCTATGTGAAGTGAAAAGTGTTATTTTAAAATTTGAGTCAGTTGTTTGTAATTTAAGCTAAGTTGTACAACTTACATATTTTATATTTTATGAAAATTGTAAGTCTACTTGTCAGCGTATAAATGATATGACAAAATAATTGAGAATTGTAGTTGTTAATACAATAAATGTACGTAGTAGTAAATATAGTTAACTGCATTGGCCACAAAGAGACAGAATTCAAAGAATACGTTATAAAACCGTCAAGTTTTATGTATTTTTCGTTTCGGGAAAAATGACTTTTCGAACAAGCGTTTTTCGTCAGATCATAAAGCTTGCAAATTTATAGGTTTTGAGATATGACAAAACGGACTAGCTTGAAATGCCATCTTCCTTAAATAAAAATATTGTTGCAAGTTTTATTTTAATATTGTAATTTAGATATTTGTTTACCAGAAGGGGCATGTAGCACGTCATGATGACGCAATATCTACAAACGTCATGAAAGTAAATGGCCTTCGGTAGGGCTTAAGATAAAAATAAGAGTATATTTGTATACCATAATCAGTATCTTATCCACTTCGAGTCAGTTGGACAGTGATTCAGTTAGTAAGATATGTTTTGAGTCAGTTTTTTTCTTTTTTTATTGATTTATTAGCGAAGAAATTCTTGAAGTAAGTTTATTTGTGAGTTAGGTGACATTGGCTTCGTAATTTCTGTAAAAAACTATACGAGGATGCTAGGCCTACCAGTTTGGATATCAAACATTATTGAATATATAAATAACTAAATTTGTTATTGTTACAGAAAAGAAACCATTCAAGCAACACAACACATTACATTAATATATAAGATGTCGCGATTTTGTAACCTATGTTGTATGTCAAGTTGTTAAATGTGAGCAAAAAACAGTGCGTTTGTTTTTAAAATACATCGTTTTATTTGACTTATGCGTAGAAGTCCATAAATCTACAACGTGATTTTATTGAACAAAGGAAAGATTATGAATTGTCACGAAAACTTAATAAATTAACTGACTGTTGTTTTAACAATTTCTTACCCAGTCGTTACTAATCAATTATTCGTACCGTGGCATAGTGGTATATTTGCGGACTGACAATGCTCGAAACCGATTTTCGATACTCAAAGTGGGCAGAGCACAGATAACCCATTGTGTAGCTTTGTGCTGAGAAACAAACAATGGGCTTATCTATTATGAAACAAGAAACTTGTATTCAATAAACTAGGACGAAAATTCTGGAAAGCCAGGTTTAAATAAATAAAACCTACCAAATAATGATACAAGGACTCCACTGACGTCATCATGCAGTACATTGAATATTTTTATTTGAAAACTAATTAGCATATGTTCATACTATTATTGTAGGCTGTATTTTTGATATACAAATTTGTATTGTTGATTGGTTGGTTTGGTGTTTCATGGCGCAAAGCAACGATGCTGTCTGCGCCCGTTGATTGACCAAAAGGAGATTCGACGTAAGGTGATTATCACATAATAAAATATTTGGATTTTTATTCAGTTTTAGAAAAGTTGAAATCAGATATAAAGAGTAAGGTTTAGCTAGAATTGTTGATTTAGTAATAATACGTATTAAGTCATTTTTATTTATGTTACATAAATTTTAAGGTGGTATTTGTAAAGAATTAGAAATGATGTGAAACTATCGAGTTAGATATGTTGTGGATTACGTAAAACCTTTCAATTTATACAACTTGTAATGGAATAAATAAATAACTTTCCTTATTAGTAATATTGACTGATTTTCTGCTCGTCGTTTTTGTAAATAATGCAAATAAATCTATTCAACGATTGAAAACTATTACATAACACAGAACAACATAATATATATTAAAAACACTTTGGAAATATGCACTATTTTTTTTCCAAACATTCTGGGTCTGAATGTGGTAGCGATATTCAATCCAGCAACGGAATTGTGCTTTCCGACGACAAATATGCCATTGTTCTGCTCTTTTCTCTCCATGTTTTTAGTAGTTTTGTCAAAGCGAGCAACTAAAAATTTGTTTTGGACCGTAAATTAACTTTATCTAATTTGCGGTTACATCTTAAGTCGTCCGCACTGGTCACAACAAATAGGCCCTCAGTGACACAGTGGTATGTCTGCAGACTCACGTCGCTAGAAACCGGGTTTCAATACCCGTAGTGGGCGGAGCACATAACCTACTATCTAGCTTTGTTATTAACTTCAAAACAAAACGAATACAAAAAACTATTTGTTATTCGTTATAGTATAATGCCGCCGTTTACCGAACATAGGTGGTGCTCTTTTCTGTGTGTAAACTACACAACAGGCTACATGCATTTTGTCCATCGCGGGAAATCGAACTCCAAGTTATATTGTTGTAAGTCCAGAAAGTTGTTGATTAACTACCGGGAGACGTTACTTTACGAATATATATTACTATTTCAGATTTGGGTAATATTTTGTGACAGTGCTCTCATCTTTGGAAGTTAATCCGTTTAACTTATGAAATACTGATAGCCATCACCAGATGTCCTGATGGCTAGATCCGACTTATGAAATACTGATAGCCAACACCAGATGTCCTGATGGCTAGATCCGACTTATGAAATATTGATAGCCATCACCAGATGTCCTGATGGCTAGATCCGACTTATGAAATACTGATAGCCAACACCAGATGTCCTGATGGCTAGATCCGACTTATGAAATACTGATAGCCAACACCAGATGTCCTGATGGCTAGATCCGACTTATGAAATACTGATAGCCAACACCAGATGTCCTGATGGCTAGATCCGACTTATGAAATATTGATAGCCATCACCAGATGTCCTGATGATCCGAACAGAAATTATGAGTATTGACGAAACCCAACATTTTAAACGTTGAACAGCGCAAAGCGATCGATTAAATTTATTTTACTTCGTATAATATATATACAGGGTGTCCCAGAAGTCGCGCACCATACGTACATATAATAATGATTTGTTTTTTATGTTCCAGATATGGGTGAAAAACTAACAATACAAGAAAGAGTTACATTGGTGTTTATGTTTGGAAAAAATGGTACTACATACCGCTCTGTAGCTGAAGAATTCAACCTTACTCATCCTGAGCGAGAAAAGCCATTGAGCCATACTACTGTCTGTCGTTTAATTAAACGTTTCCAAGAAACTGGCTCAGTTGCTGACCGTGAGAGATGTGGACGACGAATGTATCAAAGCAGAGGGTGAACAGTTTGAGCATCTGTTATGATTATTATCAATAAAATTGTTATTCATATGTATTAACATAAAAATTTATATGGTGCGCGACTTCTGGGACACCCTGTATATCATTGCTTATCTGGTCCTTTCAGTTGACCAATAATATGGACAGGTCAGTGTCCATCACTTCAAATATACAATTGATCTTTTATATTTCCTATGGTATATATCTATTATCATAAATCAGTTAAGAGGTTTTAATTAGGTTTCAATTTAGCACAAAACTATAGGAGAAATAACTGCACAAACCGTTTCTTGTTTTTGTTTTTTGAATTTCGCGCAAAGCTACACGAGGGCTATCTGCGCTAGCCGTCCCTAATTTTGCAGTATAAAAGTAGAGGGAAGACAGCTAGTCGTCACAACGCACCGCCAACTCTTGGGTAGCTCTTTTACCACTGAATAGTGGGATTGACCGTCACATAATAACGCCCCCATGGCTGAAAGGGCGAGCATGTTTGGTGGGACAGGGATTTGAACCCGCGACCCTCAGATTGCGAGTAGAGCGATTCTTATTACTTGGCTGTGCTAGGACGGTTAAAAGCCAGTCGATAATACCTAAGACCAGAGAAATTGCTGTGACAGGTGGATAAGGAGTGTTTAACTGGTGTTGTTTCTGTTCTTCAGTTTGCCTTCCCACGCCTCTCTGTCCTAAAAAATCTTCTTCGCCCACGTTTTGCGTTTATATAGTGAAGTAACAGTGTAATCTGTACTCTTTTGTTTTTTCTCTCTTTCAGTGCACGCGCTCTAAGACAGTCCTGGCACGTGAAGCTTCTTGAACAGCTGCAAGTCTTAAATCACTCACAGCTGACAGAACTGAGTGTAATGAAACATCTTCCTTACCTGTTTTTGGTCACTTCGACAACATTTTTTGCATTTTAAGAATTGTTTAATGGTAATTTTAGGATTCGCGTTTCTCTGGATATTTTCCACAAATGATACCAAGACTGAAATATTCGTGTGATTTACCTCCCCCTCTGTCTCTTCCACCCACTCCCGAAAAGTCACGACTCCTTCCGAACCCTAATGATTGTTATGTATCCTCAGGAACCTTTTAGATTTTATTCTAAATCAGAAAACACTTCCTTACTAAATATCAAAACATTATACTGTTCTGACAACATAGATCAGAAAACACTTCGTTACTAAATATCAAAACATTATACTGTACTGACAACATAGATCAGAAAACACTTCGTTACTAAATATCAAAACATTATACTGTACTGACAACACAGATCAGAAAACACTTCGTTACTAAATATCAAAACATTATACTGTACTGACAACATAGATCAGAAAACACTTCCTTACTAAATATTTAAACATTATACTGTACTGACAACACAGATCAGAAAACACTTCGTTACTAAATATCAAAACATTATACTGTACTGACAACATAGATCAGAAAACACTTCGTTACTAAATATCAAAACATTATACTGTACTGACAACATAGATCAGAAAACACTTCGTTACTAAATATCAAAACATTATACTGTACTGACAACACAGATCGGAAAACACTTCGTTACCAAATATCAAAACATTATACTGTACTGACAACACAGATCGGAAAACACTTCGTTACTAAATATCAAAACATTATACTGTACTGACAACACAGATCGGAAAACACTTCGTTACCAAATATCAAAACATTATTCTGTAATGACAACACAGATCGGAAAACACTTTGTTACTAAATATCAAAACATTATATTGTACTGACGACACAGATCAGACGACACATTTTAACTTGGATTCATCATGTAGAAAGTAGTTTAAGTGGGTGGTGTAGCGTTCTGGCCACCGAAGGAATCAGTCATTGAATTTAAGCGTCGTAGAACCATAAACCTACCACTTACCTGCGGTAGACAGCCATTTGTTATATAAACAAGAGAGAAGCGAGGACTCGTTGTTTTGTTGTTGTTGGTTTTTCTCATATAAGCCTTTAAAACACCCATTTCTACACAGACGTAGATACAACCACATACAATGTAATGAGTAGATTATCACCCCTTTCACACTTAATGTATAAAATTGAAATAGAAACCTTTGTGACCAAAAGATGGACCACACTTCGTCAGGAGCGGTCTGAGAATCATGTGTGTTTGATATTGCTAAACAGAAGGCACTACAAAAATTGTGTATCTTAAATGAAAATTGAAGTCTGTTAATATCGACAAACCATTAATTTTGAGTTCTGTAAAGTATTGTGTACATCAACTTTGTTTATTTGTACGTGCAGGAAGCTACCCCCACTCTTGGACAAGCAGCACCAGCAGTTCTGGGGTATCCAGTTGGGACAGTCCAAAATCCTCTAATAGAACCGCAACACCTTCGCCCCCAATTGCTACAAAACAGAAAGATAGTCAAGATGAAGGCATCGAGATGGATGAAAATGTTGGCTTTATGGAGGAACACGTCAGTGATAAATGCAAGGTATATGTCGAATTAAACTATTTTGATTGGTTATACTTGTCAAAAGACACTATGTTAAGCCTATTTTATTTTTAGCATTACATTTCTAATCTAGTCCCTTAGGGATTTGCCAGAATTAGTACAGTATATTCCTCGTATCCATTGGAGACGACACCTTTCTCTCAATCTATAGCTCTTCAGTCCAGCTGAAATACAAAAACAAAATAGTGATGGTTTGTTTGTTTTATGATAGCAAAGTCGCATCGGGCTATCTGCTGGACTTACCGAGGAGAATCGAACCCCTGAATTTATCATTGTAAATCCGTAGACTTACCGCTGTACTAGCGGTTGGCAACTACAGGGTGGTCGCTAGAAAAGCGGAAAATTTGAGGGTCAGATGAGATCATGAATAAAATGCGTGCTTACTCATTTCTGTTTTGATTTCTTTACATCATGAATAAAATGCATGATTTTATTCATTTTGAGCATCTATGAGTGTAATATAACACATGCCTTTAAAAAACTTTGTAAAAGTTATTCTTTGTAAAAGTAAATAGCTGTTTGACAAATTTTCCGCTTTTCTAGCGACCACCCTGTAGTAATGTGAACTATTTATATAGCGAAACGTCAGCAGTGGATACGATAAATACAATGGGGTTGAAATACTGTTATTACAGATTAAAAATGTGATGTTAAAAATATAATGAATTTAACATAATGCCTTGTGACAAGTATAATCAATATTAATAACTCGAAATCTTTATATTTGTTTGGGCCTGGCATGGCTGAGCGCGTAAGGCGTGTGACTCGCAATCCGAGGGTCGCGGGTTCGAGCCCGCGTCGCGCTAAACATGCTCGCCCTCCCAGCCGTGGGGGTGTATAATGTGACGGTCAATCCCACTATTCGTTGGTAAAAGAGTAGCCCAAGAGTTGGCGGTGGGTGGTGATGACTAGCTGCCTTCCCTCTAGTCTTACACTGCTAAATTAGGGACGGCTAGCACAGATAGCCCTCGAGTAGTTTTGTGCGAAACTCCAAAACAAACAAAAAACTATTTGTTTGTTTCTTCGCCGCGTTCGCTGCGCAGGTCAAACTTCCCTCACAAGAAGGTGCGCAAAACCACAATATTTCGTTGATATACGCGTCTATCGTCTGCTAGCAGAACTGGTAATTTTATCATTAATATTACATGTAAATTACACGAATAAATTCCACGCAGACTTGACATTTTGTGGTAAGTTTGAGCTAACATTTAATTTAGAATATAGCACTGTAGGCCTATTTCGTTATAGATCATTAACTGTACATCTATTGATATATCATACATTTAATCTCACACGTAACAGATATATCTGCAGAATTAAAATGTCGCATATAAAAAAGCCATTGATAGGCTTAGCCTATAAAATAAAATAATGTCGCGTCTACCATAAAACAGACTACATGAAAAGAATAAGCTTCATATTATAATAATTATTGTACAAAATGAGATTGAAATTAAACCTACAAATGTATTGTATTTTACTTCTTCTTTTCTCCGGATGGTTCGATACCTGGGAGTGGATATTTATTTCTTTTGATACAGAAAAAATTACAGTACTGTGTTTTGTTTGGAGTATATTTCATACATCAGTGTCGTATCACGTTCCTAAAATATATTACATTTACATATTTACATTTGAAATGTTAATATTTAGAAAGGAGCTACAGTGGATGGGGGCTTATATAGAGAGTTAGGCTTATCCTATTTGCCAAAAAAGGTGCTCATAAGTGTATAAAATAATCTAAATATTCCCGGTAAGGGCTTATTTATCCTTGCAAGTGAAGGGAAACAAAAATACCATTTATGAAGAAGTCATGATCTAAAACAGGTTCGTAGTTTGTTTTCAAAAATTAAACTTAAGGTGTTTCTTTTTTTAGTGAATTCACATAATTTTATTAACTATCGAAATATGGTACGTGGAAACAGAAAGATTAGATTATTTCTTATTCAAAAACTCAAAGTTAATTATAATCATGCTTCCCCAGTTTGTAAAAATCTTTCACACCATAACAGTTGTTATTTTATTTAGAGCTGTTAAACTATTTTCTTTGTGGATACTAAATGGATTTGATGCTATCTTGTCCATACCTAGCCAGCAATGATGACATGAAAATACAACATTATGGTTGAAAATGTATTATTATTACAGTAAGCAAGTGTTTTTATAAACACTTTTCACATTCTTCGCTAATTTAATCACGTCGATAGTTCATACAAAGTTAAGAAATTTATAAATTGGTTAGTATGCAATAATTAAAAAGTATCATTCGTTATTATTCCCCGGCTTGGCCATGTGGTTAGGGTGCTTGACTCGTAATCTCAGAGTCGTGGCTTCGAATCCCTGTTACACCAAACAGGCTCGCCCTTTCAGCCGTGGGAGCGTTATAATATTGCAGTCAATCCCCATATTCATCAGTAAAAGAATAGCTTAAAAGTTGGCTTTGGATGGTAATGACTATCTGCTTTCCCTCTAGTCTTACACTGCTAAATTAGTGATGGCTAGTGCAGACAGCCCTCGTGTAGCTTAGCGCAAAATTCAAAAAACAAACAAAATAAATATTGGGGACTAACGTTCAGAAAACACTTTTTTTTCTTATTTTGTCTTGCAATGAGAGAGTAAATATTTTACGGTCCCCCAAGTTAACAGCTTTTGCTTTCGGCTTCAGCTGGAATGTAAATATGAAACTGGAATTACAACAATTCCATCTAATCATTCTTCTATCAAACCTCCCCTTCCTGATGGAGCTTTCATGGACCTTGGTTCGTTCAAACACGGTCTTCAAAGCCCAACGTCCACATGGATTTGTGGAAAATCTGTCAGTATGTGGTCTACAGTTAGCTACAAAAGAAGTAGTCGTAATATACTTGGTTATTTGTCGTTGTTGTTTTTTGGAATGAAGCAACCAAAGCCCCACCAGGTGTGTTTGTTTGTTTTATAATTTCGCGCAAAGCTACACGAGCGCAATCTGCGCTAGCCGTCCCTAATTTTGCAGTGTAAGACTAGAGGGAAGACAGCTAGTCATCGCCACCCACTGCCAACTCTTGAGCTACCATTTTACCAACGAATAGTGGGATTGACCGTAAAATTATAACGCTTCCACAGCTGAAAGGGCGAGCATGTTTGGTGTGACGGGAATTCAAACTCGCGACCCTCGGATTACGGGTCGAGTACCCTTAACCACCTGGCTATGCCGGGCCGGTATGTCTGTGGACGTATACTGTTAGAAACCGTGTTTCGATACTCGTAGTGGGCAGAGCGCAGATAGCTCATTGTGTAGCTTTGTGTTTAATATCAAATAACAACTGTTTCTCAGTGTCAGGTATTTGCTTAAAGATGTCGCCACTGTCTTTATTAAGTAAGTTTCTGACAAACTGTACACAAATAAAGTATGATATTCCAACGTTATTTCCCCTTGAATACGAATGAAGAAAGATTACCGAGACCAGTACATCGTATCAGAAATATAAATTCGCGCCGGCTGATTTTCTTAGATTCGTTATGTTTATTCGGGACAACCAAGCAGTTTTGAAGAGACGTTCAGATTTGTTGTATTATTGTGAGGACATTTATTTATTATTATAATACAGATTTTGTAGCAATTTATTAACACATTTTGTCCATTTCTGTTTATCATACACAGCAATATATTTTTTGTTGTTATCATTATTTTAAATCTTTTACGCAAAAATTTGCCACATGACGACAGAGTTTATATTACACAACTTTTACGTTATAAACCTAGAGTTCACAGTTTAAAATAAATACATCATGTGGCAAGAATCCTCGTGCTAAATTTACTTACGAGAGTAAACAAGAACAGTAATATTATTCTGGTGCTTGAGGACAAGCCAGTTCCTTCATAACATCAAGCTTTTGGACTTTGATGTATAATTAACCCAGCTGAAATATAACTGATATTATATTTGGAATTTCGAGAAATGAAACAAGCCTTATCGTAAGCAGTCATAATTACACTTAACAAGGGGAAGGAAGACGGAAAGTAATAAGTTT
The DNA here is from genome assembly GCA_011833715.1 of Carcinoscorpius rotundicauda. Classification (NCBI taxonomy): domain Eukaryota; kingdom Metazoa; phylum Arthropoda; class Merostomata; order Xiphosura; family Limulidae; genus Carcinoscorpius; species Carcinoscorpius rotundicauda. The sequence goes on from CM022398.1 coordinate 6,286,930, forward strand.
TGCCAATGTCACAAAGCAGGAAGTTACCAGGGAAGAGTTGTAAAGTCGCTAGATGTCGCTTTTTAGATTTCGTTTGTTGTTAAACGCAGATCCTCACAGTAGGATATGTTCACGAGTCATACCACAAGTATCGAAACCCAGTTTTGTTTTATTCTAAGACCACAGACTTGACGCCGAACCACTTGCAGGGCACTGTATAGGTATTCTAAAAGTGTAAAAAATATCACCAGAAATTATCTATATAATTAAATGGAGAATGAACAAATTATTTTTAATTTAATTCCACAGAAATTCCACATGTTGTACAGGATGGAAAATTTTCGTTACAATGAGGATAGACTTCTGACGTAATACATAACAGCATTTCTATATTAATTAGTTTGTTAAACAGTGAAAGTTACTGTATTAGTATTATTGAAGTATTTGCGGATGATTTTGCGACTGTACAAAATAGCGACTTTCTTCATTGAAACTCGCTAAATTTGTCGTTAAAAGAGACCAAAAGTCGCCAAGTTGGTAATATTGATAAATAGGCCTTAACAATTGTGTTTCGTCTCACACATCCCCAGTGGCAGAGAGGTATGTCTGTAGGACTTCTAACGTTAGAATACGAGTTTCGATACCCATGGTGGGCACAACTCAGATTGCCTGTTACGTAGCTTTGTGCTTAATTACAAACAAACAGCCTTCTTACACATAGCGTCTAGAATGTCATAACAGTTGTTTTTAAATATCAACCGTTAGCAGTTGAATTTTAAAAACAGACAACAGCATCCAAAAGTTATGGTTGGAAACAACTGAGCAATATCCGATATCAGTAAATAATACAGTTTATATAACCTGCGCACTGGCGCTTAAAGCAAACTCAGTTTACAAAGGAATTATTTGGAAAGGTGACGCTGCGAAGTTAAACGCTATTTTGAGACGCATGCTTAGTTGTCTTCCAACTTTACAAATAATTTAAAGAACCGGAAATAATTCAGTCGTTAAACTCCGTGTGTCTTCGATCGGTAAATTGATGGTAATGTGACGTAAGGTATTGAATTATACTGGTTACAAATAATTACCCACAGAGGGTAAAATATATTTTTTTATTCTGTAAAAGAATAGGTTATGCCCTTTAAGGGTTTTTATTTCATTGTCATAAAAAGGGAGGATATATATTTTTTATATATACAACAAACCATATCAGGTTATTTGCTGTGTCCACCAAGGGGAATTAAAACCCTGGTTTTAAGCGTTGTAAATCTGAAGACCTACCGCTGCCCCACTAGGTGACAAAAAAGTTTATTTTTTCTTAGTAAAATAATTTTCAGAAGAGGACTACTGTGTACATTGAATACAGTAATATAAATATTAAAGTAATTTCTCCAATCAAAGCTAAATGTTTTATAAGAAACGTGTAATTTTTTGTTCAGTGCTTTAAAATGACGGTTCTCAAACATTAATAATCAGAAGACCCCTCTTGATTTCAAACATTAATAATCAGAAGACCCCTCTTGATTTCAAACATTAATAATCAGAAGACCCCTCTTAATTTCAAACATTAATAATCAGAAGACCCCTCTTGATTTCAAACATTAATAATCAGAAGACCCCTCTTAATTTCAAACTTTAATAATCAGAAGACCCCTCTTGATTTCAAACATTAATAATCAGAAGACCCCTCTTAATTTCGAACTTTAATAATCAGAAGACCCCTCTTAATTTCAAACATTAATAATCAGAAGACCCCTCTTAATTTCAAACTTTAATAATTAAAAGACCCCTCTTAATTTCAAACTTTAATAATTAGAAGACCCCTCTTGATTTCAAACATTAATAATCAGAAGACCCCTCTTGATTTCAAACATTAATAATCAGAAGACCCCTCTTAATTTCAAACATTAATAATCAGAAGACCCCTCTTGATTTCAAACATTAATAATCAGAAGACCCCTCTTAATTTCAAACTTTAATAATCAGAAGACCCCTCTTGATTTCAAACTTTAATAATCTTTTAACTACTGACCCAAAGGAGAACAATACTCCGAGGTTACCATCAACATTAAGGTATTTATTATCACAGGCTTACAGCTTAAAGTGCGAGTGATATTTTGTAGGGTGTCAGGGGTTTGATTTGTTTCGAATTTCGCGCAAATCTACCCGAGGTTGCCCCCCCAGTGGCTCAGCGGTATGTCTGCGGACTTACGCGCTAAAATCCGGGTTTCGATACCCGTGGTGGGCAGAGCACAGATAGCCCATTGTGTAGCTTTGTGCTTAATTCAAAACAACAACAACAACATCTACCCGAGGACTATCTGCGCTAGCTGTCCTTAATTTAGCAATGTAAGACTAGAGGGAAGGCAGCTAGTCACCACCACCCACCATCAACACTTAGGCTATTCTTTCACTAACGAATAGTAGGATTGACCGTCACATGATAACATATCCACGGCTGAAAAAGCGAGCATGTTTGGTGTGAAGGGGATTCGAACCCGCGACCCTCAGAGTACCAGTCGAGTGTCTTAAACGCCTGGTCATGCCGGGCCAGTTCGTAGTGAACATTTCAGTTTGTGAACAAATTAGTGATGAAGAACATTGAGAAAATGGACTTCAAGACTGATTAAAAACTGGTTATTTAATGTGGCTACCGATTAACTGGTAACAAAGAATGTTTTCTTGAGGTGTATTCCAGGGTAGAGTTTTTCCATCAGTGATAAAACTTCGTTTTGTTATGAAGCGTTCCATGCTAGAGACCGTTTGAATCCGATCGTTCCATCCTCAAATGTATAAGAAAACACAGTAATTAATCCGCATTTGAAGAACGGGAAAAGCGCGAATGAAGTGACCCCACAGACTATAACAACTTGTGTTGTTGGTGAATCCGAAACAGAAGTCCGTTCTACCCTACTTCAGTAAAACCTCACCAGTTAGAACTGATAAGTAAAACCATAAATTACAAATGCTGTTTTATTTATTTACTTCTTCGAGTTGACGTTAATCGTGTTAGAGATGTAAGTGGGAGAATTTTCTGTGGTATACTGTGTCATTATTCCAATTTAAAACAAACAAAAGCATGTCACTCACAGTAATTTTGTGACGTTTCGTATTTACCACGTACGAAGTTGGCAAGTTTGCACGAGAGAATCCTGGTATCCAACAAAACATGTAAATCTTTAGAATCTTGCTGTGAGCAAAACAACAATATATGCAGATAAAATTATTAATTTCCATACGATGTGTATGTTTGTGTGCGTGGAGGGGTAGATTTTTAATGCTGATGCAACTTGTTTACGACATTTCACGTGAAACCAACCTCATTAGATGGCGCGAGCTTGTTTACTTGGCACCATGCCAAGTATTACCAACACTAGAAACCGGCCGGCATGTATTTATAATAGTTTTTGTATTGAGCAATTCGTAAAATAAGTCAAAAGACTCATAATTTATCTTCGGCAGTTTGAAATGTATGGAGACATAATAAGGATTAAAAAGTGGATTATGTGTGAAACTTTAAAGATAAATTTGTTCTATATATCACAGTAGTAATATTCATCGTATTACAATAATGTAAAAAAAAGGTTTGTAATGTTACACTTTCGCTTAAGAAAATAAACTGGACTTTTGTAACCCCCCAACCCGAAAAAAAAGAAGTCAGATGGCGTTGCAATCTATTGAGTACTCTACAAGTTGTCTAGCCACTTGAGAATGGTGCATGCATTGATAACTGTTCAAGTGTCAAAGAACTTGAATAATAAACGATTGTGTGATTTATTTAGAAACAGTGGTGGAGAGACGGTCTAAATAACCACTTGGGGACCTAACATTCGGCGAGGCTCGATTCGTTTGGGATTTAGTTCAGTATAAATGTCAAACAGTTCACTGCAAAAAATGCGTTGTAGTTCTTTGTTGTTGTTGTTTTTTTTTAATCTCGCGCAAAACTGCTCGAGAGCTATCTACGCTAGCCGTCCCTAATTTAGTAGTGTAAGACTGGAGGGAAGGCAGCTAGTCATCACAACCCACCGCCAACTCTTGGGCTACCCTTTCACCAACTAATAGCGGGACTGACCGTCAAATTATAACGCCCCCAAGACTGAAAGGGCGAGCATTTTGATATGACGGGGATTCGAACCCGCGACCCACAGATTACGAGTCAAGTAATGGAATAACCTGATATCTGTTTGATGTGATTTTTTATCTTGATTTGTGGGTAAAAGTATAGGATTGTATTAAAGAGTTTCTCGTACATTAAGATGCGTTATTTTGATCTAAAGTGTTGAGATGTTATTTAATTTTATGATGGTAAGGTTTTAAAATACGTTCGTAAGCAGGTATATTATTTACTGTGTTCTGCTTTTGATGTAAGTTGTATTGTGAAAGTTTAGTCTTTGTTTCGAATTTCGCGCAAAGCTAATCGAGGGCTATCTGAGCTAGCCGTCCGTACTTTAGCAGTGTAAGACTAGAGGGAAGGTAGCTAGTCTTCACCACCCACCGCCAACTCTTGGGCTATTCTCTTACCAACGAAAAGTGGGATTGACTGTCACATTATAACGTCCACACGGATGAAATGCGACCGGGATTCGATCCCGCGACCCTTGGATTACGAATCGAACTCCTTAACCCACTTGGCCATGCTGGGCCCGTATTTTGAAAGTATAGTAATGGTTAGCTGTGATTAAAAATCAAATTCAAGACGTCACAGTTGGTCTGTTTATTTAAAAATACTTTCCTCAGAAGAAAAAAAACGCCACATTTCGTAACCGTTGGTGAAATTATTACGAGTTTTTTTACTTTACTTGGCGTTAAAAGAAACTTGCCAACGGAGTGCTCGTTAACAACATTGTCTGCACAATGTACCAGTTTCACTAAAAAGTTTTCGTGGCCGTTATAAGTGTTACCAAAATCCAATTCACGCTTGTAACACGTTACAGACTGGTGAAGAAAGACTATTTTATGCTGGGAACGAACAGACAGCCCCTCCCTCCACCATCCCAGGACTTGCTGTGCTTATGTGTGTATCTTTTGTATTATATAGGTAAATATTTTGTTTCAAATTATATTGGTTGTAATGTATCAAGGTGAATTATAATCGTACGATATGAGGTGGTTAATGTAATCAGAACAGTGAGAATACTGGGTGAACAATTTGGCAGTGTTCACGTGATTTTTGTTGTATTGTTCTTTTCAGTTATACTCCCCAGTAGTTCAGCGGTATGTCTGCGGACTTACAACGCAAAAAACCGGGTTTCGATACCCGTGATGGGCAGAGCACAGGTAGCCCATTGTTTAGCTTTGTGCTTAATTCAGAACAACAACAACAATCTTTTCACTTATTTGTTGTAAATAAGTTCAAGTTGACTTACGTCATTCTGTTTCTTCCTTTACTAACACGCTACTATTCACTTGTAGACTTACGTCATTCTGTTTCTTCTTTTACTAACACGCTACTAATCACTTGTAGACTTACGTAATTCTGTTTCTTCTTTTACTAACACGCTACTTATCACTTGCAGACTTACGTCATTCTGTTTCTTCCTTTACTAACACGCTACTAATCACTTGCAGACTTACGTCAATCTGTTTCTTCCTTTACTAACACGCTACTTATCACTTGCAGACTTACGTCATTCTGTTTCTTCCTTTACTAACACGCTACTAATCACTTGTAGACTTACGTCATTCTGTTTCTTCCTTTACTAACACGCTACTAATCACTTGCAGACTTACGTCATTCTGTTTCTTCCTTTACTAACACGCTACTAATCACTTGCAGACTTACGTCATTCTGTTTCTTCCTTTACTAACACGCTACTAATCACTTGCAGACTTACGTCATTCTGTTTCTTCCTTTACTAACACGCTACTAATCACTTGCAGACTTACGTCATTCTGTTTCTTCCTTTACTAACACGCTACTAATCACTTGCAGACTTACGTCATTCTGTTTCTTCCTTTACTAACACGCTACTAATCACTTGCAGACTTACGTCATTCTGTTTCTTCCTTTACTAACACGCTACTAATCACTTGCAGACCTACGTCATTCTGTTTCTTCCTTTACTAACACGCTACTAATCACTTGCAGACTTACGTCATTCTGTTTCTTCCTTTACTAACACGCTACTAATCACTTGCAGACTTACGTCATTCTGTTTCTTCCTTTACTAACACGCTACTAATCACTTGCAGACCTACGTCATTCTGTTTCTTCCTTTACTAACACGCTACTAATCACTTGCAGACCTACGTCATTCTGTTTCTTCCTTTACTAACACGCTACTAATCACTTGCAGACCTACGTCATTCTGTTTCTTCCTTTACTAACACGCTACTAATCACTTGCAGACTTACGTCATTCTGTTTCTTCCTTTACTAACACGCTACTAATCACTTGCAGACTTACGTCATTCTGTTTCTTCCTTTACTAACACGCTACTAATCACTTGCAGACCTACGTCATTCTGTTTCTTCCTTTACTAACACGCTACTAATCACTTGCAGACTTACGTCATTCTGTTTCTTCCTTTACTAACACGCTACTAATCACTTGCAGACCTACGTCATTCTGTTTCTTCCTTTACTAACACGCTACTAATCACTTGCAGACTTACGTCATTCTGTTTCTTCCTTTACTAACACGCTACTATTCACTTGTAGACTTACGTCATTCTGTTTCTTCCTTTACTAACACGCTACTAATCACTTTCAGGCTTACGTCATTCTGTTTCTTCCCACGCTACTAATCACTTGCAGACCTACGTCATTCTGTTTCTTCCTTTACTAACACGCTACTAATCACTTGCAGACTTACGTCATTCTGTTTCTTCCCACGCTACTAATCACTTGCAGACTTACGTCATTCTGTTTCTTCCCACGCTACTAATCACTTGCAGACTTACGTCATTCTGTTTCTTCCCACGCTACTAATCACTTGCAGACTTACGTCATTCTGTTTCTTCCTTTACTAACACGCTACTAATCACTTGCAGACCTACGTCATTCTGTTTCTTCCTTTACTAACACGCTACTAATCACTTGCAGACCTACGTCATTCTGTTTCTTCCTTTACTAACACGCTACTAATCACTTGCAGACCTACGTCATTCTGTTTCTTCCTTTACTAACACGCTACTAATCACTTGCAGACCTACGTCATTCTGTTTCTTCCTTTACTAACACGCTAATAATCACTTGTAGACTTACAATCACAAGCATCGTTTTCGATTAAATGATGTAATGACGCTTTGAAGAAACTCGTACAGTTTCGCATTTAATCGTCATATATTGTAACTGAATGTTCGCGATAACACTGATCTCTTCATCCTATATCACTGTATTATTTGGCACTCTACTTAATGAAAATTGTCGAATTTATAATGCTGCTTTGTTTTTCACAAAGTCTCTTGGTCAATATTTATAAATATTCTAGAACTAGTGTTACTGAGTTATTTGATCTTAACGTTATACGTCATTTGTCTAACATCCAAATTAAAATGTTGAAAATAAAGCTCACGACAATGTTATTGTTACTAATTACACTATAAGTTTGTATGTGTGTGTGTGTATACTTTTTCTTAACTTCGAGCCAGTCATAGCCAGGTGATTAAGGCACTCGACTCGCAATTTGAAGGTGGCGGGTTCGAATCGCATCATACCCAAACGTGCTCGTCCGTTCAGCTGTGGGGGCGTTATAATGTGACGGTCAATCCCAATATTCGTCGGTAAAAGAGTATCCCAAAAGTTGGTGGTGGGTGGAGATGACTAGCTGCCTTCCCTGTAGTCTCACACTGCCAAATGAGGGACGGCTAGCGTAGATAGCTCTCGAGTAGCTTTGCGCGAAATTCAAACAAACAAACCAATCTTAATTGGTCATTGTGAACCTGACGATGACCGAAGAAGGTCGAAATGTTGTTCGCTCTTCTATTTGAAATATTTTCTCAACCCAAACGAGCCGTTTTTGCATATAAAATTCTCAACAAGTGGGTTTCTCGACATCACTGATCAATCTTAATTTTGTGAATTTATATTATACAATTTGTTTTAAAATACCCACGTCTATTTTTTTAAAAAAAAGATTAAAGTAATAAAGATTAGTGTGAAAAAGCGACATAAATAATTCTTAATACAGTTTTCCACAATATATATAGCAGTTTAATGGGTATTGGTTCACTACATCTCCACAACAACATTTTCTGAAATCAGGTGGCACTCGACTCGTAATGTGATGCTCTCGGGTTCGAATTCCCATCATACCAAACATTCTCGCACTTTCAGCCGTAGGGAGGTTGTAATGTTACTGTCAATTCCACTATTAGTTGGCAGTAGAGTAGCTCAAGAGGTGGTGATGACTAACTGGCTTTCTTTTAGTTTTACATTAGTAAATTAGGGACAGCTAGCGCAGAAAGTCTGCGTGTAGCTTTGCGCGACCTTCTAAAATAAACAAACAAACATTCACTCAAAAAGGAAACAAAAGAACCACCTAAAAATCCTAAATACCACTAGATAAAAATAGAAAAAGAAATGAGAGAGGTGGATAAACCATATTTACTAAAAGGGGAGGTAGTGACAAACGTGTGGGAAACACTGGATTTAAAATATCCGAGCCATCAGTATATCTGTGTACCCAAAAAGAAAACAACTGATAATTAAGTTGACTTCACCCTTAGTGTAAATAAACAGATAAATAAAAAGTGGAATTTATGGGACTTGGCAGCTTGCCAAGTTTCTACTGAGGTTTCTTGTTTATGTTTGTATGTGATATGTGTCAAGGTCTTCATAATGCTACGAGAAGTATCAACATACGTCATGTTATGTGTTGCTTTCGAACCAAGGTTGTTGTGTCAGAGAGACCTTCTCGCAATGTGTTTTCCCTGCCACATATTTTTTTTTAACCGATGCTTCCTCGAAAATGGCTGGCGTTTAGCTTATATTAAAACCAAGAGTTATGTAACATATTGCTTAAGCAAATAGCTCTTCTCTTACGGAATTCTTCTAATTAGTTTTAAATGGAGTTGGTAATATGGTATTTAACGAAGTTCGACTGGAAATAATTTTTATTGAAATAAATATTCATGTAATGTTTTTACACAGTTGAATGGTAAATACATTCATTTCGCAGTTTGTTTGTTTTTTGCCAATAGTTATAGGAACGCTTATAGAATTTTTAGTGTATGCTGATAAATGGTCAGTTTGTTTGTTTGTTTTGGAATTTCGCACAAAGCTACTCGAGGGCTATCTGTGCTAATATAAATGGTCAGTCAAAATGGTTATTTCTGTATAAGATTCACTAGTTAGGCCTACTCCAAATAGTATGTACAATTATAGCCCTATCTAAGAAAGGATGTTGTCGTTGGAAAAAAACAAACGAACAAACAAAAGAATTGGCTAGATTCCAGTTAAAACTTATTTTTGTAACAAAGAAATTGGCTTATGGGAATATATGTTGCCATTGGCAATTTTGAAAGCCACCATTTTACAAGAGATTTTCTAAATATTTAAGGATAGGTTTAATTAAATATTTTTCTCAAAAATGGGTGGGCGATGAAGGAGAGCTTCTTAATAAAAATACGAAATGGTAGCATGTGGTGTGTATGTTTTGTGTTTTATTAGAGAATAATTACGGTATTTTAAGGTTAACCGATTTCCCTTCAAAAGTACAAGTATTGGATTATTAAATCCACTTATAACCACAGAGTCCATGAGGAAATTACTGGAGTATCATGTTTAATAATTTGATTAGTATGTGTGAAATAATGAGACCTAAAGAAATTAGGTTAAACGAGAAATCATGCATACTTGAACAAATTGGATTGTTCTTTAAAAATCTGCTAGACTGTGTTTAGACCGTCGGCTTTTACTCTTTCAGGATGTCTGTAGAACAAAAACAAGGCAAGATTTACTGGAGACCATGTGATTATGTCATAACAGCATGTAAAAATGCATAATACTCCTGCATAGATAAAAATTGGCAGTGATTATGTACTTTAGAGATGTATTTTTAAGAAAATATGTCAGGTAATAATTTATCATTAACTTGCCTAAGCATACTGGTTCATTAAATTACACAATCACCCACGAAATGTCAACATGTTAGAAACTGTATTAGATAATACTTGGATTGCCAGATAGTTATTTCTTTTTCGTGATGGGGAGCCAACGTAGTATTTATTATGGATTTTTTTATGCCATATAATGCAATACTTTATTTTAATGCAGGTGACATATATAATAATATCCGTTATTTTGAAAGTAATGTTAAATTTTGAGTAATCATGTTGCTAGGTAATATTTCTCAGTTGTACTCATTAATTAAAGAAATCATTGAAATTTGCTAATACTGTAACACAATTTTTTTTTCCTAGTAGTTTCATTGATTACAGAATGTTGTAACTATTTCTACAAACATACTGAAAGTTATTGATGGTTAAAATGAGAAACCCTAACATTTAACATTACTTAATGTCCTTGGTTAGTTTACTCAGTTTAGAATGTCACTTGCTTCTGGTCTGACCTTTTATGAAAACTGTACTAGTTTACCAACAGGTGAGGGTGTAACAGTTTTCTGACACAGATGTTGTGAGGATTATCCCGTTTTAGTTTGGACAGGAAAATGTCCCTATATTAAACTGATGGGTAGTAAATGAAATTGAAAGTTTCCTGGAAATGATGAGAAACAGAAATTTATAACATTAAGAAAAAAAAGAGACAGAAAATTGAAAGAAAGCAAGAGAAAAATAGAAGAAAGAGAAGTTAAATAAAAAAAACAGGTAATATTTAAGTAATAATTGAAAATGAAAATATTTCACATCTGAGACAACGTTGATGAAACAGATGTACATGTACAGAAAGATTACAACAAGGTTAAAAGGATGTGATGTCAGAATTGTAAAGTGTAGAAAGGTTATAACAGTAAGATCAATTTTGTAGAAAAGGTTGAAACTGATAGAATAAAACATTTGAATGAATGAAAAGATAAAACTAGCTACACTTCTTTCTGTATCCATCCAAGAATTCCCACCTAAGAGGTGAAACTATTTAATGTTTACTTATTACTTTTAACTATGGTTGTGTCACAGTGCCTTTCTGAACAACTACAACAATGTAACTACCAAAAATAGTTCCACAATGTAGCTAGCTACATTACCCAATCACAAAACTAACAGAATGTAACTGTAAGATACAATGGGTGTGATGCCTAACTCAGTTTGAAGTAAATTTCAAAGCCCATGTATAGACCAGCTGACAGTAAGTTATTATTATTTAAAACAACCAGCTTTGACAACATAAAGCAACTTCTAGCTCAGATCTGGAATTACTTTCAATCATTGGTAGCTTTTTTATCTAAGAAGTTTGTAGTGCAGTGACACACCTGATGGTGTAACCACAATACAACAGGAGGGCTGTAGGAACTTAGGGGGCCAAACCAAAACTGGGCAATATAGCAGATTTATTCTGTGTTTATGATGTTTTGGGCAGACCTTTATACTTTTTTTTTTGAGGGGGGGATAAAAACTGTATTGATGGTACTGGACATGACCATCAAAAGTATAGAAAATTGTGGAATAAGGTATGGAGGACAGAAGAAACCACATTTGTGGAAGGTGTAGCCAGGCCTGTCCAGTTATCCTACTCAGATGCTTGACGTGTAAATATGGATTATTTGCCAGTTAACTAAGTTATAGATGCCACAATGCATGAGGACATGAGAATGAGCTGAAACAAAGTAACTGTAAACAATTAAGGACACCAGATCAAAGTTATGGGACTGTCAGAACAAGTGGTACTGAAACATCAGGGCCTGTTGATGATAATCCAAAAGAACTGAAATGATTAGTTAGACAACAAGTCACACAGGATGAAAGAAGTGAGCCACATTACATGTTTCATGTGTAATGTGAAGTGACATGTTCTCAGAACCTGCAGACAAATGCAGGTACAGGATGTCTGTAAAGGGGAACTGTTATACATTGGGAATGCTGGCCCTTACAACCTAGACTATTAGGAATTGATAGTTGTTAGTACATAAAGTAGGCAATACTCTGATAATGAGTCTGAGCCAAACCAGATCAAAGGAACAGCAAAGAGCCAAGCAGCTATAGGAGAACAGGATTTTCCTGGATTTTTGGGGTAAAATTCAACTGACAGTAGTCAGTTTGGCCAAAATGAGATCAGAGTTTTATTATTTAAAGAAACCAGTCCAAAGATTTATTGATGGAAAACCTTGCATTATTTTGATTAACACTAGTTCTCCAGCTATAGGTTTTCAACCTTACTTGGTAATGAAAGGTAGAAAGTTGCTTCCAGAAGTGAAGTAGAATTGATATGAACATCAAGTTCCAGCAAGAGGAAATTTTGAAGTTACCTTTACTGTTGGAAGTTCTTCTGTCTCTCATGTTGTGTGGGTAGTTAATATTGAGAAAGAGAGTTCCCAGTGTGCAAACATGATGAGGAGGACTCGTGGATGCAAGGTGAGGCTTGTTTCAAATAACTTTACAGTTTGTACAGGTTCAACTTCTGGTGATAACAAGAAGCCAGTAATTATGCTCATATGAGGTCTTAAGAGGAAGACCTTGTGACTGGGGCATATAATATAACGAAATGCTCCAGGGTGTGTCTCAAAGAATTAATGGTTAGACAATCAGATACTGTTTATTATAAGAAGCACATGGTTCATTAAGTATTCCTGTCATTCATTTATTCATTCTGTTGTTTGTTCTTATTGAAATTAAGACACACCAGACTTAGCGAGCAGTTAAATAAAAGCCATGAAAATAATAATTCATCCTCTAATTTGAAATACAAAGAAAATATTTGATATTCTTGGAAATAATTCCACGGTATTAATATGTGTGTATCTTATTTAAATACATTTCTGATGTTTTGGTAAAAGTGGTGTGACAATTATTTAAAACCTCAAAAACTTGAGAAAAGTATTCTTTATAAAGTTTCAGATGTGGTAGTTTGCTTTTTTATATATCTGTGTATTTTTGGAAGTAACGTGTTTTATGTAAACTATTGTAGAGATTTCAATACAAAAGTTTAAAAAAAATGATTATAAAAACTCGATTGGAGGAAAAAAACAACATTAATTGTTTTAGGTATTCCTGAAATGTGTCATAAATATTTGGACTGAAACAAATTCTGTAATGTTTTCTCAGTGTATTACAAGTTACAATAGCTTGAATACCGAGTTTTGTATTTCAGGCAGAGGTCCTGTTTCAGTGTACTTGGCCAGGATGTAGACAACAGTACGACACGTGTGAAAGTATCGAGGAACATGTTCGAACTGCTCACTTAGGGTAGGTATATCTGTGTACATACTTTTGTAAGCCATATTTTCCTGGTGATGATTATAATGTAACCGTTAAGAAACCTTGTCTGGTATCTAGATATGAGGTTACATTATTTGTAAATGTAATTCAATTGTTAGTGAAGTTACTGAATATTGAGTGCATTTATTAGTTTAGTGTTAGCAAGCTGTTTAATAGAAGAAGTGACGTTTATTGTGCCTATTCAGTTACTGGAAAGATTTGTAAGGAAATTTTGGAAGTGAGGCAAAAGTTATATCAATCAAGAATATTTCTTTGTGCATTTAGGCCTGTAACTAAAAGAGAAAGTAGCCTGTAGATAGGAAGAAATAAACAAATCCATTATTGTGAAACGAATTGGACTTGGCATTATTTTTACCAAAGAATTCAAAAGAACCCAGCCAAGGACAGAATACATTATAATAATATAATATTTTTCTTAATTAATTTTTTCTTTATGTATGATAAATAAAATCATTGCTCCTCTTTTGAGTTATTGTAAAGATTGTAATTATTTTTCAAGAAACGATTTAATTACAAAATTAAATGTAGTAAAAACTACTGTTTTCAATAAAAATTTAAATGTGACCTGAGGTTTTCGTATTTTTCTTACCTTATATTTTGAAACTATGTCACTGATTAGATCACTTATTATTTTGTCTTGTTGTATTTTTCGTTATGATAGCTACAGGTACGTGTGATGCAGAATTTATTTAAAACTTTACTTATTTATTGACTACCTAAAGTGTGGTTATAAACTAATAGAGAATATTTGTTCTAATATTATTTACATAAGTGAGAGAGTGAAGCCATTGCAAAAATAACATACATATTATATGGGACTTATAGTGGATAACAAATGATGTTAATCTAATTTGGAACTATAAAAATAGATATTAGTTTTATATTATCATGTTTTCATTGTAGTGAAGTGTATGTCTGAATATAGCAGGTATTCTGTTGGAGTGTAATGAAGATGTAATGAAGTGTATGTCTGAGTATAGCAGGTATTCTGTTGGAGTGTAATGAAGATGTAGTGAAGTGTATGTCTGAGTATAGCAGGTATTCTGTTGAATATTTTGTTGGAGTGTAATGAAGATGTAGTGAAGTGTATGTCTGAGTATATCAGGTATTCTGTTTGATTGTAATGAAGATGTAGTGAAGTGTATGTCTGAATATAGCAGGTATTCTGTTGAATATTTTGTTGGAGTGTAATGAAGATGTAGTGAAGTGTATGTCTGAGTGTAGCAGGTATTCTGTTGGATTGTAATGAAGATGTAGTGAAGTGTATGTCTGAATATAGCAGGTATTCTGTTGGGGTGTAATGAAGATGTAGTGAAGTGTATGTCTGAGTATAGCAGGTATTCTGTTGGAGTGTAATGAAGATGTAGTGAAGTGTATGTCTGAATATAGCAGGTATTCTGTTGAATATTTTGTTGGAGTGTAATGAAGATGTAGTGAAGTGTATGTCTGAGTACAGCAGGTATTCTGTTGGATATTTTGTTGGAGTGTAATGAAGATGTAGTGAAGTGTATGTCTGAGTACAGCAGGTATTCTGTTGAATATTTTGTTGGAGTGTAATGAAGATGTAGTGAAGTGTATGTCTGAGTACAGCAGGTATTCTGTTGAATATTTTGTTGGAGTGTAATGAAGATGTAGTGAAGTGTATGTCTGAATATAGCAGGTATTCTGTTGAATATTTTGTTGGACTGCAATGAAGATGTACACAAAAATTTGCATTGCTTGAAACATTTTGTTCACATAATGTGAAAAGGAAATTCTTCATGCCAGGACTGAGTTTCTTGTGATCACATTCCTTTCTGAATCTGATTTGATTTTATACGCAACTTTCAATAAAATTTGCTGGTAAATTTTAGACGAACCAAGCAACAAAAGACAGATCTGAATGACCATGAAGAGGAGTTTTATTACACAGAAATAGAAGTCAAGAAAGAGTCATGTTCTTCTAGCCCTGAAATGGATGGACTTGAAGACCCACTATCACCAATGATACTTACTACTTGTACTCCCACCATCAGTCACTTGGACATGTCAAAACCACCTGAAGAAAACCCAGAACTTAAAACTCAGCAACAGGTATGTTTATTTAATATTACCTAGTTACTGATCATAAAAAACAAAAAATCTTGGGTAATTTAAATGACAAGTTAGAAGTTATTAATAGTACAAAAATGGTATTTTTTATATTGTATTCCCAGACAAATGTATAAACGAAAGAGACTGGTTACAGACATATTGATGTTTCCTCTCATTTTAATTCTGAAAAACATTAATTTGAATTGTTGTTAATGACTGCAGATTGGTAACTTATGCTTGTCATGTTTTTGTTTTTATTTGTATTGTTTTAAACCTACTTGTTTGTGAAAGCACATTCCAATTTTATAAGAAATTGTCATACAATCCCCATCACATCAAACATACTCTTCCTTTCAGCTGTGGGGGCATTATAATATGACAGTCAATCCCTCTATTCGTTGCTGAAAGAGTATCCCAAGAGTTGACAGTGGGTGGTGATGACTAGCTGCCTTCCCTCTAGTCTTACACTGCTAAATTAAGGATGGCTATCACAGATAGCCCTCATATAGCTTTGGGTAAAATTCAAACCAAAACCAACACGATTTATGAGCATAATGAAATGGATTTGCTTTTGGGTGACATACAATGAGTTTCAACAGACCATTGGCCAGTGTTATTCTGTCGAAAGATGTGGCATATTACTCAAAAATAAAAGTCCTTCATTATGTGTATAAATAACTGTCTGTCTATGTACTGATGTTTTAAAGCCTAAACCTTTTATGTACTTGAACTGTAACATAAATTAGAATTATCTTGTTATTGTGACACAAAGGGATCACAACTTGTTTATTTGTAGCAGTACAGAGGTCATGACTCCTCTCTTACATCAGACCCTATCAGTATCCCTCAGGGACAAACACCAGTTATTCAGTGGTATCCACATCATTCTTATGTTACAAGCTTGCCAAGTAGCATGGTAAGAACTCTGTAATATTTTTTAAAATATGTAAATATAATGCATTTATTTTTGTTGTACATACAGCTAATAATGTTGATACAACCTTATTGTTTTATACATTGTTTGAATGAAGCTTTGTTATCAGTAATCTGCATGCCTATTGAGAGAATGAATGGGTTGTTATTAACTTCTCATGTAACTTGCTTCACAGGTACTAAAATATTATGGGTAACACCAAAGAAAAATCTATAAAAATACAACTTTAAAAGAAGAGGTGAATTGGTCAGGTTCGTATTGTTTTGCAAACCGAAGATATAAAACCTTGAGATTTCTGTCTCTGATCGATTTCATTCTTATTTCTGCATTTGGATTAATTACTAACTAGTACAAAGTTTACTCATTTTACAGTTGCATAAAATTACTAAGTGTTTTAGTATTAGAATGCTGTTTTAAAAAAAAAATTAAAACATTCATTATAATGTACAAAATTATCATTTCACTTTTTTTCTTGGTTATGTACACTGGCTGAGATAAATTGAAATAATAATAAAAGAAACATTCATAAATTGGCATTGTAACAAAAAAGAAACATTTCAATAATGGTTAATTTGAGTGTAAATTTTAGTAAACAAAACTTACTGTTCAAAAGCTTTAATATAAAAACATGTATCAAGATATCAACATGAATATTAATATGTGCAGCTTAATCATAAAACACGTTATCAGTAAAGATGATTATTTATTTTCCCCAGTGATTTTATTTAAAGTTTAACCTCAAAATGATATCACTATTAGCTAGTGAATTATTTAATCGTGTACGTAAAAGAGTGACGTGTTTATTTACATATTCACTCACGTTATGATAAATGAGCAAGTGATTTTGAAAATGTTTCCTTTTAAAGATCAAATTTAGAGATAGTTATTTAGATTTTTCCCTTAAATGCAGTATTATTGTTCAGGTAATTAAAAATTAAATTTTCATTATATTTATATATTATAAACCTGTTAGAGTTTACAAAGAATGAATTAAAACATGGTATAATGTGGTCAGATATGTTTTATATCACACAGATATATCCTTGAATTAAAAAAAAAATCAGACAACCAAAATAACGATTACCAGAAAGCAAGTAAAGTGCAAATTCTCAAAATAGTTCCTTTTGCATTATAATATTAGGTTTCACCCCACAAACATCCAAGACTTTGCACCAAGTCACTTTCCACTTCCCCTAAGAACTCAACACAACAGCGAAAAGTCCGTTTGGAAAGCCGTAAGTGTCGCAAAGTTTATGGTATGGATAATAAAGACCTGTGGTGCACTCAGTGCAAATGGAAGAAAGCGTGCATCAGATTTGTTGACTAATGCTGAAAGACTGCAGTGGGAGAGCTAGATAGCAAACTGTTTTGTAATCTACAGTAAAGATCTCATAAATATTTTATATTTTACTTTCCAATACGCATTTTGAGATTCTTCTATATTGTCAGTGGTGAAATTATTGTGTGGTGTTAAAAGAAAGCAAAAACTGACAGCACACTGATACTGTGCAATGCTATATATTGCAACTGATTTTACAGAAATAAGACAAGGTTTTAGCAACTAAAAGTTGTCGTGCAATTTATGGCTTAGCAAGTCTTACTGATGTGTTTTCTAACTGATATATCACTGCTTTATGAATAAGGTATCGCTTTTTTTAGCAAACACATTATTAAATTTAACAACAACCATGTTGAAATATTGCTCAAACATAGTATAAACTGCGCTAATTACTTTTATTTCTTAATAAGTTTGGAATAATTGGTACCAAACTAGAGGTGGAGGCTAGAAAAACCACCCGACTTTGAATATTTTGGTTTAAAATATTCCCACCTGGCTTTGCTTGCCAGATATTCCTTACCCTTTTATATTTTTAAACAAATTTAGGTATCCATAGCTGGAAATATGGTCTCTTTATGTTTGATGTAAGTTACGTGTTGTAGGAGATATGCTTCATTTATTTTGTTTTGTTTTTTTTAACTTGCCAAAAATGTGTTAGTGATTTGAATTGAAAATATAAATAAATTTGAATATACATATTGGTTTGTTTTTACGAGATAGATTTATTAAGTGTATTTTATAATTGTACTGTGTGCATTTCGTTAGTTAACAAAATCTGAAATGAAAAATTATGGAGTCTCTTTACCTATTGCATTTAATAATAAATCGATAAGAATTATATAACTGTATTACAAATACTCACTAGTGTCAGTAACTAGGATTTTGTAGCATATTTATAATTAAAGCTAGTATCGCGAGTCAGTTTGTGTTGCACTTTGACTGTAAAAGATAGGTAGCATTTTCATATAACGTTTATAACACGAATACCTTTAATTTGTTTGTAATATGTGAAAATTTTGATAATTTGAAAACAGTTTACAAAGAAAAATTGCTGAAAAGTTAGTTTTAATTTGTTTTTAGGAAAGAATGTGTTCTGTAAACTGATATTTGTGGAATAGCTTCTTTAATTTTGGGTTCCTAAATATTGAAACTTTGTGAATAATTTACAGTATTACATGATACTAGGATAATTCTGCTCGTTGGAGAAAACAAACTTGAAGTGTCTTTTATTCATGCAAGAAAGCATTATAAAGAGTTCGTAAATAAACTAAAAATTGTTGTTATAATGTCACGTGTAATTATACACAATATTAATACTATTTAATGCTGACAGATGAAATCAAACTAATTAGCTGTTAATTTTCAGTGTGTGATTACTGCCGTTATTCTTTATTTTGTAAAGCAATGTTTGTACGCAAATGACTGAGAAACAAAAATTTCAGTCTCACAAGTAGGCACTTCGTACAAACCCTGATTAGAATCGTAGATACAGGCAGAGTTATTCTGTTAAACTAGTTCTAGCTAGATGGTTGATTAATTTCTCTGTACTCTTTTTATAAATAGAATTTTAATAGCACGAAGCTCAGGTGCACCATTAATAATTTACGGATTGTCGATTTGTTTAAAACGTACGTTAAGACAATCGGTAAGCCTTTTTTATTCAGTGTATGAACACTGTAGGTAACAAATAGCACCTCAGTGTACAAATTGCCAGACATGCTATGCATTATACTCTTTATCCTTTGGATATTAACATTTATAAACATTAAACTTTTAAATAAAGTTTTCTATGAGAAAAAGGTTTTATGTTAAATTTAAAGAAACTCTTAACATTTTTGTATTACGTTTTCTATGATAATTGTTATATGTTAGTATAAAGTGGGATATAACATTCAAATTTGATAGTTTTTGTAGTTCTGCTGACTGATCTCAGAGAGTAATATTTCTTCATGATGATAGAACATGAATAAATAAAATAACAAGCCCTTGTTCTTATATATTCACATGCTTTGGGTGATAATATATCAAGTTTACAATAAATATTTTAACATTTATCAGTTTTGTTTTTGTAAATATAAAAATCCATCTCTTACTAACTAAGTGACTCAGTGGCTTATACAGTTGAAATAAATACGGAGTTATAAATGTTGTTGATTGCCATGATCGTTATACATTGAGGAATTAAAAACAAATTTGGGGTAAATTACCTATTCTAAGGAAACTGTAATTTATGTCTACTTTAATGAAAAGGTTTAACCTAAATTTGTTTGATATCATTTTGAGTACTACTCTGTAAGTTTATTAATATTTCTACAATTTTTGTTAACTTAAGTATACAGTCTATTTAATTATGTGGTCCATGTTTACTGACATGGTCAGTATTAGCCATGCCCCTTAGTGGTTAGCATGATCAGATAGTGAATTTGAGGGTTGTGGTTTGTTGTCTAATGTTTATTACACTGGGTTTATTGGCATATTTCGAGGGGGATGATGAAGTCCCACTATTCTGTTAAATACAAGTAGATCAAGAGTTAGGGGAGGTCGCTGCCGACTAGCTGCCATCCTTTTAGACAAGCAGTTCAAAATTAGAGATAAGGGTAAGTTTCTGCTTTCTTATAATCCTGTGTGACTTCCATCGTACTGTTGGAAAGTAAACAGGTCACAACTAATATAACATAAACAATCATTAAACGTTTTTTAATGAATCAGTAAAGGAACTTATGACATTAGTTTTTGCAGGCAACAAGGTTATGAGGAGAAGATATTTAGAGTTTTAATTACAAAAAAAGGCCGCGTGGTTGGTCAAATCGACCAAGCCCGTGTTCTGAGAGATAACGTGTTTTGTTGGCTGATGCAACGTAATCAGTACTAATTAATAATAAGCTTGTATATTATAATGCCTTTTTTTGTCATTCAAAGAAATGAAAAAAAAATGACAGTTAAGTTATTGAACTAAATAAGTAGAAGCCCTTCTTATGTTTGAGGATATTTACCCTCAGGGTTAGCCATGTTCAGATAATCAGTTATGTAGCCTTGCTTAGAGATTCTAAAACAAATCTAATTCATAAACCAACAGATGTAAAAAAAAATCTAAACTGTATGGAAATAAGTGCCTTAATAAGTAACATTTTTATATAACTAAAAATTACTTGAAGGTAACATACCACTTGTTTTGTTCTTCTTTTAACTGAGTAAAACTTAATGTCTTAATGAAATTAAGACTGGTTTATTTTCAGTTTGATAAATTTTACACAGGCTATGTGCATTTCCAGAGGTTGTTTTCAGTAATAATATTAAAACACTGTTGGAGCCTCATTGTGTCATTACAGAACACGTTGCCACATCTGACAACCATGAATCTTCAGAATATATCATCAGTTGTTGTTTTTTTTATTTTAATAGTAAAAGGCTGTCATGGTTATCATAATCTACCAGTGTACAAGGGCAGTTAGTTTTCCAACTGTACAAAGGATAAAAGATATTTGGTAGTAATATGGGTATTAGTATACCAACAGAATATTTATTCACAGCTTAAAACTTTTTTTAAACACTGATTCTGTAACGTTAATAATAGAAGGGCATTTTATAGAATAATTTAAACATTAAACTTAACACAAGTGTAGTGTAAGGCTTAGCTGAAACACCACTTGATAAATTTGCCTTTGGCTGCAACTCATTGTCACATCTGTATTAAACTATTTTATTGTTGCATCATCTAGGTTATAAGAAAAAGAAACAAACAAATGAACATGAATATTAAACATTCAAGTTAAGCACCAATAGTTCACTCAAGAAGAATCAGGTAATGATTTTGTGGCTAACCAGCAATGTACAGAAAGGAAGAGTGAAAGTTACAGAGGGAGTAAGCCTTATTTAATTAGTTATTTTATAGCAATTAAATAGAAAAAAAACATTTAAAAATAATGTTAGTGAATAAAAATGTCAATAGAATATTTGATCCAGAGAAAAGGATTTAATTGTAGGACATTTTATGGAGATAAATCCAACAAAAATTGAAACAGATTTTAAATGAAGAAACTATTTAAACAGTTCAAAAAATTAAAGTTTTCACCTTTAAGTAAGAAAGATCTATCCTTCAAAAATACTTGGGTTATAGACTGTTGTGTTTTTGTACAGAAGTGGAATAATTATTACAAGAATTCATTAACATGAAGTGTGATGAAAAATTTAATTTGGTAGTTTAATGATGTGTTAGGTTAAAGGGTTATAGTGGATTTTCAGAAGTTTTGGTGCAGTTCAAAATTTACCAGACTGTGGGATGTAACTTCCAAATGGGTTGCAAAAGTTTTCAGCTGGAAGTGTTTGTGGTTGAAGACATTGTGTATTAATAATTTTTCATTTTAAAATGCACAGAAACCAATCCAAATCTTATAAGGGTGTTTTATTACAGTGGTTAAAAAACTTGAGGAAAGACTGTAGTACGTATTATGTCAACATGGTTAAAACTGGTTTGACCATCTTTATGTGTATCATGATTTCTAAGAATGTTAACCATTAGAAAAAAAAGTAAATTTTATTGTCACTTGAAAATAACCTGCTCCTATGTGTCACAAGTATCAAAAGTGTAACAGTTGTTGTCATCCAGGTAGAAACGTATCATTTCCATTAAACTATATTTCATTGTTTGAATACATTTTTATTACACTATTATTTCATGTTATAAATATTATTCTTATAAGTATATTTTGAAGATTGGTAAAAGAAAGGGTGTGTAAAGAGTGTAAGTTTGGGAAACATTGATGTTGGTAAATTATTATGTTAAAGATTATAAAAATAGAAATATTTCAAAAACACGGTTATCTGTGAAAATATATAATTTTTCTTTTAATAACTTAGGAATAATTAGGCACAATTTAAGCAGTGTACATAAGGTTATGCCAATTGTTTTTTTAAATGTTATTTATTTATGACAGTTAAGATAATTTTAAGTGGTAAATTTTGTGCTAATGAAAACCCTGATTATTCCATTTACCCTTTTCATTTTAACCAAGGCTAACAATGTTAAAAGTTCTAGAAATGGACTAATTCTGTAACATCACAGTAACTATTTTCACACATAGAGGCCTCAGTTGAATGTTGCTAGTGAAGTGTGTAATGAGTTTTATTCTGTATATGATATGTCTCATTAATAGTGAAATATTTTCAAAGTATAATTTTGTTAAGTTCTTTCTATCAAGTTCATTCTAGCGTCTTTCCAATGTTACTCATAAACTGTTTACTTCATGAAGGTACAAAGGACTTCTGCACTTTGATTATATTCACTAGTACTTGTTGTGTATAGTACTGTAGCTACCCATGTGAAGATACGTGATCTGTTGGATGTTTTACAGTTTACACGAGTCTCAGTTTAATGCCATTCGTACTTTGCGGATAATGTACGACCGCTCTCACTTTTAAAACCAAATAACACAAGTTCAAAAGTGCCGGATATTTTTTCTTAATTTGTCTAACGTAAGAACTTAAAATATAAAGGTTCTCGGTTTTAAAGCATTCTTAGTTTTACGTGACTTAACGTATAGTTAACCTCTTCATTCTTATGTACGCTAATTTGCTTCTATCACATGTCTATTGAAAGAAATCTGTTACAATATTTTAAAGATAATTTAGCTTGTAAGTGTCTTAAGCTAGTTCTTCCAATATTTGACATTTAAAATTGTTTGTAACTTTTTCTATACGACTTTGAGCAATTTGTATGTGATTTAATATTTTACTTAAGTTTCCCTTGTTGCTTTTGATGGTTTTCACTGTCGGATTCACATTACAAACTGTTTATATAATGGTGGTTATCATAAAGTGTACAAATATTATAGTAACAGATACAATTTAAATCTAAGATATTTTTTCTAGACCTTGTTTTGTTGAATGAAACCTCTTCTTTGAGCACCAAAATACACCCAGTCCTTTCAAGGTTTTATTCAGAATATTTGTCATCTCTGGTAGTTATTTTATCTTTATCATATTTGCTATAAGTCCAGTATTTTGTTTGAATGATGTAAACTCTAAATCCTTGTTTGTTGCTGTGTGTTTGACAGGATAAGAATATTCACATTTTAATTTCTAAAATATTAGTAATTTAACTAGAAATATGTGAATTTTAAGGTATGTTGTGTATGTAAACATTTGAATAGTGTTAACAAAGATATGCAATCTTATTCAGTGTAAGCAAAGTCGTCAGTATGGATCTCAAGACCCTTGTATTATAAATGTGTATTCTTTAAACTCTTTGTTTTTTAGGCTTGCATAAACACAGTTTTTATAAATTTATAATGTGTTGTATATCAAATAATTAACGTTTCAAAGGGCTTATGAATATTTGAGAAGTTGGGACGTTTCTCCCTGAAGTTACGTGTTTATCACCTATAGAATTGTGTAAACACCAGCTAGAGGAAATATGTAACAACTAACTTGGTGAACCAGTGTGTGTGACAAAATCAGATCAGTTTTACAACAGTATATTGTACTACATACCAAACAAGGAGTCTTCAGATTGTCTAAACCTCTGTAGTGCTCTCACTTTTTGATTTTTTTTTTATATTCAGGAAAAGGCTTAGCTAATGGTATTGGATTGTATTAGTTTGTAAAGGTAAATGCACTTTGCACAGTGCAGCAAAAAACGGCATTACTAGGCCAAAGAGATCAGTAGTAAACATGTATATCACGGACCTGCTTTAATTAGAGAACTGGTACCATTAATAAAAGTCAGGTGAGCAATAGTATCCCAATATAAAGTTTAACCTAAAGCAATATTTTAATTCTAATGTATATGAAATAAGATTACACTGTAATCACTTTTTGTCTCCCAGTGTTTAGAAAGTATCTTAATATACATGACAGTTGTAAGTTTTGGAGTTTCTGGATTACATTCATTGAAAGATAAATTAACTACAAAGAATACTCACACATGTATAAATTTATACCTTTAAGAAATATGATAATTATGATTCTTCTGAAATTAAAAAAACTGACAGCTTTGCAAGAGCACATTTTTTATATATTATAATTAATACAAGTGGGAAATAATACAAGTGAAATGGAACATTTACTTAGTTTGAAAAATTCAGTTCCTTTGTCATAAGAACAGATGATGTATTCATAGCAGTGTTCCATCTTTTGTAGGTCATATTATATATATATTATTAATTCATGTATTTAAGTTCTTGATTCATTTTGTAGAAATGGGAAATTACTAGTTTTAAAGGAAAAAGAATTTCTATTAAGTGTCTGTTAGTGTATTCCTATTGTGGAAAGGTCAGACTTTGTACAATTTGACATGATAAGATTAGAAGTTTCATATAGTTATTGTAGGTGAATAATTTTGTTATGGTACTTCACTACAGAAGAATGTTCAAGATTATAATTTTGACATTCAAAATTTTATATATTTTGTTTTTTTGGGCAAGAAGTTTTCATGTTATGTTTAATATGTCTTAGAAATGACTTGGTCTCTTTCAGACTGAATTAAAAGTAGACAATGTGACAATTATTTACTGCTTTCTTAAATAAGTTTTACATAAATTGTGAACAATTGTATAACAATTTACAGTTTACCAAAGCTGTGTAGTAAGAAACTAATTTTGGTGTAAGAAATGCACAGATTGATGGAGAAAAGAGATGCAGACGATCATAGATGAACACTTACAAAGATAGTCAAGGAAAAGGGTTACAATCTGTGATCTTCAGCAATATGGCAGAATGTAACATGTGAGATAATCCGTGCATATTTACAACAATATGCCTAAATTTAAAAGCTATGTGGGACTGAGAACTAGGAGATAAACCAGGCAAAATTATACCTAAACTTCTCACTGGTTTTAAGATATCTTCAACATGAACCCACAACACCTTATAACACTTAGACTAAACAGATGTTCAGACAACCCTCATATTTAGACATGGCTAATCCACAGGAAGGCAACCAGTTAGCAGCACTGACCACCTCTAACTAAATAGTGGGACTGACTGTTACATTACCCCCTCATCCTAACTCCACAGATCAGTATGAAGCACATTCAGTGTCATACCATGACCTTAACCTTTCACTCTAGAGGCAAGCATGTTGATTATTTAGCACACTGGTGTTTTAGGAGATTCTTTTGTATGAACATATACATGTTTCTGTGTGTTAAGAAACAACATTTCAGAGGAACAGTGATTAACTTGAATTTGTAAATAAATGCCTTGTATGTCAAAACAGAATTTCACAATCTGTGTGCTATCTAGCAAGTATGGTCGTGTTCTTTGTGATACATCACGTAGTGCATATTTTTGTGTATGTTAAAAGTTACAATTTTGGAGATATTATACACATTACAGGAATTCTTTCTTAGTTCCCTAATGTCAAATAAACATGGAAAATTGTTGATGATATTTGTAAACTGTTTAAAATTGAATGTTTATAAAAACTTAAAAAAATATATGGTAAGGTTGTAACTATAAAATTGTTCATTGTACTTTTATCTATGAAAATTATTTCTTTAGACCCTTTGAAAGATGAAGTACAAGATAGAAGTTGTGTGCTGCATGTTAAATATTCTAGTATGTAAAACATGATTCAACATATATTCTTAAATAACTCGAGATACGTAGCTGTTGTTAATGTTTCAATAGCAATGTAATGGGCCTAATAATAATACCTTTACTGGTTTGTGAAAGACATTCACTTGCTAACAGTTGTTATAAAGAATGGGTTACGACCGTTACGTAAATAGTGTTTATTATTGCTGCAGTTTGTTGTATTCCAGTTGGCTTGAGCAAAATGTGCTGACGATAGATTTGACAAATATAGTATGGTTGAAACACTATTATTTTACACCTTCCTAATTTTTGAACATCTTCGTGGAACTAGGTAAAGAATCTAGAGTTAATGAATATAATAGGCCTAATAATAATGTTGTACAACAAGCATAATTAATTAATAGCTATATTTGCTGATATCAGATTAAGTATCTTTTGTTCGTGTTATAACTTTCAAGCATAATTTTCTCTTTTTGACACTGACTGCCTGACCTGATGCTTTTGTGGAAGGTTGCATTTATATATATAAACCAAAACAGTTAAGCCTTGTTTTTCCTTATCTCTATAATATGTATCTTGGTGATCTCTTATGTCACCATACAACACTTAATTGGTTGACATCTAAGACTGGTGTAAAATACATATTTACGATCAAAGTATTCATATATTCTTTCTTTCTATACAAGTCATACCATATGCACAATATAGATAGAAAAATTTTATGATCCCGAGAAGTGTTGAATTAAACTAGCATTCATTTCTTTAAGCCTATCAATATGAAAACACTAAACATAATGTGAGAAATGTTATTCATGAGATGGGTTTAGACCCAAGAGAAAGAAAAATGTTTATAGCATTATTAACTTATCTTTTATGACCCATATTAAACTTAAAATGAAAATTTTTAATTTTTTTTAACTTTAACTATGATACTGAACTGTTTTGTGTAGATAAACACATTTATTACTGCATTTATTGTTCAATTAAGACAAATCCCTTTGCTAACAAGGTTAGTTAGAAATTAACGTTAGTCTATCAAAGAATGTTAGTTTAGGTAAACTGTATGTTTTTGTATGAATGTTTTGTAATAACTTTGAATTCTTTGTTGTAAAAAAGTTTTCAAAACAATTTTGTATATAATGTCAGTGTTTATTACAATAAAAACCTTGAATGATTCGTATTATGTATGAATGTATTGTAGAGCACTGAAATATTAAGACTTCCATTATCAAAATAGCTAGGACTAAAAAACAAACCGATTTTTTAAATAATATTTAAAGTAAGCAGGAAATGTACGTTAAACATTAATTAGATTTGCAAAAACTGACATATTTCACAAGCACTGTTTCCAATAGTTGTTTCAGTCCAGGTGTGAAATGAATTTTCTCACATACATCAAAATCAAAGGTGTACTACCAGTTCTTTTCTGTGTTTTGTATGGAGGGTATTTTTAGACGGTATTTGATTGGATGAAGAAACACTGGTCACGAGTGCTAAGTTAATCAGTGTATTATTACTTGCTGAAAAATTCAAAAAGGCTAAAACAGATTTTGAAGATTTGTTTTAAAAATTTCAATCAAACTTACAAAGAATGTTTCCTTCTCTTAAACTTTACATACACAAGTTAATATTACTGGTACATTCGGTGGTTTCTAATTCATTCAGTCCATTTATGAACAGTTAGTATGTTCTTGTATTTTACAATGACAAGCTAATACATCTTGTTGTTGTTTTTGAATCAAGCACAAAGCTACACAATGGGCTATCTGTGCTCTGCCCACCACGGGTATCGAAACCCGGATTTTAGCGTGTAAGTCCGCAGACATACCGCTGAGCCACTGGGGGGCTCTAATACATCTATAACCAGTAAATGACAGTTGTTTCACATGTTAAAATAAATCATTATTTCACTTAATTATTCTATAATTTTAACTACACAATGTAAGAACAAACGTGATTCATTCAAATCTTGTATAATCTCTAGCCTGTAAATTGCTTTATAATAATTAAAACGGAGTATATCCATGAGTTAGACAGTACACAGGAGTGCAGGTGTAAACATTACATTGATAATCTGAATACACAGTAGGTAAAGGAAAGAGTGGCCAGTGACAACAAAATTTAAATCCAGTTTCTTTTATTCTGTTTACTCTACAATATCAAGGCAGTAGATGACCACAAAATGAGTTAGTGGCCTTTAATTAAAGCCTCAACCATGTACAGTTTACACCACATGAAAATAATGCTGTTTTTGCATTATATAACTGAGATCAGGTTATGTATTTTCGTTTTTAACGAGTGCCAGCAAGATCATACAACACACTATACATTTAACAAGCTTATCACAATACAGTGTCAGTTACTATTCTACCTGTTTGAATATTAATATCTTAACATAAAACAACAGTTCAGTACAATTCATTACAGATGAAAATAAGTTATTTCAAATTCAGGTAATTTCATCTGAAATACGTGTACTAATACTCTCAGATTCAACATTTAGTAAAAGCTGTTTTAGGGATGCTATGGTTGAAAAGAAAACTTGACATTTTTCATTAAGTCAGCCAGTTTTTGAATCTGAAACTGATTAGATCCATCGACTTATCAAATATTTCAGATGCTTCTTGAGTGATAATGTGTTTTGCAGTACAAAAGTGTGTACACTAAGCCACATGTAAGTTAAGATTCTGATGACCTATTCACTTTGCATGACCTTATTCATCAAAAGTTTACACCATCCACCGAGATGTCTTTATGGCCACAGAACAAGAGATTAATATAATAATCTATTCATTTAATATCACATTAAATACAAAACTGAGTTTGTTGAAATAGAAAGATACAGCTCAGTGTTCTCAAAAATGAAGGTAACAAATAAAGGGTGAGTCAACTATGCACTTTCTAATCTATAGAAGCAGCAATTATACGCACGTTACTACAAAGAGAATGTTTTAACAGAGTAAACCATTTAAATGCACTCTAAACACAATCCTGTAATTCGGAAGGATATAAGTGAATGTATCATGCAACATAACATAGGGGGACAACCAACAACAGCTATCAAATATTTCCAAAGGAACAAAATTTTACCAATTTCTGAAACAATTTGTTTTGTTTAATTTGTAAAATAACATATTAAATAAATAATATATAAAAATGTTCTGTGTACCTTTAAAAACGAAATTAAACAAATTTTCTTTTTCCACATTCCTTTTGAAATTGTATTGTCTTCAACCCAGCAACATTATGTCAATGCTGTGCATACAACAGCTGAAACTATTTATATTAATCCTGTCTTTCATTAAAAAATGTCAGAGGTTATTAAGTAATAGAGTTTCTATGTATTTTTAAGGGCTTTCATGGGATATTCTTGGCCAATCTACATGTAAAAAAATCTATACTGACCAGTGATAAAAATTGTGCTTGCTAGCTTCAAAACTGACGTCAAAGTGACACGTAAAGTAGGTAAAAACTTACTGTACAATCACAGTATATAACCAGCATATTATTATTCCTTTTCCAAATATAGTATTGAAAAAAATAGTTTTATTTTTAAATTACACAACTATTTCTGGCACACTACATAGTAATCACAAAATTTTCATTCTTAAAAAAGCCTAGCCTTAAACTGTAATCTACTCATGGATGGAATCATAAATCTATGTGGACAAAGTTGTTTTCATTACTATTACAGTATTATGTTTCTTCAAGAAATGTTTCACACCATGAAAAGAAAAACGACTATAATACTAGGAAGGTAAAAACAACTACGTTTATATCTACCCTTCTCCAAACAAACAAATATCAATAACTGATAACAACACTACATAACACGAAGTTAACATATAGTATGTGTGTGTAAAATATCTGTGAAAATAAAAACGGGGAATGGATTCAGGATGAAGTAACTACAACTGAAACATGAAATAAACCACCAAACTGATTAGTTTTACCGTTTTTACAAATCATAAACCACACGAAAAGTTTGTACTGGGAAAAGTGAAAATGAAATTTTTAAAATGGTCCTCCATAAAAGAAGCAATATATAACCAATTCTGGTCTCTCCGTAGGCTGAAGAAATAGACCACAATTGCAGGTAAATTATCTTGTAAATTGTTTCAATGATAAGTGACATTTTGCAAAATAAGACTTACACATATTACGTAAATTTCCTCTCAAAATAACAACGTTTTAAATAGAAAATCGAAATAAGTTATAACATACACAGAACCGGGGTGAGTAAATACCACAAGCACAACAGTGATACCATGTAACTACAGCTCTGCACGACTTCAGGTAATTTTAATAATCTACCAACTATAGAGGGTTAATAAGACTAGCTGCTATTCAACAAATTTCTTGGACATCAATAGTTTATCACAAGATTCCACTTCAATCAACACGAAGAATGATATACATACAGTGTTTTGGAAATGATGAAGATGCTACTGTAACCTAAGGGTGTTCAGGTACTTTCTTGATACTAATGGCAAGGAAAAGATATATTTAATCATTGCTCAGTGAACTATTCATTATTTAAGACCTTATTCAAAGAGAACTTAAAAGGACTATTTGTGGAGTTACAGCATTTTACACACGTGGTATGCCATTTGAATGGAAGAAATATTTCACTTGGCTTTTGATATAAAACGGTTGAAAGAGTTATCCGTAAACATGAAATAACAAACATTTTCTCCTATGACTTCGCTGGAATGTGTATATTTATTTAAAGAATACTGTTAGTTTATAAGCATTTACAGTTTAAAAATAAATTGTTTCTCAGAAATATGGAATGTTCCACTTTAGTTATTACTTCAAGTCACAGAATAATATATAAAAATCAGTGACAAGTCCACCAGTCTGTCTGTAATTTACATAAGACATCAAAGTCAAAATGTTGCTGCCTGTTGAGAAATACTAACTTCTTTACTACAAGAAAATTATCCACTACCAACATCATGGTCAGTATAAAGTAGACACAACAGAGATAATGTCGAACACACACAGCACACTGAATATAAAAAGCCACAAATTTTAAAAACAGTTGATTTTCATCAAAATCAAAACAAAAAATAAACGGGTACACCTGCTTTATAAACGTTCAAATAAATTGAGAGGCCAGCCCCCAACTATAAGCAACGATACAAGTTTAAACATAACATGCAACCTTAATCGGTCAAAACTATCGATGAAACAAATCTGACGTAAGCACCAACTCGACAAAACTACACATTTCCTTCCCTGATAACAAATTTTTATCTTTTCTTTGGACGCCTCTTCCTCTTCTTCCTTCCTGGTGTACATGCTATTTCAGAGAACAAGTCATCTGCTGGACAATTATGGACTGAAGAGGTCAAATTATTTTCAGAATTAAGGATCTCTTCTTCATCAGAAATCCCTGGTTCACCAAATAAAACAGTGTACATTAGTTGTTAAAGATGAAACAAGTATTGACTCTGCTATGTTTTTACTATTTCTTCATTCATTATGAATATTTTAACGATTTCCAGCCATCATCTCCAAAAACACAAGAATTCTCTCTAAGACCTAAAATGAGTTTAAGAACTTGTAGTATCTGTCTTATTCTCAAGTGATTACAGTTAAGTAAAATACAACATTTTAAAATATGGGATAAAAACAAGAAATAATAACTGTACTCACAGAAGAAACTTTACCCAACACAAGATTGAAAGATAAAAACCATGGTAACATAATTTGGAGTTCTGATCTATGTATATAACTTACTTTGATCAATTTACGTGCCAACTGTAATTAGCTGAAGGGTATAAAAGTAATTTTGTAAAGGCCTCTGGTTTCTTTGTGTTGTATTTTGAATATAACAGAACAAAAGGAAATAAGTTTAGAATACAAAGAGATAGAGTGGTCAGAATCCAGTTAAGACAGTTTTCTGACAGGGTGTTTGGCTTATGAAATTAGTTGCTGACCACAGTGTGTATGTGAGGGCTACTTGTAGAGAAAAGAAATAATCATTTCCTGATAAAAAATATAAAGGACAAGTTTGAATTTCTATCTTTTTCTAGAGTGAGTATGCAAGGATTTGGTTTGCTTGAAATTTTGCACAAAGCTACACCAGGGCTATCTGCACTAGCTGTCTCTAATTTAACAGTATAAGACTATAGGGAAGGTATTACCAGCCACTGCCAACTCTTGGGGTAACTCTTTTACCAACAAATAGTGGGATTGACCATCAAACTATAATGCCCCCACAGCTGAAAAAGT
Source organism: Carcinoscorpius rotundicauda (assembly GCA_011833715.1). Lineage (NCBI taxonomy): Eukaryota > Metazoa > Arthropoda > Merostomata > Xiphosura > Limulidae > Carcinoscorpius > Carcinoscorpius rotundicauda. Next base: position 6,319,364 of record CM022398.1, read on the forward strand.
GAACATGTTTGGGGCGACGGGGATTCGAACCCACGACCCTCGGATTAAGAGTTGAGCGCCTTAACCACCTGGCTATGCCGGGCCTGTAGAGAAGTAAAAAGCATCTACACAGAAACAGTTTCCTTGAAATAAAATCCCAGTTTCGTTTGACAATCAAGGGCACAGTTAAACATGCTTATTCACAGCTCTCATGGATTCAGTGTTTATATAAACTTATTAGGAGTGTAAGGTCTAACTGTTGATTGATCATCGGTTTTCTGCACATCACACTTATCACATTTACAAATACACCCTGCAGAAAGATCTCCATCATTGGCTGATGCACAGACCAAAAGCTATAAATACATCATCCATTTATTGCTGGGACCCATCAAGTGCAAATAATTCTTGCTTGGGATAGGTTGAAAATGTTGGGAAAACTACTGCTAGGAATAAAGTCACATCTAAAGCTCTACCACGTTTATTTCAATGAACTTGGAAAATTATAGTGTTAACCACCTTGTAAAACAAGGTAAGTGTGTGGAGACTGGGTGAAATGTTTATGTCACCCGCATTACAAGTAGAGTTGTTGATACAAACTCGAGTCATTGTAAATATTATACGTACTTGTACTTTACGTGTTTCTTTTTTAGGATCAACAGACAACTTAAAATCTTATCAAAAAACGAGAAATTTTGTCAGTAATGAAAGTTCCACAATTAAAGAAGACAACAAGCTAAAACGTATATATTTCTTCAAACAGATATAAATTGTTCACTCACTTTACTAAAGTAACTTACAACAAGCAGCTCAACTGATTAAAGGCTATTTTAAATTTTCAATTACTTCTCGTTTACTCTTCAAGTTGAATCATTAGAAAAAATAGGCTTACAAAAATTATTCATAAAAGTAACTTTGTTTTTACTTATTTAATCAAAATTCTAAAATTACCTTACCATTCTCATCATGACCATTCTCTCGAGACTTTAGTTCTAGAGCTATCACTTTTTCAGTTGTGGTCTCAATCTGGGAGATGAAAATGTTCAGACATTTAGAAGTGTTAATAAATCATTTCTAATGTGACTATTTACCGAACAAGATATAATAACCTTCTAACATTACCCAAGCATCGACGTGATTTCAATGGCTTTTTACGTGCCTTTCCATTAAATAGTAGGCTCTCTGTATTGTTAGTTGTAATTAAATATCCCACCAGAATTATTCAAATTATCAATTAATTGAGAAAAATTTCATTCATAAACTCGTACCCATTTTTCATGTCTCATAAATTATTTTGTCACGTCAGATAAAACAAAAACTTCTGTGTGCTTGCATTACCAAATGAGCATTTTTTTTTTTATTATTATTATTATTACAAATCAGGAACAGTCATCAGAAACTCTATAGTCACAGTAACCACACTGGCCTGTGTCAAAGGGAAACAACAGTGGAAAATGACAATTATTTATCGTAGATCATTAGCTGGAAATGACCAGTTGCTTTGTTACTTTACTACATGAAACATCAAATTTGAAATGTCTGTAAATATTTTATTTTACCATGTTTCATAGACAGATAACGTTACTGAGTTAAGGAAATGTCGGGCTTATATGTAGCAGTATATTTTAATCTTCTGATGTAGTTGGTTTGTAACTGCATATATTACACCCACACACAACTATATTAACATGTGTTACGGAATAAATGAGACATTTACATACACGAATTAGAGTGTTTTACACAAGCCACATTGAAACTCACAAAAGCATCATTACAAGTATCTTTGTCAATCTTGGTATCAAATCTGAAACGTTAATATGATTTAAAGGTACCACACACTTCCATCTGTTACACCTTTACACTGATGTTTTCTTTCTTTTAATTTTGAATTTTCATGTCACTTTTGGTTACCAAAAAAGAAAACTGACAAACTTTGACTTATTTTTGAGAACCTTCCTCTTACTTTGGTCACTTTGGGCAAGAAGTGATCCATTACATAGTTTTATACACTCCTGGTACCCAATCTTAAGAGACAGCCTTCAGAAAACATAGTCTGGTTGGTTAACTCAGCATGCGTGGGCAAACCAAACTCAGTTCTATGTAACTTACGAGTTACTGACATGATACAACTCACAAAAACTTCACCTTCAGAACAAAACTTTGTACTTTGTTTCAAACAGTTCTATATATCTATTATACAAACAACAATTTACTATCATCATTAAGAATACGGTTGAAAAGTTTTAGATGTATTCAACTAAAATAGTAAGTGAACAGAAAGAAGAAAATATGGTCAGATATTTTTCCTTGTTTTTGTAAAACTGACTGAAGAACACTAGCTAGAGAAAAGATGATTCTAAAAACATACGTTTACTTGATTGATATGCAGGTTATGCACATTACACAGAATTTGTTTGATTAGAACAAAACATTAAATCAGAATTATAAATTCAAATCGGCAGTACCACAAATTGTGACTTGACTTGTACAAAACTACATACTGTTTTAATAATGAAAAACACCGGATAAAGCTTTGTTAAAAAGTCTGTGAACTTTGTGCTATAGTTAAAAAAAAGACAAATTACGAATAAAAACATTTTCAAAAAAATTATATAGATGTATGGAAAGCAATAATCCATCAAATAAATAAATAAATGTGCAAAATATTAAAAAAAAAAAATACGGGTTGAAATAGTCCTAAACAAAACATAACACTAAATATACAAGTACAAAAATACGTAAAAATTTGGGAAGAACTCAAACTTTAATAAGAGGTACAACACGAAGTAAAGATTCCAGTTCCATTAAAACAAACTCAGTAAATGACAGACAGTGCAACAGAACAAAGAAAGTGAAGTGCACAAGTGCAAGAACAATTCACATTCAAGCTGATGGTGTGTGATAAATCGCACACTTATCTTACTGTGTTGGCACTTGTTACCTCTTTTTCAATAACTTTTTCTATATACTGAAAAGTCCCAAGCTTTAATTCACCAGTTATTTCATCAATGTATTGCTCTGTCTTGTGTGTGACATTTTCATCGATCACGTGTTCTCGTTCCACAACATGCTTTTCTCCATCATGTGCAGTGAGAATCAATCGGGGGAGGTCTACCACGGTCGGCTTCAGAGAAGGTTGCTTAAGTTAGAAAAGGGGCTTAGTTTAAAAGTAAATGTCAGAACTAGGAAAAAAAGACAATCTGATGAACACTTTGAAACAAACCTGTTAAATAAGGCAGCAGTAATATATTTATAGGAACTTTGTAACATGCAGGTAAAACTATGAAAGTCAACCCATGCGCATGTTTCATTTTACTCTTACAGTCAAAATCTGCCTTTCCATTCTACAGTGTTATATAACAGGATCTTGGGTTTCTTCTAATGTAAATATATGTCACTAAATCTGGAGAACAAACATAGATAAAAAAGACAACACAGATAGAAAAACAAACAAACAGGAAAGCTGGATAAGTTAGATATTTCTTGATTGTGATTCAACGACCTTAGATGCCATAAAAACTACAGTCTTTGTAAAAATCTAGCCCTTATCCTGAATTAAAGGTGTGGATTAGCTCTTATCTTGAATAACAGAGATGAATGGTTGGAAAATGGTACGAACAATAATTTATGCTTGAAAATTAGTGGTCTATATTTTGACAGCCCTCTACTGGTAAACATTTACAAAAGGACTTTTGTATAATGTAGATAAAACAGGCAGCCACTTTGAAGATATACACCAGCAAGTTGGGCCGTACTTAATTAAAAGTCTAAACATGTTTTGGAGAAGATAAACATTGCAAAGTGAGGTTTATATTTTCACACAACATAGTCTAAGAATTAGATCAAAAACAGATCTGAACTTCATTTATAACTTACTTATTTATACAAGTAAATACATTCTTTCAAATGATCATTTATCCTTGTTTACGATGCAGATTGGAGGGTTTTATCCTATCAGATTACCCACATATGTGAACCAGAAACAAACTTCAAGTGTGAAAAACAGTTATAACGGTACAAGTTAATCAACTGTTACTGATGTGTGTTTATATACAAGTATATCAGATGTCAGAAACTGTTAAGTTATTATGATATCTTACAGTATAACTGTTTCTTTTAACAAGTCTTAATGAAAACATTTTCCCTTCTGTCTGAAAAACTGAACATAAAGTTATATGCAAACCAGGGCTGAATAAAACAGTACAATTCTGTGAACACCATAGAATTCAACATGCATGTTTGGTCAAAACCTACTAACTTATTCATTATGAACTGACTGATGACTTAGCTTATTGTATCCATATTAGTGCCTTTTGTTTACACTGACAAAACACTGAAAAAAACATCCACCTAAAGTCTTATCTTATCAATGTTTGATGCAATATTCAATGACTGTGCACAAATTAAGAAAAAGTTATTTATTTCTGAGTCATTCTGTAAATTTTTTCACATGATTCTTAGTTCAGATGTATACAGACACTCCTGCAAACTAGTGAGAAAAAGCTTGTAAATATACAAGTACCTTAGGATGTGTATAAACTGTAACGTTAAAACTCAAGCAAATGGATAAAAGAAATTTCACATGAGAAACAATATATTTAAAACTGTTGTACAGAGAATTCCTACATATCTTTTACCTTTTCATTTCCATTACTCTGACACAATACTTCATGACTCTCACTGGTGGCTGGGTTCGATTCTCGGGAGAAGGCTATGGGGGTTTAAAATATCATTATTTTTATTTAATTTCTGGCTTGTTCTTACTTCTACATAAAACTAATATAAAGTACACCAGTCATGAGGTGATACTGTAACAACATTCTAGAAACTCACACACACACACACCAGCTCTGCTGCTTTAAATATTCCAATAACATTCCAAACACATAACTTTTAGAAAGCTTCACATCTGTATAACACCACATGCTATACTTTTTGTAAAGTTTCATATATAAACAGTTCATTTCTATTTATAGAACATATTACTTTTCGAAAGTTACTAAATACAGTATCATAAATACCAATGTCTTCATGTGTGAACAGCTAGCTACAATCACTATAATTTTTAAAATACATTACTTTTGGAAAGATTCATATACATACAGTAAAGTACTACCTCAAGAATGTGATTTGAAAGTTTCACAAGTGAATTTCTAGGTGTATCTGACACAATACCTTACTTCTGGAAACAGCTAACTACACTCCCGAGGTTATTTTACTTTCTGGCTGATTCTTCACTTACTAGTAGCTTAACAAAGTACATGTACTTAATATTGGTCATTTCACTGACCAGTAGCTTAACAAAGTACATGTATTTAATATTGGTCATTTCACTTACCAGTAGCTTAACAAAGTACACGTATTTAATATTGGTCATTTCACTTATGCTACAAATGGATCATGGGAATCTTCAAAATATTAACTATAAATTTAGTTTACGATATACCTTTGTTAACACCATCACATGGAAGTAAAACAGGTCTTGCTTCCATCACTGCTTCAGCCATCCTCTTTGCTCGGGTAATCACCACCTGGGCTCGAAACGCATCTTCTTCTAATGATTTAAGCCTAAAAAGGGTTTTTATTTAATATTAAGTTTTCGTGGATACCAAGCAAATACCTTAAACAGCAAATTATTTTAATATATGTTTCCTACAGTCTTCTGTTAACAGCCATATTTTGAAACTTTCTATTGTGAACACCTTCATTGTTTTCACTTTTGAGCAGAGCCACACTAAGGTTATCTGCATTATGTTGTTCCTAACTTTTAAATGACAGACTATACAGAGAGCAGGAGAAAGACAGTACTCACCACTGAAAGTGGAGACTGTAAGGAAGGACAGATTTCTCTTGGTAAAAGTGAGAGATCTATTAGTAAAATTGAAAGTGAAGAGAAAGATTCCATGTATAACAAAGGAAACATAATGCAGCACCATCTTAAAAATGTTTACCGTGCAAGACAAAGCCTGAATTATAAGAAAACGAATTTACAACCACTTGATGAAAAGGAACTGTAGTGGCTGTCTTGAATGAACATAACTTTCTGAACATGAAATATGTAAAACTATAAGGTCATCTCATAAATAATGTCCATAAATTTAATACAAAAAAGTGTATCATTATTTTTGTCTTTGTAGAAGGTTTCAATGACTAAAATATTTAGTAAGACATGTATAAAAATGTTCAAACAAATAAACTAAACTAATTCAACTCCACTTTTTCAGATCATTAATCAAATAAACCCTCATGAAGATGGATGTGTGAGGAACACATCAGGTATATAATGATTTATAAGTTTAAAAAAGGTCATAGTGCAGCAGAAACTACACGAAACATTCAAAATGTTTATGGTGTGGAGTCTCTCAATGAAAGAAAATGTTGAAGGTGGTTTTAGAAGTTCAGATCAGGTGACAACAACTTAAGTGATGTGTCACATTCAGGTCATCCTGTTGAGTTTGATGAAGATTGTGCTGTAACAGTTGAAGAACTAGCACAGAAGCTTAATTCAACCAATTCATCAGTTCACCGTCATCTGCAACAGCTTAGAAAGGTGTCAAAACTTGGAAAATGGGTCCCACATGATTTGAGAGAAACCAATGTTAGAGAAAGAGTGGACATTTACACTTCTCTACACTCTCATGAACTTTACTCATCTTTTTTAGAAAGGTTAGTGACTGGAAATGAGAAATGGATACATTACAAAAGTGCTGCAGACAATGGCTCATTGCAAATAACCTAGCTAAAGAACAGCCCAAAATGGACCTCCACCCTAGGAAAGTTGTTAAGCATTTGTTGGGATATTGTTGGTGTGATCCACTTTGAGTTGTTCTCACTCAATGTAACGATTACATTGGACTTCTGTTTCTAACAGTTAGTGTTTGAATGTTGAATGTTGCACTGAAAGAAAAAAGAGGCCTGCTTTGATCAGTCACAAAGGTGTTGTGTTACACCAGGATAATACACGGCCCCATACAACAAGGATCACATCTGTAAAGATTGAAGAACTAGACTGGGAAAAACTTCCACATCCTCCTTATCCTCAAGACTTTGCTCCATCTGATTGTCATCTATTCCAAAGTTTACAGAATTATCTTGATGGAAAAAAGATTGGAACTCATGAAGATGTCAAAACTACCCTCTCTACATTTTTTCCTCAATAATTTTAAAGAAGTGACTTTCAGAAGCTTGTGAGTCGTCGGCAGGAAGTAATTATTAATAATATAACAAACATTATTGATTAAATACATTAAAAGTGTTTGAAATCCCTTCTCTTTTTCAGAAACTAAAATCAGACATTACTCAAGGAATGACCTGGTACCTTGTAAAGTCTAGATAAAATTAAATGATTCAGAGTACTAAATTTAAGAACAAATTTAGAAAGAAAAAGCAGATAAATAAAAATATGAGTTGCAATATTTTAAAATTTATGAAATTGAAAGATATAAAAGATATATATCACCTCCCCCAAAAAAAACTTTTAAAAAATAATTTCTTTGCCAATCTCAGACTTGCATGTAAGGTAAATAAATGCAGCTGTACAGAAAGTATTAAAACACTGAATTTTTTAATTTTTAACGTTATACCTTGCCTGTCTCCAAGCCGAGCGTTTTTCTGCTTGCAGTGCCCTCTGCTGGGCTGGAGTAAGTTTAGCGAGTTCATCTTCAGGAATTTCCAGACCCTCCTGTTTCAGCTTGGCTTGCAGTCTCCTTTCAGCTTTAGCAGTGCGAACAGCCGACAGCGTATCTGGTAACTCCTTTGGCAGAGAGCTTAGTGAAAGTTAAACCAAAGTCAAGAAAGGAAGCTAGGTCTGGTATTTATATAAATTTGTGGCTGTGAAATTTTTTGAAAGTATAAATAGATTAGAAATAGTATAAAAAGATAAAACTAATGTGTTGGACAAACGAGTTAAAGTAAGAAGACAGAAGGAATTTAATAATTACCAAACAAGCACTCATTGTCATCAGTGTAGAAATTCTCAAAACGGGCCTAACTTAATAACCTCAGTTATTTATACTGTAACACAAGCACTTTTTACTTCTCCACTAATCAATATATTGTGCAAATACAACTTTTTAAGTATAATAAATGTATAGTTCATGACGTATTTGGTGTTAGCAGTAAACTAAATTCTTTATGTAAAGCCCACTATTTCACACAAGCACTTTCTACTTCTCAATATCAACGAATCAACTCCAACAAATACAAGTATGCTGTAAACTGTACTTACACCTTCAAGTAACTTTATCCTGGCTCCAACACTGAATTAAACAATTAACAAGGTTCAGTGTCACGTTCTTAATTAAATACACATGCAGTGATAAAATATGTATTTGAATCAGATAACAATATTGGTCCTTGGGTGTTTTCATCATTTACTATATGGCCTTTGGTTGGTCAAAAGTTAGACAACTTACACAAGCACTTGCTTCTTTTTAATATTTTACATGTATCATTCACTGGACTGTACAACCCACAAACAGAGGTTAAATAACCCACACAGATAGTTGCTACTGTCTAATGCCATACATGTATTATTCACTGGACTGTACAACCCACAAACAGAGGTTAAATAACCCACACAGATAGTTGCTACCGTCTAATGCCATACATGTATTATTCACTGGACTGTACAACCCACAAACAGAGGTTAAATAACCCACACAGATAGTTGCTACTGTCTAATGCCATACATGTATTATTCACTGGACTGTACAACCCACAAACAGAGGTTAAATAACCCACACAGATAGTTGCTACTGTCTAATGCCATACATGTATTATTCACTGGACTGTACAACCCACAAACAGAGGTTAAATAACCCACACAGATAGTTGCTACCGTCTAATGCCATACATGTATTATTCACTGGACTGTACAACCCACAAACAGAGGTTAAATAACCCACACAGATAGTTGCTACCGTCTAATGCCATACATGTATTATTCACTGGACTGTACAACCCACAAACAGAGGTTGAATAACCTACAGAAGTACTTGCTACCTTCTGATACCTTAAATGTTTCATCCACTGGACTGTACTATACAAAAACTTGACATTTTCTACTTTATGTAACAGACTAAAAGAAATACTTTCTATCTTACAGTACACATAATGTACTGTCTCATCAATTCTCTAATATGCCCTAACACCATCTAGCCAAGTAACAATTTATACACACTACCTTTAGAGCATGGTAAATTCTAACCCACACAAGTGTTTGCTACCTTTAGGCACTATCTGGCCAACACTTCAGTTCAGTTACTTTTCTTTTACCATTAGCACATCTAATTTAAATTTCTACATCTAACGTCTTGTAATCTTATACAGGGTGTTCAGAAAGTCACTGTGCAGTTTTGTCTGTTAATAAATATATAAGTGCATAGTGACTTTCCGAACACCCTTTATAAGGGTAGCTAGTGAAGGTAGAGAAAAAACAGCATGGTACCTGTTGTCTTTCCGTTCATTCTCATCCAAGTTTCCATTTTGACCAAATAAGCCTTCCTTATGGTTACCGCTGAATTCTTCAGATTGTGTACTGTCCTCACACTTAGTCATATCTACTGTTTGGTCTGATTGAACGTGTTGCTCCGTTGGTGTTGATGGTGTGTGTTCTACTTGAAAACGAGCATTTATGAAATATTGTACACATTGAGACTATTAGATTAATAGAACACAAACTGTGGTTACCAACTTTGACAGTAAACTACTTTGGACACTTACAAATCATATTATTCTTTCAAAAAATAAAACGTTGTGAATACTTAAACAATGAAACAAAATTTAACATAATGAATTTCTTCAAATTTTTACCCTAAAAAATCCAACAGTTTAAAACATTCAAAATAAAAACATGGCAGGTAAGAGAAACAAAAAAAATGTTAATTGTATAACTATTGTTTCTTACAACAATTTTTACTCGCGTGTCTCGAGTCAATTTTATAACAACAACAACATTAAAACTAGTATAATTATTACTGTCGAAATCACAGTTTCAGTAAAATTAATATGAACAAAAACATGTTTAAGGTTGATGAGGACTTTTCTTCATAACAATAAACAGTTCGTGTTTAAAACTGAATTAATATCTTTCCTTTATACCTAAAACGAAAAATGCTCACATGTATTACCACAGAAATGAATAAATATTATACATTATTTAAACAATAGATTTAGGCCACATTTCATTCAGAAAAGCAGTTGATGGTTTCAGTTATAAACACAACTTAAAATCATTACTCACAACTACAGTCTTATTTCTTGGAGTAATTTCAGTTATTACACTGTACACATTGGAAAGATTCTCAGTAAGAATTTATCAATTGTAGAGAAATAGGCAGTGGAGAATTTCATAATGAACTCTTCAGAAAAAAACAATTTATTTCTGTTAGATGTAATTAAATAACCTTGGTTTGTCATATATATATTTCTGATAAAACACAAATACTTATAAACAATAAAACAAAATGATGTGATGCCTTATCAAGCAAGAGAAACATATTGTCAAATAGCTACAGAAATATACTAACAGCTGAATACTTAGTGACAGTAGTGTTCTATTATTCAAATAACTACAAACATATACTAACAGCTGAATACTTAGTGACAGTAGTGTTTTATTATTCAAATAACTACAAACATATACTAACAGCTGAATACTTAGTGACAGTAGTGTTTTATTATTCAAATAACTACAAACATATACTAACAGCTGAATACTTAGTGACAGTAGTGTTTTATTATTCAAATAACTACAAACATATACTAACAGCTGAATACTTAGTGACAGTAGTGTTTTATTATTCAAATAACTACAAACATATACTAACAGCTGAATACTTAGTGACAGTAGTGTTTTATTATTCAAATAACTACAAACATATACTAACAGCTGAATACTTAGTGACAGTAGTGTTTTATTATTCAAATAACTACAAACATATACTAACAGCTGAATACTTAGTGACAGTAGTGTTTTATTATTCAAATAACTACAGACATATACTAACAGCTGCATACTTAGTGACAGTAGTGTTTTATTATTCAATAACTACAAACATATACTAACAGCTGAATACTTAGTGACAGTAGTGTTTTATTATTCAAATAACTACAAACATATACTAACAGCTGAATACTTAGTGACAGTAGTGTTTTATTATTCAATAACTACAGACATATACTAACAGCTGAATACTTAGTGTCAGTAGTGTTTTATTATTCAAATAACTACAAACATATACTAACAGCTGAATACTTAGTGACAGTAGTGTTTTATTATTCAAATAACTACAAACATATACTAACAGTTGAATACTTAGTGACAGTAGTGTTTTATTATTCAATAACTACAAACATATACTAACAGCTGAATGCTTAGTGACAGTAGTGTTTTATTATTCAATAACTACAAACATATACTAACAGCTGAATACTTAGTGTCAGTAGTGTTTTATTATTCAAATAACTACAAACATATACTAACAGCTGAATACTTAGTGACAGTAGTGTTTTATTATTCAATAACTACAGACATATACTAACAGTTGAATACTTAGTGACAGTAGTGTTTTATTATTCAATAACTACAAACATATACTAACAGCTGAATGCTTAGTGACAGTAGTGTTTTATTATTCAATAACTACAAACATATACTAACAGCTGAATACTTAGTGACAGTAGTGTTTTATTATTCAAATAACTACAAACATATACTAACAGCTGAATACTTAGTGACAGTAGTGTTTTATTATTCAAATAACTACAAACATATACTAACAGCTGAATACTTAGTGACAGTAGTGTTTTATTATTCAAACTACAAACATATACTAGCAGGTGAATACTTAGTGACAGTAGTGTTCTATTATTCAAATAACTACAAACATATACTAACAGCTGAATGCTTAGTGACAGTACTGTTTTATTATTCAATAACTACAAACATATACTAACAGCTGAATACTTAGTGACAGTAGTGTTTTATTGTTCAAATAACTACAAACATATACTAACAGTTGAATACTTAATGACAGTAGTGTTCTATTATTCAAATAACTACAAACATATACTAACAGCTGAATGCTTAGTGACAGTAGTGTTTTATTATTCAAATAACTACAGACATATACTAACAGCTAAAAACTTAATTTCAGTAGTGTTCTATTATTCAAATAACTACAAACATATACTAACAGCTAAATACTTAATGACAGTAGTGTTCTATTATTCAAATAACTACAAACATATACTAACAGCTGAATACTTAGTGACAGTAGTGTTTTATTATTCAAACTACAAACATATACTAGCAGCTGAATACTTAGTGACAGTAGTGTTTTATTATTCAAATAACTACAAACATATACTAACAGCTGAATACTTAGTGACAGTAGTGTTTTATTATTCAAACTACAAACATATACTAGCAGCTGAATACTTAGTGACAGTAGTGTTCTATTATTCAAATAACTACAAACATATACTAACAGCTGAATACTTAGTGACAGTAGTGTTTTATTATTCAAACTACAAACATATACTAACAGCTGAATACTTAGTGACAGTAGTGTTCTATTATTCAAATAACTACAAACATATACTAACAGCTGAATACTTAGTGACAGTAGTGTTTTATTATTCAAATAACTACAAACATATACTAACAGCTGAATACTTAGTGACAGTAGTGTTTTATTATTCAAACTACAAACATATACTAACAGCTAAATACTTAATGACAGTAGTGTTCTATTATTCAAATAACTACAAACATATACTAACAGCTGAATACTTAGTGACAGTAGTGTTTTATTATTCAAACTACAAACATATACTAACAGCTGAATACTTAGTGACAGTAGTGTTCTATTATTCAAATAACTACAAACATATACTAACAGCTGAATACTTAGTGACAGTAGTGTTTTATTATTCAAATAACTACAGACATATACTAACAGCTGAATACTCAGTGACAGTAGTGTTTTATTATTCAAATAACTACAAACATATACTAACAGCTGAATGCTTAGTGACAGTAGTGTTTTATTATTCAAACTACAAACATATACTAGCAGCTGAATACTTAGTGACAGTAGTGTTTTATTATTCAAATAACTACAAACATATACTAACAGCTAAATACTTAATGACAGTAGTGTTCTATTATTCAAATAACTACAAACATATACTAACAGCTGAATGCTTAGTGACAGTAGTGTTTTATTATTCAAATAACTACAGACATATACTAACAGCTGAATGCTTAGTGACAGTAGTGTTTTATTATTCAAATAACTACAGACATATACTAACAGCTGAATACTCAGTGACAGTAGTGTTTTATTATTCAAATAACTACAAACATATACTAACAGCTGAATACTCAGTGACAGTAGTGTTTTATTATTCAAATAACTACAAACATATACTAACAGCTGAATGCTTAGTGACAGTAGTGTTTTATTATTCAAATAACTACAGACATATACTAACAGCTGAATGCTTAGTGACAGTAGTGTTTTATTATTCAAATAAATACAGACATATACTAACAGCTGAATACTTAGTGACAGTAGTGTTTTATTATTCAAATAACTACAAACATATACTAACAGCTGAATGCTTAGTGACAGTAGTGTTTTATTATTCAAATAACTACAGACATATACTAACAGCTGAATACTTAGTAACAGTAGTGTTTTATTATTCAAATAACTACAGACATATACTAACAGCTGAATACTCAGTGACAGTAGTGTTTTATTATTCAAATAACTAGACATATACTAACAGCTGAATACTCAGTGACAGTAGTGTTTTATTATTCAAATAACTACAGACATATACTAACAGCTGAATACTCAGTGACAGTAGTGTTTTATTATTCAAATAACTACAAACATATACTAACAGCTGAATGCTTAGTGACAGTAGTGTTTTATTGTTCAAACTACAAACATATACTAGCAGCTGAATACTTAGTGACAGTAGTGTTTTATTATTCAAATAACTACAAACATATACTAACAGCTAAATACTTAATGACAGTAGTGTTCTATTATTCAAATAACTACAAACATATACTAACAGCTGAATGCTTAGTGACAGTAGTGTTTTATTATTCAAATAACTACAGACATATACTAACAGCTGAATGCTTAGTGACAGTAGTGTTTTATTATTCAAATAACTACAGACATATACTAACAGCTGAATACTCAGTGACAGTAGTGTTTTATTATTCAAATAACTACAAACATATACTAACAGCTGAATACTCAGTGACAGTAGTGTTTTATTATTCAAATAACTACAAACATATACTAACAGCTGAATGCTTAGTGACAGTAGTGTTTTATTATTCAAATAACTACAGACATATACTAACAGCTGAATGCTTAGTGACAGTAGTGTTTTATTATTCAAATAAATACAGACATATACTAACAGCTGAATACTTAGTGACAGTAGTGTTTTATTATTCAAATAACTACAAACATATACTAACAGCTGAATGCTTAGTGACAGTAGTGTTTTATTATTCAAATAACTACAGACATATACTAACAGCTGAATACTTAGTAACAGTAGTGTTTTATTATTCAAATAACTACAGACATATACTAACAGCTGAATACTCAGTGACAGTAGTGTTTTATTATTCAAATAACTAGACATATACTAACAGCTGAATACTCAGTGACAGTAGTGTTTTATTATTCAAATAACTAGACATATACTAACAGCTGAATACTCAGTGACAGTAGTGTTTTATTATTCAATTTTTCAAATATGAGAGAAGAATTTCACGTGTATTTGACTGTGAATTATTACCACTTTTACTTCAGTAAACTGTGATTTATATCTATCATAAAGAAAGGTTACAACAGCTAATTACTTCAGTACCTAAAGTTAGGTTTGAGGCAAAATTCCAACCACACAGCACAATGACGCCTCGGAAAACAAAGTGCAACATATCAACAAAGAAACACTCCAGAGAAATAACCTAACCTTATTGTTATCCATGAATACAGGAAGAACTGAGACAGCAGTGTTTAGGACAGCAATAAGCTCAAAACCACATTTCAGTGCAATCACAGCTTTCACTTTTAAATCAAAGGATAGGAAAATTACAAAAAGCATAATAATAGAATTCTAACATGTTAACTGAATTCATGAGGTCCAATGTTATTCTGAAGAATTTCATGTTCACGTACTGCACATATAAAACTGATACTTGTAGCTTTCAATACTTGGTGAAATTCAGCTTTCCTAGTAAAAACACATTTGTTACAAATGATGGATTTCTCAAACGTATAACCATCTTTTTTCTTTTCTCAGTTCTATACTACACTAATTTCATGTCTAATATTACATGTAAAAACTAGTTATTAGTTCTTTAATATTTATTCAAATTATTTTAAGCCTAATAGTAAGATATGTATACATGAAACCACACATACTAATAATACTTTTTTCTGTTTTTATAAACTCAGTAATAACTTATCATATGTATACCTGTTACAAGTATAAACCAATTCGTGACACTCTATACAGTTAGGTAGTATGAACTCTCTACAACAGAATGTTATATCCATCTTATTTTTCGTACCTTTTTATATTTCATGACTGGCAAGTGCCTATAAGACACAAAATATGACTATTTTAAAATAACTCAATCAAATTTAAAAGAAATATGACAGTTTGTAAATGATGTGTTTTGAAGTATTTTGATTAGTCTAGTTTGTTTTCTTTCAAAAGTTTGCACATGATGAAACAAGGACTATCTGTGCAAAACACTCTTAATTTTTAATTCAAGGACAAGAAGCAAGGCGTGTAGTTACGAGCACACACTTCCAACCCTTGGTCGATTCTTGTCTAATTGAATAGCACGTGGACTACATTTCTGTAACAACCGAGTCATGGACCACCAATGATCAGATTCAAAGTCTGGGCATGCTAACCAATCTAATTCATTTATTAGCAAAGAATCTGACAAACCTGGACTGTCTTGTTGTTGTGTTACAATTCCTGATACGTGGTGAGGACACTCTCTGTCGCTTGGTGGGGACACAGATGCAGCCTGCTCAAACTTCTTTCTCTTTTCAACAAAAGAGAGAACTGCAGGGTCAGGGTCAGGCTCAACACTGCAGGGAGCTCCATGGTTATCCTACAGGAAATGTACATAAATTGTGAAGTTTTCACATGCATTTAAACTGTAAAGCAGCTATCTATTGAAATACACCGGAGGACAATCTATTAAAATACACTAGAGGACAATCTATTGAAATACACTAGAGGACAATCTATTGAAATACACTAGAGGACAAGACTCACACGACGAGTCTGAAAGTCACTTATTGTTTTGAAATGTTATTATAGAGGAAATAATAATAACCTTTAAACAATATAAATATACACTTTTAAACATTTCTAAAACATTATGAAACAAAAGGTATTGTATCCCTGTTGATGAGTGCGCGAACATGTGCATGTGTCAGATAATTCTGAGTTTTGGAAAATAACTTTTCGAACCTTATTGAAGCTTCCACTTTATTTGGTCTTGAGAAGACTAATTTAAGTCTAATCAAACAATCTGAAATGCAACCAAGGCATTCTCAGGATTGATTACAATGTTTTAGTGTTCAGATTTCAGAGACAAAAATGTGAAACATTCCGAACAAAAGTGGAGAAGAACCTTCAGGAACAGCTTTGAGTAAAACCATCGAGTGAAAATTTTTATTTACTCAGTTAAAATATGTTATCATTTCCATTTGTAAAGAAAACTGAGCAACACACACTTTTAGGATATATTTGCAAACACTGTTTTCTTGACTAAATATTCAAAGAAAGAAAGAGAAAATTATTGTTTGAAAAAAACATAAACACTGGTTCTTAACTTAATGTATAGACAAACAAAATCACTGTTTGACCCATCTGTAAACACTGGTTCTTAACTTAATGTATAGACAAACAAAATCACTGTTTGACCCATCTGTAAACACTGGTTCTTAACTTAATGTACAAACAAACAGAGAGAAAACTAATGTTTGAAACATCTGACAGGACAAATGCTTCAGTGTACAAAGGTAAAGTCCAAGTTAAAAGGATTCAATAGTGGGCTTAACTGCAGTTTTTGACAAATGTGTAAAAAAATCTTTTAAAAATTATAGAACAAAAGGAAAGAGAAACTTTATGACCACATATCACTATACCTCATGCATCTAAATTTTTAATGCGTACTTAATATTATATACAATTTTCACAGAAATTAGACCCTGCGTAATTGGCATACCTTCAGCCTCCCAGAGTCCACTGGATCAAGAAGCAAGTTTCTACAGGTATCCATCTGTACATCTCCCAGAACAGGGACAGAGGTGCAGTTGCAAGAAGGCGAAGGGGAAGATGCAGGAGAGGGAGTGTACCCCAAAGGAGGTACAGGGGAAGGGGTAGACCCTGAGCCAGCAGGCTGAAATGATTAGAAAGGACAATAGAGGGAGAGTTTTCGGTAATTAAGTGCTAAATAATGCACATATAGTGTATTTTCAGTGATACAGCCATGCACAAGCATCAGCCACTACACCATAGTTGCACATAAAAATCAGTTTTATATGATTATATTACACACACATACATCGATTGAAATTTCAGTGCACAACAGACTAATTTATGGTACGTGCTAACATGTTTTCTTCTGTGCCACTATGAAAAAAATCCCTTCAAACTATATACACACACACACTTTTCATTCATGTGTAGTGCAAAACAATGCAACGAGTCATCTCAAAAACAATACTGAAAATGGACAAAATGCAAAAAACATACTTGCTTTTAAAATTCACGATTTATAAAATTAAAAATATGTGGTTGGTGAAAAAAAAGAGGTGATTTTTGAGGAATCTTCTTTCGAAATGAAAAAGGTTTTGTGCCAAGCAACATGTGCATGTGGAGTACTGTGCCAAATGTGAGGTTAGAAACTGTTGAGCTGTGACTCCTAAAGACATGTTAATCATATTAATAGCATGCTAAGCTGCATATAATGTTTGATCTTCAGTTTTGCTGGCTAGGCCGTAGAATGTCAGAACTACATTAAAGAAGGTGTATACTCATAGAGACTGAAACTATATAATAATTGGTTCTTGAGGGGTATTCACTGTAAACAATAAAGAAAAAGTGAAATACAGATAAGACTACCAAAATCATTTACCTATGGCAAAGTTAGACAGACAACTTATTAGTGAATAAAACAAAGTATATTAGTGTAACTGTTGAGACTTAATCTTCATAAAGAATTATGGGTAAAACACAACATAGACATGTAGATACTTTGACACAAAAGGAACAGAGACTACATACTGAAGTATCATTATCATAAGAAAGAACTATATTGTTTAATTTACTTAAGTATCATTATCATAAGACAGAACTATACTGTTTAATGTTCTAAAGTGTCATTATCATAAGACAGAACTATACTGTTTAATGTTAAGACAGAACTATACTGTTTAATGTTCTAAAGTGTCATTATCATAAGACAGAACTATACTGTTTAATGTTAAGACAGAACTATACTGTTTAATGTACTAAAGTGTCATTATCATAAGACAGAACTATACTGTTTAATGTTCTAAAGTGTCATTATCATAAGACAGAACAAATACTGTTTAATGTTCTAAAGTGTCATTATCATAAGACAGAACAATACTGTTTAATGTTCTAAAGTGTCATTATCATAAGACAGAACAATACTGTTTAATGTACTCAAGTATCATTATCATAAGACAGAACTATACTGTTTAATGTACTCAAGTATCATTATCATAAGACAGAACTATACTGTTTAACTGATACGCACGTGAAGAACATTTTGCTACAGTTATACAGAATCTATTTATAATTACATTTAAGTGCAAGTTTCTTGTCTTGGTGTTTTCTACTTATTCTACAATTGTTTTAATCGTTCATTTAATAAATTTGTTTTAACCTGTAACACTATTCCACTAATTAACCTGTAACACTATTCCACTAATTAACCTGTAACACTATTCCACTAACATTGTTTCAGTGAGCTTCCAAGTGAGCAGTACTTATATTTAAGCTCCAGTAAGAGTTAGTGGCAAGTATTTTGCTATTTTTTTTAAACAAATAAAACTATATTAAGCATTCCATAAATCAGAGATATTTAAGAACTAGTCACACATATTTACAAAGATAGGCTCAAAAAGAAACACACTTAATCATTCTAATCTCAAATATTATTATAGTTAACACCATTAATTCTAGCAGTGGATTTCAGATATAAACTCACTGTAGTGGCTTGTTGTGGTTGATTCATTACATGTTTCCTCATTATCACAGTGGTTGTTTTTGTCTCCCTGCTACCAGAAGAGCTCTCACCACCTGTGCCACTGGCCGACTCTGGCATAAGAGGCCGCAATAACTGCTCAGCAGCTCTCACAACCTCTAACACTTTCTGATCAACTGTCTTAGCAACATGAGGAACAACTGCCTGAGACTAGTGGACATCACTGGATTACTTATTAACTTTAAACGTGTTTCCTTCTACACAAATACTTATTAGAAATAAAACTTACAAACTTATCAAAATAATCTTTGCAAGTCCTAGACGATCACTGGAATTTGTTTAAGCACATATGAAAAAAAACACTGGTGTTTTTAACAACAAGTTTTAAATGTTGTATTTTCTTCTGTCACAGAATATTTCTAAGAACAGTATAACAATACACAGTCCAGATATCAACCATGACAGGATGGGTGTTATACATAAAACAGAAAAATAAAAAAAAATATTTATCAAAGTACTGACCAATTTGTGGTTATGAATGATTGAACATATAAGAAATATGATATTTCTTCTTTTAACAAACATGTAAGAGAGTAAAATATATTTAAACCTCTGGATCTAATCTCACTGTACTCGTAAAATATCGACATACGATGCATTACAATCTACAGTTCACTAACATACTACACAAACACTTAACAGAAATTTTGTTTGATGTGATCACAACTCATATTTAAATCATCCAATTATATCTGAAGGTTGGTGTAATAAGACACCTTTCATATTTGACATATTTAAATCATCCAATTATATCTGAAGGTTGGTGTAATAAGACACCTTTCATATTTGACATTTATGTACCTAAACAACACGAATTACCTAACTCATCCTATTATTAAACCCACTTTCAAACTGATTATTTTGAATTAAGCACAAAAATACACAATGGAATGTCTGTGCTCTGACCACTGAGGGTATTGAAACCCAGTTTTTAGTGGCACGAGCCTGCAGACACACTGCTGTGTCACTGAGGGACCCCATATTCATATATAAAACACTTTCTGAACATCAGTACATTCCTGATTTGACTTATTTTACAAAAAACTTAATTACCTCAGGAAAATGTGCTAAAGCCCTATCTGTGTGACTGGATGACATGGACGAAATACTGCGGGTATCTTCATCTCGTTCTTTCCTCATTCGATCCTTAGAAGAGGAGTCAAACTAAGTCTTCACTATATTTAGAACTTAAACTAAAAATAGTTTAGTTTTGTTTTTCTGTTTTCATAATGATATCCAATGTTGGCTTTATTGGCAAAATAAATATTTATTTGAATAAACATAAAAACTGAATTACTACACAGCATGAAAAATGTATTTTAGAATAGACAGCTACATGTAAATGGATTTTATTTTTTATCAAATACTTTTTAAACCACTTCATAACTTATATTTAAACATATTTTTTTAAAAATTTTAGAACTTTAAAACTTAAATTTAGTTTCAATTTCTGAAATAGGAGTTTTAAATGGTTATACAAGAAAAACATTACATGTAAAATATCCTGATTCAGTAAGCTATGATAATGTTCTTTGGTAAGCTTTTTATTTTGAAAACATTAAGATATATTTCACTTTTTTTTTCTAATCTTACATATCTTTATCTTTTTGCCTCCTACCTCTTCCTTGTTAAAAGCTAGATCAAAGCTAAACTAAACTTTAAACAGTAAATAAAGCACAAGAATAAGGTGTATCACTAACAGGGATGGATACAGAGGGGGATACATCTCCCCACTGACCATACAAAAATCGTGTAGGTTAATGGGAAGTCAGAAATATAAAGTACTGATCATCTCAATCAGAATATTTTTGCTGTATGTTTACTTGTAACATGTTATTTAGGAATATATGAAAGTTCACTGTCACATGTTGTGTGATTCAGTACAGTGCTGTACGATTACTTGTAACATGTTATTCAGGAATATATGAAAGTTCACTGTCACATGTTGTGTGATTCAGTACAGTGCTGTACGATTAACTGTAACTTGATATTGTAGAATAAAATCAATAAATGACAGTTCATAGACATGCTTGTTTCTTTTGTTTACTGCTAAATTAATTCCATGTAATTTACGTTGTAGTAACAAGGAAAAGTTTAAGTCACTGTTACTTAGTCGACCATCCCCCCCTCCAAAAAATCCTGTGTTCACCACTGATCACTAATAATAAAATAAATTTTTTTAAAAACAAAATTTAACAAATTAAAAAACAGCGTTTATTTAATTAATGAATACACTTTTTATAATATAATTTTAACATGAAGATCTCAAGCTATCAGATAAGTCAGATTAATTACTAACTAGAGATTACATCTGTCATGAGGTCGGTCAAATTGAACAAGTTTGTAACCATTTCACACTCATTATAATTTACATATTATAACGTTTAATAAAGTAGGTGTATCTTCACAAAGTTTGGCAGACTTTCAATACACAATACAAGTCTTTTATACACAGAAAGTCAGATTTTTTTAACAATGTATTTTTACAAAAGATATGTCTGTAAATATAATGACTTTTTTCAAATTAGTCTCAGTGAAAAGACAAACAGTTTTCATTTCAAATTTTGTGTAATTTCTAAAACATCCTTAATAAATTCAAGCATTTCTTTCTAGTAAAACTTTATATTTCATATATTATATTCTCCATCCTACCTCTGTACAAGGTTGGTTAATATGACTGACCTCATAACCACCGAAAAAACAAAAACAAATTAAATCTCAGTTGCCTTTTTTTTCTTTCAAGAATGACTTCAAATTCTAAAACAAAACTACATTTATTTATTCTATATAACTTTCAATTCATAGTAGTATACATCTATTTACACTGATACTTTTATTGGTTGATTGCCCTCTGAACTAACTCTAACAAATATGCATGCCACACAAGTTGTAACTAACACACTTAACACACAACTCATACTAAGATATCAAATTACATAATGTACCTTGAGAAAATTCTTCTTCTTTATCTAAACTAAAAAAATTCCAATTTTTACATTTCAGTTACATCTACAATAACAAATAAGAAATACACATGACAAGCAAACATTAAAGTACTCACTTCGGTCTTTATTTAAGCTCTAAACTGTCGATGACACTTGACCATACTTTTCTTATATTAATGGTATCACTGCACTAAATAATCTTTTATTTAATTAAGTAACACACCAAAGAGTACAGAACAATCTTATTCAAGAAGTTAACAATGCCACCAAGTTATCACAACTTCTCTGGCTCTCTAACACATGCAGAAAATGCCATGAAAAATTCAGCCAAGCTTGTCAGTGTGCTTCTCATGGTAATAAAGTTTTAACTGAAAGCAAAATTGAGAATTTCCTCCACAGAAGCCAATGTAATATAATGCATCATTTAATAAATTAAAATCTTGGCTTTATATTGGTTGTAAATACTTTTGTATTAAATGTTAAAGAACACTAATAATTTTTGAAAAAGAGGAAGCAAGAGGAGGAGAGTATGACAAGAGGGTTTCATTTTCTTTTTTTTAATGGCCCTGTAACCACAGATAAACTATCTCAGCAATGCAAGGAACAACTGCCAGAGACTAGTGGAAATTATTAAATTACTTATTAACTTAAAAAAAGTGTTTTCATCTCGAGAAGTACTTGTTGAAATAATCTTTGCAAGTCCTAGATAATCGTTGAAATTTATTTAAGCACACAAGGAAAAAAAAACCACTGGTGTTTTAAACAATGTTTTAAATTTCAGGTGTGTGAAAAACACTCACAGCACATCTAAAACACCAACAAGCACAAAATCTTTTCATTTTTTTTCTTCGCAGGAAGTGACAATAATTCTAAAACAGTATAACAATTTGCAGTTCAGATACCAAGTGTGAAAGGATGAGTGTGATGTAAAAAACAGAAAAAAATAATATTTAACATTTAATCAACGTTCAGAGAGGTGGGCATGACAAGGGGTCTGATTTTCTATTTGATGGCCCTCTAACCAGAGATGACTGAAGGCTGTAAAAACCATGCTTTGCCTGTGTGATTATAACATTATAATAAGTAATTTACATTAAAATTAATACTTTTTGGAGGGGTGGTAAATAAACTAGAGAAGAGGAGATGTTTAGAGAGAAAATGCCACAATTATCATACTAAAGAAAGTTCAGGATTTTTTTTTTCAATTGTCGTATAAAATTAAAAACTTGAAATGGATATACTATTAGGTTAAGATTATTTACCCATATGTTTGCAGTTAATTCATTTATATATTGTGATTTAAAATAGTAGTTTAATTAAATTCTGATAGGTAACTCCCGAAATCCTCATAACATATGCAAGAAAAGATGCCCACACAAAATGTATTAAGTGCTTTTGGTTTACTACAAGAAAATTAGTATTATGACGGTATCATGCTATCAGATAAGTCACATTAACCACAAACTGTCACTAAAGTTTGTCATATGCTCAATGAACAGATACTAAAACATTAAATAACACATACCAAAAGTAAAACATTAACACATACCAAGTTATCTCTGTCCTCTTTCTCCCAGTGTGCAGCTTCCTTTAATGTCTCTTGTTCCTGAAAATAGTCACTTAAATAAGAATACTTCCATTACTCTACTGAAGATACTGAATCACATACACAAGTAAAGCCAAGACTGCAGAACCAGGATTACTGATGACAGGAAATCATAAATAAATACTATCATTCTTGTTCATCAGTGAAAACTGAAAGCCATGAAAAAACCCATCAAGATAAAGGTCAGCTCCAAGTTATATCAACTTTCACACAACTACGTGTTTGTGGAACCTGAGAGTGTTAAATTTACTAGTAACAGTTAGGTGTCTCCACATTTCCTCTCGCTACAAAATAATACTCAGATGCAGCATAAACAAATACTTAAAAATGTCCAAAGATTATCAAAAACATGCTACCTGTCTGAAAACTGCACTTTCTTCGTCTTCTCTGTCTATGGAAGACGTAGACTGCGAAGATTTTAGGTTGCTTACTGGAGTCTCTACACTGGCTGCATTGTATCCATCAGAGACTATCAGTGCCACTAACTCACCAGTGTTCTTTAAGGCATGGACTGCTTCTTGATAGGAGGCACCAAGAATTGATACACCATTCACCTGGTGACAAAATATGGAAAGCTTTTAAATGCAGGAAAAATCGATCGGAATGCCGTTACATGCATATTTGAGGCTTTCTAGTTTTAACCGATACTGATAAAGAAGTATTAAAACAAAAGAAAGATTTCTGTTTAAGAAAAGCTACATCACTTAAGACATTTATATATGTTTTAGTCAATTTTAAGCAAAAGTAATCTCAAAACAGACAAGTTCATAAATAGCTGTTTGTGCAGTAATCATGTACTTTTATATCACTCAGCAAGAACAAAGAACATTTTCAAACTTTCTGATTACCTAAATAACTTTACAGAGAGTCAATAGTTTAATACTTTTTAAAAAGTTATGCCACACCCAAAGTCCAGATAACAGAAACAAACAGCACATATATTCAAATGAAACTAAAATGAATCAGATAGCATGGTTTAAAAATAAGTACTTTCACTGATTATCAAATAAAGTCGTTATGTTTATACATCTAGGTTTAAAGCAAATATAACAGGAACTGGATTTAACAAAGTACTAGGTGCTGACATATAACACACATAACCCACTTACTGTTTAATGGCGTACATGGAATAATCAGTAATAATGAATAAGTACGGTTTAACACAATGGATTATTTAAAAAAACTAAATTCACTTCATCTATTTCTGGAATACACTCTTTGTGTACAAAATAAAGGGTGACTGCACTATTATAATATTGTTTATAAGGCATTAATAAATGTTTAACCAAGTTATTTTATTTTTCTACAATATAAATTAAATTGTACTAAGTCCATAGCTTGCTGATATTAGCATAACGATACAGTGTAACTACAATATGTAAAACACATAATGATATTGTGTAACTACAATATGTAAAACACATAATGATATTGTGTAGCTACAATATGTAAAACACATAATGATATAGTGTAGGTACAATATGTAAAACACATAATGATATAGTGTAGCTACAATATGTAAAACACATAATGATATAGTGTAACTACAATATGTAAAACACATAACGATACAGTGTAACTACAATATGTAAAACACATAATGATATAGTGTAACTACAATATGTAAAACACATAACGATACAGTGTAACTACAATACAAACCTCCACAACTCTCATTCCCTGTTTTAAACGGCCATCTCTTGCTGCTGCTCCTTCAGGCTGGATCTGTACAGAATTAGTAAAAACTACTGGTGAGTTTTTAGTGGTAACCTGACTTTATACAAAGTAAGAGTTAATTAGTGGTAACAATTATCATACCACCAGTTACCAGCCATTTCTGTAGTCAGTAAGGAGATCTTTGTATAAATCATCCCGTTTTGTCACAAACAGGAATCTATTTTAGTATAAATCATCCCGTTTTGTCACAAAACAGGAATATATTTTAGTATAAATCATCCCATTTTGTTCCAAAACAGGAATATATTTTAGTATAAATCATCCCGTTTTGTTCCAAAACAGGAATATATTTTAGTATAAATCATCCCGTTTTGTTCCAAAACAGGAATATATTTTAGTATAAATCATCCCGTTTTGTTCCAAAACAGGAATCTATTTTAGTATAAATCATCCCGTTTTGTTCCAAAACAGGAATCTATTTTAGTATAAATCATCCCATTTTGTTCCAAAACAGGGATATATTTTTTTTTCCAGCATTTCATATTTATAATTTTGATGATGATGGGTAATTAGAATCATTATTTCCTCAGCTGTATAAAGAAACAGATACCAGTCAAACTTACTGACAGTGCACAACATTCACTTTAAGAATTTTAGTTTTTATTGGTCAGTTAAGCTAATTAGCTTAAAGTTATGACTTATTTGACTGGCTGAATGAATAATAAATTGTATGTTTACATATCATATGATGATGGTAACAGCAGTAATAAATGATTGTCAAAACAAACACACTGAACTGTGACCAGTCCAATAACTGATGAGGGAAACAGGTGGAACGTGCGTAGTGGTTTGACAAGTTGGGGCTTATTTTGTCGATACTTTCCAGGGTCCCACTGGTCATTTTAAAATTTAAGCCACTGTGTCCCAGCCAATTAGTGGTCCTTTAAAAACAAAACAGGGCAGACTCATGTGGGTCTTACTACAAGATTATCATGACCCACTAGTGGGTTGTGTGTGAGCCAACATGTTAATAAGGTATGTTTGTTGCCAATTTTACTGATAAAAAGAATTATAATAACAGTAGTGAATAAATAAAATATTACATTTGAAGTTTGGAGCTAGATTTTGTGAGTTTTTTAAATCACTACTCTATTGAAATAATTGCCAAAATCATAACAATCAGGTCGAGTACTGAATGTGAGAGCTATATGCAATGTAATAAAAATACAGTTTCCAGTAAACGACCTTGTCACGTGTGTTTAAAATATTGTAACTGATTATTATTTCTCTCTGTTGATACAAATGAGTTATAATGTCTATAAAATAGGCTTCAGATAACTTGTTCATAATGTAAATCAGGTAGCTACTTAAAATTTCACAACTCTCATGTGTGATAAATATTCACAATACATATTTTATTTGTAGTTCAAGAAAGAATTACTAATATAAAAAAATATATTCAAAAAACCAACCAATCACTAATAAATCCACAAAATATTAGGTAAAATGAATGACTTTGTAATATTTTGTAACTATAACAAAATTAAACTAAATACAGACATTGTATAAGATGATCCAATAAACTAAATACAGACATTGTATAAGATGATCCAATAAACTAAATACAGACATTGTATAAGATGATCAAAATTCCGAGGATATTGTTCTGCAGAAGATACTTAAGAGACGTGTGTGTTTTCAGATGGAATCAGTCTTGGCTCACAAATTATACATTATCAGCACAGAAAATTAGTCATGACATGGAGAAACACATGCATTTTGTTCTCGATTATCACCACAGTAAATAATAAAGTTTTCACGAATAAAATCTTTATGTGATCAAACTTCATTAGTTCTTAGCACAACATAACATACAGCACATGAACTGAGCACAACATTACATACAGCGCATGAACTGAGCACAACATGGCATACAGCGCACGAACTGAGCACAACATGGCATACAGCGCATGAACTGAGCACAACATGACATACAGCGCACGAACTGAGCACAACATGGCATACAGCGCATGAACTGAGCACAACATGACATACAGCACATGAACTGAGCACAACATGGCATACAGTGCATGAACTGAGCACAACATAACAGACAGTGCATGAACTGAGCACAACATGGCATACAGTGCACGAACTGAGCACAACATGACAGACAGTGCATGAACTGAGCACTTACCTAATCCTAGTGACATTTAGAAACAACACAAAAATATTCACTTGTAAGCATACAGTACAGTCCCTAATATAACACAGTGTAAATCTGTTAATTCTAACTTAACACCACACAGGTCGTGAAAACCAATGTTATAAAGTATGTTGTTAAAATTTAACTTTGTTTTGCATGATAATTATTAAGTTTTAACAATATCTAAATAATATAACAAAAATTCAGAAACAACGAAAAAATAAAAAAATGTAAATAGGAAAACATTTTAGAAAAAACCAACCCAAGCCACAAATATTCCTTCATCAGTTGGGTCATGAGGATTTCCTGGATGGCTCCTTGTTCCTCCTTTAATATAAATACCAAGTTTTTCGTGGGACTTTCTTGTTATCACAATTTCCTAGTAGAGGAAATAAATGTGTACCTATGTTTGTAATATAATTCATAATTTCAATGCTTAATTAATATACTTAAAAATGGAAAGAATGAAACATGCAGAGGAGACAATTAACTTACAAACGCTTTCATGCACAATACATACATCTTAACAAAGGTATAAAAACATGAATGATCGAACATTTAGACAATGTTTCTACCAGCCCAGTTATCATCAGTGTTACATGTTAAACTTGACATGACTGAAAATAAGAAAATTACACAATGTGCCCCAGTCACCATGCTTGAATTACTGTTTGATTTACAGTACTAGTCAACTCTGTAAGTGTGCTACAGAAGCAAAGAACAGTTTCATTACATTACAATAACGTTTTTGGATTTTAATAACGAACACCAACTCGTGCATACAAGATCTAACAATTGCATTATTTACTCTTGAATCAAAGCTGTAAACAACCATTTCAAGTATTCTGTAGATTATAGCTGTAATGAAGTAAATTAGAGAAAAAAAACTGTAAACAATTTCATGTAAATAACAATATGTAATACCTTAATAATGAAGCATATTACTGACTTTGCTTTAGAAAACTGAAAGTTGATATTGCTTGAATAAACTTGTCATAACATTAAACTAGCTTTATTGTGTAATGTGGACTACAATATTTCTTTCAGCAAAACCAAAACATGAAATATGCTTACCTAGTAATGGTATAATATAGAGTTCAAGCTAATTTTGTATCAATCTAATAACAGATGCACTTGTTCATATTTTATTTAAAACATCTCTTTATAAAGTGAAATGAAATTCAGTATAATTTTTAGACGTGTTCTCTCAGTATCAGCAAAGACAGTATACATTAATCAATGGATTTATTCAGATCAACTGAAGTAACATGTT
Source organism: Carcinoscorpius rotundicauda (assembly GCA_011833715.1). Lineage (NCBI taxonomy): Eukaryota > Metazoa > Arthropoda > Merostomata > Xiphosura > Limulidae > Carcinoscorpius > Carcinoscorpius rotundicauda. Next base: position 6,348,422 of record CM022398.1, read on the forward strand.
TCGGCAGTAGATAAACTAATGCTTCACACCAGCGCACATTTCTAGACATCAAGAAAGCAGCATGCACAGTTTATAAGCAAATAAGTAAGTATACAACACAAAGCCACAAGAACATCTTTACTTACAGTTACAGACACAGGCTCGAAGTGTAGCAAGTTCTAGCCAGAAGAGAAGCATGTTGAAGAAAGCAAAGGTGAGACAGCAGACAGAGCAGCTGTTACATATAGTAACGGAAATTTACTTTTATTTGCAGCTACTAAGTACCAAGTATTGAGCACACAAGTACATTTATACCTGATAAATTGTGACTCGTAACTTTAGAAATCAAAGAAATAAATGTAACATCAATGAAAATTATCACAAAGGCAAAACTGTTCTACCTGTGACCAGTTTATTATGCAAGCTGTCTGTACAAGTAAACGTACCTAAATTCAGACTAAATAATCTAATGCAATCGCCTTGTTAACGTCTTTTGTACAAATTAATATCGTACGTAAAACAATTAATAAAATTCTGTCGTATATAACAAGTTTTGTTTTGATACGAGCGATATGATTAATAGGTTTATTGTGCACAAAATATTAGATACAATCCATTATACTTTCCAACAATTAATTATATTATCAGGTTTTATTTTTTATGACATAATATGCTTAGCTGCCTCATTGTTATTGATTTCTTACATTACTGGATAAACATTTCTGTTCTACCCCGGATAACTAGCTACAGTTTAGAATGTACTGGAGATAAAATGTAGAACGTAAAAACCATAAAAGTATTTGTTGCTGATTTATTTTTAGGACTAACTTAAATCAAAATTCTAAAAACAAAAATAACATTCTTTTACAGAATCATATAAACACTGTGTAGCAACATCCAAACAGATAAATAGAAAAACATGCACAGAGTATGTTAATGAGTTGTAACAGCAAGTAGCATTATGATGAGTAGTAACAGCGTGTAAGTAGCATTATAGAGTTGTAACAGCATGTAAGTAGTATTATAAAGAGTTGTAACAGCATGTAAGTAGTATTATAAAGAGTTGTAACAGCATGTAAGTAGTATTATAAAGAGTTGTAACAGCATGTAAGTAGTATTATAAAGAGTTGTAACAGCATGTAAGTAGTATTATAAAGAGTTGTAACAGCGTGTAAGTAGTATTATAAAGAGTTGTAACAGCATGTAAGTAGTATTATAAAGAGTTGTATCAGCATGTAAGTAGTATTATAATGAGTTGTATCAGCATGTAAGTAGTATTATAATGAGTTGTAACAGCATATAAGTAGTATTATAAAGAGTTGTAACAGCATGTAAGTAGTATTATAAAGAGTTGTAACAGCATGTAAGTAGTATTATAATGAGTTGTAACAGCATGTAAGTAGTATTATAATGAGTTGTAACAGCATGTAAGTAGTATTATAAAGAGTTGTAACAGCATGTAAGTAGTATTATAATGAGTTGAAACCGAAATTTTTGTTTTTAATATCTTCAATTTCATTACAATTAATATATTGTTATGTTTTGAGTAATATAAAATTTACTGTTTTACAATAAAATAATAAACAAGTAATATTTTTGTAATAAAAAAATTCACAAACAATCTGTGATAGCAAGTATTCCTTTATACATGTGTGTGTGTGTAAAATACTGGCCAAAAGTCTAACAATGCTAAAAGTATGGTTACTTAAAAAAAACACCTCAAAAACAAAAGTTAACAAGAAAAACTGTCAAATACAAGTTAAAATGGAGATAAAAAACCTTCTATAATAGTTTTAAATATGTACAACATTCCTGTAATTATGGTAGAACTTGGTGTACACTGGGATTCCTGGTTTGAATCCCATAATTTGTTCTCATCTGCCTGACTGTTTGTTACTAATCATTTTCTTCAAGTGATAAACTAGTAATTACTCAACTGCAAATACCTACTGAGTGAAGAGAAGATAATGATTCGGTTGTTATAGTGATGTCTACAGAAGAAAGTCCCAGCAAAGAAACAGAAACGTCACCCTTTTCTTGTTCAATTGTCATCTGCAGTCTATTAAATTTCTCAAACCCAAAATGTCTACACTGCTTAAAGTACCATTCAAACTTTGACAGAGTAATTGAAAAGTAGTTTACAAGAAAAGGTGAAACTAAGGAAGGCAACCTGGTTCCTCTTCAGAAGTTATTGTGAACTCAATGCCCAAGTCCATGAAGAATACAGCATTGCAAGTGTTAGGTTTGGAGGGGAAAAATGTTAAACAACAAAAAGAGCCATAGTTTTGCAAAAAAATCACATCAAATCATTTGGTTATAAATAATATAGTACAAAATGTCAGAGAGAACTTCTGATAACTTGTAGAAAAGAGGATGTGACAGGTGCTATGGCAAATGTGTTTGATTTTCAAGTACATGGCTTCATAAACAAATAAAATGGAAGGTTACAAAAAACACACTTTGACTCAGTAATACATATGTATGTATAACAATGAGTAATATGTGATAACTTCCAGATTCTCAGAGGAATGGTAATTTCAGAAGAACCAAGGCTTAAAGAAAAATAATTCACAATTCTCACACCAGGGAAGAACAAGAATATTTTGTAAATAGTTTTGTATAGAATTAAAACATATATAATATAAAAAGTTTATTTTATAACTACATTTTGATGCCAACCTTAACAGATTAGTTTAAGTTTTATTGTAGCTCTAAAAAAAATATGACATCCATATTTTAATCCTACCCATAGATAGAGGATAATTCGTAAATAATTCTGGGGGAAACCACCAGTTAAATTCTAAAAAATTTATGTATCTGAAATTTTAAAAATATCTTCCTCATGAGGTTGATAATAAACATAAAGTTTTCTTTCTGAACTGGTGTGGTGTCCCTGATATACACTGATTTTTTCCTTCTTATGGTGAAAATATTTAACACAAAACTTAGTGTCAACTTACTCAACTGTATTTTGGTTTGGCTTTAAAATTACATAAAATTTGATTTACTATTTCTATCACTTTTTAGGTTGCAAAATTTCCAAATTTCATGGAAGAAAATCATTTGAATTATTTCCTTCCACCATAAAATTTAAATTTTGTCACTGTTGATCACAAAGTTTCAACGCATGCATCCAGCCAGTTGGAGTTCGACTGATAACACAGGCCTGCTAACTTAAACAGTAAAAAAGTTGTTGTGGTTTTAATAATGGATTTTCCATAACTCAATTATTATTACAAATTAGGAATTACAAATAAAACCCATACTTTCAACATATTTATTATTATTTTGTTATAGGTCTTTGGGTTCTAGAATAATTGACAAAACTCTTACGTTGTGATTGGTCTAGAGAAACCTATAGTCAGTGGTTGTCAACACTTTAAGCATAACAAAACGTGACCTGATTTCAATGGAAGTGATTCACTTATGTAAAAATACATACGACGTTTAGTGGCAAACCTGTAAGTGATAGACAAAGAGGAATATGATATTCAGTGTACAAATGTTACTGTAGAACATGTAAAGACAATAAAACTATCGTAGGACCATCTTGTTGGTAACAAATACTTCCTTTTGTCAGCTGTAGTACTTCAAGTTGTGGATCAGAAAAAACACAGCAAAAACCAAGGAAGATTTATCACTGACCGAAAGACTTGCATTTCAAAACGGGATATTCACTACTTTTGTTAGGTTATCAAAATTTCCACTGACAATGTTCTTAATGAAGACATATACATATGTATACAGTCTTTCCAATACAGATAAGTTTTTATTTCTGAGCAAAAAAACTGTTGAAAGTGAAAAGGAATTGTTTTATTACAGAAATATTGAAACCTGCCTTGAAGCGTGTACTTAATACCCAAATTAGCCTCATTAGTCATGATGGGAGAAAATAAAAGCCTTATTTAGCCTACATGTAATTCTAAATACTCAGATACAGTGTTTAATAATGTACAATGACAATTATTTCAAATTACAATAATTTTGAATAACAATTAAACATCAAAATCCAAATATAAACAAAATATTCCTAACATCACCACTGTAAGTGTTCGTTCAGAACAAACAAATAGATCAATAGTATACACTTACTTATATTTCTCAAAATGATAAAAAAATATAAAGACACAATCAACAACTATTATATTTGTCTTCTAATAGCAATATAACATTATAAAAAGTTTTGTTTACATGTTTGTCCCTAAGTACAAAGCTACACAATGGGCTATTTGTGCTCTGCCCACGATAGAAAAAAATCCAGTTTTTCAACATCATAAGCCTTACGACTGAAACACTTGGGGCATGTCAAAAAAGAAGATACATTTATTAGCATAAGATTTCACAACCATTCTTAAAAAATTACTCCCATATGTTATTTCTTATTAAAAAAAAGCCTAGAATTTATCGTAACTACTAGGCAAAGCCCATCTCTTGAATTAGTTACCTTATAAGTTGATTGTTTGGCTTTTACTTAAAAGAAAAATCTAGCTTGTCTTATTAATTTCACAGCTAACAGATCAGTATGTTGTACGGGTTTTACACACACATTTAAATTGTGTTCCAATTTGACAACTGAAGTACAATACACCCTTAATTAACAAAATTATTTTCTGCTGTATAGAAATACCTGAGAATTTCTAAGAACCATCAAACACACGACAAACTGGAGTATTACATCACAAAAATTACGTGACTCAAATAAACACTTTAAAGCTCCTAAACCACTGGTTTTTAAATTATTCTCAATGTATCAGGTGTTTTTGGTGTTTTCTGACTTAAAATTGTAAACATTATTAGAACTAACAACCAATAAACACAAATTTACCTACTGACAACAAAATTAATGTGATTTTAACTAGATGCTTTCTTCCTTCAAGTTAAGGAAAGCTTTAAACTTTTAGAAGGATATCAAACTCCCAGTTTGCCCTTGAAAAAGAAAGGACCATCTTTCGAAAGTGACTGGGTTATAGAAATGGTTGATTTGGTGTTTTATGGCACAAAGCAACTAGGCTATCTGTGCCAAACATCTGGTAAAAAGTTAAAATTAAAGTAAAATTATTAAAATTCATAAAAGGAAATAAAGGCAAAACTAAATAATGTTTAATATTTTGAATTAAAAACATAAATAACATTAAATCCAATTTTTGTATTTAGTTTACAACATCGAAAGAAAAACTACAGTAATACAAGTTGTAAAGAACTTTCTGTAGCATAACTGTAATTATCATAACTCACCAGGAAGACTAACAGGTAAGTATAAAAACCACCATCAGTCACCTGAAGTTGGCCTTTCTAGTGCTGGTTCTGAGTTATTTGAAGTTACGACCATTTTCAAAACGGGAAAAAAATAAAAAGGTTTTGAAAGATATAGAGCAAAATTATAATGATAACGTGCCAGGATGACTAACGGGTAGTTCAAACAGCAGCGTTAATCATCTGAAGTTGGCCTTTCCAGTTCTGGTTTTGAGTTATTTAAAGTTAAAGCCAGTTTCTAATTTCAAATAGAACTAGATGAACTGTGATTTTTAAAAGGGAACCACATGAAAAAAGGTGTAATGTATACATTAAAAAACTTAAATGGCATTAAAAAGATTAATGGCCTTTAAAAAACTATAAATATTTCTAAGTTGGACAGTGTCACCATCACCAATAACACTGTCCAATGTTACGGACAAACCTTGGGAAAAACATGTTTAAAATAGTGCCGTATTGTGACCTAAGTGTCACACAGACAAGACATTGGTGCATCAGTCCCAGGTAAAAGAAAATGATGTTAAAAAACTGACCAATGTGTAGTCCAGTTAGAACAACTTCCTCTTTCTGATCCTTATGGAAGCAAGACGGCCAAAGTCCAATACAAGGTTTTATTTGGAAAGGTTTGTTTTCACATTGCTCACTCCAGGTCAACTGCCAGCTGACATGAAGCTGAACCTTGGATACAGGACCACAGTCCATATAAGGAACAGGCACAACAATGATAGTGCCAGAGAAGACAGATTTAGCTGAGGTGCTGGCGAGCCTGTTCTCACAAATACCGACATGGCCTGGTATCCAGAAAAACTGGATAGAAGAAGGTGTCACAAAGAAATGGACCACTTGGTTTTGAATATCAGTGAGAACTAAAGTGAAGCAATTCCAGTACCAGAAGAGAACTGAGTGAGTCAGCATAAACAGAGCAATTTAAATACTGCTTAGCTTCTACGTGATCCAGGGTAAGAGAAGTGGCATACAGTTCAGAACACAGAATTTGTAGAGGGGATTCTGCATGCAATCACCAAACCACAACAAACTATGGGAGAGCCCACACACTCACCTGATTTTGAATTATCTGTATAAATAGGAATGGTCAAAGAAAAGCCCAAGAACTTTGTCTCAGGTACCACACGTAGTACATCTTTACGCAAAAGTGTATGCAAACAGTTTGAGAGAGAGAAGTTAAATTCCTTTACTGTGCTCCACTTCAGTAAACAATTGAGGGCAGTATGTAGCTGGTGCTCAATATTACTTATGTTTGGTAACTGATATGAAATGTGAAAGTTGTCGACATAAAGCTCATTTAAAACATTAAAAGGGAGTTGTTCAATGATAGCCTTAATCTTTATACTGTCATAAGACAGCCCTGAGGGACTCCAAGTTCCTGTAGCAAAATGTCTAACCCACATGAGCTTGAAATCACCTGTCCATTAAAAAATTAATAAAAATGGGTAAATGGCCACATAATACATATATATGGAGGTCTCACAAAATGCCATACCTCCAGGTTGCATCATAAGCCTTCTCAATGTCAAAGAATATTGATACAAAATGATGTTGTTTAAGAAAGGCTTCTCTGATTGACATTTCAAGTCGATTAAAGTGGTCCACGGTAGAGTGGTTTTGTCAGAACCCATTTTGGGTGGGCTAGAAAAGGTTGTTTGATTTTGAGGAACCAAACAAGATGAGCATTAACCATCCTCTCTAAGGTCTTACAAAGACAGCTCATGAAAGCAAATGGATAGTTGTTTGAAGGAATCTTGGGATCCTTTCCAGGCTTACAGAAAAGTAGAACAACAGCCTGGTGCCAAGCATGAGGAAAAACACTTTTCTGCCAGATCTGGTCAAAAACAATCAGAAGAACAGCAACAGAAGCAGGAGATAAATGGTGCAACATTTTGTAGTGTACATCATCAGGTCTGACCAATGTACTGCCAGACCAATGAAAGGCCAGTTTCAGTTTCACCAGCATAAAGGGATAATTACAGTTATAGACACAATCAGATTGAAAGGAAAGAGATGATCAATGTGCCAAAATCTTGATGGCTAAAAAGGTAGTAGATGAAGCAGAAGTGCTAGATACTTGGAAAAAGCTTTCATCTAGAGTATCGGTGATGTTCCAGATATCAGCTACCTCCTGGCCATCAGAGAGCAAGATCGAGAGGTGGACAGTATTATATTGCCCACTGACCTTCCAAATCTTAACCCAGATGACTTTGGGTCTGATGATAGAAGATATGCTGGTTGTGAACTTAATTCAAGAGCCCTTCTAGCTTTAACGTCTTAACCACCGTGCATGTGCACGAGCCTGCTGGAAAACATTGCAGTGCAAGAGTATGAGATACCTACAAAAAGTAGCCAAGGCCTGTTTTTGAGTCTTCTGCACTATGTGGCAGACAAGATTCTACCACGGATGAGGATATTGCAGAAAAGATTTAGGAATATATTGAGCTGCTGCCTGTATAATACAGTCAGTTACTGCTGCCACACTATCATCTGTTGATGGCAGGTCGAATTCTGCAAGAGCAGTAAAAGAAGGCCAGTTTCCACAGGGGCACACAGGTAGGGTGGCATCAACCATGGCCATTCTATTTCAAAATTACAGGACAATGCTCACTGCCTCGTGGGTTATTGTCAACCCTCCACGAAAAGTGGGAGAATAGTGAAGGGGAGCAAACTGAGCAACCAACAGCAGTAAAGGATTGACTAGGTGCATGAAAATAAGTGTAAGAACCAGTACTGAAAAGGGAAATGTTGTGATCAGAGAGCATATGCTCTATGGAGCAATCCATGGATCCTACCGTGGGTTGATTGGGCAGGTCTTTGTTGTTGGAAGAGGATCCCAGCAACTGAGAATGTGAATGAATGATTGTTTTGCACCTTTTAGTGAGAGAAGATATACCTGAAGAAAAACCTGTATGTAGAACCACAGAAAGTGGATCTTGGGGTTTTCTGGAATGTATAGTAGGGACAGAGATGGGTGTTGATGTTGATTCATCAAATTTTTGAATCATGGAGGTCAAATGACTTTTTATGTGGTTTGAGAACGATTCTACTGAGGGCACAGAGAAATCTGTCTGCACTACCACCGTAGTAGTGGAATGAAATGCAGAGTATAGGTCAGAGATGACGTGGTGGACAGTAATTCTCGAGCCTCAAAGTAAGTTATGTTTTGAATCATTTTCAAATCCTGCACCTCATTTTCTTGCAAGAATAAAAGTGGGACAGGTGAGAGTTGTTGCAATTGATGCTATGAGAGTCCATTTCACATTCATAGGCATTGTGGTCCTTGTAACAACAATGAACACACATCAAGGAACCACGACATGATGTCTTAGAGTGATCGAACTGCTGACACTGGAAACATTTTAGAGAGTTTGGTATGTATGGCTGTACCTTGCAATTACGTTAACCTGCCTTGATGGTGGCAGGTGGATGCAGTGATGTAAATATCAGAATGAGGACACTGGTTGGCATCACAATTTCATCTTTGCAAGAGGAGATTAGCCTCACTGCAGAAACTTCTTAGATGGAGAAACCAGCGAGAATCTCCAACTCTGGGATGTTATTCAAATCCCTCTCATCAATAACTCTTCCTAACGAATCCAGAGTAGCATGAGACGTAACCTCAGTAGGTATATCCTCAATTGCCTTTGAATGCAAGGAGTTCACTGGATGTTTCCACCAATATGTCACCAGATCGAAGCTTCTTTACTGACTTTGGAGTGCCAGCAAGACTCTATAGTCCCTTCTGAATGAAAAAGGGAGACATCTACCCTAAAGGTTTGTCTGAAAGAGAATGCAGTATAAGAGAATTAAGAAGATTGCTGCTCAAAATCTTCAAGACGTGGTTGTTTACCTGTGAACTGTTTTTCACTATTTTATTTAAGTTTATATTTGAAGGATCCATAATGAAAAAAAGATTATTTCAGTGCCCACTGACCCCACCCACCATGTGGCCCTACGAGGGGATGCACTACAATGCCAAACTGGGACACTGTAGCAACGTCAGGCTTTTGTGAGCACTATATACCTAAACACCAGCATTGGACACAATATCCACCACACCTGTGAAGATCATCCATCACTGGTACTTGGTTTATCCTAGACCAAGTGGTCCAGCCAATTGACCCTGAGGAGCCCCACCTCAAAGCCACATATCTACAGGAATTCAAAACCAAAGTGTTGTGTTAGGGTTGTACCCCTCAACCACTGGGATCCTCTCCTCCCCTTCATGCACAGCAAAAATATGGATAGATATTTAGGTCCCAGAGGAGGAAAACTGAAAGAACAGAACCTTCCCTGGGAGGTCCCCTCACCATGTTCAGAAATCCACACCAAGGTGCAAACTATAAGGCTATTTCATTTTTGGAAGAACATGAGTTATTAACCAGTGAGTGACACAAATTATTACACACTTATATATCCTACAGTCAGAATGTTAAAATCTCCAGATGAATAGTTACAATGTTCACCAAAAACTTTCTACTATCCACAAGTGTTACTTAATTTCCAAACATATTTCAGTGTAGACAAGTACACGTGTATTTCCCTGCTAATTTTTAACCAAACTGTCTTTCACTTCGTAGTTCATGATTTACTGAACTTTATTCAATCATTATGAGAAGTTATTCCACTTGAGTTTGAAACAAAACTGAAGAAGTTGATCAACTACTTTCTTAATGAGTTGTGTTAATAACATCAGGAACCTACAAAGGAGAGAGATACTTGGTCTGAATGGTAAATAAATCAATCTTGGGTATGAATTATATTTTCACTGTAAATGAATCTTGGCCGTTAATACTGTGATATCCTCGTTACCCTAAATAATGTTTTACACAATTCACAATAGTGTGTGGTGCATATTAACAGTACCATTAGTTCGTTTTTAACAAAGAGAAATTATTCTTCTGAAATGAACTGTGGCCTACCTGCCAGCCCTTGGGAAGCGGGTCATGTCGAACCGTGAGAACCATCTCGTATGTTGGTGCAAGCAGTTGTAATACAGCATCTTGGTGGGTTACTTTCTGAATGTCTTCACCATTCACCTGAATAGATGTTCAGTTAATAAGGTGAGAAATACACCTTTAGAAGCAACATTGCAAATTTTCATACAGTTTCATTAAAATACCAGTTATTGTTTTTGGGTATTTCTAGAACAAGAGCCAAATTTAATTATGAGATAAATAAGCGTATAAATGTTCTCTATACATAGCTTTTCAAAACAGTAACATAATGTTAACAAGCTTAAGACTTTTACCTTTTTAAAGTACTTAACTAAAAAAAAACAAAACAACAACAAACAGTTCCTTTAATCTTTACAAAGCCATGGGAACATACCCGTCTTACTTCGGGGCACTGCCACATAAATATGTATTTTTTTTTTACCTCATAATGAAATAATATTCCAGTCAAAGTACAGAAAAGTGTGGACATCTGGGTTGTTACAGTACAGAAAAGCGTGGACATCTGGGTTGTTGCTGTACAGGAAAGTGTGGATGTCAGAGTTGATAAAGTACAGAAAAGCGTGGATATCTGGGTTGTCAAAGTACAGAAAAGAGTGGATGTCTAGATTGTCACAGTACAGAGAGATGTAGATGTCCAGGTTTTCACAGTAAAGAGAGATGTGAATATGAAAGTTGTCAAAAGCTGACATTTTCTTACACTAAAAATGTATTTCCAATAGGAACTTACCTTTCTCGCACAATCCTGAATTGCCTTCTAAGTATTAAAATTTTTTGTTGACAGCACACCAGTTTTTTATACCTCACAAGTTTCTTGCTATTTCAGAACATATGCTGACCATGTGACTACCCTCCACCAATCATACTGCTCTTTTTATACTAGCATAACTAGCTTCCTCTATTACTGTACAGGAATCCTCACTTTTGAGAACTGACAAATACAAAGCCAGAAGCACTAGATATCAACTGAGAGAAAAGGTAGGAAGTGGGTGAGTGGAAGTAATAAATATATTTTCAACGTAAGGAAATGCTAACTTCTGAAATAACCTTACCTCTTCTTATCCAAAGATGGAATCCCACATTGCAAAGGTGGAGAAACTGATGAAGGAACATCAATATCCAATTAAGGAGAAAGTGATGACACTGAAAGAAGAGGTGTGCAACATTATTAAAACAAAGCACACCTGTGGAATAGGCATTCTTCACCCAGTAAATAACAATACAGAGGCACCAAGGAATTCAGAAAGGAGATGTACAGCCTCAGGCAATGGGAAAATTGCTGTATAACTGTGACTTGAAACAGCCTGGTGTTAACAAATATGGAAAATCTTTTGTGGAAGCAGCAGTAAGCTTGTTTTTAAGCATGTGCCAAGGGTAATGCCTAGGGATACATCATATTATGCCATGTGCAGTCTGTCAAGGCAAAAAATATCCAGAAGATGTACCTTGGGGCAGAAGTAAGGGCAAGGGATGCTGCTCTTGAAAGGACCAGAGCAGATAGAGTTATATCTAATGCAACAAGAAATGGTCTGGAGAGAATTCTGTTCAGAGGGTAGGTACGTAATTGTAAACCTCTCCAAACCTAAATGAATGCATTTAGCCATAGAGCTGAAGGATGTGGAACCAAAAGGAAGCAATTTTTAGCATCCCAGTTGAGAACATTGCCATCAAAATGTCCACAGAAGAAGGGATCACTATATGGGAAGGACTCAATTGAGTTGAGATAATCAAGTGACCACAACATTCATGAAGCCAGGAAGATGACACACCAAGATTACTATGTAGTAATCACAGGCCCAGTGAAGAAAATTCAGTGCCTGAAAACAGAGATCTGAATTAGGTTCCTCCTTGCTTAGTGATATGGCTGACAACAGTGAAATAGCAGGAATAAACTACAACCACCTGTCACCTCAGAAGAAAATGATACAGAATCCAACAAACTGCCAATAGTCCTATGATGTTGAAATGCAGAGAAGCTTCCTTGACAGACTTCTGTCCACAAATCTCTTGGGAATCAAGGAAAGTCCTCAACCCACTGAGAAAAGCATCACTAAGCAGATGATACTCCAGATAAGTAGGAGTAATAGGAACTCCTACCGTGGTCAGTACCCTGTTGAACAATCAAGCAGGTCAGTCCTAATCCTGAGAGGAATGGTTATAGGATGGTTTAAGGGACCATGGGATAGGTTTTACTGGTTGAGAAGCATTCAGTGAAGGGAACGATTGTGAGCTCAACCCAAGAAAATGAGAGCTTCAAAGGATAACTACCCCTCCAAAAGAGAGATAGATAGAGAGAATACCTTGTGCAGTGAGAAAATGAGAAGGTAGAACCATTCAGACTGTTCACACCATATCTCTGAGCCAGCGTGGGGAAGAGTAGGCCCAACAAAGATGAAAATGGAATCAGAAAATTCCATTCAATTAGCAAAAGAATGTACAACTCAACAAAACACACAGAGCCAAAGAGAACCAAATGGTAGAGCCCAGAACTGGAAGACACAACTCATGTGGATGAAATGAAGAAAATATGATGTGGGAACAGTTAGAATATAAAAATGGGCATCTGTCATGACAATTTGGTCATCCAGAACCCCAGGGAAAAAAAACAAACTACACAAAGCAAGAGGTAGGACTCCATGGTGAAGCAGTTGCTTCCAGAAAAAGAGCAATTAGAATAAAGCTATGAAGAGTTTCAAAGTTCCCATCTGTTAAAGAATAACAAATAGATAAGAGTAAAACCCAGGTTGAGTGAGCATCACCCAATCAACAGTCCTTTTGTAGAGGAGAGCTTGAACAGACTATGCAAGACAATTGGAAGAAGTACAATGCCAAGAAGAGGTGAAGAAAATTGGGGGAGTGGATAGGGGATAAGAAGAACTGAAGACAGCAACCCTCACATAGAACCCCCAAATCTGTTGTTAAGTGTAGCCAAAATGACACAACTACACATACTTAAAACAAGTACTCTTTACTAACAAAACCTATACATTTGTAAGTTCTAAACAAGTACAAAAAAAATCCCTGCAAAACTGTTACATTCGACCTAAAACATAAATTAATAAGCAATGCCTGAAGTACAAAACCACTAAAAGACAAGTAAATAAATATAACCTACCTACAAGTCCACCCAAAAAACCTACAAGACAAAGGATACAAAAGTAAAACTAACCCTAAAGAACATGAGAAGAATAAGGCACCTGGTTAATAACAATAATTTGGGACTGAAATATAATCCTCAATTAGATGTGGCTAGTGGCAACAAAAAAAAACTTAACAAACTGAAAAATATAAACAATGAAAATAAATATACATAACAAACCAACCCATTCACGAATTTGATCAAAGTTATAATTACCCAAACAGTAACTGTCACAAAAAAAACATAAATATACTGAAAACTACACAAAAACAAAGTAATAATCAAATTCTAAATGCAAATTTAAATAAAAGTAGCTTATACGGTAAACTAATTGAAAAAAACATACCAAATGCTGAGGAGAGAAGATATGAAAGACCTAAACTATCACATATAGAAATTAGGTCAATCCACACAAACTTACTAAAGATGTATATACTTATTAGAAATGAGGAATGCATGCTGAAATACCCAGACGTCCCAGAGAAAAGAACAATATCTAACCTTGGAATTAAACAGAGGCAGGATAAAAAATGGAAAGTGCCATAGAAAGAATTTGTCACTCAGTAGTTATATCCTTCATCACAAAAAAAGTATACTATGAAAAGAAGAAATTGTTGAGTAAATCCAAGACACAAGTTCCACTATAAACTAAAACCTGTGCTTCCACAACAGACATGGTCAACCTTGAGATCTGGGGACTCATGTCAGAACCATTGTCCACCACTGTGAAAACTAAATCATCCACCATATTAAATCTCGCATTCACATGAACTCATTAGAATTCAGAAAACAGAAATATGTCTAAAACAAATGAGCACATTAGGCGTGCAACTCGTAATCCGAGGGTCGCGGATTCGCATCCCAGTCGTGCTAAACATGCTCGCCCTCCCAGCCGTGGGGGTGTATAATGTGACGGTCAATCCCACTATTCGTTGGTAAAAGAGTAGTCAAGAGTTGGCAGTGGGTGGTGATGACTAGCTGCCTTCCCTCTTGTCTTACACTACTAACTTTGAGATGACTAGCACAGATAGCCCTCGAGTAGCTTTGTGCGAATTTCAAAAACAAACAAACTAAAACAAATGAGTAGAAATAATGGAAATCAAACACAAGTAGTTGAAACCGATATAAACTTGTAATCAAGCATAATCAAAATTTTGTAGTTATGTGGAGAACTAGATATTCGTTTATGCATAGGAACGTGAATTGAGAAAGTGAGGATTACTCTAGGATAATAGAGGGAGCTACCTGTGCTAGCACAGTAGGTGCAGTAACATTGGTGGAGGGTAGTCACATGATCACAGAATGTTCCAAAATTACGAGAAACTGATGGGTTATGAAAGACAGGTGTGCCGTCAGTAAAAATCTTTCTGAAATGGATAGAGGGCAATCTAGAATTGAGATAACTTTGGGTGAGAAGAGGTAAGACAATTTCAAAATATGGATGGCAAGAATGTTACAACAGAAAGCAATGTAAATATCCAGGTATCACTATTTCTTAAGCAAAACTGACTATAAATGTTTTGTACAAGTAAACATTGGTAAACACCGCCAAGAGGAAAAATTTGGGATTTGATATTTGTCACTCCAGAAAAGCTAACACTAAGACATTTCTTCTGATATAGCAGTTTTTATATTCATATGACTGGATAATACCTTACCATCCTGACTGCCATGTAAGTTATCCAGTTTTATAACCTGCAAAGAACTTTGGTATTTCTGTTAATACAAAAATTACTGTTTTAATATGTAAAACAAATCACCATGTTTCATTTCTCCTGGATATTTAACATTATTATTTTTTGTAGTTATTAAGAACCTCGAATAGTCTCTCATTTATTCAACACAAAACGTTTTTGTACACATCTAAAACCCAATGACATCTTACATTTCACACTAGACTACTTCATTACAGATTACCTAAATTTTCCTTACAAAAGGCAAACTGAATTTACTGTTATTTTATATAATTCTACATTTCTTAAGTACAAATAATCCCATTCTATATGTTTTTCATAATTTAATTACATAAACAGGTTTACAATGTTTTCTGAAAGAGTTAGTGTCACTTTTCTTTCAAATATTACAGCTCTGAATGTTACCTTTAGTAGCCGGTCTCCCACACGCAGTTTCTCTGATTTTGCAGCAGTGCTATTAGGAACAATCTATAAGAGAACAACCGTCCCATCAGAACTCTTATTCACTTTCTCATACTGAGTCAACTCAATCTACACAAATGATTAATTTAAAGTTACACTTATGTTTAAATTTAATCCAACAGGTTCCATGACTCTCTTATGTTTATATTTAATCAAATAGGTTCCATGACTCTCTATTATGTTTCAATTTAATCCAACAGGTTCTGTGACTCTCTCTTATGTTTATATTTAATCTAAAAGGTTCTATGACTCTCTCTTATGTTTATATTTAATCCAACAGGTTCTATGACTCTCTCATGTTTATATTTAATCTAAAAGGTTCTATGACTCTCTCTTATGTTTATATTTAATCCAACAGGTTCTATGACTCTCTCATGTTTATATTTAATCTAAAAGGTTCTATGACTCTCTTATGTTTATATTTAATCCAACAGGTTCTATGATTCATACTCCTATTTACACTAAATTAAACAAGTTACATGGTTCACATTATATTTATATTGAACACAAAACTCCACAATTTCCAATGATGGTAAACAAGTCTTCTAACACACACTATACAACAATGGTAAATAATGTTTCTGATATATTTAACTCACCAATGGTAAACAACTTAATCCAGTGATAAATGAATCTTCCAATACACTAAATCCAAGAGTTTTTTCAGAAACTGTTCTGACTCTCTTATCCCAACAACAATGATAAGTTTTAACATACTTCTTCCAACAATGTTAAATGCCTCTTAAGAAATTAAGTTTTGAATTTCCTTGTGTTTTTTACAAACATGCTTATGTGTTTAAAATTTAAAAGTAAGCAGTAAAAGTGTATTACACAGAGGTTTATAAACCTTCATACAAATTTAAAGGAAAGAAAAAAGTAAAACATTTACGTTTTTTCATTACTTGAAGCCATACACGTACACCTGATTTGTTTAAGAATAGGTTCATGTGTTGTGAATCACAAAAGCAACTTCAGAAAATAATTTTTTTTCACTACCTGTGAACAGATCACATTAAACGGAGGATTAAACATCACTTCCATTGAATATATTAACACAATTAAGAATTATTTCTAAACTGACTGTACTTTTCCTGTTACGATACACAGATAATGCTCCTCTTACAAATAACTGATATAAATATTCATAACATTTCAGTTTCTTAATATTTACACAGTACTGTAAGTAATTTATATTTTTGATTCACATGACATTTAAACAACAAACTTAGTTACATTAACTTACACCTAGGTATAAACCATACCTTAGAAATGAAAATTCCAGGTTCGCCTTGACCAAATGGATGGCATGGACGGTCAGCACCTCCTATAATACTGAGACCTAAGGGACCCCCTGCTTTTATGAGTTTAACATCCTGAAACAAAGTGAAAAAAACAAACTTGAAGAGTATGTCATAAATCAGATAATCTGGTTTTAGATCTAAATGTGGCTAAATTAATTACCAAATGCCAATACACGTGATTTTTGTGTTGCTGTCAAATTCTGTGTAGGTAAAATTATTTATTATTAATTCAGATGCATCGAGTGTAATATGTTAGAAAGTGTAAAGGATTTTACATTTATTTAACAAATAGGAGTTACTGCACAAATACAGTAGAGACTCTAAGATGTGTAAAGGGTGAAAAAAAAAAACTTCTCTTTGCTAAAATGCTATTTTAGACTTTTTTACTTATAAATATTTGAGACTAATAAGCAAAATCTTTGAAAAACTATAACTGTTGAAAGCTTATAACTCATGTTTTTTCAAGTTAAGAGGAAAACTTGAGGTTTAAAGAATTAGGCTTATGAAGTAAAAGAATGATTTTTAGATTGCACTAAAGGAAAGTCGTGTGGCACGGTCGTCATTCAGAATGATGAAAAGTAAAAATGTTACAAACATTCACGGGATATCTAACCTCTTCGACTGGAGCAGGTAGAGCCAGGATATTGCTGGTATATCGAGTACTGACGGTTTCCGTGTATGTCGATCGAGTAATGGTTTCTGTAAAAGTTCCAAGGCCTTTAGGTGGAGGGGGAAATTCAGGCCTAACTGGAACAGGAGGATCTGGCTGTTGAATGGTAACTGTCACTAGAGGGCCAGGTAGTCGAGAAGTTGAACTGGTGTCAGCCATGTCTGAAACTGCCGTGGTCGATGGGCATGAAGGAACATTTTGGTCAAACTCGCCATACATTTGTGGTTTTTGTGAATGAGACAAGTGCACCTGAGGTTCAAAACTGGAATCTTCAGAAGCTAAAACTTTTGGTGGTTGTGGGTGTACAATATCAGAGTTTTGTAAATGAGCTTGTTCAGAATGCTGTGAATGACCTGACATGACCTGGTCCTGAGGGTTGGAAAGCTTTTCTTGTATGCTTGAGAGAGGCTCATGGTTTACAGGTTCAGGTCCTTGAACTGGACTGCTGGTGTATGTAGTCTGAGTGAATTGTGAATGTGGATTGGCAACAGTGAAACATGAAAAATTACTAGGTCTCACAAACTGAGAGGAAGTGGTAAGAACAGTTGTGTGAGAAAATGGACTAGTAACAGAATGACATGATGATGACCCAACAGGTTCATTCCTCAAGCCTGGTAGCTTGGTATAAATAGAATACATCGGGCGTCCATCAGTTTTGTAGCTGCCTAAATATGATGGTCTGTTGGCCATGTATGAGTTTGCAGAATAGAGGCTGGTATAAGGCTTTGGCATCCCGAACACCTTAGCAGATTTTTCAGTGGGTTCGGAAACAACATTCTTTGGTTCTTTGGAATCCTTAGGGACTAACTATAAATAAAAATAGTTACAATTAAAGAAGAACCAATAAATCAACAACATGAGACCAATATCATAACACTTAAACAGAAAAACAAAATGTTAGATTATTAATAAGATCGAAAAAACTACTATAATTTAAACAAAAAGGAAAAACACCAAAATTTAAAGATATTTAGTTCATACTATTACACATCATAATCAACAAAATCAAACGGTTTATATCACACAATAAGTAAGATGAACAGTTCATTAATACATGCTTCACATTAAACTTTAAAATCAGCAATAAAAAAAGTACTCTAAAATTACATGAAAAATGTAGTGATGAAACAATATCAAATACTGGTTAGAGAGAGAAAAAATCTATGTAGTTTAAATAATACTACAGAAGACTTAACATTACAAGAGTAGCTGCTACAAACTCATTCAGACTACACACAACCGCTACCAAACAAACAAAACATTCTGTACAATCATTAATAAACAATCAAAACATTACATACAACTATTACAAACAATTAAAATATTACGTACAACCATTGCCAAACGATTGAAATGTTATACAAATAAGATGTTGTGTGCAGTCTTTACCAAATGACCTAAATGTTATACAAATAAGATACTGGATACAACCATTACAATATCACTATTTGGTTATAACTCTTTAAAATCGGATTCTATAGACTGAATATTTTTTTTATTTACTGACAATTGCACAACATATTTTTTGTGCTTCCACTCAGTAATCTAATTTATCTAATTACATACAGATAGTTTTTGATACATTATATCCAAGTTCAACTTTCACATTACTTAACCCTTTGCTGCCTGGAAAAACAAGATACAAATAATTACATTCTCAAGAAATGGTAGTTATTAGCATAATTAAATCTATACTTTGAAAAACAAATTTTTTTCAATTGATAAATGCAACATTTATGCTTTTCACATAGGTAAGTTAGAGCTTTTTTTTTATTTTTCTTTACAAATTAAACTACACAGATGCTATAAAATGAAAAAAATATACATTTTAAGATATTTTGGAGTTGTTGAAATATAGCTAAAACTTTTTTAAATGAAGTTTTATGTCCAGGGTTCACTCAACCCTTGAAAGTTTACACAAGTCATGATAAAATTAAAGTTTAATACCATTACTCTGTGGACAGATTAAATGTTTTGTCACACAATAGAATTTTGTTTTTAATGACTTGCAATGTCCTTTATAAACATAACTTTAAAAGCGAATTTTTCAGTAATGCAAGATTTGTAGCAGAAATGTCTTTTCCTGTTCCTTTCAAATTATTTCACATAAAAAGTCATAAAACAGTTTTACAGTGTCAGTACTACATACAAACATTTACATATAAGCTTCACTATCCTTCTCAGTTATATGAAATGAACACTAAACTGTTCTAATTCTTAAAGTTTGTTTTTGTGTTTTCTGTGTAGTCTTACATGATCTCGCTGAACAACGAGTCGGACAAATCTCTCCAGTCCCACAAGCATGCTAACTGCTTGGTCATGACGGGCATCTTCTACATCCACTCCATTAATAGACAAAATTTTATCACCAACTTTCAACTTTCCATCTTTAGCAGCTGCTCCATTTTCAGTTATACAAGAGATGAAAATACCCTGTAAAAAATTAGTTAAAATATTTCTTTCTGAGTGTATACACACTGCATGAATAGACAACTAAAATAATTATATACAGAGACAGAGGAAGACCAATAGAGAAATAACAATCATACATTTCAATCTGAACAGACAAAGATAAACCTCAAAACTTTTTGTTTCTTTAAATTACAGAAAAAAACAACAAATTCTTTGTAAGAAGAAACCATTTACAGATGATTATAAAACACTTTCACTGTACATTCTCTAAATTAATGAAGCCTCTCATACAGTTTATATCTGTTACTATATTTTCAGTTCTGAAACTAGATGTGGCAAAGAGTTCTTATACCAGTTCTTGTTAGGGCCATTTCAAGAAGTCTCAGTTTCTCAGAATTTTGGTACACTTTCTCAACCTGACAGTTGATTCTTAGAGGAATTCAGCATCAGGTACCAAATGAAGGCAACTAAATCCTTAAGTTTCTTTCTGGACTACTCAAAACCACCAATAACTTGTAACTACACTTCTAGAATTATAGCTTTCTGAACATCTCATAGTTGGTTTCTGGATATTTCAAACCACTAATCATTTGTAAGTAAACTTCCATAATTATAATTTTTCCCACTTACCAAACTGATAATGTTGTGTTTTTATTCATCTGAAACTCAGTCAGAAGCATAATATTTACACATCATTATAAACATTGATTTCTAATCCTACATTTCTTCAAAATATATTTTTATTCTAGATCTACCGTCTCAGTATCTTCAAGAGACATACAGTGGTTAAAACCTTATCACAACTTGCATTTTTATATTAATAAATTATCTGATTTTAATTTTGAATCATTTTCATCACTCTTACAGATGATCTTTACCTCATGAATATCGGGCCTTTTTATTACAGGCGTGTAGAAGAGTTTCTATGGTAACCTTCTGAATTCTTTACTACCATCATGCCAAGTACATTTTTATTTATAGTTACAAATATAGTGTTCTCATTTACCACTATATCTGATGTTGCTGATAAACTTAACTATAATGTCAATATTTGCAGGTCTTACTAAAATACCTCTTGAAATTCTTGTTCACTCTAGTTCACCAACTGGAATATTTGTGGTGTCCTTTAATATTTTCCTCTCCAATTTAGTTTAATACGAGTTTTGGCATCTTTTCACTATTCAATAAAATTGCTCATACTTTCCTGAGTGACAAGCACTCCCAAACTGTAAAATGAAGGATTTATGGTTAGCAACTTATTGCCACACTCTGAAGTTTGTGAGTTGGGTGCTTTAAGAATGATGTTAAAATCCCAATATTCAGTCAGAGAAGCCTGGTGGTGGATGATGTTAACCAGTTGTGCTCCTTACAGTGTATCAGTTCAAAATTATGAAACAGATAAGTAAGCCCTTCAAGAGGAAAAGACATTGTAATCATTAACTTTTGTAAATAAATAATACCTTACTTTATATCTTATTTTCAAGTAAACTGATGAATGACCACTTTGAATAGACTAACCTGACAGCCCTCCTTATAGGGATCTGACTCACGACCTCCAGATATGCTAAACCCAAGTCCATGATGACCTCTAATTAGCGTTGTGTAAACAATCTGGGAAATTTTAAAAAAATGCATCACAATATGGAAAAATCAGCAAGTGCTCTAAACATCATACAATCTAAATATTTATTTCTCTTTAATAAACAATGGGAAAACAAACTTTTCCTGAATATTTATCATTCAGGTGCTCTGGCCTGCTAAAACGACAGAAGAAAATGCACAGTGGTAACAAAACTGTATTCCTCTAACATATTCCACATACTTCTTTCTGGAAGAATAAATTTCACTTTTCAAATTCAAATTGCATCACATGTTTGTGTGGAGAAACAAGTACCCAATTTACAGATATCTACAAGAACGTACCTGCTAATTACCAAAGTCAATTCAATCATCAGAGAAGACAAGATGGACAGTTACAGATAAACTATTTCATTCCACAAATTAAGAAGTTGGGTTAATCATCAGTATCTATACAAAGTGTACTAGCTGCATAAACATAAAAGTCTGAGAGCAAGCACCATATACCCCACACCTAGTTTTATCTCAGGAAGAGAACCCAAAACAAATGATGTACTTAAAAGGTAGTTAATAGCACATTTTGGTACTCCATCTAAATTATTAAGTTCAGATAATATTCAGTGTTCTTCTTTGAAATAAACACTGCACTTAAAACAAAAAAAACAATTTTCTACTATGGTAAACACATTACAAACCTACAAGACACACATGTGAAATGTGTCCGAGTAGTATTTTGTGATGTAGTTATTCATGACAAAATACTGTAGAATTGACTTGAACATTTTCCAGTTGTTATTATAAAAGTCAGAAGATGGAACATTCCTTCTGAGTCTAAATACAATAAAAATTTAACAGTAACCTCATGTTTTACTTCACATGACCTAATACAAAGTTTTAAAAACTATCTCACAGAAGTCTTGATAAAAGATTTTAACACCCAATATTTCAATTTACGTGCATCTTAATACAATATTTTATTTCCCATTTCACTTCACGTTGGTCTCCCTATGATAACACTTAACACTTACTCTCTACTTTCATTTTATATGAACCTAATATAACATCAAACTAATTCTTACCTCATGTTTCAATTCATATTCCACATCATCATGTACAGGTCCTTTGATTGAAGGTTCACTATTTGGTTGTGTTGTTTCAACAGTAGATGTTACCTCATCCTGATTTTTAATTTCATGACTGAATGGACCGATACTTGGTGGAAGAAATGAGGACAATTCTGTTGAAACTGAAACACCATTCATTCTCTCTTGCTGAGTAGGCATAACAGCCTGATGTTGTTCATTGGGCACATCCAATAATTTCTGTCGAGCAAGTACAGTCGTTCTTTGCTGGGGAATGGGTCTTTCGACTCTTTGTTGCTCAGTGGACACACCCGTCTCATGTTGTAGATTGGGCACATCCTGTCTTTGCTGGGTAATGGGTCTTTCGACTCTTTGTTGCTCAGTGGACACACCCGTCTCATGTTGTAGATTGGGCACATCCTGTCTTTGCTGGGTAATGGGTCTTTCGACTCTTTGTTGCTCAGTGGACACACCCATCTCATGTTGTAGATTGGGCATATCCTGTCTTTGCTGGGTAATGGGTCTTTCGACTCTTTGTTGCTCAGTGGACACACCCATCTCATGTTGTAGATTGGGCATATCCTGTCTTTGCTGGATAATGGGTCTTTCAACTCTTTGTTGCTCAGTGGACACACCTGTCTCATGTTGTAGATTGGGCATATCCTGTCTTTGCTGGGGAATGGGTCTTTCAACTCTCTGTTGCTCGATGGACACACCCGTCTCATGTTGTAGATTGGGCATATCCTGTCTTTGCTGGGGAATGGGTCTTTCAACTCTCTGTTGCTCGATGGACACACCCGTCTCATGTTGTAGATTGGGCATATCCTGTCTTTGCTGGGGAATGGGTCTTTCAACTCTTTGGTGCTCAGTGGACACACCCACCTCATGTTGCATAGGAGGCATATCCTGTCTTTGATGGGGAATGGGTCTTTCAACTCTTTGTTCCTCAGTGGACACACCCACCTCATGTTTTAAACTGGGCATATCATGTCCCTGTTGTTGAAAAGGTGTTTCCACACCTTGTTGTGTTGTAGGTATATCCATGTTCTCATCTGGTTCCTGTACTTCTTCAATTGGAGGTACTGGAGAAGATAGCTGAAAACAAGTTTACAGAAATTCGTGATGATGGAAAACCCACTTGAAGTAAAAATGTATTGTAAAGATGGCTGATACGGGTATTAAAACATTTATTAAAATAAAGCAGAGAACGTTTCAACCTTCTTAGGTCATCTTCATGTTAACAAAGAGAAGTTTTGCAACCAACTTGCTGGGCACATCTTAGGGACAAGAGTGTAAATGGGTACAGAATCATAGGGGGCGTTGCAGTATATGTTAGGTTATTAATTAGTACAGGTATAAAAGTGTTTCTTTATATTGGTTTAATTTTGGTTTTAATTGCTGTATAAGTAAGGCTTCTTTGATTTTGTGTTTGTTATATTTGTTTCCCTACTTAATATCTGGGTTTTCTGTGGTTATGTTGTGTTTATTTGATCTGCAGTGTTCAAAAATGTGTGAAGGTGTTTTTTTGTGTACTTTGAATCTGGTTTCCATTTTTCTACTTGTTTCTCCAATATAGAAGTCGTGGCAGTTATCACATTGTATTTTATAAATAATGTTGGTGTGGTGTTTGTCAATGTAATTTTTACATAGTATAGACCTCAGTTTTGTACATGGTTTTTGAATAAATTTGGTGTTTACTGGAATGTTATGTTTTATTATGAGTGTTTTTCTAAATTTGTGTTGTTTTTTCACTGATACAAGGAATTACTTCACCACAACAATTATACGAAAAGGGTACATCTATGGTGTTTCTTTGTGGACTGTGTTATCAGTTTGAGCTCCATTATGTCTGAAAATACCTACATTTTACCATTGTTAACTGTACCTGCCTGTGACATCCTAACAAAACTAAGAAACTTAAACAAGAAAATTATCAGAAGAAGAAATGACATTTATTTCATCCAATGGAAAAAACTAATTCCTAATTTTATGAAGATAAAACTTTCCAAAAAATTTTAATCAATACACAAACAGTATCTATAATTTACAGAAAAGAACTGGTGAAAGCTAAAAAGCCATTTTTACTACCCTAACCAACTGTCTTTAGTGTGTGTGTTTCTTTTTATAGCAATGCCACATCGGGCTATCTGCTTAGCCCACCAAGGGGAATCAAACCCCTGATTTTAGCATTCTAAATCTGTAGACATACTTCTGTACTAGCAGGGGGTCAACTATCTTTAGAATATAAGTTTACAGAAAGTAAACTGCAAAGTGTAACAAAATCAAAAATAGATCCAAATACATATAATGTAAAGATCAAAGGTTACTGTAGTAATACTTTTTAACTTACAATTCTGTTAATTGTAACTTTCAAACCTGAGACTATACAAATTAAAGTACAGAGACAAATTTGAAAACTAGTGAAAATGAGATTAAAATTCTTTTAGCATCATAAAAAAACACAACGTTGTGCGTGTTCAGTCATACTTGATTACAAATAAGAGAATTATTTTTTTTAAAGGTATACCTTTCTTCCCGTTAATAGGAAACTAAAGTCATATGCATATGTTTCGTTCAGTTATTTCTAACAAACAAAGTCAGAAATTAATAACCTTCGTTAAAGCATTTAAAAAAGTAGGAAAAAACATACTTGTATTTTAATGGTGTTCGAATACTAAATAACATGAATAATTCACGTATATTTAACTTCGAGACCAATGAAAATATTAGTCACAATGTGAACTGCAGATACTCCAGTAAATTTAGTATTGACAGCAATAATGAAACATTCTAATTTTTATAAATAAGAATGTGAGAAACGTATATTTATTGAGCTGTTGTCATCATTGATATCACGGTGAATTGGAAGTTAATATTAATATATTCCTTAGTATATTTCACTAACAATAAACCTTGAGTAATCACCTTCGAATGACTAAAGTATTTTGGAATTTCACGCACGATTACAAGCCTAATTTCATTTCCTGCCTTCTTCAGAATTTCTACAGCTTCGAAGTGATCCATATCCACGACAGACGTTCCATTTACCTAGAAAATGTATGGTATGCTTTTTCATTAAACATTCACTGTTAAAACAAAAACACTACCCTAATATAGTTATTTTACTGAAATATGGCATATTATTTTTACTAAAATATAAATTTCAGTGAGTCACGTGATATAGTCACTTGTTTAAAATTAGATGTTTGTAATATCAAAGTACTAACACTATAGTTTCATACAAATTATGAACTTAAATTACTTATATTGACAAGCTAAAATATAAAAACCACGAATCTTTTACTCTACTCAGACACGGTTTATGCACTGAATCAAACACAGTGGCCCTGTTCAACTTTTCCCATTTTTGGAAATGGTCCCTTATATACACTTACTTCAATATGTGACACACAAATAACCAATCAAAAGCTCAGAATGTCCCCAGTTTTCTTAGCCATTTCAATCTGTGAAAAGGTTACAATGTTCTTTCAAACCAAGTTTTCAAGGAGGTAGGTTATGTCTTTAATCTGCTTCAGGTTTAAATATTCTTTAAAATTTAAATACATCTCAGTAACCAAGCTTAAAAACTGATAGTGAACTTCTAAATAGTATCAGTTATTTATGATTTTTATATTATTCAACTGTATACACGAGACCTAAAAACATTTTTTTTCTGTCTTCCATGTGCAAAATTTTAAAAGGCTAAGCAACCAAGTACAAAGGTTGTAATAAGAAGAGATTATTGTTTGCTTCACTTCTTGATTTATTGTTCTATATTTTAAAAAACTCCAGTTTAATTATTTATTTCTAAATAGTAATAATCTATATATATATATATATAATGTATAATAATTGAATTATGACTGTGATTCATACTAATCCATTAAAACACAGCCAAAACAGGGAAGACTAAAGATCTGTTTTATATTACTGGATAGCAGCACGAGTGCACATGCCCCTGATCAATGCAAGTTATGTAATGTTAGCTATGCATAACATTAGGGTCAGTATAATAAATATATATGTAAATGTATAGCATTATGAGACTTGAGCGACTTAGAATAAACATTTGTATTTTTGTGTCATGATATGTAGTCATTCTAGCACAAAAAAAGCATAATTTACATTTCCTAATTTTTTTACGATGGTTACAAGGTTGGTCAAATTACAGCCCCTCTATAGTTAGAATATAGAAAATAACATAAAATATAAAGTCTTACTAAAAATCAAATATTTGAAATGTATTTAGGAGGTTGATAGAAATTATGAAAATAATATTTGAAATTTCTGAAACAAAGAATAGGTTTTTTAATCGTAACATGAAATCACTTTGCACTCAGACTAGTAATGAAACAGCCCATTTTAACAAACAAATCTTTAGTAAAAATATTTCATTATAAAAAAAAAAGATATTTTTGTGTACAAAATACTTGAAATCTTCATTAAAAGTCTACCAGATTTTTTGAGAAGATACACATACTGTATCAAAAATTACAGTGCAAATACTCAACGTGTGCAAATTTGTAGACAAACTTATATATATTATATTGAGCTTGCAGCAAAAGGGTTAATTTCAAATTACAACTTAATGTCCAGAAATTGACAGAAAAATGTATTAAAAATAACAAATCTACAGTTCCAAGAGTGGCTCAATTCTATTTTGACAAAGTTAAAAAATAAACATTGGTCAAACACATTATAAACATACGGTATCAACTCTAGTGGTACATAACAGCAAAAACACTGTTCTAAAATTATGAGAAGACTTAGGAATGTTCCAAAAAAAAGAAGTCACAATTGAATGTGATACGAAACTTCACTCCAGTGCTACATCACTTCTGGTGTGATATCCCAACTTTGTTTAAGTAGAAAACGTACAGTGAACACCCATCTTGAGATTTTAACATCACTTAAAAAAGGTAAATATAGAGTCCCCTGGCAAGAACATCACAAAACTAAAGTAAGAACAAATATCTAAAAAAAAAAACTTCACACTTAAAACTACAGAAAACACAAGTGAAATATCTGATGGTACCCCAGACAATGTTCTGTACCCTACCAACCAACACCTAATAGAACATACAAATTATCAAGAAAATAACCAGATTCACCTTTATGACTAACAGATGTATCAACAACAACAAAAACTCACTCCTGGAGCACCGTATGAAATATATCCTAGCAAGACATTAAAATAATCAAGAATGAGATGACATATCACCAGCTGTGGACAATCTAATAAGATAATCCCACAAACGTAAAGGTTTTGTAGTCTTAACCAAACAGATACCAAAAGTAAAATATAGGAACATTTTCAAGACACTTCCACCAATACAGCGTTAAATAAAAATCCAACAAAGGAGGAGAGGACAAAGGAAAAGCTAAAAAAATCCTTAAAAATCTAAAAGAAGAAATACAACTAATGGAATTGTAATCATACACAGTTGTAAACCCAAACTGTATTGAGTCCCTTGAAGACCATAAACAAAACTTACCTTTAAGACTTATAGGGTAAGCATACGATTCTGCAACAGAAACCATACCCCGGTTACTAGATCAGCTATTTAAACCACAACAAAACCAGCACACTGAACCAATACTAAAGACCTGTTAGAAATAATACACTCTTTCACGAAAACTGTGCAATCACTCCATTTAATTTTCCTTACACGTAACCACCTTCTACCTACCCGTATACACAGAAGAAGGATGGACAGTATTACTAACTTCGTATCTTCACTTGGCAACACTTTGTACACACAAACTAGTAACAATGGGTAACAGAGTACAAGTCATGTTCTCAATAAAAAACTAAAGCCCTTGACACATACTGTAAAAAAAAGGTTTATTACCAAGTGTGGCATTAACACACCAACTACACAGTTGGGATACAGATTCACAGAAAAGAAACACCAGAAAACTTTTACTAACAAATTTCCACCTATTAGTGAAATTCACGTTAATATTATCCAATACAGAGGGATACTTAAAGTTCTTAGATAAAGCTCTAAATATCCAAGATAGACAAACACAGAGCTCATACATAACAAGACTGTAAGAAGGTAGTATTTCTCCATTACTAAACACACCATCCAGAACAAGTCAAAAGATCAACAATAATAGGACCAATAAAAAGAATAAATAAAATCTGCTCCACACAAATTGCCATATAAACAGCACAAAGTGGTTTTAAAACACTATGAAAAGAACATCCTGAACATTGCACTGAGAATGTTTTAAAATTACACACGAAAACAATACATGAAAACACCAGCTATGAACATTCTTTTCATAACAAAGGATACAATCACAACCATGATTTGCAAGGCCATTAAACAGCCTTAAATGATAACATACATAACACAACAACAGATAAAACACTGAAAGAACTTGGTTTCCTCCACATTCTCACAAACAAAATTTTACATCACACAAAACAGAGCAGAATAAATGTTTCACATCAAAAACTTGGTCTATCAAATCATTTGTAATATACATGGAGACACACGTACAGGAAAAACTGATAGACCTTTTCACACACACATATCTTAAAACACATCAGTACATTATACAACTATTACCAACACATCAGAACATTTTCTATACAAACAAAGAAAACTTTTATGAAATGTCTACCTCACAAAAATCCTCAGATTTTAAAAAGGAAATATATGAAAGCTATACTTATTAACAACAACAACTGAAACAATAGGTGGTACATATAATTAAACAACCATTCAAAAAACGCATCATATCAATATATTTAACACTATTTCTTTCAGCTTAACTCACGTACTCTGGATTATCACACAGTCTTACATTGTGTTTTAACGCTGCTTACAAACTTTGTATTCTCTCTAGTTATTATTGTTTGTTGGAAGCCTCTATTTTCTGTCTATGTATATTTTTAGCTAATCATAAAACATATTGTAGTTCTCTTTGCTTTTATATCTCATAAAATACTTATGTGATATGTTAGAATAGCTGTATAGTTAGTATTATAACATGTGCACAGCAAATGAAAAAAATCGTTTATTATAGATCAGCTAACACATGATAAAATAAAAGGATAATTAATAATTGTACAATAAAATGTGGAAAATTTTGTTTTACCATGAGAACTTTATCACCGATTTTCAAGCCAGACTGATGAGCTGGGCCTCCATCAGTGATGCGGGAGATGAAAATTCCCTAGCAAGAAAAACAAACAAGATACCAAGATAATAACAGGAGTATACTTGTCAGTGGAAAGTATTATGAGAAAACAACAGGAGTATATTAATTACACAAAAACATTAAGAAATAATAAAGACAATAACTGGAGTACGTTTATCAACAAAAAATATTAGAGGTAACAACAGGAGTATATTCTTTATGGAAAAACATTAGGAAATAATAAATGTACATTTATTAAAAACTTACAAGATATGAGTATTGTTAGAAGAAGAAAACACCACGACATAAAAACTAAGAGATAACAAGCAGCACAACAACAAAACTGAAACACATTTTTATTTGAAAACTACTCTTAACTTTAGATGTTTTTCATACAACATTTCTTAATCAAAATCATTACAAGACTAATTTTACATAGTTGGTATCTTGATGTTGGATTAAGTGTTATATAGAACTATATAACTTTTTACCTGATGTATTAAAACAAGGTGTTAAATGTAAAATTTTGTACCTTTTAAGTTTCATTATTCACAAAATTTTCTTCAGAACAAAAAAAGAAAGATTTCTATAAAACTTAAGAATATAAAATAATACACACTATAAGGCACCACAAAGGTACTGAATATAAAACAGTGCAATCTATAAGGCACTGTAGAGGTACTTGAAAAATGTTTAGAGATACAGGCACAAGATCTTCAGATAAAATCAGTTACAGTAGTTAAGTAACCTGATCTAATAACAGACAGTAGCAGCACTTCAAAACATCACTGACAAAATATGTAAAGATGCAACCATTGAAGTGCCCAGTAAGCACAGTCTTCTCTGTTTAAACCTTCTCTTAAACACAAATAATCACCTCATCTTCTCCCTTGTAAGGTGTGGATCCCTTACCCCCAGCAATGCTAAGCCCTAGCCCTGCTGAGCTTCTGTGGAGTGTTAGACAATGTTCTTCTTCAATTGCCTCTGCGATAATAGCAACGGGTGGTGTAGATGGTTGTGAAGCTAAGAAGGTGTAAAAAATTCAACTATGTTTAATCATGGTCAAAAGAATGAGTAGAGATACAAAAAAATTAAGAAATAAACAACCAAGTAATGGTCCAACTACAGACTGTTTGATACATAACTTCTCATTAAATATTACAGTGCAACAACAAACTTCTTCATATAATCACACCGTTCTGGACCTGAAAGTAGCTTTCTTTGCACTGCATTAAAACACAATAATACCGAAATATCTCCACCCCATAAAGTTAAAAATAACTTGAGAGGAACTTTTTTTCTTTAGTTTCAACTGTAGTATTTAAAAATGTTAAAGGACCGCACTCAAGTTTTCCAGTAATGTTTTGTTTTGGAAAAAAACCAACATACGAAACAAAAATGTAGTGTTTAATTTGGAAAATTACATATTGGTAGTATTTAAAAAACCTTGAAATGGCACAAAAAAATATAAAAAAAGCCTTATTAATGTACATGTAAGAAAAAAGTGTTACATTTTTAACCAAACTTGTTCACATTATAAAGAAACAAAAATAATTCAAGGCAGAGTTTTAGCACTTGAATATTAACCAATAATTTCAATGGAAACATTACACGTGTGACAGATAGCAAGCAATAAAGTGAAACAAATAATGAACTTTATAAAGTGTACAGTGCAACGAGAAATGCTCACAGCATCCAGGTGTTGATGTTCTCACAGTGTCTCTGTCTGTTTGTTGACTGAGTGGTCGGTGTTGCGGAGGTGATGGTGGGGGTGACGGAAGTGGTTCCTCATCTTTACTTATTGTTTGTGCCAGAAGCTGAGAAACCTTCAAGAAATGTACAAAAAACTATTCATTCAGGTAACTGTTAAAATTTATTAAAATAATGGTAAAAAATGCAAAAAAACATTTTTCATGCTTCTCATATGTTTATATAAGTTTATCAGAGAAATATTTCTAGTTCAACCTTTGAATATAAACAATTGATAATTCATTTACAGACAAAGTAAGATCACTAATGTTCTTCTTTAATGCTCTTTGAACAACCAGGTAATAACGTAAAGTTTTGTGGATAAAAATGAAGTCATAATTTTCAAAAGTTAACACGCACACCTCCATTTTAAAAACTAATAAATTTATTTGATATAAAAAAACAACATTAATAAATAACTTTAACAGCTTGTTTTTACCTGGAAAACTAAATTATTAATTATATTTATTTTAACTAACAAACTTTAAAGATGAAAGTACAAAAACATACAGTGTTGCAATCCTTTCTTTAGAAATTGCATCTCAGGAATTGGAGACCAATTTTGACTTTTAATTCAAAATATTATAGGTTTACAAAATGAAACTAAGTTACTGTAAATTTAATGATGAGTAATCCAGATGAACAATATAAAGTATGAAGAAGGTTTCAATAGGTACAAACTAAACTTTAGTAGAAGTTTAAAATTGAAACAAATATACAGGGTGCCTCAAAAAATGAATTCACATTTAAAATGATTATAACTCAAACCTTCTTCTTCTTTTTACAAGTGCAACTGATTTGACGCAATGGAAGAAGCAAGACTACAACCTTTGAGAAAAGGAAATTTATCTTAAAGTGTTACTGGAAGTGTGAGAACATAGCTGAAGTGTAAAGACTGTTTAGAATGGAGTTTCAAACAGATCTGCCAATGCAAATCACCATTACTCACATCAGAAATAAGTTTGAAACAAATGGAATTGTTTAGGACATCCATAAAGGGGATTCTGGAAGACCATGGTTGTCCACCAGTCCCACATGAGAAGCAGAGCTTTGGAAAGTCTCTACCGATCTCCAAGAAAATCTGTTCGGCAGACAGCCCGTGAGACAGGAATCCCAAAATCGAGTGTCCATGGCATGTCATGTGTTGAAGTGAATTCACTGGAAAAGTTTTATTTCGGCATTAGTTCATGCCCTCAATGAAGATGATCCTGACAAGAGAGTTGAATTTTCTGAGTGGTACCTGGCAAAATCTGCAGAGGACGCACAGTTTCCAAACAAGATTGTCTGGTACGATGAGGCCATATTTAAGTTAAATGGTTCAGTTAATTGCCACAATTGCACCTATGGGCACCTCAAAACCCACATGTTACTGTTGAATACCATGTAAATTTACAAGAGATTACAGTTTGGTGTGGATTATCAGTGCTGGGTGTAATTGGACTGTTCATTTTTAAAAACTTCACTAGTCTCATTTATCTGAACTTGCTGCAAGAATCTGTCATGCCATGGAGCAGTTTGGAAATGAGTTTTATTTCCAGCAAGATGGAGCATCTTCCCACTACCATCATAATATGAGGACCTATCTGGACGAAAAATTTGCTGACCAAATGGACTGAGGGAAGAAGTAGCATTGAATTTCCCCCACATTCACCAGACCTCACACCTCTTGATTTTGTTTATGGGGGTACGTCAAATATAAGGTTTATTGCACAAAACCTGCAACAATCAATGAGCTGAGAGCAGCAATTGAAAGATAATGTACCCAAATACCAAAGAAATGATTTGTGAAGTTTGTAATTCCGTCTGTCCGCACTATCAGCAGTGTCTGGATCAGAATGGTGATCAGTTCAAACACCTGTCAAAACTCAAAAGATTCTACACTTGTCTTCTTAAACTTGGGTTACAGAACCTACATATATTTTAATAAACATTGTATTTATAATAATTCAAAGTGTATATACATTTTTTTTGGGACACCCTGTATAGTGCTTTGACAAAGTTGCGTCACCATAAAGTACATAGTTTACCTTGATGTGGGAATATACATACACACACATCTGTATATACAGTCCGAAACAAAGAATTCCTATGATTTATTAATGCTCAATAACTTAGCAAAAGTACATTGGCACCACAGGACTGTTGGTTAAAGTGTGCATCTGCTTTGTTTAATTAAGATAGGTTTATTCCATTTCATGTCATTGATGTCTAGTTCTTCATTTAAAATTAAGTTGTTTTTAACAGATACACCACAATACTTTGTGTTGCAATGGTAGTAAACACAAAAGGGTTCTTTTATTATGTTCAGTAAATCTGGTTTACAATATTCTTCCAGTTCCACGGAAGCAGAATTCTGAACAGTTATTAACACATTATTTTATAAAAAGATGTATTATTTAATTAAAAAAACAACTAATTTGGTAATGATTTTAACTTGGGGGTTTGAAAAGACAAACAAACAGTAATTTTATGCTAAATGGTAAGTTATGTCCAAGTTTCAATTAATTTTGTGCTGATATGACAGATAAATTGTAAGCTGCAGTGTAACTTTATGATGTTTTTTTGGTTTATCAGTACCAGTTCTATTGCTAAGTAAGAACTTGTTTCTACAGTAAGATTTTGTTGTAGTGGTTGTTTGATATTTTTTGCACAATAATTTTTGGGGTGAATGAATGACCACCTTATCAATTTGATTTCTTTGTCAACATTGTTCACTGATAAGAATCTTGTGTTAATGATTCTTTTTAGCGTGCTGATAACTTGTTTGGTTTCAGGAGCACTTTGAATGATCTTGCAGTGAATAATTCTTTTTGAACTGTGTGCCAGATTTAATAATGTTGAGGCTAAGAAAAGATAAGCATTTGTTGTTTTTGTATTTGATGGTGTGTTTCACAGAAACAAAGCTGGCATCAGTATTGTTTGTTATTGAGCACAGAACTACTCGAAGGTCTATCTGCCCACCACAAGTATCGAAACTCAGTTTCTAGCAGTGTAAGTCTGCAGACTGTACCACTGAGGAAGAGGTAACAGTATCCCTGACATATCTGTACGTGTAAGGCTAGAGGAAATGCAATGTAGAGAACCAGTGTAACAGGATTTCTCCAGATTAAACTATCTATTTCACAATAATTTCTGATGGTGAACAGAGAGATAGTTTTAACTAAATTCTAAGACTGGAGAAGGTATACCAAATTGTTGGTGAACAGAGAGATAGTTTTAACTAAATTCTAAGACTGGAGAAGATATACCAAATTGTTGGTGAACAGAGAGATAGTTGTAAGTAAATTCTAAGACTGGAGAAGGTATACCAAATTGTTGGTGAACAGAGAGATAGTTTTAAGTAAATTCTAAGACTGGAGAAGGTATACCAAATTGTTGGTGAACAGAGAGATAGTTTTAAGTAAATTCTAAGACTGGAGAAGGTATACCAAATTGTTGGTGAACAGAGAGTTAGTTTTAACTAAATTCTAAGACTGGAAAAGGTATACCAAATTGTTGGTGAACAGAGAGATAGTTTTAACTAAATTCTAAGACTGGAGAAGGTATACCAAATTGTTGGTGAACAGAGAGATAGTTTTAAGTAAATTCTAAGACTGGAGAAGGTATACCAAATTGTTGGTGAACAGAGAGATAGTTTTAACTAAGTTCTAAGACTGGAGAAGGTATACCAAATTGTTGTTGAACAGAGAGATAGTTTTAAGTAAATTCTAAGACTGGAGAAGGTACATCACATTAATTTATACATTTGTTGCACTCCCTCATATGAAATTACTTTTTCTTCATCTTCTTTTGAAGGAATGATACGTTTATTTTTCAGATGGTGGGGGGTATCTCGGCGATGAAGTTTCAGTTCATACTCGGGATGGTTCTCAGTCTCAGAGGTAAAACAGACTTTTCGTTCTTCATTCTGTTAAGAAAAATAACTCTAGCTCTAGATTAAAAACTTTTAACAAATCAAACAGAAAAACTGACCAGTTACAATCTTTAAGAGAAACACACACAGTTTATTTCCTAACTGTCAGTCATCCCAAGTCCCTGGAGGGCATCTGACGTTAGTAAGGGGTTCAGTTTATTGTGACCTTTTAAAATGTTAAAATTTGGCAATTTTGAACAAACAAACAACTTTCTACAATAAGAACACTGTCTTCAAACGGTGATGATAATATTATTTACAACAGAATTAAAATTCAAAATTTTTTTCTAGCTGTTAATTATACTTACAAAAGTGGATACATCGTTTGAAACTATCACCTCAGTGGAATTGGTTAATACCATTGTTTAAGTTTTTGAATTACGACGTAATAAAAAATTGGCAGAAGAAAGAACAACAAGAAATTCAAACCTTCTACTATGATATTTACAAACATTACCAGAACTTGTGGTTCTGTCATTACGTAGATATTGTTAGAAAAGGACACACTGTGCAGTATTATGAGTCCCTGATAACCTACTGAAGAGATACCTAAAATACATTTGGATGAATAAAACAATACAAGCCTGTCTGATATCCAACTTGTGTACAGATGTATAAATATATATAATAGATGCAGCTGAATGTGTCTTGCGTACACATGTATAAATATATAGCAAAATTGTATCGTTGAATGTATCATGTGTATCAGAGAATTTTAGTAATAATTTCGAACCTCCATCCTGAGCTTCCAAATTTCATTAACATTGTACTTCTTGTATACACTTCACTCACACAGAAAGCTACAGTTCTACTGAACACTTACAACAAACACCACACACATCTTAACATCAGAATAAGTACCTCATGAATTATCTTCCTAGGATGACTGGTGTCAGACTCTTCTGATGCAGAATGAAGCTCCTCTTCTTGTATGTCTTCTTCTCTGAAGTTGTCAACCTCTGATACTTCAACATCCAAGCTGTGTTGTCTAACAAGATTGACAGCAGATGCTTGAGGGTTGGTTGAAGCCACATGTGCTACAGTTCGTGCTTGTTCAGGTGCAGTTTGTGCTAACTGGATGTGGTTCATAGCTTTCTCACTTTGTAAGATGTCTTCCATTTTGTGCTTGGATAGTCTGGGCATTGGAACTGGTTGATCAACCTTTTTAAGTTCTTCAAGGGATTCAAAATCTCTTGGAACATGTTGTGATGAAGCTGCTACTTCTTCCCTGCCTGTGAACACATAAACAGGTCATTCACTTCATCATTTTCCTAAAATAAAACTGTTCTTCTTGTTAGGTATAAAAGCATAGCACTTTCAAACCTCAAGTTTTAACAGTGGAGAAGCTGTTTCTCAGACAGCTAATAACTTAAACCATGCATTGTATAATGATAGTTTCAATGTATATAGTTCTGTCAGGTGTCATTTGTTGTCTTTATCTACTTGTTCTGACAAGACACAGAGCTTTTCATGACAAAATTACATCAATACAAAAACATGAGTAATTGCGTGGAAGAATAT
Organism: Carcinoscorpius rotundicauda; assembly: GCA_011833715.1. Taxonomy (NCBI): domain Eukaryota; kingdom Metazoa; phylum Arthropoda; class Merostomata; order Xiphosura; family Limulidae; genus Carcinoscorpius; species Carcinoscorpius rotundicauda. Next base: position 6,385,294 of record CM022398.1, read on the forward strand.
TTAAATGATAAATAATACGTCTTACAGCTAAATCGTCATACCTATTAAGGCAAAACAGTAAGAAACAATCAGTCCTCTAATGTAATATTTTCAATACAAAAAGGAAACAAGTAAACATTCAATAATAACAAATTACTCAGCATTAGGTTTGGGTTTTAATGGGTTACTGGTAATAGCTTGAATTTATGGATTCATGAAAGAAGCTAAGTTTTATCATTATAATGACCATATCTTATGGTTTATTACAATGCAGAATATTTTATTGCACAAATATATATTCAGTAGCTGGAATCATGCCAGATAAATGACAGTGAGTAACTCCATGTTATGGTTTAAAGACTGATAGCCAATCAGACTTGAAACAAACATGTTCATTGTAAATGTTTGTATGGCCCAAATTATGAAATATGTACATGTTAATGTTTCATTTAAATGTCAACTTTCCTTCCTTACTCTTTACACCAGGCAACTAAATTTATCCTTAATGTTTCTATTAGTAATTATAGTAACATCAACATTGTCAATGTAGATTGTAATTGTCTTGGCTCACTTACTGAGATAATATTAAATAACTTGTATTTGTGTTTATGTCAAAAGCTGTTATATCCATCTGCCATCATCTCCAATTTTGGACAACTGACCAGAAGGAGGTCATCTGATCAACAGCACCTTTTTATCTTCCATTCGTACTAAGGAAAAGACTGTCACTCTTATAACATACCTACAGCCTAAAAGATGGGGAATATTCTGTCACTCTTATAACATACTTACAGCTTAAAAAATGGAGAATATTTTGTGGTATTGTTCCCATATTCAAAGCTGATTCCTCCTCTTTAAACACAGGGAACTCTTCCACAGATCAACCCATGTCCCTATACAACAACTATTATACATTTGTTTTCTGTAACCACTAATTTCACTGCACAAGTGACAACAACCACGACTGTGATAATTTTATCTTTTTATTCCACAAATAACAACTAATTTTATGCTACTTTTTAAGACACACATGTAAAAAATAATTTTTTTAATAACAATATACAATAAAACCTACTTCTTTGATCATACTTAAATAAAATCTTCGCATAAAAATGAAAAACTTTATGTACAAGTAAAAATAACACAAGAATCTCCTTCTGGGTAAAAGTAACAAACCTGAAATATGGTTGACAACAACTGGTTCTTTTGAATTAATTACGTCCTCATCTGCTGAGGCACGGTGAGGTCGGAAACTTTCCACTACAGTATCCTCATTCTATATAAAAGAAGAGGAAAAAAATATTAAGCAAACATTTTAACTTTCAAACATAAATAATGAATCTTTCAGTCAAACATAAAAATAATTATAACTTAATTTTTCAATGATTATGTGTGAAGACCCGATACATTTAATCGCCATTAAATGGTCTTTCCAAGAATAAGCACATAAAAATTTTTGAAAGAAGGGGTGATGCTGTTGAATACAAGAAAACGTTTGGTAATTTTTTTTCATTTTGCAATTATATTGAATGTAAGCTCGTTTTGGAAAAAAAAAAATGTTTACAGTGACCAATTATACTTTATGGAAAAACAACAACATTAATTCACTTCCAAGAATATCAAATAAATATATGTTATTGTTTTAACTTTCAGTTTGGTTAGTTTCATTTTGAATTTTGTACAAAGCTGCAGAAGAGCTATATGTGCTAGCAGTCCTTAATTTAGCAGCGTAAAACTAGACAGAAGGCAGCTAGTCATTACCACCCATCACCAACTCTTGGGCTACTCTTTTACTAATGAATAGCAGGATTGACCGTCACATTATAACACCCCCATGGCTGAAAGGGTAAGTATGTTTCATGTGACAGGGATTTGAACCTGCAACCCTTGGATTATGAGTCGAGTGCCTTAACCACCTGACCATGCTGGGCCTCAACTTTCAGTATCTTTTGTAAACAAGTTCCAAATGTACTTACCTCATCATGGGACACAACATGACCATCAATGTTCTTTGCTTTATAGACAAGTAACTTGTGAAGTCTTGCTTTCATTTCCTTGGGATGAGGAGTGTCATGTCTGATAAACTGAGTCTTCAAAAAAATAATGAAAAAATATATATGTTAAAATATTTAGAACTTACTTTAATTACAGCTGATTATACTAAGTTAATGACCACAACTGTCTTTTCTATTTTAGAGAATTAAAATAACACACCTTATGAAACTTCTATTAGAAACTATACAACCATTAAATGACTGATCAATTCTGCTCAAAACATGCAACCAATTCTGCTCGAAACATGTGTCACCACTAAATATTCTTTTAAACCACCTAGAACAGTTTAACTCTACACATAAAAAATAATTTGGTAATTGTTTATCATTGTAATTAAAAAAAAATTATAAATTAAGTTCGGGCCAACGTACATAGATAGATCATTTTAATAAAATATTTAACCTTCATAAAAAAACACACTTACTTCAACTTGGACAAAAAATATTTTTACTATTAAAAAAAACAGACACTGTACATTTTACAAACAACAATAAATAGTTTAACGTTCACAAAAAACATTAAGTTTTATGTTAATATTTAAAACAACAGTTTGATACTGCAACAAGGTTAGGCATTTTAAAATACAACAAACAATAATCATAGTTCTTCATCATTATCTAGTTTACATTGAAAGGTTCATTGTTGAAACAAATGATGATGTACACATTGTTGAAACAAATGATGATGTACACATTGTTGTAACAAATGATGATGTACACATTGTTGAAACAATGTGGATACATTAGGTATAATGTGTATAAATTGTTCTTTACTTTCATTTCTAATTTCTAACAACAAGAAACAGAATTATCCAATTCTTAAGTCTGCACTATTCACAACAGTCATTTTTGGTAAAAATATTTGCAGTTTATTGATATTTTTAATGCTGTACAAATGCTCTTAACCATACTATTTTACATATGTACAATTAAAGTTTCCAATTTATTGAGATATACCATATATGTAATTAAAAATAAATGACTCCAGGGAAGTCTCAGAAAAAAAGGACAAATAACAAATTTTGTGTGCTTTAACATGAAAATACAATTTATCAGACGTTTCCAGAAAGATTTTCTATCAAGTAATTAATACAAATAATGTATCAGCCATTACTGTGTCCGTTGTATGCGAGCTGGGTTGAACAGCTGCTTCAGAGCAAAAGGCCGAGTTGAAACTGGATATAGCAGATATGGAGTAGTTTCCGTATTATCATACACTTCATTTTCACTCACAATTTACTGTTAGGAATCTATTATCAAGTTTACTGACAGGTAGTAATAAAGTGAATTAACTTAATACTCGGACCCGACACACATCCCGTGTTTTTACCAACCTCTTTTCCTTCTTTGTCTTGTTCACTTTCATCACAAAACCTGACAGTTGATTCTCTCTCCTCACCTTTATGATTCCACTTTTCTTGAAGTGGACTTTCTGTCATGTGAACAACAAAGACATACTTAGTTATGACTGCTTTCTAAACAAGAGAGATCGCAATAATTCATAACAGGACGAACAGTACATAGGGTACAACGTCAGATGATAAAGCTGCATGCCCACTTGGAAAAAGAATAAAATGCTACTGTACACAATACACCCCACACATTTCTGTGGTGTTTCTAAGCTTGATAAATGTACAAAATCAGCCCGTGATGATTCAACCCTGATTATAAACAATTGGCATTATTATTTACAACAATAAACAGCTAAATAAATCAAATCTCTCATAAATTTCACACAACGTTTCTGCTAAGTTAAGCAAAAATACATGTTAAAAAAATAAACTAGCATTTTGTTATTATCTCTTTGTTTTCAGTATTTTATATTTGGAGTTATATTTGATTATAAAGACATATCACTTTTTCTTCAGGTAATTGTTTAAAAATCTTTAGATAGTTACTCATGGAAAAAAATTATTTTTATTACTATTACATGTTTTTTGCATTAAATGGAAAATGTACACATTACAAAAAACAACTGAATCATTCCACGGTTTAGAAGAAACTAAAATGTACTTCAATGAATCATTTACAAATGATTGACAAAAGAGATGATACTACATTACTCAAAAACAGCTTTGTGCTCGCAGAATAAAATACATAAAATTTAGTACAAATAATGACACGATGGTCTAAATCTATCTTTAATCTTTCAAAAGACTATGACGGCGTTTGATACTTCACGACAACACTTCCTTTAACTCAAATAAATCTAATTATTTTCATGAACACTCACAGATTTTGAACATTAATAATTAAATTGTAGTTATGGAACTTACCAAGGTTTTGTTGTTCTTGTTGAGGCAAGAGAAAGCATGTCAGTATTTTCATACCATCTAGTTCATCAGACTGAAATTTCAGTAACGGTTTTGACTGAAAAAAAAACCAACAAATTTCTGATTTCCTGAATAATACTAACAAAAAAAAAATTAAAAAATGAAGGGCAGATATTTCAATTTTACTTCTATTTTTAGTATTTGTTTCACTCAAAAATAGAATAATAAAATAAACCCATAAATTACATAGAATTTCACTAGACAATCAAAGTTCATTTAAGTTATAATGCCTGAAAACTACACTGACACAAAAGTTACTTAACATTAAATGTACAAATAAAATATCATACAGAGCTACTTTTGAACACGTGGAGAACTAACCCTAAATAATTTTTTTTAAAGCATGGACACCTATTTTCACATATGCAGAGAGTACTGTGACATAAATATAATTGTTAAAGAACATTAAAACCTTATGTTATATGTTTTGCAGATCAACTTTGAGTTTATGATACATATTTTGTAGGCCAGCAAATTTAAACTTCAGTTAAATGACAACTGTCTTTCATGACGAAACACTTAATCTTTCCCAAAAAGTTAAGACTAGAATTTTCTGTGCATTTTTTTCTTGAGGCAATAAACAAGTTAATTTCATTTTTAAGAAGAAGTTTATGAAAAACAAATCACCTTGAATTTTGGGTTCTAAATAATTAGACATGTTTTACATATTCCAGTACTGTGTAAATAATTTTTTTAACAATCTAAGTAATAAGATATCTAAAAGTTCTACGTTTTCCAGTACTGTGTAAATGAGTTGTTGTTTCAACAATCTAACTAATAAGATATTGTTAAGTTGTTTGAATTAAACTGCAATTATGAAAAGGGAAAGATGTATAAACACCACAGGAAACTGTTCATGATCTGTGGTAACAATTTCTCATCCAATCATCTTGTCCTGGCCACCTCCATGACTGGATGAGCTTAAGCTTTGATAAAATACCAGCTTGGTATGGATGGATAAGATACCAGTTTGGTGTGGCTCTACTGAGAATAAGTATCTAACCAGTCTGCACATCTATATGTAAATATATTCCATAAAATTAAACTACAAGTTGTATCCTTTGAAGATATCTTCTAATGACTAAGGTGTCTTTGGATTGCTTAAACAAGACTTCAGAAGTTTGTTCACAGACTGATGATGGACATCAGGAAGCAGGTAATGAAAAGGAGAGGTTTCAATGACTTCAGTGGATCAGAAGTCATGTTGCAGAAACCTGTTCGTATAAAAGCACCATCAAACGATGAAAGAAAAGGCTGTATGTGTTAGACTCACATCTTTGTATAGATTGTGGACACCCATCTACAAGATGCTACATCAACTTACTTAATTAATAAAAATCTACACAGGAAAATCTCAACAAAGGATTTTTCACTTATAAATTTTCTTTAGGTGATTAAGTGTTAAGTACTTTAATTACAATATACCTGATTTTCAGAAAGCCATAAAGCCTTGAGATTCAGTCCAGTGATGGTTATAGGAAGAAACTGGAGCCTATAAAAGAGAAATTCTGATAAATTTCTAAAATCCAATTATTAAGTAAATAATAACCTAAGTAACACAATACTGATATAACAAATTGTTTGTTGTCTGCTGCAAGGACTTAACCTCAAATTCTATCATTATAAGCCCTCAAACTGACCACTGAGTCGCCTCTTATTAAAGTTACAATAACAATACCGAGTACAAAACAGAATCTCATTCTTTAAACACGTGTAAAGTGTCAGTCAAAAACTGATCCACTTGCTGGATTTATGGACCACTGGTTTCCTGGTCATCATATGGCCTACAGCTCACAGTAAGTTAAGTTATGCACCATGCGAATGAAATATGGTTAATGACTTGTTATTAAATGCATTTATTTGAATATTTTAATACATACTTCAATAAAATACTTAAAATATTTTCAAGTTATAAATAATGGGGTAAGGCCTCATGACAAACATAAACTTCTAACAACAGACAATCAAATAAAAAAACAAGTAGGCAAGAGAAAATATTAAATCATACTTAGTTACACAGTAAACTTTCTTTTATATGCCAACTGTAAAAAATAAACTTAATATTTTGTCAAGACATGTTGAATATCTTAAACCTCCAATTTTGTTAATGGCAAAACTATTAAAGCTATTGGACATTGTCCCTAATTTTGAGCTAATGACCAGAAGATATGCAGCCAGTCAGTAAGCAAGTGCTTTATTATATCATACACACTAAGGGGTTGAATGTCACTCTTGTAATATATACACAGTTCAATGTGAGGAGTTTTTGTGGTACCACACCAGAAGATGAGACACAATAAAGTAAGTTAGCACTGCTTAAAGTAAAAGCTATCAATACAGAAGATCCTATTGCAGTAACTTACAAATTGAAAGCTTGAAATAATGAATGTTTTTTTTTAAATAATCTGGGACTTAAGTGAAAAAAAACTTAATTAAAAAGATTAAAGGTTAAAAAACATCGTTAAAAATTAAGGGCAAATGAAAATTATTATTTATATTACGAATATATTACAATAAAAAATAAAACAATAACTTGTCCCTGGTTGTTCTTTGGTCAGAACATATGCACTTTAAGGTAGGAAACTGACTCTTTCGTACTCTTGACAGTTAAAAAAGGTGGGCTGGAAAGAAAAACTAACTGATCTTTCATATTTAACTCCACAGCACGTCATATACTGTTTCTTCTAACAAAATTATGTGTTGAAACACCAATTCCATAAAACAAAAAACTATTCTATACCTAAACACAATCAACTCTTATGACCTAATGAAAATTGTGATCACTTCTGTGATGAAGTTTGTCCTTTATATGTTTACCATTTCCAGTTTAGTAAGTTACACCAAGAGTAAGAACGATGCACCAAATAAATTACACAGTCAATGGCTATAAAACTGTTAAATTCAGCCTCTCTAAGCCTCGGTAAGCAATCACTTTATGTTTCTCAACAAAAACAAGTCATCTCTGAATACAAACATAACTATTATCAAAAACTCTCTTTCTGCTTTTGGAAAAGTTCCAAAGATAAATCATTATTAAATGCACATATTATGGTGTCTCCATTTCTCAATCACAGTTAATATCTGAACAATAACACTGAACATTTACCTTCACTCACCCTCCTTTCAGCATGTTTTCAAACTGTAAAAAGTATACTGCTGATTTCACTGATTCTAGTATGGATGTATATACTTATATATACGTCCATACTTGTCTCTTATTGTCTGAATTATTTCAGATTAAATTATGGTGTTCACCTCTCTTTGTATCTTACTTTATTTCATAATTTGTGACATACATAACTTCTGACCAATCAGGGTTTCTTTTCTAGGATTTTGAATGCTGTATACAACTGTAACACTGAAGAGGTTCAGTTATTTATATGAACTGCGAAACGGGATTCATTCAGAATATGGCATACTTATACAGAATGTTCATTGGATATTCTTAATATGTTCACCTCTCTTTGGTTTTCTTTAGAAATATTTATGTTTAAACTACATTCCACAACACTTTAAATGTTCATATATAAGCACTTATTTCACGTTCTTGTACGCTGGTCCTTATCACCAACATTATCAAACTGAAATATATATATCATCATAAATACATCAACAGTTTCTGCACTTTCACACACTTTTATTTCTTAATTTAAAACAATAATCCATAACTGTGTTAATAGTTCAACAACACCACTGAAGAACGTAAGAAAGCCAACCTGTTTCCACACACATCTAACACTCGGAGTTCCTTCAACTTTCCCATCTCAACAGGAAGGTAGCTGAGATCGTTGTCACGAAGAGACAGCACTCCCAACTGGGTTAGATTACCTATCTGTGAAGGTAGTTTGGTAATTCTGTTCCTGTCTAAATTTAGATTGGCCAACTTAACAAGGTTGCCAATCGAAGATGGTAGACCTGTCAGTAGGTTTTCTGTTAATATCAGTTCCTGCACGTTAACACACTTCCCTATCCCTGGAGGTAGATCACTAATTCTATTCTGGTCAGACTAACAAGGAAACAAAAGCACATTTTAAGTAAGCAGGAAATACTGTTAAAAAAAAGCCAGTGAGTTACCAAACTGAAAAACTAACAACTCTAATGATTTACAAATTTCAAGCTCTAAATGGTACGAAGAATTGTTTCTCAATCTTTCCAATATCAGAGAAAGACTTATTGCCTCCTTAAACCGATGCTGTCTAGTATAACACAAGAATAACGACTAAAAACAAGAATACTTCATCTGTTTCTGTTAAGCCTCAACCACCAGCAAAGTGGTTGTGATGCAAAATCGCCAGAAGCAGTGTCGAATAATGTTATCTGTTCATTTAAATTCTTGCAGTTAATAACTTAAACTGTGACACGGTAACTTATCCAACACTAACAAGTAATTAGTGTAAATGAACCGTTTTAATTAATATGCACTTCAGTTTTAACCATTTGGGTCTTAATTAGCAGACTAGAATTACAAAACAAGAATAATAAATACACTATAAATATAAATAATAAATCATGATTTTTTTTACAACAAATTTCTTCTTTTTCTTCTTTCATCCAATGAAATATTCTACAGAAAAGGAACAAAAAAATCTCTAATTAAATTATATGTTGTTTTAAATGCGAAGCTTTTTATTTTCAAATGGTTGTTTCTTAAACTGACAACAGGGGCACAAGATGCAGTAGTTATAATTAATTTAAGGTAATTCAATAGAGGCTAATCATAAATACTTGAAACACACAAGTGCAATGCAGTTATTAACCCTTTAGAGATAGGTCACAGGTCAAAGGCCACATTATCATTTTTGTTGAATTGCATTAAACTTTAATATTACATATTAATTATTTTCTTAATTTGAAAGTAAATATCAAAAGAACACACCCAAATACAGTTTTCAGTAAGTCATTGGGTATATTGAAGGCAGCACTGTTTAAAATTAGATTTTTGCAACGTCAAAATAATGAGATTACAGTTTTGTTCAAATTATGAACTTAAAATATTTATATTAACAAGCTAGAATATAAAAACCTCATATCTTTATTCTGCTCAAGCATGGCTTACGTATTGAATCAAACACTGTCTCTATTCAACTCTTTCCATTTTTTGGAAACAGTCCCTGACACACACTTACTTCAACATGTGACACACGAATAACCAATCAACAGATCAGAATGCCCCCAGCGTGGTTTTCTTAGCCATTTTAATCTGTGAAAAAGTTACCATGTTCTTGAAGAAAAATGGTTGTGTCTTTAGTCTGCTCAAAGTGTCATATTTTGTAAAATCTAAATACACCTTAGTCACTAAGCTTAATAAATGATAGTGGAATTCTATGGCATCACTGTAGTTATTTATAATTTTAAGGTTATTCAACTGTATATGCAAATCATAAAAATATTTTGTTCGATCTTCTCCATGTGAAAAATTTTAAAAAGCTTAGCAACCTATGTCAAACAGCAATTGAGTACAAAGGTCATAGTGAGAAGAGATAATTGTTTGCTTTATTTCTTGATTTGTTGTTCTTTACTTTAAGACAAACAAGTTTAATAATGTATTATAATTGAAATGTGACTGTATATTACAAAATACTGGTCCACTGAAACACAGCCAACACAGGGAAGACAAAAGGTCAGTTGTAACTGACCGGAAGCTGACCACATGTTTGGAAGGGGTTGTGTAAGTGAGTGTCGAAATGTAGAGGGCGAAACATTGTTCGCTCTTTTATGTAAAAGGTCAGTTGTATATTACTGAATATGTAACAAGTGTACATGCCCCAAATAAATGCAAGTTATGTAATGTTAGCTATGCATAACAGTAGAGTCAATATAGAAAAGTAATAATTATATACGTAAATATATAACATTATGAGACTTGAGCTACTTAAAAAGTTGTATTTTTATTCATAACATGAAATCACTTTGCACTCAAGACTAGTAACGGAACAAACTATTTTAATGAATAAACCTCAAGTAAAATTATTTCATTAATAAAAACTGATATTCTTGTATGCAAAATACTTGTAATTTTCACTAAATGTTCACTGATACATTTGCAAAAACAATCTACAGGCATCTAGAATTATCAAAATTGAGCACATGACTTGAAGATTCCTACCTTTAATATGGTTAATTTCCGAAGTTCGCCAAAACTTCTAGGAAGACCTTCAAGGCAGTTTTGTGATAGATGAAGATCTGTGAGGCTTTCCAAACCAGAAATTTCTTCAGGTAAAAATTCTAATCTGTTTTCACTGATATCTAAACAGCTTAATTTCTTCAAGTTCCTGATATCCTGAGAACACACGAGAATCTTGAAAACTAATAATTTTTTAAAGAAAATCTTCACTGCTAAAAAACTATTAGTAACTTGTTTACTAAGCACTACAAATCCAACATTATAAACTTATTATTTTAGGAATGTACATCTAAAATTTAAAAACTTAATCAGTATGTCACTTTGTAGCAAAAACTAAACAATTAAATTATTATTTATAAATTCATTTATAAAAACTCAGAAACACACAAATACATGTTATACAGGGTGTTCGGAAAGTTACTGTGCGTTCATGCATTTATTAACAGACATGTTTCAATATAGAATACAGGAAGTAAATATGAACAAGAATTATAAACAATATTGAAAATGGCCCCCGTTGGCATCAATACAGACCTGGATCCTTCTTATTTTGTTTCTAAACACAGCTTTCAGTTGCTGGCTTGAAATAGACTGAATAAAATATGGTTATAAAATTGCACAGTGACTTTCCGAACACCTTGTATAAGCATACACACACACACATACTATCTTACTAAAATTATTTAGATAGCACATTTTGAAAAAAAAGAATTTTACTTTTTTGTCCCTAGTGCCCCATATTAACCCTTTCTGGACTAGGAGGAGTTTTAATGTTATTCCTTATTTTCTTCTAATAAAAACATTGTATGGAACTTATTCAATAAGCCTGTCCTAAGTATTTAGTTTCAGGTTTAAAAAAAATCATATTTCATATAGATTTTTTGATTATTTGAAATGTGAAACTTTTTCAAGTTTGTTTTGAGACACATTAAAAAAAAAAGAAACTTTTCTTTTTGTTTTAGAACTGAATTTATTTTTAATCAGAAAATAAAATTTTATAGGTCCAGTCAATATATGTATTGATTTTCCTACACGTTTCTTTTGAAACTTTACTTTATGAACTGCAGTAATTATTACTTCCAGGTGATACCCTCGTGGTACAGCAAGTAAGTCTGTGGACTTCTAATATTAGAAACAAGGTTTCAATACCCGTGGTGGGCACAGCACAGATAGCTTATCGTTTGGCTTTGTGCTTAATTAGAAACTACCTCCAGTTATCAACAGTAAAACACAATGCATAAACTGACACAGATCTATCAGTTACCTATGGCCTGATCTTTGTAAAACATTTTAAAACACAAAAATTATTTTTGCTATCTCAATTTGATATCACCAGTGTTATCACAGGTGTTACAGGTTATTATGTACTGAAACATATCTTCTCACTCTTCAGATCACTATAAACACTCAATAACAACACGATAATTAACATATTTTGTTACCTATTTTCTCACCTTTGGCACAGTAGAAAGACGGTTACTGTCTAACCAAAGTTCCTGAAGAATTTTTAACTGACCAATAAGAGCGGGCTAAAAAACATAACAAAATAATAATCTGAAGTATTCTTTGATTAACAGTAATATTTAAAAAATACAACAGAATAATTTTACACAGGTACTGAGAAAATTAATATAATAAATTTCAGGTAATATGTTTAATAATTTAATGAAAACTCGCAAAATTACCAGCTACGTAGCATTTACCAATTCTTAAAATTACAAATTTCAATGAAATGAGTTGGTATTTATAGTACACCAGAGTAACCAATAACTCAGGGGCATATTCGATGGTTAACTAGCTGTGAACATTGGTTAAACTCATAAGCTGATATATTTGTTAGGAAAGTCAACATATAATGTACTTAATAGATTCTGCTAGTTAGATAGACTGTTTATTACTATTTTAATTTCATTTTGTTATTTTAATGTATGATTATTTGTAGTGATATATATATAATAAAGATATAAATATTTACAAGTTCTTCAAATTCATTGCTACCAAGATCAAGATATTCAAGTTTAGTCAAGAAAGCAAAAGATGGTGGTAAACTTTTCAGGAGATTTTCACGCAGTTCCAACGATTGCAGGTTCACCAGGCTAAAGAGATGGAAGAAAAGAACGTAAGGACTTTATTCTAACAATTTTTAACAAAAAATACTGTATTTTAATTTGTAACTTACATACAGAATTTAAATTTCCTTCAAAAACTTTATAAAAACTGATAAGTTTGAAGCTTCAAGTAAAGTAATCACTATTAATCAGTAGTTAATCACATGACAATTTACAATGTAAAATAATAACACAAAATAACTAACTATAAAATCCTCTTTGTATAGCTTTCAGTCTTCCTTTTACAGAAATCTTCAAAATGCAGCTTAAACAATTTGCTCTTAGAAATAAGATAATATAGATCGTGATTCTTGATAGTCACATCTTCTCAGCTCATAAAAACAATTCTTATTATTTGTAAAATACAAAATTCTAACACAACACTGCTGTGGAAAATCTCGTGAAACAGTTTCAAATATTTTAAATTATCAAATCATAGGTCTATAAAAGAAAAAGATTTACATCATTCAATAACTGGATATTAACCGACTTACTGATTACCAATTTACTTATTTTTAATTACAGCACAACCTTTCACTTATTAAAGAGTTACAACCCATGAAATAAATTCTTCACAATTCACACACCATAAAATTTTACACGAATCTTGCTGTTAAAAAATTCAAATTAAGAGCATAAAAATACTGGGTCAAACAACTTTAAACAAATAAAACAAAGGTAAATTATCAATGCTTCATAAAAAACAAAAAACCTTCGAAACTAAAACTGAACTATTTGATTGGTTACACGTGAGCAGCTACCACATATAAACTAATCAAAAACACATTTAGAACATAATTAGTGCTTCTGATTACCACCATTTGATTGCAGTTCTAAAATCTGATTTATGATAATTAAGTTGTCCTTCATAAAATTAACCAAGTAATAAAAATATATCACTTAAGTACAAAGCTAAACCACTGGGTATGGTTTATGTTTCAAGGGATTCAATTGTCATAAAAAATAACCTAGCTTGCTGCTTATTTATCATTCCAAAGCTACTAAAACTATTTTCCCAGTCAATAATTTTAAACTATTAACTAGAAAAAAGGCAACTGGCTGACAGCACTACCTTTTTACGCTGTGTTATATTTAATGTTGTATAAGCACGTGTTGACCTGAGTGGGGATCTAAAAATTCTTATTTCTTTCAAAAATTAATTTTAAAAAATAGCTAGTCACCTTTACAATACCATAAAGTATCAAAAAGGAACACAAGGTGATAGCAATTTTGATTGATTGAGTTATAAATCACATATTTTTTTTCAGGCTTTTGCAATCAATACAGTTAAGGTCTCAGCCAATCACTGATCATTTATAAACTAATTGATCAATATGAACATCAAATTTGATGGTAAATTTGAAGACCTCAGCTTTTCCCCAACACCATATCAAGACTTTAAAAAGTTATTTCATTACAGTTAGAATAGTTTAGGCCCTCGACAACTTCTTCAACAGACCTGGTACAGAAACAAACTCATTATTTAGAAGTTACAATTTTCATGAGAAAGATTTTTTTTTTTCTTATTGATGATGTCTATAATAAGTGAAAATATGGTATGAATATACAAGTAATAACTTTAAAAAAATATTTTGAAAACAGTCATTCTGGATTCCATTTCTTTAATTATTGTTTCTAAATATGATTACAAATGATAACCATTTATTTTAATTTAAAAACTTGAAAAGTCCATTTTTAAGCCTTCTTATTTTTCATGTCGATCACATTACCAGTAATAAAAATATAAACTTTGAAATTACTGGATCATAACTTGAATTAATCCTTTATAGCAGTGGTTCCCAAACTGGGGGTAATTTAACAATTTATCGGGGGTAATGGAGGGGTGACAGAAAAAAAGTTAAAATTCTGAAAATCAAGAAAACATCGAGGTAGCTGGTATTAGGATTAATGTTAACTTAGTCTTAGTATGTAAAGTTGTAAACTACACCTATTTTAAGTATGTAATAAAGTTAAACCAAATAACAATAAACATCAAAAACTAATATACAGTTGTATAAAAGAAAAAATATGTATCTAAGTGTGTGGTAACCTAAAAGTATTTTGACAAGTATGCTTCAGAACACAAGTCATTCAGTAACCATGATGACTCATCGACGTGTCCAGTACGCGTCACTCACTCCCTGGGGTTGCCTCTATTTCACACTGTCAGTTTCTATGTGAGCATCAGCCGAGGTAGACAAAACCTGGTATGTATGTGTACTGCCCTGTGCAGTATAGTTAGTATTTACCTACTATTACATCATTCCTATGCTGAATAAGCTCTTTTAATGCTATCTAGAATGCCATGAAAAAATATACAAGTTCAAATTGTTCACAGATTTTTATGCAGTTTTTCTTTTTCTTTTTCTGCAGATTAAACAATAAAATGTCTAAAAAGCGCACCTACTCTGATGCCAGGAGTGCATCCAAATCTTCAAAATGAAGATCAGGCTTATTTTCAGCGCCGGGCTGTAGCACTGAAGAATGTCCAGTTCGGTTCATCTGGAATTCAAGCCCAAAAGCTTCAAGCTGCGGTCAAAGCATTTTACTTTGTTGCATATAAAGTTGCCGAACAACAAAAATGCCACATCATTGCAGAGAATCTGATTATGCCTTGGGCATACGAGATGGTAAGCAAGATATGTAGGGAGGATCAAGTGAAGAAACTGTCATATCTCTATGTAACAACACAATCCGCCGACGAGTCAATGACATGGCATCAGATATTCTGTACCAAGTTACAACAGAGAATAAGGAAAGCTCATATAGCAAATTCTCCTTGCAATTTGATGAATCATGTGACATAGCCAGTTGTGCTGTTCTCCTTGGGTTCGTTCGTTACGTCCACCAGGACAAGATCAAAGAAGAGTTCCTATTATGCGAAGATCTTCTGACAACCACGAAGGGAGAAGATATTTTCAATATCATCAACAGTTTCTTTACCACGAATGGATTGGATTGGAACAGAGTTCAACAGGTAGGGAGAGATGTTTATATAAAGTCTAGATTAGTATAAATACAATGAATTATATGGCATATAGTCATATAGTTTTATTTATTGTACAAGTAGCTGTAGTGTAGCTAATATTTTATACATAATTCACAAAAAGTATCGTGCCTGTCGTACTGAAATACTAAAGTACCAAAATAAATTAAATTAAATTAAAACCATATAATTATAACGCAAAAGATAAGTAAGAATGACTAACTGACGCAATCTATAATAGTTTTTCTTTTTTAATCTAGGTCTCCGTCGATGATGGGTCGTAATCATGGATTATGAGGCCTCATACAAGCTGTGAATCCAGAAATTTCTAGAGATCATTGCATCATTCATCGGTACTCTCTTGGATCAAAAAGCCTGCCTGGTAATCTGAAATTAGTGTTTGAAGATGTGTTGAAAATCGTCAATTCCATCAAGTCCAGGGATGTGAATTCGTGTATATTCAGGGAGCTGTGCAAGGAAATGGGAGAGCAGTATCAAGTTCTGCTCTACCATACCGATGTTTGCTGGTTGTCACGAGGCAAGGTTGTACGTCGAGTCAATGGGCTCCGAATGGCTCTTCAGGAATTTCTGAAACAAGACGAATCTCATTTTGCTACCAAGTTCACTGATAAGGAGTGGCTTGCTCGACTTTGTAACTTGGCTGACATATTTGCGGAGCTGAACAGTGATAATCTGCATCTCCAGGGCCAAAACACGACTGTCATTGATGCCCATCACACTGTGACTCCATTTCTGGGAAAACTGAGACTCTGGATTAGACGCTTGGAGAAAAGAGTGATCGCTCAGTTTCCCACCCTAGACCAGTTTGTTGAGGAGAATAGTTATGACACTGGATTACTTTTACAGACCATCAAGAAAGAGATGAGCGACCATTTGAAGGGGCTTGAAACAAGCATGCAGCACTACTTTCCAGAGAGTGACCTAAAAACAGCCAGTCTTCAGTGGATCATTCATCCCTTTTCTGTACCTGATGAGGCCATTCATGATGACGATTTCCCTGAAAAGGAGGAGTGGATCACAATGCGAGCAAATGAAGCCTTGAAGTCAAATTCCAAAACCAAAATGCAGATTCCTTTTGAATTTCACAACTAGCTGACTCGCCAACTCTGTCCAAGAGAGCCTTGAAGTTGTTGGTATTATTCTCAACAACGTATCTGTGCGAGAAGGGGTTCTCAACCGTGCTGGGGATGAAAACAAAAAAGAGGACTCGCTTGAATGTTACAAACGATGCCAGGCTGGCACTTTCAACCACAAAGCCAAGAATTCCTAAACTAGCTTCAAGTATGCAACTCCATCCATCCCTCTGATGTTCTTGACATCTTTGGCAATATTCATTAGAAATGCACAATGATCAAATACAATAATTAAAAGTGTAATGCAGTGTAAATAAATTATATAAATAAATTGTAAATAAATAAAGTGCAATATATCTCTAGTTTAATTTAGCCATATATATCAATGTTGAAAACATTTTGTGAAAGGAGTAACATGTTTAATGTGGCATGTTAAATTGGGGAACAAGCTGAAAAAGTTTGGGAACCACTGCTTTACAGAATATATTAGCATTAAAATGGTAACTCTGACTTATAAGTATCTTAGAACTATATGATTACCACTTATCAACCGAAAAGTAAATACCTCTCTTTTTTTTTCATGTAAAAAAGTTAACCGATATCACACCATCAGCATAAAAAATAAATCATTACTACAGCTAGGATGAAGAAGTTAAACACTGTTAACACATTAACACCACATTATCTGAACAGATTTGTTTATTATTATTACTATTCCTTAAGTTTTGAAACTTTGTACAATAATGTTGCAACAAATAAAATTTATTTTACAAAATAAACTGATGTTGTTCTAATTTAACAGAATTTAATTTAAATTCAGAATACCTGAAGAATATTTAGAAATGCTGAGTAGGGATTTGTCTGACAAATGAAATAACTATTAACTGTTAGTTCCTCTCCACTGTTTACTGCTTAAGTAAAATGACTCTGAGTTATAAATACAACATAGAATTGTTTAACCTGTTCAGTGCTGCAGATGAAATAACTCGTCCAAGCCGATTTGTATCACAGTGTCATGGACGAGTTAATTCCTTCTCAATAATACCTAGCTTCAACGCTAGATGTCAGCACTATACATCCATTTGACCTACTTACAAATTGTTTCACTTTCGATCCAAAATAGCACCACGAAAAAAGTTACAAAATGAACAAGCATTAGAGTTGTATTTTGAACTTGGTTTGGAGTTGCCGTAGCAGCTGAAATACATGGCAGTCAACAGGTTAAACACGTGATTAAACATGTAAACAATACTGATCTGTCTGTAATAATAACCCCAGAAAAGTTTACAGTATTCTTGCAACAGATGATTTGTAAGTAAATAAATATTTTATTGTTTTCAGTGTTAAACAATGCAGATAATGAACTTGTATATGACATACATTTGCAAAGCAAAGTTTAGGCTAAAAAATCACATTTAATTGCAAAATAACATGTGGTCTAAAGAGAGAAATTTCTTTGCTTCTAAAATTTATCAAGTGGTGAAAAAATATAAAAGCCAGTTATATATGTAAATTCTTACTATTTTCCAACAATTTTAACTCAAAAATATCTTCTAAACAACACTTTCTAATTTTCTGAAATTTATGTTATAATCCATGAAGAAATCTCAGTTGAAATCTTGCTAATGATGCCATGTCAAATGGGTTAATCATTCACTGATCACTAATGATGCCATGTCAAATGGGTTAATCATTCACTGATGAGATAACACTTCAAAATCAACTATTAAGGAAGTTTAAATATGAATGAATTGGGCAAAAAATTAGTGAAGATACTGGTTTTGGTGAGTTAAAAACTGGTAGAGATATAGGCTTTAGCAAGTTAAAAACTGGTAGAGATATAGGCTTTAGCAAGTTAAAAACAGGTAGAGATATAGGTTTTAGTGATTTAAAAACTAGCAGAGATGTAGGTTTTAGTGATTTAAAAACTAGCAGAGATGTAGGTTTTAGTGATTTAAAAACTAGCAGAGATATAGGTTTTAGTGACTTAAAAACTGGTAGAGATATAGGCTTTAGCGAGTTAAAAACTGGTAGAGATATAGGCTTTAGCAAGTTAAAAACAGGTAGAGATATAGGTTTTAGTGTTTTCAGTATAATTTTTGTAAACTTTATTTTCGTAAGTGAATTGTGAAAGTACTAGTTATTAAAGCTACAGAAATTTTGCCACAAGAAGATAAAGAAAGCTTAAGGTTATACAGTTTAGAGATAGGCTGAGTAAGTAACAAAGGAACATTTACTGTAAGTTCAGTATAACAACAGATACAAAATATTTTGAGATGTTTTGGTTGTCATCAGTTACAAGCAGCTTACTTAGATACAGGAATATATATGTATACACACACATACACTGTGATTTGTTTGAGATTAGACAAAAGCTACACAATGGGCTATCTGTAGTCTGCGCACCAAGGGTATTGAAACCCAAATTCTAGCATTGGAAGTTCATGAACTTATCACTGTGCTGCTGAAAGGGGTAGGGGCTTTACACTATGGAACAAATAAGTCACATGACTTTATAATGTTTAACAAACATATCCTGTTGACGTTTGCTTGATTGTTCAAAGTTACGGTGTTTTTACTTTTTAACAGAAATACTACACTTTTACTGGATTGTAGTATTTGTAAGTGGGAGCTTTTCTTTATATTCACAAAATAAATAACTTTAAAGTTTATCATTTACAGCAGGCAATAACCAAGATGATTGAAATCTTTGTTGTACATCATTTTTATGTTTATCCTTTCAAAAAAATCAGCTAACATACTACTTAATACCACAGTTGTGATTAGGATTGGTCAAAACATAGTGACCAGTGACAACAAAACATGCTTTCATTACCAATTTATTTGACTGGTACAATATTTGAAACACTAACATGATAACAGCTGTATGGCAACATTTATTATATTGGGCATATTGGTGCACAGAAGACATATTAATATTAGAAATAAAGTTTCCATTTGTGTTTTAATGAATGATCCTGAATACGCATGTGTGTTTTCATATAGCAAATCCACATTGGACTATCTGCCGAGTCTACCAAGGGGAATCAAACCCCTAAATTCAGCATTGTAAGCCCGTCGACTTACCACTATACTAGCAGGGGACCATGAGGAGGCTGTAAAGTGAAATGTTGAGTGTTTAATGAAATAAAAATAACATTTTGGGATAACGAGGTTATTTATTCCTAGCAAAAACTGGGGATATCTAGTTGATGTTATTAATTCGCCCAACAAATAGTAAACATCCAGATTATCTTAAGAAAAACAAATTTTTGCCACATTGTTTTCTCTGACAAAAATAGTTTTTTTAAAACTATATGACACTAATAGTAATTTGAAAATTACTTAAAAAAACAAAATAAAGATACTCAATGAAATAAGAAAGGTTAATACCACATTAAAATAACACAGTGGTTGTTTTTATTCTACATACAAGGTGAGAGATGCATGTTAGTCAATTAGAGAGCCCATAACTTAAATGATTAGCAAATACCATTAATCACCCAAATCTTAGCAAAATCTAACATTGTGTCCTAATACACTAAAAAAAAAAATATTCTCTTGAATTTTCAGTTGTCACACACAGAAAGTGGATTTTAAGATTCTTTAACTACACTGGTCTCTTCACATCTCTAGAATAAGAATGAACTACAAAACCAAAACATGTTTTTCAGTGAACTTGTTGTGTGGAAAACTGACTTACTTCCCAATATCATTTGGCAGCTGAACAGCGGACACATCATTCAGACACAAGAAAGTCAAGCTTCTCAGTTGAGTAAAGGATGCTGGAATTCTAACAGAAGTGAAATGTGGTATTATGTCACAAAATATTAAAACAAAATATGTCAAACATCACAAATCGACATCTGAAACTTTCCAAGTGTTTTATAAATTGTATTAAAATATAACCAAAAGGAAATTACATTTGACACATTATAACTGTATAACCAATACTATTAATGAAAATAACAATAAGCAAAACGTATAGTTATAAAAAATAGACTATTTACAAAATTAACACTCTGGTCATGGAAACAAACACGTAAGAATTTTAAAATACTTAGTATCAACCATGCACTACTGAACTGCTGGACGAGGCACAGTATAATATACTCTTCAAAAAAAGAAATGCAAAAGGCAAAATTTGAGACAAATTGTTAACAAGTTTATTCCAGGTAGTTCTGTATGACATGTGTGAAACTTTGCACATTCACTACTGAATGTCCAAAGTCTGCAAAGGTGAAATACACGCTCACTAGTTGAAGTTTAACGTCACTCAAAGTCAATAATGAGTATGCCCTCCATAAGCATCAATAACTGATTGGCATCTCCTGCCCATGGAAGCGATGAGATGAGGAATCACATCCTGTGGAATGGCTGTCCACTCAGCCTGCAAAGCTGCTGTAAGCTGAGGTAGAGTCTGCGGTTGAGGTTGTCACTGTCACAGACATCGGTCCAACTCGTCCCAAAGATGTTCGATGGGGTTTAAATCTGGTAATCTGGAGGGCCAGGAAAGAACGTTGATGTTGTGGTGTCTCAAGAAGACAGTGGTGAGTCAGGCTGTGTGAGGACGGGCATCGTCATGTTGAAAAACATCGTTGACATTCATCATGATGGGTTGCACATGAGGCCTAAGAATCTCGTCAACGATTGCGTACGACCTGATCGGAAATGGTTGAGGCAGTAGACGTCGCAGTGGTGGTCCTATCCCAAAGGTAACATAACCGGATGTAGCAATCTTGTGCAGGCGTGGTTACACAAGGTCTGCCAGATCGTGGACGGTCACGAGTTGATCCATATTGTTGGTGATGATTCCATAGCCTTGTAATGGTGCTTGGGTGGACATTCACAGCTCTGGCAACATCTGATCGAGATTCGCCTGCTTCCAATCGACCAATGGCATTGTTGCAAGTCGGTGGCTTAACACTGAGCTATGGAAACTGAGAACCCGTCACTTTTATAGGAATTTTGTACATGTTGCACTTGCAGAACATGCAGATCTCTCATACAAATTTATTAGACATGAATACGTTTTGGCGACAAATCCAATGTTGTCCTCCATTTTCAAAAACCACAACTTTTATTGTCATTTTGGTCTGACAATCAGTGCCTTAACACATGTAACATCACATACTCTGAGCTTGTAACGTTATTACATATATTTCTCTTTAAAATAAAAAAATATCCCTTTTGTGTTTCTTTTTTTTGAAGAGTATATACTTCAAAAACAAAGAGACGTGATGACAATTTTTAAAGCTGAAGGGAAGAAGGTGGCACCTTCATTAAGATGATAACCATATGATTACCTGAACCAAAGTACAATTATATAAAAATTTAAGATATAATTAATAAGTAAAAAAGAAAGACAAAGACAACTAAGTGAATAAATACTAACCCTTAATACTGATGAAGAAAGATGATCTAATTATGGAGTCAATGATAACCAACATTTGAAATAATCTAAAACAAAAACTCTGACCTATACACAATACTGAAGTAATTTAGCAACTTCCGTAGAACTTACTTTTGAAAGGTAATGGGAAATGAGAAGCATTTTTCCATCTAGAAACCAATGTAGAAATTTAAAAAAGCTATGTAATAAACCTGAATTTAACTCCAACTCAGATGCTGTCATAGTCTAAATACAACATAAATGGTACAAAATTTACACAAAGACACACAGAGTAATCTTGTTGGTACTTTAACTGACATAACTACACAAAAAATATACAAGGACTCGACACATTTGATAAGCAAAAACGAAAAAAACAAGAAAAGAACCAGGAGGAGCAGACAGGAATAGAAAATAAATTTTAGCAATAATCTCTGAAGAAATCCGATACTGAAAAGGTCAAGACATTAATTACTGATGGTAAGACACGAGTCACTCTTAAGATCAAAACTAAATGTGGTAAGGCTTAATAACACTTACAGTCTAATTTCCTCAGAGTGTAAAAGTGCTACATAGTAGAAAAATGGAACTTTATGAGAATTTAACATGGCAATGGATTGTTTAATCTATTCATGTTATGTTCTTTGGTCATTTAATCTTCTATAGAAGTTATTTCTGAGCAGTAACTTTTGTATCAGGAATGATCTTTTCCCACACTAACAGACAAAGTTAATAAAAATGTTTAGACCAATAATCATATTTTTAAAAATTAATTTGATTTCCATATATACCAAATAAGACCTTATCTGGAGTTGATTTTTCCAGTATTTGAAACAATATCAGTTTAAGTTTTGCACACACATAAACTTTCATCATAAATATCAATTTGTCCCTGTCAGTATCTGTTTTCCACTTTTTGCACTCCTAAAATTTTGTGGTAGGTTCTATGAACCCTTCTAGCCCATATAAACCAAGACCCCACAGCACATGGTTGTAAGTAAATAGTTTGATTAATAATGAAGCTCATTGACTTATCACATTCATCATCATATCACACTGATAATTCAATTATATCAAATATATTTTAAATTTTTAGTGGTATTTTTTAGAAGACTGTCTCTGTAGGTTAGGGATTCTATAACGAATGGTAGTAATGAAATATCCTTTTTCAGATCAAAACTTACATTTGTTAACAGAAGGATTTCATGATATTTAGAAGTCAAGTGGCAAGAATCAGCTAATTTAATGGTATGGTTTGGTTGGAATTTGACAAAGCTTCACAAGGGCCATCTGCTCTGGCCATCCATAATTTAGCAGTGAAAGACCAGAGAGAAGGACTATTCTTTTACCAATGAATAGTGTAATTTATCACCACATTGTAATCCTTACATAGCTGAAAGAGTGAGTATGTTTCATATGATGGGGACTCAAACCCATGCCTCTCAGAATGTAAATTGAACACTCTAGCTACTTGGCCACGCCAGGCCTGCTACCTTAATATAGAAGGAAAAGTGAAAATACAGAATGACAAACTTTTACAAAACACTACAAAAATACATAGCAACAACAGGAGGAGTGAGTGAGAAATAAGATAACAACATGAAACAGAACTGAAAAATAAAAGGAATGTGTCCACACATCTATCGGGGTTAGCTACCCAATGGTAACTTTACACATGGATAAAATGTACAATTCTAAATCTTTCATTAACACACGAATATTTCAATACACAAAAACATTAAATGTATTGTTTAAAAGCCAATATGAATAAATACAATGATGTTTCTAGTTAAAATGTGTAAATTTTAAATGCTGAATGCTGTTTAATTAAGAGAATCGTGTTTTTTATACTTCACAAAAATCTCAATAGATGGCACTGCAAAGAAACCCGAAATACCAACATGTGAAATCCTACAATAAAAAATTATGACGATTCAAGTATATTTGTAGTATTTACATTAGTTAAATATATATTTCAACTATGTATTATAATACAATATGTACAGCCTTATGGTGAAAACTATAATAAAAATTGGTTAAAAAACAAAGCTAAAAATTATTAGTCAAAATCTGTGCTTAAACCCAGATTAGGTTTGTCTGAAGCTTTACCTGGGGTCCAGTGATTTTTCTCTAACTGCCAAACAAGGCCTATTCCACAATCTAACAGAAGACAATGCTACTCTGTGTCTTTTATATTACTTACTTTGTTAAAGGGTTTACACTGAAGTCTGCCACCTCCAAGCATTTCAGGTTTATAATGTTGTCAGGAATGTCTTCCAGATCTGTAATGAAAGAGAACAACGATTTTTTTTCCATTAAGCAGATATTAGACTAAACTAGATTTGAAAACTGGAGGTAAAAAATGTTGAATGTGATAAAAATTAGACACTTTTAATGTAAAACTGTAGGGCTAAAATTATAAGATTGTGAATTTTAAAAGCCATAACAAATTACTTCAGTTTCAAGGCTTTTACCTCATAATATCATCAAACTGAATCCTTCCAAATAATCATAAACTGGTTAAAAGTACTTAATATAAGTGTTGCTAAATGAAATTAATTTTAAAAATTAATTTTTTGTCACATAGAAATATTATGTGACTTATTGCAATTCTTACGTTTTCATACAACAAAATTCAAAAACCAGTGTATCTCAACAGTTTCCTTCCAAAAGGTGTTGAATCATTAAAACAATTAAACAATATTATATTGTAGAATTTCTGTGATTAGAAAAACTGTGGCAAGAATGCCATTTATCATACCAAGTAAGTGAAATAATATATTTATTATAGGCTTAATAATTTATATGTATTGATAATTTTAATATCTATTTGTTTTTAGATGAGAAATAACAGTAAAATTAATGAAATATCTCTCTGTATTCAGATAAAAAGAAATACTGGTAAAATTATAGAAATATCTATTTTTGAAACAGGCAACAAAAATGAAACATCCATGCCTCACATCCACAAAACAGGTTGTCCTATTTATGCTGTAAACTTTGGCTAATATCTCACGGGCTTTTAAAGTGAAAGTCGGAAGTTTGAATAAGATCAAAATGCTATTCTGAATGGTATAAAAAAAGCTACAAAAAAGTTTTTGTTTTCAGGACTATTACTTGAGCATTTTGTGGTTTTAAGGTAAAACTTTTAACTAGTTCTTTCCAAAGTCACATTTACCAATAATACCATTAATAACCTCATGAAACAAACAAGACCTTTATTATACCTTTCCCATGCAACTGGTGTATTAGTATTTCCTTTTCAGAGCTGGTTATACAATTTTGTTTGGCACAAACGTGGCATAATGAACAAGTTTCAACTAATTAATGTGACAACTGCAGAAGTGCACATTCTCCGTATCTGATACCATACAGAGTTCAAGGTTGACATTAGATTCCCCACGAGTTACATCATGAACCAGTTTACTCTACAAACAACAAAGAATAAAGCCAGTACATGTTTAGCTTTATGGAAATTCTTCTATTTTGTCTCTCCTTTCAATGCTAAATCCTGTCATTTAGATTTGAGCCCATTATTATTGGTCATGCCATGCTAGAATATCGATTTGTTCGTGCGAGTCGCTATCTTATTTATAGACATGAGAGAAAATAATGGTGTAGTCTGAAAAATAGAGATTTGATTTTGACACCATGCAATTTTCGGTGAAAACCTGAAGATAAAAGGTTTACAAGCATACAAAATGCACAGGTTGTGAACAGACCATTCTGGGTAAGTTCTGCACAAGGATGCTACTCACAACGTTATGGTCACAGGTGCCCGCAGAAACATTACCAAGGGGGCAAAATACATGGATTAGCTTACAATTTAAATCAACAGACGAAAAGAACGTGCATTGTGTGCGCTCAAATGGAAACAAAGTTACGATTTAAATAAGAAATTACCAGATATGTTTAGTTTGACTACAATGTTACCTTTACATAATAACTTCTGCAATTCTTTGTGAAATGTAAGGGGGGGGCAAAAACTCTTACCCCTTCCTGCAGGTACTCATGGACATAACTGGCTCGATTTCAGATTTTAAATAAAATTTCCAACTCAACTGAAAATGAAACTTCAACTCACGTGCAAATTTATTTAAGGAAAACAATTTATAAAGTATAGTTTTAGAATTTATGAACTCTGAATGATAAAAAACATCTCTAGGGTGACATACCTTGCTTCTCTATAATTCGTTGAAAGAGAAACAGAACCATTGAGCTGTGTTTCCAATACATTAAAAAGTGAGTTTGATTGAAGTAGTCACACAGCTATACAGTGGCCTATCCCTGCTGTATCCCCCAAGGGTATTTAAACCTACAGAGACTCCCGTGTCCCACTGGGGAGCAAACTGAGATAGAACTAAGAATTATGACCCCACATATGCCCAAGCAGTTCTTGAGATGTCCTGGATAGTAAAATGGTCTATGAGCTGAATATTACGTTAAATCAAACCATGATACGAAATTATCATTTGAATACAAGGCATACCAGAAGTATACTAAACTTTTGCATCATTTAAAAGTTTCTTAGTTTTAAAACTTCAAATACAAAAAGGATGAATTTCTCCCAAGTTATACGATAATAATAATAATATAAACAAAAACATTCAGGACAAATGGTATTGTTTATATACTTTATTAAGCGTGTATCTGTTTCCTTACTTTTAGCGTTGTAAATCCGTAGACTTACAGCTGTACCAGAGAGGGACCTTTATTAAGCAATGCCACGCTTTAATTTCTGTTAAAACGTATTAGTAAACAAACGTTCTCTGTTTCATTCATAACTGTTATTTACATCAACATGTACACATATAAAGTAAAATAGTGCACTTGTAATAACTGAGATTCCAGGTTAGTGCCGTGACACACTTGATTGTCAAATGTGCCGCAGAATTTTTGCAACTATTAAGTTTTATTTGGCAGTGTTAATTTATAATCAATTTAACACATTTTTAAAATTTATAATTAGATATGTCTTACTGATACGCACCGTAACAGTAACTTCTGGCTATTCCAGTCAAAAACTGTCATTAGGCCTGACGTCTAAACACATTCACACGTGCCGCGACCTGGAAGAGTGTGGGTGGCGCCATTGTTCCAGATTATAATAATAATTTACGTTAATGTGTGCTGATATCCACACTCAAATAAGTGCTTTATAACTCAACCTTCTACTGAGAAGCAGAACACACTTAACTATCGGAAGCAATAGACAATTGTCTCCCATTTCCGCTTTCTTCATTCAGTACAGCGGAAATAAGCAAGAATGCACTTGACGTCATAGCACCTGGCTGGTAAACCTACTGACCTAGAAAAAATTACTAACCACAAAATTACATCTATTAGAAGTCATTTTTTTAAATATAAAAGATCAGAGCGTTATTAATTAACCTTTACTTTCATATTTTTACTCTAGTCATATAGAATTTTCATTTTTATATATGATAAAGTAAAGAGACGTGTTTAATCCGGTTTAAGTTGGTGATTTTGACAAGCACTCAACCG
This sequence comes from Carcinoscorpius rotundicauda, assembly GCA_011833715.1. Classification (NCBI taxonomy): domain Eukaryota; kingdom Metazoa; phylum Arthropoda; class Merostomata; order Xiphosura; family Limulidae; genus Carcinoscorpius; species Carcinoscorpius rotundicauda. The sequence goes on from CM022398.1 coordinate 6,412,869, forward strand.
AAGACATCACCATTGGCATTGGATTAACTCGCGATTCACGTGCAGGTTAAGCACAACTGTGTGTTGTACACAATCATTAACCACCTAACACATGTTAATACGATATCACTTTTTAATGTGTTTATTGTAATGTTCATTAAGAACCTTTAATAGATTAACATGATGATTGTTGTGTTTGTTGTAATGTTTATTAAGAACCTTTAATAGATTAACATGATTGTTGCTTAATGTGTTCGTTGTAATGTTCATTAAGAACCCTTAATAGATTAACATGATGATTGTTGTTTGTTGTACATGTTCATTAAGAACCTTAAATAGATTAACATGATTGTTGCTTAATGTGTTCGTTGTACATGTTCATTAAGAACCTTTAACAGATTAACATGATGATTGTTGTGTTTGTTGTACATGTTCATTAAGAACCTTTAATAGATTAACATGATGATTGTTGTGTTTGTTGTAATGTTCATTAAGAACCTTTAATAGATTAACATGATGATTGTTGTGTTTGTTGTAATGTTCATTAAGAACCTTAAATAGATTAACATGATGATTGTTGTGTTTGTTGTAATGTTCATTAAGAACCTTAAATAGATTAACATGATGATTGTTGCTTAATGTGTTTGTTGTACATGTTCTTTAATAGATTAACATGATGATTGTTGTTTGTTGTACATGTTCATTAAGAACCTTAAATAGATTAACATGATTGTTGCTTAATGTGTTCGTTGTACATGTTCATTAAGAACCTTTAACAGATTAACATGATGATTGTTGTGTTTGTTGTACATGTTCATTAAGAACCTTTACTAGATTAACATGATGATTGTTGTGTTTGTTGTACATGTTCATTAAGAACCTTTACTAGATTAACATGATGATTGTTGTGTTTGTTGTACATGTTCATTAAGAACCTTAAATAGATTAACATGATGATTGTTGTGTTTGTTGTAATGTTCATTAAGAACCTTTACTAGATTAACATGATTGTTGCTTAATGTGTTCGTTGTACATGTTCATTAAGAACCTTTAATAGATTAACATGATTGTTGCTTAATGTGTTCGTTGTACATGTTCATTAAGAACCTTAAATAGATTAACATGATTGTTGCTTAATGTGTTCGTTGTACATGTTCATTAAGAACCTTTAACAGATTAACATGATGATTGTTGTGTTTGTTGTACATGTTCATTAAGAACCTTTACTAGATTAACATGATGATTGTTGTGTTTGTTGTACATGTTCATTAAGAACCTTTACTAGATTAACATGATGATTGTTGTGTTTGTTGTACATGTTCATTAAGAACCTTAAATAGATTAACATGATTGTTGCTTAATGTGTTCGTTGTACATGTTCATTAAGAACCTTTAATATATTAACATGATGATTGTTGTGTTTGTTGTACATGTTCATTAAGAACCTTAAATAGATTAACATGATGATTGTTGTGTTTGTTGTAATGTTCATTAAGAACCTTAAATAGATTAACATGATTGTTGCTTAATGTGTTCGTTGTACATGTTCATTAAGAACCTTTAATAGATTAACATGATGATTGTTGCTTAATATGTTTGTTGTATATGTTTATTAACACCCCTCGATGTGGATTCCTGTACGTGGTGAGGGGACCTCCTAGGGCAGGTTACGTTCTTTCAGTTTATCTCCTCTGGGATCTAAACATCCACCCACGTGTCTGCCGTGCGTAGTGACCCGTAAAGGGGAGGAGAGGATCCTTGTAGTTGAGGGGTGAAACCCTAACACACCACTTTAGCCTTGAATTCTTGTAGACGGGCGGCCCCCCTTGGGTCAGTTGGCTGGTCCACTCGGACTAGGGTAAACCAAGTACCAGTGTTGAATGTTTTCAACGAGTGTTGTGGACATTATATCTGATGCTGGTGTTTGGGTATGGTGCTCACGAAACCCTGCAGTGAGGCGTATCTACACTCGCAAAGATGGAATTATGGTGCCGACCAATGTCCTCATTCTCACATTTACATTACCACGTCCACCTGTCACCATCAAAGCATGTTATCTTGATTGCAGAGTATGACCATACATTCCAAACCCTCTCTGACGTTTCCAGTATCAGAGGTTTGGTCACTCGAAGACGTCATGTTATGGTTCCTTGACATGTGCTCGTTACAGTAACAATGACTACGATGCCTACAAGTGTGAAACGGACCCTCATTGCATCAATTGCAATGGTTCTCACCCATCCTGCTTTCGTTCTTGCCCTAAATGGTTGGAAGAAAAAGAGGTGCTGCATTTGAAAATGATTCATAACATCACCTATACTGAGGCTCGAAAATTGCTGTCTAACACGTCATCTCGGACGAATGTTGCTGCACTCCATTCCACAACGACTGTGAGAGTACAGAGAGATCTCTGTGCCCCTTTAGAGAATCGTTCTCCAAACAAATAAAGTGTTTCGTTCTCCATGGTTAGAAAAATTGATGAATCAACTTCAACACCTATCTATGTCCCTTACATACATTCCAAGAAACCCAAAGATCCACATCCTTTGGTTCCAGATACAGGCATTTCCTCAGATACATCTTCTCCCATCCCAAGATGTAAAACAATCATTGGTTCATGTCTTCAGTCTCTGTAATCCCCTTCCAAAAGTAAAGACCTGCCCAATCGACCCAAAGCAGGATCCATGGAGGTCGATAGACCGCCCTTGAATAAGGAGAGTAACGAAAGAAAAACATGGTCGTAAACAGAAGGGTTCTCCAGCCAAGTCGCCTATACGAAAATAAAAATGGCCACCCTGACATTATGGAATTGTCGAGGTTAACGTTCTAATCTGGATGACATCAAAACACTGATTGCTTCCTACCATCCTGTTTGTTTTTCCTCACAGGACACATTTCTGAAACCTGCCGATACAGTCACATTTCGGCAGGTTTCTTTATACAGAAATGACAGGCTGTGTGATGGACGAGTGCATGAAGGGGTGGCACTGTTGGTTGATCAGCATGTGCCCACCCTGTCTTTGCCACTCGACACACCCTTGGAGGCCGTAGCCATCCGTGTTTCCTTGAGTCATACTCTCACTGTTTGTTCTCTCTACCTGTTGCCTGGAGGAACACATGATCAATCAGACCTTGATGTTCTCAATAAACAGTTGCCATCTCCCTTTCTAATCCTGGGGCACTATTAATGGACATCATTCCCTTTAGGGAAGCACTGATATTGATAGGAGGGGTTGCTTTACAGAGTGTATTCTCTCTGATCACAACCTTTCTCTTTTCAATACTGGTTCATGGACAATAATCCATGAGGTAGTGATCATTTTCCTATAACTTTAAGAGAGACTGGCCGTGGTTTATGCCTTCTAATTGTGTGCCCCAGTGGAAGCTGGATCACCCAAACTGGCCTTCTTTCAGTGCTGTTGCAGAACTTAATCCTGCCATCAACAGAAGACTGTGTGCCAGCAGTAACTGATTGTATTATTCAAGCAGCTGCTGAAGGTATTCCTAAAACCTCTACACATTTTCCATGATATCCTTGTCCATAGTGGAATCCTGCTTGCCACATAGCACAGAAGGCACAAAAATGGGCCAGGGATACTTTCTGTAAATAAACCCACACTCTTGAACTGCATCGCTTTCCATCCACCCATGCAAATGCTGGGTGGGTAAAACGTCAAAGCCAGAAGGAATCTTGGATTAAGTTCAACACCAGCATGTCTTCTACCATTAGTTCCAAAATCATGTGGGACAAAATTCGAAAAGGTCAGTGGGCAATATAATACTGTCCACCTCTCGATCTTGCTCTCTGATGGCCAGGAAGTAGCTGATACCCAGAGCATCACCGATACTCCAGGTGGAAGATTTTGCCGGCTATCTAGCACTCCTGCTTCTTCTTCCACCTTTTAAACCATCAAGACTCAGGCAGAGCAATCACCTCTTCCATTTCGAACTGATTGTCTCTGTGATTGTAATCGTCCTTTTACACTGGTGGAACTCAAGCTGGCCCTTCAATAGTCTGGCAGTACATCAGTTGGAGCTGATGATGTACACTGTGCCATGCTGCGCCATCTCTCTCCTGTTTTGATTATTTTTAACCGGATCGAGCAGGAGTATGTTTTTCCTGATGCCAGGTTATTGTCCTACCTTTCTCCAATTCTGGGAAGGATCCCAAGATTTCTTCAAACTACCGTCCAATTGCTTTGACGAGCTGTCTCTGTAAGACCTTAAGAGAGAATGGTTAATGCTCGACTCTATTGGTTCCTCGAATCAAACAACCTCCTCTCGCCCACCCGTTGTGGATTCCGACGACAGCCCTCCAACATGGACCACCTGATTCGACTTCAAACATCAATCGAGAAACCTTTCTCAAACAACAACATCTTGTATCAATATTCTTTGACATTGAGAAGACTTATTATACAACATGGAAGTATGGCATTTTGCGAGACCTCCATATACATGGGTTACGTGGTCATTTGCCCATTTTTATTTTAAAAAAATTAATGGACAGGAGATTCCTAGTTTGTGTGGGTTCGATGCTTTCCTGTTCTTTTCTACAGGAACTTGGAGTACCTCAGAGCTGTGTTCTGAATGTCACACTTGTAAGTATAAAAATTAATGCCATCACTGAACAATTAACTGTTGCAAATGAGCTCTACGTCGACGACTGACATGAGAATTGAGGTATATTGATCAGCAGCTACAGACTGTCCTTAACTGTCTTTACTGTACGTGTTGAAACTTTGTTCTTTACCAAAGCATCCCACCTGTTTTTCTTCTTTGATTGGCCCTGCTTTTTCAGCCCAGACAGTCTGCCATTGCTTCTTTTGGCCTTTGTATCCAGGTACAATTAGTTGAATTGGGTAACACTGTTGTATCCACTGGTCAGCCCATCCCATCATGGCTTCTTACAGTCCCCAAATGTGACCTATCTTTAAGTCATCTGAGAAAAGTAGACAATCCTGATTGGAACTATTGTTTGCTCTTTGCTGAACATCTTTTGAACCATCCTTCTATTCCTATATATACAGATGGTTCTAAATCAGATGACTGTGTGGGCTCTGCCATGGTTTGCTGTGGTTCAGTGGTTGCATGCTGAATCCCCTCTACAGTTTCTGTGTTCACTTCTGAACTGTACACCATTTCTCTTGCCCTGGATTATATTGAAGCTGAGCAGTACTCAAACTGCACTGTTTGTACTGACTCACTTTGTTCTCTACTGGCCCTGGAATCACTTCACGTTGGTTCACATCCTGACCTCGCCGATATTCAAAACCGACTGGTCCATTTCTCATTAACATCTATTTCTATCCAGTTTTTCATGTTGGTATTTACAGGAAGTGGCTTGACAACACTGCAGCTAAATCTATCTGCTCTGGCACTATCACCACTGTGCCTGTCCCACATATGGACTGTGGTCCTGTATTCAAGGCTCGGCTCAGTGCCAGCTGGCAGTCGACTTGAAGTGAAGAAGGCGAAAACAAGCTTTTCCAAATAAAATCCTATATTGGGATTCTGCCGTCTTGTTCCCGTAAGGATCGGAAAGAGGAAGTTGTTCTAACTGGACTACACATTGGTCACAGTTTTTAACTCATTTTCTTTTATCTAGAACTGATGCACCAGTGTGTAGTTTGTGTAACACTCAGATCACAATAAGCCACATTTTACTGTCCTGCTGTCGTTATGATTCACATCACAACGACAGCACCATTTTAAACATGTTCTGTCCCAAGGTTTATCCATAACGTTAGACAGTGTTATTTGTGACGGTGACACTGTCCACCTTAGAAATATTTTTAGTTTTTTAAAGGTCATTAATCTTTTTAATGCCATTTAAGTTTTTTAATTTATACATTACACCTTTGTTAATGTGGCTCCCTTCTAAAAATCACAATTCATCTAGTTCGATTTGAAAGTAGAAACTGGCTGTAACTTTAAATAACTCAGAACCAGTACTGGAAAAACCAACTTCAGGTGACTGATGGTGGTTTTTATATTACCTGTTGGTCTTCCTGGCGAGTTATGATAATTACAATTATGCTACAGAAAGTTCTTTACAACTTGTATTTCTGTAGTTTTTCTCTTAACGTTGTAGACTAGATGTAAACATTAGTTTTATTCTATTTATGTTGTTTTTTAAACTTTGTTTTACTTTAATTTCCTTTTATGAATTTTACTGAATTAAATTTTAACTTTTTACCGTATGTTTCGTGCAGATAGCCTAGCTGCTTTGTGCCATAAAACACTAAATCAACCAATCAATCATTAAAAACCTTTAGAAGGTTAATACGATGATTATTGTTCAACGTGTTTGTTGTACATGTTCATTAACCACCTTTAACAGGTTAATGAGTTTTGTTATACATATTATTGCGTCATTTTTACACGAATAGTTAATACAAAATGTGTGTTATATTGACAAGTTATTACTCCACAATGGCATGACCCACGTTAAACCGTTTGATACTATAGTTTAACTCAACTCACCCATACTCAGCGTTTTGTTCGATACTCCGATGTCTCGATAGTCACCGATTTAGAGTTGTTCCAATGTAGTTGTTTAGAATTAAGCACAAAGCTGCACAATGGGCTATCTGTGCTCTGCCCACCACGGGTATCGAAACCCGGATTTTAGCGTGTAAGTTCGCAGACATACCGCTGAGCCACTGGGGGGCATTTGTTTTGAATTAAGCACAAAGCTACACAATGGGCTATCTGTCCTATGCCCACCACTGGTATCGAAACCCAGATTTTAGCGCGCAAGTCCGCAGACATACCGCTGAGCCACTGGGGGGCCGTTCCAATGTAAGCCAGACTTGAACGTATAAATAAATATGAATTCCTGGCCCAATGAATACAATGACGCTTCAAAAAGTTTAACGGGTACATCTTGGCGGGAGTTCGGGTTCAAGCCTCTTGGGTTTAAAATACAAACAAAAAACATTCCTGATTCGACACTGTAGTGCGTGACCTAGTTTGATGCTAAGATAACTTTACTGACTGGATGATTTGGACATGTTTGATGAATCGGGGACATAACATTCGTTGTTGGAACAACACTGTCGGATGAGAACCATGAATATCCAATTCTCTCTGAAGAGAAAGATCGCAAAGTCCTTACGGGTAAATTTACGCGCCCTGCTGTTAATTTCGTGCATGCGTACAGGAAAATAACACTGGGAAAGCGAAGATACAATATTATCCATAATCAGTGATGTCGAGAAACCCACTTGTTGAGAATTTTATATGCAAAAACGGCTCGTTTGGGTTGAGAAAATATTTTAAATAGAAGAGCGAACAACGTTTCGACCTTTTTCGGTCATCGTCAGGTTCACAAAGAAAGAGGTAACTGACCGGAAGCTGACCACATGTTTGGAAGGGGTTGTGTAACTGAGTGTCGCATGACGATGACCGAAGAAGGTCGAAACGTTGTTCGCTCTTCTATTTAAAATATTTTCTCAACCCAAACGAGCCGTTTTTACATATAAAAATATTATCCATATATTTATGACAAAATGAAACTTTTAGGTCGTATAAGAGTGTTTGTGTCATAAAATTTCACAGATTTAAATAAACAATCAATTTTACATTTTAGCTGTTAAAACAAAACAAAAAAATATGTATTCGGTATATCGGGCCTTCGGGGTAACGTGCCCCTCGGCCTAACGCACCTTCTCTGATTGTTAACCTCTTGTCATGTTATTAGGCTTACCTATCGAACAATATATTTTATTAGCCCACTCACTGTGCGCCTTTCGGATCGTTGTAGTTTTATATTCGTTTCGATTATTTTAATTTATGTTGGGCAGGATAAAACAAAACTATTTATCCGAATTGTTTTACGTCTTCATTGTAAAGGGTCTTAAGGTTTAAATTCTTAACGTCTAATAATACTGAGCACTCGATACAAAGCAAATGATTTAGCAAAAACGCCGAGCTTATTGCACATGCGCGTCACTAAATTCCGAAACGAGGCGTGAACACGCACATTGTCACACGTTAGCTTCTCGTGAGCACGTTTACTAAAAAATATTATTATACGAGAGCTCGCAATGTGCAAGTCCAAAACTTCTGTCTCGGAATCCACCGCACCGATCACCACCAATCACAACTGTGTAATATGTTTATAACCAGGCAGTATTTTTATAGCGAAGCAATAAATAAAAACAGAAATTTCCACAAACACGATACACTTCCGATTTAACCATTAAACATTACAACAAAAGCGTAGGTTTGGAACATAAAACAATAAAAAACAAACTTACAAGTTATTTGGTTTTTCTTTATCTCATGAGTGTTGTAACAGAATACCAAGACAGTTTCGTCGATAGTTGTGTATACAAAGAAATACTTCAATAACATTTGCTCTGTGGTGTGATGGGGTGAAGACAGCTCATTTCGAAACAAAAATGTCAATAAAATCCCCACGGATGATTTACAAAATTTAATGTAAAGTGTACTGTTGTACAACTATCAAAATTCCAGAAACTTCCACAAGAACTAGCAGTTATGTGTGACCGGATATTTGGTAATTCTGCTAGTATGTATTATTCGTATTCAACACCGACTGCTTAAAATGTGTGAAAATATAAAGGGAATTCTGTGATCAAAAATACACATTAGCTACTGTGGAATAAATAAAGTTTTGTTTGGTTGGTTTTTAATTTCGGGCAAAGCTACTAGAGGGCTATTTGCGCTAGCCGTCCCTAATTTAGCAGTGTAAAACTAGAGAGAAGGCAGCTAGTCATCACTACCCGCCTCTAACTTTTGGGCTACTCTTTTAACAATGAATGGCGAGATTGATCAGCATGCTGAAAAGGCGGGCACGTTTGTTAGGACGGAGATTCAAACCCGTGACCCTCAGGTTATGAGTAGAACTTCATAACAACCTGGCAATATTGGGCCTGTTCAAATTGAAATAAATATTGGGTGTAAATAGCCCATGGTCTATTTCTTATAAAAGAATATATATATGTAAAATGAGAAGTGAAAAATAGAGAATTTTTACATGATCTCAGACTACCTTAGAACATTTGTCTTTTCATTTAACTGCATATACTTATTGTTCATGACCTATTATTGTTAATCGGATATTTTCTCAAATGGATCAGTAAATCCTGGGTGTATTATTACCAGTGTCTTAACCTTTGAAAGAACGATAAATAATTTAAGCACTTCCCGCTAGATGGCGACATCATTTTTAAAAGGATGACCATTAGTTTTTCTGCACGAAAGCAATTTGGTAAACCTTGCGTAAAATATAATAGTAAGCATAAACTGCACGGTTTATTATTTAATTAACGGACTCTGCCACGAATTTTTATAACGTTAAACAACAGAGTAGCGCCACATTTCTTTATTTGTCAGATTAATGGGACGCTTTACCAGCTATATAAACGACACTCGCAAAATTTAGCCTTGTGATAAGGTTTTCAAAAAAAACACCACCATATAAAACAGCTGAGACCAAATAAGGCTAATTGCATTTTCGCAACGACTGCTATACGCTGATAAATTATTGTGGAAGTGCACAGCTTTTCCCACCGATTTGATAATGTTCGTTTCAGCTCTAGTTGTTTTGATGTGGTTACACACGTTGAAAACAAAAAAAATATACATTATTTTACTCTGCAAATTTTGCGTTTCCTTAAAAAGCACTAAAAACAAAATAAATACTGAAGCAACTCGGCATGGATGACATCCTCACGAGTCTCGGACAACATGATGTAACCACATCCTATTCAACGAGTGATTTTTTTAAAAATTCATTCTTCACTCATTAGACCTTCAGTGATGTGTTGCAACATAATGCATTTTTGGTGGTGTTTGTTGGTTTTCTTTCATAAAAAAAATCGCCAATTCTTCTTAAAATGAACGAAAATTACAGAAATTAAAAAAAACACAACGTTAATTCCATTTGGTTTGGTTTTGTAGTTGTTGTTGTTGTTTTTATATTGTTCTTTATATCCAGTCTCAAAACAGTACAAATGGTAGCGCGAGCTTTGCGTCCGAGGAGCGCGCGCCCGTAGAAGACACGAGTTTACGTCTTTCAAGGCAAGGAGGATGGATTCGACTTTTTTGGGGCAGGGTTGCAAAATTTTTGTCTCGCACAGGTTTGATTTGAATTTCGCGCAAAACTACACGAGAGCTATCTGCGCTAGCCTTTCCCAATTTATCAGCGTAAGACTAGAAGGAAAAAGCAAGAAAGACTGTTGAAATAACTGTCACACTCTTCGAACCAGTTTTGGATAATACAGGAGTGTTATAGTAGTACATTAATTCCTTGGAGGAGTCCACGTCCAGAGTGGAAACATATCGTTATGAGGTGTATATGAGCGCCCACGTGCACTCAGAATTGCCTTCTTATTCATAAAAGGATCAAACTCCTTTAACAAGAAAGTCCCCACACACCATAAATCTACAATTCACATAATCCACAAACTTAAGTGCCTCATATATTTTTAATTCCTACTGTCAACAAAAACCACAAACCTGAAACAATTTCCTATCTACGTTTTTTTCACTCTCAACACCAGGGAAGTCGTGATTTGCTGTTTACACCTGAGGAGGTCTTTCTTGCTGATTTCAACTACCACATAACGTTTCCTTCGCATGGTACACATGTAAATAACCTAATTCTAACACTACTGAAGAAAGGGACACCATATGCCATCTGTTGCACTTCACAAGTCTTTCCGATCCTTGTTTTACTCGGTCAGTGACCAGCTGCTGACCATTGTTTATTAATGCACATGGAAATTTATTTCAGTGTCCTACTGTTGACCGGCCTCGATAACAATTGTTATAAGTCAAAGAAACGAAACTCCACAACACAAGTGATGAACTGCACTTTACGATTTTATTGTCTTGAAAATTTATCATGATGTTTTCAAATGATGTGTTGTACAAACAGGTGCTAAAGGATTACAGTGAAGTAAGAGTACCTTCATAACTTTCGTATTAGGACCGAGACGTCCAATGCTAAGTTGCTTTACCAGTGTTTCAGAAATTAGCTAGTATTTAATCATATAGGAATGTTAAGTTGAACTTAATATTAAACCTTTCGGTGTCCTTGAATCCTGTATTAATCACTCCTGCTAATGGGTAAGGAAAGCAAAATTTATCTGATCCCAAAACGTTCCAATCTCTAGCAATTTAATCCTCTAAACACTAAATATTACACACCTTTAACATAAACTTACATTAAGCGTTTCTGCTGTGTCCTACGATTTTTGATTGTTTTTGGTTTGAATTTCGCGCAAAGCTACACGAGGGCTACCTGCGCTAACCGTCCCTAATTTAGTAGTGTAAGACTAGAGGGAAGGCAACTAGTCATCACTACCCACCGCCAACTCTTGGACTACTCACAGTACATTAAATTTGGGTCCACAGTTTTAATCACAATTTTACCCTTTCTCAGGTCGCGTCCAACACATGTGGTAATATCGACTTATGTTTTCAGTAGTTTCTCTTACACGTGATCACACTGTTAGTTCGTGTTCATGACACACTTGCACTCGGCAGTCACACACACACACACATACTCTTATCTTTACATACAAAACACTTTTTAAAACAGAGCTACATCTGTGCCTATGATTCAGTTGGTCCAGCACTGTTTAGTCTGTAAGTTTCTTATTTATGTTGTTTAGAGATGAGAGGTACTTAGGGCTTGATTCATCACGTACTATGTAACTCCAGTTTACTCATCGGTTCATTTTCATCAATATTCTTATAGTATTGTGGGTAGTCAGTTATCCAGGAGTCTGTCAGATAGAGTTGGCTTGTTTTCATTAGTTCTGTAGAAACACTGGGCTTGCTGAACGAGGGACTGACTATATACTTTACTTAAGACACAGTTTTATATTTGCTGTGATATTTTGATTTTGTTTGTGATATATTTATGTTATACAGACATATTCTACGACTGGTCTTATGCATATTTGACAAAACTTCAATATCTTCTGGCAAATCTCCTGGCTGATCTTCTGTTCTAGACAAAGGTTAGATACTCTCTCTGGGGTAACTGCATCGGCTTATACTTACTTAACCCTGTGTCCGTATTATCCCTCCCCCGATGTACAAGTCTACCTATGATTGCGAAATGGTAAAGTAGGTACGAGATGGGGGCTTACTTCTTTTTATAGCGTGCCACGGGAGTAATCGTTAATTTGGGTAGTTTCGGATTATGAGATACTGCACTAGTTTGGTAAAGACCACGGCTCTTACATCTGCTTTCTCATTTGTGTTCGATTCTTTTTCTCTGCTGTATATTGTGGAGGCTCATGACTCCCCTTGTAAGCCATCAGTGTATCTAACCAGCGATGTAATGACATTTACCAATGCAGAGAGTATGTTACTTCAATGGAGCTTCAGATGGAGTAGAAATACAAGGTCTGGAAACATTAATCAACCACAACTATCCATTGAATGACGAAGGGAAAACGTTTCGGCTTTTATAATGACGCCTTCAATAAAAGCCGAAACGTCGTTCCTTCTTCATTCAATAGGCAAATACAACCTATTAATGTTCTCAGAACAACACAGAATGCATAAATAATATGTATCGATACAACAGGATGTACGAGCACTTCTCATTTCTCACGTGAGAAAAAAAGTGAGCGTAGGAACACACGAATGATGGAGTCTAAGTGACTTCAAAGATTTACACACCTTTGTGTATGATATATCTATGTATAGGTCTTTATAAACACATGATTTCACGCACACAAACGTACAAATAATACTAAACAACATAACACACAAATAATTCTGCATCTTTGCCTAAGCATACATATAATTCTAAAGTGGGATACAACTACAGGCATTACAATTAAAGTTAATTTTTTCTTCTAATTTATTTTTACAAATGAAATCAAAAATTAATGATTTCAAAACTATCAAAGCAATATTGGAACATTTTCCCACGTGAGTAAACGCATTATCTCACGTACGCGGTCGCGACGATTGTTACGCATCACAGCTCAGTATACGACACAAAGAAAGAATCCCTTCTTGTCACGTGCAACAATGCTTTAATGAAAGGTTGCTCTGTGTCAAACAGGTTTTACCAAAACAACGAGCACGCTCTCGAAAACCATTCTGACGATGGTCCCAATTACATCACGTCTCCAAGACAACAAAACACTGTTTGTCATGCAATCCCCTCGAGTAACCTGTTTACTGATAATGGTTATTCACCATGAGTAATTCATATTGTAAGGCTTTATTATTTTTACTGAAAAGAAGTAGACAAGAAAGCTCAAAGGTGAACAGCCCATGTATTCGTACTTCGTTCAAATGTAAACATTTACCTACCTACGTCGTGTTCAACCTAAGGAAGGATGGGTAAGACTTCTATCTTTAAAAATATTTAAATTTATAAGTTAGTTATTTTCACTTGTAAGTTACGTCCTTATTTACGTCACGTGGAAAAGTCGGAAGAACACAAAACTGCACTTCACTGGAGTATGGATTTTAAAGTTTTTGTTCACCACTTTTAAAATCCACGAAACACGACAAGTCACCGAATAAGAAAAGTTGCACGAAACGCAATTTCTGCCAGAAAATGACTTTCTTTACAAATAAACAATAATAATTTTAACTAACGCATCTAGATAGTAGTAACTGTTAAGCTAACACCTTACGTTTACGTTAAGAAAAAAAAACAATTTTTATTCATCTTAAAATTTAACCCATATAAAAAGCCAATGTGTGTCGTGTCACACTTGATTTCTCAAAATAAGACGAGTCATAAAAGCCGAAATGCATTTATCCAGACAGAATAGTTTGATTGTTTCCAAACATTACGTGAAGGAGAAGGGTACGTGAAACCTTGTAAGTGTAGCGAGTGTTTGTATGATAAACCTAAAGTAAAACGTGGGATGAGGTGACCTTGCCTAGAGACTTGTATAAAATTCATCACGAAAGTAAAAATATAGATTCAATTTTAAACTTGTATCGTTTGTGAACCAAGCTATTAATCTGTTTTATAACCAGTTTTTAAATATAAACCTCCATAATCAACCGAGATTAAGTGATCTTTTTATATATATACTTCTGTTACTAAGCAACGTGACATAAAAGCTATTAACGTTATTTTATCTAAAGGCACTGAATTTTCTTTACATTAATTTCACCTCTAATGAACACATGAAGTAAAGTTCTGCCGGTCCTCATCTAAACTTAGGTCCTCCACAAACGACACAAAGTGGGGTAGCATTGTGTGGTTGTCTGTTATTTTACAACTATTATTTCGTAATGAAAATCTGTGGTATCTACGAACGTTTATTCTGTTGTTTTTCTCATTTCGCGCAAAGCGACACGAAAGCTATCTGCGCTAGCCGTTATTAATTTAGCAGTGTTAAACTAGGCGGAAGGTAGTTAGTCACCACCACCCACCGCCAACTCTTGGGCTACTCATTTACCAAGGAATAGTGGATTGATCGAACATTATGTCGCCCCCACGGCTGAAAGGACGAGCATGTTTGGAGTGACGGGGATTCAAACCCGCAACCCTCATATTACGAATCGAGTGCTTCAACCACCTGGCCATATATGAACGATTCATCTTGGTTGGTCGCTTATCGTGTTTGTGTCATTTTAAGATCTCTTTACGTGCACCAATAATATTCACTTTGTAACGTATCTTTGTTTGTCTTTCCAAGTATAATAAACTTTCTGGTCTTCAAAACGACTCACGTTAACCCTTGAAAATGCACCACTTGGTTTTATTAACATAATAAAAACAAAATGACCCTCCTCCAATCAAAACAGCTACGTTTGGATTCATATATTCGATATGGGATTAGAAATACACGTAAATGTTACTGTCGGTAATCAATACACTTTGGTACCTCTGCAGCAGTAGTACGGAAGACTGTGGTGGCGCTGTTTACACGTTCCTCCTCAGAAAATACTTCAAAACGGACTGGCAGACATCATGATACGGCGCGCTCGTGGCGTACTTGATAGCTGTGTAGATATCGCATTTTCAAGGGTTAGCTATTATTATCATGGTCTTTATTCATCGTTTTTTTCTGCTTTTTGTAGTTGATGCTACGATATATTTTTCATAGACCATCAAAATATAAAAACAGGTAATTTTCAAGAAAATAAATACTTCATTTGTCATCAAAATGCAGCACATAACGGAACAGTTCAGTGATCACTAAAAGTCCGGCCAACGACCCCTTACGAGACAAAACGTCAACTTGATCGGTCCACTACACATTAAACAACCTTTAATATAACAGTGATTGATTAATGACGCAGTTCAAATAGGAAACACAAAATTAAGACCCGAAACTCGTGCATTATCCCCACGTCTACGTATCAACAGACAGGTGAACAAACCAAACCAGAACCTAATTCACTAGTCGACGGTTTCAGGATTGTATAAACATTTTTATTTTATTTTTAAATACAGACCATCTAAGTTATTTTACACTTTATTACGGTTTGGTTTTAACTCAACATCTTTCTTGTTTAATTTAAAAATCTCAAGAATTTATAGGGATTTTTATGTTAAGAATTTCATTCGTATAAAGAATACTTGGTAGTGGTCCGCGATAAAAAGTGCAGAAGAAAATAGAATTACAATGTGAATTGAAAATACAAGAGTCTGACAGCTGTCCAGGGCACCAAGGATGACACACCTTGGTGTCCTGTTTCACACCCATAGAAGGGAACGGAACCGAATCCCTCTGTCTGTTTGAACACCAAAATCTGTCGAAGAATTAGAAACACCAACACCTAAAAATTTGTTACACAAATAACGTAAAAATGGCGTTCTTTCATATTCCTTTAATTTATTCATTCTAGACTTCAAGTGTGTAAGATACAAAATACAGATCTATCTTCTGTTACCTGCAAGCATTACCCACAATGCCTTTCCATTTAATACCAGAATTCGACACAACAGACTGTCTGAAGCGGATATGTAGAAGTTTCATATCCATGTATCAAATATTTTTTTTACTACATCTATTATAAATCTATTTCGTATATCGAATACATCAACATGTTTCCGTTATATAATTAACTGTTTTGTTTTGTTTTTAAACACAGTTTTTAGTTTCAGTTTTATGGAATAAACACAGATCCATCCAAGTGTTACACTCTTCACGTATTTAGCACAATAACTGTGGAAGCAAGGATTGCCAATTCGCAATAAGCACAATGACAGTTAAAAACAACTATTCGGCCTGACAAGATTTTTTTTGTTTCTTTGTTTCAGCGTTACATGCATTCTGTCCATCAACCACCAAGGAGAATTAAATCATGGATTATGGTGTTGAAAATCCGTAAACTTTCCGCTAATTCACTGTGTAGGGAGACAAAACTAGTCCACGAGTTGACGGCGGGTGTTGTTGAGTAGTTGTGTTTAGGTAACGTTTATAAGTAGTTCAAGATTATGGATAGTTACGTGTAGTAATGTAATCGTTTATTGCCAAAATATCAAACACAAACATTAAGTCTCTGGCATCACAACTAGGTGTGCCACTCGATACATCTTACATGCATGAATCAGGCGTTATGAATAAAGTATAATTAATACATATAGGAGTTGAAACCCTAACAAAAATGGAGTCGTTATACGAGAAGCTATTCCGTCCTTGTAGTCCTCCGCTGGTACAGCTGCAAGTCTTCAGACTTACAACGCTAAAATCAGGGGTTCGATTCCCCTCGTAGTATTCACCAGATAGCCCAATGTGGCTTTGTTATAAGAAAACACATCATCCTTGTCTTCTGCATTCGGTGCAACTATTGGTCTGAAAACGCGAGTTCACCGAAACTGACCAGTGAGATCAAATACCTATTTCTCAGTTTCCAGGTCCGGCATGAACATTTGAGCTAAAGCATTCGACTCGTAATCTGAGAGTCGCGGAGGCGTTTTAACGGTACGGTCAATCCCACTATTCGTTGGTAAAAGAGTAGCCCAAGAGTTGGCGGTGAGTAGTGATGACTAGCTGCCTTCCCTCTAGTCTAACACAGATAAATTAGGGACGGCTAGCGCAAATAGCCCTTGTGTTGCTTTGCGCGAAATCACATAAATTGTTTTTACGAACAAAATTATCTCCCTTTTCAACACGTCAACATCTCTATGATTAGCTGTTAACTTAAAATATACCTTGTTATATTTTGTATCAGCTGTATTTATATTTAAATATAAAATCTCTTTAACGGTTGTTTGTTTTTTAATCAAGCTATGGTGGGTTTTTTTATGTTGTTTTTCATTCAAACTATTAACTACGAAAAACAGAAAGTCCACAAAACGTACTCTGGTGTTTAGCATTCTTTAGCCACATTAGAACTCAAGCCCCGGGTTTTAGCGTTCTAAGTAAATTTACCCCTAACTGGTGATAAGGCAACAAAAATACTGAGGGTTTTCCCATGTAACATTTGATTAAAAGAAAATGTTTATAACAGTAATTAATTTCACACAATATAAACAGGATAAAATGCAGAATTTTACAGTCTTTGATAGCAGTTGGCATTTTTATGTTCGCTAACGGATATAAAGGTACCTTCCTCTGTCCGGCCAAAGATTAATCAATGTGAATCCACAAAACAACTATTTTAGTACATATTTAAAGACTAGCGAAAGTACCCGGATTGGTTATTAGATTGATGTACTTTAACAAGCACACAAACTTTATCATAAAAGTAAAACTATCGATCCAACTTTTAACCGAAATCGTTTCGCAATTATGATACGTTCTACATGACAAGCGTTTAAACAAAACGTTTCCTAAATTAGAAAATCGACATATTTTTATAGTTTTGTTGTTTGTATATTTCACTTTAGACTTTCAGTACACAGATTAACAACAATATATGATCATAGTTTTATCTCTAAATAAAAAAACAAAAGCTTTTGCTGGAATACATTATAACCAAAACACACATATCAATAAATGTTACATGAGAATCCTTTTATATATATTATGTGTGTGTGTGTGCGCGCGCAAGTTTTTTCGTTAACTTGCTTAATTATAGATGCTCATACGCACGCACGCGTGCGCGCACGTGAATAAAATAAGTAATAATACCCAGTTGCACTTTCTCGGGGTCCACTTAGTATAGGTGTAAAATTTCTGGTTGTTAGGTTATTTCCTCTTGGAGCTATGGCGGTCACACAGACATGCCCTTTTGTTATTACAGATAGATAGTAATGGTACGTTTTCCCCCTAAAGTGTAACTATTAGTTTATAACTTAATTCTTAAGTTCAACTTAAACCACACATTACGAAAGTGATGGCAACTCGCGGTCCTCTGTTTCCTAAAATGTGTTTCATAAAGGGCTAATTTTTATTCATGTGTCCATCTAGCCAACTGTAATTCAGATCTTACAGGGTAGAGAAAACGAAGCTAGTCGACATCAACCACCGCCAATCTTGGAGTTACTCGTTAACGAAAAACAAAATTGATTATAACGTGCCCACCACTAAGAGAGTGAGCATATTCGTTGATGGGATTCAAACCCACCATATGCAGACTGTTAGATGAGCATCCTAACCATTAGGTCTTGCCACGCCCATTCATTTTACGGTTTGAATCTTGCATAAATATACACGAGAGCTCTTTGTGCTAACCTTTGTGATAAACTGCAAGGAAGGCAGCTAGTCATCACCACCCACCGCCAAACCTTAACCTACTCTTTTACAAATGAATAGTGGGATTGACCGTCACAGTATAATGCCCCCACGGCTGAAAAGGTAAGCGTATTTGGTGGGACGAGGATTCGAACCCGCGACTCTCAGATGGCGAACAAAGCGTCTAAACCCCAAGGCCTTGCTATACTCATTCATTTCATGAAGTTTTACAAATTATTAATTGTTATTTATGCACGTTCTAGAAATCACAACACCGAATGTGAAATAATTTACTGGATAAATTTTTTTATACGCACCAGAAAATAATTCTGACACGGAGTTTAACCTTATAATTAACGATGAGGTCCTCTTCACCGGATGTTTAAATATATTTTTAAGCCTATTTATAAGTACCGAACTACTTGTAAATCAACGACTCCTTTAGTTACAGTGCCATGTTAAGTGTACACCAGCGTACTTAAATTTTGCTTTTAAACAAATACCACACACTTTAATAAACTGAAGTTATTATTGTTAAAAACCATTTTTAATATGGTTTGTTATTATAATTACCCATCACTTCGTGTTTTATAATTTATAATTATACAAGCAACGCGCATCGGACACCTGCTTGCCGTGCCCTGTGGATAAAGCAGCATATCACAGCGCCCTCCCTCTGGGAAGGCGAGCATATTCGGTGTGATGGAAATTCGAATGTGAATCGTGCGCCCAAACTACCCGAACATGGCAAGCCCTGTATGATGCAAAGACCTCTTTCAGTTCGTAGTACCACAGTAACAAATGTGTAATACAGAATGTTTAAATATAATAACAGCGAAACTGGTTGCATGTCATGCGCATACGCGTGATTTCTATCCATAGCAATTTCACGAAAGGAGAATCTACACGTTTTAAAAAAGAGCTAAGCCTCTTTGACCAAATAACTGAGAGAAACATGTTGCGTTAGTTGGCATGGCCAAGCGCGTAAGGTGTGTGACTCGTAATCCAAGGGTCACGGAATCGCACCCGCGTCGCGCTAAACATGCTCGTCCTCCCAGCTGTGGGGGTGTATAATGTGACGGTCAATCCCACTATTTGTTGGTAAAGGAGTAGCCCAAGAGTTGGCGGTGGGTGGTGATGACTAGCTGCCTTCCCTCTAGTCTTACACTGCTAAATTAGGGACGGCTAGCACAGATAGCCCTCGAGTAGCTTTGTGCGAAATTCAAAAACAAACAAACAAATGCTAAATGTAATCTCTATATTGCATTCTACTTCACACACTTTAAAAATAAACTGCTATTGGGATATTAGTAAGAGATTTTTTTCAAAAATCTTCTGTCTCATGGTAAAGGTCACTTTCCAAACTTGAGGTGTCGCTTTGGCAGGATAAACTCGTGTGAGTGAGTGAATGTGTGTGCGCGCGCATGTGTGAAATCAAATTTCAACTGTTTTTACTTGCTTATTTATTTTTAAAGCTGAACCTTTTAGGCGAACCGCAACAAAAATATGGCAACCAAAGCTTTACTCCAGCATTAAACCACAATCACTCGAAGAGCTGTAATCGCTTTTGTTTGTTTGTTTGTTGGGCTCATATATGCATAAAATTTGGTATGGCTTAAGTCCCCGTCACACCAGACATACTTGCCCTTTCAGCCGTTATATTTTAACGGTCAATCCCACTATTCGTTGGTAAAAGAGTAGCCCAAGAATTGGCGGTGGGTGGTTATGACTACACTATAGTCTTACACTCCTAGTCAAGGACAACTAATGCAGATAGCCCTCGTGTAGCTTTGCGCGAAATTAAAAAAAACAAACCTATATGAATCAAATATTTATTATTATTCTGTTTTCGATTTAATTGTATTTTATTTGAGTTACTGATTTCTCAAATACCCTTTCAATACGTATTTGGATTCTGAAAATAATGGGGGGGTCATAATATCTAAACATTATTTACTGTATGTGGAGTGTGCTTTCTTACAGGAAAGTCACAATGGGCTATCTGCCGAGTCTTTTGAGGGGAATCGAACCCCTGATTTTAGCGTTGTAAATCCGAAGATTGTAACAGCGGGGGACTACTGTATGTGAAAGAAACACGACCGCTAAATGGGTATTTGCTTTATTAGCGGTCGTAATAAATGTTAGCTCATTAACAGTAAGACACGAAACTTGTCCTATGAAAAACAAAACCAAAACCAACAATTTAATCTTTTCATCATTTACCAGTGTGGTGTATATTTTAACATCTGTTAAATGCTGAAACTGGGAAAAAAATGAAATTAATATAATTTTAATAATTCGACTGTGATCTACTTACACTAGGCGTAACTGGTTATTTGTTGGTAAGTTTTTAACAACAACTATTATACTTTTCGCAAGCGTTTAGTTGTATAACCACAATTACCAAAGACGAAGACGAAAAATATTGGTCTAAGATTAGTTCACTCTTTCTAGGAACACTTCGTTAATAACTGAAGTTTAATAAACTAGTAGGGGCATACAAATAATATGAAGCCATGTCTGAATTCTGACAATGAATCAGAATCTCGTGACAGTAAATAGAGCGTCACTCAAAATAGTCAACTAACATTAATGGTTAACTAACTAGGTCTATTGTAAATTATTAGTATAAAACACGCGTCAAATAAATGAGCACCGTTTTAAAGGAAGCCCTCCACAGCATTCAACCTTATGAATAATAGAGGAAATACGTTTCAAATGAAAGCATGTAATACGTGTGTTAAACACATGAATGGAACCCCGATATTCCATCTTGGCAACATGTGTAAGTTTATCCTACGATACCCTGAAGAACAGCTGTTCCTCATAACCGACTTAATAATACATTACGGATACCATAAAGGTTGGTTCAGTGAGTTCTTCAATCCATTTAATTGGGTTTGATCTCTCTGTTTAGAATGAATAACATATACGGAAAAATAATTACAGCTAATAGACAAAAGGACTGCGAGCCCTTGCAAGTTTATTTACACGTATAAACCAACTTCGGCCTAACAGATATTAGCTATACAATTATACAAAGTTTCTTTGTTCAGAGGGTAAAACTGACGCAGTAAGCGGCCTGAAATGCACATAATAATAAGATGTAGTTTCAAATGAATTCGCCAAGAAAAGTATAAACAATTACTGCAGATTAGCCAGTGAAGCCAATTTCTGAACATTATTAAACTATTAATCCGTGAAGACGAGAAAAACCCACTTGTAAAAGAAAAATATGTACGAAAAACGGCTGGTGTGGATTGACAAAGCGCTTTGTAGAAGAGCGAACTAAATTTCTCTTACACATTCAGTCAAATAACTGAGTCGAAGTCAGAAAAGAATGCATTTTTGGCTCAAGGTCAAAGTGACAGGTCCTGATGACAACTTTAAAGTCAAACCCGACATCATGACCAGTCGTGTATTAACGACAGGATATTTTACTTTTTCAGTTCATGAACCAGTTAGAATATACATTAACTTTATTAAACGCAATGTTAATACAAGCAAAAAATAAAATATATTTGTATTGTTCTCTTCGTGGCCACTTTAAATAGTATTTCGGTTTTTTTTCATGACACTAACAAAATAGTTGGCGAATGAATCATCCGAGTAAACTAAATATCACCTCCACGCAATCAGCATGTTTGCTTCTAAAATATAAATTAATCCTCCTATAATCTACTATAAATAAACTGATGGGAGATGTTTAATTTTTACTACCACCTATCACTTTACAAAAAACTTAAATTACGACTGTACGTTGCTCCAACAACGTAAATGTAAAATCAATATTCAAAATAAATAAAGATTTCAATAATCAGAAGATTTTGCACTCGTTTACCGTAGTCGCCATGTTGTTAAACACTAAACCTAACTCTATATGGTGAACACAATAAAAATTAAAAACATTACAACCCAATAAAATCACAGTACATCTGTCAAAAAGTAAAAACATCATAATTTTAAACAAAGAACCGAATATAAATAAGATACGTTTCTTAAATCTTAACAAACTTCCAGTTATGTGATTTAGTTTTTTGTTTTCTGTACATCTTCCTGTGTTTAGATAAACAACTTGAATCTGCTGATCATAAAACCTTCTCCAAATATTACGTATCTGATGCCTGTAGAAGAGCTTGTCATTAATTAAACTGGAGTTGCGTTTGCATAAATAGGCTAATGACTTTTAATGCAGTTTAACGGCGTTACACATTATTGATTTGTTAGATTATGAAATATTAATTAGACAATGTCTAGTAATAAAGATTGAGTAGTGAATTAACATTTCTAATCCATCACATCATTAAAAGACTGCTATGTGGATCAAGATTATGATTAGGAATAGGGGTTTCAAACTTGATAAAGTTTGTTACATGATAAGACATACGAAATCAGCTTATTATACACGTGCCGGTTCTATCTCACGTGCTTCTTCCGTAACAATCCCGAATCACAATTATCATACGACACAAAGTACATAACAGTTTATCTCTGTTACAGTCGTGGTTCGCTGGCCATCATGCACGAGTACCAAACAGCGTCACGAAAATGTTACTCCTTGGTTATTACTTGAACATTACACACTGAATACGTCAGTTCTCACTTGAATATGTTCGTACGCTACACGCTGAAGATTGGAGGGAAAATACGGGCTTCACGATGCTAAATTATCTGATAAAGTCGTGTTGTGTAAAATTATTAACTTCGTAAAACATATTCCTGTTTAACAATAATAATAAAAAAGAAATATTACTTTACATTTATGTTTCAACACGTTGAACAAATTATTCACTTTATTTCACGGTTATTTTGAAACTTGTCTTACAAATATACAGGAAATATGCACGTGGTGTCATGTTCTACATCAGTCGGAAGCCGCGCCCAACCTTGAAGGCCATAAAGATTTTTCTCGGCGACCAAAAAAATGGGCCGAAAACAAAAATGCTGAATCATTTTAAATTCTAGATAAACAGCAAGCCAATAGAAATTATGTTGACTTATTTCTGGATAAGCAGTAAGCCAAATAGAAATTATGTTGACTTAATTCTCGATAAGCAGTAAGCCAATAGAAATTATGTTGACTTAATTCTAGAAAAGCAGTAAGCCAATAGAAATAATGTTGACTTAATTCTAGAAAAGCAGTAAGCCAATAGAAATAATGTTGACTTAATTCTGGATAAGCAGTAAGCCAATAGAAATAATGTTGACTTAATTCTGGATAAGCAGTAAGCCAATAGAAA
Organism: Carcinoscorpius rotundicauda; assembly: GCA_011833715.1. Classification (NCBI taxonomy): domain Eukaryota; kingdom Metazoa; phylum Arthropoda; class Merostomata; order Xiphosura; family Limulidae; genus Carcinoscorpius; species Carcinoscorpius rotundicauda. Next base: position 6,436,684 of record CM022398.1, read on the forward strand.
TTATGTTGACTTAACCACCATGTTAAAGTTATAGGTTAGAGTAGGAAGCTCAAAACTTTTTATTTCGCATCAAGGGGAGCCTCAGACGTAAAGAGTTTGGGAAACACTGTGCTACACTTGACCCAAATATTACATTATTTTGCCGTATTCTACAAATGCGCTTTAACCATAGATTCCGAGCTTTAAAACGGTGTTGCCAGCGAAAAATAAACTTGTACTTCCAACGTTACGTCCAGCATGAATGTGATAACGGTTAATGTAGAAATACTTTACAGAAAACACACATAACTCTGAGCATTAATGTGATAACGGTTAATGTAGAAATACTTCACAGAAAACACACATAACTCTCAACAAACTATCTGTATAATGTTCTTTGCACGTGTGAAGTAACCTGACACACATAACTCTCAGTAGAGTACTTGTATGTTGATCTGTACAGTTTATATTACCTGACATACGTAACTCTACACATAATATTTGTGTAACATTTTGTACACTTTTAATATGATGACATACATAACTTCCTGTGTAATACTTTATGCGCATTTGAAATTATCAACAACTATAAATGGTCAAAACCAGAAGGTGTAAATGTGTAATGACATCTTTATTAGATGGATGTTCCCAGATTTGTCGCTTGGCGCTAGCATGGGGGGGATATCTGGCCCCGAGTTTCCATTTCGTATCTTCAAAAATCAAAATTGAAAACCATCATAGTGGAACGCCAAAAATTCTTGTGCCTATGGGTCCGAACCTCGAATCTTTTAAACTCCCAACAATGTCTCCGGGTGTTCCAATCCCTTGTAGTAGATGCATCGTACCCAAATGGTTAGTCCAAACCGTGGTACGTGACATCGCTGAGAGGTGGTTAGTCTAAACCTTGGGATATAATGAAATCATTGCGAGGTGGTCAGTCCAAACCTTCAAATATAATAATATCGTTACGAGTTGCTTGGTCCAGATGTTGGTACATAATGACACATTATTGTGAGGTGGTCAGTCCAAACCTTCAAATATAATAATATCGTTACGAGTTGCTTTGTCCAGATGTTGGCACATGATGACACATCGTTGTGAGGTGGTTAGTCCAAACCTTGGTGTATAATGACACTGTGGTAAGTATTTCTTGTTTATGTCCACATTATCCTAAAGGCTTGGGTTTTCTGCCCTTTTACACTCAGTAATAAGGAGGACAGAATTCTGATTAAGAAGAGATACTTTCCTTACAATTTAGGTACCTGTTATACACGTAATTACTGCCTTTCTTTCCATTGGATCGTACCTTATGAGCACGCACTGTTTGAAACTAAACTAAGTTCTATACGGTATTGACGTCCCACACTAAAACGTCTACTCTTCCCTTCTTTGTAGTGGAGATTTGCTTCTATTGGCCTTATCTGTTCTAACATCAGGTAAGTTAAAGATGAACTTCTAGGCTTGCTTAAGAATTACAGAAATGGGAGATTTCAACTAGCAACGTTAACCAACAGATAACATTTTTATCCATCTTCACATAAGTTCGGAAAGCTGGAAGAACAAAACATGTCCATTCTCACAGCAAGTTACAAGGCATAAAGAACGTCACGCTTTAAACACTGTTCGTGATGTTTTCATGACAGTAGAATTTAGAACTACATTACGTCTTATCAGATTACGAAAACTCCAGAATCGTTTAATATCACGTAATCACTTATGACTTTGAATTAAAAAAATATATTACAGAAAAATTGCAATATATGTATGTACGTTTATTATTAAGCGCAAATCCTACACAATGGGTTATATGATCTACCCTCTTCATGTATCGAAACTCGAATTTTAACGTTGTGGACTATGAGTCGGGGAAGACATTCAATATGTGAATTTACTACAAAGTATCAAATAATAACTATTTAAACTATGGAAATATCATTATGCCAGTTTGAAAAAAAAATTCTATGAACCTATGAGCGAATGTTAAAGAACAACATAAGCTGTAATCCGCATCACATCTACTTCATCTAATGCTGACTAGGCCTTTCGCAAACTTTCCCCCATTGTTCACCAACACAACTCAGCAGATAGCCCAATGTGGTTTTACTATAAGGCAACACACACAACAACATAAAAGCGTTTGAGTGATTTTCTATAATTTACCAGTGCGTAATTTGTCGAGTGGTGCCCAGCAGAATTCTAATGTGCAAACTCTTACAAACCATTCTAACCTTTCCGAATAATTTATATATAGTTCAGCAGCGTGTAAAACTTCGAGTAGTTCATACAGTTTACTAACGTGCAAATTTTCAAATAGTTCATGTCTCTCTCAAATGTGGAGGGAAGCGTTATAATGTTATGGTCAATCTCTCTATTCGTTGGTAAAGGGTACCCTTAGAGTTCGCTGCACGTGGTATCGACCAGCTGCACTCCCTCTAGGTTTTCGCTGCTAACTATTGACGATAGCTCTCGTGCAGCTTTTCGCGAAATTCAAAGTAAATCGAACCTTTTGTCTTAACGAAAGTTTTTCTACCTTACCTCGTAATATTGCGCTTGTGATTAGCAGTGAAGCTAAGCCTCTTTCAATCGCACTTTATACAAGTCATAAGGTTGTGCGACTCGAATAATCACCTTCTTTCACGTTGTACTACAAGTCTGTTCAGAAGTAACTACCATGCTTCACTGCTATTGTAACGCAACCACCATCGAGTCTTTTTATTATCTGGGATAATTTATTAGGTTCCCGTGCTCATTTTAAGACCCCCAAACTGTCCTTTTTTGTAACATAAAATACCACACGTGATTCATTTGCGGTTCACGTTTAGGAATGATTGGAGAAGTAGTCCAAACCTGCTTTAGTACTTGCTTTTTTATGTTGAAAATGATACGTTTTATTAGACTCGCCCCATCTCAGGTTAGAGCGTTAGGCATGTGGGGGTAGTTCTGATGGTTTAACATGCACTAGTGCATTTACTCCCTGCTGACGTCATGCGCTGACAGTTCATAATCTTGTCAAGAAAAAACGTCTCAAGTTTCTTACCACAAACACACCTGTTCTGTTGAATGAAGACACGTTAATAACTGAATTTCACGTTTTATTTAATAACGACTAAGAACTGAAGTTGGAGAGGGAAGTTACCTGTTTTTGACTCCCTTGTTTAAAAAACAACAACTGATACGTTCGACCTTATCAGGATACATACATGCATATATTTAGAAAAATAAATTGGTCAACTATTAACAACCAGGAAATATATAAAAGAACTTGGTTGAATGATGTGTGTGGATATTTATGATGTCCTCTGGTAGCTCAGACTGATGTTTTAATATGTCACATGTACTTTCTCAAACATCATTTAACCACAACTTTTAATTTCGTGACTGGATAATTCTTTGAACTCTAAAGTAAATACGTAAATTATACGAATTATTCGAAAATTTTCAAACTGGTACACCACATGAATTATCCAAAAATACCTACACTGGCAACACTATACGAATTATTCGAAAATTTGCACACTGGTACACAATTAGAATGATTTGATGATTTCCACATCAGTGAACTGGAGATGTTCAGTATGACGGAGAATCGAACCCGCGAATCAAATGTCCGAACCACCAGGCCTTAATACAGAAAGAGAAGCACAAGCCATCTTCTGTTAATTGCTTACTATTTATCTTAATTAAAAAACAAGTCACAGAAAATTCCAAAACAAATGCTGCAATAAATACTTATTATTATTATGATGTTCTGCTTCTGTTCTTCCATAGCTTGCTTTGTTTGTAGCGCAAAGCTACATACAAGGCTATCTGCGTTCTTTCTGTTCACACAGAGGAATCAAACCCGGATTTTAGCACTAAGTTCTTAAACTTACGGCTAATCCACAGTATAAATTTACAATACAATGATAATGTGTTACAATTTGGGAATGGCCTCCAAAACGTAAAAAAATGTGTTAAATCTCCAAGCGGTCAACTAAAGTGCTGAAGACCAGAAGCTAGCGAACTAATTAATACTCAACAGTATTTGTAATTTTTTTTTATCACAAACCTTCATCCATTTTTGGTTTTGTATATTGGAATTAATACAGCCAGACCAACGGTGAAGAAGAGCTAGGACTAATCTCAGTACACTTTATGGTCAGTAGGCGGATCTTTGTAATATTATTCAGTATTATCTGTGATATATAGAGAAATTTTATTCCGTTCTCGTGGCTACGTGAGGCTTTTGAAGTTGTCCATTTCGATCAGTCATCATAAATATGGCTTGGTGACCAAAGTAGTTATTTCTAAAACTAACCCTATTCTCCATTGTTTATATACAGATGATATAAAAATATTTTCTCTTGATCAAACATGCTTGAAGAAACTTATAACTGTTTGCCTTTTTAAGACAATTTTCATTGAAAAGTTTGTAAAAAGTGTAGGGTGTGGCCTATTTCAAGTATGACAGCCTAGAGCTAAATGTTCAATGCCTCGAGTTTGATTGTGCGCATGACTCGTAAGCCTCGACTGTTTGCGAACCTTTTACTGCTACAATCGTTCTATTCCTTAGCTTATTAACCCTCATACACACGGTGGGGGTCAAAAATTGGCCCACTTGTGTTTAAGTTGTTATAGAAATATCAAAGGTGTGACTTTCGGGCCTAAAAATGTACTTAATTTAATCTATACTAATAACACTATACTAATACGTTTAACACGTATTTTATGCTAATGGGGTATTACACCCCTTGTCTAATGTCGAAATTCACGTTTTCCACATTGGGGTCATTTTTGACCCCCGTTTAAAAAACTCAATTACATTTCTGGTAAACAATCAATCAATATATTGATATAAAATTTTGTGTTCTAGAACATTCTATAAATGTTCTCGACAAGGCAACATTGGTCAAATATAACCCCAAAAAAAGATAAATCTGTGGTGCTCTTATCTACGTTGCATAGAGACACCTCAATCGATGATGAATCGGGAAAACCTGAAATAATATCACACTATAACTCCACCTAAGGAGGAGTCGATACACTAGACCAAATAGTTAGATTCTTTTCCACAAAAAGAAAGACCAGAAGGTGACCAATGGCACTATTTTATAACATTCTTGATGCTGCCGCATACAATGCTTACCTTCTCTATCGCCAGCGCCATCTAGAATTCGCATCAAAGTACCAAAAAAGAACAAGACGTGAATTTCTGAAGTTGCTTACTGATGAATTACTGCCTGAAGAAGATACAAATGAATTGATCCCTCCAGAAAGACAAAAAGTTGCTGAAGAGAACGTTAGGAAATGGTGTCAAATATGCGCACGTGATTCAAGGAAAAAAACTTCTTCAAAGTGTATGAAATGTACTGAAATGGCTTGTAATGACCATAAAGTTACCCAGAGTGTATGCATAAATTGTATAGAATAAATATTTTGTCCAAATTTATACTTTGCTTATATGAAAATAATTTTTTTTAATATTTTTGGTGGGGGTCAAAAATGACCTCCAGTGTGGGCAACGTAATTTTTTTTGAGTGTGTGTACTGGACTTAATCCCGACAAAATATATAAACACATCAGATGTTCTGTTAGGTAGCGAGACATACTTTGGTAGTGCAGAACCAGAGTCTACTGGAAAACCAGGCCAACTGATGCTATGCAATAAAAGAAAACGATTTCAAGTCAAAACACTGTTGTTGTTTTTCACTATCAGGCAACATGCCAAGACTTCCTAGACAGTTGTTCGACCCGTATAAGTTATTTAATATATTGTAACTTTAAGAAAAACAGGTTGTATTAACCTCCATTGGCTGACTAGATAGTTCGAGGATCAAGGACTTCTGCTGAAGTCGTTTGAAACCTCATCGCTTTGGTATTCAATGATTTATCACTCATCTATTTCACGTTTTCACTACGCAGTACGTATGCACATGATAGGAGCTGTAATAACCGGCCAACACGCAAGCTTCGCACCTGTTCAGTTTGTTTTGAATTTTGCACAAAGCTACACGAGGGTTATCTGCGCTATACGTCCGTAATTTTGCAGTGTAAGACTAGAGGGAAGTCAGCTAGTCACCACCACCCACCGCCAACTCTTGGGCTACTCTTTTACCAACAAACAGTGGGATTGATAGCCACTGATGACGTTCCCACGACTGAAAGAGCACGCATGTTTGGTAGGACGGAGATTTGAACCCTAGTGCCCTAATCACCTGGTCATGCTTGACTTGTACCTTTGGATACACTAAAAACAAACTTTCTCATACTAAATAATATTTCATATTATGGACTGTACGATTTGGACGGGTGACGACACAGTGGCAGGGTCTAGTTCATAACACAAAGTAAACATGACGCACGTGTTTATTATTGTTCAGATGACCTCAAGCTATTGAAACATCATGTGGCGACTACTTGAACAGTCCCCTATTTACAAATATTATCACTGTTCTCGGACACTTCGTACTTTTTTTGTTATTTTGAAGTCTTAGATTTTCATTTAAATTTCATGTGTTTCTTGAATTACAGGAATACGTCACGTGCTTCAGTTATCATTTCCACGTGAAGGGGAAAACTAACATTTTAAACCCTTATTTAACCGCGACTGATAATATGATTTTTTAAAACTTTTTTTAAATACGAACACGTATTATTTAAGGTTTCACTTCAAAGTTCGCACTGACTGTTCCTACTGTTTTAACTACGCATTCTGATTGGTGCAAAGCTCAGGTATGACGTCACTACTATCGTTTATATTTTAATAATTTCGAATACTTAGTGAGAAAAGTTCTAATCTGTTCGATGTTTTTAACCAGTTATTAAAAACAGCTGCCAAGCAGAAGCAAGTTTAACTAATATATTAACAATTAAATCTGGAATTAACGTTTTGTTAGACACATCGAATTAAACTTTTCTCATGGAAAATGAAATTTCCAGTTTTGTTGCGTACAAATTACTTCAGTATTAGCTATCATTAAATATGGTGTTCCTACAGCTGAAAATAATAAGTACTCGAACCTAACACAATTCAGAGCATATTTATATATACAATGTCACACCTTCTATTCATACTAACAATAAAATAAGTCTGAGGACCTAAAACAAGGGCAAACAAATTTCATAATTATGGCCCAATAAATTACCTGAAATGCATAATTATTATTTAGACCTAACGGTGGAAATACAACTTTATATACGAATTACAATATGAAATGCAAAAGGAAGACATTACAAATGGAATGCATGAAGCGAAAGAAACATTATTTGTTTATTACCTAGAGAAACATTTGTTTATTAGCTAGAGGGAGCTGCAGGCATAAAAATGGCGTCAAGGTCAGTCAACTAGGCCTAGAAAATTAATTATTGTTATACACTTTCAATAATTATCTCTTATTGTACAAAAACGTTAACCGTGGAAAGATGTTATAAAAGTAACTGTTGAATCACACAGTTTACTTCAACTTTTATCTTAAAATTCTCCTATCAGGATACGAAAACAACATTTTTAGTGTAAAGAATAAAGAAACAGATATATTTCCTATGGAAAATCAAAACAAAAATTATTCATATGTTATTCTTGCAGTAACTGAAGTCGTCGTAGCATGAAGAAAAAAAAGTTTGAGTATTATATCAGTGCAGTGACCCAAAAATTATTGTCGGGTGACAGGCTTTTCATTAACTTAAAATATTTTACCCTTTAGATAATTAACTTGCAACGAGTACTCAAGTTTGTGCTTATTTTATCGTCTCGCAAAGCACAGCGGGAAACATCGCGTGTAAGTGGCATTAACGGGAACAAAGATTCCATAGCCTGACTGGTGAAGTGCTGTTTGAGTAAAGCCATGAACCATGACAGGATCGATTATCGTCTTTGTACAGGAGGTTTGCTATTGGTTTACATCGTTTTGTTCCTAGCGCGGACGGGTTCGAAAACGCCTACTTTTTTTGTGCGTTTCCAAATTGTTGAACCGCATGAATTTAATGTTATGTACGATTTCAGAAACATTACACCTCATACACGTACATGAATCTAAAAAGAAAATATACATGTGCTTACATTTTTTTTCCTTAAATAAGTCATTTCCCAAACAGTATACAAGATATTAAAATTCTACAAATCAATCAAAACCTACTGTAACAAGTGAAGTCTTAGAATACCGATATATCAAGAGCACAATGTTTCAGCACTGGGCTTTCCAAGTTCCGTAAGATGGCCCGGCATGGCCAAGCGCGTAAGGCGTGCGACTCGTAATCCGAGGGTCGCGGGTTCGCGCCCGCGTCGAGCTAAACATACTCGCCCTCCCAGCCGTGGGGGCATAAATGTGACGGTCAATCCCACTATTCGTTGGTAAAAGAGTAGCCCAGGAGTTGGCGGTGGGTGGTGATGACTAGCTGCCTTCACTCTAGTCTAACACTGCTAAATTAGGGACGGCTAGCACAGATAGCCCTCATGTAGCTTTGCGCGAAATTCAAAAACAAACAAGTTCCAAGATGATTCAGCAAGTTAACTGCATATACAACTATACACATATGGAAAACATTTACGTAACAGCATAGAACACTGCTAATACGAAAGATCACTAAATAATATTACAGTACTTTTAACAATAACAATATAAAACAGTGGAGGGTTAGTACAACAAAACTACGCAAGTGTAATAACAGTGCAATGTAAGAACAGTAAATTGATAACGGAATACCAGTAAAGAACTATAACGTAATTGTTCAATACAGTTTTAATACAAAGAAATAAGCTGATGTTCGTAAGAGGTCGCCTCGATCTTAAAAACAACAACAACATTGGTTAATTGTGTAAGGATGAATCTCTTGTCCTCCAAGAATTGATTATACACACACTTTGTCTTTTTTGTAAAACTGTTAATTTAAAAATGGAGGATATGACCATTTCAAGTACAACAGCTGAGTATTTAGTGTTCGATCCCTCCAATCTATTGATTACGTGCACGACTTGGTGCATCGTTACTGCTGTATTTGTTCTACAGACATGCGTCGATTCCTCTCGGTGAACTCAGCAGACAGTCCAGCGTAGCTTTGCTACAAGAAAACACACATACACTCTCTACAGATTGGCGAGTACGCTATATTACAACAATTTTGAATATAACAAACGCGTGACAACCAACACTGCTATAATTGTAGTCGGAGTACTTTCACACGTTTTCAATTTCGCACAAAGCTACACAAAAGCTATCTGCGTTATCCGTCCCCAATTTAGGGATGTAAGACTAGAGGGAAGGCAACTAGTCACCACCACCCGCCGCCGACTCTTGGGCAACTGTTTTACCAACAAATAATGGGACTGACAGTCACATTATAAAGCCAACACGGCGAGCATATTATGTGCGACAGGGATTCAAACCCGCAACAGTCAGACTACGAGTCGAGCGCCCTAACCACCTGGTCATGCCAGGCCTTCGAGTGTTTTTCTGGCCTGTCAAACAGAATCCAGAATGACCAGGTAATAAACACTGACAGTTTCTATAAATTTTTAACAAATTTATTCAATCACAAGGAGAATGGAATGAATATAAAGTAAGTAACCGACTGTCTTGGTCTTAATCTTGAACTGAAAGTTCTTAATATTAAATAATAACAGCTGAAAACTCATTGTCACACAGTTCAGTGACAAAAACCACCCTACTCCAGGCAATAAGTAAAACACGAAGATGCAGAATTAAACGTATATTCATGCGAAAAAATACCAGTCAAGACACCGGAAGAGGCAAATATGGACTCCTTTGCGATTGGTCGCCAGGAAACGTAGTCCTCGTGGACTAGGTAAGTTACGGAAATTACTCAGGGAGGATCTGTGTGCAGTAGACGGAAATTTATCAACGGAACCTACGCAACAGGGCTATCACCCAGATGCACGGTCGTTAAACAGAACACAACCGGACACGGCGACATTGATTGTAACATAACACTGGTTTACAAAAAAATATTTTTTGTCTGAGGCAAGAATGTGAATAAGTGTTTTTTACTAATTTGGATGTGCTGAATTCAACTTTATAAACAGTTTTGCTCTATCACCTCTAGTTTTCTGGCTTTTAAATAGTCTCATTTTAGTATATACAGAGTATATACGTGCTTATTTCAACAGTTGCAGCAGCTTATTACAGACAAAACAGGATAGATAAAGAACATTGACGGAATAAATATACTTGGATGACACAATGTACACAATTCATAGTACCGCAGACAGTTAGAAGTGTGTTTTCTTAGATGATCTGGTGTATTTTGCCTCCGGGATGTCACGCAAGAGCATCCAGCAGAAGTCTCCCATCATGCTGGGGTTCCACTTGCCTTGGTAGTTGCTCTCCATCTTCGTAATGTCTTGGTGGAATCTTTCTCTGTGCTCATCACTCACTGCTCCAAGGTTTGGAGGGAAGAAGTTGAGGTGGGAATGGAGAAAATGAATTTTGAGTGACATTCGGCATCCCATATCCTCACAAGTCTTTAGCAATTTCTTAATACAGGCTTGGTAATTTGGTACGCGTGTGTTATCAAGGAAGCCACTATAGACTGACTTAAATGCTTCCCATGCTCTCAGTTCCTTTAAGGTAAGAAGCTCCTCAAAATCAGTATCCTTCAGCACTTCTCGGATTTGAGGTCCGACAAAGATGCCCTCTTTGAGCTTAGCAGCACTGAGACCTGGGAACACAGTAGACAAGTGTTGGAAGGCAGCACCATTTTTGTCCATGGCCTTCACGAAATTCTTCATCAAACCAAGCTTGATGTGAAGAGGAGGAAGAAGCACCTTCTTCATGTCAACCAGAGGATTCTCCTTGACGCTGTGTTCGCCAGGAACGAAGGTGCTTCTAGACCCCCAGTCTTTCTGCTTGTAATGCTGGGATACAGCTCGACTATCCCAGAGACAGAGAAAGCAACAGTACTTTGTGAAGCCCGCTTGTATACCCATAAGAAGACCAATGACCTTGAGGTCCCCACACAGACTCCACTGGTACTGGTTGTACTTAACAGCTTCTAAAAGAAGCTCCATATTGTCATAGGACTCCTTTAGATGGACAGTGTGCAGTGGGAATGCTGGGATATATATTCCCGTTGTGCAGAAGCACAGCCTTGAGACTTCGCTTGGAAGAGTCTATGAAAAGACGCCAGTCTGAAGGATTATGTGCCAACCCATGGAAAGTGAACAAGCCAGGTACATTTGTGCAGTAGCACAACTTGTTTTCCATGTCGAAAAATGAAGCAAGGTCTTTGTTCCGATTCCTGAAACTGGTGATCCGTCTTGATATATATATATAATGTAATGCTATCACTTACATTTATTGCATAACAACTAAAAAAGAAGACATAAGTCACACAATATTGGAAATTAACCCTGAATGCATATACGCCTTTATGTACAGTATGCATATCTAAAAAACTAGAGGTGATGAGTAAAAACGGATTTCAAATCTGAATTCAGCACCCCCAATTTAGGTTAAAACAGCTATTTTTGTGCTTGCCTCAATTTCTTTGTAAACCAGTGTAACACGTCTCCTTAGCTGTTTAAACATAACCTACTAAATCTCTGTATTAATAACCACACACATCTCAACAAGATATAAATCCGAAGTGTGAGAGCCTTTCATATTCTGTTATTTTGTAATAGCCAAGTATTTGTGGTCCACTGACATTTTAGCTTACTTATTCTTGGTCCATTATAACAGAATACTGTTACTCTTTTTTTGGTCCTCTATAACGAAATACTATTATTGTTTTATTGGCCCTCTATAACAAAATATTGTCATTATTTTCTTGGCCCTCTATTACAAGACAGTTATTATTTTCTTAGCTCTCTATAACGAAATATTTTCGTTGTTTTCTTGGACTCAATCACAAAATGTTATTGTTTTCTTGGCCCTGTCTCGTAATAAATTAACATTTTCCTGGTATTATGTAAACATATTTTTATGTCCTCTGATATTTCACATTATTATTTTTTGACCCTATATCACTGTTGCTTTTTGTTACTAAACACAAAGCGACAAAACAATTTCTCTTCTGTGCACAGCGCAAGTATCGAAACCCCGTTTTTATGCAAGCTTCCCAGACTTGTCGCTGAATTAAAACAAAAGGGAATCATCATTGGCCGCGGCGGCAATTAATCTCAAATCGGGCAAGAGAAGGAGCTAAGAGCTAAAAGTTTGTGTACTTGAAAAATAAAAAAAATCAGAGCTATTCTATGAGCCGTTGTGCCACGGCAAAAAAACAAAACAAAGAAAAATATTATGGTTTTAGATAGTATAAGTAACATGGCAAACAAAGTTTCTACTAACAAAAATATATTAATAATATGTTATATATTAAAGTGAAGGGGCACATCAAACCTGGCCAAGACGAAATTTTAGAAGCCAAAATGATGAAATTTGCTGTTTTTAAGACATAAAGCAAGAACGGTTTTTCATTATACGAATGTTTATCACATAATTTTTCAGTTTTATTACACCTTTATATCTGCTTTAATACTGATGTTTAAGTTAAATTTGTTCTTAAAACTGTACGTAATACACATTGTTAAATCTGTATTGCGCAACTTTTGCCTGTTCACTGAAGTTGTTGAAAATTCTCCGTTTTAAGAATCAACAGTAGACTGTGTGTGTACGTAAACACTAGTATATCGCTTATATAGTTGTGCAGGCTGAAATTTCTGGAAACTCTCCTCACGTCTAGAGTGTTCCCTCGTGTATCGCGGTAGATGCGTTCCAAAACCCCCCGCGAAAGGAGATTTTCCGCGAAATGGGATCGCCGATTTTTACGTATATATTTATGTGCATTTAGACTTTTAAAACCCTCCCATTACAATACTGTTCATTATTGCTGAAATAATAAGAACAATTATTAAGATATTAAGCCTTAAAATTAAAAATTACATATCTTCAGCAGGTGGTGTCTTTTCGGGGGATACCACTTCCTCTTCTGTGGAAGGTGAATCGGCAATTTCTTCGTCGGTCGTTACAACTTCAGGAACAGTACTTACCACCGGTACCCTTTCTTTCTTGCTCGGCTAGATCTCGCGTAGCCTTCGCAGACGCACAATGCGTACATCTATGGCCTTTCCAGTTGTTTCTGTTTCCATTTTTACGCTGTTATAAACTCAAATATATGTTTATATCTCAAAATATACCTGTTTTTTTTTCTTTACACTATTAATTATATTTATTTTTGATATTTTAATGGTATTTAATGCTATATTTTAGATTTAATGTTTATTATTTTATATATATGTGGGGCTCGGCCGAGCCCGCGAAGTGGTGAAGCCGCGAAAGAGGATGTGCGAAGTGGCGAGAGAACACTGTATAACCAACGAGACACGCCTGATTGGTTGGTCGGTTGGTAGGGCGTTTCAAGGCGCAAAACGACTATGTTATCTGCGCCAAACATCCGGTAAAAAGTTAAAATTAAAGCAAAATTATTAAAATTTGTAAAAAGAAATCAGAGTGAAACAAAATAAAGTTTAATTTTTGAACTGAAAACACAAAAAGCATTACATCCAATTTTTATATCTAGTTTACAGCAGTAAGAGAGAAACTACAGTAATACAAGTTGTAAAGGACTTTCGGTAGCATAATTTTAATTAATATAACTCGCCAGGATGACTAACAGGTGAGTTCAAAAATCAGTGTTAGTCACCTGAAGTTGATCTTTCCAGTCCTGGGTTCGAATTATTTGACGTTATGGCCATTTTCTAATTTCATATCAAACTAATTGTACTTTAATTCTTAAAAATGAATCATATCAATAAAAGATCTAATTTATAAATTAAAAATTAAAATAGCATTGAAAAGGTTAAATAACTAAATATATTTTTAAGGCGGACAACGTCACAATCGCCAATGACACTGTCCAACGTTATGGATAAACTCTGGGACAAAACATGTTTAAAATGGTGCCGTTGTTGAGACTCACTAGGACAAGAAGACAGTAAAATGTGGCTTACTGTCACCTGGGTGTTTCACAGACAACATATTGGTGCATCAGTCCCAGATAAAAGAAATAAATGAGTTAAAAAAAAACTGTGACCAATGCATAGGCCAGTTAGTAAAACTTCCTCTTTTCGATACTGACGGAAGCAAGATGGCCAAGGTCCAAAAGAAGGTTTTATTTGGAAAAGCTTGTTTTCACTTCCCTCACTCCAAGTCGACTGCCAACTGGCAAGAAGCCGAGCCTTTAATACAGGACTATAGTCCATGTATGGAACAGACAGAGCAATCAGTGATAGCACTAGAACAGACAGATTTAGCTACGGTGTCCGTAAGCTCGTTTCCGTGGATACCAAGCCATGTTGGCTATTTATAATGACTCGCTTAGTTCTCCACTGGCCATGGAATCGTTTCAATATATATTGTGCAGTTTGAGTACTGCTTAGCTTCTATGTGACCCAGGGCAAGAGAAATGGCGTACAGTTTAGCAGCGAACACAGAAACTGCAAAATGGATTTCTGTGTGCAACCACTAAACCTCAACAAACCATGGCAGAGCCCACAGAGGCATCTGATTTCGAACCATCTGTATAAATAGGAATGTAAGGATGGTTCGAAAGATATATAGCAAATAACAGACAGTATTTCCAATCGGAAGTATCTGCTTTTCTCAGATGACTTAAAGAAAGGTCACATTTGGGAATTCTAATAAGCCATGGTGGAATAGGCTGACCAGTGGATAGAGCAGTGTTATCTAAAGGCAGACCTATTTCATCCAACTGCACCTGGATACAAAGGCCAAAAGGAACAACGGCAGATTGTCTGTTCTGAATAAGCATGGCTTACCAATGAAGAAAAACACATCCCCAGGTGGGATGCTGTGGTGCGGAACGAAGTTTCAAAACATACAGAAAAGACAGCTGAAAGCGTCGGAGGTGTATAGAAGGTTCAAGAGGCTCTGTGTAGAAGCTTTGAACTGGGGAAGTGCAGAAAGCCCCAGTGCAGAGCAGAAGCCTTTGATGATGAATGGGGTCTAGAATCGTTAAGGTTGATGGTCTGGCAGAGCCATAGACCACTGATCCATAGTCTAGTTTTGATCTAATAAAAGCACGATATGTCTTTAGCATATAACACAGATCTACTTCCCAAGTGGTGGAATGAGAGGTCACGGAGGATGTCCAGTGCTCTTGTACATTTGACCCATAGCTGCTTGATGTGTGGTATAAAGTTTAGCTTACAGTTAAAGATAAGAGAAGGTTCATGAGACTGTGTACAACCTCTGGACTGGGTAAGTGCGGAAAGCACCGGTGTAGAACTGAAGTCCTAGTAGAGCAATCGATCAATGACCCAGTCTAGGTTTGATCGAATAAAAGCATGATCTATCTTTAGCATAGAACATAGATCTGCTCCCTACGTGGTGGAAGAGAGGACACGGATATTCACTGCTCTTGTACATTCAAATCGTAGCTGCTTGATGTGTGGTATAAAAGGTCAGCTTACAGTCAAAGATAAGCCCCAAGAACTTTGTCTGAGATACCACAGGCAGCACAACTTCACCGACACGGAGTTCAGGATCAGGGTGAATACACCCATTGGCAGCAAAAGTGCATGCAAGTGCTTTTAGAGAGAGAAGGTAAAGCCGTTTGCTATGGTCCACTTCAGTGAATGATCAATGGCAGTCTGCTACTTAATATACCTCATGTTCGACGACTGAAGTGAGATGTGAAAGTCGGCGACATACAGCCCGTATGCACCAGTAAGAGGGAGTTGTTCAGTGACGGCATTAATCCCTTTACTGAAAAGTGTGACACTCAAAACACACCCCTGAGGGACTCCAAGATACTGTTGAGAAAAATGGGAAAATGTCAAACTTGGAATCGTCTGTCCATTAAAACGTGTTTAATAAAAATGGGCAAATGACCACGCAACCCATAAAAGTGGAGGTCTTGCAAAATGACATG
Organism: Carcinoscorpius rotundicauda; assembly: GCA_011833715.1. Taxonomy (NCBI): domain Eukaryota; kingdom Metazoa; phylum Arthropoda; class Merostomata; order Xiphosura; family Limulidae; genus Carcinoscorpius; species Carcinoscorpius rotundicauda. The sequence continues at coordinate 6,452,551 of CM022398.1, forward strand.
CATTATCATAAGCCTTCTCAAGGTCAAAGAACACTGATACAAGCTGCTGTCCCTTGAAAAAGGCATTTTTGATGGACGTTTTAAGTCGAATCAGGTCTGCATGTCATCGAAACCTGTACTGGGTGAGCGAGAGGAGGTTGTTTGATTTGAGGAACCAAACAAGACTGAGCATTGACCATCCTTTCTAAGGTATGAAAGAGACAGCTCGTCAAAGCAATTGGATGTCAGTTTGAAGAAATCTTGGGATCCTTCCCAGGCTTAGAGAAGGGTGCCAGGCTTCAGAAAAAACATTCTCCTGTCAAATCCAGTTAAAAAACAATCAGAAATATAGCAAGAAAAGCAGGAAATAGATGGTACAGCATTTCATAGTGTACATCATCAGGTCTGACCAATGTACTGCTAGACCAATGAAGGGCTAGTTTGAATTCCACCAGTGTAAAGGGATGATTATAATCATGGAGACAATCAGCTTGAAAGTAAAGAAGTGATCACTTGATGGCTAAGAAGTTGGAGAATGAGGCAGAAGTGCTAGGTACCCGGCAAAAGCTTTCATTTAGAACATCAGTGATGCTCCAGGTATCAGCTACGACCTGGCCATAAGAGCAAGATCGAGAGGGGGACAGAGTTATACTTCCCACTGACCTTTCAAACCTTGACCCATATGACCTTAGAACTGGTGGTAGAAGATATGCTGGTTGTGAACTTAATCCAAGATTCCTTCTAGCTTTGAAATCTTACCTGAAAAGCATGTGCATGGGTCTGATAAAGTGATGCGGTTTGTAATGTATGGCCATACCTTATAATTAAAGTAATTTGTTTTGATAGTGGCAGGTGGACGTGATAATGTAAATGTTAAGATGAAGACATTGGTCAGCATCATATGCCTCACTGAAGAAAATTATTGGGTGGAAAAACCAGTGAAAATCTCTGACTCTTGGATGTTCTTCAAATCCCTCTCATCACGAATTCAAAGTAACATGGAGTGTAACTTCAACCGATATATCCTTAATCGCCTTTGAATTTAAGAGGAGTTCACTATGTTTAGATGTGGGTGTTTCCACCAATATATCATCAGAGCGGAGCTTTCTGACTGACTTCGGAGGGCCAGCAAGTCCCTGTAGTCCCTTCTGAATAAAATAGGGAGACATTTGTCCTTAAGATTTGTCTGATAAGGAATGTAATATCAAAACAGTTGATGAAGAAGTTGAAGATTGCTGTTCAGAATCTTCAAGATGTGGTTCTTTACCCATGGACTGTTTTTTACTCTAAGTTTTTATTTAAGAAATTCATAATAAAAAAGAATGTTTCGACGCCCACTGACTTCACCCGCCATGGAGTCCTACGAGGGGACGCACTACAATGCCAAATTAGGACACTGTAACAACGCCAGGCTTTCGTGAGCACAATAACCAAACACCAGCATCATATACAATGTCCACAATACCTGTTGAGAATATCCAACACTGGTACTTTACTTGGCTAACCCTAACCAAAGTGTACCAGACGACTGACTCGAGGTGGACCACCCCAACGCCCGTCCATCTACAGGAAATCAAAGCCAAAATGGTGCGTTAATGTTGGACCCCTCAACCACCAGAATCCTCTCCTCCCCCCTTCACGAGTCACCACGCACGGCAAACACGTGGGTGGATGTTTAGATCTCAGAGGAGTTAAACTGAAAGAACACAACCTTCCATGGAAGGTCCCCTAACCCCATACAAGAATCCGCACAGAGGGAGGGAGCGCCTAGAAACAATATATGTAATTAGTTTACTATAGTTGGTATGTATGCATTGAACTTCGGAAGCTATAATTGTGATCAACGTTTATTAATCGGGAACTTCAGACATTTGACCAGGAATGTTTGCACATTTCGAACATTACAAACCATTTAACCTCTGTGGATTCACATTGGACATTGGTATTTTTCTGAAACATTATACGATTTCAATGGTAAAAATCTCGACGTGTGATCGACGAAGAACGTAGAGCTGGCTAACTCCCTATTAAATGAATTGAATTTACGTGAACTCGAAATTAATTCGCTCATCGTGAACTCCCGATAACAAATCAAGGAAGATTCAGACCAAAAAGACTAGATATCTATAAAACTTTTGTACACAGGTCATTACTTGTAATAACCGTTATTGTAAGTTGTATTATTGTATTAAACATATTTTTAGGTATCATTCTAACTATAGTTTACAACGTTCACAAGCGTACTGTTCTAACTAGTTTACAAACTACAGATACAATAAGATTAAACAAAGTAACGTAACGTCTTTCAAACTATACATTTTTACGCCCAACATGGCCAGGTGGGTTAAGGCGTTCGACTCATAATCTGAGGGTCACGGGTTCGAATTCCCGTCGCACCAAACATGCTCGCCCTTTCAGCCGTGGGGGCGTTATAAAGTAAGGATCAATCCCACTACTCGTTGGTGAAATGGTAGCCCAAGATTTGGCGGTGGGTGGTGATGACTAGCTGCCTTCCCTTTAGTCTTGCACTGCTAAATTAGGGACGGCTAGTAGCCTAGTAGCTTTTAGCGAAATTAAAAAAAAAAAGTTTGTAATGTCCTTACTTGGGTTTGACTGAGCGTAATCATTAAAATTTCTCTAACCCAGACGATGTTTATACATAAAAGAACACCAAACTTCACACGATCTAACATTAATCAAACAGAAAAGGAAGTAAGCCATTTAACCAAAGGTACGTATCACGTCTCAACTGAAACATGGATTCGTCTCTTACCATTAAATTGAAATGTGGATTCGCCTATCACCCCTCATCTGAAACATGGACACGCCTACACTTTCACCTGTCAGTCACAACAGAAACTAACAGTCTTATAACAGTGACCCACTTCCAGTGACCTGGATGTTTAATTTCTAGAATTTTAGAAGAAAAATTGTGACAAAGTTGAAAACATCTACATAAAAATTGTTGTGGTCACATGCGCGTGCAATTTATAATAGCACATGGTCACTACTACCATGGCCCTTGGTAAAACATCAATTAATAAAAAATATTCACGTTCCCATGCGGAAGCAAAACGAAAAGGGGGGAAGAGAAATGATTCGTTCAAACACTGTGGGAACATGGGAAATGTGAAGTGTCCCTGTAGATCGTGCATACGCAATAAAAAGTAATCCTGAAGTGGTGACTAATGTCACAGAATGTAGTTTCCTTCTGCTTTTTACACTCACATGACATAGGAACTGTACAGTTTCATATGTGTCTGTGTATCTCAAAAAATTAAATACGACCACTAGAAAATTAGAAACAACAAAGTATCTATTCTATATGATTGAAAATTAATTTAGAAAATAATGAGCTAATTCGAGTCTTTGTCTTAAAGCATTCGGCAACCAAGACACGATAAAAAAAATAACCGTTTGACCTAGATTAGGTTCTCGTCAATTCTAATTCTAACAATATTGATGTTTAATTGGAAACTTCCCACGTGCAGTCACGATAAGAAGAATGGCTGTTTTCCTGGTCAAGAGGACCTTCACAACATTACTTACACAAAACGAGGGAAGTGCTTGTTAGTCAGGAGTGAAAATCTAAACACTAGTAAAGTGTGGACCTACTAATGAAAAAGAAAAAAAAAAACCTATGTATAAACGACAAAGATCCTCAATAAATACAGGTACTAGTACCACATTAAAAAAATAAGTTCTGGTACTTAATGGTAGCAGAATTTCACCTGTGGTACATGTTAGTTTTTCATTGAAATAGGGGATTATATTTTAGTAGTTCTAATGTTTACACTGGAGAATTTTGAGACCAAAATGTGGGGTCAAGTAAAAAAAAGTAACTTAATTGGTGCGAGACAGAGCACACAGGTAACATTCACAGTTCTTCCCCACACTTACCCCCTCCTGTATTCTCTCCTAAGCAAGTATACATACACGTGTATATTCTTTTTGGGGGACACAGCTGGTGGCTTTTGTACAACGAGTTCAAGACTTCTTTCAGCGTTCGAATGTTACGAAACAATGAAATTCTCACTTATTTCAGTTTCCGTTCTTATTTTACGAACCATCGACCAAAAAGGCTTCAGTCAACTGTTTAGAAAACTCAAAAGTTAACTGATATAGAGTACAACCACTTAATATTGAATGGTTAACACTAAACAGAAATATCAGTATTTCTTCAAAATAATAATTTCGTAACATTCTTCTGTGGACAACATTTTGAACTTTGGATGTCTTATTATCTTAAGCCTCGAAACATCCAGTATTTCAGTAAAACACGTAGTAAATGACAAACCACGTTTTTCAAGGTCGAAGTGCCTCTTTGTGCAGTTCGTTTACGAGTGTCAAAAGACGTATAATATACACGTATAGCGTTTCAGGTACGCAAGTGTACCTCGCACGCGCTTGCACGTGGGCACATTCGAACCTTGAGTGGTTGACAGAAACGTGTCATTCAATTAAGGTCAAAACAATAATGAAAAAGGAATTTGTTAAAAATACAAAAACAAATACACTGCCCAAAATTAAATAATAATACAGTAAAACCTGTACAAGCCGGAAATATCAAAACTTTCCAGCATTATCTTAACATTTCTCTGATAAAACGCCCTCTACGTAGCGGAAACTGCATAACGTGGATGGAAAACTATCTTTCACCTTCCTCATCTATAAACAAGTAGAATTAGAACCTGAGTAAGGCGGAAAAATGTTTTTGATTAAATGTTAATTTCTTATTTAATTAATAATTTCATTAAATATTGATAAAAAAAACAAACAAACAAAACACGTGTATATTAATTATATACCCGACAAAAAGTCTTAAACAAAAAAAAAAGGTAAAATTCTGATTATATTCAATCAGTAGACAGTATCTCAGAAACAAGGTTACTTGGCATTACTTACACTGCATCACTTTATTCATAAACTAATTTACATTCAGCTCAGGGCCTGGCATGGCCGAGCGCGTTAAGGCGTGCACTCGTAATCCGAGGGTCGCGGGTTCGCGCCCGCGTCGCGCTAAACATGCTCGCCCTCCCAGCCGTGGGGGTGTATAATGTGACGGTCAATCCCACTATTTGTTGGTAAAGGAGTAGCCCAAGAGTTGGCGGTGGGTGGTGATGACTAGCTGCCTTCCCTCTAGTCTTACACTGCTAAATTAGGGACGACTAGCGCAGATAGCCCTCGAGTAGGTTTGTGCGAATTTCCAAAAACAAACAAACATTCAGCTCAGCTCCCAAATTCATGTTTGCACGACAAGCAAATTTTGCAAACAGACACAAGGCGAGAGTAGTTGTTTCTTCTTCCGCTATTCCTTTTGGCTACAAAAACGTTATGTTTGAACTACTAGAACCTATTTAAAACTTTAAAGATAACACTTCGTTTGTTTGTTGTATTTCGCGCAAAGCTACACGAGGACTATCTGTGCTAGCCATCCCTAATTTAGCAGAGTAAGACCAGTCATCAACTCCCACTACCAACTCTTGGCAGCTCTTTTACCAACGAACAGTGAGATTAATTTTATATGCAAAAACGGCTCGTTTGGGTTCTATTTAAAATATTTTCTGAACCCAAACGAGCCGTTTTTGCATATAAAATTCTCAACAAGTGGGTTTCTCGACATCACTGAGTGAGATTAATTGTACCATTATAACGTCTCACAGCTGAAAGAGCGAACATATTTGGTGTGAGGGGGGTTCGAACCTGCGAACCTCAAATCACGAGTCGAACGACCTAACCGTCTGGACATACCAAGTCACAGATTGTAAACACACCATTGTGAACGTCCTGTCGTTACAACGTGTTTTTTTTAGATTATCACTTGAAAATTACTTGTGTTTAATTAATCTGTACTGTTACATGAAGTGGATTACATCTACATGCTGGTACAATGTTGTAACTTGTTGACCTAAATTTACAAAAAACCGTTGAAACGTTAATCGATCGAATAACTGTAAATCTGAAGCAACTAACGATAATCCGAAAATTTCACTGGCATTCTACCACTGTAACTAGGCTCCTAGTCACCACTAACTGATACCCATATTTATAACGTAGTCTGTTTTGTGGGTGTTTACCATTCTACCACTGTAACTAGGCTCCTAGTCACCACTAACTGATACCCATATTTATAACGTAGTCTGTTTTGTGGGTGTTTAGCATTCTACCACTGTAACTAGGCTCCTAGTCACCACTAACTGATACCCATATTTATAACGTAGTCTGTTTTGTGGGTGTTTAGCATTCTACCACTGTAACTAGGCTCCTAGTCACCACTAACTGATACCCATATATATAACATAGTCTGTTTTGTGGGTGTTTAGCATTCTACCACTGTAACTAGGCTTCTAGTCACCACTAACTGATACCCATATTTATTACGTAGTCTGTTTTGTGGGTGTTTAGCATACTACCACTGTAACTAGGCTCCTAGTCACCACTAACTGATACTCGTATTTATAACGTAGTCTGTTTTGTGGGTGTTTATCATTCTACCACTGTAACTAGGCTCCTAGTCACCACTAACTGATACCCATATTTATAACGTAGTCTGTTTTGTGGGTGTTTAGCATTCTACCACTGTAACTAGGCTCCTAGTCACCACTAACTGATACCCATATATATAACATAGTCTGTTTTGTGGGTGTTTAGCATTCTACCACTGTAACTAGGCTTCTAGTCACCACTAACTGATACCCATATTTATTACGTAGTCTGTTTTGTGGGTGTTTAGCATACTACCACTGTAACTAGGCTCCTAGTCACCACTAACTGATACTCGTATTTATAACGTAGTCTGTTTTGTGGGTGTTTAGCATTCAACCACTGTAACTAGGCTTCTAGTCACCACTAACTGATACCCATATTTATAACGTAGTCTGTTTTGTGGGTGTTTAGCATTCTACCACTGTAACTAGGCTTCTAGTCACCACTAACTGATACCCATATTTATTACGTAGTCTGTTTTGTGGGTGTTTAGCATTCTACCACTGTAACTAGGCTTCTAGTCACCACTAACTGATACCCATATTTATAACGTAGTCTGTTTTGTGGGTGTTTAGCATTCTACCACTGTAACTAGGCTTCTAGTCACCACTAACTGATACCCATATTTATAACGTAGTCTGTTTTGTGGGTGTTTAGCATTCTACCACTGTAACTAGGCTTCTAGTCACCACTAACTGATACCCATATTTATTACGTAGTCTGTTTTGTGGGTGTTTAGCATTCTACCACTGTAACTAGGCTTCTAGTCACCACTAACTGATACCCATATTTATAACGTAGTCTGTTTTGTGGGTGTTTAGCATTCTACCACTGTAACTAGGCTTCTAGTCACCACTAACTGATACCCATATTTATAACGTAGTCTGTTTTGTGGGTGTTTAGCATTCTACCACTGTAACTAGGCTTCTAGTCACCACTAACTGATACCCATATTTATAACGTAGTCTGTTTTGTGGGTGTTTAGCATTCTACCACTGTAACTAGGCTCCTAGTCACCACTAACTGATACCCATATTTATAACGTAGTCTGTTTTGTGGGTGTTTAGCATTCTACCACTGTAACTAGGCTTCTAGTCACCACTAACTGATACCCATATTTATTACGTAGTCTGTTTTGTGGGTGTTTAGCATTCTACCACTGTAACTAGGCTTCTAGTCACCACTAACTGATACCCATATTTATAACGTAGTCTGTTTTGTGGGTGTTTAGCATTCTACCACTGTAACTAGGCTCCTAGTCACCACTAACTGATACCCATATTTATAACGTAGTCTGTTTTGTGGGTGTTTACCATTCTACCACTGTAACTAGGCTCCTAGTCACCACTAACTGATACCCATATTTATAACGTAGTCTGTTTTGTGGGTGTTTAGCATTCTACCACTGTAACTAGGCTCCTAGTCACCACTAACTGATACCCATATTTATAACGTAGTCTGTTTTGTGGGTGTTTAGCATTCTACCACTGTAACTAGGCTCCTAGTCACCACTAACTGATACCCATATATATAACATAGTCTGTTTTGTGGGTGTTTAGCATTCTACCACTGTAACTAGGCTTCTAGTCACCACTAACTGATACCCATATTTATTACGTAGTCTGTTTTGTGGGTGTTTAGCATACTACCACTGTAACTAGGCTCCTAGTCACCACTAACTGATACTCGTATTTATAACGTAGTCTGTTTTGTGGGTGTTTAGCATTCTACCACTGTAACTAGGCTCCTAGTCACCACTAACTGATACCCATATTTATAACGTAGTCTGTTTTGTGGGTGTTTAGCATTCTACCACTGTAACTAGGCTCCTAGTCACCACTAACTGATACCCATATATATAACATAGTCTGTTTTGTGGGTGTTTAGCATTCTACCACTGTAACTAGGCTTCTAGTCACCACTAACTGATACCCATATTTATTACGTAGTCTGTTTTGTGGGTGTTTAGCATTCTACCACTGTAACTAGGCTTCTAGTCACCACTAACTGATACCCATATTTATAACGTAGTCTGTTTTGTGGGTGTTTAGCATTCTACCACTGTAACTAGGCTTCTAGTCACCACTAACTGATACCCATATTTATAACGTAGTCTGTTTTGTGGGTGTTTAGCATTCTACCACTGTAACTAGGCTTCTAGTCACCACTAACTGATACCCATATTTATAACGTAGTCTGTTTTGTGGGTGTTTAGCATTCTACCACTGTAACTAGGCTCCTAGTCACCACTAACTGATACCCATATTTATAACGTAGTCTGTTTTGTGGGTGTTTAGCATTCTACCACTGTAACTAGGCTCCTAGTCACCACTAACTGATACCCATATTTATAACGTAGTCTGTTTTGTGGTTGCTTAGCAAACTTACAAGATTTTGTGATGTCACTTAGAATTGTTTATACCTATCAACAAAAGAAACAAAAATAAACAAATGATAAAACTTTGTATAATGGACGGAAACTGTTGTGGAGACGTAAATGAAGAAAACGACGTTTCGAAAGCTATTCAGGTGACACCTGGTGTTAAATATCAAAATGGGCTTAAAAAGGGGTATTTTGGTTTGGCTTGTTTTGAATTTCGCGAAAGCTACTCGAGGACTATCTGCGCTAAAGGATATTTTAACCCCTGACCTCAATTTTGTGTCGAAACATTACAAGAAAGAAGACAAGTGTTTTAAAACATATAATCGATCACAATTCGGCCACTTTAATGTTTGGAAGAAGTGAAACCTCTGAAAGTTGCTCTGTTGAATAGTTAAATGAATAAGTAACAGTTTAATTATTTTCACATAAGCCATAAAATCAGAGTTTTATTTCCAAACGGGTCATCTGTCAGTCTCAAAACCAATACCGTTAAAGAAAGACGCGTGGGAAAGTAGCTACTCACAGCAACGCCAATAAAACTCAAGTGTCAAACGAAATAGACTTTCCGGCGATACGTACACCTTTCACAGTCGGAGTTCAAGAGTTAATTATTTATGATACGCACAACTGCGTTCCGATGTGTCGGTATTTGAGTATTGTTGTTAAATACCCAGGAGGGTCAGGTACATTTGACCTCTTCCTCCTTCCCGAACATTCATAGCATCAGAACAATTTACAATTTTTGTTATTATTTTTATTATTTTATTATTATTATTTTTTAATTATGATTTTTTTTATAGCTTTGGGCCAGAGTAAAAGTATAACTTTCTGCTCAGGCCCATTTCAGGGCTCAGACCATGCATGGACGAAACAAGTTGTTTTTTAAAGAAAGAATGCTACTACTACTCCGTGTAGTAGCACGCACACCCACACAAATAAGAGTAAGTATATTAATATGTTAATAATAATAATTATATGATAATATGATAAGTAATCAAGGACCAAGTGTCTAGTGCATAGTGGCCAGCTTGAGTTACATTACTTAAATATAAGTTAAAAGGGGAGAGGTATTTAGGACTATTTACATCATGGACGTGATATCTGTCGAGATCACACATTAATTCATTTTTATGCCAATTCTCATTGAAATATTTTAGAGTGTTATGCAAGAGTTCTTCAGATATTGTGTCTATGTTTACATACTTGTGCATGAATGTGGTTGAGGTGCTACGTGGTACTTTATATGCTGAAGTTAGTACTGAATTTTGTATACGTTGTAGTTTCTGTACATGTGTAGGTGCTATGTTAATCCATGCAGGTGATGCATATTCTATTGTTGGTCTGATGTACGTTTTGTATATTTTAAGTATGTTGTCTGGTGATGTTCCTTGGATTTTACCTGAAATACTTCTTACATAATTTGCTCTTTTCCAGATTCGTATCAGTACATTTTTTTATGTGTGGTATCCACGTTAATTTTGAGTCATAGGTTAGACCTAGGAATTTAGCAGAAGTAGCAGTCAGTAAAAGTGATCCATTCATATATAGTTTCGGTGGATCTTTTTTTTAGCTTGTTCCGTCTGCTGAATAATATCACTTGGGTTTTTGGAATATTGATTTTGATTCGGTATTTCTGGCAGTATTCTTCAATGCTATTTAGGACTGGCTGTAGGTTCGTTGCTGCTATCGATGGAGTGGGGGCACTTTTCCAGACTGCTACATCGTCAGCGAACTGTGATACATAACCTAAATTTAGGTCCGACAGAAGCATATTGCTCACGTACATGATAAATAGAATAGGGCTAACCACCCCTCCCTGTGGAACTCCTGCTTCGGGTGAAAAGGGCCCAGAGTGGGCCCCATTTACATTAACTTTACACATTCTGTTATCCAGGAAGTTGGAGAGCCAGCGAATAGTTTCCTGGGGTAATTTCATTTCCAGTAGTCTATGTCGTAGACCGTTATGCCACACTGTGTCAAATGCTTTCTCAAAAAAAAAAAAAAAAATGTCCTGCGCCGGGCAGGGAGCCCAGCTTTCCTGGGTTTGTGCCAAGTTTCCCCAGGTCTACTAGCCGATTAGGCTACGACGCACAACTGCGAACAACCAAAGAGGTTTGGTTTGAATTTCGCGCAAAGCTACACGTGGGCTATCTGCGCTAGCCGTCCCTAATTCAGCAGTGTAAGACCAGAGGGAAGGCAGCTCGTCATCACCACCCACCACCAACCCAAAAGGCTGTTTCATGGAAAGCAACTTTGCCAAAACCAGATGGAAAGCTACACCGCCAGAGAGCTAATTAAACGATCATTACTTAGACTGACTTCTTTACTCAAGTTTCGTGCCCTACGCGATAATGTAAAAGTTCATAAGAAGACGACTAAAATCAAGGTGGTTACGTGTAAATCTTACCATATTTTCATTTTTTAAAAATTAAGTTAAAAGTTATAGTGTGTTTAACTGTTTTGTGAGACACACAAGTAACTGAAAACAACATATAATGACGTTATTCAAAGTTATCTACGTTTAAAATAAATCGACTGATGTCAGTTCTAAGTAGTTGTTTTCTTTCATTAACTAAAACGTCCTAAAATGAGTTCTCCTACATCCTGACTCGAAACTAATATTGTAGAAAAAAAATTAAGTTTTAGATGTGGTTTAAATAAGATATCCATGCTTACAATAAACTAACCCCAACATCACATGTGAAGTTCCATGCATACAGTGTGTTGTCAGACAAAACTTTCTCTGTTTTTCCGATGATTTTAGGCAGAGCTGTTGTGATAACATACTTTGATAACCATCTTAGCTATATGGTGCTAATGGTAAGTCCAGTTTGTCTGTATTCAGCAAGGTGCTTCCGACACACTTTTTATAACAAATGTTAGGCTTAGCGATTTCAAATTCTTCGCTAACTTTCGACGATTAATCTGCAAGTTTTATTTTTTGTTAAGAGCAAAGCTAAAAGAACTGTGGACTACTTATGCTGTGCCCAACGTGGCTATTGAGACTCGGGTTTAAACAATGGAAGCCCCCTCAATCTCCTCATAGTAGCCTTCCCCTAACTCCATAATTTCAATATGAGTGACGGCTAGCGCAGGAAGCCCTCGAGCAGCTTTCAGTAAAATTCAATACACAAACAATAAACGTAAGGCTGCCACAATTGTATCACCTCACAACTACAATATATCATTCACAGCGTACGGTCCATTAAAGCGAATTTTAGCACTAGGTGTATGAATACACTCGAGTGTTACAGATTTGGAAAACAATATCAAGTGGTAACGTGATATTATGGCTTCAAGTGTATTACATTACATTATTCACCATTTCTTCTTAGCCTCCTTCTGTGGTTCAGACCGGTTTCAACGAAAACCAATACTCATAACTTCACACATGTGACCCAACCCAAAACAGGCCCATAAATTTTAGTGAGGAATTCAATCGTTCAAAAGCCACACACAGTTGGAAACTCGATTTCTTTACTGACCATTGTGTTTTCTTTTGACACACACACACAAACAGCACCAACTCTAAAACAAAACATATTTTTCCCCATACAGGAAACATGTGTGATTCGCTCCACAAACATTTCTTATAATAAAAAAACACGTACAAACACTTTATTAAACAATTTTCCAAACTACATACAAACATACATGTATTGTTCGTGTTCTCTAAGATACCGTTTAGTTTACCATACAAGTTCAAATAATTGCAGTATTTTCTTTAAAAATACACGACCAATTAACTCAAGAAAAGCTCGTTAGGAGCGACTACAACTCGGTAAAATAATAAAAATTACTGAAAACCTTAATTTACATGGAAGGCGTAAACAGATATGTATTCTCCACATTTGTCGAAATCGTGAAATCTAATCGTATGTCTTCAAACGCGTATAATATACAAAAGCTAAGACTAAGCATACAAAATAACTATTAAATGTAAACCACGAAAGAGTTTATTTGGTTTGGTTTGAATTTCGCGCAAAGCTACACGAGGGCTATCTACGCTACCTGTCCCTAATTTTGCAGTGTAAGACAAGAGTAGAAGGAAGGCGACTAGTCATCACCACCTACTGCCAACTGTTGGGCTACTCTTTTAACAACGAATTGCGAGATTCACCGTCACATTATAACGCCCCCACGGCTGAAAGGGCGAGCATGTTTGGTGTGACGGCGATTCGAATCCGCGACCTTCAGATTACGAGTCGAGTACCTTAACCACCCGGCCATGCCGCGTTCCGAAAGAAAAAAACAAGGCTTCGTAGTTATAGCAAACAACACTTTGTTTATACGCATTTTACCAATGCACAAAGTGCATGTGATTTGTAATAATTCGTTAAAGGTCTTAACAATCGATGTTTGGTTAAGTAATCCCTAACACAATGGTCCACAATCGCTGGACCACAGAAAAATCTAATGAAAGAGAAAAAAAGTAAATAATTATCAGAGCTGAGAGTAAAGGCAATAAGATATGTTTCTTTTCCCACCCATGAAAATAGGAGACCGTGTTCTTACGACTATATTTTATAAATTAATAATTTACAGGAACAAACTTTTAAACTAGATCGTCGCTTCGAGCTGCTCCATCTATCGTCTAACCCTTACTATAGAGATTTGTAGCATCTTGTTAACATCACATCACACTATCAGTAATATTAATTTATATTAGTTTAATAATTATCGTTATAAATAATGTGTATAATTATTTCTGAATCCGTATATTCTGTGTTTTCCACTTAACATAAAATTTCCTTACTTGTAAGTAGTTAAGTACAATTTTTTGTTGTTGTTGTTGTTTTGAATTAACCACAAAGCTACACAATGGGCTGGCTATCTATGCTCTGCCCACCACGGGCATCGAAACCCGGATTTTAGCGTGTAAGTCCGCAGACGTACCGCTGAGCCACTGGGGGGCTGTTAAGTACAAAGTTATATAACACACTATTGAAAATATCCTGGGGATAAAGGTTGGACAAAAACGCGGACTAGTGAGGATCGTTTGATCCTTCAAGGTTCTCTCTAAAACTATCTTAGAGAAAATTAAAAAGTCAAAAACACTTATTGTTTTCAGAAAGTCACAAATTTCCTGCTTAAACTCCTGTAAGACTTGGCATGGTTTAAGGCATTCGACTTGTAATCCGAGGGTTAAGGGTTTGAATATCCATCGTACCAAATATGCTCGCCTTTTCAGTCGTGGGAGCGTTATAATGTGATGGTCAATCCTACTATTCGTTGTTAAAAGAGTAGTTAAAGAGTTGACGGTGGGTGGTAATGACTAGCTGCCTTCCCTCAGTCTTACACTGATAAATTAGTAGCTTTGCGCAAAATTGAAAACGAACTAAACCAAACCTAAACTCCTGTAAAGAGAAGGCCTTCAATACTGCTGACTTGTAATTCAGTCATCTTGTTTAAATTTTAATAACTGAAATTTATTGTCTTATCTTAATCTTCTTATCTTTAGATGAAATAACCTGTTTATTCGAGATAATCCACAATCACTGAGTCAATAAATATCTTTGCTTTAAATAAAAACCAATATTACACTGACTATTCCGAGTGAGGTCAGACCTAACGGTTTGCACAGCTCATACCTTGTATTAGAGGCCTATATATATATATATATATATATATATATATATATATACACACATACACGTATTACAAAACTTAAAACGTGGCATCATTGTGACGAAAACACCGAAAAATGTTTTTGACATAGACCCTCTGAAAACAACTAACAATCATGAAAATAGGTGCAAACTTTCTTAGAAATAGGTCATTTAAAACTGCAAATCAAACTTTCTTACAAAGAGGTCATTTAAAATTACAAAAAAAAACCAACTCTTCCTTCTTTATTTTTCCGGAAACTTTGATGACGTCACACTTTTTTTTTTTTTACTTGGCCTGAACAGCAGCGCGATTTGTTTTCTATTATCTTTATAAAACTTTTGTTGGATTTTCTGTACATTTAATATATTTTTCGCAATACAGTAAGCCGCACTGGAGAGTAAAAGTCGTTTTTACCTCCAGAATGCACAAGAAATTCTGGAAAACAACAAAATATTTTATAATCCTGTTCAGTACAGAATCAATGACAAAATTATCCGGTTTTCGTTTTTCTTCTAAGTGTTAGGGAGGTAGTTTAAAAACACTTGTTTTCAAATACTACGAATTTTTCTCTTTTCATTTATCCATTCAGCTTTCATTCCAAATACATATTTATTAGCTTTGCAAAATTTAATTCATAAACATAGACACGAGAAGAACAATTTCATGTTGCAGGTTTTCGTATATTTTGAATACGGTTGTCATTATCTCTTATTATCAAAACCATTATTTAGTAATAAATAACCAAGTAAACACATTTATATGAAAATAACAACATGGGTAAACACTTTTGTTTCATGTACGAAATTTTTTTGGTTGAGGTGTTTTGTATTTGAATACAAAACGTTTATAAAACGTAAAATTAGTGCTGGATGTTTAAAGTTATTAAAACAATTAGGTGACCTGCCTGAACTACTCACGTATGAAGTTAAGCACTTAAGAGTACTGAACGAATGTGACAACCGTGCGGAGCGTCTAATCGATTGTCAGATTAAATCTATTCCATAACACATGATACCCGCCAAACACTTAAGTACAAAGGGTATTTGGGACCAAACAGCGTGATCGAAAATGACAAATCAATCGGCTTACCTTGTAAGAGACACCACATCTAGTGACACTTTAAAAACGTGAGTATCGGGATAAAGTGTTTAAACTTAACACGGTGACGCTACTGGTACCTTTAAGTGTCTAGAAACAAATGGAGAAATCCATAAACAAAATATTTGCTCACAATGTAACTTATTTACTGTTATACGTTTATTCCAGTTTGATGCATGTCACATATATTTCTGGATGTGTGTTTCGCAAGTTCCACATGTTATCTAAATTTGTAAAAGATCCCCGAGAGTAAGAATCAACAATATTTTGTTTTACGAAAACACTAACGAGTTTTCGAACATTATTGAATATTTGGGAATCTCGCAGTGAACTATACAAGTTGACACGCCCAGAGATAAAATATTATTGGCCAGATAAAGTCAATACGATATAAGCATCGCAAGCTGTAATTGTGGTTAACGCTTATTAGTAAGGATAATACAACGTTTGAACATTACATACCGTCCATCTTCAGTGAATTAACTTTGAAAGTTAGTATTTCGATGAGGACATCAGATGTCTTCATCGGTAGAAAGCGAGCTTGGAAACCGCATTTGGCCAAACATGAAACTTCCAAAATCAACTTCGAATTTCCGATAATTTGAAATTATAATACGTAACATAATAAATCGGAGATTCGTCCGAGATAAACTACAGTAGGTCGCATAATAAATTGGAGGCCCGCCCGGTATAAATCAAAATACGTAAAATAAACGTTACTGTCTGAGATGGGGCTTTGAGGGAAAACAGATCCATTCCATCTTTCCATTTGGAAGGCATAATACTATCTAAACCACTCCTCTTTTACGTAGATGGTGAGGTCGCCCTTACCCCTAGCTTTATGATGTTCAAAAATCTTCGCACGCACGTTACTCTGATTGCACAGATGGCGTCTGAACTAAAGAAGCTTTGTTTGTTTGTTTTGAATTTTGCGCAAAGCTACTCGAGGGCTATCTGCTCAAGCCGTCCCTAAATCACCAGTGAAAGACTAGAGGGAAGGCAGCTAGTCATCACCACCAACCGCCAACTCTTGGGCGACCCTTTTGCCAACGAATAGTGGGATTGATCGTTACTTATAACGCCCACACGGCTGAAAGGGCGAGCATGTTTGGTGCGATTGGGATTCGAACCCGCGACCTCGGATTACGAGTCGAACGCCTTAACACATTTGGCCATGCCGGGCCACTAAAGAAGTTAAAAACGAATAAACGTTTGTACAGTCTGATGTTCAGGATTCTATGCTGGTAAGAAGAAAAATTAATCCTTGGACAGAAAAGGCACAACATATTAAATTATAAACTAAAATTAAAAACAATATTCAAACTACAATTTTTGCCTTTATTAACACCGTATCAGTATCAATACTCAGATATTTCGATAATCAACAAATCCTAATCTTTATTATACTGACATTAAACATTGACCAAAATCGGCAAGAAAAAAAAAAAGAATCACGTTTTTATTTAGTTTTGCAATGCGGGGGGTGTCGCACCAGATTGAGATAACAAACCAAACCGATAAACCATCATGTATTTACCTGTTTCTGTGGCACAAAAGCTCCTCTTTTGAAGCGAATACGTATCATGTGCGCCACTATGTTTTAATGAGGCCCCGAGCAGAGTATAAAAAATAAAGGCATTCCTGTCGTAACATGGTATAATCTAAAGTCATGCACGCCATGAAGTAATCCACGGAATAGGTCGAATTTTTGTATGTACTTCGTAACTAGGTTGATAAAAAAAAAAGAAAGCTTAGAAGCACAGTAACTTCTTAATTTTTGTGCGAAATTAGAGTGACGTAGTCACTTTTTTAAATCTGCTTTGGTTCGTAAAGATTCATACCAAACGGTGTAAAACGTTGAAACATAATAACGCTGCGTGGTCAGTAGCATGACATTAATATTAGTTATTCTGAGAAGTATAATCGAACGTTCATTACTTTGGTGTGCGCTTATTTATAAGATACCATAAATAAATTAGTAAAATATCGCATTTATTATCATTACGTTATACTGCCGCACCAAAAACAATAGATAGTTAAACATCGTGAGAAAACAAAAACCAAGAGTTTTTGTGTTTAAGCGTCAAGTAGTTTATACGCGTATACGGGTAGTGACGATTGGTAGGCCTAATGTCTACCTGCACGACGGGTAGTGAAACGTAAAAGTTAGCAGCAAAAATGGTGTGTTCTATTTCTCCGTGGAAACTTCATTCATTCCGCGTAACTTTTCAACAGGTTTAGAAAATAGTATGAGTAAGCGAAAGTGGCAGCTCTCCTCAAGTAACTCACCTGCAATATTGAGCAAACTGTAAGTGGATCTCAGCTCGTAACGCTTTACATTTAAGTTTCGTCTTTTTTTAAAAATTGTAAAGGTAAAAATAGGGTTACTACGTATTCCGCTTTGGTCTTTTAACAGATACACGTTTTTCGGTATGTATCGCTGTCTTTTATTTAAATAAGAAATATTCTGCCTATACAACAATAAGTAATATTATAAAGTATCTATCCAACTTATGTAAGCGAAACGCATGAAATAATTCGTTTTATCCACGAAACGATAAACAGTCAACAGCATGCACAGTATTCAACATACAATAAATACTCGCAGCATGAGACATGCAAAACCCATACAGTCGGATATTCCGAAAGTTGAATGTAGAAATTACTCATGCAGGCCTAAAGTTCATTCAGGTTGTTGTATTATATAAACAACAAGCAGCATGTTATCCACCAATAACTGTGAACAAGATACGCATTTTAAGTAATTAAACTACTGGTTACAGATACCTCAAAAATAATACACAATATATAGCCTCGATAGCAGCCACTAGAAACATTAAACCCACTTTTACTGGACCTCATGGAAAAAGTCAATTGTTGTTTGTTTAGCCAACTGCTACTACAAAAACATAACATTATATGAATATACTATTCAGAGAACAAACTAATTAACAAAATCAATACTATTATGACACTTTGCTTTATCACCCAAAACGTGGTACTGGAGCGAATATTAAGCAAAATACATTAACTGTTTGAAGAATTCTGTGAGTAATTTATCACTTCTGAAGAAATCAGCCTGCTGCACAAAAAACAAAGATATAACCTTATTCATGACGAAATAATGTTTTTAAAAGCATCATCTTAATATGGTGGTTGGTTACATGTTGAAATGTTTTCTTCGATATCAAAACAAAACTCAATTATCTTTCTGGCAATATAAATTAACAGAACACACAATCTGAGAAAACTAAAGTCGGACAAGAGAAGCGTTTGATCTGAACTTTTGCCAACAATAAAGGTGAGGACAATGGCGTTGCTAAGGGGGCTTTTGGGGGGGCTTAAGCCCCCCATATTGTTACCTACATAAATTCATAAAATATGGAAAATACAATTATCGTTGTTGCTTAACAATTAACATCTAAGAGACATAGATCTGTAGAACTCAACGTCTTCATTAAAACGGAAGTATGTGTCATGTGTCCCATAGCAATGTACTGAAACTCGTGCGTTGTATTGCCGCTCCCTGTGTAATGCCATTCTATCTTGAGCTTTGACGAAGATTAGACAACCACGTTGATTTCAAGTTACAACAGATCATCGGGAATTTTACTTGATAAACGAAAGGTTTCATAGGTATTTACCCATTAATTTCATTTATCTTTTATTGAAAAGTAAAACATAGCCTTTATGTATAAGTGTATCGTGTATAGGTCAAAACTATGAAGCATTTAGCTGGTGTTGTGTCCTCTGGGAGATTATTTTGCATTGCGTATCACCCATCCAAAATTGTACTGATGATTGTGGCATACACTTAAAATTGTGACTTACAATCCAATTAATGTTATACTTATGATTACATAATAACCGTAGAGGTTAACTGACCAAATAATATTTCTAAACAATTCTCGAATGAATTTTGAAATTGTCACTGGATCTCCACAAACTTGTATGCATCACTGTGACCCTGCCTGTCACTTCAGCTGCTTGTGAAAGAACTTTCTCATGTCTGAATCTTCTCAAGACATACTTGCACAACAGCAGTGGTAACAACTGCACCAGCAACCTCGCTGTCATATCAGTAAACTCCAGAAGGGCAAAACAACTCAATATTAATACTGTTATAGACACATTTGCTGCCAGTATCCAGAACAGGTGCATTGTTTTGAGGTGATATTGACTATAAACGCAACATGATGACAGATAGTTAGCCTGATAGTGACCTTACTTTTCCTCAGAGTGTATTAACTTCACATGGGATAATTCGTTTCTGCTATGCAAACTGTGTCTTCATGTTATATTTCTTTTGATTTGTAGCTTTACTCTTAATGGTATATTAAATGTTCAATCTAAGCTAATCTTGATTTTCTTTATTATTATGTATTACCTTATATGGAATTTAGGTGAGCTTCCTCTTTTACATATACACATATTTTTATAAACAGATTATTTGTAATAATGAATTATTAATCAGAGTATGAGTTTCCAATGAAAACTGCATTGAAAACACAGTTCAAAATAGCACACCTTTCTGAAATGTACCTTGGTATTTACATTATTATTTACCATCAATACTTCATATTGATGGCATTTTAAGAACCCCCCCCCTCCACAAGTTTATCTCAGCCCCCCCCCCCCATGGACTGCAAATAAATTTCATCATATCAAAGTAACTCATTCAACCAATCTGTAAAAGAAACAGAGATTCTCTAAAAAAATCTAAGTTAGGAAAAATCTCCAGTATTTTGTATACAGAAAGTGTTAAGCAATGTGTAGGGATTTCTGGATAACTGAACTCAGCCCAAAAGGAATACTGACATTCACTGATTAAATATTTTACTCAATTATGAAGAGAGAGAGGTAATCATGTGTATTAAACAGTGAAAATAAAATAAAAAACTGACACTCTACACCCATCGGGAAGTTTGATACTCTACACCCATTAGGAAGTTTCTAATGTCCTAAATATGTAATAAAATAAAGCTTTTTGTTTAACCTAAAAGAAATGTACTTTATACAAATGAGTAACACATTAACAGAAATCTGGAAAATGATTAAAATTAGTAGAAATAACTCTGGCTGAAAAAACACTTCCTACCAGAATTTAAAGCATATATAATTCAACATGCAGTAACACACCAAAAGCATAAGGAGAAATCTAACTGAGGGAGTCACACATTTAAAAGTTCAAAATTCCTAATTAACAAGAATGCAAGGAAAATGTGTAACAAATTAAAACATATGAAAAGAGCAACACACAGATTTCAACAACAATAACAGGTTAATATTATGAAAAGTATAATTGTGACAGAGGAACCCCAGTATTTCTCAAGATTTCTGAAAAAACACCTCCAGCTTCTTTTGGGCAGTTGAAGTTTCTTGTTTTTTTTCAAACTCTTGAATTATTTCTTCTTCATTTATGAGATAGGTTATACTGACTTTTGTTTTTCCTTACATGTATATAATACATACAACTTCTATGATACTGACAGCCTGACAGAGCCAGTTTTAGGGTGCATGACTCGTAATCTGAAGGTTACAGGTTTGAAACCCTCTCCTATCAAACATGTTCACAACTTCAGCCATGGCAGCATTATAATGTGATGGTTAATTCCACTATTTATTGGTAAAAGAGTAGTGTAAGAGTTGGCAGTGAGTGGTGACGACAAAATGCCTTCCCTCTAATATAACACTGGTAAATTACGGACAGCTGGTGCAGATAGCCCTCATTCAGTTTAATGAAACTGATATAATTAAATAATTAGTTAACAAAGACTACTTACCATTCTTGCTTACATCTAATTCTACCAGGTTGACCAAATTTTTAATATCTGGGGGCAAACGACAGATTTCGTTGTCACTTAGAGAAAGCTTCCTCAAATGAACTAAACGGAAAAGTCCCTTAAAAAAATACAAAAACAACAACTGTTGGCTTAAACTGAATAAAGTGTCATCTATGAATGAAAAACAACAAACTAATCTACCGAATTTTCAATATTTCATGATTAAAATGAAAAAGATAAAAAGTAAAAATATTACATTTCTAGATGTTACAAGAATTACTCAAACAGATACACTACACACTAATATTATAAAATAATATTTACAGAAGTTTGAAAATATTTACAGATACACACACTTTCTCATTATTAATTTCTACCTAAAACTATACCCTTTCTTTTTGAAAATTACAGAAAAAAAATCACCACATGTATACACATGCAAGTAACTATGAAATAAAATATTTTATAACTGAAGTAAGTGACAATAACACACATCAATAAATGATTTACAGTAAACCAGTCAAACAGTTTCCAGCAATATTTAGAATGAATCATTTATGGAAAACTCAGAAATAATTCAGTTCAATGTACATTTTTTCACCCACCCTTTACAACAAAGAGAAACTAAATCATTCTTTCAAGAAATAACAACTCACTAGCATGAATGCGTTTGCAAACATCTTCAGTTTGTTTGTCCGACTTAGTTCGACAAAGTTTCAGACTCAATTCTGCAAATTTCTTGTTGTGACAACAGCAAAGCCCTGTCAAGAAGGTTATTTTCTTGTACAGTCAGTGGCTAGACAAGATCAGTCACCATTATTTGGTAGAATGCATTCACCACATTTTAACTTTCAAGCTTTGATCCTCTTTTGTGGTCACTCTATTTCCATATATACATAGTGTCCAAAATTCTGTACTAGTTCTATTCACTTCTTTGCTCTGTTTGATCTAAATGCTCAGCTATTGCCGATTTATTTGTGTCCCATGTATCCGAGTTATTTCTTTCTTTAGGCTATCCTGTTTTTTAATAAATATAACTACAAATTCATAATATAGGTTCGTATCTACTTGATACTCAGACTTAAGATAACTGCCACATTACTGCCAACTTCATGTATATGCTGGAGCAGCTTGGACTTTGCATCAGACCCTCTGGGTAGAGTCACCACTTTGGCTACTTAATATCATCTCAATCAAGATTAATTTATCCAGTGTATCTGTGTGCTGTCCCTCGTTCTCACTGCATAATATTATGCAACACCATGTTCTGTGAGACATTTTCCTCAACATAGCAGGGGTTATTGTACCAAATGCTGCAGTAACAGTTGTCTTCATCTCATCATTAGTATTACAACATTGTTTAGACACAACATATGGCCCACCCTGTATGTGGAGATATGCATCTGTGACTCTTACAGTGGTGCTAACAGAATGAAGACAGTTGTATCTGATCTTGGTTCAAAATTCCAAACATGCAGGGTGTACTACAGCTGCAATTTAATGCGTAATCAAAATCCACTGTGGTAAAAGAATCAATAAACAAAACACAGTGTTCTTTCTGGAAATCAGGTTACACTTCCTCACATAACTGTCTCAGCACTGGTCTGTAATTACAGACATGACTACTGAGTTACCAAATCAAAAGGGCATTGAAATAGTAATGAGTTACAGATGACAAAAACCAGATTACCTCTAACCATTGTCCAGCCTGTGTGGTACAGGAACTAAACAGAACAGCCATGATTATAACTAGGCATTTCTGTTAATCTACTCAATGTATTTGGCTCTACCAGGTACAAGTTACACTAACCAATAACACCATACCAAGAGATTCATGCACCATAGTGAACCACATGAACAGACTTAAGGTGGTTACTACTGGCACAGATATGACCAATAAATTAGCCCATCTCAGGCTATGCCTAAACATGTACTAAAAGGATCTTAAACTTACAATTCAAACTACATTAACTTAAAATGTAAATAAAACTAAATACTAGAACCACAATTAATACATATAATGGCACTAAGTAAGAAAACAAACATGAAACTAAGCCTGTACTCGAAGCTGAGACACAATAATCTGTACTGAACCAACACAGTAGGTAACTCTGCAATGCACTTAAACTCATGTCACAACTATAACTTAGCACTGGTAAACATATGTTCAGACCTATGTAATCATGTGGTAAATCATTAGTACTAAGAATCCCTGAACAAGTTGTAAACCACTGTAAAACACATTATACTTTGTTGATCGATTTACACGCTGAGGGACTAGTTCTCTTCCCTTTAGAAACGGAGTGCTATCACAGCACATTTGTCAGTGTGCTATAGTCCAGGTAACATAGTATGATCCCTATTCCTGAACCACCGTCTACAGGGAAGCAACAAACCACCAAGGTGCACTTTTATATATATAAATATTTTACTTAATTATCAATTATTGCCATCTAACTTTATTATTTTACTGTAATTATTTTTGTATTTTTAACTGTTTACATATTTTTAATTTTAACAGCAGTGTAAATACGGTAATTTTAACACTGTTATTTCTATTTTTATTATGAGCTTGAGAAGTTTTGATATCAGCCTCTCCTTCTTCAAGGTACTTCTGGTAATAATGGACAATTCAATAATCAAAATAGCATCTGTCCTTCAACAGTTCAAAACACATGGGTAGTTCACCAATGCAATATTTCTATCTCTTTTTAATTTACCTTCTGTTGAATATTAAATACTCTACTGAAGCTTTTATACATATTATCCACTAAGTGCTGTAATAAACAACATCAAAGTTATCCATTAATAACACAATATTGAACAATTCTTTGGTATATCTATTTGTTAAAGTAATTACTGCTCATAAGAAGGCATTGTAGTAAATAACTGTAATATTAGGCCTAGTTATCTCTACAGTTAGTACTAATATCACTGGAAACCTAACGCTATTATATTCTAAATATTCTTCCTCCATATTCAAAGAACATGAAACTGTTGGAAAAAAAATACTGTATGATGTAGATAGGAAAGGAACAAGATGGATAATTAAAAATACAGTTTACAACCAGAAGGCCACTGATCACACAAGTAATGGATCTCTTCTACATCTTGTAAAGCCAGGATCTGAAATATTACATTCCTTCACTTCTATGGAATTTAGGTCTGTTTGAGGAATTTTGTCTTTTTCAGTTGGTGCTCCAGATTATAAATGCATGGTCTAAATTTATTCTCTTTACTTTTGACCAATAAAAGAGAACATATTGCATGAATTACAGTTCATGAGTAAATGCAACTTTTCATCAGAGAATGAAGTCTCCCTGACAACTTTCCTGGAGCAAATGTAACTTTATTTTATTATTTCTACCCCTGGAGGCAGTTAGTCTCCATATGAGGGGACAGTACCTGTTAACACAACATCTGGGGTTGTCAAATAGGACTTAACAATTATATGGCAATGTTTGTAGGAACTTATAGAGTAGTTACATTCTACAGTAATTGGTGCACAGGAAGTTGCACATCAACAAAAAAGAAAAGCAAATTTCAAAACAAAACTTTGAACCTCATTGATTAACTATAACTATGGTGAGTACTCACAGACAGTAAACAACTTTTTACTGATTTGT
Source organism: Carcinoscorpius rotundicauda (assembly GCA_011833715.1). NCBI lineage: Eukaryota > Metazoa > Arthropoda > Merostomata > Xiphosura > Limulidae > Carcinoscorpius > Carcinoscorpius rotundicauda. Next base: position 6,477,516 of record CM022398.1, read on the forward strand.
ATCTCCTATGTGAACAGCTAATCCAAGACATTACAACATAGTGACAACTAAGTTAAAGCTGCTTATGAGAACACTTTGTTGTATAATCATGGCTTTGGTAATGAGAAGGAAGGTACTGGCAATACCTGTATAACAGTTTATAAGTTGGACAAGGCAGCATTACAACAAAAGTAGTCTATCAACTCTGTTGACCAACTCAAATACTAACATCAACCTTGTATTAACCATTTGTCTGTGAGGTTGGTCAGTTGAATGGAAAAACCAATGAATGAGAGGAGGATGAATTTATTGGTTTCAATGCTGAGTTGAGAGGTGAGTCATGATAGAACATCTACAGGATGACTCTCAAAAAACTTCTTGGTTACAATACGGGTGGAAGACAATAAAGCTGAATTGTTGAAAGATTAACAACTAAATGCAGATCTAACTGTAACTCTTCCAAACTGAGAGGTAACATGAAACAAGTAATGGAACTAGTTTTAAAATTATATTAATAAAAAACTTGGTGGAGGGGTTCAGTCCCCCAGTCACTAGACTCAATGCAATAAGCACTTGATCAATCAAGTTTTAACATTTGTCACTCAACATGTATGAAATATAAAATACAGATATAGAAAAATATCCGAGAAAACTGATGGCTACTTTTAACTGTTGAAGATAGCTAGAAACTCTGTTATATAAACAAGTTGACCATACTTATCGACAGAGGACAGTATGACCTGGCTACTATAACCACACAATATATACACTATTTCACAGGAACTACAGGATCAAACACTCACTAAAGCCCAGGACAAGTATATTCTTGCAACAAAGTTTAATGTTTTTCCCTTAAAAAATACAACAAGAAGAAAAGTTTGGACTGTAGATAGATTGCTTGTGGTATTCTGATCTATTACATACCGAGTTCACTTAAAGTTTGTCATCCTTATTTGTTGTATATAAAGCATTAATTTGCAACTCATCACATCAATGTATTTTGAAGACTAGCTGACTGATTTATAAGGACAGCTCCCTTGACAGAAGAGGACTTTCTTCTCTGTCAGCTGAGCAATATTCTATTGATACCACAACACCCTCCCCAAGTGACAAAGAGGATTAAGGCCATGACAATACCATCCAGTGTTAGCAAAAACTTAATCCTTAGGACACAGACCCCCTTACCCTTCAAACTCTTACTTGCTGCTAAGTTCTGGGGGGGTGGGATGACGTACATCTAACTGCATTTTAAATAAACCTGGTGGGTAGGCACTGAAGTTTAAGAAGTGTTAATTTCAACAAGAAACAATGATGTATTAACAGTTGTAATGTTATGTATGCAAGTGAGATGATCATTTCAGATAACACTAAACAAGGCTGCCTTTTATTCATATTTTGGATTTTTTTTTCTCCATGAAAATAATGTTTTATTTTCGGAGGAAAATCTTCATCTCCTGCATCTGTTTTTTCGGTGAAAATTGTGCACTTCAACTGCTCTAAACTTTCTCTTCTACCTTTGCATTAATGAGGAAAGAAGCCAGAACGTCAACACCATCGTAGATGTAGTACTTTCATCTAGTTGAGGATTTGTTTTTCTATGTGTTTTTAATTTCACGCAAAGCTACTCAAGAGTTATCTGTGTTCTAGTTGAGGAATTTGCCAGCACTGTACTGTAGCATTTAAGATGTACATCAAATTCAAAACTCTTAGAGAGTGTATTTCTTGGACTTCAGTGTTCCAGAAAGAAGGCAGCTCCAGTGAAGAAATCCACTAAATAAGTTTCCATTGCTGTTTTGGATCTCCTTCAACTTCCAACAACAATCATCATGAGTGTCAACAATGCCACCAACGTTGACAGTTAGGCTTAGACGGCTAATGTCACAGAGGCTGAAGCCATAAATCAACAAATATTAAGTCATGGTGGTAAAAAGAACAGTAACATGAACTGAAAGCTGCATAATTACTAATTATAGAAGGACCTATAATAACTGAAAAGGGACAGGCAAAGCCCCTCAGAAATATAACATCTTAAAAGTGACACCCACAGAGTATCTCAATAGTGCTCGATTATCCCTTTAGGAATGCTTTAGTAAATACTGTGTGCAAAGTTAAATGTAATTCAGAATTTATTTTTTCTCTTTTACTTCACATCAATTTCTTGTTTTAGTTTTATTTATCCTGTAATTTTACTGAGTTTGTATTTCATGCTCTATACAAGCTTATTCAATTAATTTTGAACTTAATGCAATGTATTTTATAATTTTAATTTTGTAACTCATTTCCCTTTATAAATTTATATTATTCTGTATTATGTTGAATAACATTAGGTTTTAAAAGCATTTTCTGTATAGTTTTACTGGTCTAATATTTTAAGTTCAGTATAATTTTTCACATTTATATCTTCCAAAGCCATTCTTGTAACTTGTATTTTAAAAACTTCTAAAGAGATCAAATTAATCAATTATAAAAATATTACATGTATAAGCTCCCTCACTTCTCTTATAAATAACAATTGTATACTAGTCAGTTTTCAATACAAAAATATGACCCCATGAATTACAACTGATTACAAATTTTCTAACTTTTGCATAGGCTCTATGTATTCTCTCCACTTGAACTAAGAAGCAAACGACATCCAATAATAATAGCACTTAACTAAATGTAACTCAAATTATAGGTTAATGTTACACATCTTTTCATTCTGACCTGTTACTGGTTTCATTAACGCTATCTAATAATATATGTTTAGACCCACATTTACATTTCTAAAATTAGCTTTACAAGTTTCTGATCCATGTGCTACATATTTTCTTATTACAGATCAAAAAGATATAATTTCAGTTTCATAATAAAAAAAACAGACTCGGGTCCTATTCATCACGGACACAGCGTTCTCTACTTGTACCTTATTTTGCTTCTATTACATGTATCATGTTATCTTTCAGAGTTCATAAATCCTAAACAACACAACAAGCATAAGAACTGGGAAGCTCAGAAATGAAAGTTAATCACTGTATCTTAACACTAATTAATTTCTTACCCTAATACTAATAAGAAATCACTTCTTAAAATAAAGAAAATAAGAGTTACAAAGATCAGAAATAACAAAAACTATGTGTTAATGCCACATTGAATGGACATGCAAAACATAACTGTATCATTTTCACTTCTGTAGACATATAAGGGAATAACAACACATTGTCCCAATTAACATTTTTAAACTTTTCTGAAGTTAAACCAATTAAATAAGACTGCAACGTTAGCCGAAAAACTCAATCAAACAGTAGCCACCCTCCACCCATCTTGACTTGTTACAAATGATTGCCACAGTATTATTACGCATAAATCTCACGATTACATTTACCCCTGTTTATAAAGTTCAAGTTATGGTTTTACGTCACCATGCACATATAAATATCTTTAATAATTATCACATATGTATCTGATTACTTCTTCAATAATATAAACATTTTACAGTTTCATTAATTGTACTTACTGAAATAAAGTATAATTATAATACCAAAATCATGTGCATAGCATACATTTTCTTCTGTTATCGACCTAATTTTTTAGTAATCTCGTATCAAGTATGCTGTGTACATTTGCCTCGAACGTAAAAGCTAAAATTGTTAATGTTACTATCACACCTGTTAGCTTACTCACTCATCCGGCATACTTAATAAGCCTTACAGTTTATTACCACAGCCTTCGCTACAGGTACAATGATTTGCTTTGTAGTAATACTTTTCAATATTTTATGTACTTTACACCAATTTAACTTGAACGTATCAATATATATCTTACTCACCCTTGGCAGGTCTTTCAGATGATTAGCATCTAACTGTAACTCTTCTAAAGTTCGAGCATAACGTAGCACATCTTCGGGTACGTTCAGTAAGTTGCAATGTCTTTTGTCAATATATTCTACTTGTCTGTTGCAGCCACCAAATATCGGAATACATCGAAACATATTTATTTAAGGTATAGAAAAAACTGTCAAAACTTTTAAGTTAAAAAGCACCACTTATTATGTTCCAAATGTCAACACATCTTTAGCTGTTCTTACGCAGCATTATTTACACTAAAATCTTAAATGTTTGTGCCACAACCAACTTACATCATCTATCAGCCCTCGAGCGCTACCTTTTATCAATGTTACGTTACAAACACAAAATTAAAACGGGTATAGGTTTCAAGTTCGTTCTACGAGTAGTGCCATCTAGGTGAAATTTTATGTGTTATTTTAATTTCATGTGCTTAAACACAGCATTAAATTCATACGAAGAATTTATTACAATTAATTTTGTTTCCCAACTTAAAGTAGAGGAAGTCGATTTGTTAGTAAGCACATAGAATCTTTGAATTTTTTTTATTATTATATTACTCTTAAAGGAAAATAACCAGCAATGTTTTTCTGGCTTGTTTTGAATTTCACACAAAGCTACACAAGATCTATCTGCGCGAGCCGTCCCCTAATTTAGTAGTGTAAGACTAGATTGAAGGCACCTAGTCATCACCACTCACCGCTGATTCTTGGGCTACCTTCTTACCAACAAAGAGTGGGATTGGCTGTAATATATAACGCCCCTAAGGCTGAAAGAACAAACATGTTTGGTGTGACGAGGATTCGAACCCGCGACTCACAGATTACAAGTCAAGTACCTTAACCACCTGGTCATGCCGGGCATATCAAATTGGTAAAACAATAACAGTCATTTGTGTAGTTGTTGTTGTTTTTGAATTAAGCACAAAGCTACACAATGGGCTATCTGTGCTCTGCCCACCACGGGTATCGAAACCCAGATTTTAGCGTGTAAGTCCGCAGACATACCGCTGAGCCACTGGGGGGCAATCATTTGTGTATGAAAACGTGTTTGTTTTAATGAGTAGGCGTGGCATGGCAAGTGTGTTAAGGGGTTCGACTAACAATCCAAGGATCAAGGGTTCGAATCCCTGTCACACCAAACATGTTCGCCCTTTCAGCCGTGGGGGTGTTATATGGTTACGGTCAATCCTAACAATTCGTCAGTAAGAGTTGGCGGTGAGTCAGGATGATTAGCTGTCTTCCCTCTAGTCTTACACTACTAAATTAGGGAAGGCTAGCACAGATAGCCCTCATGTAGCTTTGCGCGAAATTTCAAACAAACAAGACAACTGCAAAACATCAAAACAATGCAAAGTATATGTCGACAATGTAACAAACTCAATATAAAAATATTACTAAATATTTGTTGCAAGAGATCATTAATTTCATGCTTTAGACGCCAAACACACTCGAGGAAGCACGAGCGTTTGATTTGTTTTTTAACTCCCCAGGTGGCACAGCAGTATGTTTGCACGAGCAAACGATTTGGCTTTACTACTTAGCAGGACCTCTACTGGTCCATTCTCAAACTAAAATTATTTTAAGAAGATTGTTGTTGTTGTTGTTTTGAATTAAGCACAAAGCTACACAATGGGCTATCTGTGCTCTGCCCACCACGGGTATCGAAACCCGGATTTTAGCGTGTAAATCCGCAGACATACCGCTGAGCCACTAGGGGGCATTTAAAGAAGGATGAAAGTAAATTAATCTACGAAACCTTGAGCGCATTCAGATGCATCAATCGAAATGGTTTGACGTCACCAATGAGTTTAAAATTGTGATTAAATCTCAGATTGGTCAAGAGATGACGGAGTTATGGGCTAAAATTTTGTACTTGAAAAAAAAAATCAGAGCTATTCTGTGGGCAGCTCAAAAACAACAACTTTTATTTGAATTTCGTGCAAAGTTACACGATGGTTATCTGCTCTAGCGGTCCTTAATTTAGCAGTGTAAGGTTAAAAGGACTAATCAACTCTTCGTCTGTTTTTTTTACTAACGAAAAGTGGGATTGGTCATCATATTTTAACATCGTTATGGATGAAAGGGCCAGTATGTTTGATAGGATAGGACGGGGATATATGAACCCTCAGATTGGGAGTCAAGCTTCCTAAAACCCTGGCTATGATAGACCATTAAAAGAAAGAGACAGAAGAATCCGACGAATTAGTGATGGATACAAATATCTTTGAAATCGTGAGCAACTAAGGTACATCGTCATTAATATTTATAGAAGCGATTAAACGTTATTAAAAATATGTCATAGTGTCGATTTAATCTCAGTTAAATTTCGAAAGTTAATTTGTTTGTCCTTAAGCACGGTAGATGATCTCTATTCGATCTACCACCGATATATAAACCTAATTTTTAACAATATAAGCTTCAGATTTCCTGCTGAACCACCTGGCGGCAAATTACTAAACAAAAGAAAACAAATCTAGAGTTGAACAAATGGCCCAGCATGACCAGATGGTTAAGGCACTTGACTCGTAATCGGAGGGTCGCGAGTTCGAATCCCCCTCGCACCAAACATGTTTGACCTTTCATGAGCGTTATAATCTGACTGTCAATCCCACTATTCTTTGGCAAAAGAGAAGCCTAAGAGTTAGCGGTGGGTGGTGATAACTAGTTGCCTTCCCTCTAGTCTTAGACTGCCAAATTAGGGACGGCTAGCAAAGATAGCCCTCGGGTAGCTTGCGAAATTCAGAAACAAAAATTCACTAAATCTAAAGATAAAAGACTCAATAGTTATCATCTGCCTAACTTCATAGACTTTCTATACCAAGACTAAGGCCCCTGCATGGCCAGGTGGGTTAAGGCTTTCGACTCTAATTCGAGCATCGCTGGCTCGAATCTCGGTCATACCAAACATGCTCGCTATTTCAGCGGTAGGAGCTTTATAATGGTACGGTGAATCCCACTATTCGTTGATAAAAGAGTAGCCCAAGAGTTGCCGGTGATGAATAGCTGCCTTCCCTCTAGTTTTACACAACTAAATTAGGTACGGCTAGCGCTAATAGCCCTTGAGTATCTTTGCTTGAAATTAAAAACAAACAAACAAACAGATCAAGACAAAAACTTCACGAAAATTCTGAAAAAACGTATCTAGTAACGAAGGGAAGAGAAAACTCATCGTATTTTCTACTTGTCACAGAATCTCACGGAGCGACACCTATATTTTGAAAGGTTTAGTTTGTTTTGAATAATTATTTAAAGTTTATCTGCATCACCCATCTCCAGTTTAGCAGTGATAAACTAGAGAGGAATTTCATCAATACCACTTACTGTCTATCGTCGGGTTAGCACGGGATGGGCAGGTGGCTACGGCGCACGACTCGCAGTCGCGGGTTTGTATCCACCATCCCACCAAACATGCTCGCCCTTTCAGCCGTGAGAGCGTTATAACGTTTCCTCCATCCTGCTATTCGTTCGTAAAAGAGTAGCCCAAGAGTCTGCAGTGGGTGATGATGACTATCCACCTTCCTTCTAATATATCATTTCTAAATTAAATACTACTAGCGCAAACAGACAAACAAATCTCTACTCTGAGCATAATGATGTCCTAAAGATTGGTTTGGTTTAAATTTTAAGCAACACTACACAATGGCTCTCGCACTAGCCGTTCCTAATTTAGCAGTGTAAGATTAGAAGGAAGGCAGCTAGTCATCACCACTAATGGGCTTCTCTTTTACTAACGAATAGTGGTACTGACAGTAACACTATAACACCCCCACAGCTGAAAGGGCAAGCAAGTTTGGTGCGACGGTGTTTCGAACCAGCAACTCTCAGATTACTTGTCGAACGCCTTAACCCACCAGGCCTGAGACTAGACGGAAGACACAAAGATAAAATAAATTTCCATATCGTTATTGTTTTAAAAGTGATACAGGAAAAAAGAAATACAATTTTATTATTAAATTAGTCTCTGATCATATCAATATCTCTTATTCAACATATAAATCACTAGTTTGTTCATTTAAATTTTGAGGTTCAGGCGTCAGGATAATAATAAAAAGCGCCACCGACGGTGTTAGATGCTAACTCAAAGACGCTACGTCACTCAGCTAATTATATGTGTTTAAGAGCAAAACCACGAAATTAGTTTTTTGCACTGTGGACTTAGCGGGAATCAGACCAATATTTTTGCTTTGTAAATCCCACATGCGTTTCGTTGAGTCGTCGTGAGATACATCGACTAGATATTCCACTTCGCCCGAAGAGTGTAAACAAATCCCAGCGTACTAAACGGCAGGTTGAATCGAAACCAGTTGTTCTGGTGATTAACTGTTATATGTATACATATATAATTCGATCACTAAACTAGGGCTAGCAAAGTGAATAAGGTTATTACTAATTTTGTTTCACGTCTTTGTTAAACATGTTACTTGTCGTTCGTTAATAACTTGTCTTTGTTTAAAACCGCAATTATTGCTTTGTTTATTCCCAAAAGACGCCAACGTCAAACACCAACAGAGCATGCCAGGTTTTTCAAGTTGTTGCCGTTTTGAATTAAGCACAAAGCTACGCAATGGGCTATCTGTGCTCTGCCCACCACGGGTATCGAACCCGGATTTTAGCATGCAAGTCCGCAGACATACCGCTGAGCCACTGGGAGGCAAGTGTAAAAGTAGAATGGACTATCACTTGGCCTTATAATCCTACGTTATATTTACCGCTGAGCCATTAGATGACTTTTTCACAGAAAAGCCAAGTTTAACCACGCTTAAAAAACAACTAATGTTCATTTTTCTTCAAAACTGCTCTGGTTAGAAACGGTATCGTGCAACTTTTAAAGTTAAATTATTTGTTACCTATACTATAACTCGCAATTATCAGCTCTATAACATGCTAAATTATTTGTTAATTATATTATACTTCGTAACTATCAACTCTGTGACGTATTAAATTATTTAATTCACAGTTATATATACTAGTTAAACTTAGTCTGCTATATAATAATGAATTTGATAAAATGCAATACATTATTTGCATAGCAAAATTAATTTAGGTTACCGTATGACAGCACTTCATGTCGTAGGCACGAAGCACGCAGTTTATGAATAAGTTTCAAGTGGCCTAGATAAACACTTCATGTGTTATACCAAATTGTCTTCATGTCATATCCATGTGACGATTTACACACTATCTTCCTGTTGCATGCAGTGTGAAAACACGGCTGGGGAAATGTTTTATTCGAAATTCTTACTAAAGTAGGCCCAAGTTGCACAAAACGTTTTTGCAAGCTATAAATGGGTTCGTTACTTTGAAGTAATTTTAAATGGAAGAACAAATAAAAATAGTTGATTTGGGCTGTAACCAGGAAGTCAGACTACACAGTTACACAAGTTATTATTTGGTACCTACACCTTACAATGTATAACGTGTCAAAACCAATGTGATCACCTTATTTGAACTATATACAAAAGTGGTTAACAGTTTATAGATCGAAATTTTGTAGTTCTTAAAATTCAAAGCTACTAAATAAGAATACAATCCAGAATTACTCTTTCGACCAACTGTAAAGTCCAGTGCAGTTTACAGGTAATATTTCATTTTGAACGTTTGTAGTGAAAACAGAAAATTACAGTTTACACGAATTACTTCATTTCGTATATTTATAATGATAAAAACGAATTACATTATAATTTGTTTTTTTCTAACTGTGAGCTTAGACTCTCAAAGAGGCAAAAAAACAACAAACACAATGACAACTGCAAAACATGTCTTATTTTCACCCTAAAAAGTACAGAATACAAGGCAAATACCGTACATCAGTACACAGCTTTCTAACAGTACAAACCTGACAAAATATTTCATTCATACCCAATTATACAAACAAGGTTTAAAAACTGACGTAGGGTCTCGCACTAACCCTGGAAAAATGTTAATGATTATATGCAGTACATAACATATCAAAGTACATTAGAAATTTCAATATCAAATCCAAACACAAACAATACCGATGAAACTGTGTTACACGTTTGTAAAAGAAAAATTTCCACTTATATCTTACAGTGAAGTTTCAATACAAAAATCTAACAGTATTAATGTTTCCAGACCACATGAATTGTTACAAAAGAATGCACTTGTAAAGTCGTATATTTCTGTTTCACAAACCTTTGTTTACTTTCAATAAAACTATTATTTTTCTTATTCAAGAAAAATTTCAAAAACTCTGTTTACATACAGTGATAATTTCCACAATTAAATCGAGTCATAAGTCCACTGAAGTTTATATTTTAACAATGTTCACACTTCAGAATTTCCTTTATACAGAGTTTGCTAGCACTTTAACCTTTTCATCATAATGTTTTGTTATTTTTTGCAAAGTTAATATCAATTTTTACACTAGAAAATTCCAGATAGTTGCTCTCCTTACTGAAGTTAATTTTAAAAAAGCCTTCCTTCAATACAAAAGTCTAATTTACTATTCACATGACCATGCTGATGATGGCTGAAAGGAAACCTCCGAACAACACGTATTCTATGTTACAAAACTATGAGATACACACATACAAGTTTCCAAGAACTATTCAACAATTTTCACAATATTTAATTTCAAATTCTAGTCGTTTATTTTACTTTTTGTACAATTAAGAACAGTATATGCTTCTGATGTATACATAGTTTACATTCTGTACACGATAAATTAAAAACCCAGGGTTAGTACAAGCACCAGTTGGCAATAGGCTAAACAAGAACATACACACTGATACTGAACGAGTTGCACTCGGCCAACAACCAAGTAGTTAATTTTTAAATGCTATCCTGTAAAGTTACCTAGGAAACTTGCACAGCATGAAAACAAATTTGCATTTCTAGCAGAGAAATTTTATAAAAGTAACGAATATGTTTTTATGGTAGGTGATATAAAACATCACAATTTGTTTATCATGTTAACAGGTTCAAAGCAGAACTTTTTGTTAGTATAAAAAAAACAATGTAGTTAAAACAATTTTAAGCCAACTGAATAGAAATGTATTAAACAGTTAAAAAATATGGTATTTAATTAATTGAACCCTTTGTAACTTATTATGAAAGCGCACGCCATGCATTTTTAACAATTTAACGTATTCTCTAATCACTGTTTCAGTGAAATGATTTTAGCCAGAGAAATGGTTACATTTACATCTATTGGTTTTTGGGGCAGATCATAGAACCTTAGGGTAACAGTAAAATATCTATAATTATATCTAACACTTAAATTACATTAGAAACTTTTTTTTTCTTTCAGTAAAACTTTCCAGAATTATTTCATGAAGTTAAATGAACAAATATTTTAAGTACAAAACGAAACCTAAGTACTTTCATATTAGAACAACGGGAAAAATGTCCAGGATAAAATCACGTATCACTTAAAAGTTTCGTTTTACCATATAACTTGGTCCGACCTTTCATGGTAGCTTTTTCCCAAGTTGTCTTTTAAACTAAACTTTTGACAGGCACAGACTGTAAGACTGCAGTTCTTAATATGATGTACGAAAAAAATTGTGCCACATATTCACAGAACTTTCGTAACATATACTTAATGTTTTCAAGTTCTTTTGCAAAAATTCAATGTTTTATTCACCTTTTTTGTACAAGTGCTTTGCCAATCATTATCAAGTCTGTCCACATGTATAAAAACTTACTTATAATAAATGAAAAAAAAAAGCTTGTGCCTAACTATCGCTAAAATGTCAAACTTGTTAAATACTCCTGCTAAGCCTAAACATTTTTGAAAGAATAAAAGAAATACTGCTGCCACCTATATGTTGACCTGCATATGAAAGTAATTACCACAAAAACAAAACATAATTAAACACAATAAACTTGATTTACAAAATATGTAATTTCTTTCATAAACACACGGCTATGCATTTCTTTTATTTCATAACAATTTTCATTTTCAAAAAACTTCAAACACAAACCTATATTAAAATTATAACACACACCGAAAATGATGGGAAAAAGGTTTTACATCAAAAAAATATATCTATGAATATATCTTTTTACTTATGTGATTACACTTAGATACATGCAAATATAAAAATCTACCAACACTGTAGAAGTCTTGCAAAGGAAAAAGTTACTAATGCGATTTTTAAAAAAAATGTTATGGAAACAAAACTCAAACCTGTTCAAAGCCTTGATATTGAAGTTGTTACTGTTTGTTGCTATAAAGTGATTCATAAACTGAAAAAAAGTGGCAAATACTTGTATACGTGAACGTTCACATGGGAATATTTTAAGGTTATTAAAGCAAAAAGATTATACACATAAATATACAACAGAGAAAAGCCTGAATTACAATTTTGAATATTATTTCTCTTGCTTCCTCCCACACAACAACAAGAAACAAATGATGAATTTCGATTGTTCATGACAAAAACAAGTTTAGGATTACACGCGATGCACCTAAAATCTGAACAAGTTTTTCCCAGTTACCTCACGCTTCAAATGTTCTTTAAACACAGATTAGGCTTAAACAGATATGTTGATATGAGAGCCTCGATAGGTAAATAAGGCCTGTGCTCGAGCAAGTACACATATTAGATGAGAGTAATAACTACGAAAAGAGAACCTTTGAGTGAACAAATGAGGGCGCTAGACAAACATGTCTTCAGACAGCTGACAATTTTTGACTATAATGTATAGAATGTGAAGGTTTTCTATCAGAAGAAACGCAGCCTGGTACAAGATTTCACGACAATACGATTGAAAAAAAATTTAAGTTTACTGCTGTACAAAATAGTTTAACTAGAAGCATCACCAGTAAATCTGAGATAAGAACCCAATGTACATTTTGAATGAATTTTCGTGTGTGTAAGCAAGGCAAACTCATGATACCTGTTAACTACTAATTAGCTTATGAAATTTACAAATTTACAGCTATACAACAATGCCTTTCTCATTCTTAAGGAAGCACTTTTTGTTGTTTCATTACAGTTATTTCACTATTCTAAATGATTCTCAGACTTTAATTATTAGATGGCGATAGAATATGAACATGTATGTACAGTTTTTAAACTAAGTGACAAATACTTTCCACAATTATTTTAAATAAAAATTCAATCCATAAAAAAAAATTTCCTTTATAAGCTTTGTTCAACATTCACTGGTAAAAAACCAGTTTGCTTTTCTGCTATTTTAACTGTACACAAAGAATGACAAAAATAGTGTTAAACAACCATGACTTGTTTCACAACAGACACTACTAAAAAAAACCCAGTTATTTTAACAGACTGATGAGAGAATAAAAAACTTCACTGTGGAATAAAGCTAAGGTTACACTTTTTATATTATTGTTTATACAATAACTTCTAACTATTCATATCTAGACATAAAAATGTGTTATAACACTATTTATAACATGAAGCTATAGCAATTCCTTTTTGTATTATGTCATAAAAATGGTATCATAATTTAATTTAGTACGAGTTTCGGTTTAATATGTCTTCATGGTTACGGTTTCTCTATTATAATGTCTGTTATGCTTTATTACCCAAGAAACTGCCCAAATTCTCTTAAACACTTTGGAAAAAAAGTGTTTAATTTAAAGCGTTCTTATTTTAAATTTACTTTTAGGAGCAGTAAAACTAGCTTGCAGTTTTTTTGTTCGTTTTTCTTTTTCTAATCGAAAAATGAAAATTTTATTTAGAAAAACAATGAACATGTATCAGACTGCTTAAATTTTGGTGAAACATATCTTTGAGAATTATCATGCTTCATGTATAAATCAGGATTAGCTGGATATTAAAAATCAGTAAAAAAACTGAATAGATAATTTCATTATCTAAGCCTCAAATCCATCAATAACTTCATTGGTTTAGGTTTTTGTTTTGTCTAAATAGTTCAATAATATTTTAAAATCCAACAGCTGGAAAATGTTTAAACTTGTGCATAGAAAACTGCAAATATATATATGCTCTTGTTCAGAATATTGAAAAGAACCAAAAAAGTTTTTCAAGAACAAATGACTCTCAGACTGAGTCCATCTGAAAAAATATGAATAAAAGCCAGTCTGATTATGCACCATGTAATCACCTATCAGATACTTCATAGACTGAAGCAAGAGATTGGAAGGTTCTTTATCATACTGTTGTAGTGTTACAAAACATCCAAGTTTTTGTTATAGCAAAGATTTGAACTTTAAAACATCTGAGAAATTCTCTGCAAAACATCACAGTTACACTTATAGTAAAACTTATACGCACAAACATGTACAACCAATAATACACAAGGTTAACTACAAAGTTAAAAAATTACAAAATATTGGTTACACTGTGTACAAAACCAGCTAAAAACACCTAACTACAATGATACAATTCTCGCTATTTTATTTCGACCTACTGCACAACAAGCTCTTTGATAAATATCATGGGGCCAGAACACACACAAGAATGTCAATCATGATTTCTCTAAGGGTGAGAAGAAAATGTTTATGGAAATTTCCATAACAGAACAAGTTATCTCGTTTAGTACATGTTCACACCTGTGTTCTCAGAACAGCAATTCAGCCTCCTAAATACTACAAACGTTATTCACAAACAAATGGAAACTATTGGTGGAAATGTTTGTAAATTTCATGACTTGTGTGAAGAAGAAACCACTAATTTCTTCTAATTCTGGTACCCACAAACACTGTCAAAAAATTCAAGCAAATAGACATGAGCAAATTTCAAATTTCTTTTACTGTCAACTTTCCACTTCGTTAGAGAAAATGACTTGTGAAAGCCAAAGGAAGCATTTACTGTCATTACTTCGGACTGGCTAACAAATACATATATATAATTAAAACAAACCATCTTATCACTCTTAATGGTCATAAAAGTCTACAAGCTCTATATGGACTACCTCCATCCATAAAAATTGGTCTGGACAACGTGTTATTATAAGAATTAACACGCGTTCTCTATCTTGAGAATACTAGAAAGAAACAAAATGTTCACTAAACCGAATCAAGAAAGTATTAACCCTAACTTTAACACCAACAACTTTCATTAAATTACACACGAAAGTTTCATAGGTGGTTGGTACACTGGTCTAACTTAAACCAATTGTTAAAAAAAAACAACTTAAATTAGAGTAAAAAATTTTAATACAAAAATCAAGTATGAAATTTTTTTTTACCAATTAGAGTTTCAATAGAAGTGAGAATAAAGAACTTGACCACTAATGATTAGTGCTCTGTTAAAACCTCTCATCTGTCCTCATCTCACAATATTACATATACTGACAATGTATAAATGATATACACATATTTTTTTCCAGACAAGGAATTAAAGTTAACTTGTGTATATAAATTCAGATTTTACAAACGTACAAGTAATTATATTTTATTACACTGTTTATAGTAAATGCTTTCAAATGTACCAATATCAATGTATACTCTAAAATGCATCTCAATGTCATATACAAATGCACAACACCTTGCAAAGAACTCGATATTTGGCCCCTCGCTGACAGAGACCTACTGTTTACGTGCACGCGTGTGTGTGTGTGTGAATAAATGTCATATTTCATATTACTATTAAAACAACTTGTAAAAAATTCAAAGTTAAAAAATTTAACAGTGTTATGATATTAACTTAGAAAGGGAAGGAAGGAAATATTATAGTTAAATTAAAATGCTATCAAATATTCAGGTGAGGGTGGGAGTTGACTGACGTGTATTCAGTATCAATATTGTCACTTTATATGGTTCCATTTGGAGGTGGACCAATTGGTCCAAGGTCACTGTTCTTCATCAAGTACTTTTCCAGCTTGGCTAGAATATGTTTTCCATAAACATATTTCCGGAGTGCTGGGATGTGGGGACGGATTTTGTGGAGCAGCAGCTTACGTTGAGCTGGCTCTGCTACTTCGATCATTTTCTGTATCACGTAATTAGCATACTGATCCTTCATCATCGAGTGTAAGGCACTATAGGGGCTAAGGTGAAGAAACATAGGAAGATGGTAAACGTACCACAAAGTGAAATAAAAATAACCATCACAGAATGAAAGAAGGATGGTTTGCAAACTATATACTAAAAACAAAAACCACAACAGACGTCTTATTGTGCAAAGATGGAAAATACATTTACACGGTACAGTTCCAAAACATTCACAACAAGAAATATGATTCAGTCAAAAACAATAATGAGCACACGAAATGAAACTGATGGGTTTAAAAATACGAGTAAATTACAAAAATAGCTATTTTAAACATAATACACCAACGAATGAAACAGAAGGTTTCTGGGTTAAGAAAATTACAAGGAGGAGATCAAACAGAAGGCAACAAATCAAAATGTCATCCGTTAGCTTGAAAACAGAAATGGGGGAGGGGGTTGGAAAATTATAAAGACTACGAATTATGGGATACCACAAGTCAACTGGAAATAATAACAATAGAAGTGAAGTTTAGACAACTGGAACAATGAAAGTTAAAGAAATAGGACACAAATCTGATAAAAAAGAATCAAAACTTGAAAACTTTTAATTTAATATTCATCTTAAAAAATAGTCAACTGTTTGAAGGCACTTGAGTTTTGGGTCTGTTTTGAAATAAACTGCACCTTCTATATGAAATCCTGTCTGTTAACTCTTCTATTATAGTTGAGACAAAATAAAGATTTTTTGTAGTAAAAAAATCATGTGAAAAAACAACAATAAAACAAAACAATGACACAGACAGAACTGATCACTACATGGATAATGTTAGGAAGTTCAAACAAAACAATCACACAGACAGAACCTATCACTACATGGATAATGTTAGGAAGTTCAAACAAACAATCACACAGACAGAACCGATCACTGCATGGATAATGTTAGGAAGTTCAAAAATACCCCCCCCCAAAGAAAGTAAAGCAAAAAATACATAAAAACAGTCATCAGAAATGTTCTTCCAATGAGCAATGTGTTTATTATACAAAAGACAGAAAAATAAAAGAGCTCAGTGTAAATAGATGAGACTCACCCATCATTAGTAGTACACACTTCTTCAATAAGACATGCTTTCTCTGATCTTGAAGAGTACGATACACACTTCTCCACTACATTACTAGTTGAAAAAAAAAAGTCATAATTATAGAAAAAATAGTAGTTTTTATTAGTATACAGATTTTCTAAGAAAGTTTGCAAGATAAGTTACACAGTGAAAAAAACAAACCTATATATTGGGTAAAAATCTGAAAACAGTTAAATTTCAAGTAATATTTCAGTCTCGCCCATTAGTTAAATAGTTGCTTCTTATTCAGTTGATCCATAAAACACAGGCCCAACTAAAGTTATTTTGTGACATTTCTGACTCTACTTTCAGTATGAGGACAGTTAAATAAGATAATTTAACTTATATACTGCCTGTTAAAGATGTCAACAAGTATTAATAACCTGCTTTGTGAAGTTGATCACTCCCTTCTCTTCACAACATGTATAATTATACTCCTTATCTCAGATGGAAAATTAAAGTACGAAGTTTGTTTAATAGCCCTTTTTCACTTTCACAGAGATGATACAAATTTGAAGACTAAAAATACGTAATTTCTTTTTAATTTTGAAATATCATAAACTTAAATATTTCTTACTCCTTTGCCAGTTATTAAAACATCAAACGCAGGTTACACATTTATCAGAAGGATTTATTTGTTGATTTCACTTGAAGCTACTTGAGTTTTGTGCTAGCTCCCTGTACTTTTAAAGCAACAGACTAGAGCAGGAGTTCTCAAATTGGGGTAGGACTAGAAGGTGGTCAATGGGAGTGTTTGGCCCCACCAAAGAGGCCTGCAGATGACACAGCTTGAAAACACCACCCAATGCCAGTTTTCAGGTTACTCTTTACCACTAAATGGTATGACTGACCATCACTTGATAATGCCATTTGGCTTGAGAGGTTAAGCATATGAACTGAGCACCCTAACCACCCTAACCCAAGTCATCATACTAGATATCTATGAAAAGTTATCGGGAAAACCAATAGCTAAGATGAACACTGACCTTGCAAACTTGTGTTGAGCGAGTTCAAGAACTTTGCCACGAACCATGGACACGATCTTGCTCTTATCCTCAGGACAGCCGTGTTCTAACACGTGCTGGATTACATAGTTCCCATACTGGTCCTGAACCAACTGTTCAGTGTGTCGGTGAAGCTCTTCCAAAATAAGCATGGTTTGTTGTGGTGTGCAATGCTCCAGGATCCTCTGAATCACTCTGCAGCCGTAAGGATGGGTGGAGAGAGAGAACACCTACAAGAGAAAAACAGTTGGCCCCTGTGTAATTAACAGTTTCTTATACATCCTTGTATTAATTGATTCCTAATATAAAGTTTGAAAACTGACTTGTAACAAAACGACAACAAAAAATACAGGAAAGATATATGTTAATCAGGAGAAGAAATATCTGTAACATCATACCTGTCCTTGGAAGGCATTTATGATGAACTGAAGAGCATGTGGGTCTACACATTCAATACATTTTTGAACAACATGGTTCCCATTTTGGTCCTTCACACATTTCAACACGTGTCCATCCAATTCTTTAACAACCTCCCTCTGTGAAATATGGACAAAAAGTGAGAACAAATTAATAAAGAACAAAAACAAGCACCATTGGAAGAACAAGTAAATTTCTGAAATTCTTGTACTATCTTTCAGACAAGTTTGAAACGTGCACGTGTACAATAAAGACCTCAAATTCAAACAGTGAACGTCGAGATGTTTAACCTTCCACAGTTCTTCCAGAATCATTTGAACTCTTGAGCACAAAGGTGATAATCACACATAATATACTTGATATGTTGTTTCTTTCCAGGATTTGGCAAGCTGGTGATACACATTTGAAGTTTGTTGTACACAAAACATCTGATATTTTAATAAAAGTGCTTTTACTACATGTACACAAATTCACTAAACTCGTGCCAATACAGAGTGCAAAAGCTCCATTATGCATCAGGAAAATGTACTGATATCTTAACAAATGAAGTAATAGCATTGCAAATGTATCTGCCTTTGACTTTTTCATAATTTATAGATTGTTTTACATTAATGCATACAACATGCTATTGAAGTTATACAAACTAAAACACAGGATGACACGTGATAACAAACTCTGAGAACTGTTTTGATAAACATCGCATGTTGACAACCACCAGAAACAGCACTTCTTCCACACAAAGCTAATGACAAGTTTAGTTTTACTGATTATGCAATTCACCCAACTGAAGTTTTTAGCCATACTGCAACTCATGAACACCTAAAAAATTGTTTAGAACTATTTACAGCTTACCTAGTAAGCTGGATGAGTTACAGAAGCTTTTACACATTAGAACTATTTACAGCTTACCTAGTAAGCTGGATGAGTTACAGAAGCTTTTACACATTCTAGTTTGGTGACTACAACACCATTATGTGAAATATACAAGTTCTTTATAAATGTAATTTGTGAGACTTGTAAATGCTTTTGGAAATGTCCATTTAAAAACAAAGTTAACATTAAAAACCCTTGTTTTTGTTCAAAGTACACAAAAATTATAAACGTTCCAGCTTTGTCTACCAAAACTTTCATAAACTAAAACAATCTAGGGTTACACAGACTCCATTCTGTATACCACGGTGTTTATTTCAGCTCTGCAATAAACAGCCATATCCTCCTACTGAGATTTGTTTTCCAAGCAACAATTACTATTACAGTGCTTACTGCTATAAAGAAATGAAAAAAAGCCTGAAATTAACATTAAAATGTTAGTTGTCGGAACTTTACTTACAATCAGTCACAGGAAAAAGAATTGCCTTACTTGTTGTATTTCACATTTTTAAATCTGTTATTTTACTATTTCATTACAGTTAGTGTAGAAATAAAATACAAGAAAATTATGATGTTTTACAGGAAAAACTCAAGACATTCATTTAGGAAGGTTCATGTAGATTGTAAAAATGAAATGTGCAAACTAAGATAAAATGAAGTTGTCTTATTCTGAGGATAATAACCCCCTTTCACTCAGATTGGCCAATCAAGAGTTGGAAGATTCACAAACAGGTCTTTGGTAAAATTGTCTATCACAAAACTGATAAGTATTATTACATTTTTGTAGAACAAACCTGTAATGTTTACTAAAAGTTCGACAAATTTAATAAAAATACACTTAAGTTTACAGTTCTATAAAGGATCTAATGATTAAAATTTTCACTTTCTTTACTGTAACACACAAGACTAACCGTGCTACACAACAAAATTTACTTCATTAGTGAATACACAAATATTACACTTGTACAAACCTGCTGATCAGGAGGAACTGATTCTAAAGCCTTTTGTATGACACGGCACCCATACATCTGCAGAGCCAGAGGCAAAACGTGACCTTTCACTTTTTGTGCTAATGCCTGTTTCTGTTCTGAAGTTCCAAACTCAAAAAACTTCTGAATAACATAATTTCCGAAGACGTCTGTCATCAGACTGTATGCTGCACCTAATATTTCATTAAACACCATCTGCTTTTCTGCTGGAGTTGTTCGTTCTAGTTTTTGCTGAATAAACCTATAAAAGACGATTGAGTAACATGTTTGTTGTTGCTGTTGTAAAACTCTCAGGACTTAACTGTTGAATTACTAGATATTTAAACAGAAGTCACTAACAGCTGTTTCACCATAAGTGAACATTAAGAAACCTGTATGGGTTTTTGAAATTCATAAAAAATCAAATTATATTTCTAAATCTATCACCAGCCATTAAGGGTTAGAAGGTTTCAAAACGAAGGATATATTACACTCAAGTACTATGAAATCTCCATTTTAATCGTTGTAAATTAAACTAAAAAAGTAATTTTTAAAGAAATAAATACTTAAAAAAAAAGCTAAAAACTGCTTTATGTTGTATATATGTGTTACCACCATTAAACAACATCCAAGTCATCAAATATCTAACTTGTAAGACGTTGGGATGGAAGTGCATGAATCCAGTTACAAGTGATGACTTCTTGTCCAGAGTTAGGGTGAAAGTTTTTGAAAATATTTTACCTCAATGACAAGCTGTAAAAGTCCTTGAAATCTAATTAATGTAGTGACACGTGAACACTTGCTCTTGTCCAGAGTTACTGTTGTGGGGTGGCAGTCTTTAAAAACAGTTTAATCGTCTTGTCTAGAGTAATCTTTTAATGTATATGACAAATTTTTAGTGCCTTACATTCAATTATTTTATTGAAGTACTTTTGGTTAATGTTATAACAATTACTAGAGCATATAATTTTAGCTATAATCTAGATTTTAATAGTATGTTTTATGTTAACTCTACAAGGCAATATTTAAGAAAATCCTGAATTTTCCTAGTGTGATATATGTAACATCTATTTTATCCACCATCCCTTCATACAGTTTGTTTGTTTTTTTTAATTTTGCACAAAGCTACTCGAGGGCTATCTGTGCTAGCCGTCCTTAATTTAGTAGTGGAAGACTAGATGGAAGGCAGCTGGTCATCACCACCCACCACCAACTCTTGGGCTACTCTTTTACCAACAAATAGTAGGATTGACCATCACATTATTTAGCCACCACAGCAGAAAGGGAGAACATGTTTGGCACGACCCTCAGATTAAAAGTCACACGCCTTAACATGCTTGGCCATGCTGGGCCCCCTTCAAACATCATGAAATTAAATGTCAGTTACTCACTATAACATTGTCATTGGTCAGACAAACCATAACTTTTACAGCCTTAACTTCTGTTTGATTACAGAAGCTACTGAACAGAAAATCAAACCCCTTCTGCCATATCAACCCACCAAATCCTCCCTTTCAGGTTTGTTAAGGGTTCTTTGTTACATTTAATTACATATTACCTAGAACTGGTAAAACATTCAGGTTTTCACCTATCAAACCACGTACTGTATAAAGTTATGTTCTTCTGAAAAGAAAATCGCCAATTTCACTCAGAGCAGAATTTGTTCTCATGGGAAACTTAAAAATAATTTCAATGAAGTTTTAACAGTTCTTGTTACACACTTATAAAGCCAGAAAAGTTTTGAGAGCTGAGGGAAACTATTCACATTTTGCGCATTATTAGTCTATGTTCTTTGGTGCCTTAGTTAATTAAATAAAAATTTAGTACATTACTACAATTTGCATAAAAAAGTAAGTTGAGTGTCACTATCACAAAGAAGGAAAAAGTTAGGTACGTAATTTATTAATTGTTCTTCAAGTTTATTTTTTATTATAAAAGTAACGTAAATGTAAAAATAAGAATATTTTTAGGTCAGTTAAAATTAGATTAGGTAAAATAATAAAAATGTTTCATAAGACAAGCATGTGAGAGCAGCTTTTATTGGTTCATGGATGATCTAATTTGATTGCGTAACACCAGCTTCACACACTCTGAGTGATTTATAACTTATAATGGTGTGGATAGTAGTTAAATATGATTCCAAGGACAATAAAACAACAAAATCTAATTATAAAGAGATGTATACTATTACATGCTTAATGATACTTCGGATAAATTAATGTAGTTTCTTGTTACAAACTGAAGTCATTCTAGGAAGAAACAAAAAAGGCTATATTGGGCACCAATTTGATTTTCAATTTTGAGTTCTTGCCTGTTCTGATTGAAAGTTAATATAAACAGGATGGCACTCTTTCAACAGTGTTGTTAAACTACAGGTGGCAATTTTTCTACCACTGTACGAATTTTAGTCATAAACACTTGAAATACAGAGCAGTAATAAAAAAAAAACCACATAGCCCAAAACTCTAGAAAGTACTGAAGAAATACTTAACCAAGATGTAAAAAACATTTGTAGAAGAAAAGCTGTGAAAAGGGGCTGAACAAGCAGAAGCTATGTGGCAGAGAAGTGCAACAATCTGTCAAGGAAACGTCTTCAAAGAATAGCAGATAACAAAGGAAATTACTCAAGAACAGTGTAAAAAAAAAGAGGTGAATAGAGTAACAGCAGTGTTGAAGAACAAGACAAAAACGGGTGTGATAACATGAGGACACCAGGAAAGTACATAATATAGCCAAGCCAAGGTAAATGTCAGAGACATAGCAGTGTCCAAAGAACAATGAAGGGAAGCTCCCAATAAATGAAAAGACAGCAAAGCAGAAATGGAAACAATACTAGGAGGAACTAATTCACTCGAAAATGATGTAGAGAAATTGAAGGAGACATCACCAATAGCAGACCTGCTATTTACAATCAGTATAGGAGAGACATCACCAATAGCAGACCTACTATTTACAATCAGTATAGGAGAGACATCACCAATAGCAGACCTGCTATTTACAATCAGTATAGGAGAGAGCAAAGAAACAAAAAAATGAAGACAAAGTAGGTGTTTCATCAAAGATTGTCACTGAAATGGTCAAGGAATAAGAAGATGACAGAGATGAGTGTGTACAGATACTGCTGAAGAAGACCTGGAAGGAAAAGCAAAAATCTGCAGAATGGAGAGAAAGCCTATTGATATCCATCAACAAGCAGAAAAGAAATGCTATTGGACATGAAAACTATGGAGAGTCAAAACTGAGAACATCTGCTGAAAATGGAAGAAAAAATACTGGAAAATGAAGTAAGGGAATTTGTAGCCATTGACATATACAGTTTGGGTTTCAACCTGGGAGAGGAAAGATGGATGCAATTTTCATTCTAAAAAAGTTGCTCGTGAATTACTTTCAAGGAAACAAAAAGTGATACCATGCTTTTGTATATGAGGAGAAAGCATATGATAGGGTGCCATGAGAATTGTTACTCTGGTGCCTTCAAAATATGCCTGAAAAGCCAATCAGACTTAAGAGTGTCACTTATGAAGGAGTGACAATAATATTAAGGATAGTATGTGAAGAAATGGTTAAGTCTTGTGGTAAAACTAAGGCTGTACCAAGAGTCAACCAGATTCTACTGTTCACCACTGTCATCAACATCGAGTTTGAAATGTTGCAGGAACCTCTGAAGGAACTGTTATTCACTGATGACCTTGTCCTACCAGCTGAAAGAGAGCAGGAGTTACAAATGCAAGTTATAGTTTGGATAGAAAAGACTTTAAAATGAATACTAGAAAAATGGAAGTCACAATGTATAGAAGTAAGAAGGATCAGATCACAGATGTAAATGAAAAGTTACTGGAAAAGTTAGAACATTTTATGTACTTGGAAAGTACAATCCATTTTTTGAAGGAGAAAGATTTAAGAGACAATCTCGGGAGGTTGAAAGAAATGAAAAAAAGTAACCATGGTCATCTGTGACAAAAGGTTATGGGCACTGAAAAGCAAAGTGTACAAGACTATGACTACACCAGTATTCCTCTACAAAATCAAGACCTGGAACCAGAAGAAGAAAGAAAACTTGCTGATAACAACAAAATGCTGAGATGGCTGTTGGGAGTGTAGCTGATAGAGAAGATGAGAGAATAAGAAAATAGGAAATGTCTGTAGGAAAGAGGAAAAAAGCAAGAGAGACAAAACTGAGGTGGTTTGGTCATGCAAAGAGAACAAGCAACAAGAAGAGCATTAATGTTACCAACAGCTGGTAAGAAAGGACAGTAAAACACTGGAAAGATTAAAGAATGCAAAAATGAGAAAGGAAGTGCAGAAGACCTGGAGATGAATAGAGATGAGTGCAGGAAAGGATTATGTGTGGAAGAAAGCATCCTTCTGCTAAAGGAAAAAACTGAAGTAATAAAAACACCACTTGTACAGTATTTGTCATATTTACTCGTCAAACTTTACTAACTTCTCTTGACTTACGTGAGTAATGTTAAGGCTTTAGAAGTGTTGTTCATCAGCAGACTTTACATTGAAAATGCAACATCAAATAGCTGATTTTATAGTAATCATGTTCGTAATGTTTTCTATGTATCAACGAGTAACGTTTGCCACAATGTTATTAAAAGTAAACATGAATATTCACATTTTGTTTAATTCCATGTTCTTTTATTCAAGTACACTTTATTAATTTAAACTGCGCTCTATGGATTTTTTATCTTATACAAACCACCTGCATTACTCCCAAAAGTTCATACCCTACGCTCTTTGCTAACCACAAGAGACAAATGCATTTGTTGAGTTTTAAACAAAACTGCTCTAAGGCTATCCCTAATTCTGAAGCCACAGATTAGAGGAAAAGCTGCTAGACAACACCATTCGCCGTCAAAATTATAACAAACTTGTGGTCTTAAGGTGGTCTTATTTATTTATTTTTTGCAATGATATGGCTTCAACCAGAGAGTCTCAGAACCTCATGCTGGAACACAAATAAGTGGACTAGCTCCAACCCATGGGAGGAAGTGGGTGAAGTTAATGTGAATCATACTTAAAGGTTCCACCTACTTACCAAAATGGCCAACCAACGTCGGACCATTTTAAACGGAGAACACGAAAACACATTTAATAAAGTAAACTACGAAACAAAATTAATTACACTTGAACCAAATTCCCTGATCCATCAAAATAAAAGTACTAAAGTTTGAATACCAATGAATAAGCCTTCCAATATGGACAAGAATTACTTTATAATTTTAAAATACACAATTTATCATAATTACCTAAATCTTTCTTAGCCCTAACATAACTTATTCATGTATACTTTTTCTTGTAATAAATCAGTATTTAGGAACACACTGAAGTGATAAAAAAAAACATCTGACCAATCTTATTGCCATCCACACGTATCATGGTTCTAGCATAGTATGGAAGATATGTATTTCACCTGGATCCATGTTGGTCTTGAGAAAATTCTACAATGTGATTGGCTAAGTCTCTCAACTGAAGATTTGGATAACGGTTATTTCTGAAGTCTTCAAGCAGACGACTTCGTCCTGTAGGTTTTTCTATATTTGAACTGGAAATTTGAGAGGAATGTCCGATTTTAATTGAAATGCATGGACGTTTAAAGAGAACTGTGAAGAAAATTTGGTGTTTCACATAACCATCACTTTCTACAAATTTTAGTTGTTTTTCACTGAAAATTTCTCACTTCCAACATACTATTGCAACAACGAAATGATTAAATGAAATTAGGATATTTCACAACAATCTTTTTATCCTGGTGATACGTACATTGGATATTTGACAAAAAAAAAAAAAAAAAGAATGTTAAAACTTACTTGCGCTGAAACGAACGGTTAGGAAAAAGGGTATTTGTGGAGCTTAACCCATTATTGTTCAATGGCCTGCTTCTAACTATATACTTTGCTTCTGCTCCTGGGGCAGAAGACAACATTCGTCCTCCGAGAACACCTGTAAAACAAAAATGTAAACCTTAGTAAACCAACATAACCCCATCAAAAAATAATTTCAAACACAACACATTTTTCCCTTTTGCAATTTAAGTTTACAAAACTTAAAATAAAATTAACAATATATTTTTCTTTCATCACAACACTTGAATATATATTTTAAGGGTAATGAGAAATACAACAAAAGGTTCACCCAAATTTAATGTTGTGGAATTGTTATTAAATGATGGTGGTGGTGTTAGGCTCTGACTTGGAGGAAGCATGCCAACTGGGCCTGGTGAAGCAGTCACAGTCCCCAAAGCACCATAGAACTGTGTTGATTTTGGTGGCGGTATGTGCCGAGAGTACTGGTTCTCAAGACTTGCCGAGATGCCCGGCACTGGTCCAGCACCAAGAGTGTCTCTGTGATCAAACATCTCTCTCCTGGGAGATCCACCAACATTTCCTAAACCTGTAATTTATAAAATTATTTACATGAAAACTATCAGTTGCAATGCTAATAAATATTGCCCTTCAAAATAAAAGTTAAAACCTCTTAATATCATTGACTGAGAAAGAAGGAAACATACCAAGTGCAAAAAAAAACCTATATAAGATTGTTAAATGGTTTAAAATAATCAGAAATACATTATAACATACCAAATAACACAAGATAATTAAAAATTAACTTAAGAGGGGAAGAATATGGATCATAAAAATATATAGAAACAAGCAGAATCAAAATGCAAACATATTTTTAAGTATTCAACAAGGAACTACAAAGAAAAACTAAACAAACTAGGCTAGAAATAGTGTCTGTATTAGTTTATTAAACCACAACTATTAATTCTGACTCCTGTTTAAAGTACTTAATTTCACTGCTCTACTTTTTAGTTGGTTTCGTCTGGTTTAAGTAAATTATTCACAGCCATTTTTTTCTCTTGCCTGTGAAACAAGAATAATTTGAACAAATTAATAAATTTTGTCTAAAAATCAAAATATAACTTTTTTCATTTTTGGCTTTTATCAGTATTTTAGCAGGCTTAGCCATTAAGATAGGTATTGTGTTGTTTCAAGAACAAGCCTGCTTATTATTTGTAAGTCCTATAACTGGGCAAACCCTATTATGAACCACTACCTGGATACACAAGTTACGTCTGAAAAAATGCAATACACTGATGTAAATATAACACCAATTAGCATCTGAGTAACAACTGCACATTTAAAAACAAATGACTGATATTTTTTTGTTTTATTTGTTAGGTTAACACAATGGTTATGGGCACTCCCTATTGTGTAAATCACAGTTTGAAAGTTTTAAAATTATCTGAGGTTTGATTCCTTTGTTTCAAAGAAAAAGTCACCTTCAGCTTGTTTAACTTCTGGACTTTGTAGTCTGAATACTTCTTGAAGTGCATTAACCCCCCCTCACACACACAGTAAAGTTTACACATTTTTCTCTCAAGTTCCTTAGGGCACATTTGCAGAAATATGAAATAAATGTCCCTGATCTCCTGACAGATACCATGCCTACTTTCTGAAACAAAGTTTTGATTTCTAAGCCAATTATAGTTACTTGAGCTACAACGAACAGGAAGATCACATTCTGACATTCTATACCCTGACAGTTATTTTTAAATTGGCAAAAAAAATACCATAGAGTAAATGTCACCACTACAGAACATAGAATATCTTGACCACTTTCAACATTCAGTTCACACGCTTCACTAAAGCATTTCGTGTACACTAAGTAAAAGAGTGATCTGCTATGTAAATTTTTCTGTTCAAAATGAAAAAAGTCCTCAGTACCTTTCTCTCTCACTGACACTTACTTAATATAAATAAATTTAGGCTACTATATGTATATGTCAATACTTTTAATATACCATGACAACATTAACTACGAATGTGAATGCTTTGGCAGAAATTTAGAATTATTGAAATATAAGAAAAATACAGCTGGAAGTATTCATATAATGGGGGCTTTAGCAAAAACTAATATAATTACATACTGGACATGACCCTGACAGGGATCTGAAAACACACATTAACTAAACTCTGACCCTCTTGTAATAATTACACCAATACATTAAATAACAATCAATCAAGTGCTGGAGGAAAGAAGAGGTCAAAATGAATCTGACCCTCCCGATCAGCAGAGTACCTGTCAAACCACTCTCAGACTTGTTGCTGCTTCAGGCCTCGCTGGTACTTTAGTGTTGTTTGTCATCAAAACACATTACAGATAATTAGTATTTAGTAATCAGTGATGATGAAAAAACCCACTTGTAGAGAAGAACATATGTGTAAAGATGGCTGGTTTGGGTTGAGATTTTTAACGTAAAGGAGCAAACAACATTTCGACCTTCTTTGGTCATCGTCAGGTTCACAGAGAAAGTCAGAAACTAACTGACCAGAAGCTGACCACGTTTGAAAGAGGTTGTGTAACTGAGTGTCAAAATGTATAGGGTGTGCTTAGATGTGTGAATACATAATTTTATTAGTCGTGGCAGTTATCACATTATATTTCATAAATAATGTTGGTGTGGTGTTGTCAGTGTAGTTTTTACAGAGTATAGACCTCAGTTTTGTGCCTGGTTTTTGAATAAATTTGGTGGTAACTGGAATGTCATTCTGTTGCTAGTTTTTGCCAAATGTTGGTTATTTGTTTGCTGATGTCAGGAATATATGGTATACAGCAGTATATGGCTTCGCGATTTTTTAATTCATGAGATATTTTTACTTTTGTTGGTTGATTTTCCTTTCTGTCTAGGTGTGTGCGAATAATGTTTTCTACGGTTTGTGGAGGAAACTTATTGATGTTGATGAAGTATTGTTTTATTTTGTCTAATTCATCATTAATTTTATCTGGTGAGCATAGTTTTATGGTTGTGTTTATTTGGTTTCTTAGTATGTTCAGTTTTTGTTTTGTTTCATGTGCTGAGTTCCAAGGAATGTATAGTCCAGATGGGTGATTTTTCGGTGGATTTCTGTTTTAAATTGTGTGTTGGTTCTTGTAATTTTGAGGTTAAGAAATGATATTTGATTGCTTTTTTCCTGTTCACATGTGAAGTTAATGTTGGGATGTATAGAGTTAATGTGATTGAAAAAATTAAGTATGTGTTCTGTAGATTTGAATCCTGCAACTGTGTCATCTACATATCTGTACCAGTATCGTGGTGGATGTAATGCTGTGTTAATTGCTTGTGTTTCAACTTGTGTCATAAAAATATTGGCTAGAACTGGTGATACTAGGTTGTAATTAGGTTTGTTTTATTTTGTTAGTTAAATGTATGTTTTAAACTGAATAATAAAAATATACACGTAAAAATGGTTCATTTGGGTTGAGAACAACTCTCTCAATATGAGCTCAGTCAATCTAACCAATCACGAGACCTCTTTGAGCTCATTTAAAGTTTTTATATGTTTCATACTTCTAACTTTCAATACAGTATATGTATCTGTGTAAAAATTGGGCAGGCTAATTTAACACATACAAATAATATACTGTAATAAAGTATTTTTAACAATTTAAAGATATGCCTACAAATATACAAATTTGTATTTGTTTTGAATAACTGTGGGAAAATAATTTTCCTTATCTTAAAATTATCAAAATTCATTTGTTTTGTCCCTAAAATCTCCTATATACAATTTGAACATTTTTAGTTCAGTATAACTATATATTTTATCTGTTATTTTCTCTACCACACCTCTATAGGGGGGGGGATCAGTCAATCTGACCAATCTTGTAACCACCAAAAAGGAAATAAATACAAACTACCTCTTTTTTTCCTTCCGAGAATGACTTCAAATTGTAACATAAAACTACATTCATTTATCTTAAGTGTTAAATTATAAAAGTATGTCTATTTATAAACTATTATTTTACTACCCTTCAAACCATGTTTAACTTCTATCCACACCATCAGACTGCATTACTAATGAGCTACTATAGGCTACCTGCAAGAATGCCTCGTGAAATCTTTATGTTGTATTGTCATTATTTATTTTACCTTATCTATTTTCAAGTAACTCCAAAAGATTTATTTTTATATTTGTTATTTTGTAATAAGAAATAAAGTCCCTAACTGTTCCTTTTCTTCTTGCTGTCAGTTGCTCATGACACTCCATCCAACTTTTTATATACTAATGTATTAAATGTTTGTTTAATTAAATACACCAAAGATCGTGACTAATAACATACAAAAAAGCAGACAGTTTTCTATAACTATCAAAACTTTTCTTCAGGCTTTCTAGTTGCGTGACAAGAGTCATTGCAAATTTATACAAGCTAATTGTAAAATTTCTCTTGGGAACATTACCCACGCTCCAAGTGAAATTGACACTTATTCGTTGAGAACACAATAATATACATCTTTTGATAAACAAAAACCTTTACTTTCTGTTGGCTGTTGGTAATATATAACTAAATGTAAGAAAGAACTATTAACAAATCCTGAAAGAGAGTATATCGTGGGTCGAGATATGGCTGAAAGGGTTTTATTTTTTATTTAATAACACTAACCAAACAAAATTAAAAGCCATGAAAATTATGATTTGTCTCAGCAATGACAACACTACAGCAAGTAGTTTACACTGAATTTTACACTTTTAAGGTGTGGTGAACAAAATGTCAGAATTTTTTTAAAATATAACTCCTTGTAAAATTAGGAACTTAAAACCTACATACTTGTAAAATATGGATTATCAGCCACGATTTTATGTAATGCAAATTAGTATAACAAACAAAAATGTAGTTTAATAACAGTTTGAATGTAAGATACTAAAACATTGCCACAAGTAGTAAACAATACACAAGACAAAAAGGTTATCTTTATAAAATATGAGCCAAAGTGTCTTGGTTCATTGCAGTTAATGTAGTAGGTGAATTTTCCAATACTCCAACAGAGACTAAAGCACCTCTACCGATGACACCCTAACACTGTCCCAAGACACCCACTGACATGTTGTGATAAGTAATGATGTTGACAGACAGAACAAGAAAGTAAAACGCTAAAAATAAGTGACATGTGAAAAAGTAAAAAATTGCAAATAAGAGTATATGTACCTGAAATAAATTTTTTTAAAATATTATTTGAAGATAATTTAAAATGTAGGTACAGTTTTTCTATTTAATTATTTCATCGGAAGATAATACTCAAAATATTAAGAGTGCAAATAGCCCTAACAAATATTACATATATTTAATTAATTAAAACAATCTCATATACAGCATACAAAATACTTACAATCTTTAACAGTCTTATCAGTTGTTGTGGGAATACGTTATGAATGCTCAATTTATTGTTATTATTTTTGAAATGTGTATAATTCTTCAAGTAAGATAGCCAAATGCATTCAACTCTTTTACCATAAGGTTATATAGCAATTTTGATCTTAAAAATTTCTTTTAATAAGTTACCCCATGAAGTAATCACCAGCTTGTCTAATGTAGTTGTTGTTTTTTGCTGACAACTATTTTTGTGTATATTTTTAAGAAGGTATATAAAAAATTTATCTTTTTTTGTATAAAACTGATATCAACTGACTGGAAAAATTCAGCCAGTTTCCTATTTAGTATCTCTTTTACCATTTGAAAAATCTTTTGAAGAAGAAACAAGTGGGACAAAAAAAAGTAGGAAAAGAAACATTAAGATGATGTACCAGTTCCAATTCCCCCAACTCCTGCAGATCCGATTGGCCCAAGAGGTGTTGTTCCATAACTCAGACTATTGGGAGTTTGTCCAAGACCTAAGCCAATACCAGATGAAAATCCTAGCTGATTTCCACCATTAGCTGACATGGCATTCTGCTGATTGTATCCTAAAGTCGCATTGGCTGTTGAGGTCCCGATAGAGTTACTTCCTGCATTTGAATTATTTGTGGAAAACAGACTAATTGCAGGGTTTTGGAGTTGACCTGTTAAAAAAACACGTTACGAGCTCACATTTATTCTATTTTAACAAAACTTGAAAATCAAAATTAACAGAGCTCATAAGAGTGAATGCACTCATTCTATCCGTAAAATATTACACACATCGTTATTACCACTAAATAAAGTTTTACAGTTTAGAAAGAGAAAAATGCACAACTCAACACTGACAAAAATTTTCACAGATATAAACAGAAAATAAAATATTCTGGTGGTGATACGTTTCCCATATGGATGGTATCTTAGAAACACATGGACTAAATAACCAAGTCAGAAGGTTCAGACATGTCCAGCCCTTATTTTGAAATAGTGACCATCGGGAACAAAAGCAGCTTAGCCAGTCAAGCATCACGTACTACCATAATGGCTTTCAAATAAATAATCAAATCGTGAATTTCATAATGTATGTATAGCTTAATGCAATGTGTTCATAGAACAGTAGCACAAAAATACATCTCGAAAAGGCTGTTATAGGTATTAACACTTTTATTGATAATAAGAGAACAACATTTTGACCTTCACAGGTCATCTTCACGTTAAGAGGAGAGTGTGTATTTTAGGGATGAAAGCTTTTAGCCTCTTAATTCGACATCATGAGCTTCGTGATTCAATATCATGACACTTTTACCATAAAGAAAACGAACAAGAGGTATTACTGAGATAAAAGACAAGTTTTATGTGAGCAAAGTATAACTTTAACAAATTGGTTCATGTTACCATTTTACCCTGAATACATTTCTCTCCATTCTTATTTCGTTTATCTGCATTTCTAACAAGTTCCTACTCCAATTATTATCAACAAGAAATGAAACATCACGTAATTGACAAACTTGGTGTTGGGTCACAAAGGTTAATCTAATGACAAGCTACTAAAATAACCTGTTTCATAAGTCTTTATGGAGGTAAAGGTTAAACTAACCTGGATTATGTGCAGGTCCAGCTGCTGGGTTAACCAACATAGCTGATGGCATAAGACGCAGAGTTGGTCCTGCACCCAGACCTCTTGCATTTCCTGGATTCATTAAAGATGTATTCTGGTCATAGTAAGGAGGAGCCAGCATCTGGTATTGACCACCTGAATGGTATAAAGCACATTTTCATTGATTTTAGTGTTTTATAACTTTTGTATTGAATAACAAATGTTTTTAAAGATGGTCTGTATTTACATATTGAAGTTAAATATTCTTATACTTTATGTCACTATTTTATGTGCATTATACTCTCAACACTTCTAATAAAACAACATGCATAATGAAGTTTCAACATTTTCAAAAACTAAAACATTTTAATACAGTAAATCTTAACTATACAATGTATTTGAAAACTCGCATGAGAAAAAGAAACTCAAAATAACTAAACCGAAATGTATATATCAGATTTCTCTTTCAAGAATCAATCACATTATAAGCACAAACTAAACATCTTTTATGGTTTATAAAAATAGAAAGTTTGGAGTACATCTTACACAAACTTTAAAAAAACTTGTTTATCACATATTATTCAATAATATTCAAATGAAAAGTTCAAATATCTACATACCATTATTTTGTAGATTCAACATTCAAGTGTAACTAAAATTCTTAGAACTGAAAATGCTAAACTGAGATGAAGAGAAACATTCTGGTTTTTGGCCAAGAGCCAAAGATTTCTAATAGTTCTAGAAATTCACATCAGTTTGAAAACTTTGGGAACCAAACAAAAACACAATTTTCAGATAATTTGACAATTCCAAAAATGTAATGTTCTGGATTCTGAAGGTGCACTATAATACTCCATGCAATTTCATATTAACTGTTTAACACTCACTGTTGGCCGCCCTGTCTGCGATTTAACACCAGAAAGTGAATTATAAGACAATTTCATGATACCGACTCATTAATGCATTGTTCTAACTTGGTTTCTATTAACCTGTTCTATGAAGACAAGCTTGTACATGTAAAGTAAGTGACTTTGGCAATATTATATTTTTATCCCTTTATTCAATGTCATTTGGTAAAGGTTCTCACTAAGTTTTTAAATATCCAATTTGTTGTGTTTGATACTATTGGAACTTATAGGACATTGTTACTAATTAATCTATGACTAAATCAAGCTGAAAGTGAGCCCCCGCTCAAAGGAATGTTATGATTTACCAAAGCTTACAAACCAGTGACTGTGTCCATCTTTCTGTTGGTACTGACCAATGATATGAATAAATTC
The DNA here is from genome assembly GCA_011833715.1 of Carcinoscorpius rotundicauda. Lineage (NCBI taxonomy): Eukaryota > Metazoa > Arthropoda > Merostomata > Xiphosura > Limulidae > Carcinoscorpius > Carcinoscorpius rotundicauda. The sequence goes on from CM022398.1 coordinate 6,511,652, forward strand.
CCCTCAGTTTCAAGACAGCCGATCACTTACTTGACTAGTTTTTTTAAGAATCAAACATATAATCCAATTCTGTTTTTATGTGAAAACAGTATTTTATGATAGTTGGTGTTATTTGCTGCAGAAAGTTACTTAATACACCATGACACCAGAATCATTCAGTAATTGGGGAACAAATCTCATGTCAGTATACATGCAACTCCTGTTAGATGGACCTTCCAAATAACTTTTATCAACAGATTCTAAAATAACATTATCATTCTTGACCCCATCAGTTGTCCCACGTTGGTTTTACAATCCAAGATTTTGCAGAATCCTGAGCAATTGAAGCCCATCTTTCTACAAGAACATTTTTCTTGGTTACATCTAGTTTTCTTGCACAAATATAAAATGTCTTCCATAGCACAGACATAACACTATTTTCAATGTGCCATCTGGAACCTTCTGGACAGATAGTGTGTTGCTGCAGGCAACAAGAGCATACACTCCAGCTTCACAGTTAACAAAATGAATACAGTCAACAAGATTATCTCTGTTTTTACAGTTGTGTTGTACCAATCTTCTATTAGTATTTGAATTTTTCATATCCCACATCATGTACAGTATGGTCCTTATGATACAACTTGCAAACATCTCCAATGTTGGCAAGTGAATGTTCTCCAACTGCCTATTTTAACAGTTGCCTAAAATGCACTTTGGTAGTTACTGTTTTCGATCTTAATGTTAAGAGCTTTAACCTTTAACCCTGCCTTTAAAAACACTGATGCTTTCACAGAGTGAAATAGCATAAGTGTACCAGTGTATCACGAGCAGAGTTTTCAATCTTTCTTGAGAGGGTGTTTATATGAATGATTCCATAATCTGATCATGGACCCACCTACAGATACCTGCTGACCTTCTCACCTGTCCATTACTAGCTGATGTTTACACATTTTTTCCAAAGCTTTTTTTAGCAACATCATGAAACTGTTCTAATTCTTTTACTTAAAGACACTGTTTCCCTCAGCTGTCAAACAACGCTTTCTGCACATGGACCATGAACGGTTTCAGTGTTAATTCGTGTAAAAGGTAAACTTTTCCATCAAAAATTTCAAACGTCTAAATTTTGCATAAAAGTCAATTCAGAGAGTTTTCAATAATAAATTAGTATTGTTTGAAAAAGGGTTCAAAACTAACTCTGACCAATTACTTTAAGTTAATTGCAACAGGTATAAAAACAATTCATGATTTATACTCCTCAAAAAAGATAAAATTAGCCAGATGAAAAAATATTCCAGGAAGTGTTAAGTTTTTATATCTGAAATATACGTTTTTTTATACTATCAATACTGTTATTCCTGTGAAACAAGATACCAGAGAAGACTCAACAAACACCATATTGTGACACTTACATAAATACTGTCCACGCAATCTGTTGTTTTTTTTTAAATTATTGTGACCATTATGTATAATTAGCCTCAGCATTCATAATCATGTCAGGATTAAAAGCTTGCAAAAACACAAGTGTCCTTTGATGGTCAAGGGCTAAACATTCAGATAACAATTTTGTTTTCTTAGCTCAACACTGCTAATTTTTAGCCCTGTTGGGGGTGTCTTTCATGTTTAAATGTAAGAAAACTACATTATATCAAAGAATAAGATTCCTGAAAATAACCCAATATTCGCGATTTCCCCACAAATTAATTTTCCACTCACTCGTTTCACTTAAGATTAAAATTTCCAAACTTAATAAACTGTGTTTTTTAATGTTTTGTGCTTCAAATTAAGTGAAATAATAAAAGAAAACTGAAACTATGCAAACAGAAGTCATGTGTGTTGTAAATCTATAACAGAAAGTAAAACCGTGAGAGCAGAAAGAATCACCCATAGTGTTTGAGTCTAAGTTTGTAACATGAAAATTTTACAACTCATATATTAAGTGAACAATTTTCTATATTCAGGTAAGCTTTATGTAGTTTATGATTTCAAATATTATTATACATTGTGCTTATTTGTTTCATTTTTGAATTTCTCACAAAGCTACACAAGGGCTGTTTGTGCTAGCTGTCCCTAATTTAGCAGTGCAAGACAAGAGGGAAGACAGCTAGTCATCACCACCCACCTGCAAACTCTTGGGCTACTCTTTTACCAAAGAATAGTGGGATTAACTGTCACATTATAACACCCACATGGTTGAATGGGTGAAGATGTTTGGTGTGACAAGGGATTTGAACTTGTGACTCTCAGATTACGAGTCAATTACCTTAACCACTTGACCATGCCGAGTACATTGTGCTATTCTAGCAAATTGGATAGAGTCAATAAATACATAAAAAGTACAAAATGTAACCTAAATCAACTAGGTCTTCACACCTACCTGACCCTTGAAGACTCCCCCCTCCTTGGGGTAGTGGTTCACCATTACCCTGAGGAGTAATAGGACGAGCACCTCCTCGCTGTAGCATTTGTTGCTGAACAGGAGGGCCTTGAGGCTGGCCTTGGCTGCTCTGGATCAACCCGGGGGTGGGGATCATTCCCCATGAAGGCATTCCATAATACTGAGGCATCATAGCAGGGCCTAAAGCATGAGAAAAATATTAAAATCCCATAACTTTCAATACAATTTTCTTTTTTTTACACTACCACAGTGTAAGACTGTGATAAGTTTCTGTTTAAGCTGCAAACTGATTAAGTTTTAGTTGTCAGCAACAGACAGAAGGAAACATTTTAGAAATGAAATAAATAAATATAAAGCCCAATCTGTCATTTGATTTGGGGCAAAACTACTGAAAGTTAGATCACTATTTAACAAATGGTAGACAATTTGTCAATCAAGTAATTAATAAAAATTAATTAGTTCCAAGGTTACACATTACTGAACTTTCTTTATCAACACAGGAAAACAAGTAAAAAAAAAAACATATCAAACACTATACACACACATTTTAGAAATCAGTAGTGTATGTCAAGGTAAACAAGCCAGAGAATAAAGTTTAGTGATTCCTCTCTTTCTAAATAAGTTACTGTGAACAGAACTGAAAACTAGTCAAATTGTGTGGGTAAAATTAAAATATTTCAGTAATTGCTTCACATTCATGGCAGACTAAACTGTAAATCTCCAACAAATAAAACCTACCACCCCATTACATTTGACATAACACAATTTGTATTTTCAACATTAAACCTGAATTTTCTGACTATTTTTAAGAGTACTCTGTGTAACACTTAAACCTAGTAAACAAATCAATGTTTTACTGAAGTTACTGAAAAAGGCCAAACACAAGTTCAAGATACAAGAGTGACAGTTTCCATATGTATTAACATTATTAATTAAAAAACCTTTTTGCTTGAGAAATTTCCTAAAGATAATTTACTATTTTAATATTCTTTTAAAGTTATGAAGTAATTTCATTTATAAAAATTAAAAACAGCCATTAGTGTATGAATGAAACATTTGGATGGTTTAATACAACTGTATCCCTAAACCACCACCACACTCTCCAAGAAATTAAAAGCAAGTTTGCATGGGATTTAAACTTTAACCTTCCCTTCTTTGTTCTGTATAAAATTTTTGCAAATTTTAATCAGGTTAATGGATACAAAGATGTCACAAAATGGCTTTTTTATTACATTAGCATTTTCATCTACAAAGACTTGGTCAATACAAAAGTGTCAGGGAATTTTATAAAAAAATATAAAACGGCTATAAAATAATATAAATACATAATAACGTCTCCATTCTAACATTGTGACAATCTCTGAGATTGTGAGTTGAAATAAAATGAGAGAAGTAATATAAATTCATTAAGATGAAAACACAAAGGACTCAAGTTTAGACTTTAAGGTAGAATGGTAGTGTCTTGATGATTTAACACTGGTTTAAACTGTTGTGATAAGGCTACAAAAAATAGTCCTTCAAAAAGCCCTAAGATACTGAATGTATAATTAAAATGGTGAAATACAATTAACTTGGGAACTGAATATTCACAAAATGAATGTCAATCACATGCTAATTTCTTGGTAAAATGCAAATATATGCACTAAAACAACAAGTTCACAGATGAGAAAAACAGACAAAATTTAACTGTCTTACCTCTTTTGGACATACATATTTGAAAAAAAATCAACCCATCAGCAATAACAATAAAAAAGTGTTTGAAATTCAACACGAGCTTGGCCAATTTGACCGACCACGTAACCTCTTTGTACCTATTTAGTCTTTATAGATTTAATATTTCTAATTTTCAATATAGTGCAAGTATCTCACAAAATTACGCAACATTCCAGTTATCATTACAAGTTTTCATAAAATACAAATAATGATATTATTTAGGGAAGTATTTTTAGTAAACTAAAAGATTTGTTCACCAACACAGAGTAGATAGTTTGAATAATTTGATTCGTTACCAAAGCCTCATAGATACATTTCAAACGTTTGTTTTTAGTAACACCTTGTACATAGTTATTTTTATACCCCATCTCTGTATGAGAATAGGTTGATTTGACTGACCTCATAATAAAAAAAAAGAAAAAAAGAGATAAACGATTCCTTAGAAATGTGTAACTACTATCCATGCTATTATAAGTAATAAATCGCACGGACAACATGCAATTCACACATCATGCTATCAAATTATATTATTCATGAGCTGTGAAAAGCTGCTTGTGAAACATTATATTACTGTTCGTACTTATTCTACCCAATCTAATCTTAACTAATGTAAAAAATATTCTTTACATTTTAGTTACTTTTATAATAACAAATACAGAATGGATGTGAAAACAAAATACTTACACAATCTTTTCCTTGCTGTTGACTGTCCGTGACATTTAACCCTACTTTTCATGTTGATGGTACTGATGCACCAAAGAACATAGACTAATAACATGCAAAAAGTAAACCAGCTCTCCTCTTGAAAATCTTGGCTTTCTATTACTTACAGGTAATATATAACACAATGTAACAAAATGTTTACTTTTTATTGTTCCTGGACAGAAAGTGTTATTTTCACAATTGCTTATGTCTAAAGTAAATGGAAAAGACTTTTCTTTTCAAACATTTCTTTTGTGACCTGGAAGCGTATAATGAAAACATGATGGGAGACTATTTGGGGGCTGATACGTGAAAGTGATTTACATTACAGTTGCAAGTCTCGAAAAACTACTCACTTCTGAACATTTTTGTATAACTTTTGTATAAATACATGTAAATCTTGATTCATATGTTGTTTTATTCAGACCTTATGTAATTAAAAGCATGCAAATTTGCCCATTTTTACATAGAAAATATGTTAATTTGTTAATTTCATTATGCAGGTCACAAAAGTAAAGTTTAAAAGGAATAATGGCCATTTTCTCTACTTTTACAACATAAGTAATTAAGAAATAATACATACTATCCAGGAACATAATTTGTGTTACGTAGTGTAATTAATCATGAAAGAGGACTACTAACAAATCCTGAAGAAAAGGAAGCGACAGAAGGACTACTAACAAATCCTGAAGGAAAGGACGCGACAGGAGGACTACTAACAAATCCTGAAGGAAAGGACGCGACAGGAGGACTACTAACAAATCCTGAAGGGAAGGATGCGACAAAAGTACTACTAACAAATCCTGAAGGAAAGGATGCAACAAAAGTATACTAATAAATCCTGAAGGAAAGGATGGAACAAAAGGACTACTAACAAATCCTGAAGGAAAGGATGCGACAAAAGTACTACTAACAAATCCTGAAGGAAAGGATGCGACAAGAGGACTACTAACAAATCCTGAAGGAAAGGATGTGACAAGAGGACTACTAACACATCCTGAAGGAAAGGATGTGACAGGATTTTCTATTTGATAGCTCTGTAATCAAACAAAATTGAAGGCTATAAAGGTTAAGTCTCATTTTGTATTTTCTGAATAAGCAGTGGATAAAATAGAGAAAACAAGATGTCTGAGTAGAAAAACATGTTACGTGTGCCACACTAAAGAAAATTCAAAGATTTGTAAGTTATTAGAATATCAATTTCTAGCTGAGATATGCTGTACTAATTGCTATAACAAACACAGTTTACTAAAATTGATGGTAAGGCACTAAAAACCTTGTTTTATTTGCAGGAAAGAATTTCAATAATGATGGGGTTAACAATGTTTTCGTGGAATCTGTAGCAATTTGAGAAAAGTTAATTTGAAGAATAGGAGAAAAAATTGATAAATAGACCTCTGTTTCATATTGGACTAATGTTCAGTTGATCATCTATTTTAGACAGCAATCTGTAAGTAAAAATAACTGCTACACAGAACACACGTTACTTTACATATCACAGTTTATACCTGTTAAAGGATTTATTATAGACATACCTGGCATTACAGTTCCCATTGTAAATGGATCTTGGTTCATTAAATATGGATTTGAAGCAAATGCTGTAGCAGAACCAGGAGGTGGAACATTACCCATGTTCTGGTTCTGTGGCTGTTGAGAAGGGACAGGAAATTGTTGTTGGGTCATCATGGGTAAAGACTGCCCCTGTGATGTTGTCTGATTTCTCTGTTGGTATGCGTGGGAAAGTAGATCATTCCTCTGGAACAAACAAAATTATTACATTGATCACTCAGTGTTACAGATAAAATTCTGAGGGCCACTCAGATCTTTGAAATACAAATACAAATAATTCTTTACCATTCTGAATGTAACGACTTCCATGACCTAACTCCTGCCAAAAGTGATTTCTTATTTTATTAAAAAGAACAAACACGTACAACTGTAGCACACTAACAACTATTAACATTAGAGCACACAAGTACAGAATAGTGTCATACAATTATGTAAAAAGAAATGCACATGTCAATCTTATTACACACTCTTATTTAACCCTCTGCATCTCACAAAGTTTTAGTGAGTTGCTTTTAAAGTTTCATTCAACTATTTTCTTTTATTGGTACACCTTATGAATTATTAGATAGCATATGAATATAACTAATAATCCATGTTATAACAGTACATGTTTAACGTTTTTATGTTAATAAGGTAAAATTTTAAAAATTTAGAATTTCCCCAACCATTGTGACAGTTGTTCTCAAGATGCATCTCTCTTCTCTAATTTACTAACCCCACCCACCTCCAATAAATAAAAAAATGGCTGTTCATTACTCATGAAAATATTTTCATCACTCAGATGAAACATAATTTTCATAGCTTTTAATCGTTTCATTATGAGCCATAAAATACACGATCAAACCCATCTTGCCAAGCCCACCAGTCACATTCTATCTTTCAGAAATTGCCTACAATTCTCCCTGCCATTCAATGCTACATTACTCATAACCAATTTATTAAGGGTTAGCAAAATTTTGAAGATACACAAAATGGATTAAAAGTTATAGAAAGGAAATTATAATGAATAAAATAAGTGGTATTACGAGGTTGAACTCAAATGTTACGATCATAAGATAAACTGTATTTCTGTCAAGTTTTGAACTCAAACGTTACGATCATAAGATAAACTGTATTTCTGTCAAATTTTGAACTCAAATGTTACGATCATAAGATAAACTGTATTTCTGTCAAGTTTTGAACTCAAACGTTACGATCATAAGATAAACTGTATTTCTGTCAAGTTTTGAACTCAAACGTTACGATCATAAGATAAACTGTATTTCTGTCAAGTTTTGAACTCAAACGTTACGATCATAAGATAAACTGTATTTCTGTCAAGTTTCGAACTCAAACGTTACAATCATAAGATAAACTGTATTTCTGTCAAGTTTTGAACTCAAACGTGACGATCATAAAAACAAAGTTAAATGCAAGCTGTAACGTACCTGCATGTCATATTCCATTATATTAGAAGATTCAATAGACTGCATTAAGTTTGACGGGTAATCAAATGGTAGCGATCCTATTCCAACATGTTCAAAACCGCCTCCAAGCTCTCCCAAGGAATTTGTCCCTTGATGAATACTAACTGTAGTATGATGGGGGACAAGCTGGTCCACAGTCTGTTTCTGGAGTTTTGTAATGTCGTTAATAGAGTGATGCTGCTCCTCACTGGGGGAGGCTTGACGAGTTCCTGGCGTACGACTGTGTAAGAAAGTTTAAAAGGATCATTACTCATAAAATTATTTTTTTTTACTATTTAGGTTTATGGAAAATTTCTCGAGCCAACCCACTGAGCTATAGAAATAATATTTAAATGATAATAAATAGTTTTAGAGAAGCACAGTGTCATAATGTTTGTATTACATATTTAACAGCTTTATCATGCTACACTGACACCAAGAATCTTAACCAACACAAAAATCTCACAGAAAGCATGCAAGTAATTCATCAAACACATAATACACAGTGTACAAATAAAACCCCTGTAAGGCAACATTTAAAAACACATACAGCGAAATATAACAGCCCACTAGATAGATACATCAAAATACGTATCATGGTTTTACAACAACATTCAAGTATATTAATGTTACCACTTATCCTTACTTAGTTGGACATCACTAACCAAGTCATTACTGGCTCTAATACATATATAAAACCCAGTAATAATAAACTAAACTATGTACTTTGTTCAAGGTTTGCAGTATGTTTTCCTGGAGAAAAATAATCCATCTGGAAAGGATGTTTATTTCCAACATTCTGGTATCTCTTCAATTTTACAATTTTAAAAGTGACAGAAACAAAACACAAGTACAACAAATTATATTTTTGGCATTTCAAAACTTGTATATAATTCAGCTTGTGTACAAACAACTCATTTTGATAAAGAGTATCTACCCATACACATCTGAAGTTAAGTTAGTTTTATTTGTACCTTCAATTACATGAAAACTGTAGATTAGTACTTACTTAAAAGTTTTATCATCGTCCAATCCATTTTGAATGATACCATTTGCATGTAACACCCCACACGCTTCAACATCCTTGTTCTTGGAGTCACCATCGAAATGCTTACTATTCTTCACTTTATCAACTGCATCAGAAGAATTCTGAAGTAATAATAACAATGTTTCTAACAGTCATTAAAGGAAAGTTTTAAAGAAAATCATCAATAATATAAATGATACACGGATTCAAACCCTTACACTAACTTCAAATTACAATTAAAAAGGAAAGTTAAAGTAAAATACCAGTATCACAACAGCCCTAACTACCAACTTAAAACTGTAACATAACACAATTTATATTAAAATTGTAAAATTGTTTTGTTTATCAAACATGTTCTTCTTATCTATCAAATTTTTAAACCCTATTTCCCGAAGTACAATTTTAAACTTTCTGAAAATCAAGGATTATATCCAAACCAACACACAAAGTACTCACCATAGCCATGTGAAGGTGAGCCATTCGAGCATCGAGATCTTTCGTGTTTGGAGACATGCCTAAAACATATTCAACCATCTTCATTTCCAAGCCTCCTGTGTCCGAGGATCGAGGAGATAGGGCAGAATTGGCATCACTGCCAGGATACGAGCCACTTCGTCTCTGCACTATCATAGGCTGTGACACCGCATGGTCTGGGCAATACAGGAAATATTCAGTTTTAAAATTACTACAACTAATAAAATCAAGTATCGGATATTGGAAATAACAAATCATAAATCCGATAAGCCTACACTGGCTTTTCACATGAACCATGAATAACTTCAGCATTGTTTCATGTAATTTAATTAAAGACCAAGTCAAGAAATGCTTCACATGTGAGAAAAGGAACAGATAACACAAATGCACATGAACAGATAACACTAGAAAGATGTTTCAAGTAACAATATTCTGTTTATATCAGAGAAAGTTATTCAGTACAGTATACTGCACACAGTTTTTCACACAAATGTTATCAAAATTAGGAAATTATACATACAGAAATTCGTAATTTAAGTAAAAATATAAATATGCATATTTATGTAGCTTTTAATTACAGATATGATACCTAACACTGACTTGAAAGCACTCCGATATAAAAAAATGTAATACATTTGAGGAAATGGAAACTAACCTTGGTTTAAATGTTGCACAAGAGATGCTCAGATGTAACACAAACAGAACAATTAAGTTTCTGAATTCATTGACTGACTGCAGAACTGATTGGATTTTGGTGAATGACAAACTTGTATTAGTCAATATTACTTGTTTTAGTTTTATTATAACTCTGAAAAATCATTATGTAAAAAGACTGACTTTACGAATGTTACACATCGAAGAACTTGTCACAGTTGTTAAATCTATCCAGAAAGACAACTATATATTTATGTACTAGTTGAAGCTGAAACCAGTTGTACTAATACAAAATTCACACAATCCCAAAATTTGCCACAAGTTTTTTTTAAGTTTCTACAAAAGTTACTCAGTGTTTTGTTTTTTGATGGACTGTCAAAAAACAAACTCAATCAATAAAATATTTTGGTAATGTTGTATGCAATTTGATATAAGATGTATTAAATAACATTTAAATACCAGATAAAAGAGAATATATTTAAATATTTCACTGTCAGTGACTATCATGACGATAATTACTTTATATTTGGTAGTGATGTACTCACCTGTATGTTTATGTATTTTAACATATTTGTATACCTACCAAGGTAATCATACAATATTTAGATATTTTATGATAGTTATTTATTACATTGATACTGTTCACTCCAACAAACAAGTTACAACGACTACAATGCGTCTCTTTCGTACAAACAATATTTTATCCAGTTTATAACTGGTTTTATAAGTCATACATTTAGCTTAACAACAACATGCAACCATGACCTGTAGATTGCCATGCTGACAATAAGACACAAGCCACCATCAACCAGATGAACTATTATTTTACCTAATGAAAAAAGAGCTGGTCTACCTGACGCACTGTTCTGGCCAGTGCTCCAGGCAGCAGATCGCCACTGTTCTGGAACAAAAAACCCTTTTCCATCATCGGCTCTGCTGTCTTCCAAGCTCCACACTGGTAACTTCTTAGATGAAGAGATCTGATTATTAAAATATTGAACAAAAGATACACAGTAGATGTTAAAATACAAACTCACATTCAAGTAATAGCATAGAATGCTACGGAATAAATGAGAAGCAGCTAATTCAAAGCTTTTTCGGGGTTGCCTTATTCACTCTATTAGAGTAAAAGATGTTTAATAACGACCGCGAAAATTATTACAAACAGATAATTCATAAAAAAATTTCTGTAACACGACAAAAAAAAATGTACGTATAAAGGAAAACAAAGATTAATAAATCCAACAGTTTAAAACATTACCTCGAGAGGTGGATGAGACGTCTCTAAAGCTAAGGCTTGAAACTCGTTTTCTATTGCAGTTGCATCATTGGCACGAACCTTAAAAAAAACAAACGGGAGTTAGGTTCAGACAAACACAAATACCCAACATTCCAAGGTGTTTTATTTAAAACAATATTAAATATAAGCTACTTTCTGATCTAATCAACGTAACTTGTTGAAGCACGACATTTTTATTTGGAAGAAAAAACTGAAGAATGTTCTTCATGGATAGAAATTATGAAACAAAATTACATTTGCTCCAGGAAAAGGCAACAGAAAAATTACATTTCATTACTGTTTGTTTAATAACATTGGTCACAAGGGATACAAACAGATTATGCCAATCAGGATAGCCAACCACAAATATGAAACCCTGCAAGCAAAACTAAACGTAAAGCTGAAGGTTTTATTCAATCAAAACAATGAAGATACAAAATTATAAGGAACCCACCTTTGGCTCTTGAGAAAATAAAAGTTTTATTACCATTTTGATTTTAAAGTTTAACCTATCAACTCTCCAAGTTACAAAATAATAAAAATTTGATAAAACTATTTTCACTATTTCAGATTCTAGTTTTGTATTTATTAAATGTTGCCCCTGATAACCTTACACCAGTGATTTACAAACTGTACATCGCAGCAAACTGTTGAGGGTGTCACAAGTTTTACTTTCAACTTTTTTCAGTTCCATGTTAATACTAAGAGGCCGTATATTCATATAGGCTGTGTTATAATCCTGTGGACATTTAGCTAGAGTTTGCTACATATAAAAAATAACATGAAAGTCTGACACTTTACACGTGGCAATTGTACTCTAGTGCTTGGCAATTTTGCTAGGGAGACCAAAAAACTGTCAGGTGTTCTTGGGTTATGGGCAAGAGAAAGGATTCTCAACTGATGACCTGGGATATTCGTTATGCAAACTTTCGGAAGTGTTGCCTGCTACTTATTAACACAATTTATTATTGGTTACAATTATTATTAGAGAATTTAGAAGTCTTCTGGTAAAAGTTTTTGCATAATCGATTTTTTTTTGTAGATTCATGAAAATAATTAGTTCGGATGAACAACCTTGTGTTAATCAAACAATGATAAAATTTGTTTGGTCAGACAGAATAATTAAACTGATCAGGAACACTAATTCTGATAGCTGAATGTTAATTATAATTTAAATTAATTGATTTTTACTTTGCACGATACTAATAAACTACATTAATTGATCAAAGATCTTTTATATGCAAAAACGGCTCTTTTGGGTTCAGAAAATATTTTAAATAGAATATTTAATATATAATATTTTAAATATTTTCTGAACCCAAAAGAGCCGTTTTTGCATATAAAATTCTCAACAAGTGGGTTTCTCGACATCACTGATTGATCAAAGATCTATTTGTAACACAGTAGGTAACTGTGTGGTTCACTATGGTTTATGGGAATCATCTTGGATAAAGATGGACTCTTAACTCTTTAAATAAGTAATTTGTGTTTGACCATGACTATTCATGACTTCTTAATAATTATCACCATAACTTGTGAAACATCAGTTTTCTTAATTTTGTGGGTAATAACATGGTCTGGAATGCCTTTCAAACAAAGAGACAAATTCTGTTGGATGCTGTCAAGATTTACTTGGGTTTACAAAGTTTATTACAAGAAGGGAATTTGTGATGGTTTAAAGGAAGCTTTTAGACACAGGATCAAAGCCCTGATAGCTCAGATGTTACAGAATTTGAGCAGGGTGGTTGACCTTCAGAGTAAGTTGTCTTCCCAGGTGGTGAATGCAGTAAATTTAAGGGAGTTTAATGGAAGGCTTAATAAATATTTGAAAGTAAAGAGCTATCTTTGAAGTGTTTTTTTTTTTTTTAAATTAACTGAATGGTACCAGCCAGAACAAAGTAAAAGGTCACTTTTTGTCCTAAAACTTTATGCTATGTTAAGATAAAGCAATAATCAGTGAACACTAAATTAAATTGTTTTGATTAATAGAATGTAATTAGAAGGCAAGTTGGAAAATGTCAACATACAAAGATTTCTATGTAGTCAAAATATATTGTTGACCTAAAGATTATATAAAACAAATTTCTCAATATTATTCAAATAACCCTCCCCCTTTGTTTTTAGAAATGTTACATGGTACAAGAAAGACTGTAGACTTTCTGTAATTAACACTGATAAAAGGCTGTTTATAACACTATACCAAGATCTGACATAAATGATCGGCCGTTTTCCCATAACAGTAGTAAATTATTCAATGTTTATTTATTAATACTCATCTTTTTGCATCACCTGTACACAATGTACAGATTTCACTGGGTTTATTACTTATCTTTATTATGAATAGTTAACAAAACTGCATATACATAGTCTGGGTAGAAATTATTCTTGGCAAAAATTAACACACACATTCGTAACAGTGATGTCTTCTACAATATTAAAGAAACTACAGCACGTGACACACACATTACATCTATGGGTAAGTTAACCAGTCTGTATGTGAAATAAAATGGTATTACTGATGTGTTGAAATATATTACTGACAATATACATCTTGGCAGATTATCACATCTGAAGAAGTCAAAACTACTACATGGTAATGTAGCATTTGATGCACTTTGCTCTTTATCAGCGCCCCCCAGTGGCACAGTGGTATGTCTGCGGACTTACACACTAAAAACCAGGTTTTGATACTCGTGGTGGGCAGAGCACAGATAGCCCATTGAGTAGCTTTGTGCTTAATTCTAAACAAACAAACAAACTCTTTATCAGCTGTACATAGGAAAATAAAAGGCCATGAAATTCCAAGTTATTCTGTTCAAATACAGATGTTTTGTTTCAAGTCAATAAATCACTGCATTAAAAAGTAACTAATCACACATATAAGTGTTGTATATTTGGATCTAAATAACTGGACATTTTAATTTATGTTAGCAACTACGTCATACATCACAAGACAAAATTATTAATAATTAAATATAAAAAATAGAATTCACATACATTTCATGCAATCACACCTGCAGTGTCCCCTGAAACCCAGCCCCTTGTACATGACAGGACAAAGTAATGAGCTACTCGACTTGGGTAAAGTATGGTGTAACTTTATGCCACAGGGTCACTACAGTAGGCAGGAAGGCTAGCTGGGTCACCCTAAAATGTTTCTGGTTTGTGGAGCAATAATGAAATCGTGCAAGGCCTAGCAAGCCAGTGGTGGAATTTTTTAACTTGCTATAAAACATTCAAGAGAAATGTGTATGGAGAGACTTAAATTGTAGTATGACTAACGCATCTGAAAAATACTAGGAGTAACTCCTGTCCTAGAACATGTAATGGTTTGGGCACCTCACCTATATGCCTCAGAATAAACTACCACAATGAACAAGTTTTTAATTTTAGACTGGTTTGCAAGTTTACACTAAAAAGAACAAATGCTCTCTTACTGTCTGTGCTGAAACAATTCATTATATAAACTTAAATACACGTGGTTTCATATTACAATGCAGCTGTCGATAGCCAACAGTGCTAAATGTTTATTAAAACCCTATTCTAAGTTTACTTGACAAGCAACTTACTTTAGAGAACACTTATACAGTCAACATTTTTGTCTTTCGTGTTTTCATTTATGCGTCAGCCTTTTTATTAAACAGTTAGGTTTTAGAACATGCTATAAGATCGATTACTTAAGCCAATTGTATCGAACTAAATTACTACAAATCTTCACCTTCGGTTAATTCAAAAATTTCAGTATCTTTTCATTTCATATAGTTTAACAAAGTACGAAGGTACGTTTAAGAAAATGCTTAAGGTTAAAGGTGTAAGAAGTGGAAAATTAAAAGGTTTTACAAATACTTAAGTTACACATTTTCAAATCTCTGGAATTTACTTTGAAAAAATTATATGATGCTCAGTGTTAAGTTAAATTCCTACTCAGTAAAAACGAGCTGCCCATGTCTGCCACAATGAAGGTTATCTATGTTAGCCATTCATTATTTAGCAGTGAAAGACTAGAGGGAAGGCAGCCAGTCATGACCATCCACCACCAACTCTTGGGTTATTCCTTTACAAAAGAACAGTGACACTAATGTCACATTATAACATCCCCCACAGCTCAAAGGGTGAGCATATTTGGTAGGTTGGGGGAGTTAAATCAGCAATTCATAAACTGTGAGTGCCCTAATCACCTGGCCATGCCGAGGCAAGCCGCATTTGAACCAATGAATGTTTTCTCTGTTCACTGATTTTCAAGCTATTTTCACAACAGCAGGTAAAGCTAAATAAACACCTTACAAAAATAAAACATCTCTAATTGAATATATAAAATGAAACTTTATGACTGACATTAAGAAATTCTTGTTCTATTTTTTATTGTTACTTCCTCTGTACGTGTGAACAGACAAAAGAAAAGGATATGAACATAGATACAATATTTTGTTTTTTTTGTAACTGATGAACAAGTTACACAACTTAACTAATTATAAAGACAAAAAAAAACAATAGAAATTATGCAATTTTTTCAACCAAAAACTAACTATTATGTAAAAAGCGAGTACAGATTGTATATTATCAAATTTAGGTGTAAAAACAAAAGACAGAGTGAAATAACACGTTAGTTCACACAAGGATAAGAACAGTTTACACCTAATCAACTTGGTTTACTCCGTTCTGATGAAATGGTTCCACTTATTCAAGCAAAACTACAATTCTGATAGCATACTAAGATTAGAACTTGTTTATATATACCTTGCTAAGTTCAAACTGTACTGATTTGGGGTGATAATAAATTTAATGTAAATGGCCTTTTATCGTAATCAATTAATATACTTTTATTTATAGCAAAGTGTGTACCATGAAAACAGCAGGATTCAAAGCAAGACACTGACCCAGGAGAGACGGGTCAATGGTGGGATAAAGACAATAAATACAGCTTTACCCTGACATCTCACCTTGGTTTGAAACAGCAATACTTAACAAGAGATGTGGAAGGAAAAAATATTTAAAAAGGTCTTAACAAAATGACATTATTACCATCAATCTATATGTAACTTAGTACAGAAATATACATTATGAATGATAATTGACAGTGATTTATTTATCATAAAAAACTGAGATCTGGGTGGAATACAAACCCACGATGAACATTTGGGATACCTTCTGAGCCTTACTTAAAAAATGATGGTCCTTTTGTTTCTGAGATTGTTCACAGCATCGCAGTAAACAGTTCTAATGATGCAAAGCATAGCCCACAGTTTAATTATTCAATTAGAACACAATATACCTTTCTCATCAACATTCTAATACTAATACTGGTTAGAACACATATCTATTCAACATCTCTAGGCCTTAATGTAACATTTTTCATGTACCCACACCTAACAGTAACAAACCACATTTACTGAAGCAATTTGGTTGTTTTTGGGTGTGAGAGTACGAGATCCATCAGCTCCATGTATCGTACAATTAAGTATATAATATTTACTAAATAATTAGAATATGGATTATGTCACTTTGCTATTTAATTTATTAATATATCACACAATGCAATAAATTATTTTTGTAGATTAGTAACTTGGGTTGTATTACATGAGCAAAAAACATCACTGAAGGCAGCATGCAAATTAAATGAAATAATCCATTTTTTTTACCTGTGAACTATATTAGGGCTAGTAAAAAAACGTTAATTATTAATCAACCAATTATTTTCTCTAGTACTACTGTTATAACTTACACAATGTTTCATAATATTAATTATACTTTATGTGATAAATATTATATTAGTATTTATTTAACCCCAGCTACAGATAAAGTTTCTCACACAAAGTTTCGTCAATGGTAATAGTTTTAAATTTCAATCAGTTCTTTTACTCATCTGGAATTCGTAGCCTAAAATGAACATGTAGGATAAAAAGCCTTAATAGTAATGGTACAAAGAACTAAGAGGCGAGACAGTAATTTCACTTTTATCTTAATGGTAGTAACAATACCGACTAATTAACATTTATAAATTTTGTTCTTACCTCTAATACACTGTCATCTCCAAGAGCCCACCTTGACTGTTTATTGAAATTTTGAAAAGTGGGATCTGTCTGAGATCGCTGAAAAAAATATCCAACCATTGCATCGTCTTGAGAACGAGTTGCTCCTTGTCGTACAGAAGGCGCGTTGTTCATTTCAGCCTGGCCGTTCGGGATCATAGTGTTGGGTGGGTCTTCCCAAGCCAAGTCATTCATACTACGGCATGGTGAAAGCAAAAGTAAGGTGTTAAATAAAGGAGGATACGCCTTTGTCGAAAAACAAACATGAAATTATCAATTCAATATAACATATTAACTTTATCACATTATGTATAAATACCACTAAGAAGGCGAGTACCTAAACTTTAAGTGTAGCTAAGTTACTTGGCTTACACTTAATTGCTAGGCCTTACAGAACAGTTACTCTAACCTTACAATTGTTAGCTGGTGCCGAACTCGCTTTGCAGTTAGCTTTTCCGGTAATAACGCACACAATGGCGCCAGTAGTCGAGTCTCGTAAAAAAATAGTATTTTGTTACATATAAATACAACAACATAAAACTGATGCAAGTAAAACGAAACCAACAATATTTCATTTACATCGATGAATAAATCATGAAACAAGATTAAAAATTACCGTGATGAGAAAGATATGAAATTCTTATCTCTATTCCGTCACAACATGGCGCGGATCGTCTCAAAAATACTGTGGCATCATGGGTACCATGTGCTCTTTTACCACTCTTCCAATGACATTGTTTTCTCAAATGGCTACCGCCATTGAAGCGAAAACCCACGCCCATTGTTATAATAAAAAAAACGCAAGTAGCAAAGAAATCAAAATGGCTGAAAGTTATATATTAATTTTCACCCATAACATATATATATATATATAGATGTATTTATTGTTTAATTTGTGATTAAATTACAACTGCCTAATCATCAACTATAGTTAACACAAACAAAATTTAATTTATAAATAAGGTAGTGATGATTGGTGCACATATACGTAAAACTCAGTAGGAATGAAATAGTGAATTCATATGTCTCACTTGAATGATTAAAATAATGTAATAGAAATTAACACATACATATATAACAAAAATTACAGACTGCAATAAATAAATAAGGCAGTGAAAGTTAATGCAGACATACGTCGAACTAAGTCTAATTAAAATAACATAATGAAAATTAATAAAAATACCTAAAAATCAATTTCCATTATAACAAGTAAAGAACATGATGAAAATTATTCGTAACAGGGTGTGAAATCTATGAGGTTATAGATAATCTATTACAACAGCCTTGTCTATTTATTTGTTTAATTTAACAAAACCTTCTCGAAGGTCATATACATTAGGCTTCCTAATTTGAAAGTGATAGATAAAATCAAAGACAGCGACTCAACAGCACCAAACGCCAACTCTTTGACAACTCTAGCCAAATAGTTGAATCGACTGTAATTTTATAAAGTTCAAAAGGAGTAAACATATTTTGTGACGTATTTCGATCTCGAGACTCTAACCACAAGGTTAAGTCAGACCTGTGTTTTAAGATGTTGACTTATTCTTCTCAAATTTTGAGATACTGATATTTGATTCATTCACAAATAATACTTGATATGTTATCCACATAAACGCAGCCATTATGAAATTACCCAAATTATATTTGTCGATTAGATTTCTTTTACAAGAACCAACTAAATCACATAATCTTTTCACTATAGTTATGGAATACTGTCACAGCACATTGGCAGTGGGCAATTCAGGGGTCATGGCGTCATCTTTCATTCCGAAATCACTAATAACAAATTATGTTCCTTCACATTTAACTTGGAAAAACTGTTACGTGAAATTCACCCCAAATCGGTAGTACATAAAACTGATGGACTGATTATAAATAAATTTTAGCTTTCAACTGAAATTATATAGACTTGATATGAAGTTATACATTTCCATTTACTTGGTTTTTAATATTTGCACAGTCATACAAGGGTTTACTGTGCAAAGCCACCACTAATCCCCCCAGTGGCTCAGCGGTATGTCTGCGGACTTACACGCTAAAATCCGGGTTTCGATACCCGTGGTGAGCAGAGCACAGATAGCCCATTGTGTAGCTTTGTGCTTAATTCTAAACAATCAACCAACCACCACTAATTTTCAATTTATATATTACAGAAGATCGTTTGTTTGTTTTCCGAATTTCGCGCAAAGCAACTCGAGGGCTACCCAGGTTATCAGTCCCTAATTTAGCAGTGTCATACTAGAGGGAAAGCGGCTAGTCATCACCGTTCACCGCCAACTCTTGAGCTACTCTTTTACCAATGAATAGTGGGATTGATTGAATTATAATAATGCCCCCACGGTTGAAAGAGCGAGCATGTTTGGTGCGACGGGAATTCGAAACCGCGACCCTCGGATTACGAATCGAACACCTTGACCCACCTGGCCATGCCGGGCCCATTACAGAAGAAAGCCAGCTATTCAACAGCTGCAACTTCAAAGTTTTTGAATACTATCTTTTGATTGGATTGAGTGGTTTTACCGTTACTTTTATAGCGCATACAAGGCCTTAAAGTACAAAGCGCAGATTTTAGGGCAGCGAGATTTTGAACGATAAACATTGGATTCACAATTTGGGAACATTAACAAATAGGCCATGCCTGATTATATGTATTTCTAAAATTGGTCGCTATGAAAGTGGCTTCAACTGGTTATATTTATTGTTATCGGTTTTGTAGTTGAATTAGTTTATTGCTTGGAACACGTATTCTGCCTCTGGGCATATTCTGAAGTTCTCGTGAAGAATGGATTTAGATGGTATTTTTACACAAAAGGGTATTCATATCTCGTGTAAAATAATTAATTATATCACGCCCGGGATGGCCAGGGGGTCTAGGGCTCTCGGCTCCTAATCTGAGGTCGAGGGTTCGAATCTCCCTCACAGTCAATCCCCCTATTCGTTGGTAAAAGAGTAGCCCAAGAGGTGGTTGGCAGTGGGTAGTGATGACTTGCTGCCTTCTCTCTAGTCTTATACTGCTAAATTAGGGACGGCTAGCGCGGATAGACCTCGTGTAGCTTTGGGCGAAATTAAAAATCTCAAAGTACTGATACCATGTTTAGTAAATACATTCGACCTCACTATAGTGGTTCTTTGGGTCGGCTTGTTATGACCAAGTAGTTAAGTCACTCGACTCGTAATCCGGGAGTTACGCGTTCGAATTCCCGCCCCACCAAACATACTCGCTTTTTCAGCCGTGAGGGGGTTATAAGTTATAGGCAATCCCACTATTGGTTGGTGAAAAAGTAGACCAAGAGTTGGAGATGGGTGGTGATGACTAGCTGCCTTTTCTCTAGTCTTACATTACTAAATTAGGAACGGCTAATGTAAGTAGCCCTCGTGTAGCGCTGCGCGAAATTCAAAACAAAACAAACCAATGTTCATAACATAAAAGTTACAGCAAGTGATCATAAAGGAGAATAGATTGCAAAATAATTGGCATCTGTCACGATACAACGTATAACAATAACCTAATCGTTGATGTTTCAGCTTAATTGAAAACAAAAACTGAATTAACCGATTATTTTTGCAAAACAGATGCTATTTTCAGTGCGAACCAAACATAGGCCCCAGCTAGTACACGATAAGTCTGTTGATTTACAATGCTAAAATCAGGAGTTTGATTCCGCTTGGTGGGTATCAGCAGATAGCCCGATGTTGCTTTGCTATAAAGAAACACACACAAACAGTAAAAATAGTGAAGATTTATATTAGACATGCGCATTTCTTTGCCTCGTAGGGGGCGCGTACTAGTGGCTGGGGGGTATTTTGATGGGAGAATCCGAAAATAATGACAGACGAAAGAAGAGTTTCAGACGGCAATAACCTTGAAAAACTAGCATTCACCTTTCAAACCTTATTCCTACATTTATGAAATCCTTGCAAGAGCTTTCTCATTAAAAAAAACTCTTAACAATAGGTTGGATTTTTCTGTTATCACGTGTGAAAATTGTTTTAATGGGAAAGGAGTCGCAAAGGAAATTTTCCTGAAGTAAATAGAGCAGCTGTTTAAAGTTTGCATGACACAGTGATGAACGAATACAAATATGATTTTCTTTTTAATCTCGCACAAAGCTACTCGAGGGCTATCTGTGCTAGCCGTCCCTAATTTAGCAATGTAAGACTAGGGGAAAGGCAGCTAGTCATCACCACCCACCTCCAACTCTTGGGCTACTCTTTTACCAACGAATAGTGGGATTGACCGTCACATTATACGCCCCCACGGGTGGGAGGGCGAGCATGTTTGGCGCGACCGGGATGGGAACCCGCGACGAGTTGCACGCATTTCAAAAAAACAAATAAACAACCACATTCACAAACTAGCGATGTTACAAAGACACACACCAGCTATCCTATCCTCCTCTCTCCAAGATTTATAATGATATAGTTTTGGGTTTCGTTCTTACAGGTGACAAAACACACAAAAAGCCACTGTAGAGCTTTGTGTTTACATAGGCTTATCACGATTCTTGTTTATATAGCTGTGAGATGAAATGTTTTGTTCGTTGCTTCGTTCAAAACTACACAGTGGGTTATTTGTTGTGTAACGAAACCTGGGTTTTAGCGCTGTTATCCTTCAGACTGACCACTGAGAGGAGGTCAAGATGAAATGAAGCTGTTATATTATAATATCATGTTTAGAGACAACAGAGGACTTGTTGGTCCATCTCGACTGCCCTATCCTCTAAGCTAAGCTAAACTATTAAATATATAATTACAACAAACAACACCAGCCCTTATCGTTCATACATCTATCAATCTTTCTTTTAAATTCACTCACATATACCTCATCCACACCATTCAAAAGGAATCCATTCCGTACACCCACCACTCTGTTTGAAAAATTAAATTGTTTTAGCTGAAGAAGCCTTTCACGTTGTCTAAATCTTTATATGTGCCCCCTAGTTCTATAATTCTCGCTGTGAAGCGTGCAAAATCTTGATGCACAAACACCAGCAGTTCCTTTTATAATCTTAAACATTTCATTCCAGTTCCCTCTAAACGCCCCCCCGCGAGTACAGTGGTATGTCTACGGATTTACAACGCTAAAATCAGAGGTTCGATTCCCCTCGGTGGGCTCAGCAGATAGTCCGATGTGGCTTTGCCATAACAAAATCACACTCCCTCTAAATCTTACTTTTTTTTCAAGAGAAAACAATTTTAAAGACCTTAATCTCTCCACATGTAACGATCCCTTTATCCCAGGTATTGTCCCCGGCATGGCCTAGTGTGTTAAGGTGTGCGCTTCGTAATCTGAGGATCGCGGGTTTGCGCCCGATTCGCGCAAAACATGCTCGCCCTCCCATCCGTGGGGGCGTTATAACGTTTCGGTCAATCCCACTATTCGTTGGTAAAAGAGTAGCCCAAGAGTTGGCGGTGGGTGGTGATGACTAGCTGCCTTCCTTGTAGTCTTACACTTCTAAATTAGGGACGGCTGGCACAGATAGCCCTCGAGTAGCTTTGTGCGAAATTCCAAAACAAACAAACAATCCAAGGTATCATTTTTGTAACCCTCCTCTGAGCCCCTTCCAACAATTAATTGTCTTTCCTAAGTTAAGGAGCCCAAGTCTGAATACAGTACTTCAAATATAGCCCAACAATGAAATTATAATCAATGTGTTTTGTTATAGCTAAGTCACATCGGACTATCTGCTGAGACAATTGAAATTATAATCTCAATTAATATAAATTATACAACAACACAAGTTTTTAGTAAGAGAGATTCACCTAGAAATTCTTATTACGGATATTTTCAGATATTTGTGATAAAAATTTAGAAACCTTGGAAGGTTTTATTGGATTATTTTAATTATGGCAAATACAGCGTAGGTTTAAGAACTTCTAACTGTCACTTCTGTGTATTACTCCAGCTTTCTTTAATCCTCTAAAGGCCTCAGGGAATTAATGTCAATAACAATTATTTTTAAAATAATGTTTGCTATTAATTTATCTTTTTTTGTATAGTACTGTAATTGTTTAATTAGAAATAATGCAAAACTTATAGCCTTTATATTTAAATTTGTTGATTTATAGCATTGTTAATGATGTTAGATTTGGTCTGGCATGGCCATATGGATGAGGCACTCGAATCGTAATCTGAAGATCGCGAGTTTGAATCCCCGTCACACCAAACATGCTCGCCATTTCAGCCATGGGGGCGTTATAATGTGACGGTTGATCCCATTATACGTTTGTAAAAGAGTAGCTTAAAAGTTGGCGGTGATGACTAGTTCGCTGCCTTCCCTCTAGTCTTACAATGCTAAATTAGAAACGGCTAGTGTGTAGATGTGCCTGGCACATGAGTACGCAGACCCACTCGAATACTGTTTTGTGTGTTTCTCTTTTTGGATTTTGCGCAAAGCTGCACGAGGGCTATTTGCGCTAGCCGTCCCTAATTTAGCTGTGTAAGACTACAGGGAAGGAAGCTAGTCATCACCGCTTGCCGCCAACATTTGGGCTACTCCTTTACCAACGAATAGTGGGATTGATCGTAACATTATCACACTTTCACGGTTGTTTGGTGTGACGTGGATTTGACCCAGCGACCATCGGATTACGAGTCGAGTGCCTTAACCACCTTGCCATGCAGGGTCCCACTCGAGTACGAAAGACTTCTGAAAGTGGGGGAAGGTATGGTATCTCAAGTTTAGCTATCAACACGTGTTTGTACAAGTTTTGCTATTATTGTTCTTGTAAATGGTGTAATTTTTGAAATTTAAACTGTAATGTGTTTTTTATATTAAAAGTGGTATTATTTTTCAAAAAATAACATTTTTTCATAGCTCCATTTTTAGTACTGTTTAGAAATTACATTAATAAGGATATGATCAAAGTTTTATGTACAGTCCTAATGCAATTCGTGCACTTTTTGTGAGGGGAGTACTTTTGTCTAAAATCGTGTTCTTCGATAAAGAAATGTATTTTTGTTTGTAGTAAAGGTCGATAGATGGCAGCAAATTGAATTTATTATTTCGGTCACGTTCATCGATACACGCACATACGCCACGTTCGTTAGAGTAATACACACACACACGCACAGGCCTTACTTAAGCATTTATATTTTTCAGTGATTCGTATAAATATCATTAACATAATTTTGCCGCCTTTTGGAGAAAAGATTTAATTAGATTATATATTTTAATGTGTTTTATACAAGACGATGATATAGATCTGTGATAGATTGTTTCATCAAGATGATAAAATGTTTGGCAAAAAAGAAAACAAAAACGTTTGATGGTTAAAACAGTTTATTTTAGTTTCTGTTTCCAATAATAATAATAACAGTAAGATTTGTAATAGAATAAAGAAGAACGTATTTATCAAATTAATTATACAACATAATTATCTTTATAATCTAATATTTTTAATTTAAATAACAACAACAAAATTATATATTTTATGAAAGTTCAAAAGTCATTACTAGATGGCACTACTTTGATAATATCTGTAATTTTAACTGCACTGCAGTGATGACCAGCTGCCTTCCCTCTAGTCTTACAGTGCTAAATTAGGGACGGCTAGCATAGATAGCCCTCGAGTAGCTTTGTGAGAAATTCCAAAACAAACAAACAAACATTATTATATTTTTCATTTCTCTTTATTAATTCTATTAATAAAAACCGTAAATAAAAGTGCAGTCACGTTACATTTCTCTCTCTGAGCAGGCTGGAGCGGATGACGAAACTGAGAACGAAGTCCCGTGAACATTTCTGTTGAAGAAAAACTTATAATTAGGTTCCTTAATTGTTTCTATACACGCCTTTAATGATTACTATTAATAAAGATAAAAAGGCGTAATATAAATACAATGTATAGTTTAGTAGCTTATGGTAACATGCATCTGGGTCATTGTCGTGAAAACATGTAATTTTAATTGCGTTTTTCTCTTGATTTTTAGATCAAGAACACACGATGGGCTATTTCTACTCTGGCTGCCGCGGGGATTCTAACCCTGGATTTTAATATTGTAAGTTAGTAAACCCCTGATAATTAGCGGGGATATTTTACTTTAAAATGTACACCTACCTTTACGCCAGTGTGTACATATGTAATATTCATTCACTAACATATTTTTATAAGTTTAGCATGTGTTGGGACAGCGGCATGCCTAACAGCTTATAACATTAAAAATCGAGGAAGTTTGATTTATTGTGGTGCTCATGGAAGATAACCCAACGTGCCTTCACTCTAAAAAAACATCATAAATTTAATATAGTAAACGAATTTGTCTTCAGAAGTGTTTTGTATAATGCTAGCTGTAAGTTATTTTATGTTTTTTAAATTTTATGTCATTGTTTATTTCAAAAGTCTTCTTTTTATTGTGTTAAATATTACAGAATTAATTTCAGTACAACCTGCAGTTTTCTGTCGTATTTTTATTTATTATTCTTGTTATTTTTGCAATTTTCACGTTAATTTTCAAACACTGATAGATGGCGCTGCATAACATCAATTACTGTTAAAAATTGTTTATTCATGCACTTAGTAAACAAACGTAAGAAAAAGTGACAAACAAAATTCCTGGATTTATACAGTAGAAAAACCTTTTTTACTTTCTTCATCCAAATTTCATGTTTTTATTTTGTATCTATACAAAAATAATTGTTGTCGTCCTTTCGAGCTGGACGCTGCACAACGCCGACGGCGCGTAATTCTTCTTTCGTCAGCGTTTTAATGGATCTGCCGGTCATTGTGGCTGGATAATCACACTGAAGTGGAACCCGGTCAGCGTTGTCATAAATCATTTTTCGACCAACAATCCATACCAGGTTTATGTCACATATTATACTGTTATCTAGTTATAAACCAGAAATACAAAACACATTAAAAGTGTAATAATCAAATTAACACAAGAACGAATGACATTTCACTTTAAAAAAGCCAAGCATTAAAAATGTACTTAGGCTAAGACTTATGGGTACATTTATTTGGGAATAATTCAGCCACTTATGTTAATTTCGAACTATAATTCAAAACTGAAACAAACATACATTAAAGATAATGTGGTTTAAAACACAGTAACCGTAACTTGGAATTTAACAACGAAATAAATACCAATCAGTGATGTCGAGAAACCCACTTCTTGAGAATTTTATTTGCAAAAACGGCTCGTTTGGGTTGAGAAAATATTTTAAATAGAAGAGCGAACAACGTTTCGACCTTCTTCGGTTTTAAAATATTTTCTCAACCCAAACGAGCCGTTTTTGCATATAAAAAAAAAAGAAATACCATTTTCACACAGTACGCCAAAAGAACGTGTAATTTTTATGATGATTGAATTTTTTATTACGGTGAAAAAAAGGACAGAAAATATAGTTAGCATATTACAGTCTTTGGAGCTTTAAACTATATCTGACCCCTGAAATGCATATGCTTATATTTATATTGATTTCAAAAGAAACCTTTAATAAAAACCCTAAGAATAATAATTACAACAGAGACAACTGCTATATAAAAAGTAGGCTATGGTTACTATCTTATCAATTTTCAAAATTTGTAGTGCATGCAAGAAGGATTGTTTGTTTTTTAATTTCGCGCAAAGCTACACGAGGGCTATCTGCGCTAGCCGTCCCTGATTTAGCAATGTAAGAGTGGAGGGAAGGCAGCTAGTCATCATCACCCACCGCAAACTCTTTGGCTACTCTTTTAGCAACGAAAAGTGGGATTGACCGTCACATTATGACGCCCCCCAGAAACTATCTGTACATTCTAAATAATAATAAGATAACTTTATTTTAACTGACGTTTCGCCTTTGTGGCTTTTTTAGGGCTGGTACATAAAACTAGCTGACATAAAAATTGTTATTATATGGAGAAAAAGTCGTTTATTTTCTATCATAAACTTTCATTAATATACATTACACTCGTATTATTAACTTATTGGACTAGCCTTACAACACAAGGTTGACAAACGTTCCAAAAATTTGTCAAGTAAGATTTACGTGGACAGAAAGTTTGGATTTTATCACTTATTTTGTGTATGAAAGTTGTAGCTGTAATAATCTTTATTGCATGCGGATAAGGATTCTGCTTTTATGTTTTTGTTTGATAATACGCGAAATAGATATTAAATTTTTTTTCCATTGCAGACAAATTACGATAACGAGAAAGAACGAGTTTATCGCTCACGTTAAGCCTAATTCTGATAACACGGCAAGCAAAGATTTTATTACGTTGTTAAGCCTGTTACTACTAAAACGTTTTGATGTGATTTATACGTTATTTTATCATACATCAGAGCCAAATTTTCAGTTCAATTCAGTAATAACAGTCAGTTTTGCTTCTTCTTGTCAACCTTCGTCTATAATGCTGAGGTTTCTTTCCAACAACTATCTGTAACCTGAAAGTTAGTTTCAAAAAGACTTTCTTGCTTGCCTGTTTCTGGAGTTTACGCAAAATTACACGAGAACTATGGCGCTACCCTAACCCTAATTTTGAAGGAAAAGACTAGAGGGAAGGCAGGTAGTCAACACCACTCAGTGACAGTTCTTGTGCTACTCTTTAAACAACAAAATGTGGATTGTGCGTTACATTATAACGCCCTAACGGCTAAAAAGGTGAGAATGTTAGGTGTTGGGATTCGAACTCGAGACCCGCAGATAAGATATATTTTTTCAATATATATATATAAAAGCTTTAAAATGTTATTAACATATTACAAAAAAGAAACATAAGCCTTATTTACTACGAGAGTAAAGATGTACGTAATAATTCACAGTATAATTCATATCTACATTTATTTCAATTTTGAGCTTCTACAAGAAATGTTGAAGAAACGACTTGAATTTTAAACACAGGAAAAATGAAAAACTGTGCACCTCTCTTAAAGAACAATAAATGATTTATTAAAAATGAAGTTCAACAGAGTTTGGGTAAGTCTGAACCGGTTTACTCTTAAAACAAACAACAACCGGTACCTAAATGTATGCCCGGCATGGCCAGGTGGGTTAAGGCGTTCGACTCGTAATCTGAGGGTTCGAATTCCCGTCGCACCAAAACAGGCTCGCTCTTTCAGCCACGGGGGTTTTAAAATGTGACAGTCAACCCCACAATTCGTTGGTAAAAGAGTAGCCCAAGAGTTGGCGGTGGGTGGTGATGACTAGCTGCCTTCCCTCTAGTCTTACACTGCCAAATTAGGGACGGCTAGCGCAGATAGCCCTCGAGTAGCTTTGCGCGAAATTCAAAAAAAGAAAGTAATAACCATGTGGAAGGGGGAGGACCTATATTCATGTGTTTACCTGAAGTTTAGCATGGCCATATGAGGATTACTTTAAAATAAATATTTCAGAACTGATATCCGTTCAGGAGACTCTCTGGATTTCTTGCACGACTTTACTTGACACCGCGTAAATAGTTATTAAAAACAGTTTGTTTTGGGGTACGTGATATTTGTAGTGAATTTTTACTTGTAGTCGACTGGTTGTAGAACATTATATATGAATTAAAATAAAATAAAATAAAAACACACCTTTCAGCACAAGGCGTTCCAGTTGGTCCCACAAACCGCCAAACACGTCTTCATATATGTATGCTATATCATTACTTTCTAAGTATATTTCCTTCAAGGCAGGTAGGTTTGTAAAGGTGTCCGCTTCTATAATGGATATCATGTTCCGGCTGAAAAAAAAGTGAATAATAAAAAATTAATTACGTTTTGTAAAAACACATCACACCACAATAATTATCAAATCAACTAACTGCTTGGTTCGTATTAATCAAGTACAAAGCTACATGATGCTCTGTCCACCTGGTTTTGCCCCCTAGTGGCTCAGCGGTATGTCTGCGGACTTGCACGCTAAAATTCGGGTTTCGATACCCGTGGTGGGCAGAGCACAGATAGCCCATTGTGTAGCTTTGTGCTTAATTCAAAACAACAACAACCACCTGGTTTTTAGCTTTTCAAGTCCACAGACATGCCGCTGTGTCACTGACGTAATAATATACTGACGCAGTGTATTAAAATAATTAATAATAAAACATTACTAGATATTTATGAAGCGAATTCACGAAATAAATATAATAAAAATTTATTATGAAAAATCCGTGTTTTGTTTTAATCGCCTGGTGAACAAATCGTTAACTATTAGACACACTTACTGAAATAACTAATTTTTTTTATTACTGTTGCCTGCTAATATGTATATAAAAGCTGTTTTGTAACCATAGGTTTATTTCATAACTGTATAGGTGGTTTAGATTGGAAAATGTTTCGTAATTTATTTCGAAAAATTAGACAATAACTGTTTATTAGTATAATAACAAACACATTTAAAATTACATGTAAAAGGCATAAGTTTATTTAATAAATGAAAAAGATAAGTTATAACAAGAGCGATCTTACCTCAACTCTATTTTCTTTAGGTTGGGGGCACTTTTCGGAAGGGTTGCTCTCCTTAACGTATGCAGTCGATTCCCCATTAGATCGAGAATTTCAAGATTCTGATAAGCATCTAAAGCACCTGGTCTCACATCTGTAATACAACACGTGCTAAACTGAAACCAGGTCACTGGTGAACTCGTCACATACGACAACCCCGTTTCGACCTTGAGAGTATTGTGACATCTGTTGATCAGAAGTCTCTTCATCTTAGTTAGTGGAGAAAGATGTTTCCAGTTCCAATTCTTCACCGACTTCATCGGAGAAAATATCACAAGTTCTGTTAGTGAGTCTTGGAGGCCATTGAAAGGGGAAACGTTTGAATCTTTGGGTCCAATGTCATTTAGGACAGAACTAAGGATCTCAACCCGGTTAATTATCGTCCCGTTAAAGAGGCCACCTGGGAGCGAGTTCAGGTTTGATTTGACTATTTTGAAGTACGCAATTTCATAACCTTTAAGCCCTTGTACAGCCCTAGTAAGAATTTCTTCTGAATCAATTCTGGCGCATTCTACGAGGACGGTACCTTTTCCCGAAACCGTACATGTGCATGGGGCGACATCTTCTGTTGCAGGACAACTCTGAGAGGTCACGAACGCAGTCAACGTACAAAAAGTGACCAAAATGACGAATCTGGCCATCTCTGTCATTTATGGAAATGATGTAGAGTGATGAAAAATAATTTGAGGCTAGACAAAAACAAACATATTATGTTCGCGGTCTGGTTCCTGTTTCATATTATTCAATGCTAATTACAAAGTTAGTGTATAACAGTTAAATAATGTGCAAACTAACTTTTATTTAAAATTCCCTGGTTTCTAGAGTATATAAATTACACATCATAAACACAATAAAAATATATATTTTCGGTTGACAGAGTGGTAAATTAAAGCAGTTATTTTTGTCTTTATATTATGTACTTCAAACGAGTCAATTATGATAAACAAGTTATCTTGCAAGATTAGTATTCATATGCATGAATTAATTGTGACGATCTATTATATCTGAATGCCTCTTTTATATTTTCCCTCCGCTAGTACAGCGATAAGTCTCCGGATTTACAACACTAAAATCAGGGGTTCGATTCCCCTCGGTGGGCTGAGCAGATAGCCCGATGTGGCTTTGCTATAAGAAAAAACATAAAAATTCTTTTATATTTTTATTTATTTGTTTGTTTTCGAATTTTGCGTAAAGCTAAACGAGGTCTGTGCTCCGCCAGCTATCTCTCATTCAGCACCGTAAGACTTAGGGACAGGTACCTGGTAATCACCACATACCGCCAGCTGTCGGGCTAGTCTTTTACCAGTGGATAGGCCGCCAAAATATAACACCTTCACGGTTAAAAGGGCGAGGATGTTTGATGAGAGGGGGATTCGAACCTCTGACCCTCAGCCTACGAGTCAAGGGCCTTAACCACCCGGCCAAGCTGAAACATGTTTCTTTTTATACAAGCAAGTAATATTATCAGATTGATAACACTTCCGTCACCATAACTTGGTAAAACTAAATGACTCGATCGAATGACTTGTTTGAACTATAGCCCCTTCTTTACTAAAAGGTCCGGCATGGCCAGGCGGTTAAGGCACTCGATCGTAATCTGAGGGTTGCGGGTTTGAATCCCCATCACACCAAACGTGTTAGCCCTTTCAGCAATGGGGATATTATAATGTTGGTAAAAGAGTAGCCCAAGTGTTGGCGGTGGGTGGTGATGACTTGCTGCCTTCCCTCTAGTCTCACACCGCAAAATTAGGGATGGCTAGCGCTGATAGCCCTCGAGTAGCTTTGCGCGAAATTCCAAACAAACAAACAAATAAATATTTAATAATGACTTTTATCACAATAGAAAAAATACTTATGAAAATACAATTATGAAATCTCGCTCAAGCTTAAAAATTTTATTTGCATAATTTATGAAGTAGAATTTTTTCTTTTATATGCAAAAAACGGCTCTTTTGGGCTCAGAAAACACTTCTATTTGAAGTGTTTTCTGAGCCCAAAAGAGCCGTTTTTTGCATATAAAATTCTCAACAAGTGGGTTTCTCGACATCACTGAGAATTTTTTCTTATTTAAAGACGACGCCCGTCTTTCAATTGCACTCGTTTGATTTCTCACCAGGATAATGTTACTTGTCTCAAAAGTAAAATCCACCAAATCAAGTACTCTGATGTCAGTTTATGATGTTCTTTCCACACTAATATTTTTTAAAAATAAATTTAAATTACTATTATGTTATAATACTGCTATTCGCTGGAAGAACACGTAATTGTTAACGGGTTTTCAACAATAATTTTTGTACGTTTTCCAGTTGAAAAGTTTGACATTTGCAACGAAGATTCATATTAAAATTTCTGCAAGCTGTGATCATAGGCCTACTATTTATATTGAATAGTAATTCCTAAGCCTATTATTTTATACTGAATAGTAAAGTGTTTGAAGACGCTACATTTTAAAAAAATGAAATAGATCTATTCTAGTTGTCAAAATAGCGCCAAATAATTTCTAAAGCAGACGGAGTTTCCAATTTTCAACAGATCAGATTTGTTTAGCGTATAATTACGTTTTAACAGTGAATTGTCTTTCACGTAGAAGGTTATATTAAGCCTCTTATAAAATAGAATCAAACCTCTCTCTTTCCAAACACTGGTGCGTGGCCCTCTGGAGGTTCGTAGTAATACATCAAATTTATAAAATTACCGAAACTGTAACGAGTAAAAGAAAATGCCGAGACATTATAAAAGTAATATAACATTATATATTAATCCCAAATTAATAACTGTAATAAACACAAATTAAATTATGTAAGTTCGTTGTGGACCTGGAACCGTTGACTGTCGTTGTAGAAAACAATACATTTAATTTACAGTTGGATTGACGCATATAAAACCGAAGTACAGAGATAAGAAAATGTAGAACTGTATTTTTGTCAGACATTCACAAAACTGTTTCAGTAAACCAGTATTATCCTTCACATTTAAGGTAAATCGTAAGAGTTTTTTTTTCATATTTAAATCTTTCATTGTTTTTCAAGCTATGTATACGATACACAAGCTTCGCCAGTTAAAGATTATTTTTAACTGGAGGTGGTTCGCCGTTACAGTTGACAAAGATTGGGAGCCGCCGAACGAGAGTATAGTTTTAAAAACTTATTTTTTTATATTTAGTGTTTTGAAATTTAGTTAAAAATTCTGATGTGCATAGTGCAAGTCTTCACGTCAGAGGAATAGCGTCTGTTTAATGGTTGAAGTAAAAACGACTTTTACAGAGAAGTCGTTCAAAACACGACAGAACTATATTTGTGCAACTTGAAGACGACCTTTAAAGACAAATCGTTTTCCTGAAAACGATTTTAATTTTTGTCCAGTCACAAAGGAAATCGATGCGAGTTTCAAACAGGCAGTACATCTTTATGTGACAAATACACAATATCTGGCTTAGCCAAACTGACTTTATGGTTTGTTTGTTTTTGAATTTTGCACAAAGCTACTCGAGGGCTATCTGCGCTAGCCGTCCCTAATTTAGCAGTGTAAGACTAGAGGGAGGCAGCAAGTCATCACTACCCACCGCCAATTCTTGGGCTACTTTTTTCCAACGAATAGTGGGATTGACCGTCACATTATAACACCCTCACGGCTGAAAGGGCGAGCATGTTTAGCGCGACAGGGATGCGAACCCGCGATCCTCAGATTACGAGTTGCACGTCTTAACACGATTGGCCATGCCGGGCCACTAACTTAAATGTCCCGAGTCATGTACTATATTACATTTTAATAAGTGGTACAAAGTCACTCGACACTGTTTGGAAACATTCATACATACTGTGTGTTCTTGCAAAATTCACAGAACGAAGATATTTTATTTATTCTAGGACGATTCCTGACCTTTAACTAGTTAATTATTTTTCACCATTTAATATGTTTTACTTTGTAAAATAATCAACTCACCAAACTATCAAAAACAAATCAACACAACCGTAACAAACGATTATTTTTTACAGTTAAAACATTTCAATTGACGTTAGTGTTTGAGCATGGATTGAAAGGCAGTCAGAGAAATAGATGTGCTTTCTTCAATCCACAAAATGCCCTTGTTTTTATAATAGTTTTAAGTAATCGATTGGTCGCCATCTTTGATTGACCATGATAAAATTCATAGTGGTTTCTAAACTCATTATAACAGTGTCTAACTGAAGGTTCATAATAAGTTGGCAAACACAGTGATTAAGTTATTTTGGGGGAACATAAACCACATGTTTTGACAAAAGACTGCTTAGCTACGTACCATATCTGAAGAAGTTCTTATCTGTAGTCTCTCTTTTCTGCATGGAAAGAGATTCGTAGAATCCTGAATCTTCAAGACCACCTCAGAAAAATAGTTTTGATATCATATCTGTTTACTACAAATAATTTCCACAGGTCTAGTCTCCAACTGTTGTGGGAAAAACTACGCAACATGTTATATTAAAACAACAGCCAGTCTGTTTCATATTTTTTTTGCAAAGTTGTTGTTATGTTTTGTAATTTTGAATTAAGCACAAAGTTACACAATGGGCTATCTGTGCTCTGCCAACCACGGGTGTCGATGCCTGGTTTTTAGCGTTTTAAGTCCGTAGACCGCTGAGCCACTGGGGGCAAAATAGGTTCCACTGACAGGAATCGAACACATGCCTCTAGGGTGAAAACTAGGTAACCTAGCCACTAGACCACATGGGAATATTTTATTGTTTTATTTTTATATTTTTCTCTTTTATATTTCATGAACATTTTTAAGCATCTTAAAGGTTGTTGTTGTTTTGAATTAAGCACAGAGCTACACAATGGGATCTCCGTGCTCTGCCCACCATGGGTATCTAAACCCGGTTTTTAGCATTGTAAGTTCACAAACATACCGCTGAGCCACTGGGGGTAGAAAGAATGTCAGCGGTGGGATCCAAACCCATTTTTTGCAAAGTAACGAAAGGATTACCTGTGCGTAGCCATTACTTTGAACACATGTCCAATAGGGTATAATTTTTCACTCCAGAATTTCCTGAAAAGCTACACAAGAACTAGAAGGGAACACATAGAATTATAAACCAATACAATAAAGGAAAATAACAAGTTAATACAGTTACTGTCTGCTTGAAGAGTGAAACTCGACCGTCATTCTTAAAGCACACCTATTACTCCAAAACACGAAGCGAATTTTTCTTTAGTAAATCTTTCTAGATTTGATTTCAAAACATATGAAAGAAACTTATTATTATAGTCTTAGATTCTCGTACGAGAAATACAGCAAAAAATGTGTTATTTAATTTTCTGTTAATCGAGTGTAAGTTACCTGTTCGACATGGTGTTTTAACTACAGTACAATAAAATAAGGTTAACTGTTCAGTTTGGTTGTAGATTACAACCAATTTCTCATCAGTGATGAATAAAAACCGAGTTTAGTATTAACTTAAATATAAACAAGCGAAATTAAATATCGATCTACGAATAACTCGGACCTCACCTTCTGTAAAAATAAACACATACCTTTTTTCACAGTCCAAAATACATCAAAGGTGTTTAATGGCGAACTTACCTAATGCTTTGGTTCTATGTTATCGTGAGAGGAGATACAGTTCAACTGGCTTTGTTTTGATAAGTTATCTATGACGTAAGAACACAATATCTCATTTAACACAACACACCTGTCGAGAAACTGTATAGACCGAAATAGTTATGAACTTTACCTTTCCGTCACTAGTTTATGATACTATTTAAGCTATATATATATTCAAGTAATTTTTCGTGAAGGTATGACGTTATTGTTAACTGAATGTCGATAGGTAAGCAAACTGTCAGGGGCGAATTAGGGATATTTTTAAACCGGTCCTTTTAGAATGTCAGGGACGCGGGACTTTTTGTTGAATTTCGAATGCTATCTGTACTAGTTGTTCCTAATTTTAAACTGATAGCCTAGAGCAAAGACAACTAGCTAACACCACCCAAAGCTATCTCTTGGGCTACACTTTTTCCAAAGAATAAAGGGATTAACCGTTACATTATAACGTCCTAACGGTTGAAAGAATGAACCTGCTCAGCAACAGAATTTGAATTCAAGACTAGTAGTTAGTAAATCGATTGCCCTTAATTCATTAGGCCATGCGAAGCCTGAGTCGTGAGAGAGGGTTTCCTCAAAGAAGTCTCGGCTATGCTGTTTTTTTCTTAACTGTGGGTGTGAGACGAGATGTATAACGGATTCAAGTATAACATTAGAAGAATACATAACATTATATTAGGGATGGTAATGACATTTCAGGTGGGGGGATTTTCTTTCCGACTTCCCCGCTACTTCTGGCCCTGTAGGCCCCCCAGTGGCTCAGCGGTATGTCTGCGGAATTACACGCTAAAATCCGGGTTTCGATACCCGTGGTGGGCAGAGCACAGATAGCCCATTGTGCAGCTTTGTGCTTAATTTCAAAACAACAACAAATCCGGCCCTGTAACTGAACATTATAAATGTTCCATTCTCATTTTTAGTGTACAACTGATTGATTACGAAACAGATAAACAAGAAAAAATGTTTAAAAGGACAAATATTATTTAAAGCATAATTTCAGCTATTTAGATTACAAGACTATTGATTTATTAAATAGCTTTCCTTCCTGGCAGCATAGCGGTATGTCTGCGGACCTACAACGGGAGAAACTAGGTTTCGATACCCGTGGTGGACAGAGCACAAAAAAACTCATTGCGTAGCTTTCTGCTTAATTACAAATAAACAATTAATAAACTTAATTTGAATGAAGATATTTTAGCAACATCTGTATAAAGTAAAAAGAAAAAATAATTGTGTAACGTGTTAGATTTGGCCTGGCATGGCCATGTGGATGAGCCACTCGACTTGTAATCTGAAGATCGCGAGTTCTAATCCCCGTCACACCAAACATGCTCGCTCTTTCAGCCGCAAAGGCATTATAATGTCACGATCAATCCTACTGTTCGTTTGTTAAAAGATCAGCCCAACTTGCTGCCTTCTCTCTTATCTTACACTGCAAAATTAGGGACAGCTCGCGCAGAGAGTCCACGTGTTGCTCTGCGCGATTTTCGAAAGAAGGAAATCGAAACAACTTTTAATAATAGAAAATAATGTTTTATTTATTTCGAATTTGTGTCAAAGAATGGAAGAGTTTGATTGTATGTTTTATTAAAACAAAGCTACATCCGGGTACCTGCTGAGTCCACTGAGGGGAATCGAACCTTTTATTTTAGCGCTAAAAATCCGTAGATTTAACGCTGTATCAGCAAGGAACCAAAATAAAAATGGAAGAAGAGACATATTACGCGTACAGTACTTAATTTAACACAATAAACGGTTTTGTATATAATTTCGCGGAAAGCTACGTAATGGCTAAATGCGCATCGTAGACTACTGTAGACTGATCGAACAGTACAAAGGTGGAGTTACTTTATCAGGCAACGGAGTTGACAATCACGAACCCTTAGCTTCACAGTTTAGGGCATGCTTAACGCTAAGCCTCGAATAGCCAACTAAAAATAATATGACGTGAAAAGATGTTGCTACGTTATATATCACAACTCAGTACCAGATTTTACTCCATTTTGAAGCCGCACTTAATTTTGAACAATCTGTAGTTTTTAAGTTACTTAATATAAATGGTTTGTTATTTGATCTGCTTTGTATTTGTCAGAAATGCATAGATGACCCTGTTCATTAGATTTGCAATTTGTACAGTTGCTTAGAACGTCCGATATATTATGCTACTTTTCTTGTGCATAGAGTTAATGAAATAACTATAAACATTCAACGTCTAAAAATGCACAATATTGTACTGTATAAATTACAATTAAAGTATATATATATATATACAATTAAAAACTTTTCTGCCGTCCTGAGGCTTGTGGAACGTTTTCCATCAAAATTCAGAGTTTTCTTGAATTACAGTTTAAAACATCAAATGTACTAGTCACGTGCTTTAGAAGCGACCACTAGTGAATATCTTTTGTGACTACTTTCTTTTTGGAAATCATTTTGTATTTACAAATTATGAACGCCATGCAATTGCTTTAAAAATAATTATTTTCATATTTCTTTTTTTATGCATTATGTCCGGATAGAATTGAAAAATAGAATATAATTCATTATTTGTGGAAGTGTTAACGATATGCCCAATATAACGAAACTAATACCTACTCACGATTTTATAACTCTTGTGCAGCTCACGTGCTGATGACTGTATAACCCGTGTATTCACGATGAAATACATTATTTATTCATGACGACACAGCTCACTGTGTTACAAAATGAATCAAATTTTATAGCGTAACTCACGAGATTAGCGCGTCTAATGCATTACAAGCAGCCTTTCCTTTATTGTCTTACGCTGCTTAATTACGGACGGCCAGAGCAAATAGATAGACCTCGTGTAGTTTTGCGCGAAATTCGAGACAAACCACACAACAACAAAAATTCAGGTTGTTTCAGATTTTCTGCTAGATCTTAAAATTGATTTATAGTCAAGAATCAGAACAAGAAAAGGATGATTAATTAAGAATTACATGAGATGTCTGATGTCATGTAGGTTTAGAAAACCTACACGTAAGTGAAATACAACAACAACGTCGAATGTACATTATTTTGACAAGATATGATTTGAAGGATTATTTTGATGTATTTGATTTTTCTTTATTTTTATAAATCAGTAAATTCTGAACTGGCATTTGATTCAAAGTACGTCATTCTGACAAATAAAACTTTCTATAAATTATATTAATATTGTATTATGAAACAGTAGATAACGAAAGTTACGACACGAAAGGCTATATGAACAGGAGTTTTACCATCGCCAGTGTGAACAGTGGAGTTCTTATCAGATACTGTTCTTATATTGCTATTACATTTCTATAAGACAGATACTCACATAATTGTCGTGAATACATATAAAGTAACAGAAAGAAACTTTATTTGTGGTGTTTTAAGTCCGTGTTACTTTGCCATATAGTAACCTAAGATAATTCAGGTATGTAAATAATAGCTTTAACACACAATATTGTGCAAAAGTGTTGGTTTACAGTCAATAATTGTATATCAGACTATTTTAAAGGAACAATGGAAGGTAAATCATAGATACAACATCAAAATATTACTTATCTATATATTTAGTACAACAGAAACTCAGTGGAAGTGTTTGTGTTTCTCTTTTGTTTTAATAACTGCAGACAGTCTTTCAAGTATTGTTGTAACAAATTTAATCAAATTATTATTTGGGATTTTACTCCGAGTGTTTTTTTGGAAGTAACTTTTGATTTGTCAAGTTTTTGATTTATCAAATCCCAGATCTACTCAGTTGGGTTGAGATCGGGGCTGTGGGGGCCATTGCATCATTTGAATGACTCCGATCACTTCTTTCTCAGTTAAGTGTCTAGGGTCATTATGTTCTTGTCAGTAGAACTTTTTATCAACAAACACGCAAACCATTGGTATACAATGACGGATTACAATCTCATTATTTGGTTTAGTGTGTTTGTGTGTGTGTTTTCTTGTACCAAAACCACATCGGACTATCTGCTGAGCCCTCCGAGGGAAATCGAACCCTTGATTGTAGTGTTGTAAATCCGTAGACATACTGTACCAGCGGGGGGCTTATTTGTTTTAGTTTGTTTTGTTTTGGAATTTCGCACAAAGCCACTTGAGGGCTATCAGTGCTCGCCATCCCTAATTCAGAAATGCAAGACGAGAGGGAAGGCTACTAGTTATTACCACCCACCACCAACTCTTGGGATACTCTTTTACCAACGAATAGTGGGATTGACCGTTACATTATAACACCCCCACGACTCAAAGGGCAAGCATGTTTGATGCGACCGGGATTCGAACCCGCGACCCTTAGAATACGAGTCGAACGCCTTAACCCACCTGGCCATGCCGGGCTCCTATTTAGTTTGAAGTTCTCACAAAGCTACTCGAGGATTATCTGCGCCAGTCGTCTCTATTTTAGCAGTGTAACACAATAAGGAGGGCAGCTAGTCATCATCATTCATCGTCAATTCTTGGACTACTCTTTTACCAACGAATAGTAGGATTGACCGTAACAATGTAACGCCCCTATGGCTGAAAGGGCGAGCATGTTTAATGTGACAAGAATTCGAACCCGCGACCCTCAAATTACGAGTCCAGTGCCTTAACCACCTGGCCAGTATCTGATAGGAGTTCCTGTTGTTTTCGCAGAAATATACGTCTAAAAGCCACCCCATACCTCATGGTGGGTGTTATGTGTTGTGGTAATTATTGTACAACCTTTGCTATGAACCAACTTTCTCAAACTTGAAGTCACTCGTCCATACACCCTTTTCCAATCAACAGTCCAGTTTTTGTACGTTTTAACAAATTTCAGTCTGTTGACAATGTTTGCAGGTCGAAGTAAAAGGTTATTTAACTGTTACACGACCAAATAGTCCATTCTCGTTCAGTCTTCTTGCTACTGCAGAACTGGACACTTTTCTTTCATTTGGTACATGGTTGTTTATCTCATGCTTGAGATCAGTGACAGTCTTCCTTCTGTCCTGAAGGCTGTATAAACAAAGATATTTAACATCAGTATCATTCAGTTTCGGTGTTCTGTCTCTTCCTTTCCCGTATTTAAATTCACCTGTCTTGGTCTAATGATCAGTGGTGTGCTTTACATTGTTTAGGGACCATTTAAAGTCTACAGCAATTAGTTGGAGAGTCTAATAAGCATTATGTAAAGCTTTTATATGAACTCTCTGCTTTACTCACAATTCTATACGCTTTTTGGAGCTTCTTGCAGTGTATTACGCACGTTATTTTAGACCTTAAATTTGATCAGTATGGTCATTCAAGCAGAATCCTTACGACAAACACTTGGTAAAGTATGTGGTAATTACAAAAATGATAAGTATTCTCACTCTGGTTCATTAAACTGCCAACAGGGATCAGTGAAACATTACTATACTGATGAAATTCACATTAAGTAATAGTATGGAAGGGTTAACAACATAGAATTGCGATAATGCCAAAACATTATCTTGCCCTAACACATTTACATAGTACTGTATATATATATACATATAGAATAATTAAACAGTTTGTCTAGTATATAATGGCCCGGTATAGCTAGGTCGTTAGGGTATACGACTCGTAACTCTGAGGGCCCCGGGTTCGAATTCCTGTCACACCAAACATGCTCGCCCTTTCAGCTGTGGGGACGTTATAAGGTTACGTTCAAACCACTATTCGTTGGTAACTAAACTTGTCATGTATACATTAAAATAATTTCATTAATGTCATGAAACTTACTTTTTAGGTAAAATATATTAAAGTACGTGTGCTTATGAGCGGAATTGATGAGTTAAGGATTTTTATATATCGGATGTCTGTAATTTGTTGTTGGTAACAGTTAAACGTATATACAAATTATTATTTTACGCTGCAGGTGATCATAGACATATCATAAATACGGTAGAGTTCTCTTCTTGTCAAAATTCCATCTAGGCCAATCCAGTTGTTTTAGAATTTCAGTTGATAAGATGAATTATTTTTCTCTATTATTATCGCCAAACTATCCGAGCATAGTTCACTTACCTTTCCAGAGTAGCTTGTTCTTTTTCGTTTTTAGGCGTACTTCCAATAAACGTCTTCTTTTATTTTTGTCAAAGCCCACACAGACAGGTTTAATTACTTTAGAATTCTCTTTGATGAAAAAAACTATCCTTCTTATCTCTTTTAACACCATTTGTCTCACTCTGAAATGTATCAGTCATTAGGCCTATTTTAATCGTTAGGCCGTCATTTTCTGTCTGAATGTCTCTTTTACGTGACTCCTTTTATTTTGTCTGCCCTGTCTTTGTTTGTCTGTTTACTTTCCTGCTCATCTCAAACTATTTTTATGTTTATTATATAATCGTCTGTTCGCTGTATCTTCGACATCAATAAATTTCACCGGATTTTCGATCATAACTGCATCAGTGAATTGTACACATACTGTACGACTCTTACCAAGTTACGTAACTAAACTTGTATCGTGTTACTTTGAA
The DNA here is from genome assembly GCA_011833715.1 of Carcinoscorpius rotundicauda. Lineage (NCBI taxonomy): Eukaryota > Metazoa > Arthropoda > Merostomata > Xiphosura > Limulidae > Carcinoscorpius > Carcinoscorpius rotundicauda. The sequence continues at coordinate 6,553,369 of CM022398.1, forward strand.
ATAATTACTTCTAACTCTCTTGTTACTAACAATAATAGTACCTACAGTAAAAAAAAAAAAAAAAGAGTTTTGTTTTTCATATTCGAAAAATCAATCACAAATTTACACATCTTTCTGTTTAGGAGACGAGTACTCCACCTAGTTTTTATTAAGTTTGTAGTGATAAATTTTACTGAATGTAGAAAATAAATAAGGAAGTCAGTTTTACTTAGCACCTCATTTTGAGTTGGTTTTTGTAAATAAACACCCCTACGCTACATCTACAACAAAATGTATTTAGTTTGGTTTGTGATTTTTTAAAATACTTCTGACTAGTTTTTTTTTACCGACCGACCAGACTAAAAGTAAATCCAACCGTTTCAACTTAAAATATTATTCTTGTAAAATTGAAAACAACAACAACAACAAAATAACGGCTCACTTGTTATATTTCTATTTTAATTTCAGAACTCTTTATTTATTTATTTTCAGACATATTATTTAAAGTTTGCCCGACTCTTTTTACTTGCTAAGCCTATTTTAATAAACTTTTTATTTGTTATTTCATCAACGTGCAAGACTTAATGATTTACTATATACACATTTTTATAATTTTGTATCGTCGCTTACTCGTATCTTTCACAAAATAGATGAAATAAACGGATAGAAAGATACATAAATTTATTTTATTTTCAGAAACCACCTGCTGATGAAAGTTGAAGAAAAAACACGAGTTCCTTTTCGTCCTCGAATGTTTTTCTTCAAACTTTAACATTTTCGGTAACACTCACAGAGAAGTGTCATCAACATGGTACTTTTCAACAATTCTTCCACCATTTCATGTCTATATCTCAATATAATTTAAGAAAGAATGATATAGCGATAGAAAATGACGAACTTCGTTTCCTAATTTGTTCTCCTATGCTTATAGAAAACAGCTTTAGCAACTTGTTTGGAAGATTCTAACGTTAGCACCCACAACTGGTTTTTTTGGAAGATTCTAACGTTAGCACCCACAACTGGTTTTTTGGAAGATTCTAACGTTAGCACCCACAACTGGTTTTGAGGTGTAGGGGTAGAAGATTGTAAAACATAATCAGCCGTGTTCTGCTTCTTATGGTGTTCTACACCAAGGGCTATCTTTTGCATGTCATAAAATTACTGTTCTTTATAATAATCCAGAACAATGTTTGTGAACAGAGAAATGAAACAACTCCTCACACTTGTGATCTGGTGGTTAGAGTGTTGAACTGTTGATACGAAGTTAAAGAAAGTTAACAACACCGTCGGTCAAATTTGTAAACACGATACAGTGAGGTTTTGAATGGAAATTATACCTTGACAGGCTGTATACAGTTTGAATTTCAGGTAAAAATTCGTTTGTTTGTTTAAGTCAAAAATTCACAGTACAGAACCTGAGCTATCCTCGCAGTGGAGCGGAAAATTATTTTTTTTACAATATTAGCCAAGGCCAGTTTTTAACATATTAAGTACGGTAACAGTTCTCACCCAAGTGACCCCTCGTTCGTGTTCCAGCAGCTTGTTATGTTTGATGAAAGATTTGTAGAACAAACTTGTGAAGGAAGAATGTTCATTTCTGTTTCTAGTGTGTCTTCATATATGGGTGTTATGTTTCATAATCACGTGTATTGTGATTGATAGATGTAAACAATGGATTCCGGAAAGAAAAAATATTGAGCTCATTTTCAATGTTTGCCCCACAACTAATTTTTTTTTTTTAATGACGTATTAACCCTCGAACTTACAGTTGGTCTATGAGTTTCAGATATTGAGGTAATCTTAGTAAAAGTACGAGTTATATTTATATAAACGTAAATAAAATTGAACATTTTTCTCTCTATTCAGGATGACACGAAATTTTTAAATGCGCTCTAATGTACAAATCTGTTTATTGGTCATAACCTGAGCAGTACTAACTGTAAATATGCTCTTGAAAACAAGAAACGCAAAAGGGATATTTTTGTTATTTTAAAGATAAATATATGTAATAACGTTATAAGCTCAGAGTATGTCATGTTACACGTGTTAAGGCACTGACTGTCAGACCAAAATGACAATAAAAGTTGTCCACTTTGAAAACGGAGGAAAGCATTGAATTTTTCGCCAAAACGCATTCGTGTCCAATAAATTTGTTTGACAGATCTGCATGTTCTGCAAGTGCAACATGTGCAAAATCCCTATTAAAGTGACCGGTTCTCGCTTTCCATAGCTCAGTGTTAAGCTACCGACACGCAATACAGTTACGCCAAGACTAACTGAAGCACAACGCAACAACGCCATTGTTCATTTGGAAGCAGGCAAATCTCGATCAGTTGTTGCCAGAGCTGTGAATGTCCACCCAAGCACTATCACAAGGCTATGGAATCGTCACCAACAACATGGATCAACTTGTGACCGTCCATGACCTGGCAGACCTCATGTGACCACGCCCGCACAAGGTCGCTACATCCGGTTACGTCACCTTCGGGATAGAACCACCATTGCGACGTCTACTGCCTCAACCATACCAGGGCTGCGTAGACTTTCCGATCAGACCGTACGCAGCCGTCGATGAGATTCTTAGGCCCCATGTGCAACCCATCATGGTGAGCGTCAACGACGTTTTTCAACATGACAACGACTGTTCTCATACAGCCCGACTCACCACTGTCTTATTAAGACACCACAACATCAACGTTCTTCCCTAGCCCTCCAGATCACCAGATTTAAACCCCATCGAACATTTTTGGGACGAGTTGCACCGGCGTCTGTGACGGCGACAACCTCAACCGCAGACTCTACCTCAGCTTGCAGCAGCTTTGCAGGATGAGTGGACAGCCATTCCACAGGATGTGATTCGTCATCTCATCGTTTCCATGGGCAGAAGATGCCAAGCAGTTATTGATGCTCACGGGGGGGCATACTCATTATTGACGTTGAGTGGCGTTAAACTTCAACTAGTGAGCGTGGACGTCGCCTTTGCAGATTTTGGATGTTCAGCAGTGAATGTGCAAAATTTCACACGTGTTATACAGAACTACCAGGTATAAACTTGTTAACAATATATCTCAAATTTTGCCTTTTACGTTTCTTTTTTTGAAAAGTACATTTCACGATGTCAAAGAATTCTATAATATGAACTGGAGACAGGTCAGGGTCTTATTTACGTTCATAGAAATATCTCAACAAAGTCCAGTTTCTGTTAAACAAGGTTGAGAAGATAATTTACATACAAACAAGTACATTAATATTACAACAAATAGCCAGATCAACTGTTGTAATAGTTTCTTGGCTGAAAAGGTGAGGATAATCAGCGACGTAGATTCAACCTCGCGACCATCAAATTGCGAGGCGAGCGCTAAAATCGTCAATTCACACGAATAACGGATTTTCCCATTCACATGACATAAGGTCACATGACTTATTAATTCAAACGGTAACATTATTATATATGCACGAAGAAAGAATTCATATATTCACACGTGTATGGACCCGGCATGGCCAGGTGGTTAAAGCACTCAACTCATAATCCGAGGGTCGGCGGCTCGAATCCCCGTCATACCAAACATGTTCGACCTTTCAGCCGTGAGGGCGTTATAAAGTTAGGTTCAACCCGCTATTCGTTGTTTTTTTTATTTCTAGCAAAGCTACTCTAGGGTTATCTGCGCTAGCCGTCCGTAATTTAACAGTGTAAGAATAGAGGGAAGGCAGCTAGTCATCACCACCCACTGCCAACTCTTGGACTACTCTTTCACTAACGAATAGTGGGATTGACCGTAACTTTATAATGTCCTTAGGGCTGAAAGAGTGAGTATGTTTGGTGTGAAGGGGATTCGAACCCGCAACCCTCGGATTACGAGTCGAGTGCCTTAACTACCTGGCACTGCCAGGCCTAAAGTTTGTTTAATTCACTTACTAAAATGTTGTTTTCTTGCTATTAAATTAGCACGCAACAATTTTTGTTTTGTGATCATTTTTTTACCAAACACTGAAGTTACTGAAGAAAATGTTTAGTCGTTTTCGTGTTTTTTTAAATCACTGCGAAAGAAGCGCTCTCTTTATAGCTAGTGAAAGATCTTTTATTGGCTTACGTATGAATAAAATTACACTTGTCGTGATACATTTTCTTTAATGTTACTTTACGACTTTTAAATTTCAAGACTCATCTGATTTTAGTTCACTGTTCTCAGAAGTGACTGATACGTCACATTGGTTTAAGATTCTAAACAATTCCAAAATAATAAATATAATTTTATACAATACTTACAAAGCATCCACGTGGTTACGAAATGAGGTGAATGTTACACTATCAAGTATATTATAAAAACAAGGCAAACTGACAACAATCGACAAAACATCATCAGCGTAACATTCACAACAGAAGTTCACGTGAAGAGGCGGGTCGAGGAGATGGTTGCGACCAATCGAACGAGTCTAAGTAAGAGAAAACACCATCTGTAGTTTGGTAATGTTGGAAGGACTCGCCAAATTAGAACCATTTGTCGACTAAGTAACCTGGGAGCGGCCACGTGCTTAAACAATGCACTTATTAAGCTTAAATTTGCACAGTATTATCTAATATATGTAACATAAGTACCTTGCTTTCGTAAGTTCAAGAGTTATATCTTACTGAAACATAATGGACTGCGAGCTCAAAAAAAGTAAGTGAATCGAAACTTGTGCACATAAATGTGTGTGTAATAATGAATATAAATGGATATTAGTTGTCTGTTATTGGTCACCTACACCAGCGAGCCAATCATATATTTTTATTCCTAGGAAACCACACTATTTCATACAAGATTTAGGTTTGTGTTTTACCACGCGCAGAGATCTGCCATCCTACACCAAGAACCCTCAGATAGGTCTTCTTTTTTGCGATAGTTTCAGCTGCTAATACGTAAGTTTTTATTTCATTTCAACCATCTTATATGAAAATCTATGGTGTAGAAATATTGTTAAATTGTAGATAGCGCATTAAGGTTTCTTTTTTACTCAACAGAAGTTAAAATGGCAGATTTTTGATAACTTTATTCATGCTTTGTATTTTAAGTAAAAGTTAAGACTGCTACAGCTAATGGATTTTACGTTACTTTATCGCGCTTTAAAGGATTTTAACAATTGTTCTTACCTGGAATGGCCAGGTGTGAGGGCGCATCTCGCACTTTCAGATGTGCAGATGTTATAAAGATAAGATCAATCCCACTACTCGTTGGTCAAAGAATGCCGCAGGAGTTGGCGGTGAGTGGTGATGACAAGCTGCCTTCCTTCTAGTTTTTCACAATTAAATTAGGGACGGCTAGCGCAGATAATCCTCGTGTAGCATTGTGCAAAATTATAGAAAAAACAAACAATCTTTTGTTAGATCCATGTTTTGAGGGCAAAAAAACTCAATAATTCAAATATATCAAAAAAAGTAAAAATATGAAAAAAATAACACAACTTTAGAAATCTCCAGGGCATGATAATACAATTTATTTTAAAGCTATTTCATAATTGATTGTTTGTGATCAAGCGTAAAGCTAGACAATGGGATATATGTGTTCTGCCCACCACGGGTATCGAAACCCGGTTTCGAGCGGTGTGAGTCGTCAGACATGCCCCTGTGCCACTGGAAGGACAATTTTATAATAATAATGATAAAAAACGTAATAAACAAAAGCCGTGGAGCGTTATTAAAATATGAAATATTGTAGCAAAACCTGTTATAACAAAAGCTGAGAAGATGATAGAATGACTAGACAGCAATAAAATTGAAAAAAAGGAAAATCTTCCCTGTAGCACAACCAGACAAAAGTAAGATTAAACAGAGTAAATCTTTCCTTGTAGTACAACCAGACAAAATTAAAGCTAAAAAGAGTAAATCCATCCTTGTAGCACAACCTGACAAAACTAAAGCTAAAAAGAGTAAATCTTTCCTTGCAGCACAACCAGACAAAAGTAAGGTTAAAAAGAGCAAATCCATCCTTGTAGCACAACCAGACAAAAGTAAGGTTAAAAAAGTAAATCTTTCCTAGCAGCACAACCAGACAAAAGTAAGGTTAAAAAAGTAAATCTTTCCTTGCAGCACAACCAGACAAAAGTAAGGTTAAAAAAGTAAATCTTTCCTTGTAGCACAACCAGACAAAAGTAAGGTTAAAAAAGTAAATCTTTCCTTGCAGCACAACCAGACAAAAGTAAGGTTAAAGAGAGTAAATCTTTCCTTGTAGCACAACCTGTCAAAACTAAAGCTAAAAAGAGTAAATCCTTTCTTGTAGCACGACCTGACAAAATTAAGGTTAAAAAGAGTAAATCCTTTCTTGTAGCACAACCTGACAAAACTAAGGCTAAAAAGAGTAAATCCTTTCTTGTAGCACAACCAGACAAAAGTAAGGTTAAAAAGAGTAAATCTTTCCTTGTAGCACAACCAGACAAACCTATGACTGTACGCCTTCAGTTTGAGAGATTGTTTATTAATTTCTCAGGGAGTATATTTACCCTACTCTGTCTTTATTAAGCAATAGATGATCAAAACCATCTTCCCAAATAATCCTTTTGCTCTAAATGAATATTCATACCAAGGAAATTAATAACATAAAGGAACAAAAACAAAAAATATTAATTAGGAAACGATTCGAGTGGACTCAGCAGATAGCCTGATGTGGTTTTGATATAAAATACACCCACACTCCTAACGAATAACCCCTGTGTTTTTCCTAGGAGGTTCTGTCGAGCTTGCTAGATTTGATTGTTCTTCAAGTGTCGTCATCAAGAAGAGACATCTGCTAGAAACCAGGTTTCGATACTCGTGATAAGCAGAGCATAAATAGCCTGTTGTATAGCTCTGTGCTTAACTTCAAACAAGTGAAATATTACACAGAAATTTCAGCTTTATTTGAACAACAGATAACCAAGCGATCAGGAAAAGTAGTTAACTCGTGATCAAAAGAAATTTATTCTCATGAAATCGTTTGTTATTATCGCGATTTGAAATTTTTATTGTTCCCTGAAAAATCAAGATAATTCTTTGAATTCACTTACGAACCTTTTGTTATGCAAACAGTTCGTCTATAAACGCACTTTTCAACATCAGCTCGCATCTCTTCAGTAAAGTCCTAACCTGTTAACGGTAAACGATATTATGTTTTTTCTGCCGAGACTTATTGAAACATTGCGTCATGATTTATTGGTATTTTTTGTCTCACGTAGATACAGAACATGTTTGGAAACGTGTCTTCGAAGCTTTTTCTACGAATATGTGCTTTAAATGTAAGTAACATAAAATATACGTAATGTTCAATGTTTGCATATAAGTGGAGTTTTATGGATCCTTACGTGTTGTGGTATGTGTAAACAAACTTTATATTTTGTTCCACGTGTTATGTTTTATCTTTAGAATTAACTTACGATAGATTTTGGTAAAAGAGTAGCCCAAGCATTGGCTGTGGAAGGTCATGACAAGTTGCTTTCCCTCTAGTCTTACACTGCTAAATTAGGGACGGTTAGCGCAGATAGCTCTCGAGTAGCTTTGCGCGAAATTCTAAAACAAACAAACAAAATGATAGCTTTAGTCGTGGTTATGAAACAAATATCAGTACTCTAAATTTGATTATCACATAAATAAACCTCGTTTTTCGCTAAAATAATAAATTGTTTGTCAGAAAATTTGCAATAACAGTTTTAAATTATATTAATGATTTATTTAACGAATCTGTTATTCGTTCATTGCTTCTCGTCCAGGAAGTGTAGCATAGCCAAACGTAACAAATTATTTCATGTTTACTGGTGTAGGTTAAATAGAGTAGTAACAAATTATTTCATGTTTACTGGTGTAGGTTAATAGAGTAGTAACAAATTATTTCATGTTTACTGGTGTAGGTTAATAGAGTAGTAACAAATTATTTCATGTTTACTGGTGTAGGTTAATAGAGTAGTAACAAATTATTTCATGTTTACTGGTGTAGGTTAATAAAGTAGTAACAAATTATTTCAGTGCTTACTGGTGTAGGTTAATAGAGTAGTAACAAATTATTTCAGTGCTTACTGGTGTAGGTTAATAGAGTAGTAACAAATTATTTCATGTTTACTGGTGTAGGTTAATAGAGTAGTAACAAATTATTTCATGTTTACTGGTGTAGGTTAATAGAGTAGTAACAAATTATTTCATGTTTACTGGTGTAAAGTATTACAGTAGTAACAGATTCGGGTGTGAAACACTGGACATGTTCCGATACGACATTTAACATGTAATTTACGTGACAGTTAGTGATTGGTCAGTAGTTTCTAAACTGACGTGTTCTTTAACTACAATATCGATAAAGGTAATGTTTTAATAACTTTTGTTTTGAGCAAAACGTAGATTTTACTTATAATTATATTTGAAAACGATTTATTGTTTGGTAGGTTATTTGTTTGATCTGGCGCTGAGTTTAACAACTGGTTTTCTGGTCTATGTCCATCGTGAGGAATCGATCCCTGAATTTTAGAGTTCTAAGTCTAAACTTGCTGCTGACCCACTGAGAGACTGTTATTTGCTAGAAATCATTATGGTGTGACATTCCTATGTGACTCCACTTCCTTCTTCTCCATGCTAATTTTCTGTATTTAAGAAAACCCTGAATAATGACCATCTCTATGTTTGTTTTCCATACTATTTGTCATATGACGTTGCTTTCTACATTCAATTCTTTATCAGGGCTCAAGCCCAGAAACTGGCATTTTCGTCTAAGACACAGTAAGTTCTCCGCAGTGTTTTTGCCATGCGAAAACATACACACACGTACATTGTGAATTCGAAACACTTTCTTATAAATTATGTTTATATAGTCACACAAAATAACTATTTATAATACTGGCATAATCTGCCTCTTGCATCCTCGAACGAAAAAAACATTGAATATTAAATGTATTAATTTACACAAAAATACTTGAAAGTTATCTACAGTCTATGATAGTTGTCCATAATTTTGAAATGATACGCTAGAGGGAAGTTGGTTTGGTCTGAATTTCGCTCGAACCTACACGAGGGCTACCTGCGCTAGCCATCACTGATTTAGCAGTGTAAAGCTAGAAGGAAGGCAGCTAGACCTCACCATCCACATCCAATTCTTGTGCTACTCTTTTACCAACGAATAGTGAGATTAACCGTCACATTATAATGCCCTTACGCCTGAAGGGGCGGCATGTTTGGTGTGACGGGGATTGGAACCCGTGACCCTCGGATTACGAGTTGAGTGCTTTAACTACTTGGCCTTGCTGAACCCAGATGGAAGTTGTGTGTTTGAAGTTTTAGGCACAAAGTGTTATCTACACCAGAGGTTCCCAAAATTTTTAGACCTTCACATCAGAAAAAAAAACAAAAAAACATTCCGGAGCCTTAATTAAAAAATATATATACACTAAAAGTAGAAGCAATCGGTCACTAGCACCAGAAAAAAGTTTACTTCAAGCTTTTAGAATATAAATTTATTTAAAATATCAATATTTGAAGAAAAATTGTTATTTTTACTTGTTAACAAAATTTCGTCTTGCAAAACGTGTGTCAGTGTAGTTGTTTATTTATCAGTGGTTCGGATGGTGTTGCTTTTGTTCACAAAGTATTTCAGTATTTAGAGTTGTTACTTGGAAACGGAACTCATCTTCAATATTCAGCCTGTTTTTAAATTTTGTCTTTGTAACTGAATACAGTAAACATGTTTGCTCGCAAAGATACGTTGTTGGAAAACGCATCAACATTTTTCAAAGCTTTGCTACTTATTTCAGGGTATTCAATGGCGATTTGAATCCAGTTTGAATCCAGAATTGTGTAATTTCTTTCTGCTGAAATTTTGTTTTTAGGGTTAGTTAACCAGTTGAAATTTCTATAAGCTGCTTTTTCTCTCTTAAACGGAAATCGTTGGTATTTGAGTGTCAACAAAGGAATTTTGAATCCATAGTAATTTTTCTAAATGAGGAGAGAAGTTCTCCCCAGTAGTTGTACAAAAATCAGATATGTGCTGAAAGACTGAAACTTTTGCATTTTCACTGAAGGAAATTTCGTTCATAAGTGAAAAAAAACCGAGATTTTCGAAGTAATCAAATCCTTCCATTAGTATACATTGATCCTAAAGTTTTATCTTACGTTAAAGCTCTTCCATTGTACTTTGAACTTTGAAGAACGTTACCCTACATTATAGCATTTATCTCATTTAAATAAGCAAATACCTCAGAAAGTTGTTGTTGTTTTGGATTAAGCACAATGGGCTATCTGTGTTCAGCTCACCACGAGTATCAAAACCCGGTTTTTAGCGTTTTAAGTCCGCAGACATACCGCTGAGCTACTGGGGGGGGGGGCACCTCAGAAAGATAAGCCACTTTCTGTATCCAGCGTTTGTCCCTTAATTTGTATGAAAGTTCAAAATGGCATTCAGATAAAAAGAAACCTATCTCTTCACGCAGTTCGTAAAACCGAGGAAGAACTTTTCCCCGAGAAAGCCATCGGACTTCAGTATGAAGCAGCAAATTTTTATGCAAACTTCCCATATCCTCACAGAGTAAACTGAAGATCCTCACATTGAGTGGTCTTGATTTTATAAAATTAACTATTTTTATGACATCACTCAATACCATTTTCAAGTATTCTGGCATTCGTTTCATTGCAAGTTCATGACAATGAAGACAGCAGTGTATTCTCTCGATGTCCGGGTTTTTCTTTTTTATACGTGTCACCGGCGCCTGCAAAATTTCAGTCATAGCTGTAGCCCCATCAGTGCAAAAACTTGAGCAAAGCTGCCACTGAATCTAATGTTCTTCATAAATAAATCGACTAATTTAAATATTTCTTCGCTTGTTGTTTGAGTTGACAGAGGTTTGCAAACTAGCATGTTTTTTTGAAAACTGGCTTCTTGAATAAAGCGAACAAAAACAAGCAACATCGCATAACCTGCGACATCTGTCGATTCATCCATTCGAAGCTAAAAAGTTGGACTCGCTTTTACTCACCTTATTAACTCCGTTAAGCAATTTGCTGACATATCCTTGATTTTTCGAGAAACCGAGTTGTCAGAAAGGGACACAGAGTTAATGTGTTTCAATGATTTTTCATCAGTCGTGCACTCTACCAAATCATTTGCGCATGATTTTATCAAGTCTTCTGTAGTTCTATGAGCTTTTACAAACACTTTCTTTTGAAATACTCGGAAGTTGGATTTTTTAATTGGGAATTTGGTTTCTAGATGTCGTTTTAACTTTGCTGGATGCAAATTACTGTTACTCAACACTGTTCTACATTCAACGCACAAACCACTAGATCCATCTTCATTACTTGTCCTTGTAAAACCGTATTCAAGAAAGAAAAGAAATCATAATGAAGTTTTATTGAATATGGTTTTCACATGGACAGGTAATGAAGATGGACCTAGTGGGTTGTGGGATGAATGTTCACTACTTTTTGCATTATCCTGCGTTGAAGTGCTCGCACACGACGATAAGGCCGATGAATTCTTACTAGGCCTAGGATTTTTACTCGTATCAGATTTATTACTGATATTCAGTCACTTATCCATTATAAGGGTGACAACTAATTATTAATTTGTCTAAAATGTATTCTTATATCTTTGACACTTCAAAAGTATTTACACGAACACAAAATAGCTTCTTAATGAAAACTCGTACAAGCACTTGAGTTTTATCATTATACAATGACATGCTTACCTAAGATTAGTGTTGCCATTACAAAGTTGGAAAGAAAGATTTGTGGAAAAAAGTTAGACCGCTAGAAAAAATATTTTTCTAAAGTAAACGGTTAGCATATTATGTGTACAGATTTTATTTTTTAACAGAAAGTTTTAAGCCAAATAACAAAATATTAAGCCAGATTTGACGTACGTCTAAATCTCGAACGAAATGAAACATGACGTCACAGAGCTCATTGGTACCAAGTTTGTCTAATTAAACTACAACGACTCTAACCTAGCCTAACAATGACAAATTATAATTGTCATAAATATAATTTTACTTCATATAAATATACTTTGGAATTGAAACAATTGATACTGCATCTAAATGCATCACAATATTTCAAATTTGGACAAGTTTCAGCTGTGACGTCATGTTACATTTCGTTCGAGATTTAGCCACTAATCCAGATCAGCCTTTTAAAAGACAGTTGACATCACTACCCACGGTTGACCGATATTTTGTACGAAACTACTAGGCTATCTTGAATCTTCAATGGCACATACGATCTTGAGATGGCGCCATATCTACTAGCAACCAGTGACGCCACTGTAGAAGTTAATTGAGACAATATTAACACTTTCACCGCGAGAACTTCCCCCGAGCTAAATAAAATCGTCTGGCGTTAGGCAGAATAAAATATTAAAAGACATAATATGCGATAAACGTGTTATATTAAATATATATTTCACTTTTTTGTACGGCGTATTCTGATTCAATTTTATAGCTTTAGGAGAAAAATATTAGCATTCTAAAATTTTCCTCGTGGAGCCGCAGCTAACTATGGCGAAGTCCAAGGGTTTCACGAAATATAGTTTGAAAAACCATGATCTACACTGTTCATAACGGGTAAAGAAACCGCTGAATCACTGGGAGCAGGAAAGAGAAAGTAGCTAAATTGTATTAGAAAAAAATCGAAGTTTGTCTACTTAAACAATTTTTAAGCCATTTTCTGGTCTAGATATTTTAGACCTGAAGAGAAGGGAAACATCACATTTTATAATTTAATTAAACGTACATACAAATGTTGTGGGTCTATCAAACTGCAACTGTGTTTTGTTTTCGGTTTTATTACTTTGTTTAAGTATCACTTCTTCTTCAATATTTTATAGTACATTAGGCCTAAATCTTCAACAGCTATTTTATCAATTTACATCTTATCATGTCTGTCTCGACACTCGTGCACATGTATTGAAGTCTGTTACTGATGCACCTTTAAAGAATTAAAATCATCCATTTCCGTTATTTTCCCTGAAATGGGTCCGAAGACAACTTGAAATGGTCATCTGTTTCAACCATGCGTATACACTATAAAATGTGTCAGTCAATTAGTCGGTAGACACTTAAAACTGACGTTACAATTTTTAATGTCGAGATGTCGCTAAAACGTGCGGATGCCATGAATCACGAGAATAATTATGTATTCTGTCGGCTACAATACAACATGACACAAGAATTTCAAAAGTGAGAAATAAAAATAATTGCTACGGTTAATTTTGGTTTTATTTACTTTTGAAACAGAAAAACTGAGACTGAAAATCAAAAATTATTTGTCCATTACTTGTTTGTTTGTTTTAATATCGTGCAAAGCTACACGAGGGCTATCTGCGCTAGCCGTCGTTAATTTAGCAATGTAAGCCTAGAGGGAAGGCAGCTAGTCATCACCGCCAACTCTTGAGTTACTCTTTTACGAACGAATAGTGAGATTGACCGTAACACTATAACGCCCACACGACTGAAGGGACGAGTATGTTTGGTGGACGGGGATTTGAACCCTCAGCCTTCAGATTACGAGTCGAGTACATTAACCACGTGGTCATGTTTGGTCCTGTTGAACATTTTGAATGATTCCAACAAAACAAAGGTTTAATAGTTAGGCGTAGTTTAGTGTTCTCTCAATGGAGGTTTCACTTTGGCACATTACGTTTGGTAAAACATCTGCACGTGTATTAAAAAGATAAGTCTGTTACGGTGAACAGTTGGATGTAGTAGTATTGATAAAAATAATTGCCTATGAAATCACAATTATCCAGGCCTACCTAATGGTTCATAATGATGATGTGGTGTTAATTACCAATTAAGAGAGTAATTAAATACATTATGAAAACCTGAATAATTTTCAGCAACTTTTAAAACTAAGACTTCTTTGTTATTTAGCACAAAGCTGCACTAAAATTATCTGGTCGATGCGCACCTCGGGGATCAAACCCAGAATTCTAATACTGTAAGCCTTACCATTAAGCCGCTATCTCTTTACTACGCAAGTAAAACAATCGTTAAAACATAAAGCAGACTTAAATATTTACAGAGAATAACTCAGTTATTTGTTGCTGTTTTTTTGTAGTGGAAACCTTGGATAAGTATCGACCAGTCAGTAAATGAAACAAAATTATCTGGACCAATGGCTAACGTCATAGAAAATTTGTCGCAGCTGATGAATTTCAGGTAAGTTTCGTAAGGATAGAAACACTGTTGTCACGAGAACTTAGGTTAATATTGTTGTACTGGTGTGGTTGTGTTATCTGTATTAATGTCTTTATACACACATCATACCGTAGGTGTGTTATGATACTTAGATATATATACAAGTATTATATCTGTTTTTTGTTTTTTTTTGTTTTTTTTGGAATTTCGCACAAAGCTACTCGAGGGCTATCTGTGCTAGCCGTCCCTAATTTAGCAGTGTAAGACTAGAGGGAAGGCAGCTAGTCATCACCACCCACCGCCAACTCTTGGGCTACTCTTTTACCAACGAATAGTGGGATTGACCGTAACATTATACACCCACACGGCTGGGAGGGCGAGCATGTTTAGCGCGACACGGGCGCGAACCCGCGACCCTCGAATTACGAGCGCACGCATTATATCTGTATTAATGTCTTTATACATACATCATACTGTAGGTGTGTTATGATACTTAGATATATATACAAGTATTATATCTGTATTAACATCTTTAGACACACATCATACCGTAGGTGTGTTATGATACTTATATATACAAGTATTATATCTGTATTTACGTCTTTATACACACATCGCATAACTGTTGTATCATAATTTAGATACGTAAGTATTATTGTGTTAATTAAAGCTCTTTTATCGTTTTTTGTATATTTGTACGCATGTATGTTGGTTTTTTAGATGTGTGTATATACATTATAATACATGTTTGGTAGTTGTGTTTTAGTCTGTGTATATACATTATAATACATGTATGGTGGTTGTGTTTTAGTCTGTGTATATACATTATAATACATGTATGGTGGTTGTGTTTTAGTCTGTGTATATACATTATAATACATGTATGGTGGTTGTGTTTAGGCCTGTGTATATACATTATAATACATGTATGGTGGTTGTGTTTAGGCCTGTGTATATACATTATAATACATGTATGGTGGTTGTGTTTTAGTCTGTGTATATACATTATAATACATGTATGGTGGTTGTGTTTTAGTCTGTGTATATACATTATAATACATGTATGGTGGTTGTGTTTAGGCCTGTGTATATACATTATAATACATGTATGGTGGTTGTGTTTTAGTCTGTGTATATACATTATAATACATGTTTGGTGGTTGTGTTTTAGTCTGTGTATATACATTATAATACATGTATGGTGGTTGTGTTTTAGTCTGTGTATATACATTATAATACATGTATGGTGGTTGTTTTTATTCTGATTATATACATTATAATACATGTTTGGTGGTTGTGTTTTAGTCTGTGTATATACATTATAATACATGTTTGGTAGTTGTGTTTTAGTCTGTGTATATACATTATAATACATGTATGGTGGTTGTGTTTTAGTCTGTGTATATACATTATAATACATGTATGGTGGTTGTGTTTAGGCCTGTGTATATACATTATAATACATGTATGGTGGTTGTGTTTAGGCCTGTGTATATACATTATAATACATGTATGGTTGGTTGTGTTTTAGTCTGTGTATATACATTATAATACATGTATGGTGGTTGTGTTTAGGGCCTGTGTATATACATTATAAGACATGTATGGTGGTTTTGTTTTAGTCTGTGTATATACATTATAATACATGTATGGTGGTTGTGTTTAGGCCTGTGTATATACATTATATACATGTATGGTGGTTGTGTTTAGGCCTGTGTATATACATTATAATACATGTATGGTGGTTGTGTTTAGGCCTGTGTATATACATTATAATCATGTATGGTGGTTGTGTTTAGGCCTGTGTATATACATTATAATACATGTATGGTGGTTGTGTTTTAGTCTGTGTATATACATTATATACATGTATGGTGGTTGTGTTTTAGTCTGTGTGATATACATTATAATACATGTATGGTGGTTGTGTTTTAGTCTGTGTATATACATTATAATACATGTATGGTGGTTGTGTTTAGGCCTGTGTATATACATTATAATACATGTATGGTGGTTGTGTTTAGGCCTGTGTATATACATTATAATACATGTATGGTGGTTGTGTTTAGGCCTGTGTATATACATTATAATACATGTATGGTGGTTGTGTTTAGGCCTGTGTATATACATTATAATACATGTATGGTGGTTGTGTTTTAGTCTGTGTATATACATTATAATACATGTATGGTGGTTGTGTTTATTCTGTGTATATACATTATAATACATGTTTGGTGGTTGTGTTTAGGCCTGTGTATATACATTATAATACATGTATGGTGGTTGTGTTTAGGTTTGTGTATATACATTATAATACATGTATGGTGGTTGTGTTTAGGCCTGTGTATATACATTATAATACATGTATGGTGGTTGTGTTTAGGCCTGTGTATATACATTATAATACATGTATGGTGGTTGTGTTTAGGCCTGTGTATGTACTCACCTGAAATGGTTGTTTAACAGATCTTAGATTTGTGTTACACCCATAGGGGGCGGAATACAACTGACTGTGTAGTTGTTTGATTTAAATATAATCAAAAATTAAATTGGTTCAAAATGTCTTCACAATATTTTGTTTAGGACCAATCGTATACCAACTCTCGCCCTGTTTACATATGTATTTAATATCTTCTAAAACCATGTTTTAATTTTTGATGTTCTGTGTCTTCCTCGAGATACGAGATTTACATGCCTGAAGACAAACACTGGGGAATGGAATATCCAGATGGAACATGGAGTGGAATGATTGGAATGCTCCATAACAACGTGAGTTCAGCTTTTATCATAACGAGATGTAAGGAAAAGAATGTTTGATGAGAAAGGTGAAAAGAATAAAAGACGACAAATTTGAATATACCATTTGAAAGTAAAATATCTTAATGTAGGCTAGTAATGTGTGTACGGATATCTGATAATATCGAGAAAAGACTTACTGTTGTGGATTCAAGTTAACAAATCTTGGGCCTAGGTTAATGTACTCAGCTATCGATCTGAGGGTCCTGAGGTCCGTGTCTGCGGTGTGTAGTTGAAATCAATTTGCGGTTTCAACAGCGGTCGCGTTGTAACAATAAATCATTTTTTTTATCAGTATCAACCCTGCAAACTGAAAGTTTGTTGATAACTAGTCAACAGTTACAAATTAGGTTACAGCTGTGAATGAAACTATTGTCTCGCCCTGGCACTGAAGTCCGTACGTCGACCAAGGTGATGTTCAGGGTAAAAATAGTTAGCAGGGGCGTGATTTGTCTTGATGGGGAAGCAAAGGCGTAAAAAAATGGATTAAAAATAAAAAAATATATATACATGACAGCCAATAAAGGTAAAATTAATTATTTGTGGGCATTAATCGTATTTAATACTAAGAACTTTCAATTAAAGATAAAAACAAGATATCCGACGACTTGCTGCATATATATATCTTAATACCATCTTTCTTTATAATGTGTTGATTAATGTTTTAACACGTATCTATTCCTCTTTTTGTTGTGTTTACACATTTATTTTATGTTGGCTATTTGGTTGGAATTCAATCTAACTAGGCCGATAGGCTCGGTATGGCCAGGTGGGTTAGGGTGCGCGACTCGTAATCTGAGGGTCGCAGGTTCGAATCCCCGTCGTACCAAACATGCTCGCCCTTTCATCTGTGTGGGCGTTATAATGTGACGGTCAACCCCACTATTCTTTGGTAAAAGAGTAGCCCAAGAGTTGGCGGCTGGTGTTGATGACGTGCTGCCTTTTTTCTAGTCTTACACTGCTAAATTAAGGACAGCTAGCGCAGATAGCCCTCGAATAGCTTTGGGCGAAATTCAAAACAAACCATCACTTCTTCTCTTGCGCCCGTGGATGGCCTTTAATGGTTAGGTAAGGTGTTTGTTGAATATTGTGTGTGATCGATATAAGTTTTGGTTTTGTTTTAATTGTGTTAATAAACAAAACAAACGTATTAAGTTTTGCACAGTAAGGTCAACGCGGTTGTTTTCAGGAAGCAGACGTCGCCCTTGGGCCATTTGCTACCACATATGCTCGGTCAAAAGTAGCTACGTTCACCTCAAATCTCGCCACTGGCTACCTGGCAGTCATGGCGGGCAGGATGAAAAGAAAGACTACCAACGTTTTTGGCTACATTCTGACCTTTGATTGGCAGGTAACAGAACTTTTGATACATTCTAATATGATAAGTAAAAATATTTATTGTTCTTAGAAAAAAAAACACAGTCAAAACCTGGTTGCTTCTTTGGGAATGACATCAATACGCGATTTTCCTTTTAAGTTTTATATTATCACTTCACCCATCCAGTGGTTGAGCAGAAAGTCTTAGGGCTTATAACACTAAAAATTCGGGTTTGATACCCACATTCAGCAATGCACTGGTAGCTAAAGAAGAAACAAAAATCATTTTTTGACAAATAAAAATGCAAAAAAAAATTCAAAAGCAGCTAAAATAGGATAAAAAATACACCATTTTATAATCCACGCTTTGCTGTGTACGACATTTAAATACACCAAACTGGTAACGTCAGCCATATGACGTATTTATATTTTTACCTAGGAAAATATAAGATCAATATAATAATTAAAAACACGATTAAACTGATTACTATTGAGAAAAAAAAAGTTTACAGTGTAGAATGTATGGACTGTAAAAAGTTCTATATGAGGGGTGGCAGGTAGAAGTGTAAGTGTTATAACAGCAGAACGTGAAATGTTACGTCACATGTCCACCAAACATTGTACAGATCATTGTGATGAAAATACAACTGTTAATATTATTTGTCGACTATGTAATATTAATAAATGTGAAATAAAAAAGCCATTTTAATAAAGGAATACGAACCTTTAATAAATAAAACATAAGAAGTAGGTTTTTATTTATGTTGTTTTTAAATGATGCATTATCGTCTGTTCCAGTTTAGCATTTTTTGAATTTTAAATTCGATAAAGAAATGTTTTTTTTTACGAAAAACGCAACGAAATATAGCATGTTCGACAAACAAAAAGTAAAATGTCTCAGCTGTAACAAACTATATGCAGAAATAACCCTCCAGTCAGATTACATGTAAAGTATAATGTAGAAATAACCCTCCAATAAGATTACGTGTAAAGTATAATGAAGAATTAACCCTCCAATCAAATTATGTGTAAAGTATAATGCAGAAATAACCCTCCAATCAGATTACGTGTAAAGAAAAGGTTTTGGGAAAACTAATTTTTCGACGTCGTCTTTAGACCTGCAATTTTTATTGCGTTATAAATTTCATTAAGAGATTCTTTATTCATAAGTTACTCACTCATTTCCTACGATGGAGAGCAACTTAGTAAAAACAATCAATAATACTTCGGTATTGGCTGTCGGTTTTTCTAATTACACATAGTTTCTACCTGGTCGGTCTAATCTTCACTGCCACTGGTGTTACCAGTCGAATATGCACACAATCCATACATTTACTTAATTATTGGAGCTGAGTGGAAGTGTGTTCTTATAACACGACACAAAACGACAAGGACCACAAGGGAACCATCTTTTACATAAATTTTAATTAATCCATTTTTTAATCTAATGAAATACGGTTGTTTATGTTTTTGATACAAGAAAATAAATGTATAAGATATTGGTAAATTTTTACGTAAATCGCTAGTCCTAGCGCAGATAACCCTCGTGTACCTTTGCGCGAAATTAAAAAACAAACCTTTGCGACTCGCCAAATGGTAATATTTATAGATTCGAATGGTGTATAATGCATCGAACTATGAATCTAACATTCAGAGTTCGTGTCCTGTTACCGTGAAAACACTATGGATTATGAGTACATTCAAATTATACTGTTTAATCTAAGGAGAGCACTCTAAGAGTTGGAAGTGGGTGGTGATGACTAGCTGCTTCCTTCCCTCTGGTCTATAATTTCAAATGTAGCGATGACTTTTGTGGTTCTGCTGAGAATCGTACAAACAAACTCTCTTTTGAAGTCCCCCATTGGCTATATCACTAGAAATCAGGTTTCGATACCCTTGGTGGGCAGAGTACCGATAGCCCATTGTGTACCTTTGTGCTTAATTACAAGCCAACAGATCTTCCTAAAAACGACCTCTATAGCTGAATGTAATTTACAGTTTAGGTTAGTGGCGCTCGTCTCGTAATTTGGAGGACACAGGTTCGAATTCCCGTCACACCAAATATGCTTTCCTTGTGGGCGTTATAATGTAACGTTGCTAAAAGAAGAGCCAAGAGTTGGCGGTGGGTGGTGATGATTAGTTGCCTTCCCTCTAGTCTTACGCTGCTAAATTAGTGTCGCTTTGCGGGATAGGGACCCGGCATGGCCAAGTCACTTCTGAGAACAGTGAACTAAAATCAGATGAGTCTTGAAATTTAAAAGTCGTAAAGTAACATTAAAGAAAATGTATCACGACAAGTGTAATTTTATTTATACGTAAACCAATAAAAGATCTTCCACTAGCTATAAAGAGAGCGCTTCTTTCGCAATGATTTAAAAAAACACGAAAACGACTAAACATTTTCTTCAGTAACTTTAATGTTTGGTAAAAAATGATCACAAAACAAAAATTGTTGCGTGCTAAATTAATAGCAAGAAAACAACATTTTAGTAAGTAAATTTAACAAACTTTAGGCCTGGCAGTGCCAGGTAGTTAAGGCACTCGACTCGTAATCCGAGGGTTGCGGGTTCGAATCCCCGTCACTCCAAACATACTCGCTCTTTCAGCCGTAAGGGCATTATAATGTGACAGTGAATCCCACTCTTCGTTGGTAAAAGAGTAGCCCAAGAGTTGGCGGTGGGTGGTGATGACTAGTTGCCTTCTCTCTAGTCTTACACTGCTAAATTACGGACGGCTAGCGCAGATAGCCCTCTAGTAGCTTTGCGCGAAATTCATAATAAACAAACAAACATATTGCCGTTCTGTCTCGCATTCAATGATACTGGAATTAGTCTAAGAGTTAGTTTTTTTTTGTTTTGGAAGTTTCCATGAAAGCTATGGGAGGGAAATCCGTCTCTGATGTAGCAGTGTAAGACTAGAGGGAAGGCAGCTAGTCATCACCACCACCCGCCAACTCTTGGGCTGTTCTTTTACCAACGAATAGTAGGATTGAGCATAACATAATAAATACCCAATGGCTAAAAGAGCATGTGTGGTGGAACGGAGTTTCGAGCCCGCAATCCTCTGAATACGAGTAGAGCCCCATAATCACCTGGCCATGTGGGGCCTCTGAGGTTTAGGCTAACTGCAAAAGGGTCAATAAAAAAACTGAAG
Source organism: Carcinoscorpius rotundicauda (assembly GCA_011833715.1). NCBI lineage: Eukaryota > Metazoa > Arthropoda > Merostomata > Xiphosura > Limulidae > Carcinoscorpius > Carcinoscorpius rotundicauda. Next base: position 6,574,732 of record CM022398.1, read on the forward strand.
TAATATCTAGACCCTTCCGTCACCTTATCAGCTTGTTGATTAGCGAATGGTCAAGATGATGTGTCATAGAATGGTAAAACACTCAGATGTTTGTTTTGTTTACATGATTTATACTTCCTACATGTGTCCATCAGTGATCTTGTCTAAAGTTTGGTGAAACATCTAGATCGTAGATCTGTTAAAGTACACCATTGATATGTTAATTAAGTGCGATCGTGATGGTGATATCAGAGGGTAAAATGTCTAGATGTCAGGTATGTTGAAGATGTTTAATCTATAGATTTGAACCATATGTTTACCGAGAGATGGCAGCACTTTTAACTTGCTTAAAATTAATTTTTGAGCCTAAGATTACCTGCTGATAAGCTTCTGTTTGTCGAATTTCACTTTAATAGTTTGATCATTGATGTGTATTTTTTTTCTGTAGGTGTGGTTCGTCTTAATAATAGCCATGCTAGTGATGGTTTCTTTGTCTATCTTCGTCAACACCATTACCGACTCAAAGTACAGGTCGAAACCCATGATAAGGAAACAGATTGGAGAATATTTCTGGTTGTTTTACAGTTCCATATTTTGTGAAGGTTTGTTGAGAATTTTGTTTTTACTAGAAAACTAAATTATTTTTCAACGTTAAGATGATTAGTGTCTTATGATTAATTGAATATTTTTTTACTAAACATTTTATCTTACACATTCTAACGTTTAAATTCTTCTTCAGCTGTTGTCAATAACACAATCCCATTATATATATATTTTCCCTTAGCAACCATGCATGCTTCAAGTATCCGTTATATTTACCTTATATCATATAAATAACACTATATAACACAAATTTTGTTCCTGGATAGTATGTCTTATTTCTTAATTACTTATGTTGTAAAAGTACAGAAAATGGCCATTATTCCTTTCGAACTTTGCTTTTGTGACCTGGATAATGAAATTTAGAAATTAACCTATTTTATATGTAAAAACAGGCATATTTGCACGTTTTCATTTACATAAGGTCTGAATAAAACAACATACGAATCAAGATTTACATGTATTTATACTAAAGTTATAAAAAAGATTTGCGACTGTAACGTAAATTACTTTTACGTATCAGCTCCCAAATATAGTCTTCCATCATGTTTTCGTTATACGCTTCTTGGTAGTGACGTTCAAAGTCCATTACATCTTGATGGAAGTGCTCGCCTTGTTCCTCTGAGTATGTTCCCATTTTCTCCTTGAATTTATCAAGATGAGCGTCAAGGATATGGACTTTCAGGGACTTCCTGCAGCCCATTTTGCCATATTTCTTCACCACAACCTCAACCTCCACATAATTTTCGGCCTTGTGATTGCCCCGAACCACTGGACAAACCACTCCAAACTTTTATTCCTTCCTTCTGAGCTTCTTGGGGAATTCTGTGAACTCCAGGATCTTCTTTATTTGTGGTCCAACGAAGACACCATCTTCGACCTTTGCTTCAGACAGCTTAGGGAAGAAGTCTCGAAGGTAGCAGACTCCTTATTAAGGAGTTTCATAAGACCCAATTTTATGTGCAATGGTGAGAACAACCTCTTCTGGTGGTCCACTGATGGCTCACAAATGACATTGTGCCTCCTCGCAGAGAACTCGGTCCGCTGTGACCAGTGTTTCCTGTTGTAGTGCGCTGCGGTGTCCCAAAGGCAAGATAACAGAGAAACTTGGTAAAGCGTCCTTGGATAGGTCTGTGTTTACTTAGGCAGCTGGAACTAAATTGAAATTTTGAGTCCCTATAATATTACCCTAGGGAAGATCTAAAAAATTCTTGTAAATTCGAGAAAATTCTCTATTAGCTACTCAGTACTGAATCTACCTGGAATGTTCTGGAAATGCGTAAATTTGAAACTTTCATCACTCAGGTCACAAAAGCAAAGTTTGAAGAGAAAAATAGGTGTTTTCCATTTACGTTAGGCATAAGTAATTGGAATATAACACTTTCTGCCCAGGAACAAGAAAAAGTAAAATTTTGTTACATAGCGTATTTTATATGGCATGAATTTCGTAATATTTACAATTAGCTCTCGCTACCAAATATTCTAAGGTATTTGAAAGTTATACTTTAATAACTTACAGAAATAATCATGTCTTATTAATGAAACAAATTACTCATTTTCTTTATCACCATTCGACCCTGAATTAAACGAAAAATTCTGTTAGTTTAATAAATCTTATGAAGTGAAACAATTTCTACATCTTTTGTCCCAATTGATTTTTTACTTCGTTGTTTAGGATTATACAGAAATTTGGTAAGAGTTTGTTTTGATAGATGTTTTTATATTTTCAACAAGCCTCATGTAAAACTGTCAGCTTCTATCAAAATTAGAGAGTGATTCATTAATATCCCTCTTTACACATTTATATTTAGGTTGCTACAGAGGTTACCATGTTGCCACGTACATTCATTATCTATCTTACAGACGTACACATTGACAACAACTCTACGGCGTAGTTTTCATTCCAAATCCATCTTAAGGCCATCATGTCAAAAATACACCACTGTTCTCTGCTTGATTCTCAATAACCATCTGGTGTATGATGACGACAATTTTAAAGTTCCTGTTCCAAGTAGTCTAATCTTACACACATCTGGCGACTTCACATGAAATAACGTGAATATGTGTTTCATTCTCCAAGTATTGAACGGTTGAATCGAAGAAGCAACTTATGTTCGTGTCACTTTGTATTTTAAGACACATGGATACCCTTTTCCACTGACATTTTTCTTCGTGGTTTCTCGCCTTTTAAAAGACACTGCAATTAGTTTAGAACTACTGGAGTACAACTTAACAAGTCTCTTTCTGGGTGGTCCCGTTTTTCCCAAGTTGATCCATATTTATTGTTTTTCAACTTTATTAAATACAAAGGAGATATCTTTATTTTCGAAGAAATTATAAATGCTCGATCTCAATAGATTTGTATAATCTAAGTATACAAATATTATGTTGGTTTCTTTAGAATTAACCACAAAGCAACACAATCGATTAGCTGTGCTCTGTCCACCTTGTTTCCAGCTGTGTCCGTCCGTCGTGCTAAATATTTTGTACTGAAAACGGCTGTTATCTACACTTTCTTAAAAGCGATCAATTTCCGGTCGCATCACACTACCTTCTTAACACCAATCAATGTGAAATTGTAGTTATCTTACAATTGGTCCACTGCTACTTCCTACCGGCACTAAATGTCAAGTGGTTTTCTGTTTTAAATTTTAAAATATTCCGTATTCAACCTTATCTATAACGTGATTTATGTCTTAAATATTTTACGGTACAAAAATCAGTTGTAACAAATACATCTAGGAAATTTTAACCGAACAAACACACGTTAAGTCAGATATAATATGGTTCAAATATGATTTGTACATTTTCCTATATTTCACCTATAAGTTCTTAAAATTGTCAGTTTGTGATGTTTCAACACATCTGACCGACTAGTAGTAATAACCGGTCAATTAATAATCACGTGCCAACACTCTTAGTATAACCTTATTATGGTGTTGGCATTCTTTTTTATTGTACCAGTTCAGAGTCAGTAACAAACGTATTTCTGACATTGTTAGTATTGTGATATTTAAGATACTTCTCTTGATTGTACCAGTTCAGAGTCAGTGATAAACGTATTTCTAACATTGTTAGTATTGTGATATTTAAGACATTTCTCTTGATTGTACCAGTTCAGAGTCAGTGATAAACGTATTTCTAACATTGTTAGTAATATGATATTTAAGACATTTCTCTTGATTGTACCAGTTCAGAGTCAGTGATAAACGTATTTCTAACATTGTTAGTATTGTGATATTTAAGACACTTCTCTTGATTGTACCAGTTCAGAGTCAGTAACAAACGTATTTCTAACATTGTTAGTATTGTGATATTTAAGACACTTTTCTTGATTGTACCAGTTCAGAGTCAGTGATAAACGTATTTCTGACATTGTTAGTATTGTGATATTTAAGACATTTCTCTTGATTGTACCAGTTCAGAGTCAGTGATAAACGTATTTCTGACATTGTTAGTATTGTGATATTTAAGACATTTCTCTTGATTGTACCAGTTCAGAGTCAGTGATAAACGTATTTCTGACATTGTTAGTATTGTGATATTTAAGACATTTCTCTTGATTGTACCAGTTCAGAGTCAGTGATAAACGTATTTCTGACATTGTTAGTATTGTGATATTTAAGACATTTCTCTTGATTGTACCAGTTCAGAGTCAGTGATAAACGTATTTCTAACATTGTTAGTAATGTGATATTTAAGACACTTCTCTTGATTGTACCAGTTCAGAGTCAGTGATAAACGTATTTCTAACATTGTTAGTAAAGTGATATTTAAGACACTTTTCTTGATTGTACCAGTTCAGAGTCAGTGATAAACGTATTTCTGACATTGTTAGTATTGTGATATTTAAGACATTTCTCTTGATTGTACCAGTTCAGAGTCAGTGATAAACGTATTTCTAACATTGTTAGTATTGTGATATTTAAGACACTTCTCTTGATTGTACCAGTTCAGAGTCAGTGATAAACGTATTTCTAACATTGTTAGTATTGTGATATTTAAGACATTTCTCTTGATTGTACCAGTTCAGAGTCAGTAACAAACGTATTTCTAACATTGTTAGTATTGTGATATTTAAGACACTTCTCTTGATTGTACCAGTTCAGAGTCAGTGATAAACGTATTTCTAACATTGTTAGTAAAGTGATATTTAAGACACTTCTCTTGATTGTACCAGTTCAGAGTCAGTGATAAACGTATTTCTGACATTGTTAGTATTGTGATATTGTAATAGGTTTGCATTGAAAGCTGAAGACACTTTGGTATTTTTAGTGTTATCCACTTCATGACATCTAGTTTTGGTTAGTCTGCTGTTCATAATTTGTTAAGTGATATTATGTCTTCAACTGTATTGTATTTTAATCCTTACTATCAACAGATTTAACATCAGAATTTATTAAAATGATGTAACTGCAAACTTAAGGAAAATCAGCTTTTGTTTGCTTCAAATTTTATTTTTTTCTATTTTAGTGTTAAAATGTGTATTGTTATCACGCTTTAAGTATAATGTTTAATGGTTTATCATTTGGAATGACAGAACGAAAACCAGGTTTCGTGTGAGTGATTTTAGTTTGAAGATGTTACTTTTCAATGAGTTAATAGTATTGAAGTAAAGACACCGATTTATTAAATGATGTGTGTTGTAGGTATCATCCTCTGAAAAAAACAAAACAAAAACCGAACACTATATATGAAATGCGCCACCTGATTTCTTCTCTGTAGATCATCCAGTTGGTATTATTTTAATTAATAAACACGCCTGTTTTATAATTTTTATTATACATGTCAAACATTTCTTTTTTGATGGGTTTTTTAGCTTCACCCAAGCTACCAAACACTATCTCAGGACGCCTCCTGGTGGCAGTATGGTGGTTAGGAATTATTGTTTTAATGAACGCGTTCAGCGGACATATGAAGGCCAGCATGATGGTGAAGGCAGACTTTGACAAAATCGATTCTCTGAAAGACTTGGCATTGAGGTCGAGAGTAGTTCCTCTGGTTTGGAAAGGGACCGCTTACGAGTCTTACCTGGAAGTAAGGAGTAGGATACGTTAAGTTTAAAATGAAAGTTTTTCATATTTCTCAACCAAGTTAAGTTAATTTTACATTTCGTTAAGAAATCAAACAATTAATTATTGGTTAACGTATCGTATCAAAGTGTGCTTCTGTTTGCATGTCTACCTCTTATAATAAACCACGTTTAACAGTTTGCGAGGAGAGATATCTACCTTTTGCCCGACCTTTGAAAACTTGTTAAACTTGCTTTATATTTTACAATTTTTTCTTTCTTAACTCAAGAATAACGTATGTCTATCAACGTTTAGATCGAAAATAAGTTCCACCATTGACAGGTTACAGGACTGTTAATTATAATTGTACGGAAATAAAATTATTAGTTTTTAAATATTAATATTTGTACATACTTGTGTTGAACGTGCATTAGTAGGTTAAAAAATGGACACAAGGCATGAAAAATAAAATACAAAACTATACAGAAAACCCTTAGCTATTAAAATGTATCAAATAGGATATTTATTTGTCTGACACAACTGATATTCATATCAACTAGGGAGACTTTACCTAACATAACTGACATTCGTATCAACTAGGGAGATTGATTACTCTGACACAACTGACATTCATATCAACTAGGGAGACTTTACCTAACATAACTGACATTCATATCAACTAGGGAGACTTTACCTAACATAACTAACATTCATATCAATCAGGGAGATTGATTTATCTGACATAACTGACATTCATATTAACTAGGGAGACTTTACCTAACATAACTAACATTCATATCAACTAGGGAGATTGATTTATCTGACATAACTGACATTCGTATCAACTAGGGAGATTGATTTATCTGACATAACTGACATTCGTATCAACTAGGGAGATTGATTTACCTAACATAACTGACATTCGTATCAACTAGGGAGATTGATTTACCTGACATAACTGACATTCGTATCAACTAGGGAGATTGATTTACCTAACATAACTGACATTCGTATCAACTAGGGAGATTGATTTACCTAACATAACTGACATTCGTATCAACTAGGGAGATTGATTTACCTAACATAACTAACATTCATATCAACTAGGGAGATTGATTTATCTGACATAACTGACATTCGTATCAACTAGGGAGATTGATTTACCTGAAATAACTGACATTCGTATCAACTAGGGGGATTGATTTACCTAACATAACTGACATTCGTATCAACTAGGGAGATTGATTTACCTGACATAACTGACATTCGTATCAACTAGGGAGATTGATTTACCTAACATAACTGACATTCGTATCAACTAGGGAGATTGATTTACCTAACATAACTGACATTCGTATCAACTAGGGAGATTGATTTACCTAACATAACTGACATTCGTATCAACTAGGGAGATTGATTTACCTAACATAACTGACATTCGTATCAACTAGGGAGATTGATTTACCTAACATAACTGACATTCGTATCAACTAGGGAGATTGATTTACCTAACATAACTGACATTCGTATCAACTAGGGAGATTGATTTATCTGACATAACTGACATTCAGATCTTTTATGGTACAGACAAATAAATGGGTTAAACGTTTGGTTCTTATTAATTGATATAATGTGAACATTTTATTATTTTTAAAATGAGATTCCTTGGTGGGTCAGTGGTAAGCTTACAAACTCACAAGCTAAAATCCGGGGTTCGATTTCTTGCGGATAGTGCAGATAGTCCACTGTGTAACTTTGCGCTAATAAAAACAACAAACCTCTTTATAAGGAGATATACAATTTATTGGTTTATTTTTTATATCAGTGTGGCTGATAAATTTCAAATATTCAGCTCGATGGGTTGACCAGTCGTCCAAACCGTGATGGTCAGTTTACTGTTTCAAAAAGAAATCAAAGCGTACTGTGATCGCGGTTGGTCAGTCTCAAAGACATATTCATCTGAACAGATGTCACGCAGTTAAAGATGCACTACTCGCAAGTGTACAAACCTCCACCAGTAACGGAGCCATAGAACTGTGTAACTGAAGTGTTTGTTAACTGAGAAAAGCAGTGACAAACATCACTGCCAGGATAACAGTGTAGAGAAAGAAAAGATGGATAATTAACACCTCATGAATCTGTGACTAGTAATCCAGCAAACAAACTAGGAAGTTTGCAATGATTCTTTACACTGTACCATTTGTGTTAGTAATAACATTTATCAACACCAGGGCTGAGATGTCAACATGTGGACAAGATATACAAGGGTGTTCCACTTGACAGTTTCACCAGAATTATGGGGAGACTGGAATTTCAGAGATAATCATTTAGTTTAAAACACACCTAACTTAGCACTGATGAACCATTCCAACAATACCAGAAAATTCGATTGAATGTTTCATTCTTTCAAAGCATGAAACAAGACAACAGATAAATAAATCACTATAGAGGTCTGAATTCGTTTCATCCATAAAGTTTATTTCTATTCTGGAATCCGATAGCGAATAAAGCTCCACCTATATTTCAGTACTAAACAAAATCTTTTATTTATTTTTGCTTTATTTGTTTCTTTGTAGTTAGGCACAAAATCACACAGCGGGGTACTCGTGCTGAGTCCTCCAAAGGTATCGAAACCCGGATTTTTACCGTTGCAAGTCCGCAAACTTTCTCTTGTGTTACGAAAGGGAGTTTTTGCTCATATTAACATAAATATACTCGGTTAGAAATTAAAACAATATCAAGCCTTAACACTTTTTTCTGACCTACGATGACCTTATCTTGTGCTTTTTGGTCATTTATATTGCTCTCAGAAAAAAAATATGACCATCTGGACAAGGGTTTCATGGTTGAAGGACAACATCTCCATGACCAATAAGTGCACCAAGGATTTTCTTAATGTCTTCTTCATATATTATAGTATATAACATTGACGTAAATATCATAATGACGCAATGATTGATTTTAAAAAAGTCGTTCAAGGGTGTAATGTGAATGTAGGATATCGTTTGATATCAGAATGTTAAAGTTAGTTTTGAGAGAATTCCTTCTATATTTCCATTCTGTTGTCCATCATACCAGAATCTTCAAAATTTTGAGAGTAATACGTGTTGTTTTTTGCATAGCAAAGACACATCGGGCTATCTACTACTGAGCCGACCGAGGGGAATCGAACCCTTGATTTTAGCGTTGTACATATGTAGACTTACCGGTGTACTAGCGACAGTCTTGAGACTAATAATGCATTAACTATTTTGTCGAAGTGCGACCAGAATCGACAAAACGGAATGCTATAGAATACTTATGTTTCTCTTAGTATAGGCCCGGTATGGCCAATCGTGTTAAGGCGTGCGACTTGTAATCTGAGGGTTGCGGGTTCGCATCCCCGTCGCGCCAAACATGCTCGCCCTATCAGCCGTAAGGGCGTTATAATGGTACGGTCAATCCCACTATTCGTTGGTAAAAGAGTAGCCCAAGAGTTGGCGGTGGGTGGTGATGACTAGCTGCCTTCCCTCTAGTCTTACACTGCTAAATTAGGGACGGCTAGCACAGATAGCCCTCGAGTAGGTTTGTGCGAAATTCCAAAACAAATAAACAACAACAAAACTCTTAGTATACTCGGTGAACGGTTTCAAACACGTCCGCCAGTTGATACAATGATGGTAATGTGTTTATTTATAAACACCTCTGAGCGTTTTGTAGAAATCTTCGGTTCGTGGTTTCTGTTTTGTTACAATTACTAATAACTGAAACTATAACGGGAAAGTTCACGAAAAAACCATTTTTAAGAACAAGCAGTACGTGTTGGGATGACAAATATCAAACCTTCAGAAACAATGTAAACAAGACAGTAAGGATGACATTTGTGTCATTCCTACGTAACAGTACAGGCACACAGTGTAGTGGAATGCCAACAGACATAATTAGGCTAAATTAAACTGCTTCATTATTATTATTACTCACACCAACTTTTGAAGTTTTTTAGTTGTTTTTTTATTGGTTGTTTTTTTTTAATGCATTGTTTCAATAGATATAGAAGGGTTTTATGTATAACCAAGTTCTAAAGTCGGTGAGGATCAAACTGTAATATTTATTGTTTATCTGTTATTGGCTGGTAATTCGTGTTTCAAACTTTACTTAACCGTTTTAATGTGACATCAAATTTCTGTAAGAAAGCTACCTTCAAGGGGTAATGATAAAATTGTCTAAACTAGACTTTCTTCTTTAATTAACCCTAATTTTTAATAATATTTGTAAAAACGGACACTCCGTTTGAAACTATGTCATCTCAACAAAGTCGACTGACACCATTGTTCTGGTTATTGAGTTATCATGTTACAAGAAACAGAAGAACAATAAATTCAAAGTTATTACTATGATATTTATAGACATCACCAGAACTTGTGACTCAGTTATTACATGGATATTGTTACAAAAGGAAACACTTTACATTACTCTGAAGTTTTGATAACCTATTGAAGAAAATTAAAAATAAGTTGCTTTAAGAATCGGAGATATCCCTACACAGGCAGTGCTGCCACTTGCTTAAGGTGTAGGGCCTGACATGACCTCCCATTTTAAGAATCAGAGGTTCGAATCTATATCATTGAACATAGTAGTCTTCTGAGCTATAGGGGCTTGATAAGGTGACGGTCAACCACACTGTTTATTAGTAAAACAATAGCTCAAGAGTTAGCAGTGGGTGGTGATGACTAGCTGCTTTCCCTCTAGTCTTACACTGCTAAATTAGGGACGGCTAGCGCAGATAGCTCTCGTGTAGCTTTGCGCTAAATTGAAAACAAACCTTTTGAACAACCAAACAAACGAAACTCGAAAGTATATTAATTAATTGTTTTTACGTCTTCGTGTCGTTTGTTATGATTAGCTTTAGGCTAATAATATTATTATATTTTTAATACTGTTGATTTTGATCGCACATCGTTTTCTTTTAGAAATCCACATCGACGGATATCAAACGAATATGGAAACGGGTATACGAAAACAACGGTCTCTTGTTACCTTCAGAACTTTACCGTCAAGAAAATCTCAAGGCGCTCCAGAAAGGTACTAACGTCATCATCAGTGACGTCATCACCATGAGGTACATCGTATCCAATGAATGCTCAAAGCTTCCGGAAGGGGAGTTTTATTTTGCCAAGGAAACGTTTTTTCCTCACACTTTTGTAATGGCAGTGAGAAAAAAATTACCAAAACGTATCCAGAATGGCATAAATAGAAGGTAAATGAACAATGAAGTTAGGTTTCAGTTTCCTTTTAATTAATGAACTGTAAGTTAGGTCAAAGGCGCGGATTAGAGGAAAGAAGGCCCGGTATGACCAGGTGGATAAGGGACTCGACTCGTAATAGCCATTTGTTTAACCTTGTTGTTAATACCAAACAACACCATCAGTTACTGGCTAAAAGTTGCTCTTAAAAAGAGAAAACTTAAAACTGTTTAATCAAAATAACAATAATTTATACCAAAAAGTCAACATATAAAAAATACACGATTTAGTTCAATCAGTTAAATGCTGTCTTGTGTTCCGAGTATTAAATTGACACTCATTTGTATGAAGACATCATTCTAAGACTAACGTAGGAATGCAACGTAAAAATAATCATTTTATTTGAATATTCGCTCGAAGCATATATTCGAGAACCTCGCTAGGGGTACTTGTTAAAGAAACAAACATCGTATAACAAAGGACAGTGTTAGATAATGTTAACATTTTGTCTGTTCTTCTCGACCTCACGCTCCACAATGACACAAAGGTATGTCTGCGGACTCACACCGCTAGAAACCAGGTTTCGATACCCTCGATGGGCCGAACACAGTCAGTCCATTGTGTAGGTTTGTGCTTAATTGCGAACACACCTCATGAGCTTATTAGATGCATACTTTGTTTTATGGAAGGTAATAATTGATTCATTCAACTAATTAAGTACTCGTGTCTATAAATTCAAAGCCAAAAGTATGTAAAAAGCGAAAATGCATCCTATTTAATTGTCTGTATTTGTGTCTTTTTTTTTCGATAAAAATCCAGAAATAAACAAACCCATGTACTTCGCTCGAGTTTCCAGTTAACATACAGACATAATGGAAGAAATATCAAGGACATATCACATTATGTTTTCAGAGAAACTTTTGAATAAACTGTCTATCTTAAAAACTTTGTATTTGTGATGTTTCAAAACGTTCACTTTTTTTTTGCAACAAGTGTTTTACCTTCCCACTAGATGTCGCCTGAGACGAATGTTGTACATTTAACAATATGTATGTACATAAATGTCCACTCCTCTTCATAGAAGCCTAAATAACTCACAAAAAGTTATGTGTAAAAATTTTCATTATCAGGAATTTTCTAAGAATAATGTAATCAAGAAATTGCTATAACAGAAGTTATTTTGTGGGCTTACAACACAGTAATTCAAGTTTGTTTATTATTAAGCACAGAGCTTTACAAAGAACTATCGGTGCTCTGCCGCTCACGTGTATCGAAACCCGGTTTTGCACAAGTCCGCAGACATTCCATCTAGTAACTGGGGGGGGGGCTGTTATTCAACTTGTGTAGATGAACAGTGATCTTGAAAGATATTTAGACTTAAGACGTAACTAGATGCTAGATGAAATATTACATCAGAACATATTTTACTGACACCGTTTTCAGAAAATAACCGTCTTGAGAAAATATAACGCTAAACAGCGAAGTTAGATACCTGCGGCAAACATATCGCAAACAGACCAACGTGTAGCTTTGTGTTGAAGCAGAAAAGTAAACGAATCGAAAATATACTGTTGGTTAAACAGAAAATAATGAAAGAAGGTGTTCAGTAACAATTATTGATTAAGGCTTAACAAAAGTCAGTTGAGTAATTTGTAAATAGGCTTAGGTGTTCGTCTTGGTGCCTTTCAATTCACTCACGTTTCAGTTCATTGTCTCATTTCTTTTCATCTTTTACATCACACAATTACTGAGTTGGAGTTTATCGATTTCTTGTTAGTTATCTTACTTCCTTCTTCCAGGTTTCTTTTTTTAAATTTTGAAATAATGATAGCTGCACGTGCGATTTAACATCGAGAGTCTGACCACTGTGACATCTCCTTTTTCAGATTTTGTCAATGATTTCTCATCGCTTTTCCAGGATTACTGGTTATTTTTATTTATGCTACAAAATATGAAACCCTGCCAATTTCGGTGACTTACTGTGAGAAGTGTGTACTCTGTGTATTACAACATTTGAATGAAGGTGATTTCTGTATGAATATTACCACTTTGAGAATTGTATAGTTTAATTTACAGGTACGTTTAGAGGTTCACAAAGGCCTGTTTATCTGTATCACCTCGAAGGCTTGTTTATCTGATGTCCTAAATTGCTTGCTTATCTATATGACCTGGATGGCTAGTTTATCCGTATATCCTGAAAGGCATGTTTATATGTATGACCTGAAATACCTGTTTATATATGTCTTAAATAGTCTGTTTATCTGCACAACCTGGAAGGCCTGTTTTTCTATATGACCTGCATTGTCTGTTTATCTATATGACCTGGACAGCCTGTTTATTTATATGACCTGTTCATATACTTATGTCTCACCTGATTATTTCTTTTGGATGATTTGTTTAGATGATTATTTTTATCCTGCTGTTTAAGTCAGTAAGTAATTTTTTTTTATGCACAAGTTTGGTTTTTCTTCATATGAGGGACAAATTGGTGCTAAGTGAAATTTGTAGTTTACATTAATAGTTGTTTCATTGATCATTGTTTCCTGGTAGCTAGAGTGTAAGACTGAGGACTTATAACGCTAAAATTGAGGGTTATCTGCGCCAGCCGTCCCTAATTTAGTAGTGAAATATTAGAAGGAAGACAGCTAGTCATTACCACTATTTTACCAAAGAATAGTAGGATTGACGGTCACATTACAACGCACACACGGCTGAAGTAGTGAGCATGTTTGGTGGGAGAGGGCTTCGAACCCGTTACCTTCAGACTGCAAATAAAGTGCTCTAACCACGTGACCATAACAGTCCTAAATTAAGTATTTTATTACCGTTAAGGACATAATAAAAGTCACAATATTTATTGGTAATTGTCCTGTTTGGTAAAGTTTGAGATTAATGAATTTTCCATTCTGGATCACGGTTAATATGTTTAGTACAGTAAGTTTTTATTTGTGACAAAAAAGTTGTTTAATACCAGTGTGTAAAGCAAAATTTACGACAAAGGCATAACTCTGAATTGCAGTCAGAAGTGTGTAACTGGTTATGCTTAAGTACTTTTTATACTTACGTTGATTGGCTGGTATTAAATAGTGATAACTACTCCTCCACACGCTACGAGATGAATTACCCAATGACCCTGTCAGTGAGATAGATACTCCAAACTTCCAACGAGTGGGAAACCCAGCACCCCTCACGATCGAGGTGTACCAACACCCAACAAATGAAACAACCCAGTATTCCCACAAAGTGAGATAATTAAGTAATTCTAGAAATTGAGGAAACGAACACTTCCATCAAGCGAGATACAACTGCACTTTCATCCAGTGAAATACACTAACCCTGCCAATGAGAGAGCTACACAAGTATTTCTGACAAATGAAATACTCAAATACGACCACCTGTTGAAAAACTTAGAACTTCTATCAAGCGAATTACACGAAAAATAAAGGAAAGCTGTGTACTCCAGCAAGCCTGTTCATGTTCTGAATGTTTTAGTTTCTTGTGTGTTTTTCCAGAACATAAACAGGTCTGGATGACTTCGTTTCTTGTATATTTTTTCCAGACCTCTTTATGTTCTGGATGACTTCGTTTCTTGTGTGTTTTTTCAGACTGTTTATGTTCTGGATGTCTTGGTTGTCTGTATGTTTCATGTGTTTCAATACCACCAACAACTTGAGAAACCAAATATTCTACCTAAGCGAAATACGACTACACTCTCTACAAGCGATATTCATACGCAATCCTGCCAAAGGAAATAGTCCAAAGCTTCAGTCTAGATATACTCCTACCCCACTGGGTGAGATGCGCTAACACTCACACCAGGCGAGACACTGTGAACAGGAACATTAGTTTTGAAACTAACATTTATAATATATTTGAACACACCCCGTTGTCGTTAAAACACCACAATTAAGTTGTCATGATACAAATCAAACCGTGTGTCTGAAAGAGTTTATATAGCTGAGAAACTATTATTACTATCTATTTAGAATTCGTTGGATGGTCGAAGCAGGCATGGTGGACAAATGGCTGGATCAAATGAATGGCGATCTTGACAGATGTTTGGACCAAGATGGAGGCGACAGGGCAAGAGCTCTGGCAGTGGAAGATCTATGGGCCATCTTTATCCTCTGGGCTATATGTATTGCCATAGCAACGGCTGCTTTTGTGTTTGAATTACTGTTCTATAAACTCCGAAACATTTCGGAAAACAAACTCCGACGAATTTAAAGACACGGATAAAGGCGCTAATACAAAGTACATCACCAAAGGCACTAAACTAAATTATATCACTAAAGACCTAGAATGACATATAACACCCTAAAGGCACCGATGTTGCGGAAAACACTGAGATAAGTTACACGGTGAACATGTTAGCACTTGATCTCTCGTTATTAGAAAACAACACGAAACTACAAACTAGTCTTACACGTGTTATGTCTGTTTCATTGTTACAGAAGTTACGATTTTATTTTATTACATTTTGCTCTGTAGCATTGTTTTCACTGATAAAAAATATTTCTCTTCAAGAGAAGAACGGTTACAAATTATAAATAAGTAAGTGGAACTGTGTGCACGTGTTATAAAATTATGTAAAATGCAGGCACTTAACAGTATGAAGTAAACGTATAGTTATAACTGTGGTTTAGTTGGTAAAATGTATTTTAGCCTAAGCCTAGATAAATCAATAATATTGTCAAACTTTGCAACAGTAAGTTATAGTAATCTTATAATATTCAGTTTGACATATATATAGTGAAAAAAGGCCTCGAAATTCGTGAACTAAAGCAAGAAAGAACTTTCTAAAACAGGAAATCTGAAGTTAAAGATAAAAGTTAGAATTGATTTTGTCCTATTTTAGCAGAAAAGTTATTTAGGCCTAGATCTAATACTTTATATTACGATTTAATAACCGAAAAGCGAATTAACAACTTCTTTAAACTACCGCTCTCTCGTGGCACAGAGGTATGTCTGTAGACTTACAACGCTAGAAACCGGGTTTCGATACCTGTGGTAGACAGAGCTTAATTCTAAATAAACAAATTTTAAACTACGAAACCACTACGAACTACCAAACGGTTTTATGAGGATTGCGAGATGTTAAAGTTCACAGTAAGTAATAACACAACACATGAAGGAAATACGAGCATCCGGATTACACCAACATTACTGAATCTTTGGTTCCGTATAAACAACACCATTGTGTAAAGATTCCACTGCTGACCGAGATTAAAATATTCAGGTAAAGTTCGAGAACAACTGGACAACATCACTCAAATCTCACAGAAAAACTAAACTAAAAATATTAACGTAGCCTAGCTGTATGTAGTGTTCACAATATACGCTGTTAAAAACACTAGAAGTAATTACTACAATACTGAAGCCAACACGGACAATAATTAATTATTACAGTACTGAAGCCAACACAGACGATAATTAATGATTACAATACTGAAGCCAACACAGACAATAAATAATTATTACAATACTGAAGCCAACACAGACAATAATTAATGATTACAATACTGAAGCCAACACAGACAATAATTAATTATTACAGTACTGAAGCCAACACAGACGATAATTAATGATTACAATACTGAAGCCAACACAGACAATAAATAATTATTACAATACTGAAGCCAACACAGACAATAATTAATGATTACAATACTGAAGCCAACACAGACAATAATTAATTATTACAATACTGAAGCCAACACAGACAATAAAAAATTATTACAATACTGAAGCCAACACAGACAATAAATAATTATTACAATACTGAAGCCAACACAGACAATAATTAATGATTACAATACTGAAGCCAACACAGACAATAATTAATTATTACAATACTGGAAGAGCCAAACACAGACAATAAAAATTATACAATACTGAAGCCAAAAACAGACAATAAATAATTATTACAATACTGAAGCCAACACAGACAATAATTAATGATTACAATACTGAAGCCAACACAGACAATAATTAATGATTACAATACTGAAGCCAACACAGACAATAATTAATTATTACAATACTGAAGCCAACACAGACGATAATTAATTATTACAATACTGAAGCCAACACAAACAAAAATTAATTATTACAATACTGAAGCCAACACAGACGATAATTAATTATTACAATACTGTAGCCAACACAGACAATAATTAATTATTACAATACTGTAGCCAACACAGACAATAATTAATTATTACAATACTGTAGCCAACACAGACAATAATTAATTATTACAATACTTGGTAGAAATCAATTGTAGAAATAACAAACCATAACCTAACATCACATTACTAGACAACAAGTATAGAAGTAACAAACCACAACCTTACAACACATTACCAGAGAACAAGTATAGAAATAACAAACCACAACCTTACAACACATTACTAGACAACAAGTACAGAAATAACAAACCACAACCTTACAACACATTACTAGACAACAAGTATAGAAGTAACAAACCACAACCTAACAACACATTACTAGACAACAAGTATAAAAGTAACAAACCACAACCTAACAACACATTACTAGACAACAAGTATAGAAGTAACAAACCACAACCTAACAACACATTACTGGACAACAAGTATAGAAGTAACAAACCATAACCTTACAACACATTACTAGACAACAAGTATAGAAGTAACAAACCACAACCTTACAACACATTACCAGAGAACAAGTATAGAAATAACAAACCACAACCTTACAACACATTACTAGACAACAAGTACAGAAATAACAAACCATAACCTTACAACACATTACTAGACAACAAGTATAGAAGTAACAAACCACAACCTAACAACACATTACTAGACAACAAGTATAAAAGTAACAAACCACAACCTAACAACACATTACTAGACAACAAGTATAGAAGTAACAAACCACAACCTAACAACACATTACTGGACAACAAGTATAGAAGTAACAAACCACAACCTAACAACACATTACTAGACAACAAGTATAGAAGTAACAAACCACAACCTTACAACACATTACCAGAGAACAAGTATAGAAATAACAAACCACAACCTTACAACACATTACTAGACAACAAGTATAGAAATAACAAACCACAACCTTACAACACATTACTAGACAACAAGTATAGAAGTAACAAACCACAACCTTACAACACATTACCAGAGAACAAGTATAGAAATAACAAACCACAACCTTACAACACATTACTAGACAACAAGTACAGAAATAACAAACCATAACCTTACAACACATTACTAGACAACAAGTATAGAAGTAACAAACCACAACCTAACAACACATTACTAGACAACAAGTATAAAAGTAACAAACCACAACCTAACAACACATTACTAGACAACAAGTATAGAAGTAACAAACCACAACCTAACAACACATTACTAGACAACAAGTATAGAAGTAACAAACCACAACCTAACAACACATTACTAGACAACAAGTATAGAAGTAACAAACCACAACCTTACAACACATTACCAGAGAACAAGTATAGAAATAACAAACCACAACCTTACAACACATTACTAGACAACAAGTATAGAAGTAACAAACCACAACCTAACAACACATTACTAGACAACAAGTATAGAAGTAACGAACCACAACCTAACAACACATTACTAGAAACAAGTATAGAAATAACAAAGCACAACCTAACAACACATTACTGGACAACAAGTATAGAAGTAACAAACCACAACCTAACAACACATTACTGGAGAACAAGTATAGAAGTAACAAACCACAACCTAACAACACATTACTAGACAACAAGTATAGAAGTAACAAAGCACAACCTAACAACACATTACTAGAAAGTATAGAAATAACAAAGCACAACCTAACAACACATTACTGGACAACAAGTATAGAAGTAACAAACCACAACCTAACAACACATTACTAGACAACAAGTATAGAAGTAACAAAGCACAACCTAACAACACATTACTAGAAACAAGTATAGAAGTAACAAACCACAACCTAACAACACATTACTAGACAACAAGTGCAGAGAGAACATGACGCAGAGTTTATTAGAAAGCAACTGTAGAAACAGCGAGTGATCCAAATGGTTTATAATAGAAATATTACAAATTACAACGATGACAGTGTTGTAATGAATATGAATATATAACGTTTATGCTAACAACTTGGAAGCAGGTGTAGCTTTGGACGAAATTTAAATCAAATTTAGCAAGAGATAAAAATACAGTAAACCATAATGTTTAAACTATGGTAGAGCGTGTAATACTTCGGAAGACAAGTTATTGTAATTATTGAGAAATAATTAAATGTTTCGGGATTTTGGCGTTAGGATCAGAGGTAACGTTGGAATTCTTTCATGAATGTTTGATCTTTACCCTTTCCTGAAATACGGAATGATTGAACTCTGTTTGAGGACACGTGCCCTTTCCCTGAAATACAAGTAATAATCTGGGATATGATGTGAAGTAAGGGCTTTAGTCAAGCCTCGAACCAAGGACCTGGAAGTATCGGGAGATTTTAGTGTTTACAATGGAAAAAATGTATCTATTTAACAATTTCTTTCATCAAGAATTTCGATACAAATAAATTTTACAAAAACGAAAGAATAAAAAGATCTGAGTTTGGAAAAGAACAATTATTTTAATTCAGCTGTTCAACCGCAGTGGCCACCAACTCTTATTGGGGTTTGACTGTTATACCTTTAACAAACTCTCGATTTCAAAGTGAGGAGTAAATCCTGCAGTAACGAGTCTCGTATCACAAATCCTCGCACTCACATCCAGACACATTAACTAGTTGGTCACACCTGGCTCAACAGAACAATGAATCAAATGTTTAAGACTATGCGAACAATTTCTCGTGGTTTTACAGTTTGTTTGTTTTTTTACTGTGTCTAAAGGTATAAGGCCTTTACTTTAAATTTACTGTGTTATAAGCACCGTAAAATTACAGCAGTTTCTCGTTGCTATCAACAACAGTTTAAATCAATGAGCACATATGTAATCGGCAATACCTAGATACACCCATAAAGCACTGTTTGTTGGAATAGGACATATATACTCACATCTGCTGTTGTGAGTCATCTAGAGTTTGGTGCCTTCGATAAAATTTGGATTACGAAGCAATGTTTTGTTGATTTTATTGCGTAAGTTAACTTTACGCTGCGTGATTGTGATTAAAATCTGAACTAAATAAGACACTGATATTAAATCACAAGATAAACTGGTATTGCAGAGATAAAGCAACGTATGTGAATGTGTTCTGATTATATTCACTGTAATTATCTTAAGTAAGGATAACTTTGTCGAGCGGTTTGTTTTTTTTAATTTGGTAACCCAGTTTCTAAAGGTGTGAGTCTACAGGAATACCGCTGTGACACTAGGAGGCGTTGGTAACAATAATGCAAAGCCAGTTAAATTAACGAAAATTAATTCGTTTGTTCTGGAGTAAAGCCTCATTGGACTAACTGCTGTGTCAATCGCGAGGAAACATTGTCAATCCCCAGACCTACAGATGCCCCACCGGGAGACACGGAAATGAATGCGTTTTATTCATTTCAACACAAATTCTGCAAGCCAGCACGAACAAAAGATCTATTAAATAAAACTAAAGAGCCAAATACTTGTAAAATAATCTCTCACATCTAAACTCCAAACATATCACAACTCCCTCAAGCAAACAGTACAAAACATCTCAAGAATATATTGAAAAAAGTTCAAACATTACCATGTAAAATTTGGATTTGTTGAGACACAACAAATAATATTTTTGTTACTACTTAATAGTACTTTGTCGATCTTGAAACGACTTAATAATAACGACGTAATACCACTCTTCATACGAAACGATAAGACCCACGCTAGTACAGCGGTTCGTCTACAGATTTACAACACTAAAATCAGGCGTTCAGGTTCTCTTGGTGGGTTTGGCACTTAGCCCGATGTGGCTTTGCTAGAAGAAAAAAAAAATAAATGAAACGATAATGTTATATCCCGAAATACCTTAATAATAACCAAATAGGGCCCGATATGGCAAGGTGGTTGAGCGACTTGACTCGCATTCTGAAGATCACGGGTTCGAATCCCTGTCACACCAAACATGCTAGCTCTTTCAGCCGTGGGGGCGTCATAATGTGACAGTAAATCCAACTATTCATTAGTAAAAGAGTATCCCAAGAGTTGGCGGTGGGTGGTGAAGACTAGCTGCCTTCTTTCTAGTCTTACACTGCAAAATTATGGACTGCTAGCGCAGATAGCTTTGCGCGAAAGTCAAAACAAACAAATCTTGGATGCAGTTTTTCCCACTAAGCCTATTGCATTAATCCTTTTTCTGGTTACGTTATTTGAATCATTAACTAACGAATAGTGGGATTGACATAATAACGTCCCCACGGCTGAAAGGACGAGCATGTTTGGTGCGACCAGGTTTCGAACCAGCGACTCTCGGATTACGAGTCGAACGCTTTAACACACTTGGCCATGCTGGGCCATAATAGTGTAGGAATGATTTTCCTGAACAAGAACAACAACTAAAGAGCTTTATCACCGAAAACCCCACAAGTTCGAATAATAAATATAACTATGTACGTTTCTTAAATGCTTCAGTAGACTTTGGTAAAAAAATTCTTATTTGTAGAAATCTTATATGTAAAGTTACTTCTACTAAGCAGGACACAGAATCCAAATGATACTTTACATTTATACCTTCAAATGTAAAGCTTTAGTGCTAGCGATACGATGTTTTAGCCTAAGAAACTGTTACGATTGTTTATTTTAAGGCAGAGCCACAGTGGGTCATCTGCTATGGTTAAAAGTGAGAATGAAACCCAGGATTTTAGCGTAGTAAGTCCATAAAGTTAACGCACTTATAGTGAGGGTAAAGAATATTTTAGGAAGGATATTGAAATATATGGAGGATAGTGTAGATACAGCTGTCTTGTCTTACAAGTCTAGTTATTTCTTTAGCTAAAAAGTTTGTAACTGAAGATTGGCTGACATATCTAGCCGTTTCTCTGGATAAAAAGACAATAACTGAAGATTGGCTGACATATCTAGCCGTTTCCCCAGTTAGAAAACCAATAACTGAAGATTAGCTGACATATCTAGCCGTTTCTCTAGTTAGAAAACCAATAACTGAAGATTGGCTGACATATCTAACCGTTTCTCTAGTTATAAAACCAATCACTGAAAATTGGCTGACATATCTAACCATTTCTCTAGTTATAAAACCAATAACTGAAGATTGACTGACATATCTAGCTATTTCTCTGGATAGAAAACCAATAACTGAAGATTGACTGACATATCTAGCCATTTCTCTGGATAGAAAACCAATAACTGAAGATTCGCTGACATATCTAACCATTTTTTTGAATAGAAAACCAATAACTGAAGATTTGCTGACATATCTAACCATTTTTTGGATAGAAAACCAATAACTGAAGATTTGCTGACATATCTAATCATTTCTTTGGATAGAAAACCAATAACTGAAGAGTTGCTGACATATCTGATCATTTCTTCGGATAGAAAACCAATAACTGAAGATTGGCTGACATATCTAGCCATTTCTCTGGATAGAAAACCAATAACTGAAGATCGGCTGGCATATCTAGTCGTTTCTTTGGATAGAAAATCAATAACTGAAGATTGGCTGATATATATAATCATTTCTTTGGATTGAAAACCAGTAACTAAAGACTGGCTGACATATCTAACCATTTCTTTGGATAGAAAACCAATAACTGAAAATTGGCTGACATATCTAGCTGTTTCTCTGGATAGAAAACCAATAACTGAAGATTGGCTGACATATCTAGCCATTTCTCTGGATAGAAAACCAATAACTGAAGATCGGCTGGCATATCTAGTCGTTTCTTTGGATAGAAAATCAATAACTGAAGATTGGCTGATATATATAATCATTTCTTTGGATTGAAAACCAGTAACTAAAGACTGGCTGACATATCTAACCATTTCTTTGAATAGAAAACAAATAACTGAAGATTGGCTGACATATCTATTCATTTCTTTGGATAGAAAACCAATAACTAAAGATTGGCTGACATATCTAACCGTTTCTCTGGATAGAAAACCAATAACTGAAGATTGGCTGACATATCTAATCATTTCTTTGGATTGAAAACCAATAACTAAAGATTGGCTGGCATATTTAACAGTTTCTCTGGATAGAAAACCAATGACTGAAGATTGGCTGACATATCTAATCATTTCTTTGGATAGAAAACCAATAACTAAAGATTGGCTGACATATCTAGCTGTTTCTCTGGATAGAAAACCAATAACTGAAGATTGGCTGACATATCTAGCTGTTTCTCTGGATAGAAAACCAATAACTGAATATTGGCTGACATATCTAGCTGTTTCTCTCGCTATGAACTGAAGCTTTTCGAACTTCTGATTCCACTTGGTTGTTCATGTCTCCTTTTTTGCAAATTGATCTATAAACATAATATTATAAACTTATTTCTTACTTGTTTGTTGTCAAGCGCGGAGGCACACAATGGACTCTCTGTGATACGCCCGCTTCGAGTGTCGAAATATATTTTTAGTTCCCTTAGATTTAGCATTCAGTCAACCCGGGACGTTTTTCTCTCTTCACTGAAACTATTTATACCTATTTATTTCAGTAACTTCTTTTCTCAGACTCTCGTACCTTTCCTTGTTTGTTTGTTTTGGAATTTCACAGAAAGCTACTCGAGGGCTATCTGTGCTAGCCATCCCTAATTTAACAGTGTAAGACTAGAGGGAAGGCAGTTCGTCATCACCACCCACCGCCAACTCTTGGGCTACTCTTTTACCAACGAAAAGTAGGATTGACCGTGACATTATACGCCCCCACGGCTGGGAGGGCGAGCATGTTTAGCGCGACGCGGGCGTGAACCCGCGACCCTCGGATTACGAGTCGCACGCCTACGCTCTTGGCCATGCCGGGCCTGTACCTTTCTTTAAGGCATTGATCTCGTAATCCGAAGGTCGCGGGTTCGAATCTCCATCACACCAAACATGTTCGCTCTTTCAGCTATTCGAGCGTTATAATGTAACGGTCAATCCCCGTATCTGTTGGTAAAAGAGTAGTCCAAGAGGTGGCGGTGGGTGGCGATGATTCGTTGCCTTCCCTCTAGTCTTACACTGCTAAATTAATGACGTTTAGCTCAGATAGACCTCGTGAATTTTTGCGCGAAATTCAGAAACAAAGTTAAACTTTTTTCACATAAAAACATTACCGAGCTGTTCAGCTTACTTTCGCAAAATTTCGCACTAATAACTTTACAAAAGGGAAAACTCACTTTTGTATTTTTATTATTTTTTCAAATATTGTTAGAAACGACATTAAAGTTAAAATTCGCATTCACGTTATTTAAATTTAAACTTAAGTACTTTGTAAGCGGATCTAAAATTGACTACGTTTCAGAAGTTTTACTAAAGTATGGGCCGATCGCAAGGAGTCATCTCTCGCTTTGTTATTATTTATTCCTTGGTGATTAGGGCGTTCCACTCGCAATCGAGTTCGAATCTCCGTCATTAAACATGATCACCCTCTCAGCCTGGAAACGCCATAATGTGATGATCAATCACATTAATCGTTTTCGAAAGTGTAGCCCAAGAACTGAAAGTGAGTGGTGAAGACCAGCTGCCTTCCGTCATGTCTGTTCCTGCTACATTAAGTACGGCTGATGCAGAGATTTCCCATGTAGCTTTGCGCACAATTCAAAACAAAATAATTTTAGTTTAGTCAAAACTGATGAAAGAAAAAACAAAGTTACATAATATTGATCTATAAGTGTAAAAAAAGACAATTTGTTCATACCCTCTAATTTTCTAGTGTCTTAGTTACCACTAGGGCTCCCCCCCCAGTGGCTCAGCGGTATGCCTTCAGGCTTACAACGCTCAAAACAGGGTTTCGATACCCGTGGTGGGCAGAGCACAGATAGCCCACTGTGTAGCTTTGTGCTTAAATTCAAAACAACAACAACATCCCCCTATGGAACGGGATTGAAATAAAGTATTTTTAATATTCGTAGTGAAAAACTTTAAAGTAATAAACAAAATGCACGTAATATTATTGTAGCATAAGCAGTAATCACGTACTCTGTCTTTTAATTATAAATAATAATTGAAATATTCGCTTCAACAGCACTTAATAGCCTGTCATCAGTAAACTCGCAATTCTGACGCATGGAACAAACCACGTTAATTTCCCTCTGGTGGTTTCCCTATTGAATAACAAAAAGTTTTTTCCTCAAGTAATCAAATGACGTGTTATTTCCATTTATTAATCTGCTTTGAAAAACGTTAATTAAAACCTCCTTACGACGCAAGGATAAAAATGTAATTTAATTCAACATTAATTAACGTTAATATTTAATGTGAATCATTCGTTACGAGAAGAGAGAATAATTGTTTAAAACTTATAGATTAACAAAAATGTATATTTTTTTTCAGAGACGTATGTAATTATGAACATAAATCACCTTAAAGTAGGTTTTTTTATTCTCCAAATTATTCACATGTTTATACATCGTTCACTGCTGACAGGACCCAGTCATTTAGATGTTTATATATTGTTAACTACTGGTTGGGCCCAGTCATTCATACATATATATTGTTAACTACTGGTTGGGCCCAGTCATTCATACATGTATATATACTGTTAACTACTGGTTGGGCCCAGTCATTCGTGCATGTATATACTGTTAACTACTGGTTGGGCCCAGTCATTCGTGCATGTATATATACTGTTAACTACTGGTTGGGCCCAGTCATTCATACATGTATATATTGTTAACTACTGGTGGGGCCCAGTCATTCATACATGTATATACTGTTAACTACTGGTGGGGCCCAGTCATTCATACATGTATATATTGTTAACTACTGGTGGGGCCCAGATTTCGTTTCATATCGAACGACTTCTTGTCTGTCACGACACGATGTGTAAAGAAGTGAATGCAGAAAAGTGGATGGAGCGATTCATTGTGAAATGCACTATTAACTGGATATCCAAGCTGCACCAGTTTGTTGTGGTTTGAATTTTGGTCTAAGTTAGTTTAGGACTACCTGCACCAGTCGTCTTTAATCTAGCAGTGACAGACAATAGAGAAGTCGTTTAGTTAACACCACCTACCGCCAACTGTTGGGCTACGCTTTTACCCACGAATATCGGGATTGACTGTCACATTATAACGCAAGCACGTTCGGAGATGGAGATTCGAGACCACGTCAAAAAGATTGTAAGTCCAGCACAATAATACCAGACGACTCCAAGCTGTCCCCGCCTACACCTTTGGGGATTAATGCAGTGTTGAGATTATTTGTTTACATTGTTTTATATGTTATCAAAGATCCTGTAATATAGACCCCCAGAAGAAATGTGGGGCGCAAACAGTTTACAAATAGATGGAAGTGCATGTGTACCCACAGGTAATTCCATGGAGAACTTATTTAAGTTTTTTAACCCAATGAAACATTATTTCTTCATGAGAAAACAGAGAGTTGTACAAATCTAATTTAGCTTTACCGGTTGAAGACAGTTTCAGTGTAATGGAATCATAAGATTAGGCTTACCGTTTTCTCGTTACAGTTCAATGGAGAAAAAAATCGAATTAGAAGAAAATACTAGAAGGTTGGTTAACCTATGAAAGGTTGTTAGATTCAACTCAGTCTTAAAAGTTTAGAATTCATTAGATCCATTTACCGATGAATAACAACTCAAATCTAATCCGGAAGACTAGGGGTTACGTACTTTTGTCCACCAGTGATTACTAGACCAAATCTAATATTAAACATTTTAGGACATGAATTTTTAGTGTCATCAGTAATTAATAGATCAAATCTAATCCTAAAGAATAGGGGTAACTTACTTTTGTCCACCAATGATTATTATACCAAATCTAATATTAAACATTTTAAGACAAGAATTTTTAGTCATTAGTAATTAATAGATCAAATCTAATCTTAAGACTAGGGGTTACGTACTTTTGTCCACCAATGATTATTATACCAAATCTAATATTAAACATTTTAAGACAAGAATTTTTAGTCATTAGTAATTAATAGATCAAATCTAATCTTAAGACTAGGGGTTACGTACTTTTGTCCACCAGTGATTACTAGACCAAATTTAATATTAAACATTTTAAGACATGAAATTTTAGTGTCATTAGTAATTAATAGATCAAATCTAATCCTGAAGACTAGGGGTTACGTACTTTTGTCCACCAGTGATTATTAGACCAAATTTAATATTAAACATTTTAAGACATGAAATTTTAGTGTCATTAGTAATTAATAGATCAAATCTAATCCTAAATACTAGGGGTTACGTACTTTTATCCACCAATGATAATCAGACAAAATCTAATATTAAACATTTTAAGACAAGAATTTTAGTGATTAGAAATTAATAGATCAAATCTAATCTTAAGACTAGGGATTACGTACTTTTGTCCTCCAGAGATCATTAGATCAAATATAATATTAAACATTTTGAGACAAGAATTTTTAGTCATCAGTAATTAATAGATCAAATCAAATCTTAAGACGATTGGTTACGTAGTTTTGCCCACCAGTGATTATTAGGCTAAATCTAATATAAGATATTTTAAAACAAGTAATTTCAGTCATCAGTAGTTATTAAACTTAAGATAGGCTTAAAAATATTTAACTTACTAAGCTAAGGCCATCATTGTTTATCTACTATCGAATCTTCTGGGCTATGTTAATCAGCGATTAGCATGGATAATCTTGTCTTCAAGATAATCCATTCCGATCAATAGCGATTGTCAGACGTTTCTTAATCTGAAAAATAGTTGAGATATAAAATTACTTTTTAGAAAAAAGCATATGATACGTGAGTATATTATTTATTAATTGTAAATGCTCAAAATTATTGGAGAGTAAAATAAACATAATTTGTATGCTCTATAATTATTTAGTTTTATTCGTACTTTAAAATATTCATTCAAAACGATCACATACAACGAGTTGTGTGAATAGTAAGTTAACCTTTGGGCTAATATTTTAAAGATATTCGCGCAAAGCTATCCAAGGAATATCAGTATTGTCCGTCACTAATATGGAACTTATAAACTAGAGGGAAGATGGACATTTAACAACACTTTCTGACAACAGTTGGATACATCTCATAAAATAGTGCTACTTGACTATATTGCCACAAAATGAGAAATGTAGTTTTTTGTAGTAATTGTTGTTTACAATTAAGCACAAAGCTGCACAATGGGCTATCTGTGCTCTGCCCACCACGAGTATCGAAACCCGGATTTTAGCGTGTAAGACCGCAGACCTACCGCTGAGCCACTGGGGGGGCTTTTGTAGTAATGGAATGCAAGCCAAGGTCACTCGAATCTGCAACACTATCCACTGGTCACACCCGATCCATAAGTTAAACTGCAATTGTGATATAAGAGTTAAATAGCAAATTAGATTGTAGTGAGTCTAGTAAAGACTTAAGCGTGGCCTAGTGGTTAGCGCGTGCCAGGCAATGAATACGTGGGACCAACTTTTGCGTCCCGTTAATGGAGAAGAAACAAAAAGCAGTACGCAATTTTGACAATGAATGAATTATAAGCGTGACAGTCATATCTCACACTATAGTCAGACAAGAACTGTCCAAACGACAGCGGTAGTTATTGTTGACTAGTGTCTTACTTGTAGTTTATAATTTCAAGTTGGATGGCGAACATCAGAAAAACAAACAATGATATCCTTAAATAGGTACGATCATGTTCATTTTTTAATGAAATTCTGATTTTTTCTCACTGCTGATTTGTGTTTTGACCATAGGTACAATAAATCAAAGGGTTTCAACATGTGCTTCTCAGCTGTTCCAGAAACTTGCCTTTTACTGAAGCAAAATAATGTAAAAACTGATTTCTTCGTCAATTTTCAGGTCTAGTACGGCCTGGGAATTAGGCTTTGAATCTTCATCACCGAATATGTTCGTCCTTCCAGCTGTGGGGCATTCTAATGTAACGACCAATCCCACTATTCTTTGGTGAAAATAGCAGCTAAATAGTTGGTGGTGAACGGTGTTAACTAGCTGCCTTCCTTTAAGTCTATCATTCCTAAATGAGCGACGGTTAGCTCAGATAGCTATCATGTATCTTTGCGCGAAATTCAAACCAAATCGCTAATTTTCGACAATTTCAAATTCTTTCCCTTCGACTTAATGCAAACGACTCCCGTAACTGTGAAGAAGGAAGGAAAGTTTTATTTCTCATTTGATATACAAAACCTGCTTTCTTCTGCAATTACTGTGAATTAATAGTATATTTTGTAAGATTAAAAGTTAATTCCAACCATTGACACGGATGTCACGAAAGAAATCCGACAATTTCTTGATTCATTGGTGAAGCTCGTGCTGCAGGAAGTCACGACTAGGGTTAGTAAAGACGACATAAAAAAGCAGATAAAGCTCAAGTCTTCATCTATCAAAACCAATTTAACGACTCGCAAAGCAAGAAGTCACGGAGAATTTAGAGCGTTCCAGGAAGTTGCATCAAGTTATTAGCTTTAATTTTTAATTATCAGTCGATCATCGAACTGTGCAAAACGGGATATTTTTTTTTTATATAAAAACACACACACAATTCTTCTATCGGAAAATTAATAAAAGGATAGCAACTGACATCAATAAAAACGATAATGTATGTGTAAGAACTCAATGTATACGCAAATTAGGCCTAATATTTTACATCTTACGGTAAGTGATACTTCAGCATAATGTACCTCTTGGTATTAGAGCGACTTAATTAAAATTATTTCCAAGTTCCAGTGTAATGATGTAAATACCCCATCGACTATAAACTAAATACTGTAATTTCATAAAATATCTAACTAACCTCTCGCACTTTTCTCTTCCACTAGTACGAGTAGAAACGTCTTACTATTAATCGGGAAGTCAACCATGACACGGTAAAAATAATGTTTCTTTGTTGTTTTTGATCACACCAAGGTTACCTGTTTACACTCGGGTAAGGAATCGAAATTGTTGTACGAGTTGGCGTATTTTGATCTACACTGAGGCACGTTTGTAAGATAATCATCTTTGATTGACGTGTTGAAAATTTCGCATCGCTGTAGACACGAAAGTCATCTGTAGAAAAAAAAAAGTCACTTACGTTAGTGATCAAACATCAGTCACTGAATGCTAAGGTTAGACAGTAAAATTAGGCTTAAGTGACTAAAACAATGAAAGTCGTTCTTTCGCTTATTTCAAGAACAATAAATCCACATAAAAGGATAAATAAAAATAAACGTAATGTTGTTCATTTCTGTGATGAATGAACATTGATGTTATCAAACATAACATCATGAAAGGAAAACAACAATCCGGGAACTTTCCGAAGGCTAGATTTTTTCCTATTGGTCCTTTAAGCTGTTGAATATTTTAAATAAAACACATAAATACAGACAAATACATATATAACCATTTGCTAAGATAAATTTAACCTTAAACTCTTGAGTCGAGCGTATATACAGTGTTTTGGCGACCACTTTGAACAAGAGAAAGTCTACTAGACAAGTGAGACCGTTATTAAAACTCTGTGTAGGTTTGATCTCTTGCTTCGACAAATGGAACTAAATTCTCAAAAGTTTGCTTCGGTACTGATGAAAAGTATTCTCAAAGCAGTGGTAATTATGTTCAGAACTACTCCACTTTGACCTTTACTTGTACTATTAAAATGTTTACAGGATATTATCTAGCAGCTTAGTCATACGCCAACAGGACTACATCTCTAAATATTGCGTTTTGATGCAGAATTTTAGGGTTAAAAACTTTCATATTTACTGATGAGCCACTAAAAGGCAAAACATTGTAAATATTCACACATGTGATGTAAGAAATGCCAGATAAGTTCGACAAATGTTTGAAGTTGTCACGATAGAGGATGAGATAGACTATAACCAATAAATGTTTTTCAGAAACGAAAATGAACGAAGTTCCGTTCTCCTAGGCATGGCCAGATTTTTATGACGATTGACTTGTAATATGAGGGTCGTGGGTTCGAATCCCCGTCTCACAAAATATGCTTGCCCTTTCAGCCGTGGGGTTGGTATAGTGAGATAGTTAATTCCAACGAGTTTTACACTGCTAAATAAGGGGGGAATAGCGCTGATAGCCCTCGTGTAGCTTTGTTACAGAAATCCATTGTCATATGTAGCTAAGACTGTTGACGCCTTCATTAAAACGTCGAGAGTTGGGTGAGTTTGTTTTACTTTATTTATGGCTTTAATAATATAGCTTAATGTGCTCCCACTCGACGACACATTTAAAGCTAGTTCAAAATTTTAACAATTGTTAAAAGTGGACTTAACTTCGTTTCTAAGTTTGTTAAGGATGAAACTGTATAATGTTGCATCGATAAGTCAGCTGGTCTGAGTGTGTTTTAATTATTATACGAATTAACTCTAACAACACAGTAGTTCTGGATTTACCTTCAGTATTAGAGTCATGTAGACGATTCAATTCCTTTAATATGGGGTTTCGGCTTCTTATTTAACACAGTTTATTTAACATAAAAGCTAGTTTCTGTGTTACTTTTAGCGATAACCTTGTGTGGGTTTAGTTTATAGTAAAACCACATTAGGTTTACCGCTACTTCACCTCGGGATATCTAACATCGGACTACAGCATTCCAAGGGTTAAGGTTTGCCACTGTCCCATCAGGGAATACAATAATCTCTGAGAGAGCTAGCATAAAAAAAAATGCAATGGTTGAAGGAATGTTTGAAACCACGTATTCTACAGAAAGTACGTAGCTGGTTGTTTGTCATCTCTTAAACCAGCTCTGCAAATATCTCAGCGGTAGATATAATAGTGTTAAGTTCACGGCAGAAATCAACAACTTTCTTGGATATATTAGTTCACAACAACAAGGTTTGAAATAAACAACAACAACTTTTAACGTAACTATTCCTTAAATTTGATAATTTTTTTCTTTTAAAAATGGAAGTAGTGAGTATAGAATGAATCTTGACAAAAAAAAATAGTTTTTGTTTATAGGATTAATGAAATCATAAGCAAATATTCAGAAGAAGTTGATGTTTCCAAATAACAGATTATAAATAAACCAGAGCCATCACTGGCAACGACAGGTCCTTTCTCTGAGCCCCCCAGTGGCTCAGCGGTAAGTCTGCGGACTTACACGCTAAAATCCGGGTTTCGATACCCGTGGTGGGCAGAGCACAGATAGCCCATTGTGTAGCTTTGTGCTTAATTCAAAACAACAACATCCTTTCTCTGAATAACATGTTGTTTTTCGAGAAAATAGTTTCATAAGTATTTTTCATAGAATCTATCCTCAAACATAAGTCAGACTTATTTTCAGATCTGATGATCGATTGAATATGTTTCTTTTTTGTTTTAAGACAAGATTTTCGTACACACAAAAAATCTTGCGTTTTTTAAGAATTTACTTGTCCTGGTTGTGATGCCAGGTATCCACCGCTAGATGGCTTGATTGTTTGAATTTTTATTTTTGTTTTTGGCGTAACGGGACGTGAGCCATGGATTCTTAACTCTGGTCCAACACGCTAAATACTGGGTAATTTTCGCTTACAGAATTGAAAAAAAAATTCAGTTCTGTTTGAAGCAGTTTATACAAAAAGTCGCCCACTCGGAGCTACTAAACCTCATGCTATACGTATATGCAAGCTCAACTGTTGGAAGTCCAACCATCTTAACGTTCCTGAATTTTGTTTTAGAAACGCTTTATTACTATTTCTCTAATGCTCTTACTTTAATTCCGTAATGGATTGTTAAACCCAAAATAACCATGGGAACCAACGCTTTTTCAAGTATACCGATAGCCAATATTACCAAACGAAAGACAGCTCTATGATTTGTTACAAGTTTACCGCAACATAGGAAACTACCTCGTGTTTTGAGGCTGTTATCTAAGTCACTGAGACTGTACGAGAGGAACTAAGTAATGAAGTCTGCGAATAATAGTTGCTTTTAAAGAGCAATCACTCCAAAAAGACAGACAGTAACTAACTTATGGATCACCACTTGACAGCATCTGGAAATGGTCACGAAATTCGTTACTAAAGAGTTCTGGAACATGCGGTTACATTATGTAGCAAGAGTTAATACATATAAGAATATAACCAATATACTCTTATCGTGTTTAACAGCCGTTTCATTAATCACGAAGGTTTTGTATTGGATTACTTATAGCACGATTATACACTTAGTTCCATGAATTTTGAACGTAATGGTCCGAAGAATTCTTGGCGTAGGATGGATAGCGCGTGTTTGCTTTCATTTTTAAAATATGATAGAAGCGCGTGATAAGATAATGAAACTCTTTTTGTTGTTTAAATATTGTTTCTTCTTTATGAGCGACCAAAATAAGGCAAGCTGTTGAGTATTATTTCATGACTGACAAGCAAATCAAATTTTAAAATTGTTGTTACTTAAGCCAACGTAGTCATTTAGGAAAGTCCTTAACGTTCCAATAGGAAAACAAGTTATACTCGTATGGTTTAGCCAACATAGATTTCAGTTTGTCCTAAATCCAATTATACATTTAAAAAATGTGCAACAGTCTTTATGGTAGTTTAATTAACAAAGGTAATCAAAATTATACTCGTCAGGTTTTGCCAACATAGATTTTAGTTCGTCCTAAATCCAATTATACATTTAAAAATGTGCAACAGTCTTTATGGTAGTTTAATTAACAAAGATAATCAAAATTAGTTTCAACATTAACACTAATCATATTAATGAGATAAGTTGTAAGAAAATATAAATATATTATTACTTGCAAAATATTCAAATCCCATTTGCTCCTAAAATTCACAGAGTTTGCTAATAACGAGAGCGTTTTTTTTTTAACGCTCTCGTTATTAGCAAACTCTGACAAAAATATAAGAAAATTTCTATCATGTTTCATCATAAATATTGAATAAATGGAAATAAAATCTGTGATTTTTTGTGCTCAGTGACGTAACCTGGTTTTACAGTCAATAAATTAAAAAAACTAAAATTTATCTGATTTTTTAATAAAATGGCTGTTGAAAATAAATCGTATCAAATTTAATAGCGTTTATATGTAAGTTTTATTGTTTATTAAATGATGCAAAATGAGTTTATTATATATATAAAAAACGGAAAACTAATATGTAATGACTAGATTTTAGGGAGGACAGGTACCCTGGATACACTTCTGTTTGTGTTATGACTTATCTACCTCGTCTATTTCTCCAGATATATTATGCAACCACACAAAAGTATTGATTGCACTTTCAATAAAAATAAATGAATAGTAAATTCAACCACACTTTTTGTTTGATGTCATTCCACCTTAAACGATTTAAGCACATCATGGATAACTTAAGGATATCTAAGAGGGACACCATAAAATACTCGTTCTCTCTTATATATTTGTTACATAGCCCCTCCCCCTTCCCTGGTGGTTCAAGGGAAGATCACCGTACCAGGCGGGCTCTTCCTGGTTCAAGGGAAGCTCACCATACAAGGCAGGCTCCCTCTGGTTCAAGGGAAGCTCACCATACAAGGCAGGCTCCCTCTGGTTCAAGGGAAGCTCACCGTACCAGGCGGGCTTCTCCTGGTTCAAGGGAAGCTCACCGTACCAGACAGGCTTCTCCTAGTTCAAGGGAAGCTTACCGTACCAGACAGGCTTCTCCTAGTTCAAGGGAAGCTTACCGTACCAGACAGGCTTCTCCTGGTTCAAGGGAAGCTTACTGTACCAGGCAAGCTCTTCCTGGTTCAAGGGAAGCTAACCGTACCAGTCAGGCTCCTCCATTATCTCAAGTTACTAAAGTTTTTTTAGGTACCCTAAAATAACATTGGAGCATCTGCCCAAGCGTAGCTGCCAAATGTAGTCCCTCCATCTTGTGAGTGGAGAGTGAAACACAGTTGAAATATGGCATTCACGAAATTTCGGGAGGGCAAGAAACAGGTGATGCCAAAACTGGATGCAACGAACTACAGACTTTGTCTTATACCCCATCCTATCTGTGTGGTTTCTCGGCCGCATTTTGTCCCCCCTTGGTAAAGGAGCCACGCCTTATAAACAAGGACTTCCCTCCACCCCTGACCACCTTTATCCATTTATCTGTGACTAGACCTGACGAGAGGGGGTCAGAGGGGCTACAGTCCCGGGGCCCGGGGTCATTTAGGAAGCCTGAAAAAATATGTGATAAAGAATAATGTGTTATCATAACGTACTTGAGGAGAACTCGCAATACTGCGGGAAATCGCTTTGCCTCAAAAAATATCTTTTTGTCCCCAAAACGAAAATTCTTAACATATTTCACTTTCGCCCGCCAAAACACAATTCTTCATACGCCCATAAATTAATTAAGATTTCAAAGATGGGCCCGGTGATATAACTGATCCCGGGACCCGACCTGCCTCTAGACATCCCTGTCTGTGACTACTTTCTTTGTGGTTTATTTCTCTAAAACCAAAATACGTGATTGAAAACAATAAACATTAAAATAGAGTAATACAAAATCGACATGCTTATTTTTATAAGTAAAACAGTGCTTGACAACGAAAATACTTTATAAAGATACAAGACAATTTTAACCATAGTTTCACAGGTATTCCTATTCAATTCATTTAACGTTTTAGTCACGTATTTAACATAAACGTTTCATGCTAACACCGATATGTTTGTTACTTTAGACCTAACCTTTGCTCGCGATCACGATGTTCCGTGCTTCTTTTGTCTCTCGGTAGACTTGCACGTTCCAGCGCCTTGGTTTATAGGCCCGGCATGGCCATGTGGGTTAAGGCGTTCGACTCGTAATCTGAGGGTCGCGGGTTCGAATTCCCGCCGCACCAAACATGCTCGCCCTTTCAGCCGTGAGAGTGTTATAATATTACGACCAATCTCACTATTCTTTGGTAGAAGAGTAGCCCAAGAGTTGGCGGTGGGTGATGATGACTAGCTGCCTTTCCCCTTGTCTTACACTGCTAAATTAGGGGCGGCTGGCACAGATATTCCTTGTGCAGCTTTGTGCGAAATTCAAAACAAACAAAAAACACATTGTTTTTCTCATTTGTCTGAGCTTTATAAACCTTTCTTACATAACTTAAATAATTTCCTACGACTGGTCTGAGAGTTTAGATGTTAACTGAAAACAAAGGATATTTGCTAAATTAACCGTATGACTTGCTCGAGGTCATCTTTGGTACGTGTTGTCGTTATTAGTGTGAGTGTCATATCACATGACTAGACACATTGAAATTAACATCTGTCATTTCCCGTGTGTATCTAAATTAGGTTTACGTAAATCTAGCATTGCGATGAAAGAGCCACCTGGATAACAGATTCCAGAAACGTACCACAGTGACCTTCGCTGTTATATTGGAACTGAGTTTTTGTTTATTACCCCAGATGTAATAGGATAATAAAACAGACACTTTCTTCTTCGTCTGTTTGGATTAAACTTACGTTTGTTAAGGTGAGGAACGTTCGCTATTTCATTCAGCAAGGATTTATATAAAAACAAAAAAGTAATAATATTGAGAGAGTAGGAGATCTTCCAAGGAGTTATTAAACGGGAAGCTGTGCATTTTGCAAAGTGTATATATGTATATGTATAAAAATGCAGACTAAACAGCAGGTAATTAAAAAAATCTAACGTTTGTCGAAAATCGATTCGAACGACCTAAACGCACCAGACTTGCGAATATAAAAAAGTCTGATCCTAAAAAAATTCTTTCTCATAACGGAGTGGACGCTCGTTGCCATGGTAACGATAATCGGAAGTGTAGCAAAGATGACGTCAGTTTCAGTAAAGTTAAAAGTTTTCTGTCTGAGGTTTCCACAATTTTTTTTTAAAATCAAAATTTCTTCGAAAGAGTTTCTATTTCAGCTAAGGTGTTAAAATTCGCACGTCTCATAATAGGTGTAAGTGACGTCACATTTACGGCCTCCACGACTAATTTTTATTTTAGGCATACAAAGATGGCGCTCCTCGCGGAAAGTTTCGTCGACTTGAGTGAGTGTTTTTTGGCACCTTCAAATTTTCAGGAGTTATAATTAAAATTGTACTCTGAGAATGATTTCACGTGTACTGATTTACAATTTGACAAATCATTTGGTGTTAACTATCCAAATAGTACCCAGCTTTCGCATATTTACACATAAAAATATATTTTTGAAGACCCCATGATTTATCTTACAATAAAGAAAAATAATCACTGGTAAGCCTCGTTTTTTTTTCGTTTTTTGAGAATGAAGTGTAACAATGTCAAAACAACACTTAGGGGAACGTAAATATATTAATTTATTCTAATTGCCAAAAAAAAACATATTTCTTCAAATGATTAGCAGTGACACGTTGTTTATCATTATCTCTTGTTATTTATTACACTATTCAAATAACAGTCAATAAAGAAGCGAAAATCTTGAGGGCGTTACAATGTAACGGTCAACCCCCTTATTTGTTGGTGAAAGAGTAGATGAAGAGTTGGCGGTGGGTGGTGATGAATAGCTGTCTTCTCTCTTGTCTTCCACTACTAAATTAGGGAGACGGCGAGCGTAGATAGTCTGCGTGCAGCTTTGCACGAAATTTATATATCAAGTCACATTTTCAATTAATCTTACATCCACGTGGGCATTGAGTTGGAATTATGTGATCGCCATCTATCGGGTGATATAAAAGTAAACAATTATAAAAGAAAACAGAATGAAAAATAAAAAAATGTGGCGGTTCTAAGTTGAATCTGCTTCTTAAACTTTAGCTAATATCCTATAAGTAACATAGCCATAAAATTATCAGATTTTTATATCCTATAAGTAACGTAGCCATAAAATTATCAGATTTTTATATCCTATAAGTAACGTAGCCATAAAATTATCAGATTTTTATATCCTATAAGTAACGTAGCCATAAAATTATCAGATTTTTATATCCTTTAAGTAACGTAGCCATAAAATTATCAGATTTTTATATCCTATAAGTAACATAGCCATAAAATTATCAGATTTTTAAAGATATATTCATCCTGTTTTAAAGTTTTTGTGCGTGAATAGAGAAAATAAAACAACATCAAAGAATTATTAAATTTCAAGAAAGGAGCGTCAAAAACAATGTTTTTTGTGACCCGAAGATCTAACTAAGAAAATACAAGTTGATACTCAGTGAAGCTTATGACGTAATAAGTAGTTGAATTTAATCTCAGACAGGAGGCTCCAACTGTGATATGACTAAAATTCGCTGTTCTAAAATCACGCCTTCATCAACGTGCTTGTCTCACGTGCTAATTGCCAGTTCATTTTACTCTTTTGTGTGTGTGAAAATGTTGGAGGTAAAAGAATAATCAAAAGCATAAGAGAAATGTCCAGTTAGTGTCACGTGACTTTTACCGGTCTGTTGTTCAAAATATTGAGGAAGTTCCCAAGCGTTTATAGCCTCAAACATATATATGTATATATACTTAAATATACATCCTACATATACTTAAATATACGTTCTATATATACATAAACATACATTTTATATATACATAAACATACATCCTACATATACTTAAATATACATTCTATATATACTTAAATATACATTCTATATATACATAAATATACATTCTATATATACATAAACATACATTTTATATATACATAAACATACATCCTACATATACTTAAATATACATTCTATATATACTTAAATATACATCCTACATATACTTAAATATACATTCTATATATACATAAACATACATTTTATATATACATAAACATACATCCTACATATACTTAAATATACATTCTATATATACTTAAATATACATTCTATATATACATAAACATACATTTTATATATACATAAACATACATTCTATATATACTTAAACATACATTCTATATATACTTAAATATACATTCTATACATACATAAATATACATTCTATATATACATAAATATACATTCTATACATACTTAAATATACATTCTATATATACATAAATATACATTCTATACATACATAAATATACATTCTATACATACTTAAATATACATTCTATATATACTTAAATATACATTCTATACATACATAAATATACATTCTATATATACTTAAATATACATTCTATACATACATAAATATACATTCTATATATACTTAAATATACATTCTATATATACATAAATATACATTCTATATATACATAAATATACATTCTATACATACTTAAATATACATTCTATATATACATAAATATACATTCTATATATACTTAAATATACATTCTATACATACATAAATAAACATTCTATACATACATAAAAGAGACAGGCGAGAGACGAAAGAGACAGGCGAGAGGACGAAAGAGACAGGAGACTACATAAATATACATTCTATACATACATAAATATACATTCTATATATACATAAATATACATTCTATATATACTTAAATATACATTCTATAAAAACATAAATATACATTCTATACATACATAAATATACATTTTATATATAAAAATATAGAAGTAAAGAAAAACAAAATCAAAAGGAATAACTGAATTAAAAACGGTAAATCCAACCTTTGACCAGTGGTAACACTATGAAACAAAATTTTTACTTTTTCTTGTTCCTGGTCAGAAAGTGTTATTTCCCAGTTGTTTAGGCCTAAAGTAAATGGAAAACACATATTTTTCTCTTCAAACTTTGCTTTTGTGACCTGGGAGCGTATAACGAAAACATGGTGGGAAACTATATTTGGGGTCTGATACGTGAAAGTGATTTACATTACACTCGAAAATCTCGAAAAACTACTCACTTCTAAACAGTTTAGCATAAATACGTATAAATCTTGATTCATATATTGTTTTATTCAGACTTTATGTGAATTAAAATGTGAAAGTTTGCCCGTTTTTACACAGAAAATAGGTTAATTTCATTATCCAGGTCAAAAAAGCAAAGTTCGAAGGGAATAATGGCCATTTTCTGCACTTTTACAGCATAAGAAATTAAGAAATAACACATATTATCGAGAAACAAAATTTGTGTTACGCAGTGTAATCTGTTATAAACAAAAACAAGCCCAAACAAAAATAAAAAACGCTGCACTAACTGAAAGAAACCCAGGGTACAGACTTTTAATGTTGGATATGAAATGTACCCTAAGTTGTGGAGGTGATTACGGAAGTAGGACCCACATTGCGGTGAGGCTACATCTCCGTTCGCCAGTCTCACATGAAGAATAATTATTTAACAAAATAATAAAAAATTACAAATAGAAATTAGGAGAGCGAGGTGTGGGTGCTCAAAAAACCACAACGTCCCACATCTATATCACCCTTCAATACCTGTAGACAAGAGCGAGGTGTGGGTGCTCAAAACCACAACGTCCCACATCTATATCACCCTTCAATTCCCGTAGACAAGAGCGAGGTGTGGGTGCTCAAAACCACAACGTCCCACATCTATATCACCCTTCAATACCTGTAGACAGTTGTGGGAAGGTTACTTCTCTCCAAAGTAAAAACAAACAAATAAACAAAAAGCACCTTGCTTTCCAAATCTC
Organism: Carcinoscorpius rotundicauda; assembly: GCA_011833715.1. Classification (NCBI taxonomy): domain Eukaryota; kingdom Metazoa; phylum Arthropoda; class Merostomata; order Xiphosura; family Limulidae; genus Carcinoscorpius; species Carcinoscorpius rotundicauda. The sequence continues at coordinate 6,615,138 of CM022398.1, forward strand.
TATCTCTATTTTTGCTTATTTTATTATTGAATTGTTCTTCATGTGACAACACTGGCGAACGGGAGTTAAGACTGATAGACGTTGTATCCCCCACCGCAATGTGAGTCCTACTTCTTCAATCACCTGCAAAACATAGGGTAATTTTGTATTCCACATTATAGCTTGCACCAAGGAATCCTTTTGATCAGTGCAGCGTTTTTTAAATTTTTGTTTGGGCTTGTTTTTTTCTATAACAAAGTATATATATATTTTATGTATATTTTGGCACCCGCCAGAAAAAAACAAAAAACAACATTCACGTATTGAGAAGCATTTTAGCTTATCAATTGCAAATGTCGTTACAACAACAACAAAATCATATTTCTCTTCGTTTTCTCCTTAGTGAGTCACCACTTGAAAAGTTAGAAGGTCCCTATTTCTACGATAGAACAAAAACAATTATTCCAGAATGATTAACTTAATTTGTTAGTAGCACTGGATACTGGCTCACCATCCTCCGCATCTAGTGGCAAAACGGTATGTCTACGGATTCATACCAGAAGAAACCAGGTTTTGATACCCATGGTGGTCATAGCTCAGTTAGCTCATTGTATAGCTCTGTGCTTAGCTACAGTCAGTCGTCACCCCCACTTAGTAAAAAAGAGAAAAAACTTATTTGATATTCTATATGGCTTGGTATGGCCATGTGGTTAGGGCGCTCGACTCGTAATCGGAGGATCACGGGTTCGAAACCCCTTCACACTAAATATGCTTGCTCTTATAGCTGTGAGCCGTTATAAAGTGACGTTCAATCCCTCTGTTTGTTGGTAAAAGAGTAGCCCAACAGTTGGCAGTGAGTGGAAGTGATGACTAGCTGCCTTTTCTCTAGTCTTTCACTGCTAAATTAAAGACCGTTAGCGCAGATAGTCCTCGTTCAGCTTTGCGGGAAATTTAAAAGAAACAACACTTTCCAGTGTTCGTTTTCTTATGTTCTACCTTGGTGTATTTGGGCAAGTTACATTTTATAAAAATCCTTCGCTGTACTGTTAGGTGAAATGATAAATGTCGAAACATATCGATGATAATTTGACTGTATAGTATAGTTACTGTTTTAAAAATGTCTCTCAGAACGGCTGGTATGGGTATTAACACTTTTATTGATAAAGAGAGAATAACGTTTCGACCTTCCTAGGTCATCTTCAGGTTAAGAAAGAGAGAGTTTGCAATGACCATTGCCGTACACATGTCTTAGGAATGAGAGTATAAACGGGTACGGGTTTGTAGGGGGCGTTGCAGTTGGATATCAGGTTATTAACTAGTATAGGTATCTGAGTTTCGTTAAGACTGCACGAGCGTGTAGGGTTAACAATGGTTGTTGTTTTTGTTGTTTTGAATTAAGCACAAAGCTACACAAAGGGCTATCTGTGCTCTGCCCACCACGGGTATCGAAACACGGATTTTAGCGTGTAAGTCCACAGACATACCGCTGAGCCACTGGGGGGCAGGTTAACAATGGCGTAATGTAGGTAAGTTCATGCGTAATGGTGTTTAAACAGATAACAATAACACAAAAAAACAACAAAAAACACAACATCGATGAGGTGAAGTAATTCTTGATAACTGTTTTAATATCTTTTAATTTTGGTAACTTTATAAATGAAAACCTTTTTATTTTCCCATCTCCCAAGTTTGAGAGGCGATGGTGGATTACAATATCTGAAGGTCTTAAGCATGGAATATTAATTTTTAAGTATTGAAACGTTTTGTTAATTATCCAATTGTACACAGAGAAATAAACAATTCCCTGAAAACCGGATGACCCCATGATGTTACTCACCCCCTCTATATATATATCACTCATTCAATCACACCACTACTCCCTGAAGAAGAAAGGTCCATCTTTCGAAAGCGCTCTGGTTATATCGTTTTTATTTCATCCATCCTTCAATGATGGTCTCATCATTCCTTTATAGTACAACTTGGAAGTATCTACCCCTAGTGGCACAATTTGGAACTTTTCTCTTTTAATAACACTTCATTGAGCTGTGAGCTGACGACAACGTATCACATGATGTGAACTTCCCACCCTTAAAGGATTCTCCCTCCCACTAAACAGCACCTTTTGATGAACCGTCCTTTTCATGTCGTCAGACGACGATATTCGATGTAATGAGGTTATGGGAGTCAACTACTAATAACATTTGTATTAATCTTGAGAACAAATTCAGTTTGTAATAATACTATTGTTCACTGTGTCTGTGGTGGATGCAAGGCTCTGCGTGGAAGAGAAATATGGAAACACCAAATTAAATTTGAAATGTAATATTCGAGTAGTCATTAATCTTCGTTATACAAGTATGAAATAACAAGAACAGTAACCAACACTGCGTTATCTCAAATTATATTTATTATCAATTCTGAATAACCCGGTTTTTTTTGTTACACTGGTAAAAATTACGCTAAAACATCACAGTGTTGGTTTTCATGATCTTTTCAGATGCGAAGTTTTCAGTAATGGGTATGTGTGTGTTATTCTTACACCAAAGCCACATTGGGCCATCTGTTGTGTTCAACGAGAGAAATTTAGTAATAGAGTTCTTGACGTTACATTTGTTAAAAAAATCACTGAAATCCAAAAACAACATTTTCTTGTCTTTCACAGGTCCGGTGTGACATGGTGATTAGCGCGCTCAACTCCTAATCTGAGGGTCACGAGTTTGGTTCCCGGTCATACCATCACGCTCGTCTTTTCAGCCGTGTGGTCGTTATAATGTGATGGTCAATCCCACTAGTCGTTGGTAAAAGTGTAGCCTAAGAGTTAGCGGTGGGTGGTGATGACTGGCTGCCTTTCCTCTAGTCTTATACTGCTAGATGAGAGATGGCTAACGCAGATAGCTCTTGTGAAGCTCTTCGCGAAATTCAAAATAAACAAACATATAATCCAAACATGCTTCATGTATGTAGTTGTACCTAGTTTTGCTGTAAACTCCACTGTCTACCACTAATAAAAATAAAATATTTCAGGTATATCGATAACATAACGTTACAGTTAATTATTCATTATTATTGACTGGTTATTTTCTTGTATTATGAACTGTCTGATCCCTCTGTGTTTCTTAGGGTTATTTAACATAAGAAAATATCTTCTTCGTTGCGGCCTGGCATGGTCAGGGGTTTAGGGCGCTCAACTCGTAATATGAGAGTCGTAGATTTATATCCTCATCACACCAAACGTGTTAGCCCTTTCAGCAATGGGGACATTATAATGTTGGTAAAAGAGTAGCCCAAGAGTTGGTGGTAGGTGGCGATGACTAGCTGCCCTCCCTCTAGTCTTACACTGCTAAATTAGGGACGGCTAGCACAGATAGCCCTCGTGTACGTTTGCGTGAAATTAAAAACAAAGTGAGTTTTAGTAGATCTTGAAAATTTCTTTCAATTAAAAAAACAAAGAAAATCGTTTTTCGACAGAATTTCACCACAATTGGAGATTGTAAATTATATATTTTTACAGATTCATGTTATTTTCCAGATTTTTGCAGCAGGACGCCACCCCCACAAATAAAATTAAACGCTCTAGTAAATTTAGCTAGTATATCATGTTGTTTGGTTTCAATAAAGAAATGAGAGTCACTAATTTGCCAGAGTTAAAACATTGTCAATATCCGGATATTATTATGTCACGAGCTTTGGAAGTTAATAAGAATAACGTTTTAATAATAATGTTTAAAAAATTTGAAAATTAGTTTGTTTTGAATTTTGTGCAAAGCTATTCGAAGGCTACTTGCACTGCTGGCCTATGAATTAACAGTGATAGACAAAATGGAAGATAGCTAAGTAGCATAATCCACCGCCAAATCTTGAGCTCCTCTTTTGTCAACGAATAGTGGGAATTGTCACATAAGAGCATCACCATGGATGAAGAAACGAGCACTAGTTTTATGAAGTTAAACATATAAATTAATACAACATATTTTTAGGGACAACAAGGGGCCTGTTGGGTCATTTCAGCTTTACTTTATTTTAAATTAAACTATTATAATTGCAAAAAACAAAAACTTGTTTTGTTTGTTTGTTTTGGAATTTCGCACAAAGCTACTCGAGAGCTATCTGTGCTAGCAGTGTAAGACCAGACGACTTGGGCTACTCTTTTACCAACGAATAGTGGGATTGACTGTCACATTATAACGCCCCCACGGCTGGGAGGGCGAGCATGTTTGGCGCGACGCGGATGCGAGCCCGCGACCTTCAAATTACGAGTCGCACGCCTTAACGCGCTTGGCCATGCCGGGCCCTCCCAAAAAAGAAAAACAAACACTACTTGGATTATTTTGAATTTCGCGCAAATCTTCGCGAAGGCTATCTGCGCTAGCCGTCCCAAATTTAGCAGTGTAAGACTAGACTGAAGGCAACTAGTCATCACCACGCACCTTGGCCAGCTCTTAGGCTACTCTTTTACCAACAAATAGTGGAATTTACAGTCATATTATAACGCCTCCACGGCTGAAAGGGCGAGCATGTTTGTTGCAACCGGGATTCAAACCCGTGACCCTCAGATTACGTGCCGAACGCGTTAACACATTTGGCCATGCCAGGCCGCTGCTTGAATGGCTTTAGAGTGTGATTGATTATTTCACTAACACTCCTTTCTTTCATGACACTGTTAAGATTATTCCTACTTACATTATACTTATAATTTAAATTATGATAATTCACATACATTATCTTTCATTTATAGTAATAAAAACTCATCTTCCATTTATTTATCCAACTCACTTAACGATCTAAACCCTTTTGCAAAACAGCGACATCTTCACAGCCAGCAACACCAAAGACCTTAACATCATCAGCAAAGTTAACTGATTTATTGACTATTTCTTCATCTCTGCTATTGATGTAAACCAAATGGAGCAAAGGTTCTAAGGCTGATGCCTGAGGTACTCCATGCGTAACATTAATCCACTTTGGCCGAGTTTCATTTAAAACAACTCTGTGCATTCTTCCATTCAGCCACTCTTCTATCCAGTTGGTTAACTTATTCCTCAACCTATAAGTTGCATACTTTATTAAATGACACTGCAAAACATCCTTTAATAGACTTCCAAAACTTTCCCAACTGATGGAAAATTAATGGGTCTATAATTACTGTGACAGTTTTAATCACATCATTTGAAAAGAGGAGTTACCTTAGCTAACTTTCTGTCCTCTGGTCCTCCCCACCATTCAAGGACTGGTAAAAAATAGCAATAAGTGCTCACATATCAAATCTTTAACCTTCTCTTATACCCTTGAGGAAATATTACCTAAGCTAGAACGTTTACTGTTTTTAAAACTTATCAGTGTTTTCTTAAGAAGCTCAGAATTAACGTAATAATACTGCACGAGTTTTTTCCATCCATGAACTGTTGAAGATGAGAAATATTTATTGATAAACCTGAAACGAATATTATACTTTTTGTAATGACTCGTTGTCCAGCTATACACATCAATATTTGATTTCTTAGTGAATAATTTAAACAAATAGTAGATAAAAAAGTTGAAAGATAATATGTTTCTCAACGAAGGACGTTGAACTGTGCCGGTGAAGCAAAGGATAAAAGAAGCTACTTCACGACCAACTACCAGCTGCACACTGGGGGATATGAATAGTTTTAAACGAAAGTAACGCAAAAACAGAGTGAAGCAAAGGATAAAACAAGCTACTTTACGACCAACTACCAGCTGCACACTGGGGGATAGGAATAGTTTTAAACGAAAGTAACGCAAAAAAAGAGATCGTTCTAAAACCTTCCTTCGAAAATGTAAACAGTCTTGCTTCCCCCGTGGCACAGCAGTATGTTTCAGGAATTATATTGCTAGAAACGGGATTTTGATACCCGTGGTGGGCAGAGCACAGATAGCCCTTTGTGTTTAATAACAAAAGACAATAACAACAAAGATGATAGAACTATTTTATTAATAGGAGAGCTTAAATATATTTGTAGACCATTGAATAAATTTACGAAAAATATATTTTTCTGTTGTTGTTGTTGTTTTGAATTAAGCACAAAGCTACACAATGGGCTATCTGTGCTCTGCCCACCACGGGTATCGAAACCCGGTTTTTAGCATTGTAAGTCCACAAACATACCGCTGAGCCACTGGGGGTAGAAAGAATGTCAGCGGTGGGATCCAAACCCATTTTCGCAAAGTAACGAAAGGATTACCTGTGCGTAGCCATTACTTTGAACACATGTCCAATAGGGTACAATTTTTCACTCCAGAATTTCCTGAAAAGCTACACAAGAACTAGAAGGGAACACAGACATACCGCTGAGCCACTGGGGGGCATATATTTTTATAAGGAAGGTATTTTTACTTGTTAAAAGAAAAACGTTTCAGGTTACATGAACACTACAAAAACAATAAAAAAGATATTTTATTTTTCATTAATAGTTTATTTAATTTTAACTCTAGGAATGTAATACGACTTTCACATTTGTAAATTATGGTGAAATCTGTGCTGTGGAAATAGTTAATTTAAAATTAGAATAATTTTACATAAGTTCCATGTTAGATTTTTCCGAGAAAAAAACAAACCACTATATGCTATCAAACATTTTAATGAATGTGTTTGGAGAAAATTTAAATTATAAAAGAACTACATTTTTGAAGTTTCCTTTTCGTGTATTTAATTTAAAAAAATAAAATATTATTTTTTGAAAAATATTTCGCAAATATTTTTGGTGCAACTTTAAATAGACAGATGTGAGAGGGAGGCAGTAGTAGTAATGACCATTTGAATTGTGGAACCGTAAAAACTAGGGCTAAGAATCACCGCGAAGTTATTGATGATTAGAGAAGTAAGCTGCTTCTTCGTAACAACAAAATAATTTCATGAAAACGATAAAGGAATATAAATGTTAATTATGCTTGATTAATTTAAACCAATTTAATTTTTGTTTCAATACATCCTAATCTACTTAATTTGTGTAAAGGTTTTATTTTTGTACGTCTTTGAAAAACATACATATTTAATTTATTTATGATTAGTAGAAAAGTGTTATTTTAATATATTTATCATACATTCTCTGTAGACGTATATTCTGAAGAGTTACCTTCGAAATCTCAAAAAGGAAATTAATAAAACAGCAAAAAAATATTAGAGTCTTAAGCACAGTAGTTTGTTCTTATTCGTCCATAAGTAGAAATGTATATGTTCTTGAATGATACACAAATATACAGCGTGGCCCGTGAGTTCCTGTCCATCCATATATCTTAAGTATCCAGTGTATGTGTGTGCTGTTCCTCATTCTTGATGCATAATATTATGCGACGCCATGTTCTGTGAGACATTTTCAAGTGTAAATGTGCTTACATCGGTTATATTTCTCTGAAAAAAAATACATGCGTAATTGAATATAACATGACAACATGTGGATGGGTAGGGACTTACGGGCTACCCTGTACATATCACATGTAGATAACATTTACATTATCTAACACTATATTTTTTACAAATATCTTATATGATATGGTTTTATGAATTATAATGTAAAAATATTCATATCTTAACACTTGCTGTTTATATATTATATTGTTCTCTCCTTCATCTGAAAGTGGCCCGGCATGGCCAGATGGTTAAGGCACTTGACCGAGGGTTGCGGATTCGAATCCCCGTCACACCAAACATGCTCGCCCTTTCAGCCGTAAGGCCATTATAATATGACGGCCAATCCCATTATACGTTAGTAAAATAGTAGCCCAAGAGTTGGCAGTGGGTGATGATGACTAGATGCCTTCCCTTTGGTCTTACATAGCTAGCACAGATAGCCCTCGTGTAGCTTTGCGCGGAATTCAAAACAAACGAAACCATTCATCTGAACGTTTCCGAGCTTTATGCATTCAGAGGTTTGGTTTAAAAAATCTACTTTTATAATTTTTTCGTCATTTTTTTTGGCTCATAATAAAGTAGAAATAAAACCACTTTCGTGGCAATCCATTAGGAATGTGGTTAACTGTTCCATACATTACGTAGCCACATCTGCTTGCATTTTATAATACAACTTATTACATTTACTAAGTGTTCGTACCAAGTAATAATCAAACTGAACAAAAATTCAGTGGAACTTACATCATTAGTTGTCAGTGAACCTGTCCTGTTCTATCTTTCAGTGGAACTTACATCATTAGTTGTCAGTGAACCTGTCCTGTTCTATCTTTCAGTGGAACTTACATCATTAGTTGTCAGTGAATCTGTCCTGTTCTATCTTTCAGTGGAACTTACATCATTAGTTGTCAGTGAATCTGTCCTGTTCTATCTTTCAGTGGAACTTACATTATTAGTTGTCAGTGAACCTGTCCTGTTCTATCTTTCAGTGGAACATACATCATTAGTTGTCAGTGAACCTGTCCTGTTCTATCTTTTAGTGGAACTTACATCATTAGTTGTCAGTGAACCTGTCCTGTTCTATCTTTTAGTGGAATTTACATCATTAGTTGTCAGTAAACATGTCCTGTTCTATCTTTTAGTGGAACTTACATCATTAGTTGTCAGTGAACCTGTCCTGTTCTATCTTTTAGTGGAATTTACATCATTAGTTGTCAGTAAACATGTCCTGTTCTATCTTTTAGTGGAACTTACATCATTAGTTGCCAGTGAATCTGCTCAGTTTGTTATCTCTGAATTCTTTGTTATTTAAGATGTTTGATTTACTGAATTTTGCACGTCACGAGCATGCTAGAATGTTCAAGATATTGGGTAGATAGTGCAGTAAATGTATACAAAACGTCTGGAAATCAATAAAAACACTTTATGGTATTATTCAATAATCTCACATAATAACAAGTACTGCATTGTACACACATAAACGTACAAAATACAAATTGAATTGTTTGGGATGAAATTCACACAAATAACATGAATGTTTTCCGTATCACATAACCAGTACACACTCTTTACAGATACGGACAATTACCACCACTGAAATATTTACAGTTTTAAAATAAAGTCTTCTTTCATCTCTGCTGACAAATTCAGTCGACTACATAGAAATACTACATAACAAATAGAAATACTACATAATAAATAGCGTTCAACTACAAACTTGGTGGGTTGGCGATTACCCCTCACAGCTTAAACTCAAAACCCTATGGTAAAAAGATTCTTGTCTATTCGTGATGGGCCCGGCATGGCCTGGTGGCTAAGGGACTCTACTCGTAATCTGAGAGTCGCGGGTTTGAATCCCCGTCACACGAAACATTTTCGCCTTTTCAGCCGTAGGGACCTTATAATGTGATGGTCAATCCCACTGTTCGTTGGCAAAAGAGTTGGCCGTTGGTGGTGATGACTAGTTGTCTTTCTTCTAGTATTACGGTGCTAAATTAGAGACGGCCAGCGGAGCACAGACATCGTGTTGCTTTGCGCAAAATTCAAAACAAATCACACCTTTCGTGATGACAAGAAACCCACTTGAAGTCAAAATGTATCTCAGAATGACTGGTATGCTGGGTATTTACTCTGTTACTAATAAAGCAGAGAACAACGTTTCTTGGGTAATCTTCAGGTTAACAAAAAGAGAGTTTGCAACTAACCCTTACCAGACATGCATATGTTTTAAGAACGAGAATGTGAGCGGGTACCAGAAGTCCTGCGAGACACTCTTATCCTCTCATTGGTATCCTTGCGGGTATTCAGGTTATAAATGACGTAGGATGTTCAGAAATTATGGAAATTCTCTTTAGTGCGTATCATGTGAAAAAAAAAGAGATTGCCGCCTACATTTACTATCACTCAGAATTTTTAGTAATCAGACACGAATTCGAACACTCGTCGGCAGGTATGAAATTCAGAATTTTACAAGACGACCGTGGGAACGTAGTTGTAAGTAAGAAATATCCTTGACTTAACAACTTTCTCGTGTTAATAATAACAACGATATATAAAAAGACAAATATCTAAAACGAAAAATATTTAATATTTCATTTTTACGTATTTGCTGAGATTTTTCGTTTTTTAACTAATGATTTTGTATTAATATGGCTGATGAATCTGTATATAAATAAAGCGGTTTCTCAGGTGGAATTTCCCAGTAACTGTGTATACACATATACTGTGATAACACATGTAGTTATCTGTTTACATGTAAGCCCCCTAGTGGCTTTACAGGATGCCTACAACCGTATCAGATATTCTTGATGACGAGAAATTCACTTGAAGTAAAAATGTATTTTCAAGACGGCTGGTATGAATACTAATACTCTCTTGTTAACTCTCTTTGTTCATCTGAAGATGACCTAAGAAGGTCGAAACGTTGTTCTGTATTTAATTTTAATTGAAGTTTTAATGTCCATATCAGCTGTCTATAGAATACGTTTTCGACATCCATGGTAGTCATAGTCTATACAGGTCTTTGTATAGTTTTTGCTTATTGACAAAGAAAGAGAAACTTACGTTTGTTTGTTTTTAGGAATTTCGCGCAAAGCTACACGAGGGCTATCTACACTAGCTGTCCCTAATTTAGCAGTGTAAGACTAGAGGGAAGGCAGCTAGTGATTACCACCCACCGCCAACTGTTGGGCTACTTTTTTACCAACGAATGGTGGGATTGACTGTAACTTTACAACGCCCCACTGCTGAAAGGGCGAACATGTTTGGTTCGACCAGGATTCGAACCCGTGACCCTCAAATTAGGACTCGAACGCCTTAACTCACTGGGCCTGAGATGTACAAATAAATGAGAGTGTTTGGTTTAACGCATATTTTACTTTTCAAACTGATATAAGTACCCCCCTGGGACAGCGGTACGTCTTCGAATTCACAACTCTAAAATCAAGGGTTCGATTCCTCTCGGTGGGCTCAGCAGACAGTCCGATGTGGCTTTACTCGATCTGATATATACATCTATGTGTATTATGACCAGGAGCGGATTTGAAGTTGTGTGGGCTCAGGGGCTAATAATTTTTATGGGCTCTACATCCAGAATAATTTTACCTAAAATAAAATTATCATTGGGCTCCCATTAAGACCACGGGTCCTGAAGCTGAGCTCCCTCTATGCTTTACCTAAATACGCCACTCTTTATGACGTTTAATAAATAATTTAGATAGCCTCGAAAGACTTTGGTTTTCGACCTTAAGGCCCTTAACCATGTTTATTTCTGTCTTATTCTCCTTTGTTTTCACTTGTTGGTTCTTGGAACAATCACTTAGTAAAAGTACAATAAACCACCTCAAGGATGGATGAATTGAAATTGTTATTTACTTTTACTGAAACCGTTAGAGGTCGTTGTTTTATTCTGAGTGATAAAAAAGCGTAAATTTGTAGCAAGTTTTTAACTTCGGTTGTGTTACACAGGTAACTTTCTCTCGGTGTTTTTTGAACGACTTCTGTTACACAGGTAACTTTCTCTCGGTATTATTTTATTGACTTCTGTTACACAGGTAACTTTCTCTCGGTGTTCTTTGATCGACTTCTGTTACACAGGTAACATTCTCTCGGTGTTCTTTGATCGATTTCTACCTTCACTCATTATTATTAATCATAGATGATAATTTATATTGCTTCTTTTGTTAAAACATCACTAAAAGCTAGTTTATGGTAACCTTGAGATAATGCATACTTAATTAAGATATTATAATTTAGATTAACATCAAACAAGCAATTAAAACAAATTGATATAATTCTCCCAACGGCTCAGTTTCATGGCTTACGATGCTGAAAATTTGGTTTTGGGGGTAAAAAACATATAGCCCATTATGTAGTCTAAGAACAGGTTTTGCGCTTAACAACAACTAAGTAATCAAACATTTCTAATCAACAAATTGTCAGTTAACATGAAATGTTAAACCTCAGATTTCTGACTGTGATTTGACGATTCTTGATTCTTTGAGATCACTGTGAACCTTGTTTTAGAAATTCGCACGTACACACATGCGTTGTTGATTCTTACACCCAAGAATCTTCTACAATTTTAGTGAATAGTGAGAAATTACACAGATTTAACAGTATAAGTTATAAACATGTCTAAATATATATTTTATTCAAACAAAAATCAATATTAAAACAGATATATAATAGTAAACCCGTCAACCCACATTAAACTTCGATTTCCTTCGAATTAATCTGCTGCTTGTGTTATTAATACGGCTGTTTCGTCCGATCGAACAAAATGTCCTCAAGCTCCGGAAGTCATAATTGGACACTCAATTCTTGACAACTTGCAAACACTGTCAAACCAAGTTCTTCTACTTTAAAACCACAAGGTTACAGAGATATTCTGGCTATTTGCCATGTCAACTTCGTCTTTTACAGGAAGAGCTGAAATTAAAATTCAAACAGCAAAAGTCTAGTTTTAAACACGAATCAGCGAAGAAAGAACTAAAAAATAGCCAATCACGGATCATCTAGAAACACCTACTTAAGAAAACTGAAACCGACCTGGAACACAAGCAGAATGTTAAGATAGTAAAGTCAATTCCACATAAAAATACTAACAGAATCAAACCTAACAAGATGGCTTTTATCTTTAGCGATTTTTCACTCGGCGAACCGTGTAAAAGCGCACTCGTCCTGGGCTCTAAAGTTTTGCTAGTCTCCCCTAAAACGTAAGTTCTTTGATTAACTGTTTCCTTTTGAGATCATATAAAATGTTAAAATCTCAGTCTATTTTAAACAAGAATATTACTTTGAACATAGAAAAGTTTGCAAAATCGAGACTCAAACACGCAAATTTGTCTTCATTTTGGCCCGACATCGCCAGGTGGGTTAAGGCGCTCGACTCATAATCCGAGGATCGCGGGTTTGAATTACCTTCACACCAAACATGCTCGCCCTTTCAGCAGTGAGGGCGTTATAATGTGACGGTCAATTTCACAATTCGCTGGTAAAAGAGTAGCCCAAAGAGTTGGCGGAGGGTGGTGATGAGTAGCTGCCTTACCTGTAGTTTTACACTACTAAATTAGGGAAGAATATCGCAGAGAGCCCTCCAGTAGCTTTGCGCGAAATTCAAAACAAACAAATAAACATCTCTGTTGTAATTAGTTTTTATAGAATATTTCTATAGATAACTTTACGTTACTAATAATCTACACCATTCATCATAGCTTGTTGAAGACGAAATATTCCGAAACACACACACACACAGTTGTTGCTGCCGTCGTTCTGTTCTTCATAAGAAATAAAACCAATTATTTATTGCGATTAGAATTGGAAATTCGGTAATATTCCTATAAATAACAAAACCTGTTAATACAACAAACCAACACTTCTTGATTGTTCTTGATGTAGTAACTTTGAACCAGTCCCGTATGTGACAAGTAAGAATCCAAACACTTAAGTAAGACCGTCCAAAGCAGTTCTAAAGATTGGTTTTCCAAATTACAAAACTCAAGCTTTGAGACTTTTTTAAAAAACTTTTTTTTTTCTTTTCACGTTTACCAGAATATTACAGTGAACTTATAAGTGATAAATCTTTCACTTGCAGCTACAAAGAAGCTCTTATCGAGAGTGGAGGTTTATATCTTACAACCTTCGTATATATTAAAAAACAAAAAGTAGTGTTTTGCAGATCTGAAGATGGGTCTATGTCTGCCAAACCTCAGGAGTTCAAAAGGAAAATAACGAAGTCAGATAAATTTTACAATGTCCAGGTGTTTGAGATATATATCTCCTTTGAATAGCTTATACTAATGTATTGTTAAGCCTCCTTTGATTTTCTGCAGATTTTAAGAAACTGTAAGTAAAGAAAACGGTTTGAAGTCCAGAGGCAGTTTTTGAATTTCGTTTTGGGGAGAAATAAAATAGTAAGTTAAAAATGATTTTCTTATTGAAAGATCTTAATTCAGGTTTAGATAAAAATTTTTAAAATCATACATTTATAAACTTAGACTTTTGTAGGCAATGCCCACCAGTGGTTCAAGGGTAAATCTGAGGGCTTATGACGCTAAAAGTCAGGGTCCGGAATACTCGTGATGAGCATAAATTGTATACCTTTGCGTTTAACAACAAACAACACGGTCTAGGGTAAAACATAATGTTTAGTGTATTTTTATTAACTGACAATAACACCAAAATTTTCTTGTCTGGGTTAAGGGTTTGATTGAGTTAAACAGCTTTATAGTAACTTTGTAACCCTCTGGATTACATTAAGTCTTTTGATTATAGCATTAAAATTATTTTTGATTGGTTGAAGTTTAATAACTAGCAATAATACTGAAATATTTTTATGTAATTGAAGAATAATGGCCAGGGACAGCATTGCAACCTTTTTATTTGTGTTAAGCCTAATGGCACGATATCACTGCAATTTTTTTGTTTTTTGTTAAACCTAATGTCACGATATTTCTGTAACTTTTTCTTTGTGTTAAGCCTAATGGCACGATGTCACTGCAACTTTTTCTTTGTGTTTAGCCTAATGGCATGATATCACTGCAACTTTTTGTTTAAGCTAAATTTAAAGACAAGCCGTGAAACTAGGATTTTCTTATTTAGATTGAATTCAATGATTAGTTACAACAATAAAATCCTCTTGTTTGTATGATAGTGATTAGTTACAACATTAAAATCCTCTTGTTTGTATGATAGTGATTAGTTACAACATTAAAATCCTCTTGTTTGTATGATAGTTCTAAATAATTTTAAGAATTCAACAGTTCAGAGTTTATCGTTGATGCAGAGAATTAGAACTAAGTTTCTTTCGTATGCACGGGGTTGCCTTGATCATCAAGGTCGTCACGATGTTTTTCCATTTGAAAGAAATGCCTTAGCATGGATTATACCACGAAGAGAAGTAGTGGTTTGTTCTGGTGACGCACCATGAGACCGCCTTTAGGCATGACACACCTTTCGTTGGCATGTGAGTGGCCTTCAGTCGCGTGGATAATGCGTGCGCCGGAGGCGAGAATTGTTAATATAAGTGTAACGACTAGCGATAAAACTGAAACCCCATTGTTTGGATTGAGTCTAAGAACTAGCGATAATGGTAGAACATTTTGCTTGGGTAGAATGACGCTAGTTAGAGTTCAAATTGAACTGTTGTCACCCACCAAACATTTATTAAGGGATTCCAAAAAGTATGTTCCAAATAATTCTAAATTGTTTAGAATTTGCACAAATAACGTTCACAAAAATGCAACTGTTACAGGACGTGTAACAAAAAGAGAAACAGCACATTATATCTTGATTATTCTATTAACAAGCCATAAGCGTTTATATTCTTTAAGAGAACAAGGCTTAGTAACATTGTATGCCATTTGTTTTCATTTTCTCATCCTTACCGTTTCGTTAAAATGATTTTCAATAAACAGTTATTATGATTTTTACTGAGATATGATTAGCGCTTTTTTGCAAATCCAAGAACATAAAATTATTGGAGAGTTATTAATTTGAAAACAAGTAATTGGTGTTAAACTTGTAGCTAACTTTTAAACATGTGGTGGTTGAAGGAATAAAAACATAGAGCATTTAACAGATGTTTTAACTAGTTACCTACAATAATAAGTATAATCTGTTGAAAACTAGTTACCTACAATAACAGGTGTGATTTGTTGAAAACCAGTTAACTTCAATAAGAGGTGTGATCTGTTGTAAACTAGTTACCTACAATAACAGGTGTGATCTGTTGTAAACTAGTTACCTACAATAACAGGTGTGATCTGTTGTTTTCTTATACTTTCATTAGCACCACAAACGTGTCCACTGCATATCTTTGTTTTAACACGTTGCTACTCATGAAAAGTGTTAATATGTTGATATCATATACAGTATTTAACTACAAATGTGTTTATTAAATTATTGGTGAATAAAAAATTCAAGTACTTGTAAGAAGAATGTTTTTTATTTCATTTATTAAACAATTTTGTCAGTGACGTGACTTGTAAATGAAAAATAAACAAGACAACAATCGTAACGACTGGACTTTTCAGTAAACGCCCACACTTGAGCAAATTAATGACCGAGGGATGAGTTTCTCATGTTTTAAAACCACTCTGAGAAGTTTCCTGGGTCTCATTTGTAAAAATGTGAAGAAATCCTCGGAGACAAGTCAATAAATAGAAAAATAGAACATATGATAAATATTTCATTTTCTAGCCTCATGCATGATAAATAACACATCTTCTCCAGTTTAAACTGTGTTTTATAATCTCTAGCAGCAGCAGTAATCACGTACGTCGTTTTGTTGATAACCTAACGTGGAAATTATTGCAACACATGTTACTTTTTAAAATAAATACACTTCCGCTAGGGTGCTACAGTTGAAGCTAACACAATTAACTGTAGAGGCTTGTTCGTTCGTTTTTTGAATTTCTCACAAAGCTACTCGAGGGATATCTGTGCTAGCCGTCCCTAATTTAGCAGTGTAAGACTAGAGGGAAGGCAGCTAGTCATCACCACCCACCGCCAACGAATAGTGGGATTGACCATCACTTATAATGCTCTTACGACTGAAAGGGCGAGCATGTTTGGCGCGACGTGGATACTGTAGAGGCAGGAAGTCAATTTGTTTGTTCATTATAGGTGGAGGTCACAGAAAGCTCTGTACTGTCTTCATCGCAAGGAATCGAACTCTGAATTTTAGGGTTGTAATTCCGTAAACTTGCCGATTCTACTTTTGTTACACGCGTATGGCACGCGCTAATTGACTTACGCGATCAGAGAAAAATAACGTAAGCTTCTGTTATCTTCGTCTGAGAACTTGTAGTTACTGGTCAGAAACTCCCAAAGGTGCGAACACAGGGTGGTTGCGCCCATCACCCATGGCACTGCGTATGTGGGATAAATCTAATGGTTAGCGATAACTTAAAAAAAAAATCGAAAACTCTCGTTTGGATTAAGCCCAATGACTTATTAATTTTCGACTACATTTGGAGTCAGCCTAAACCTGATTGTTGTTTTGAATTAAGCACAAAGCTACACAATGGGCTATCTGTGCTCTGCCCACCACGGGTATCGAAACCCGGATTTTAGCGTGTAAGTCCGCAGACATACCGCTGAGCCACTGTGGGGACAAATGTGAAGTTACTGATTCCTAAACCTGAAGTATACCTCACATACAATGTGACAGTACACTCAGACATGGGCATACTTTTTTTTTTACATACCACGGACTACTGTTTGAGTCAACCTTAAACTAGACAGGACCTTCTATTCAAAATAACAAGTTCCCAGTATACTTTATCTTTCACAAACGTTCATGATAAAACATCCAGAAGTAATCACACCTTCATTAACAGCCAAAATTAAATTCGTTTAAGACCGTAAACAGAAACAATACGTTAAGTCAATGATATCATATTTCTCAAAGAACTGTAAAAATGTTGCCTTGAATTAAGTTCGCTTAAAAACTTGACGTAATAAGTGTAATATATCCTTATGTAATCTGTTAACGAAAAATCGAACGAAACTTGTTAATATATCCTGCCTCACTCGTAATTACTACAAAAATTTAAGTATGAAAAATGAACTGATATCAACTTTTGATCAAAGAGTAAGTCAGAATAATTAAATTTAAACTTGGCAATTTATATAGTATTCTTACTTACTTGAGCCCCCCAGTGGCTCAGCGGTATGTCTGCGGACTTACACGCTAAAATCCGGGTTTCGATACCCGTGGTGGGCAGAGCACAGATGGCCCATTGTGTAGCTTTGTGCTTAATTCAAAACAACAACAACAACTTACTTACTTGAATTTTGCGCAAAGCTACTCGGGGGCTATCTGCGCTAGCCGTCCCTAATTTAGCAGTGTGAGACTATAGGGAAGACTGCTAGTCATCACCACCCACCGCCAACTCTTGGCCGACTTTTAACCAATGAATAATGGGATTGACCGTCACATTATAACGCCTCTACGGTTGAAAGGGCTAGTATGTATAGTGTGACGGAGATTCGAACTCGCGACTCTCAGATTACGAGCCGAGTGCCTTAACCACCTGGCCATGCCAAGCCCCACACTCTTGCAGTTCAGTCTTTCATCATTTGAATGTGTGTTTTCTTATAGCAAAGCCACATCAGGCTATCTGGCGTGTCCACTGAGGGGATTCGAACCCCTGAAGTTGCTGTTGTAAATCCGAAGACTTACATCTGTCTCAGCTGGGGGACTTATCATTCAAGTACGTTTGATGTTTACCAACAAATAATGAGATGGACCGTCACATTATGACGCCTCAACGACTGAATGGGCGAGCATTTTTGGTATGACAGGGATTCAAACTCGCGATCCTCAGAGTACGAGTCAAGTGCTATAACCACCTGGCCATGCCAGGCCTTAAAATAGTTTCATTAAACATTTCAACTAAAACTGCCAATAAATGTAACAAAAAATTGAATATACCTTACATTATAACAAATAGTTTATTTCTTTATGTTCTAATGCATATTTCATGTTCATTGGATAACTTCACATTAACGTTCGTTGTAAGGTGTTGTTTCGACACTGTTGTAACACCTCTTTAAATAGTACTCGTATTATTTAATAGGCCTGGCATGGCCGAGCGCGTCAAGGCGTGCACTCGTAATCCGAGGGTCGCGGGTTCGCGCCCGCGTCGCGCTAAACATGCTCACCCTCCCAGTCGTGGGGGTGTATAATGTGACGGTCAATCCCACTTTTCGTTGGTAAAAGAGTAGCCCAAGAGTTGGCGGTGGGTGGTGATGACTAGCTCCATCCCCTCTAGTCTTACACTGCTAAATTAGGGACGGCTAGCACAAATAGCCCTCGAGTAGCTTTGTGCGAAATTCCAAAACAAACAAACAATTATTTAATATTTTCTAACGAAGTATTGTTGAAGTGATTTGAAACATTTAATGGAATATTCTATTTAAAAAATGGTTTGCCATCAGTTACACCACATAATCAATGCACAAAAAAAAGTTTATAGTTTTAAACGGTCAAGTATATCCAACGTTGACCAACAGTTCCAGTGTAAATTGTTTAAAATCATGTTAAAAAACAAGAACGCGAAGTCTAATTAGTTCAGAACACCGGTTTAGATTATTAGTTCGTTGCTGTTTGTTTCTATTAGAAGAATAATTTACATCCTAGGCCTTTTTTAATTACTCTACAGCATCAAGAAGATACTAACGAGTGTCATTCATCTTCAAACTATAGTCCAGATTAGAAATATATAACAGTTGTTATTTTTACCTAAAAACATATTTTTATTAAAACAATGCTTAAGCCTCTTTAATCAACGTAATTACAACGAGTTTTTTAAACATTATTTTTGAAAGAATATTCGTCATCTCTGAATGATCGCTTCATTGTTGGACTGATAGCGACACCTATATGACAAGCTTATTTGATATCCTATTATTTACATATATATATATATATATTTGCATATTCGACTGTTTTTGTTAGCGAATTTCCATATTTATGTTCTGTTAATCGTACAAATATCTTATTCTTTAGCATATCAACATGTTTGGTACTTTAATACAAACACGATATTGGGAAATGAGTTACAGATGGGAGCTATCAATGTTCCATCTACACTGCCCCAAAAACAGGGCATCGGGTTAATGACTGCCTATCGGAAATCCACGTATGTAAAACTTGCCCATTTATATTGCTCATGAAACCTAAAACTTAGTTTTTGTTTTATTTTGGAGCTGGATAAACCTGCAAAACAAAACGTTCTGACTGTAGTTTTGTTTTTTTCAAACTTCTTGTAATCATACGTTAGAGTTTCACAAACTTTCAAACTCTTTTTTTATTAGATATATATATAAATGTGATCTAATTTTTCAAGGCCAGGATTGTAGTTTCTAGATTACAAATAACTGAGATTTAATGGCTGGAATCGTTAGTGAAAGTTAAAATCCAGGTGAGATCCAGACAAGTGATTTGTATACGATGTCCCTCTTTCACAAGGAACCTTGCAGAAGAACAGTAAGTAAAAGTCTATACGCTTGGCTATAGTTTATACAGGTGTTATATAGTCTTGACCAAACTGTTTGCATATTGTTCTGTATGTACGTTATTGTCTACTTGCACTGAGTACTTAATGAGTACTCAAGAAGTTACATAAAAGGTGGCATATGATTGGACAAACATTTACGAGTTGTTATTGTGGTTTGTAAAAGTTGTATTGAGCATTTGTTCGTCAAAACATGTACACACACACACACATACACCTGTTTTGTATAAAAGGGTGTACCTTTGGTATAATCATTTATGAAACTGATCGATGCTTTGTTCAACACTTTATAATTGGTGTAGAGTCATGCCTCGTCACGTACTAGAAGCTACAAGACGTCAAATCGTTCGACTGTCCAGAAATAGAGTGAAACAAATGGTTATTACCAGAA
Organism: Carcinoscorpius rotundicauda; assembly: GCA_011833715.1. Taxonomy (NCBI): domain Eukaryota; kingdom Metazoa; phylum Arthropoda; class Merostomata; order Xiphosura; family Limulidae; genus Carcinoscorpius; species Carcinoscorpius rotundicauda. The sequence goes on from CM022398.1 coordinate 6,635,398, forward strand.
CAGCAGGGTACATACAGTGTACTGTATCTAGAATCCTGAAACTCTATCTGAGTACAAGCAATTCTGTTGCAGAAACGTCTTCTGGTAGACGTCGAAACATTATTTCTCGAGATGATCGTATCTGGATCAGGTTAACATGTCAAAATTGAAAGAAGTCACGCAACATCTGAAGACAAGAATGACATGTACACATTTATTTTAGGGTATTCAGAAGAATAGTGAAAACAAGGCAGACCAACCAATGTTATTTTGCAAGAAGGGCTATATGCAAAGCGATATTAACCAAAATTCACCGCCATTATCATGTTACTTGGGCAACACAGTGCATCAACATACAGTTAGGACACTGACAACATGTCATCTTTCGAGATAATTTCTATTTATGGTTTATTTAAAATGATTGTAGAATTCGTTTTCATTGTTTGCGTGGAGAAAAGGTGAGGGAAGGCTGTCTTTCCAAGAAGGGACACACAGGAGATGATGCAGTACTTGGTTGGGCAGCTATTCATGATGATGGAAAAACAACTTTTTATGTTATCCAGGAAATAATATTACCTGCTCGCCACTTCAGCCATGTGGGCGTTATAATGTTCGGTCACTTCCACTATTTGTTGGTAAAAGAGTAGCGCAAAGAGTTGGCGGTGAGTGGTGATGACTGGCTACCTTCCCTCTAGTCTTAGACTGCTAAATTAGGGACGACTAGCGCAGATAGCCCTCGAGTAGCTAAATTCAAAAACAAACAAAACTTAATAATAACGAATTTATTTAACACAAAATAAACAGACTTTTCAACAAACATTGTGCTCATTCAGATGGCTTAAATCGAAACATGATGCTATTTCAAATTACAAGAAACAATTAAAACTATATTTAGTACCACCATAAAATACTATTAATAAGTTAAGCTTTAACTTCGGTTTTAAATTTATAATACTATTTAATGTATGTTCACTACGTATAGGCTTAGTGGTTAGGGCACCTTACTCGCAATCTGAAGGTTGCAGGTTCGAATCCCCGTCACTGAACATGCTTGCCCTTCCAATCGTGGGGCTTTATAATGTGACAGTCAGTCCTACTGTTTATTAGTGAAAGAATAGCCCAAGAATTGGCGGTTGTTAGTGTCGCCTTCCCTACTAAATAAATGGTTAGCGCAGACAGCCAAAGAATAGCGTTGAGCGAAATTCAAAAACCAACAAATCAATAAATGAAGCTGTTACGTATAACCAACTGAATATAAATATTCCGTTTTATCCTTATAAACTTGAAGTGCTATTTTTTATACTTATTTAAATAAGGCTTTTTTTTTGGAACACATTCAAGCCTCGGAAGTATACATATTCGCGTTAATGTGACAAGGTGTCAGTCTGATTGCATCTCACCTTTCAGCATATCCAGGCGTTGGGTGGAAGTGCCATACGTGAAGTTTTTAACATTATTACTTACAGAACCTTGACAAAGTTTTTACAGTATCATCGATTTTCGTGATATAAGGGACTTCATTTTTTGTATATTAAATATGTATTCAGATAATGGTGTTATAATAACATATTCAGTAAATCTTTTGAAAAACATAAGCGTGGAAAAAAATCAAATAGACTATTCCAGTTAAGTAAACTACCCCCCCAAAAAAGCGTTGTGGGCTTAACACTTAGCAGGCTGTTGTGTGTTTGTTTGTTTGTTTAGAATTAAGTACAAAGCTACTCAATGGGCTATCTGTGCTCTGCCCACCACGGGTATCGAAACCCGGTTTTTAGTGTGTAAGTCCGTAGACATACCACTGTGCCACTGTAGGGGCAGACTGTTGTAATAAGGTGTACTCAATTAAAGGTGAATTTTCAACAAATATAATAATTGCCTTAGAAAATGTAATTTGGTTAGGTATAATTCCTGTGTGGTTGCCATATTTTTAATCACTTTAGTTTTTGAGTAAAAAATGAAACAAAATATGCGGGTCCTCGAACTCAAGCTCCTCTCGGTCGTTCGGCTGTTTCAGTGACGTTTTACAACTATGACGTAATAGTTGCCAAACACATTTCGTTGCACGCCGACCATTGTGTTCCTTTCAGTGGTGGTGTTTTATGTAAATCTATCGGTGATTTGTTTCGTATTACATACTTTGTGAGACTATTTTTTGTCTTGATATTGCTACTTTATGTTTGTTTTATGATAACATGGTTTACTGCGTTGTAAAAACGGTTCGGCATCGGGCAAAAGCTTCTTTTCGTTTCTGTGCAAAGAGAACGAAATGACAATGTGGCGACAGTGGGTGTGAATGGTCAATGGGAAGAACAGGACTCCTTCACACCATCCAAAGCTTTGTCAAGATCACTTTGAACACTCATGTTTTGTGTTGGATTCTGTGGGTTTCAAGCCAGGCAGGTTGAGACTGAAAAACCATCGGTAGTAGACAGGATCGTCCCCACCATCTTTCCTCGTGTAGACCTAAGGACTGATCTCAGCCTGCAGTGTACAGGTTCTACCCCTCTGAAGCCATCCATTGCCATCACGAAAAGAACAAACTTAAAGGTATGTGTGCAGTATAAAGCGATAAACAATAACTAGTATGATATAATAATTTAAAAAGTACAAGTTTTTGAAGAATGTAACTAGACATACACATTTCACATTCATGAACGTGTTTTGTATTCGTGGCACCTGAAAGTCAGTGAAACCTTGATTTCCTGGTCTAGACATCGGACAAAACTATCATAAATAAAGTATATTCCAAGTTTGAAAGCTGGTAGATCATTCTGTAGATGTTTTTCTATCATTTTTAAGTATGAAAAGTTTGAAGAATTCAATTTTTAAATTTAAAATTTGAAGAAAAATTAACTATTCAGATTGCTACATCTAGTTTGATCTTATTGACAGAATTATGACGTATAATTAAAATTCGTTTTGTTACGAGTCATAAATACCCGGTACAATGATTGTGGAAGGGTATTAGTTACCATAGTCGGCAAAGTATAAACAAACAAAACCAAGTCTGTAATACCAATAATTTGTAAACACAAGACAGGTTTCGAGATACTTAAAATTGCACATGAAATAATACAGACCATATTTGTTGTCATGACTTAAGCTTACCATTCTTCCATTGGAGGTTTGACCGACTCGCAATCGGCTTAGCCCTATCAGTATCACTCACAGTTCCGCTTCTCTTGCTCGTGGCATTGTCCTCATCACTAGAACTTGTCAAATCTGTGTCAAAAGTAACTGTTCTAGGTTCGTTCAGAGTAGGTTCGAATTGACATGGCGCTACTCGACACTGTTCAGAACAAAAAGTCAAAACAGACTCCGCCTCTGTTTCTCCGTATGCTTTGGCCATTTTTAGTTACATTCTACGCCCTAGCGTTGGCGGTTTGTTTGGCAACTATTACATCACAGTACTTTTTCTAGCGGCAAACGTAAAAACTAAAACGTTCGGATTGCTGCTCGGAGAGGGCTCTTTCTGCACCAAGTTCTATGTTTCATTTATTAGGAGATATTCTTTATAAAAATGTGAATCTGCAAAATTAATCAGTATGAGTAGTTCTTTTGACTGCAGTTTTCTTTTTTATCGAACATTCACCTTTATATGGATTCCAACAAAAGTTGTAGGCTTAACAATAAGCAAACTGTTCTAATAAGAAATAACAAGTTAAAATGTTTTTTGTTTATTTAGAATTAAGCATAAAGCTACACAATAGGCTATCGGTTATCTGTCCATCACAGATATCAAAATCCGGTTTCCAGTGGTATGAGTCCATATATCGCTGTGCCACTAGGGGTCCCAATTAAACAGATTATATCAAAGTTGGAGGCTTAACACAACGTAAACAGTTTTAATACAAAATATCCGATTAAATGGATTCTATAAGAAGTTGTAGGCTTAGCACTAAATACGCTGTTATGTTTATAATACATATTTACAAGGAGGTAATTATAGTTTCAGGAACAAGAAAGTGCATCATCCTGATGGCAAGAGATGTTGGGAGGAAGATAAATATGCACGAGAGAGCTAATTAATATAACATTATAAAGAAGTGTTAAGAACATAAGTGTGTATAAGAGAGCTAATAGAACATTCTGGTGATGAGATGTGTTTGCTTACTGTAAGTTTTCTCATGGAAAAAGTTATTTTCAGTTTATACTTGCTATAATGTATACTGTCACGGATCTAATATTAGAATATCACACTTAACTACAAGGTAACCAATTTATGTAATATTTTTTACCTCTGGATATTATCATACTAAATATAAGACGATAACAATAATTATTTGTTCATTAATATTGTGTAATTAAAGTATTGTTTATTTACACAAACCTAAAATTGAAGCATAGTTGCCTCTTAAAATTAAACTACAGATTTTATGATGATCGAGGCCTAATTATAGGGTCCGGAACAAATTTGCTTTAGCGGAGAAGGTAATAATTATAAACAGAGGTTAACACTGTAGGTGAACGAACGCATCAGCGAACGTTCTCACTTCACTGGACTACGTCAAACCTCCCGTGCTTTTCGTCCAATAATTGTTTAGCTATTCCATTTTATAGGTTCTATCAAGAACAGTAGGAAATTAGCCTCATTAAAGGGTCAAGACGGTTCTTTATACTCTCAAAGCTTTTGTTATATCAGAAACTGGATAAATTAAATCCAGATTTTCCCGCCACTCAGACTGAAAGCACAATGGACGTGTCTAGTTTTTACATGTTACGCGGAGAATTTTGCTAACAAAAAACTTAATAAACGACATTGATCACGTGATCCGTTGACACACTCCTTTTGTATGTGATTTGTTTGCTTCTGCTTAAACAGATTACCAGCTTTAGAACATGCTTGTGCACGATATATCACAAGTGAAAGTTTGTCTAGAGACTTAATTAACATATTGGAGAGGATGCCTGAAAACGAGTTGCCATATGCAAGTTTGTTTTTTTTATGTGTGAAGACATTTGATAACTTCCAGCTTAATGTACGGTTGATAATGGTTGGTTAAAGGGGCAATCTTAACCACTTATCATTGTCCATGTGGACACTGGATTGGAAGAACCACTTAAACAGTTATCATAGTCCATATGGACACTGGATTGGAAGAATCACTTAACCACTTATCACAGTCCATATAGACACTGGATTGGAAGAACCACTTAAACAGTTATCACAGTCCATATAGACACTGGATTGGAAGAACCACTTAAACAGTTATCATAGTCCATATAGACACTGGATTGAAAGAACCACTTAAACAGTTATCATAGTCCATAAAGACACTGGATTGGAAGAACCACTTAAACAGCTATCATAGTCCATAAAGACACTGGATTGGAAGAACCACTTAAACAGTTATCATAGTCCATATAGACACTGGATTGGAAGAACCACTTAAACAGCTATCATAGTCCATAAAGACACTGGATTGGAAGAACCACTTAAACAGTTATCATAATTCGTATGAACAGTGAATTGGAAGAAAATATTTCCCATTGAAAATAACATGATCAAATAAAGTAGTTTTTTAAGATATTTTAAAACCACATATAACACTTCTGGAAGAATATTTAGTTACAATCATTTACCGTTCCATGACGAAGAGAATTGTACAGGGGTATTTGTTAAAGCTTTTTTGTTTTTTTATTCATTCACCATAGCAATATGAATGTGACACGTTGCTAGTTCAATTTATATTCTGATGTGTTCTCAACATTGTAACTTTCATGTGATGACTTTAATCCAACACGTTTAACTTTTGTGCTGCTAGTCAATTTGTTTGCAGTTATATTGAAATATAATTTAATTCAATTATTTATTATTTTTTGGGTGGAAACATTAGTTGGCGACGTTTTAATGTGACAGCCAATCCCATTACTCGTTGGTAAAAAAAGTAGCCCAAGAGTTGGCGGTGAGAGGTGGTGATGACTAGCTGCCTTCCCTCTAGTCTTACATTGCTAAATTAGGGACGGCTAGAACAGACAGCACTCGAGTAGCTTTGTGCGAAATTCCAAAACAAACAAACAAAACTTATTTATACGTCGAATAAAATTAAAAGTGAATTCTTATCTTCTGTTCTGAAGCAACCAACACACAACCTCAAATACACACAAACAAATAGGTGCACAGTTTCGTCCTTCGTTTTCAAAGTCAACTAGGAAAAACAAAAGGGACCACTGAACTGCTACAGGGAGTCAAATCTAAGCACTGACCGGCGTAAGTTACTTTTCTTGGAAATCTTATGAGGGCTTTCCAGGTTTGGTGGAAATCGGTTTGTCAGTTCACCAATTATAAGTGGACACAATAACGATTTAGATTTCGATTGCAACTGAGTTATGAAGAAAACAAGAAATCAGGTACTGATAAAAATTTTGTTAAAATTATTTAGGTTTACTTTGTTCATAACACATTGACTCTTAGATCAAGTTTAAAACAGCATTTTATTTGTGAATTATTCTCAACCAGCTCTAGGATCCGTTGGTCGTCTGGAAAGAAGTAATATAAATCCAAGAAAATTGCAAAGTGTGAAACTACAAATTTCCGTCTAAAAAACCTTAATGCCAAATTTGGTGAAGATTCATCAAGAGGGGGCGAACTAGTGGTGGAAAATGTAAAAATGCCTTTAAAAACCGCAAAACGCAAATTGTAAAACTCATAATTTGTACACGTCTGTCCATTCAACCAATGTACATCCACACTAAATTTGGTGAAGATCTATTCACAGTAAAAGAAGTAGTGGCGAAAAAAACCGTAAAAACACCCATAAAAAATCTCAAAACGCAAATTGCAAAACTGAAAACTTGTACGCACCGTTGTACGAGGCTATTAAACCTCCATAATAATTTTAGCGAAGGCCCATCTACACCCAGCGAAATAATTAGATAGACATACAGCACACAATATATATATATATAGTTATATAGATTTAATTAACAACTTTATATCAGTTAACTCTTAACTGCCAGCTTATATTAAGTAGTTGGCTATCTTAATGCATGTATAACGAACATTTTTATTAGGCTAGCTTTCTGAGAAAAGTATGCAGACTGTCAGAAAGTGCGTTGTTTGCATCCGTATTTAATAAGGTTTACTACTTGCTATAAATTAACTTTGTAACGAATTTATTGGCTGTTCGAAGGAAAACCATAAACTCTGGAGTGAAATAACATTAGTTTAATTTGATCAATTGTTGATAAAAATCGTTAAAAACCACAATTCGCTTCGACCAAGAAAGATCTAGCATGTTGTCAGATGAAATTTGTAGATTAAAATATGTTCTACATACAGTACTGTCATTCACCTCTTCCGACTGGTTGAACAACAATAGGCTTGTAAATCCCCAGAAGTGAGAACTATTATCGGCCAGGTGGTTACATCGCTTATATCACAACTTGGGCGGCCCGGCATGGCCAAGCGCGTTAAAGCGTGCGACTCGTAATCTGAGGGTCGCGGGTTCGCATCCCCGTCGCGCCGAACATGCTCGCCCTTTCAGCCGTGGGGGCGTTATAATGTGATGGTCAGATAGCCCTCGAGTAGCTTTGTGTGAAATTCAAAAACAAACAAACACAACCTGGGGGTCGCGGGTTCTTATCAAACGTCAAACATACTCACCTTTTCAGCTGTGAATTCTTTATAATGGGACGGCTAGTTCTATTATTCGTTGATTTTGTTTGTTTTTTTTCAATTTCACACAAAGCTGCTCGAGGGCTATCTGCGCTAGCCGTCCCTAATTTAGCAGTGTAAGACTAGAGGGAATGCAGCTAGTTATCATCACCCACCGCAAACTCTTGGGCTACTCTTTTACCAACGAATCGTGGGATTTACCGTCACATTATAACGCCCCCACAGCTGAAAGGGCGAGCATATTTGGTGTGAAGAGGATTCGAACCTGCGACCCTCGGATTACGAGTCGAGTGCCTTAATCCACCTGGCCTTGCCGGACCACTCTTCATGACTTATGTAATTGTATTGGTACTCATCAGTAGTTCCATTAAGGTTAAGGTTTATCATATCCTTTGCGACATTTTAGGTCACTGACGCATTCAAGTTGATTTTTTGTTACAATAGTTTGAGATGGTTGAATTGAAGGCATCACAACCCAATTTTTTATTCACAGAGAAATATATCCAAGCTATTGCATATTCCTGCAAGAAACCTACAGTATTAGTATAAGAACCGACTAGTAAAATATCACCAGCTGTTGCGTTTACAAATCAACTACACCATAAACCGAAAGTAAAATATCTGTTATAATCAGCATGATGCGAACGAGTTCGTTTATTCCAGACAGTTTAAGATAAATTGGAGTTAGGGTTTGTTGAATATCTTACAACGTATAGAGGGGAATTTGCTGGATATCTTAACAGCTGTATAAGAGATTTGCTGAGTATCTTACTTAGTGGATAGGTGAGTTTCCTAGGTCATCTTCAGGTTGAGAAAGAGAGTTTTCAACTGATCGTTGCCGGACACATGTTTTAGGGACGAGAGTATAAATGGGTACGGGACTGTAGGAGGCGTTGCAACTAGATGTTAGGTTATTAATTAGTATAACTATAAAGATGTTCCTTTACATCGGTTTAATTTTGGTTTTATGTTTTTGTATAACTAAGGCTTCTTTGATTTTGCGTTTGTTTATATTTGTTTCCCTACTTAGTATTTGTGTGTGTTTTTTATGGTTACGTTGTACTTATTTGATTTGCAGTGTTCAAAAACGCGTGAAGGTGTTTTTTGTGTTCTTTGAACCTAGTTTCTATTTTTCTGCCATAGGATATTACAAAGAAACTTTCGCCTGAATTTTGTTTATTGTGGTTAAGCACAAAGTTAAACAATGAACTGTCTGTACAGTGCTCGTGAAGGAGAATCGAAACCCATGTTTCAACGTTATAAGCCTTCTGCTATACCGCTTTGCCACTGGGGGGACTCACACATGAGAAACTGGATGACAGCTTAACGAAGAATGTGTACAGGTGGCGCTGTTGAACGTTTGTTTGTTTGTTTGTTTTGGAATTTCGCACAAAGCTACTCGAGGGCTATCTGTGCTAGCCGTCCCTAATTTAGCAGTGTAAGACTAGAGGGAAGGCAGCTAGTCATCACCACCCACCGCCAACTATTGGGCTGCTCTTTTACCAACGAATAGTGGGATTGACCGTCACATTATACACCCCCACGGCTGGGAGGGTGAGCATGTTTAGCGCGACGCGGGCGCGAACCCGCGACCCTCGGATTACGAGTGCACGCCTTAACGCGCTCGGCCATGCCAGGCCCTGTTGAACGTAACAAACCGATATCAGAAAACAGATTTTAAATGAAATGTAACATCAATTCTGCTTTCCATACGTTATTTCAAATAATTTTGGAAGTGATCAAAATAATAACAAAAATGTTGTTTTTGAATTTCGCGCAAAGCTACGCGAGACCTATCTGCCAAGCTGTCTCTAATTTATCAGTATAAAACTAAATTGAAGGCAGCAAGCCCTCATCACCCATCACCAACTCTTGGGCTACTCTTTTACCAACGAATAGTGGGATTGACCGTAAGATTATAACGCAGCCAAGTACCCGCGATTCTCAGATTACGAGTTGAGCTCCCTAACCACCTGGACATGCCGGGCCAATGACAAAAGATAAATTAAGGTACGTATGTCAAGACCCAGCTGTCGCGTCTACAACTTGCTGTTAAACGCCAGTTTAAAATTGCTTTACGTTGACAAATACGGTTTCCACCAAATCAGTCAGAACAAGAATTTTATTTAAAAATTGCTGGAAACATCGAAGCTCGGATATTGAACGCACCGAATTTAACTATGATACATAAAGATAAATTGGAATAGTACCTCACTCCGGTCTTCACAGGATTTAACTCAAAAATGTTTTTTTTTTTTAGGAACAAAAAAGTTTCCTTCAAGATTTATGTAAAGAACCACGACAAAAACTATGCCTTACCCGAACGATTCAATGCACTTTTTTATCTAAAGTATTTGTGGTAACCAGAGGGTTATTATTAAAAGTGAAATCAAAGGAGAAGCGCAAGGAGATTTTAAATTAAAAGTTACGTGAATTTATTTTTTGACGGTCATTAATCTCAAAGAACGAACAGAATGGTAAACGTAATACATTGTACCAGACTCGGTGTGGCAATCAATCTTAGTACCTCGAAGAAGAAAACTGGTGTTCACAGAAAGAAATGACAGTTTACTTTCTTAAAGTACGTTTTTATATTTTTATTTATTTATTAATAAAGTATAATATTTGTTGTTAATTGCTTCTTGGGCCCTTTACGTTTCTCAGTAATATAGTCAGATCACCTCCTTGACCATTCCTTTCATATTATCTATTTTAAGATCATCCAATAGCTCAACAGACTTTTACTTCAATACACCAAGAGAATGACTAAAACTAATTCGACAATAAGTCTTTTGTCCTAATTATTTTCCAAATATATATTTTCGTTAATTTGGCTTCTTTCTTTATTTTGAATTTCGCGCGAAGCTACTCGAGAGCTATCTGCGCTAGTCGTCCCTAATTTAGCAGTGTAAGACTAGAGGAAAAGCAGCTAGTCATCACCACCCACCGCTAACTCTTGGGCTACTCTTTTACCAACGGTCAAAGTGGAATTGATCGTAACATTACAACGCCCCACACGGCTGAAAGGGCGAGCATGTTTGGTACGATCGGGATTCGAACCCGTGACACTCAGAATACGAGTCGAACGCCTTAACCCACCTGGCCATGCCGGGTAGTTTCTGTGTGGTAAACGAAAGGGTATGCTAATTATTACTTATTTGTTAAAACTGGGGGACAGGTGTAGTCAGCTGATTAGCATGTCGGACGGCAGATTGAAAGATCCATTCTCAAGCCATGATATGTCACTGAATACTCTCCGCACTTTGACCTCCAAGCTTGTTATTCATTCAAGAGTAACCGTATAGATGTTGGGTGCTAGTGACTGATTGTCCTCACTCTGATCGACAACTCAGAGATAGCCGTGACTGAATCTCAGATGTCTGTGATCTGACAGTTTAGTTCATGGGTTACATAAGCCACGTTTTAAGTTGAAAATAACCAACGCTAAACACTTGATAAAAAATCGAGATACAGGAGATAAACACAAAGAACAAACAGTAAAATTAAAAACACAAAAATTCACATTTTCTTGTGATTCATTGATAAAATAGAAAACTATAAGTAAAAAAAACAACAGAAAATATTCAGGGAAACACGATAGGATTACAATTAGTGCATAATAAACTACCTGAAGACCTAGTGGAGGGGAAGACAATTTACAAAAGCCCTTGTGGATGGGGATTTGAACACATCGAAGAACATGAACAGACCACCAAAGGTACTGAGGAGCACGAGAAACACGTGAGCTTTTGTAACACCAATTTGTCTAAAGGAAGAAGTGCTGAATAACAATAATTTTACATTGTCTTGTTCTAAAACACCCAACGTTCGAGAACACATGGATGCATTTGAAAATGCTTAGCGAGAAATCTTCTAGAGCTGTGGAAAAAAAAAAGTGTCTTTTCCTAAATGCACGAAGCCGAGGACCAGCGTATTCTGCATAAAAGAGGTTAATAGTTTCTGGCATAAATATTTATGATCATAACAGGAGATTAATTACCACAGTCAGTACAGCAAGGTTTTATGTGTATTTCCACTTGTTCATGAAGTTACAACAGGTTTATTGTTCACGCCGTATTCTATTGGATAATATTTTTTATTCTAAGTTTATGGGTCCAAATATCAAAGTACTTCATAATATCAACCTGTTTAGCAAATGTTAGTTGTTTCAGGATTTTGTGCACAGGTACACAATGATTAAAGCACCATAGCCGTCCTTAATCAGGTACACAATGACTAAAGCACCATAGCCATCCTTAATCAGGTACACAATGACTAACGCACCATAGCCATCCTTAATCAGGTACACAAGCACCATAGCCGTCTCTAACCAGGTACAAAATGACTAAAGCACCATAGCCGTCCTTAATCAGGTACACAATGACTAAAGCACCATAGCCATCCTTAATCAGGTACACAATGACTAACGCACCATAGCCATCCTTAATCAGGTACACAAGCACCATAGCCGTCCCTAACCAGGTACAAAATGACTAAAGCACCATAGCCGTCCTTAATCAGGTACACAATGAATAAAGCACCATAGCCGTCCCTAACCAGGTACACAATGACTAACGCACCATAGCCGTCCTTAATCAGGTACACAATGACTAACGCACCATAGCCGTCCCTAATTTCAATCAGATATATCACACGAAATGCAGCTACTCAACAAAACCTCCGATAAACTCTTCTCTTATCAAATTGTGAGATTTGAGAGTCATTCTTAAATGTACTCACGTCTCCAAAGTGCGGAGCGAGTTTTGCAGCAAAGGGTTACGAACCAGGAATCCACAGTTCGGCTACGCTAAACCACGACCGTTTTTTTCGCAACGGAAACATTGCACATTGATTAGTAACAGCTGAAGTGATCATCAAGAAACGACTGTACGTAGGCCTATGTTATTGGAAAGAAATCTCATTCGAACAAATGCTTTCTGTGTAGTGATTTTTAATAACTCCTTGTGCAGGTTTTACTGGTGTTCCTTTCTGTATAACATCTTAAAATTCAATCATGGATAAGATTATTTTCTAATCAGCTATACCAGAAACACACACACACACACATACACATACAAACTCAACAACTTTTAACCACCACGAAGAAAAACTCGACCTATTTAAAAATAATATTAATTTTTTTCAATTACAGATATTGAATAATAGTACGTGTTTTTATGTTGTTGAATGTTACTCCATGAAAGTTAGATTCTGAACTAAAAGTTAATGAAATGTATGTACTGAGTATATTTATATATGTATAAAATAATAGACTAGACGTATAAAAAGAAAATAAATTCTTCGTTTTTTAAATAGAAAATGCAGAGATTACTGTTTTCAGATTCTTATTAGATGGTCGATTTGTATTTAGTCTTTTAATATCTTGTCAAAGAAATCCAGAGTACTTTTATAATGAATTTAGAAACTGTACTGAGCTGGAAATTTATTTTCGAATCTTTTCAGTCTAAGCCCTCAAGTTTTGTTTTTCTTTAATAAAGGGATATACGTTTCCGTTTAGAAGCCCTGAAATATCTAATATACTAAATCAGTTTCTCTTTCCGAGACGATATGACGTTGAAGTCTCTGTATAACAAGAAGATATTCTATCTAATCCGTGTAACCAGTGTCTTCATAATGTGTTTTATTTATAAAAGTGGTAGATATCAGTAACTGAAAATACTGAGAAGCGCCCTCTGGAGCCTGAAGTCCAGCTATTTCTCTTCTGTAGGTTGTACGCTGTCCAACTTCAGTTTTCCAAAATTACATATCCAAAACAAACGAAACTCATTTAATAATTAGTTAGACGTTGAATTTTTGGTAAACCTAATCCACCAAGTGACGGATTGAGATGGGGGAGTGTTGAACACGCGTAGTGTTTCTAGTGTTCAGTTACAATTTAACACAATAGAATCTTGAACTGTGATACATATAAAATTCTGATGTAAGCCATTAGATATTTTGTGATTTTAAATATAACTATAGTTTTATTATATCTTAGGAGTTAAACCGTTAACCGATAGATCTGTCTGTCATTTATTTACAAATTTGCAGTTTCAGTATTGGTATGTCTCAGAGACTTAAGCCATTGTATATCAATAGGCTCTAACTTTGAATACACAATCGACACGTCTTAGAAAAGCTTTCCAACACGTAAGCGTGTGGTTTATCTTCGAATCGGTTATTGCTGTATTCTACAGAAGTGAGCTAAAGCTATTATATTTTAACAGAATATCTTAGAGTTATGTTATTACACAACTTGAAATGAGTTTTGGTGAATATAGTCGTAATATCTTTTTAAAAAAACGTGCTCACAGCTGTAGTCACTTTCAACGAACGAACCTATAGCTTTAACTTCTTTTAACGAACGAACCTATAGCTCTAATTTCTTTCAACGAACGAACCTATAGCTCTAATTTCTTTCAACAAATGAACCTGTAAATCTAACTCCTTTCAACGAACGAACCTATAGCTTTAACTTATTTCAACAAACGAGCCTATAGCTCTAATTTCTTTCAACGAATGAATCTGTAAATTTAACTCTTAGCTGAACAATCCATATAACAGTAGAGATAGGGGAGATATCACAGTTGAACAATTCACATAACAGTAGAGACAGGGGAGACCTCATAACCAAACAACCCACACAACAATTCAGACGGAGGAGATATCACAGCTGAACAATCCATATAACAGTAGAGATAGGGGAGATATCACAGCTGAACAATCCATATAACAGTAGAGACAGGGGAGACCTCATAACCAAACAACCCACACAACAATTCAGACGGAGGAGATATCACAGCTGAACAATCCATATAACAGTAGAGATAGGGGAGATATCACAGCTGAACAATCCATATAACAGTAGAGACAGGGGAGATATCACATCTGAACAATCCATATAACAGTAGAGACAGGGGAGATATCACAGCTGAAAAAAATCCATATAACAGTAGAGATAGGGGAGATATCACAGCTGAACAATCCATGTCGCAGTAGAGACAGGGGAGATATCACATCTGAACAATCCATATAACAGTAGAGACAGGGGAGATATAACAGCTGAACAATCTATATAACAGTAGATACAGGGGGGCTCTCATAACCAAACAACTCATGTAACAATTCAGACGGGGGAGATCTCACATAACAGTAGATACAGGGGAGATATCACAGCTAAACAACTCACATTACAGTAGAGACAGGGCAGATCTCATAACCAAACAACCCACACAACAATTCAGACGGGGGAGATATCAAAGCTGAACAATCCATATAACAGTAGAGATAGGGGAGATATCACAGCTGAACAATTCATATAACAGTAGATACAGGGGAGATATCACAACTGAATAATTCATATAACAGTAAAGACAGGAGAGATATCATAACCAAACAACCCACACAACAATTCAGACGGGGGAGATCTCATAGCTAAACAACACACATAATACGTAGAGTCAGGGGAGATATTACAGTTAAACCACCGACATAACACTTAGAGTCAGGGGAGATATTACAGCTAAACCACCCACACAGCAAGTAGAGTCAGGGGGATATATTACAACTAAACCACCCACATAACACGTAGAGTCAAGGGAGACCTCATAACTAAACTTTTAATCTTTGTAAAGAATGTATTCCCTACTTTAAAACATACACTTAAGGGCAAATATCATAATTTCACTCACCTTTATCAGGGAAAATATCTTACTATCTAGTTATCCATTCTTCAGACAACCAAGTGCCTCTTCAACTGGTTTATTCGTGAACATCAGGACAGTGTTAAAAGAGCTAATTTATTAGTTGATTCCATATGTATTTCTGTGATTTATTAACACAATCAGATGAATGTTTTACAGCCTAGTAATGAATGTTGGTTAAGAAAAAACGATTTTGACACATGAACGTCGTCATTGAATGACCATCTATTAACCAGAATGAAACGAACTGAAGTGTCAGTCTTATGGATTTTTGGTAACAATAAAATCCGGGTGAAATGTACCTAGAGGGAACAAAGTTCTTTCTTTCTTTCCGTGTCAAAATAATGTAATCTGTAATGCAGTTTTCACTTTATTACCAACCACCAGAGAACGATGTCTTAACAATTCCTTAGTCTTAACTGTATAAACTCTTTTATCCAAAATTACAACTTCACCTCTTTTGTCTGTTGTGTTAATTACAATAGTAACATTGCTTTTCAAGGGACCTAACTGTTCTTCCTCAACCTAACTGAAAATTAGGTTTAGAATTCTATTTCGATCATTCAATGGCTACTTTTGTTCTCACTGTATGTTTCATTCCACCAGTAGTAACTTATCATTTGTTTTTTAAAACACACTTCATTTGACGCAATAAAACCCTTTTTGAAAGAACAGTTGTTGTTAACCAAAAGAAACGGGAGCCTGAACTTCGTATTCCCATTGGTTCAAATTACACAACGTTATGAGATAATTTAATTATTTTAGGGTTCGACAGTAATTTATTTTGTGTATCATTCAAGGTTGGAATCTCACTATCAGGTTTACATGTCAAATGCTTTCCTTTTCTCATTGGTTAAGTTATACAGTTTATTTCTCGGTTTCACCTTGTTATTTACTCTTATCATTTCACTATTTAATCGATCAAGAAAAATCCAACCTGTCCCACAATACAATACGAGTGTTTCTGGTTAATTTTTAAATGCAACTCGTATAACTTAGCTTCCGTTCACGTAATGTTTCTTTTGTATTCTTCAATAACTGTCTATAAGAAGTTTAGCATGGGTTTGTTGTATAATAAATTTCACACTTTGGTTTTAGATTTTTAGGTTGAATTTAATTTTAACACTGTTGGGAACTTAACGAAAGAGTACAATCGTGAAAATTTGTTTTTATTGTTGGTTTTTAAGTTAACTAAACTCTCTATACGAGTTTGGAGTAGTTTAAGGCGTCCTAATCGTATATAGTTAATAATGATGTGAATAATATATCATAAATATATCATTGCCAACAATTTCGAAAAAAGGTCTCTTTGTACCAACGATTTTCTGGGGATACTTTTTCGACTTTGAACATAGACAAACGTTAAACGGATGAAGTTTAAGTGGTAACTAAACAGAGGGAAGTTACTAGGAACTTTGAAAAACGAAAATATTTATTGAATAGTGTTGATGACACCTGAATGGAAGAAGTGAAACAGAAGAACTTTGTTTTCCAAGTTCTTTGGTTGCGTTCACAGAAGAAATGATATTGCAGGTGTGATGTATGTGGGTGTTTTTCTTTATAGCAAAGCCACATTGAGCTATCTGCTGAGTTCACCTAAGGGAATCGAACCCCTGATTTTAGTGATGTAAATCCGCACACTTACCGCTGTCCCAGCGAGGGACAAATTATGTCAGTAAGAGGTAATGTAGGTACATAAGTTATTAAATTATGTCAATAAGAGATAATATAGGTACATAAGTTATTAAATTATGGCAGTAAGAGATAAGGTAGGTACATAAGTTATTAAATTATGTCAATAAGATATAATATAGGTACATAAGTTATTAAATTATGTCAGTAAGAGATAAGGTAGGTACAAAAGTTATTAAATTATGTCAGTAAGAGATAAGGTAGGTACAAAAGTTATTAAATTATGGCAGTAAGAGATAAAGTAGGTACAAAATTTATTAAATTATGGCAGTAAGAGATAATGTTGGTACAAAAGTTATTTACTTACTTTAACCATTATTCCCGATGATGATGGTGTGAAATGTTCCGAAAACATGTAGAGTATCTCTGTTTCAGTAAATCATGACGTCGGGTTATGTTATATTTTTAACATTATACATATGTACTAATACCGTTTAACATGTTAAAGAGGTATACGTATTTTAAGTTGATATCTGATGCTTGGTTGTTGTACTATCGTTTAGTTTGCAGCTCTTTCTCCCACAGTTTAACATGTTAAAGAAATATATGTCGTTTAAGTTGACAACTTATGCCTAATTCTTATACTACTGCTTAGTTTAGAGCTCGTTCATTGAGAGTTTATCACGTTAAATAGTCTTTTAGGTTGGCCATTATTGCTTGTTTAACGTTGTTTTGCACTGGGTAGAGAATGTTCTTCCCTCTGTCGTTTTTATAAATAAAATAATTCACTTTATGCTTACAAAAATTCAGTTCCTCTGGTTATTTAAGCCCCCTAGTGGCTCAGCGGTAGGTCTGCGGATTTACACGCTAAAATCCGGGTTTCGATACCCGTGGTGGGCAGAGCACAGATAGCCCATTAAGCTTTGTGCTTAATTCAAAACAACAATAGTTATTTATTTAAACTAACTCCAATTTTGATACCTCTTAAATTTTATTGCAAATGAGAAAAATAAATCATTAACTCAAATATTCATGATCCCATCAAACATGCTCGCCCTTTCAACCATGGAAGTGTTATAATGTGACGGTCAATTTCACTATTCGTTGGTGTAAGAGTAGCATTACTTTTCAGCTGCGACAGGAGGTTAATGACCTTTAGTTAAGTTAAAATCCTTGTTCATCACATTGCTCACTGTATTAACGTATCTACCAGATGAAAACACTCTATTTTAACCATAGCTCTCACTTTGTAATTAAGAACACTGGTCTGGATTAGCTTAAGGTTCCAGTTTTGGAACCCATTATTAGTTTAAACTTTGCTGTCTAAGAAATGTGAAGACTTTTTTTCAATGAAATGTTGTGAGTTGTGGCTCTACATCATTTAACAGCCTCGTCATACAAATACTTCCTTCCTTGGATTGGGCTTGGACAACACATCCAGATCTACCCGTGATGGCATTGCACTGTCTAGTTATTTGACACTACGCATACACCGTGATTGTTACTAGCACTGACAAACTTCGACGTTATAGTTTACAAAGCTGTCCTTGTAAGTGTCATTGGCCTTCCGTATTAGCTTGAAGATCACTAGTAATAAACTTTATTATTACATAAGTTGGGGTGTTGATTGGTATTATTACTCGAACTCACTGTTACACCAGGGGCCAAGCGCGTAAGGCGTGCGACTCGTAATCCGAGGGTCGGGGTTCGCGCCCGCGTCGCGCTAAACATCCTCGCCCTTCCAGCCGTGGGGGTGAATAATGTGACGGTCAATCCCACTATTCGTTGGTAAAAGAGTAGCCCAAGAGTTGGCGGTGGGTGGTGATGACTAGCTACCTACCCTCTAGTCTTACACTGCTAAATTAGGGACGGCTAGCACAGATAGTCCTTGAGTAGCTTTGTGCGAAATTCCAAAACAAACGAACAAACTGTTACACCAGTATATGTTTTAACTGTGAACAGTTATAAACTACACATGGTCCCTCACGATCT
Organism: Carcinoscorpius rotundicauda; assembly: GCA_011833715.1. Lineage (NCBI taxonomy): Eukaryota > Metazoa > Arthropoda > Merostomata > Xiphosura > Limulidae > Carcinoscorpius > Carcinoscorpius rotundicauda. The sequence continues at coordinate 6,654,322 of CM022398.1, forward strand.
TTTGTGTCTCTTTGATTCTCCAGCCACTTTTCTCCCAACGATTCCTACAGTCTGTTTGTTTGTTTGTTTTCGAATTTCGTGCAAAGCTACACGAGGGCCATCTGTGCTAGCCGTCCATAATTTAGCAGCGTAAGACTAGAGGGAAGGCAGCTAGTCGTCACCACCCACCACCAATTCTTGGGCTACTCTTTTACCAACGATTAACCGTCACTTTATAACGCCTCCACGACTGAAAGGGCAAGCATGTTTGGTGCGACTGAGATTCGAACCCGTGACCCTCAGATTACGAGTCAAACGCCTTAAATCACCTGGCCATATCGGGCCGCTATAGTTTGCGAATATAAGAGTCACAAGCTCTGGCTGTTTGGTAGCAATCTACTGAAAACTGTCATCTTATGAGAGGTTTACAGTACAGAACCTTTCAGCGATAAAATCTCCTATCTCACGATTATAACAGTATGCAGGGCACAATACTTCAGCGTTTTGAAAGAAAAGAGAAGAGAGGTATTTGTGACGATGAACCGTTAAAACAATGATAAAAGAAGTTGATCCATGACTAGTTACAAGTTGAACACTGGAGAAAACGAATAGTTTCTAAACAGAAGTGACGCAAGAACACAGAGATCACACTGAGAGCTTCCTTTGGAACTGTAAACTGTTTTGCTCCCCAGTAGCACAACGGTATATTTACGGACTTATATTGGTAGAAATCAGGTTTCGATACCCGTGGTGGGCAGAGTACAGATAGCCCATTGTGCAGCTTTGTTCTTAGTAATAAAGAACAACAATAAACAAATTGAATTGCAAAGTTTAGGTCTACAAAAGTTGTCTTCGTAAGCTTCTTCCAAAGCTCAGAGATAAATGAAAAGGACAGCTGTGAAAAGCTGCACGAACAGTATCTGACATGTAACAAAGTTTCTCAAGGGATCATCTTAAAATTAACAAAATACAAGATGATATGCTAACAAACATTTCTACTTAGTTGATAAATTTATTTTATAATTATTTTTAGCCTGTTAAATATTTGAAAGTTAGATCACTTTTATTCGAATTATAAGTGAAACAATTATTAAATTATTATGGAAATGACATATATGTGAAAATGCACAACAATTTCAGAGTAAACTCGGTCATGAGACATCGATTTTTCAAGAAAATAAGTTTCTTTGGAAATGTTTCTTGTAAAAGTATCTGATTAAGCTGTTAACGAGATTAAGTTATACAATTACAATTTTTAGAATTAGAAAAAAAAATTGTGTTAGTACTTTTATTGTTTAATTCGAAAATTAGCTATTCACTTATTCCGTGACACCTAATTGGCATATTGTTTTCGATCCTTGCCCGTTTTTGTGCATGATCAAGTGACGGTAAAATAAAAGTGTGTTTTATATATATATTTATATATAAAAGTTATTTTTAACCACTAGATGGCACAATGCTCCAAATGCCAGTTTGAGTCACGTAACTTGGGTGGGCAAGTTGTTTCGTTTCTACTCTTATTTTAATGATATCGTGCCCAGCATCCAACATGGCGCCAGAGGGATGAGGAAGAGATAGAAACTGCAGTTCCTATAACTTTACATCCTGTCCCTAGGGCAACTAGGCCTGATATGACAAAACTTACAGCAGTAGACTAACCAGTTTACCTTGTGCTTTGGTCTCAAGTGGCAACTAAAAAGTGTAATAACATGACAACAGACAAAGTAAAAGTAGCCATACGAGTGCGTCCTCTCAGCCGTCGGGGTAAGTGGCAGGCTTTGGGTTCAGAAAGTTAAACTATAATATACCAACGTAGCCTACAATTACATTAGTTCTGTGTATAACCGGCACTTAAACTTAGTTATTTTTACTTTAGTTTTTTTAAAAAAGATATTTCCACTCGACTTAGATTTTTTTTTATTGATTGCGAAGAATTTTTTTGCTTTTTTTAATTTTATGGAATTTAAGTACGAAAGCTTTAGGCCTGTACAAAAAATATACTTAAATTTACAATAGTATCGACCGTTGTAATATAAAGTCTTGTGGTCATACGTTGTGGATAAAGCAATAAAGGCTAAACTTTAAACTTAATTCAGGTGCTATTTTAGTTTCGTATGGAATATTGATTGGTATACATAAGTTTTGATAACATAGGAACACTATTTTATGTTTAGTAAATAAAAACAACAAACGAATAAATAGTTCCTGTTAAATGTTTAATAATTTATTTAGTGATCTCACACAATTTATTAAAACTGTCATTAATGAATAAACGTTAGGCCTACTTTTATTCAGGCGATTTTTTAATGTGTTAGCATTGAACGTTGTAACGTATATAAAATATACACTTGTTTCTTTTGGAGGGTGAAAATTATTATTCTGTGACGTATCGTACGGCTATTTAGCATAATAACTCATTATATTTATTACTTTCATTTGTTATTTTTGAAGTATATGGTAATTTTTGTGACTTCAGTCACCAGGTAGACCAAATTTGTTAAACTATTTTGGGAAAGCAACATTATTTTTATCGTTTAATTACAAAATGTTTTAAAAAATGAAAAAATCGCCTTCAAAAATAAATGTTGAACAACATGTGGATTTACACATTCTGATTTCTTAACAACAAGTGTGTAAATATAAAACAGTTTATCTAAAGTGTTCTGTTCTTTTCCTTGTAAAGACGAGTAAATCTTTGCGCAAATTTGTTCCGGACCTTATCAGTCAATCAAGTGACAATTTTGGAAGTAGTGTCATAGCTATCCATAGTAAGACAATTAATTAATTAATCATACAACATTTAAAGTTACAGATCGAGTTTTTAGTAGTTGACTGTTGATGTTACATACAGTCCAAGTTCGTGTGTCGCATGGTCAAGTAGGTTTATGGCTGTTAAATGTGATGCAGTAATCCAAGTTTGTGTGTCGCATGACTAATTGGGTTTGTAGTTATTAACAGTAGTGACACAGTCGAAGTTTGTGTGCCACATGACTAGTAGGGTCTGTAGTTGTTAACAGTAGTGATACAGTCGATGTATGTGTGCCACATGACTGTCGGGTTTCTAGTTGTTAACAATAGTGATACAGCCAAGTTTGCGTACAACATGACTAGTTGGGTTAAAAGGTGTTAACAGCTGTGATACAGTCCAAGTTTGTGTGCCACATGACGAGTTGGGTTTGTAGTTGTTAACAGTAGTGATGCAGTCGAAGTTTGTGTGTCACATGACTAGTGGTGTTTCTAGTTGTTTAATACACAGAGAGCCTTAAAGCTTCGAATGTTCCCTTGTCGTCCAAATTTGTTATTTATTTCTATAACTTTTTCACACCACGTGATCTGATGGTTCGTAATGGGTAGCAGCGATTTCACACAAGAATTCTGATAAACTAACTTACTTTTTAGATGGATAACTGTATCTGTACGGACGAAGGTTAAATTTTATATGAGAAATTAGTTGTTTTACAGTGAATTACTAACGTTAACTCTACTATCCATGTTTGATTGCCACCTTACTGGCTGGTGTTTCCAGATGGTTATGGTTGCTTTACGTAATATCAAATGATTCATCAGTGATATTATATTCTAAGTTGGAATGCCGTTTGATTGTGTAGTTTTTCACTGGGTAAGAGTGACACTGTAGTCCAAATCTGAGTGCTATGCGATTGGTTTAATTATTCTTTAGAGGAAAACAATAGCCCTAGAATCTAACTTTGAATTTCCTTCGATTGATGAGAGTTTTAAAACAGTAATACTGATTACACAGTCCAAATCTGAATGTTCTATAATCGATTTGATTACTTTCTGATTGGTAGCTGTGGCTTTAAATATAACGCTTCAATTCCGTTTGGTTGATTGGCTTTTCCATGAATAATGGTCATTTTGTAATCGACGTTTCTATGCTATGCATGTGAGTTCTAGAGGTAAAATAAAAGTGTACCTGCCTACACTAATACCTTATGAGTCACACGGTTAAAGGTTCTGTTCTATAGAATATAGGCCAATATGTAGAAAATAATATTTAGTAGCCTTGTGGGATTTTCCATTATAAGGTGAATGTTGTATTATTAATGTGATCTACCTGAGTTTGGAATGTGTTAGATAACGTGGGTTAGACTAGCCCTGAATCCCAGCATGTGTCAGTTTAAAATATGGTATTTGGTCAAACTTCAATTCAAACATTAGTCACGTCTCATGTAACTTGTAACTGAAGTGTTACGATTTGTTTCTAAAGTATAACTGGGAAGATGCAATTGCCATGTTGGGGGCTTTGAACCTCCTAAATACGAATTATTTTTACCGAGTATTCCTGAGTTATATGTTGTTTAATATCGTTGTTTCTTTATCGAGTAGTCCTGAGTTATATGTTGTTTAATATCGTTGTTTCTTTATCGAGTAGTCCTGAGTTAGATGTTGTTTAATATCGTTGTTTCTTTATCGAGTAGTCCTGAGTTATATGTTGTTTAATATCGTTGTTTCTTTATCGAGTAGTCCTGAGTTAGATGTTGTTTAATGTCGATGTTTCTTTACCGAGTAGTCCTGAGTTAGATGTTGTTTAATGTCGATGTTTCTTTACCGAGTAGTCCTGAGTTAGATGTTGTTTAATGTCGATGTTTCTTTACCGAGTAGTCCTGAGTTAGATGTTGTTTAATGTCGATGCTTCTTCCCGAGTAGTCCTGAGTTAGATGTTGTTTAATGTCGATTTTTCTTTACCGAGTTGTCATGAGTTATATGTTGTTTAATGTCGATGTTTCTTTACCGAGTAGTCCTGAGTTATATGTTGTTTAATGCCAATGTTTCTTTACCGAGTAGTCCTGAGTTAGATGTTGTTTAATGTCGATGTTTCTTTACCGAGTAGTCCTGAGTTAGATGTTGTTTAATGTCGATGTTTCTTTACCGAGTAGTCCTGAGTTAGATGTTGTTTAATGTCGATGTTTCTTTACCGAGTAGTTCTGAGTTAGATGTTGTTTAATGCCAATGTTTCTTTACCGAGTAGTTTTGAGTTATATGTTGTTTAATATCGATGTTTCTTTACCGAGTAGTCCTGAGTTAGACGTTGTTTAATATCGATGTTTCTTTAAACTGTTTGAATGACTAGCATTTTGTTTCTTTGTGGAACAAAACCACATTAAGTTATTTGCCCACTACAGGGAATCGAACCACATTTCTTACACACCTTTTCGTAAATAAATATATCTGTGTGTAATGTTGGCACATATATTTGTATGAGTGTATGATGTCAAGTTCCCTGAAGGGAAGCCGAAGGCTGCTTGGAGGGGGTACTTGCTTTAACCACTCGCACCAGTATACAATAGTGTGTTGTCTGTCACTCAGCCAGTGGACACTCAAATGACGTCACACAAGGGACGCTTAAAGTTACAATTTGTATTGTTGTAATGGTAGTAGAACGTGCTCGTGCCTCTGTGGGCGTGACATATGAACTTGGAAAGCGAGAAATAAAAATATATGTAATTATTAATATTAGCTTTACATATTCACTACCTGTACACGAAATGATTTAGTTTGAAGAGTAAAGAAAGATTAAAGAGTGTGTATTTGGCTGTAAGTAATGTTTATACATTGTGTCAAAATAAATGTTTTCGATTTCAGAGATTGAATTGGGAACCCAATGTATCGTAGCCATGAAGGGGTGTCAGACAGTGGTTTACCACCCACATTCAGCTAATAAAGATCATGGGTGAGTCACTTCGTTTTTGTCAACAACATGACTATTTTTCACTGGCAATTTTTACTTTAAGGTTTGTTTTTCTCTCGTTTAAACTACGTCACTATAATCGCTAACACAGGTTCGTGTTTAAAATGACGTGTTCATTTTAAAGTGGTTGGGAAGTGTGCAAATTTATTTACAACTTTCCAAAGAGACTATAAATTTTAGTTTTGTGCAAACTTTGAAAACACTTACACGTACACAGAAATTGGTATCATCGTTTAGGAGCAGTAAGGGACTGTCATTATATTTTTGGTTTATATTGTTCAACGTTCTGTCGAATACGTTTCTAGGATACTTGTTTTTGAATTTCGTGCAAAGCTACACGAGGGTTATCTGCGTTAGTTGTCCCTTGTTTTGCAGTGTAATACCATCGCCACCCACCGCCAACTCTTGGGTTACTCTTTTACCAACGAATAGTTGGATTGACCGTGACATTATAACGCCCCCAAGGGCGAGCATGTTTGGTGTGACGGGGATTCGAACCCTCGATCCTCAGATTACGAGTCGAGTGCCTTAACTACCAGGCCGTGCCGGGGAGTTAAACAGATAAACAAAGAAACATACAGCAAAAATATTATAGTCTATGTTATTTATTGTTTGCTGAAAACTGATATAAGCAACTGAAAGACAGTGGCCGCATAGACTGTGTGTCAAACATAATCCCGGACAGACGAGTATTTGAGGGGTGACACGTAAAACCACAGGTTTGACCCGTCTCGAATCGACTGGCACAAGACACCGAAATTTTACACAATTCGCAAGAACGCTGGTCGTGATTCACATTTTCAACACTTTATTTGGTAAATCGAATATCTGCAATAAGAACAATTGTGGTGATAGTTTGCAAGTGCTGACGAATTGATTTCTCGTGCCTGTCGTTGAAAGTCACCAAGTTCTACACAGTACGGCGAACTGGTGCACGTGTTTCATCGATCCCTTTGTAATGCAGGTCTTCGATCGTTTCTCCTCCGCTACTTGGTCAGTCATTTTAGAAGGTTAACATTGCTTTGGCTGGACCACCAATATAGTGTCTTTTGTTGCCGAATCATAATTATATTACTGCCACTGAAGGCGTGTTAAAGTGAAACAAACAAACAGCATCAGCGAGGAATACCCATTTGTCGTGTTCTCCTTGAGAAGTTACTGGATACAAAAGAACAAAACAAAAAAATGAATCGGCCTCACCGATTTGCAATCATAAGTTATTTCTTTGTGGATGAATTCTAGTCAGAGTATTTTCACTAAAGATCGTTAGATAAAAGGTTAAAAAAATAATAAAAAATTGTGATCTCGATTTGTTGTGTCAATTCGAGAAAGTACAGGAGAAGTTTGGTTCTGATTTGTCCAGTTTTACTCAAGAAAGTACGGGAGAAGTTTGGTCCTTATTTGTCCAGTTTTACTGGAGAAAGTATGTAAGGAGTTTGGTTCTTATTTGTCCAGTTCTACTCGAGAAAGTGTGGTAGAAGTTTGGTTATTTGTTCAGTTCTAATCGAGAAAGTATGGTTTAGGAGTTTGGTCCTTATATGTCCAATTCTACTCGAGAAAGTACGGGAGAAGTTTGGTCATTATTTGTCCAGTTTTACTGGAGAAAGTGTGTAAGAAGTTTGGTTCTTATTTATCCAGTTCTACTCGAGAGAGTATGGTAGAAATTTGGTTCTTATTTGTCCAGTTTTACTCAAGAAAGTACGGGAGAATTTTAGTCCTTATTTGTCCAGTTCTACTCGAGAAAGTACGGGAGAGGTTTGGTTCTTATTTGTCCAGTTCTACTCGAGAAAGTACGGGAGAAGTTTGGTTCTCATTTGTCCAGTTCTATTCGAGAAAGTACGGGAGAAGTTTGGTCCTTATTTGTCCAGTTCTACTCGAGAAAGTACGAGAGAAGTTTGGTCCTTATTTGTCCATTTCTACTCGAGAAAGTATGTAAGAAGTTTGGTTCTTATTTGTCCAGTTCTACTCGAGAAAGTACGGGAGAAGTTTGGTCCTTATTTGTCCAGTTCTACTCGAGAAAGTACGGGAGAAGTTTGGTCCTTATTTGTCCAGTTCTACTCGAGAAAGTACGGGAGAAGTTTGGTCCTTATTTGTCCATTTCTACTGGAGAAAGTATGGTAGAAGTTTGGTTCTTATTTGTCCAGTTTTACTCGAGAAAGTATGGGAGAATTTTGGTTTTTATTTGTTTAGTTCTACTTGAGAAAGTATGTAAGAACTTTGGTTCTTATTTGTCCAGTTCTACTCGAGAAAGTACGAGAGAAGTTTGGTCCTTATTTGTCCAGTTCTATTCCAGAAAGTATGGGGAAAATGTGGTCAGTTTTCGAATTTTATTCGACAAAGTATGGGAGAATTGCTGTTCAGTTATACTCGAGAATGTATGGGAGAAATGTGGTTCTCATTTGTTGAGTTTTGCTCAAAATTGTATGGAAGGGTGTGGTTATTCGTTTGTTGAGTTGTACTCGAGAAAGTATGGGTAAAACGTGGTTCTTATTTGTCCGGTTCTTCTAAAGAAAGTATGGGAGAAGTGTGGTCCTCATTTGTCCAGTTGTACTCGAGAAGGTATGGGAGAAATGTGGTCTTTGATATCGAGTTCTACTTGAGAGAGTATGGAAGAAGTGTGGTTCTCATTTGTCGACTTCTACTGAAGAAAGTGAGGGATAGAAAATACAGATTGATTTTTCCACAAATTATTCTTTCATGGCTCGATTTAAGTTACATCACAACTACCAGATGTGGTGTCATCATCACCAAGAAACAGGAGTTGCTAAATAAAAAAACAAGCAACAGCGAAAAAGAGAGAAAGATTGACCATATGAACTTCGAACCATGACTCTTGCTGTTATAATAGTAAAAGGTACAGATTAAATAAATCACGACTGTATATTTCCTTTCTAAAGTAGTGGAAATTGTTCAATATAATTTTTGAAATTCCTAAATTCAAAACCGCTGATAATAAAAACCATTGTTGACACGCTCATCGTAGGTTTCTGAATTTTGAAATCAAGTCTAAATACAGTCCAGAAAAATCTTTAGATTCCCCAGTGGCACAGCGGTATGTCTACGGATTTACAATGTCATATGCCGGATTTCGATATCCGTGGTGAGCAAAGCACAGATAGCCCATTGTGTAGCTTTGTACTTAACTGACAAACAACAAATATCTTTGGAGAAAGAATTCCTAAAAATAGACGACAAATTACGAGAAGTAGTCAGTTCGATGAATTACGACCAACATAACTATTTCACAGAGCACACTTAAGTGATTAATTTAAGAATAAGTTTCCATGACTTCAAGAAACTGCAGCAAGGTGACATCTTTTAACATTTAACTAATGGGGTAACTTGTCTGACTCCAGCTCAGGTGAGTTAGAAAAACAAACGTTTTATTTATGTGGAATGATGAGATTCTCTCATACCATGAAGAGTTGAGATTAACTCGTACCTTCACAGGGTTCCTTCAGCCAACTGAAAAAACTGTGACATTTAACAACACAATAAAGCATCGCTTAATTATAAGCAAGATAGTCTGTTAGGGGTTACATTATATATCGTAAGTAAGATAGAAAATGATTCTTTAGACAACTAACAAATTAAAATAAGACAACCTTTTAACACGAATGTTTTGATAAAGGTGGATTTCATTTCTTCATTAAGGGCAAAGAGGTTGCTTCTTGTTTTTGGTTTAGACCGAAGTAAAATGTGTGGTCATTTGAAAATCAGACAGATGAAGTGGTACTGTAACAGTGAGTTATAAAACTAGACAGATGACGTGGTACTGTGACAGTGAGTATTAAAACTAGACAGATGAAGTGGTACTGTGACAGTGAGTTATAAAACTAGACAGATGACGTGGTACTGTGACAGTTAGTTATAAAACTAGACAGATGACGTGGTACTGTGACAGTGAGTATTAAAACTAGATAGATGAAGTGGTACTGTGACAGTGAGTTATAAAACTAGACAGATGACGTGGTACTGTGACAGTGAGTTATAAAACTAGACAGATAACGTGGTACTGTGACAGTGAGTTATAAAACTAGACAGATGAAGTGGTACTGTGACAGTGAGTTTTAAAACTAGACAGATGAAGTGGTATCAGTGGTATCTGTGACAGTTGATGTTTATAAAACTAGACAGATAAGTGTACTGTGAGAGTGAGTTATAAAACTAGACAGATAACGTGGTACTGTGACAGTGAGTTATAAAACTAGCAGATACGTGTACTGTGACGTGGTTATAAAACTGACATGAATGGTACTGTGACAGTGATTATAAAACTAGACAGATGACGTGGTACTGTGACAGTGAGTTTAAAACTAGACAGATACGTGGTACGTGACAGTGGTTATAAAACTAGACAGATCGTGACACGTGAGTTATAAAACTAGACAGATGAAGTGGTACTGTGACAGTGAGTTTTAAAACTAGACAGATGAAGTGGTACTGTGACAGTGAGTTATAAAACTAGACAGATGAAGTGGCACTGTGACAGTGAGTTATAAAACTAGACAGATGATGTGGTACTGTGACAGTGAGTTTTAAAACTAGAAAATTGAAGTGGTACTGTGACAGTTAGTTATAAAGCTACAAAGATGAAGTGGTACTGTGACAGTGAGTTTTAAATCTAGACAGATGACGTGGTACTGTAACAGTGAGTTATAAAACTAGACAGATGAAGTGGTACTGTGGCAGTGAGTTATAAAACTAGACAGATGAAGTGGTTCTGTGACAGTGAGATATAAAACTAGACAGATGAAGTGGTACTGTGACAGTGTGTTATAAAACTAGACAGATGAAGTAGTACTGTGACAGTGAGTTATAAAACTAGACAGATGAAGTGGTACTGTGACAGTGAGTTTTAAAACTAGACAGATGAAGTGGTATTGTGACAGTGAGTTATCAAACTAGACAGATGACGTGGACTAACCAGATGACGTGGTACTGTGAGAGTGAGTTATAAAACTAGACAGATAACGTGGTACTGTGACAGTGAGTTATAAAACTAGACAGATGACGTGGTACTGTGACAGTGAGTTATAAAACTAGACAGATGACGTGGTACTGTGACAATAAGGAAGGATGGTGATGTTGAAGATGTGAACCATGTGATTAAAGACAACAATACGTTCTTATTAAATTTGAAGAAAACAAAACTGAACTTGCTGCCTTGTGTACAGATACAGTTGTTTGGAACACACAAACTGAACATTCATATTGTTCGTGTCATTTTAGAATAATGAAAGTTTCAATCAATCTCTATCCATGAACTTTTTTATCGTACGTAACTCATTTTTATATAGTAACTGCCCTTTATAAGTTGGTTTTGGATTGTAACTCATTTTTATGTAGTAACTGCCCTTTGTAAGTTGGTTTTGGATTGTAACTCATTTTTATGTAGTAACTGCCTTTTTAAGTTAGTTTTAGATTGTAACTCATTTTTATGTAGTAATTTCCCTTTGTAAGTTTGCTTTGGATTGTAACTCATTTTTATGTAGTAACTGCCTTTTTAAGTTAGTTTTGGATTGTAACTCATTTTTATATAGTAACTGCCTTTTGTAAGTTAGTTTTAGATTGTAACTCATTTTTATGTAGTAACTGCCCTTTGTAAGTTGGTTTTGGATTGTAACTCATTTTTATGTAGTAACTGTCCCTTGTAAGTTAGTTTTGGATTGTAACTCATTTTTATGTAGTAATTGCCCTTTGTAAGTTAGTTTTAGATTGTAACTCATTTTTATGTAGTAATTTCCCTTTGTAAGTTAGTTTTGGATTTCCGGGAAAAAATGGAACGAATGATTAAGAACGTTAATCATCAGATTTATATAGACATATATCTATATATATTCTTTATTTTACAACCGAATGGCTGTTTGTTCGGTAATAATTCAACAGGGAAGCAGGCCTCAGGAGAAGGATAACCGAAAAGTTTTGAGATGGCGAGTTATTCATATGATAGAAGAACTTGTTTATTTCTGTGTATTAGTAAATATTTTATTACCCAAACATCATACAGAATACAGTAATTCTTTAATTATTTAGAACAAACTGGTTATTAGATAAAATTCGTGCATGACCTAGAAATATTGTTGGAAAAAATGTAGGCTTAGTATACGTGTGGCCGATGTGTTTGTACTTTAATGTTCGTCTCTGCTTCATGTTACGTTAATGGCTGTAAAATTGTATTAGTAGATAAAGATAAATGACAAATATACGCCAGAAGTAATCCTGCAGGTCCCCGAAAGTTTGTTGTTTCAACAGTAAATAAAACCAAAATTAAGAGTAAAAAAGTATGTTGATTTCTTGTTCTTGAAATTGCTTTATCATATTGTGTTGTAGCCAACAGAGTGCATAATTCTTGTTGTTATTTAAGGCTTGGGAACATTTTAATGATGTCACAACAGTACAAATTACAAAGTTAAGCGATTCTTAGGTGACGTAATTTTAGCGTCTACAGACCTTACAGACATTACTATACTATATAGTAGCATAAGTGGTTAAAACAGTGAAAATGAAACTTTTCCATTTTATCACATACTGGTACGCTCAAAAAGAACAACTGAAACCAACTATGTGAAGAGTTCTATAGTCGGTCTGGACGCCTTTGGAAACTGTGATGTGGTCATCCGTCCTTCAAAATAATAGGGAATAACTGGAAATGGATCTGTTCTTTTTACAAATTAACTTCGCTGATTCTGCTAAAGAAAACGTTCGTGAATATCCAGAAAGTTGTAATTGGACTTTTAATAAGGATTACGAATATGTGAATAGTTTTTTCATTGTATTTCATTGTAATACTTTCTGTGTTTACAATATCACGTTATTGTACACACAGAAAGTGTTAGAATGTGTGTGTATATTTTTAAGCATACATCCACAGAATAGGCTGTCTTCATTGCGCCCACCGTGGGCAACGAACGAACCCTACGTTTTAGTTTTATAAGCCTGCAAGCTAACCACTGATTCACCAGGGAGGGTTATCGACAACAATGATTATAATTCAATTTAGGTTTAGTTTTGAAAATTGATTTACGTAGCACGTGTAAATTAATAAGAAGATGACTTAAGCTCCAGTCTTCACAGTGAGAATAAAGCACCTGCTTATCACAAGGTAAAGAACTGTAATTATTTAGTTTGCAACAAGGTTGATTACACTACAGAGAACTACGTCTCTTCTTTGTAGCCGTTTATTCTTAATCGGACCCATTCTCTCAATGCATCAATTATTATTATTATTTTTTTTATATTCTGAACGCTGTTTTTTTTTTCCTCTACTGTCACGACCAACCAAGTGGCGACTGTATGTGAGGTTTTGTTATTAAAAAATTATGCACATGCTTTGTTACGACATAACTTAATGAATAACGTTTTACGTACTTAAGATTTTTTTTGTCGTCGAGCGCTCGCATGGCTGCACGTGCATCACATAGACACTTTTAAATGCGCGAGCAGGTGAAACGTATATACTAGTAGGAACTGACATTGCAACAAAGCAAACATGGCGTATCGGTTTTTTTTTGGGGGGGGAATCGCATACACAACATGTCTATGTTATTCATATTTTACTGAGACCTGTTTATGTCAAAGATATACTTGGGCTCTCTACAAATAGTTGTCCATCATTTTGGGCTGACAGACCAGAGTCAGTTAATAACACTTGTATGACCGTAGGATTTCATTGTCACTTTTATAACAACTCGGCTCAGAGTGAAGCTCGAGTCACTCCATATGTATTGGCACGCGTCACGTGAATTAAAGTGTTTACTTTGTGACAGTGTATATATTACAATCAGTACATAACGCACCGTGAGAATTTTATGAAGTTTGAAACAACAGCTATCTATTGGTTACTATTACTAAACCTGATAATATGACTAAGAAAATATAATAAGTATTGGAGGAAACGCCTACTTCTACTGGAAGGGATGTTTGTAATTTGTGATTTGTGTGCTCGAGCCACGTGTGTTGTTATCTTTCCAGAACAACATCTGATCTGACTTTCCTTTTACATGACTGAAGTCAAGAGGTACAGTAATGTTCTGATCAAATACTGTTTGTGATAAATAATCATTTCATGTTAAAACACGAGAATGAATCGCGTGTCTCTGAAAGAACATTGGTTTTTTCTTTCTGATTGTGTTGTTAAATCGGAAAGCAGAGAGAGAGAGCAGAACGAGACACATCTAGTATTCTTGTCATGGAACCAATTCATTTAGAAGTATTTTCGCTTCTATTGGAATTAAAGTGGTTATGCTAAAACGTTTCAGGTATGGAGTCGGAGCTCGTGCGTGACAAAGTATTTGACTCCTAAGCAACGGTACACTGACCATAACGTGCCTTGCACGTTTGTTCTAGTATCAAGAGTTTTTTTTTTTGTATGTATTTTCTTCTTAAAATACACTTTTAACGGTAAGAACGGCATTGTAGTTTTCGGTATACTAAGATATCTGTTTGCTGAATTCAAGTCCATACCTCACGTGTTTGAACGTTTATTTAGCTGCGTTTCTACTTTTACGAAATTATTTTGTCACAATTTCGTTTTCCGTTAAATTTTGCGCAAAGCTACCTAGAGGCTTTCTGCATTAGCTGTCGTCAATTTTTAACGATAAAGGTTCCAAAACTGTGGCCTGCGGACCACTGGTAGAGGTCTAAAGTTCACTTCTTGTGATTCGCGGAAATGCTTCATAATGTGGATGGGTTTGTAGACCATGGATCGAACTTGAAACTTGGGACCTTAAAAGTTCGGCTATGTAAGCAAGAAGAATGTATTATTTACTCGGGGATTTCGTGCATCGTAAAATAATGACCTGCCTGCTAGAATTTTGGGTTCTGAGAATTGGAGCATATCCAGAAATTTCAGACAAAGCAGTTCGTTTTCTGACGTCATTTGTGAAATACGATTCTCATCACTTTCGGCCAGAAGTCCAGATACAGTGGCAGAAAGAATGGTGGACCTAACGCTAAGCAGAAGTCCAGGTACAGTAGCAGAAAGAATGATGGACCTGACTCTGGGTAGAAGTCCAGATACAGTAGTAGGAAAAATGACGAACCTGAACCTAGGCAGCAGCCCAGTTATAGTAGTAAGAAGAATGAAGAGCCTGACCCGAGACAGAAGTCCAGATACAGTAACAGGAGGAATGATGAACATGATCCGAGGCAGAAGTCCAGATACTGTAACAGGAGAAATGACGAACCTGATCCGATACAGAAGTCCAGATACAGTAACAGGAGAAATGACGAACCTTATCCGAGGCAGAAGTCCAGATACTGTAACAGGAGGAATGACTAACCTTATTCGAGGCAGAAGTCCAGATCTGTAACAGGAGAAATGACGAACCTGATCTGAGGCAGAAGTTACGAACACTACACCCAACAAGACGTAAATTTGTTCTTAAAAATTGGCGCACCCGTTGCATTACATCGTGGAAAGGCAAGTCTGTGGTTAATAGTGGCTTTTGTGGACTTATTTCGTTCGTTAATCTAGAGGTACTTTCGCAGGGCCCCCGAAAGTGTTCTGTTTCAAGAGCAAATAAAACCAAAATGAATAATAAAAAATATTTTGCTTCCTGTTTTAAAGTTTATTTGTCATGCTCTGGTGTGGTATACAGAATTTATAACTCGTCTCGTGATTTATGGCGTGCGCACGTTTCACTGACACAAGAAATTGCGACGTTGAGCGTCCGTTATCTGACGTTATTTTAGTGTTTATTAACTGATTGACAAATATCACTCTTTTGTATAGAGAGTAGTTTTGTGGTGAGAGTAGTTAAAATCTCCAACTATGAAGCGTTTTACCTTATTTTGAGGAAATTATATATTTCTTATTTTATTCATCGAACTTTACACCTTCCGAAAAAAAAACCCAAGAAAAATTTCATATGGTTTGCAAACAATATTTGTTTAGAAACCCTTAGACTAGACCCCTGCTGGAACAGTGGCAAGTCAACGGATTTACAACGCTAACATCAGGGGTTCGATTCTCCTTGATGGACACAGCAGATAGCCCGATGTCGCTTTGCTACAAGAAACACACATACACACACATACCATTAGGCTCTTTAGCGATTATAATCGAATAAAGGGACTTGACTGTCACTCTTATAACGCACTACTGCTTCAAAGAACCAATTTGATTCTTTTTTAAGTTCGTAACGGGACTCGAACCACAGACCAATATTCATGTACGCTAACCACTGGACCACCATTGGTATCTCTTACTCTCTTAACTGTCCCGTCAGCCTCCAACATGATAAATGACTCCGAAACGAAACTTAGAGAATAAGAGTTTTATACCAGCCGTTTTGCAGTTCAAGCAACGACGTTTGAAGGATATTCTGCGCAGTCTCATTACCGTAGGAATTTGAAGTATTCTATGTACGAGTTCAGATAACGCGACGATTGGCCGTGGTCGATATGATAAGCTAAAGGACTCGTCTGCTCGCCTCTGCTGTATTTAATTATTAAGTATTTGAACCATTGTGATGGTATACCTAGTTAACTAAAAATATTAACGCACAATGTGATATAACAATAAAATATGACTGAAAAACAACTAAAAACAAACAAGATCGATATAATTAAAGTATTTACAAGTTTTATATCACCTTTGGGTGTATATGATTTATAAAGATTGACGGTCATAATTAGTAGAGGCCTGGCATGGCCGAGCGCGTTAAGGCGTGCACTCGTAATCCGAGGGTCGCGGGTTCGCGCCCGCGTCGCGCTAAACATGCTCACCCTCCCAGCCGTGGGGGTGTATAATGTGACGGTCAATCCCACTATTCGTTGGTAAAAGAGTAGCCCAAGAGTTGGCGGTGGGTGGTGATGACTAGCTGCCTTCCCTCTAGTCTTACACTGCAAAAATTAGGGACGGCTAGCACAGATAGCCCTCGTGTAGCTTTGTGCGAATTCCCAAAAAACAAACAATAAACATAATTAGTAAATTAGTATGTTTAAGATAATGAGTCATAATTAGCTATAAAGACAAAAGAAAGAACATATACGACCAATCTTGCTGTGTGTCAAAATATTGTGTGTTCCAGTAGCATAGCAACGGATATGCTGTGTAAACAAGTGTGCTAATTTTAGTATTAAACTGGATCACCGAGTTGTTTCTACCTCGTGAAATTAAAAATAACAGAAAGTAAACATTTTGATGCGTTACAGGAACTATATATAAGAGTGACTTTTAGTGTTTGTTTGCTATTAAGCACAAAGCTAAACAAAAGGCTGGCTATCTGTGTTCTGCCCACCACGCGTATTGAAATCGGGTTTATTACCAGTATAAGTCCGTAGACATACTATTGTGTGCTACTGTTTTAGTTTCGGAGTTGGTTTTTAAACCGACATCTGAATGTATCTTTTATTTCTCGGTAATGCTCAGAAAGCACGTTTTCTGTAGTAAAGAAACAACAGTGATTTAAAGAAGGAACGGTGAAACCCGAGAAACGTCCAGACAAACAGCAAGTGTAACAAAGTCGTGACACAAACAGTTTAAGACGGTAGCTTGTGAACATGGTTTGTGATGAAAAGAAACGCGTCAAAGTTATGAAACAGAAAACTAATTCTGTTTGCTGTAACACGTAGTGTAAAGAATAACATAGGACTAGAGTTGCGTGAATCTTGACCAGCTGTGTCCTTTGTTTGACGCAAGGAGTCCCGCGATGATCATACATGCTAAGTTATACTGCTTGTATGAGATATTAATTAATGTAGGTAGACGTTTAATATCAGGGTTACGGTGAATGATGTGATTGAAACGAGAAGCTGAAAATGTCGTGGTGTTGCTATGAGAGACAATCAAGAGCTGTGTTATTTATTATCCCAAATACACGGGGAACCCTGATTCCTACCCATTGTTGGATCTTAGTTAATAAAATGGATTAGTTAAACTGCGTAATAACACCATGATTCCTACCCATTGTTGGATCTTACTTAATAAAATGGATCAGTTAAACTGCGTAATAACACCCTGATTCCTACCTATTGTTGGATCTTACTTAATAAAATGGATTAGTTAAACTGCGTAATAACACCCTAATTCCTACCCATTGTTGGATCTTACTTAATAAAATGGATTAGTTAAAACTACGTAATAACACCCTGATTCCTACATATTGTTGGATCTTACTTAATAAAATGGATTAGTTAAACTGCGTATAACACCCTGATTCCTACCCATTGTTGGATCTTACTTTGAATAACATGGATTGTTGAAAACTACGTAATAACCCCTGATTCCTAACACATTGTGGATCTGAGTTAATAACATTGATTAGTTAAACTGAGGTAATACACCGATTCCTTCCTATTGTGGATCTATTTAATATAAAATGTTTGATCTTACTTAATAAATGGATTAGTTAAAACTACGTAATAACACCCTGATTCCTACCCATTATTAGATCTTAGTTAATAAAATGGATTAGTTAAACTGCGTAATAACACCCTGATTCCTTTCTATTGTTGGATCTTAGTTAATAAAATGGATTAGTTAAACTGCGTAATAACACCCTGATTCCTACCCCTTGTTGGATCTTACTTAATAAAATGGATTAGTTAAAACTACGTAATAACACCTACC
Organism: Carcinoscorpius rotundicauda; assembly: GCA_011833715.1. Taxonomy (NCBI): domain Eukaryota; kingdom Metazoa; phylum Arthropoda; class Merostomata; order Xiphosura; family Limulidae; genus Carcinoscorpius; species Carcinoscorpius rotundicauda. The sequence continues at coordinate 6,672,588 of CM022398.1, forward strand.
TATTGTTGGATCTTACTTAATAAAATGGATTAGTTAAACTGCGTAATAACACCCTGATTCCTACCCATTGTTTGATCTTACTTAATAAAATGGATTAGTTAAACTGCGTAATAACACCCTGATTCCTACCCATTGTTGGATCTTACTTAATAAAATATATTAGTTAAAACTACGTAATAACACCTTGATTTCTATACATTGTTTGATCTTACTTAAGAAAATGGATAAGTTTAAACTACGTAATAACACCTTGATTTCTACCCATTGTTTGATCTTACTTGATAAAATGGATTAGTTAAAACTACGTAATAACACCCTGATTCCTACCTATTGTTGGATCTTACTTAATAAAATGTATTATTTAAAACCACGTTGTAACACCTCAATTTCTACCCATTGTTAAAACTTACTAAATAAAATGGATTAGTTAAAACAATGCAATAACACATAACTTTTGTCACTTCCAGTGTAGTGAGATGTTAACTTACCCCATTCGTGGTTAATGATCTGTTTATTCATTGGTGTCAGATCGAACTCTGTTAATGTTTATCTCTTGTTCTACTGTGAACGTACCACCCCTGGTGCTTCGCTTTATAACTATATAACAATTATCAGGTCTGATAAACTAGTTTAAGTATACAGTCTTTAATGTTTCAAGCAGACTTCTCTGAAGATTCGTTTGTAAGCATGGATTTAAATTTTACAACAAGTATAATGGAAGGAAGTCCAATTATTTCCCCCAGCGGGGACCGAAGGTCACCTTGATGGATCACCTGCTTTAACTAGTCGCACCACTATACAGTAGTGTGCTTGTTTGTTTGTCAGTCAGTAAACACTGAAATCAAGTCGTATAAAGGACATTAACGATACAATTTCTACTGTCGTGACGTCAGTAGAACGTGCGCATGCCATGAATGACGAGAAGCATTATGTACTTAGTAGGCTAGAACACAGCGTGACACTTGAACTGCTAAATAAATATATAAAAATGTATGTTGCTGTTAAATTTGGTTTTATTTACTCTTGAAACAGAACGCTTTCGTCTAGTTGATATATATATATATTAGAGAAAACTAACGATGATAAAGTTAAGTAAACACAATCAAAAGGAAGGAGAGTAAATCCAAACATGTGACTAAATATATTAGTTTTTTATAAACAAGTCGAGACAAAAATAAATTAAAAAATAATAAACAAAAAACACTGCACTAATTTAAAAGATCACAGGGTACAAGCTATAATGTGGAATATAAAATGTAGCCCAAGTTTTGAGGTAACTAGGATGTAGGACCCATATTGCTGTGGGGATACACCGTCTATCAGTCTTAACCTCCATTCGTCAGTCTCACATAAAGAAATAAAATAAAGGAGAGCATTAAGTATAGAAATAGTAATTAGGAGAGCAAGATATTAAGGATCAAGCCTACAACGTCCCACATCTATATCACCCCTCATTGCTTGCAAATAGTTGTAGGAAGGTGACTGCTCTCCAATGTAAAGAAGAAAAAGTTAGTTGAAAAATAAGATTAAGAAAAATAAGGTACTACTATCTGGGAGTAAATAAGTTAAAAACTTCTTGAAGTTGTCATTCCAGCCCTCATTGTAGTAGAAAGCTACGAATTGGCAGCCCGGTAAACAAATTATACTAGTACGAAGAGTCTCATTCAGATATTTACCTTCCTACAACTATCTGCAAGCAATGAGGGGTGATATAGATGTAGGACGTTGTAGGCTTGATGATTAACATCTTGCTCTCCTTATTTCTATTTCTATACTTAATGCTCTCCTTTATTTTATTTCTTTATGTGAGACTGACGAATGGAGGTTAAGACTGATAGACGGTGTATCCCCACCGCAATGTGGGTCCTACATCTTCAGTTACTTCAAAACCTGGGCTAATATATATCCCACATTATAGCTTGTACTCTGTGATCTTTTAAATTAGCGCAGCGTTTATTGTTTATTATTTTGTTATTTATTTTTGTTTCGGCTTGTTTTTAGGTTATAACAAATATATATATATAGCTATAGTTGACACTTTTATATATCGGCCGTACTAATGTTTCGAGTGTACTAATATATAAAACAGTTTATTTGACACCATGGATTTCCGGTTTTACGTATTTAAAACTTCAAAACTTCCGCTTTCATTTTTGACTTTGCATACTTTGGAGAATTGTAAATGCTTTATTAATACGCCTGCTAATTATTTTAGCTTCTCCAAATATCGAATGAAATATTTCCAGACTACGAATGTAAAGAAAGAGAGAGAGAAAAATAGAAAAGAAAAGAGGATGATACATTGCACATGTGCATCACCACTTGTACGTGATTTAAAACTTTTATATTATTGGTTGGTTTGTGAAACGTCTAGAGAGTCTTCGTTATATGTTAAAGAAAAACGCACATTAAACATTGCTTTAAATTTTAGGACATTACGAAACTCTTAACTGCTACTTGTAATATAACTATTTCTATTTTAATATAAAGGTATTACGTTTGTAAGTTGTCGTTATGCAGGAAGATTGAACTTTTGGTGTTAATAAAGCTTGAGAGAGAAGGTAAGTGGGAAAGAAACATCAACAACAGACTTTAGGTGTACTACCAGACTTAAGGTGTACCACCAGACTTTAGGTGTACTATTAAACTTTAGGTGTACTACAAGACTTTAGGTATACTACCAGACTTAAGATGTACCACCAGACTTAAAGTGTACTACCAAACTTTAGGTATACCACCAGACTTAAAGTGTACAACCAAACTTGAGGTGTACTACCAGACTTAAGGTATACCACCAGACTTTGGGTGTACTATTAGACTTTAGGTGTACTACCAGACTTAAGGTTCACCACCAGACTTATGGTGTACTACCAGACTTTAGGACTTTAGGTGTACTACCATACTTTAGGTTACTACCAGACTTAAGGTGCACCAGCAGACTTTAGGTGTACTACCAGATTTAAAGTGTACTACCAAACTTTAGGTATATCTCCAGACTATAGGTGTACTATCAGAATTTAGATGTACTACCAGACTTTAGGTGTACTACCAGACTTAAGGTGTACCACCAGACTTTAAGTGTACTACCAGACTTTAGATGTACTATCAGAATAAAGGTGTATTACAGACTTTAGGTGTACTACCAAATACAATACACCAGGTCTAAAATTAAATCTCCAAGCTGTTTATTTCGTTTAACATAGAAAAGAGAATTAGATTAAGATATGATGTAATTTAGTACGTTATTTGTTTGTAATTCAGTATAAAGTTACACAACGGGCTGCCTGTGTCAAAACAGGTTTCTTTGTAAGTTCACACGCATGCCGCTGTGTCATTCAAGAAGCCTTAATTTTTAACTAAATACTAAAAGTTTTGGTTTATACATATTAACCTGTCGCAAGACGGTTTCACAAACATCCTGGATTTTGGTGAAATGAGGGTTTAAAATATAACTTTGTCGCAAGATGGCTTCACAAACTTACTGGATTTTGGTGAAATGAAGGTTTAAAATATAGTTTTGTCGTAAGACGGCTTCACAAACTTACTGGATTTTGGTGAAATGAGGGTTTAAAATATAACTTTGTTGCAAGACGGTTTCACAAACATCCTGGATTTTGGTGAAATGAGGGTTTAAAATATAACTTTGTCGCAAGACGGCTTCACAAACTTACTGGATTTTGGTGAAATGAGGGTTTAAAATATAACTTTGTCGCAAGATGGCTTCACAAACTTACTGGATTTTGGTGAAATGAAGGTTTAAAATATAGCTTTGTCTTAAGACGGCTTCACAAACTTACTGGATTTTGGTGAAATTATTGCTTAAAATAGAGCTTGTTCGCAAGACGGCTTCACAAACTTACTGGATTTTGGTGAAATGAAGGTTTAAAATATAACTGTCGCAAGACGGCTTCACAAACATACTGGATTTTGGTGAAATGAGGGTTTAAAATATTGCTTGGCCACAAGACAAGAATGAGGTTTCGTCACCTTAGTGTCACTATGACGTGAGGTCACCACTCTTGAGTGTTTAAAGAGTAAGGTGCCCCCACTTAGGTGTCGATAACAGTAGCACTTAGTACTGCTTCAGAGAGTAACGGCTCTGCCCAGCTGGATCCGGATGTTAGTATCCGGTTAGGTACTCGTACCAGGAAAACGATGATGCCAAAGGCAGCAAGCTGATGGATGCTGCCACGGAACATTTTTGTAAGTTACGTCATCGATGGCCAGAGTTAGTGAAGTGTAAGATAGAAGAACCATTTTGATAAATGGCTGGCAGTAACTATTTCTGTTATTGGAATACTGCGAGTGATGGGGTTACTATAAAAATTACCACTAACAACACGCCTCAGAAGCTTTCATACACAATCAGCTAGACTAATTTTTCTCTATCATCCACAAATAAAAGACTGTATTAGAAGCTTTTGTACACAATCAATTAGACTAATTTTCTTCTGCCATCCATCCACAATGACAGTAATCCAAGTTTATGCCCCAACGTATGACTATGATATGTCAAGATGGCGGTGAAGAGGGAACTGAGAGAAAACAAAGATGATGAAACTTTGTGGAATGGACGACACGTGACTCTTGCGGAGACGCAAGTGTAGAGGACGACGTTTCGAAAGTCTTACGTCTTTCGTCTTCAGGTAAGGCCTAAACAATCTATCAAAGTACAAAGTAATCAATGGATGATTTCAATGCCAAAATTCGAATTAAAGGAGGCAACAAATCATTTCAAAGTATAGAAAATAAACGACATAGGAAAAAGACTTACTAAGCTTTCAGAAGAAGAACAGTCAGTAATAAGACACGCTTTGTCCGAGCAATAAGAAAGGAGATATTGGACGTAGGGAATCCCAAATGGAAACACAAAAATCCAAATCGACTTCATACTGGTAAACAAGAAAAGAAATCTTGGGAAATTGTGAAGTTATAACCAAGACATAAGAAGCGATCAGACAACAAGATTTAAGATAAACAAAAGATTGGTGAAACTTAAAACTATACGCAGAAGGAAGTTCTCAAGATCAGTATTAATAATCTGCATGAAAATAAAAGATATTCTAAGCTAGATCAAAGAAACAGATGAGGAGTCTTGGAGGAAGACGAAGGTCCAGAGAACTAAATGAGATTTTAATGGAAGAAACATAAAAAAAATCAATAGGTTTTATAAAACAAACGTTTAAACAAAGATGACTGTGAGCTTATAAAGAAAATGGATGACCGATGAAATGAATTAGGACTGGTAGAAAGTGGATCGTAGAAGAGAAAGTGAAAGATGGTGAGTTACCAAAGACAACATGGAGGAAAGAGAACAAGAAAAAAACGAGAGAAAAGATTGAACATTTTCTAAAAGCTGGTAGAGCACCAGTTGAGGGGTTGTCAAGAGGAAAATAAAAACCAAGAAAGAATGATAGAACAGTAGTTGTGCAGAATTTTATAGAAATATATAGACATCAGCTATTAAAGATGAACAGAAATGAATTTCGAGAACAACAAAGCAGATAAGACAGAACTACCAAAGTATTAATCTCAGAGGTGAAGAAAATGTGGTTTGTTTTTTTAATTTCGCGTAAAGCTGCTCGAGGGCTATCTGCGCTAGCCGTCCCTAATTTAGCAGTGTAAGACTAGAAGGAAGGCAGCTAGTCATCACCACAAACCGCCGACTCTTGGGCTACTCTTTTACCAACGAATAGCGGGATTGACCGTCACATTATAACGCCTCCACAGCTGAAAGGGCGAGCACGTTTGGTGTGACGGGGATTCGAACCCGCGACCCTCTGATAACGAGTCGAATGCCTTAACACACCTGACCTTGCCGGGCCTTTACAAAATCAGTAGTAAACCGCTTATTGTAAACAGCTGATTTTGGATTAAACACATAGCTTCACAGTGAACTATATGCGCTCTGCCCACCATGGGTATCGAAACCCACATTGTAACAGTTAAGTCCACAGACATACTGCTATGCCACTGGGGGCGTGTACTAATTGAGATGAAGTGCATCAAACGGTATGATCACCAGTGATATTTTGAATGCAGGTGAAACTAGAGTATTAAAGCAGATAAAAAACTGTTTAAGAAGATATTGGAATAAAAAAATATATGAAAGAAATGGAAAGAGGCGAAGATCGTCATATGAGAAGGAAAACAAGTAAGTTATAAATAATTACTGTCACATACAGTCATGTGAAAAAGTAAGGACACCCGATGACAGCCTGTGTATTTTTGTAACAATTTTGCATACATAGATATATAATCTCACTTTTAACAATACTGAGAAATTAAAGGAACATAACTAAACAATTACAACTGAAGAAAAGACTTTTTAAGATCTTCTGTGAATGTAATTCTACAAAAATGCATATTCTAACTGGGGAAAAAGTTAGAACACCCCTACATTTATTCCCACTTAAAATGGTTCAACTCACACACAGGTGTATCACACCAGGTGCACATGATTAGAAGATCGTTACTCAGCATTTTGAACGAGGCTTGCTCCATTTAAACCTCAGATATTTAGTTTGATGTGCTCCTGACTGTTGAAGTGAGAGTGAGCACCATGGTGAGAGCAAAAGAGCTGTCTGAGGCCTTCAGAAAGAAAATTGTAGCAGCTTATGAGTCTGGTAAGGGATTTAAAAAGATCCCAAAAGAGTTTGAAATCAGCCATTCCACTGTCAAGAAAATAGTCAACAAGTGGAGGGCTTTCAAAACAACTGCCAACATGCCCAGGTCTGGTCGTTTAAGCGAGTTCACCCCAAGAGCAGACTACAAGATGCTAAAAGAGGTCTCCAAACACCCTAGCATGTCATCACGGGACCTACAGCTGGCTCTGGCTACTGTTGATGTGAAAGTGCTTGCCTCTACAATCAGAAGGAGACTGCATAAAATAAACTTGCATGGGAGGTGTGCAAGGAGTAAACCTTTGCTCTCTTAGGGAAACGTGAAGGCCAGACTGAAGTTTGCCGGAGAAAATGTAGACAAAGCCCAGGACTTCCGAAATAATGTTCTTTGGACAGATGAGTCCAAAATTGAATTATTTGGACACCAGAACAGAGGAAATGTTTGACGTAAACCAAATACAGCATTCCAGGAAAAGAACCTCATACCAACTGTGAAGCATGGAGGTGGAAGTGTCATGGTTTGGGGATGCTTTGCTGCAGCAGGACCTGGACAGCTCACAATCATAGAATCCACCATGAATTCTACTGTGTATCAGAGGGTGCTTGAGGATCATGTGAGACCATCTGTACGAAAATTAAAGCTGAAGAGAAACTGGACTTTACAACTTGAAAATGACCCAAAATATACCAGTAAATCCACCATGGACTGGCTGAAACCTAAGAAATGTAGACCCCTGGAATGGCCGACTCAAAGCCAAGATCTTAATCCCATTAAGATGCTGTGGGGGGACTTGAAACGGGCTGTACAAGAAACCTCTCAAACATCTCACAGCTGAAAGAATTCTGCATTGAGGAGTGGGGCAAACTTTCTTCAGATTGATGTTAGAGACAAAAAGTGTCTGACTGCAGTTATTTCAACCAAAGGGGGTAACACTAGCTATTAGGTGTTGGATGTCCTAACTTTTTCCTCAGTTAGAATATGCGTATTTGTAGAATTACATTTCCAGAAGATTTTGAAAAGTCTTTTTTTCGGTTTTAATTGTTTAATTATATTCCTATAGTATCTCAGTATTGTTGAAATCGAGATTAAATATCTATATATCCAAAAATGTTACACAAATACACAGGATTTCATAGTGTCCTAACTTTTTTACATGACTGTAAGCCTATTGTCTCACTTATGAAAATTATTCACAAGGCGCTACAGAAATATTGAAACGAATTTTGAACGAACACCAACCAAGAGAACAAGCAGGCTTTAGGAAACTTTCTCATTACATCATTTACATGTAACTAACCAAGTAACAGAAAAATCAAATTAATACAACTTACATTTATGTATTGGATTTATAAATTATAAAAAAAAGCATTTGACTTTTTAAAATAAAGCACAATATTAAGCGATTTAGTTACAACAGGCATCTGTCTAACATACGTCGAAATATTCAGTAATATATACATAGGAGCAACAACAAAATTGTCTTGAGAAAGAAGTGTAATAAGACATGAAGACAAAGAGAGGGATGAAGAAAGATGATCCAACATCTCTGAAACTGCTTACAGCAACTTTGCAAGAGGTATTCAGACAATCTGAGTCGGATAATTTTGGTATAAAAGTAGAAACAGATCTAAGATGAATGTAGCCCTTGCTACAAATTCAACAAAAAAAGATGGAATCCATATTAAACAGTTTGATAACTCGTAGTAAGGAAGCTCTATTAAAAATACACGAAGGAAAATCTGGATGTAAGACCAACTATCATGACACAGATACCATCAAAATTGAGAATGAAGAAATAAACAAGGCGTCAGAGCACAAATGTTTAGGACAAACCATGAAAATGGAAAACACAACAAGAGAAGAAATCATAGTGAGAACAATGGCCAGATGGCGATGCTCTGCAATGTATAAAAAAATCCTGGATGATCAATGTATTCACATTACTTTGAAGGAAAAAGATTATGGATCAGTGTGTGCTGCTAACTTTAACATATGGTGGCCAGATATAGACACTAACAAAGAGCTGTTGAAAGAAAAACACTTCATACAACACTGCAAAACAGATGGAGAAATGATAGAATAAGAAAAAACAACAAATATAATAGATACAGTAAGCTGCACATTCAGCAAGGTATTCCAATAATACATGGACGTTAAGAACAACAAAATGGCAGCTTTGGATAGGGAAAATATTTAAGGTAAGAAAGGACGAAGCCCGGCATGGTCAAGCGTGTTAAGGCGTGCGACTCGTAATCTGAGGGTCGCGGGTTCGCATCCCCGTCGCGCCAAACATGCTCGCTCTTTCAGCCGTAGGGGCGTTATAATGTGACAGTCAATCCCACTATTCGTTGGTAAAAGAGTAGCCCAAGAGTTGGCAGTAGCTGGTGATGACTAGCTCTCTTCCCTCTAGTCTTACTGCTAAATTAGGGACGGCTAGCACAGATAGCCCTCGAGTAGCTTTGTGCGAAATGCCAAACCAAACCAAGAAAGGACGCTATAGTGGTAGAAGCAGGAACCAGACGGGCAGAATATAACAAGAAAAGGACATACAAGACTAGTCTGATGAAGAGCCCCATCTAACGAGAGATGAATGAAACTCAGATAAATAGATTGGGTGTTTATAGTGGGACTTTTCTCAATTTGGTGTTTTATGTAGTAGGTTCACCTATAAAAGCTGTGTGCGATTATTTTTGTAAAATCTGCCCAGAAAACTTGACTTGTTCTTCTTAGTGATAAAGAAAAATAGATCTATATGTAAGTATTTAAAGCTTTTATAATGGCAGATCTCTCGTTTTCACTGTTTCCTTAAACCTGAACCTTGTGGTAGCACGTATTTCCAACAGTCATCAGTATGAAGTATTGATAGGTCGTACACGTTTGATAAGTGTACTGTCAAGATACAGACATAGCATATTTTTCTCATTTCCTGACAGCGCTACCTGACGGTAAGATGTTGTTTTGTATATATTGCTTATGACAATATAAACGTTTATTAAGTTTTTCATATCCGCGAGTAAAGTCTGAGTTATAGGAGGCCAACAGTATGAAATATTGATCTGTGCAGCTGCCTGGTGGCGTGAATGTAATGTTTGTGCGATATAATATTTATAAAATCAAAGCATTATTTTTCAACAACTACTGATGAAAAGTAACCTAACTGTGTGAATTATAACTACGATAAGAGAAATCAGAGAGACTGCACACGTTTCTACCCAACATTGGATGATGTCAAATTTCACCTTTGGAAACCCAGAAAATATTTTTCAGATCCGGAATGACCAACGACCCGGATTATTTTTGTGGGTTGATGAGGATTCTTAACCTTGGTGTTTCCGTGAAATTTGATACATTTCCAAACATACGTTTCAAAGTTATTAATCCCAAATCGCGAAAATACCCTGTCTCCCCCTGTTAAAAAATGGCTTAAAGTGATCCAGAATTTGCTGATAAAGTTGTAATAAACGACCATTTGTTTGCTTTCACAGTTGTCGGTGCTGTCGACCATAATTCCATTAATAGCACAGAAAGTTCAAACAGTGTAGGAGACTGAGAATAGTCAGCCGACTTACAACGCTAGAATCCGGACTTCGATACTTGTGGTGGGCAGAACACAGATAGCACTGTGTGTAGTTTAGGCTTAATAACAAAACAACAACAGCCTAGGATTGTGCCAAATCAACACATTAGGCTGACAATGCAAAATCATATATACGAAAACAATTGTAATTAAATAGAAATATCTTTAAGACCATACAATTAATAAAAGTTATTGACCCTCATTATAAAAAGTGGAATAGTTTATTTATAATTAATGAGATAAGTAAATGAAATGTTTAGTGTTTAGATTCACTCATCATAGTGATGAATGAATCATAAATAACCTGATTAATATTTTTATGATATAGAAGATATTAAAGGATTAGGTAAGGTTCAAATCATATAAATGTACACAAGCCGTCTCAATGGAGATGTGTTTTGATGCTTTGTTTATCTACCTATTCTCTAATATATTCGCTACTAAATTTCTACTACAAAACTGTAGCTATGGGACCTTCGCTTGTACTAATACACTGGGCGTGTGTGTTGCCGTAAGCGCGAGCTATGATGTTGCGAGATACGTGCTCAACGTCTATATATTTGGTCCTTAGCGAATTCAGGGCATCAACAATGAAACGCTAGAGAGGATAGATACCCCAAAATGCATCTGTGTGCTAAAAAATAACCAATCAACCGGTGAAGAAAAAACATGAAGTGGCGTGAAATATACTTTAAGACCCACACCACCTTTTAGAAAACACCAGTGATATATAAAGTCAGCAGACAAAGATAATTTGGACACGGAATATACACCGAATCACAGCGTCTAAAAGTTGGTTGTGTTATGAAAAGAAATACAGCGGATTAATACATGTCTTGTACTTTGACTGATTTCGTAATATTTCATTAATTCCATTGTGCTCGGCATGGCCAGGTGGTTTAGGGCGTTCGACTCGTAATCCGAGGGTCGCGGGTTCGAATCCCCGTCGCACCGAACATGCTCGTCCTTTCAGCTGTGAGGGCGTTATAACGTGACGGTCAATCCCACTATTCGTTGGTAAAAGACTAGCCCAAGAGTTGGCGGTGAGTGGTAATGACTAGCTGCCTTCCCTCTAGTCTTACACTGCTAAATTAGGGACGGCTAGCGCACATAGCCATCGTGTAGTTTTGTACGAAATTAAAAAAACAAACATTTATACGATTAACGAGTACGGATTTTAAGCCAAAAAGATGAATACATACTTCTTGTATGACTTCAATCGAGTTTTATTACGAATACTTATAAATACTGGCCGAAAATATTCGTAGGTAATGGCATTCATAAAGTATGCTGCTTTTAATAGCCTAAATCACAAGAAAAACAACATATCGTCATTTCGCAATTAAACTTTGCTATATTTATTATCACGTGTTGTATGTCTACTTTCGTCCGAAAAACTACTGAGTGACAAATGACTGTCAAAGCAAATTTTTACTGTCCCATTCAGAAGACTTCCGGTTGTGTGCTGTATTTCGTGTCTACTTTCGAAGAATGCCCACGTGAAAAACCCAGTTCAGAGAACTTTCGGAATGTGAAACATCGTTCGATGTTTACCATGATTTAAAATATGAATTTTCACGTCTTTCAATGCACCTTTAATGAGTTTGTTTGAATCTTACGTCAACTAAAGTCTCAACTATTTAACTTGGGTGGTGTGGGTATTAACATTTTTATTGATAAGTAGAGAACAACGTATCGTCCTTTCTTGGTCATCTTCAGGTTGACAAATGTCGAAACGTTGTACTGTCCTTATCAATAAAAATGTTATTCCTCATACCAGCCGTTCTGAGATTCACTTTTGTTTCAATTTGGTTTCTCGTCATTAACTGTTTAACTTAGTTGTTTTCAGCGCTAATCTGTAAGCACGTTGAGCTGGCACAATGATACACTTTCTCTCCTACTCTTCATGGTTCCTAAAGTTTTCGTTAAATAAAGCTCGACCTTGTGTTTTGTACCTATGTACCTAATAGTTGTTAACATTAAATCTGTATTGAATAATTTATATGATTTAGAACAGTGGTTCTAATAGTCTTTAGTGAATTATTGCTGAAATATATCCATAAAAATTGTCTCAAATTATTAAAATCTTAATAGCCCAACGAGAATAATTAGAAATATCGATTGAATTCGATATAAACCTAACTTACAATAATAAGGTAATCCAGTTCAATTCGCGTTAATTTAATATCTTCCTGTAAAAAATTACCGACAGCGTGCAGCACACTACACTATTACACAAACGGTAGATGTCTGTAGCACAGGACAATTGTTGCAAATTTTCTGTTCGAAAACTCGTAGTGGGATGGCTAAGAATCGTGTGGTTATAAATGTTTTCGGCTTTTTGTGTCACGCGTTTTACAAATTGGGATGGCGCATTTATCTTGAAGCCACAACCACTCATATCGTGTGGCTACTTCATTTACTGCAAAAAAAATCACGTGCTTGTTGAATTTATTTATCTATTTGTATATGATCTGTTTCACAGTTCTTAACTAAATTAATGTGATTTTATCAGTGGTATCGTTAGAACTGCCTGAGAGGTTAAACCATGAGTAATCGTTCCTCATATTTGTTTCTCCTTTGACTACGTGATAAAAGAAGGGTAATGGGTGATTAATGCTGTTGAAAACATATTAATTTGTTAAAATCTAACTCATTGAGGTTGGGGACCTTAAAATAGGTGATGCACGTGACTTCTGAAAGGTGCACCTTAACAACTTGGTCATGTTATAAACTGCAGTTAACTTTACGGTAATACCATGCAGCATGTAGCAAGTTTGATTGGCTGGTTGTTTTTGTTGTTTTTTTCAGGGGGGGGTGTTTCACTTTGTAGTGCTACTGCCTTGACTTGAAAGTGTCAGAAACGTTTTGATACGTTTCTGGTAAAAACTTAAAATGTTTGTTTCTTTGGAATACCACAAAGTTATGCAGGAAAGGGTATTCTACAGGGGTCAAAAGTGATATAACAGGGAATATTAAAACTGGCTTCTTTTGGTTTTAGTTACGAAAAGGCACAAAGATAGGCAATATTGTTTATCAACTTGTGAGTTTCTCTCAGGTAACTGAAAAAATAGACCGTAATCCGAGATTTTTTCAGTTATTAAAGATAGTAGTATGATGAACACAAATATAATAAAGATGATAATGTGATAAAGATGGAATGTAGTTAAGATTTTAATATGATGAAGATGGAATATAGTTTAGATTTTAATCTGATGAAGATGGAATATAGTAAAGATGGTAGTATGATGAAGATGGAATATAGTAAAGATGGTAGTATGATGAAAATGGTATATAGTAAATATGGTAGTATATTGAAGATGGTATATAGTAAAGATTGTAGTAAGATGAAGATGGAATATAGTAAAGATTGTAATATGATGAATAGTAATATAGTAATGACGGTAGTATGATGAAGACGGTAGTATAGTGAAGGTGGAATATAGTAAAGATGGTAGTATGACGAATATAAATATAGTAAAGATGGTAGTATGACGAATATAAATATAGTAAAGATGGTAGTATGACGAATATAAATATAGTAAAGATGGTAGTATGACGAATATATAGTAAAGATGGTAGTATGACGAATATAAATATAGTAAAGATGGTAGTATGAGGATTATAAATATAGTAAAGATGGTTGAATGATGAATATAAATATAGTAAAGATGGTAGTATGATGAACATAAATATAGTAAAATGGTTGAATGATGAATATAAATATAGTAAAGATGGTAGTATGATGAATATAAATATAGTAAAATGGTTGTATGATTCTTTGTGAACCTGACGATGACCGAAGAAGGTCGAAACGTTGTTCGCTCTTCTATTTGAAGTGTTTTCTGGGCCCAGAACAGCCGTTTTTGCATATAAAAGTTCTCAACAAGTGGGTTTCTCGACATCACTCACTGGTTGTATGATGAATATAAATATAGTAAAGATGGTAGTATGATGAATATAAATATAGGAAAGATGGTAGTATGATGAATATAAATATAGTAAAGGTGGTTGTATGATGAATATAAATAAAGTAAAGGTGGTTGTACGATGAATATAAATATAGTAAAGATGGTAGTATGATGAATATAAATATAGTAAAGATGGTAGTATGATGAATATAAATATAGTAAAGATGGTTGTATGATGAATATAAATGTAGTAAAGGTGGTTGTATGATGAATATAAATATAGTTAAGATGGTTGTATGACGAATATAAATATAGTAAAGATGGTAGTATGACGAATATAAATATAGTAAAGATGGTAGTATGATGAATATAAATATAGTAAAGATGGTAGTATGACGAATATAAATATAGTAAAGATGGTAGTATGACGAATATAAATATAGTAAAGATGGTAGTATGACGAATATAAATATAGTAAAGATGGTAGTATGACGAATATAAATATAGTAAAGATGGTAGTATGATGAATATAAATATAGTAAAGATGGTAGTATGACGAATATAAATATAGTAAAGATGGTAGTATGACGAATATAAATATAGTAAAGATGGTAGTATGACGAATATAAATATAGTAAAGATGGTAGTATGACGAATATAAATATAGTAAGATGGTAGTATGACGAATATAGTAAAGATGGTAGTATGACGAATATAAATATAGTAAAGATGGTTAGTATGGGATTATAAATATAGTAAAGATGGTTGAATGGAATATAAATATAGTAAAGATGGTAGTATGATGAACATAAATATAGTAAAATGGTGAATGATGAATAAAATATAGTAAAGATGGTTATGTATGATGAATATAAATATAGTAAATGGTTGTATGATTCTTTGTGAACCTGACGATGACCGAAGAGAAGGTCGAAACGTGTTCGCTCTTTATTTGAAGTGTTTTCTGGGCCAGAACAGCCGTTTTGCATATAAAAGTTCTCAACAAGTGGGTTTCTCGACATCACTCACTGGTTGTATGATGAATATAAATATAGTAAAGATGGTAGTATGATGAATATAAATATAGGAAAGATGGTAGTATGATGAATATAAATATAGTAAAGGTGGTTGTATGATGAATATAAATAAAGTAAAGGTGGTTGTACGATGAATATATAGTTAAAGATGGTAGTATGATGAATATAAATATAGTAAAGATGGTTGTATGATGAATATAAATATAGTAAAGATGGTTGTATGATGAATATAAATGTAGTAAAGGTGGTTGTATGATGAATATAAATATAGTAAAGATGGTTGTATGATGAATATAAATATAATAAAGATGGTAGTACGATGAATATAAATATAGTAAAGATGGTAGTATAGTATGATTAATATAAATATAGTAAAGGTGGTAGTATGATGAATATAAATATAGTAAAGATGGTGGTTTGATGAAGATGGAATATAGTAAAGGTGGTTGTATGATGAATATAAATATAGTAAAGATGGTAGTATGATGAATATAAATATAGTAAAGGTGGTTGTATGATGAATATAAATATAGTAAAGATGGTAGTATGATGAATATAAATATAGTAAAGATGGTAGTATGATGAATATAAATATAGTAAAGGTGGTTGTATGATGAATAGAAATATAGTAAAGATGGTGGTTTGATGAAGATGGAATATAGTAAAGGTGGTTGTATGATGAATATGAATGTAGTAAAGATGGTAGTATGATGAATATAAATATAGTAAAGGTGGTTGTATGATGAATATAAGTATAGTAAAGATGGTAGTATGATGAATATAAATATAGTAAAGATGGTAGTATGATGAATATAAATAGAGTAAAGATGGTAGTATGATGAATATAAATATAGTAAAATGGTTGTATGATGAATATAAGTATAGTAAAGATGGTAGTATGATGAATATAAATATAGTAAAGGTGGTTGTATGATGAATATAAATACAGTAAAGATGGTAGTATGATGAATATAAATATAGTAAAGGTGGTTGTATGATGAATATAAATATAGTAAAGATGGTAGTATGATGAATATAAATATAGTAAAGATGGTGGTTTGATGAAGATGGAATATAGTAAAGATGGATGCAGTAATAATGGTATCATGTTTACCTTCTCGAAAAAAGAACTTTAACATTTATATGGTTTTGTTCGAGCCTTGTTAGTTTTTAAAATTCTTTGACTCGACGAGCTGAAGAAGATATAGGGACCTTATGGCGTGAGGTTGTGCACATCAGATGAAACCTTTCAGCTAAAAGAGTGATGAGACAGTCAATGTTTCTGAAGACATTATATCACGGAGCATAGATGCCTATATGACCTGATAAAAGTTTTCTTTATGTTTCTTGTCTGATCGTTTTGTAACGTGAGATGTGTTTAGGCTAAACTTGGACAAATGTTCGTTCCTACAAGAACTGGTGACGTTAACGAGTTTCGACATTTTGATTTTCTGAGATTTTGTGACAGTGTTGTTGCGGATTCTTGTGTTTATAAGTTCCAAGTTGGTTGGTTATTTTGTCGGTGTTGCACTGTATACAGTGCGCTTATGTAAAAGTGTGGCTGTTACCGTAAAGTGATTTGTTAGTGTTTGGTAATTTTTGCTTTATGCGACAGATAATTTGAAGTGCATTGTTTTTTTTTGGATAAATTATTCACACACAAGTCACACTTGGTGGAGAGTGTTCAATAAAGGGGAAAAACTCTTCACAATTATTTTTGTTAGGTTTAAGTGTTTTTATTAACAATGATTTCTGGATATTTCTTTCGTGTGTTCTTTGACCAATATATTTTGTATTTATGTTTTTATGTGTTCATTTACATGTAACGGTCTTTTAAAATATTTATTAATTGTTTTTGTTTGACAAGTTAAACTTTAAACCTTCGTGAATATTTATAGATTCACAGTTTTTACAGTTAATTTAAAAGATAAATTAGTTTGTGCGCACTGTAAGGTTTATTTAGTAAATCGTTTATTTTTAATTTAGATTTTTGTATGAGGCCCAGCATGGCCAAGCGCGTAAGGCGCGCTATTCGTAATTCGAGGGTCGCGCCAAACATGCTCGCCTTCCCAGCCGTGGAGGCGTTATAAGTGACGGTCAATCCCACTTTTCGTTGGTAAAAGAGTAGCCCAAGAGTTGGCGGTGGGTGGTGATGACTAGCTGCCTTCCCTCTAGTCTTACACTGCTAAATTAGGGACGGCTAGCCCAGATAGCCCTCGAATAGCTTTGTGCGAAATTCCAAAAAACAAACAAACAAACATTTTTGTATGAATTTTGCTTCACTATTTATACTTGCGTTTTGTGGGGTTTTTCTACGTTCATCTTGTTATACTTTTTGAAATTCTTTCACAAATCACCTTACTTGTGTGATGTAAAACATGAAGCCTCTATCCATTGTACACTTCTCTACGTGTATGTGTATAATATAAGCCAAAAGAAAAACAACGCTTGTTGTTATTAGAGACTCAAGCTGCGGGGCGTTCTACGCTCTCGCTTTCTTTCTTTCCCACACTTGCTATCTTTTCTCGGTGATACCGAATCGCTAGTGAAAAAAATCCAACAAAAAACCCATTGTTTTGATACTTCTGAGAAATGGATACACGTTTGGCGATCGCAGCAACCACGGTTTCATCAGTCACGTCATAGGTTTCGGGAAAAAACAGAAAAAAGAATCTAAAACAAAGGAAGCCACGAAAGGTTTAATAATTTTGGAAGGTGTGAACTAATGTGTAGTTAGTTAGTTTTTAGTTTACGAGGTTATTAAGCGGTAATTGGGGCTTGACGGCACGTGCCACTGTAGCTTGAAGTGAACATCTTGCCAGATGTTTGAGAAACGTTCTGCTTAATTTATATATTTGTATTCTGGAAATCTTAACTTTAAGACATGTGAGCCATCAGAAAAAAAACCCAACAAAAACACCTAAGTTTTGTTTTATTTGGGAAACATTTTGAAATATGAGTTTTGATCGTATTTAACTGTGATGACAGTTGTTAATTAACATCTTCCGCAACACGGTATCTCTTTTAAGGTGGTCAAGTCACTAAATTAATTAATTTAACGAAATGCATCAGACATATTTCTCACTTTCCATCCAGTATCTTTTAGGCTACAAAGATTTCACAAATTTCAGTTCATGTTTTGTTACTGTATTTCATAAAGAAATAAACCGGAAACAGTTGCCTTTGAAACATAACACTTAATGAAATGACGGAAAGACAGCCGGTAGCTGTCTTTAAAATATAACACTCAATGAAGTGACGGAAAGCTAGTTAGCCAGTAGCTGTCTTTGAAACATAACACACAGTGAAGCGACGGAAAGCCAGTTAGCCAGTAGCTGTCTTTGAAACATAACACTCAGCTAAGCAGCGGGTAGCCAGTTAGCCAGTAGCTGCCTTTAAAATGTAATATTCAGCGAAGCAGTGGATAGCTAGTTAGCCATTAGCTGTCTTTAAACATAACATTTAACGAAGAGAAGGAAAGACAGTTATTAAGTAGCTGCCTATAAAAAGATAACACACACTGAAGTAACGGATAATTTACTGTTAATTTAGTTTCTACAAAGTAAACTATTGATTTGTGCTCTGGATAAATATAGATGTGTTGTGTACGTACGAAAGCATTTACATAGTGAATGGTTTTGGTTTGTTTGTTTTGAATTTTAGTGCAAAGCTACACGAGGGCTATCTGTGCTAGCCACCCCTAACTTTGCAGTGTGAGACTAGAGGTAAAGCAACTAGACATCACCACCGAGCCAATTCTTGGGCTACTCTGTTACCAACGAATAGTGGGATTCACTGTAACATTATAACGCCCTTACGACTGAAAGGGAGAGCATGTTTGGTGCGATGTGGATTCGAATCCGCAACTCTCAGATTACAAGTCGAGTGCCTTAACCACCTGGCCGTGCGAAGCCTTCATACAAGTGACAACCAAGTTTCTCTAAGACATGAATGCAAAATACAAATGTCCGAATGACGTCACAGTTGTAATAAATGAAATATCTGGAAAAAGAGTAGTTTATTTTATTCCCCCCCTTCTAATCTGGAAGTCTCTACTTTTATACGACAGTTCTTGTACTTACGAAGTCGAATGATTTATTTTTTGTAATAAAAGCAACTTAGTTTAGTGCCTTAAAATGTTAAACCAAACTGGTATTTTGGGTTTATGTGTTGCCTGTCCAATCAGATCAGTTGAACGAAAAACTTTCACCAAGATACTGAATTATTAATTTCGAAATCATTTACAGAAAAACAAAAAAAATTCAGAAACAAAAACTTTAGTTTCACAAATATTCGAACATAAATATTTAAAAAAAATTTAAAAAACAAATATTTTAAACCTTTTTTTAGTAACCGCATGACATAGCCAAGTGGTTAGGAGGCGCCTGACTTGTAACCTGGAGGTTGCGGATTCGAATCCTCTTTACTCCAAACATGTTCGCCCTTTCAGTTGTGGAAGCGTTATAATGTTACAGTGAATCCCACTGTTCATTGGCAAAATAATAGCCCATAATTTGGCAGTGGGTGGTAATGACCAGTTGTCTTCACTCTAGTCTTGGCTCGGCATGGTCAGGTGTGTTAAGGCGTTCGACTCGTAATCGGAGGGTCGCGGGTTCGAATCCCCATCGCAACAAACATGCTTGTCCGTTCAGCTGTTAGAGCGTTATAACGTGATGATCAATCCCACTATTCGTTGGCAAAAGAGTAGCCCAAGTGTTGGCGGTGGGTGGTGATGACTAGCTGCCTTTCTTCCAGTCTTTCACTACTGAATTAGGGACGGCTAGCGCAGATAGCCCTCGCGTAGCTTTGCACGAAATTCAAAACAAAACAAACCCTGTAGTCTAACATTGCTGAATTAGAGACAGCTACCAGAAGTAGCCCTCATGTATCTTTGCAAGAAATTCAAAAAACAAAACAAAACGTATTTTTCTTTCCTTGTTTGTTGAAGTTCCCCTCGCTTTGTCATCTAAAACGTTCACTCTACAGTGACACCGCTGCAGTTTGTTGAAGGCTGTTAAAACGTTCACTCTACAGTGACACCGCTGCAGTTTGTTGAAGGCTGTTAAAACGTTCACTCTACAGTGACACTGCTGCAGTTTGTTGAAGGCTGTTAAAACGTTCACTCTACAGTAACACCGCTGTAGTTTGTTGAAGGCTGTTAAAACGCTCACTCTACAGTGACACTGCTGCAGTTTGTTGAAGGCTGTTAAAACGTTCACTCTACAGTAACACCGCTGTAGTTTGTTGAAGGCTGTTAAAACGTTCACTCTACAGTGACACTGCTGCAGTTTGTTGAAGGCTGTTAAAACGTTCACTCTACAGTGACACCGCTGCAGTTTGTTGAAGGCTGTTAAAACGCTCACTCTACAGTGACACTGCTGCAGTTTGTTGAAGGCTGTTAAAACGTTCACTCTACAGTGACACTGCTGCAGTTTGTTGAAGGCTGTTAAAACGTTCACTCTACAGTGACACCGCTGCAGTTTGTTGAAGGCTGTTAAAACGTTCACTCTACAGTGACACCGCTGCAGTTTGTTGAAGGCTGTTAAAACGCTCACTCTACAGTGACACTGCTGCAGTTTGTTGAAGGCTGTTAAAACGTTCACTCTACAGTGACACTGCTGCAGTTTGTTGAAGGCTGTTAAAACGTTCACTCTACAGTGACACCGCTGCAGTTTGTTGAAGGCTGTTAAAACGTTCACTCTACAGTGACACCGCTGCAGTTTGTTGAAGGCTGTTAAAACGTTCACTCTACAGTGACACTGCTGCAGTTTGTTGAAGGCTGTTAAAACGTTCACTCTACAGTAACACCGCTGTAGTTTGTTGAAGGCTGTTAAAACGTTCACTCTACAGTGACACTGCTGCAGTTTGTTGAAGGCTGTTAAAACGTTCACTCTACAGTGACACCGCTGCAGTTTGTTGAAGGCTGTTAAAACGCTCACTCTACAGTGACACTGCTGCAGTTTGTTGAAGGCTGTTAAAACGTTCACTCTACAGTGACACTGCTGCAGTTTGTTGAAGGCTGTAAAACGTTCACTCTACAGTGACACCGCTGCAGTTTGTTGAAGGCTGTTAAAACGTTCACTCTACAGTGACACTGCTGCAGTTTGTTGAAGGCTGTTAAAACGTTCACTCTACAGTGACACCGCTGCAGTTTGTTGAAGGCTGTTAAAACGCTCACTCTACAGTGACACTGCTGCAGTTTGTTGAAGGCTGTTAAAACGTTCACTCTACAGTGACACTGCTGCAGTTTGTTGAAGGCTGTTAAAACGTTCACTCTACAGTAACACCGCTGTAGTTTGTTGAAGGCTGTTAAAACGTTCACTCTACAGTGACACTGCTGCAGTTTGTTGAAGGCTGTTAAAACGTTCACTCTACAGTGACACCGCTGCAGTTTGTTGAAGGCTGTTAAAACGCTCACTCTACAGTGACACTGCTGCAGTTTGTTGAAGGCTGTTAAAACGTTCACTCTACAGTGACACTGCTGCAGTTTGTTGAAGGCTGTTAAAACGTTCACTCTACAGTGACACCGCTGCAGTTTTTGAAGGCTGTTAAAACGTTCACTCTACAGTGACACCGCTGCAGTTTGTTGAAGGCTGTTAAAACGCTCACTCTACAGTGACACTGCTGCAGTTTGTTGAAGGCTGTTAAAACGTTCACTCTACAGTGACACTGCTGCAGTTTGTTGAAGGCTGTTAAAACGTTCACTCTACAGTGACACCGCTGCAGTTTGTTGAAGGCTGTTAAAACGTTCACTCTACAGTAACACCGCTGTAGTTTGTTGAAGGCTGTTAAAACGTTCACTCTACAGTAACACCGCTGTAGTTTGTTGAAGGCTGTTAAAACGTTCACTCTACATTGACACCGCTGCAGTTTGTTGAAGGCTGTTAAAACGTTCACTCTACAGTGACACTGCTGCAGTTTGTTGAAGGCTGTTAAAACGCTCACTCTACAGTGACACCGCTGCAGTTTGTTGAAGGCTGTTAAAACGTTCACTCTACATTGACACCGCTGCAGTTTGTTGAAGGATGTTAAAACGTTCACTCTACAGTAACACCGCTGTAGTTTGTTGAAGGCTGTTAAAACGTTCACTCTACAGTAACACCGCTGTAGTTTGTTGAAGGCTGTTAAAACGTTCACTCTACAGTAACACCGCTGTAGTTTGTTGAAGGCTGTTAAAACGTTCACTCTACATTGACACCGCTGCAGTTTGTTGAAGGCTGTTAAAACGTTCACTCTACAGTAACACCGCTGTAGTTTGTTGAAGGCTGTTAAACGTTCACTCTACAGTAACACCGCTGTAGTTTTGAAGGCTGTTAAAACGTTCACTCTACAGTAACACCGCTGTAGTTTGTTGAAGGCTGTTAAAACGTTCACTCTACAGTGACACCGCTGCAGTTTGTTGAAGGCTGTTAAAACGTTCACTCTACAGTAACACCGCTGTAGTTTGTTGAAGGCTGTTAAAACGTTCACTCTACATTGACACCGCTGCAGTTTGTTGAAGGCTGTTAAAACGTTCATTTTACAGTAACACTGCTGCAGTTTGTTGAAGGTTGTTAAAACGTTCACTCTACAGTAACACCGCTGTAGTTTGTTGAAGGCTGTTAAAACGTTCACTCTACATTGACACCGCTGCAGTTTGTTGAAGGATGTTAAAACGTTCACTCTACATTAAAATAACACCGCTGTAGTTTGTTGAAAGGCTGTAAAAACGTTCACTCGACAGTGACACCGCTGCAGTTTGTTGAAGGCTGTTAAAATGTTCACTCTACAGTAACACCGCTGCAGTTTGTTGAAGGCTGTTAAAACGTTCACTCTACATTGACACCGCTGCAGTTTGTTGAAGGCTGTTTATATTAGAATGAAAATATCAATACTTAAGTCATCATTTTGGTTTGTCAGTGTTTGAACAGTTTAATACAAAGTTTCAGTTCTCGGTTTAACCAGTTTGTTACACACCTGCCAGTCTTACTTTACTTTTTACATATGAATCTCTGACTTCTGTACAACGTCTGGGTAAAGTTCTCGATGTTTTGTTTCACCCCAGGCGACTTTAATGCATATGTACTTTCAGTCGTTTTCTTTTTATGGACAACTGAGGTTCATTGCACGTTTCAACAATAAATATTTAATATTTGTTATTGTTTACTATTTGTGAGCAACTTACGTTCAGTGTGTTTTACAAAACACTTTGATAAACACTTTTGTATCATTTTCTGCTCATGTTTCGAAATAGTACATAAATAGTGCAAATAGAACCAGCCTAACATATTTTAGGACTAGGTCTCAGATGGTCAACACGAACCAGCTCAGCATATTTTAGTGCAAGGTCTAAGATGGCCAACACGAAGCAGATCAGCATATTTTAGTACTAAGCCTAAGATGGTCAACACCTTCCACACGAACCAGCCTAGTATATTTTAGTACTAGGTCTAAGATCGTCAACACAAACCAAGTCAGCATGTTTTAGTACTAAGCCTAAGTCTAAAGGTGGTTTGTTTTGGAAACCGGTGAATTACAGATAATTAGAAATATCTTGATGAATGAAGCTCGGAACAATTTCTAAAAAGAAAAACCATAAAAAGTTAAATGTTAACAGAAACATGACGTGGTCAAAATCTATGTGCAATATGTTGGAGTGGCACGGGGCATTATACTATCCTTTGACATTCGATTTTTGGCTGCTGATCACGAAAATCACATCCAAATTTACCCATCACGTACGGTTTCATCGAAATCTTCAGTTTCACTAGGACATTGCTACAAATGGAAAAACGATATCAGGGCAACTGGAATCCGTCAATGCTTGTTGACTACTGCTGGACACTGCAACGTGATGCACCGGACATTGAATACAAAGGAAAATCAGGAGCAAAACACTTTTAATTATGTTGAACTTAAATGCGCGTCAGAAACATAAACGCAATTAAATACGTTATTGCTGGTAAACAGTTAACTGTCTATTTTTCAGAGTTCCTACGTGATGGAGCAAAACCAAAACTATATTTGTGCATACTCACCTGTCACAATCAGCAAAAACTTTTAAGGAAGCAAAAGTCTTCAAAAACAGTGTTATCTTTGCTCTGCCTACCATGTGTATCGAAACCCGATTTGTAACGTTTTAAGTCCGTAGACAAACCACAAACTCGAGTTTGTTTTCTTTTTTTTAAGTTTTTATTTTAAGGTTTAATTTAGTGGTTGGGACGGTCTAGATGGTCAAGTGAATTAAGGCGTGCGACTTGTAATTTGAGGGTCGCGGCTTTGCATTCCCGTCACACTAAACATGCTCGCATTTTTAGCCGTGAGGTCGTTATAATGTTACGGTCAATCCCACTATTCGTTGGTAAAAGAGTAGCCCAAGAGTTGGCGGTGGGTGGTAATGACTACCTGCCTTTTCTCTATTTTTACACTGCTAGATTAGGGAAGGCTAGCGCAGATAGACCTCGAGTAACTTTGTGCGAAATTCAAAAACAAACAAAACCAAAAATCCCCTTGTGGTTCTTAAGTTATATATTTCTATCTGTTACTTGACGTAAGAGAATTTTTGAGGTGTCAAAGCTTTGAATTAGTTCACTTAATATAAGCCTAACGCTAATTAATGTCAGTTGTAAAACAAAACAAAAAAGAAAAAAAACGCCATTGAAGTACAAACGTATGTTTATATCGTAGAGTAAGTGGAGGACCGGTGACATTGTTAGAGTAAGTGGAGGACCGGTAACATTGTTAGAGTTGAACAACAATGACTTAGTAGTTGCAACTTAAGCCTAAATTAACGACTTTTCCTTAATGTGTCGCCGGAAACAACATATTAACTCATATTGAGTTAGTTTATGTTTTCACATATTAACCCATTCTGTGTTCAGAACTGAACAGGAAATTAAAGAAAAGAGGTATAAATCTGTGTTAACACCAAGGACCTGGTATGGCCTGGTGATTAGAGCACTCGACTCAGAGGGTTATAGAAACCAAACTTGGTGTCGCCCTTTTAACCGTGTTGGCGTTATAATGTGACGTTGAATAGTAGTATTCGTTGGTAAATGAGTCACTCAAGAGTTGGCGGTGGGTGCTGCTGGATGTTTGCCTTCCGTGTGTTTTGCAGTTCAAATTAAAAATGGTAGCAGTCATGAACAAACACAGTGGTAAGTTGTGGAATTATAACATATTGCAATATTGATTGTATGTTTCTTTACGATTTGTTGATTTTATCTTTGTTTATTGTTGTATCTTTGTTTACAGTTTGTTTATTGTATCTTTATTTTTCTGTTTATTTATTGTATCTTTGTTTACAGTTTATTTATTGTATCATTGTTTACAGTGTGCTTATTGTGTCATTGTTTACTGTTTATTGGTGTATATTTTTGCAGTTTGTTTATTATGTCTTTGTTTATTATTGTATATTTGTTTACAGTTTATTTATTGTATCTTTGTTCACTGTTTATTGGTGTATCTTTGTTTACAGTTTGTTTTTTGTGTCTTTGCTGACTGTTTATTAGTGTATATTTGTTTACAGTTTATTTATTGTATCTTTGTTTAGTGTTTATTGGTGTACTTTTGTTTAAAGTTTATCTATTGTATCTTTGTTTACAGTTTATTTATTGTATCTTTGTTTACAATTTATTTATTATATCTTTGCTAATTGTTTATTGTTGTACTTTTGTTTAAAGTTTATCTATTGTATCTTTGTTTACAGTTTATTTATAGTTTGTTTATTATATCTTTGTTTACTGTTTATTGTTGTTCCTTTGTTTACTGGTTATTATTGTACCTTTGTTTACAGTTTGTTTATTGTGTCTGTTTATAGTTTGTTTATTGTATCTTTTTTACATTTTGTTTATTGTATCTTCGTTTATAGTTTATTTATTGTGTTTTTTGTTTACAGTCTATTTATTGTATCTTTGTTTACAGTTTGTTTATTGTATCTGTGCTTACTCTTTATTGTTGTATCTTTGTTTACAGTTTCTTTATTGTATCTTTACTTATTGTTTATTGGTGTATCTTTGCAGTTTGTTGATTACACCTTTATTAGCATTTTTGAGCAACCTCGTATTAGGGTTATTGTAACTAACAGAATTGTCGGAGCCACATACACTTCCGGTGTATAAAGACTTTAGACAAACAAATGTGTTTAAAATGCCAGTTGGATACAGATCCTCTCGTAATTCTAGGGATAAAACTCCGGGTGGAGTGTGTATAGTATAACACGTGTTCGATGCTTTCCTCTAAGTAAGTTTTAACGAACAGCGAACTACATATGTATGAAGTAACAACCATGAATGTAAATTATCTTTTTTTTTCCAAATAATGAGAAAATAATTATAATTTCCATCTTCATCTTCGGTGTGGCGCGATATAAAGTAATTAAAATTCGTTTAAGAAAACTTAGATTTGTTGAAGTTTCTAAGAGTGTACAAAGGAAACGCATTATTACAATAAAACCCACTTCTTGCTCGAGAGATTGGTGAATTAAACAGTTACGTCCCCAGGAATGTTATTTAATGACGATCTTAACAATTATAATTACGTTCGACTTACTGAACGCTCGAGATATTAGCAGCCACCATCAGTATTTCTCATCACAAACTTTTACAAAACTTATCTTCTTTGAACTTTTGACCTATAAGAGTAAGCCCAGAGTAATTGTGTTAAGAACACGTGACAGAGAATCGTCTTTTTCAGTTTGCCAGCCTGGTATGGCCAGGTGGATAAAGCACTCGACTCGTAATTTGAGGATCGCGGATTCGAATTCCCGTCACACCAAACATGCTCACCATCGCAGTCGTAGGGGCGTTATAAAGTGACGGTCAATCCCACTATTCGTTGGTAAAAAAAGTAGCCCAAGAGTTGGCGGTGTGTAGCGATGACTAGTTGCCTTCTTTCTAGTCTTACACTCCAAAATTATGGAAATTTAATGCGCGAAATTCAAAACAAACCAAACCAGTTTGAATATTGCTGCATTCCTTTCGTTTTAGGGGTTAAATCCTTTGACAATTACGTAAGTGTTAAAAGTAAAATACTATCAGATTAATAGAAGTTCTTTCTCTCGGTTATTCAAAAGAGAATTGGTAATAAGAGATTGGCACTTTTAACGGCGACAGAGGGCTACTGCCAGGTATGAACGGTACCAAAGCTCGCAAGAGTTTGGTGATTTTCTTGCTAACCTCCACGAGGGCTACTTGCGCTAGCCGTCCCTGATTTTAAAGTGATAAACAATAGATAGAAGGCACCTAGTCAACAACACCCATCGTCACCTCTGAGGCTACATTTGATCAACGAATAGTCAGACTGATTGCCAAATTTTACACTGCCCATCGTGGAATGGACGAGTATGCCCAGCGACCAGTTTCGATCCCACGACAAATAAACAGAGTTATTTGCCTATTTAGAACAAGTTTTGTATGAACTGACCTTTAGGGTGAAATGTCAGGTAGATCTTTAAGTAAACTATGATCATAGTGATACACTTGTTGTTGTTGTTGTTTTGAATTAAGCACAAAGCTACACAATGGGCTATCGGTGCTCTGTCCACCACGGGTATCGAAACCCGGATTTTAGCGTGTAAGTCCGCAGACATACCGCTGAGCCACTGGGGGGCATAGTGATACACATAAACACGTGTTACACAGGACGTTTCATAGTCACACACCTGAAATATAATACTAGGAAATCAGTGAATTATTATTTCAAGTATCAGTGGGTCTTTATCGAGCCTTTAAATATATCTAGTTCTCAGAAGTAGTGAGTTAAAACACACGAATACGCTAAGTAGGGAAAATATCTATCACAAGAAGGCGCTGTAACACAATATGCACGAGAGTGTGAAACATGTATTTCAAAACGTGCACTTTTCAGACTTATAAATACCTTGAAAAATAGTTCGTAGCTTACACCCTAACACAATTTAGGTGAATTTTAAAGGATGAAAACCTACCAGATGCAGTTTTCACGGAAAATTTAGCATTACCGACAGAACTTTCCTGAATGACGTGAAACGGATATAATCCGTGTCCGAAACACGAATCCAGGGATTTAAGGTTCACGTCCCACTGTCGCAAAAATGTTCTCCGTATTTTGGGAGACGTAAATGCGTCATAAGAGTGACAGTGAAATTCCACTGTTTAGCGTTGGCGGAGGATGCTGTATTTCTACCTCCCTTTGCCCTTTAGTCTATCAGCTCAAAATGAGGAACAGCTATGTACAGCTAGCCTCGTGTAGGTAGCTTTACGAGAAACGTAACAAAACAGATAAGGAAGAATTAGTTGTCGTTATTTTATGATATACAAACGAGTCTAAGTGTACTTTATAAATATTCTGTTTTGTTTCGACTATGATCTTCACCATCAATAGAAACTCCAATTCGAAACTATGAGCAAGCTAGCCCTACTTTTTGAACATTAACATCATCATTACCATTCAATTGATTTTCTTCGAAACAACGGTTTTGGCTTTGTAACTCCCCCTCGAAGTTGCTTTAACTTGTATGCTTCTTTTGTTTGTTTCCCATCTACCTCAGAATACCGATTAAGGAGCAAATTTGAATTCTTATAGTTTAAAATCGTTTTTGTGTACTTTAAAAATTCTATACTGAAAACTCTAAACTAACTTACGGGCGCGCAAAGCGGGCTGAAATTGTTGTGGCAAACAAAAAATTACAATTTAAATACCTTCTGTGAAAAAAATATCGATTTTCTAAGTGCTGCCACCTGCTAGTTTAACTTCCTTAGATTATTTTCGTTGAGTAACTAAGCTGTGGGGATATCGAAACTCAGTTTTTAATGCTACAAGCTTTCTCGGATTTACCACTTAATCCTCTCGAGGGCGTGGCGAGGATTAAGGTAAACAATAATTCAGGTGTGCTATGTACATGTATGTAAATTTCCTGTTATCGTTTGTGTAATGTTTTCTGGGGAGGGTTAACTGAGACACTGACGATATGTAGTTTTAGTGTATTTTTTATTTTATATGTATATAATTACAAAGTAGTTAATAAAAAAAAACATTTTTACCGTATATACTTTTGGTTACATAGTTGATATTTTAATTAAGTTATTAACGCTATAAATTATTTAAGAAGTCTGTTTGCTATTTAGTAAAGTAATCATCGAGCTTATATAAAAGAAAAAGTTTTATCACGTAGTTTTTACGGTGAAATTGTCCACGAAATCAACACCTAGTTTGATCGTCTGATGATTAAGCCTTGCTGGATGGAAGTTTTGTTTTGGAATTTCGCACAAAGCTACTCGAGGGCTATCTGCGCTAGCCATCCCTAATTTAGTAGTGTGAGACTAGAGGGAAGGCAGCTAGTCATCACCACCCACCGTCAACTCTTCGTTTACTCTTTTACCAACGAATAGTAGGATTGATCGTCACATTATAACGCCCCCACGACTGACAGGGCGAGCATGTTTGGTGCGACGGGGATGCGAATCCGCGACCCTCGGATTACGAGTCATACGCCTTAACCCACCTGGCCATGCCGGGCTTTGGATGGAAGTTAGATATTTGGGTGCGAAACACAGTCTGAGAAACCTAACATGTTTCAAATGGTTACGCATATTAAAGGTTGAACAAAGTAAGTTTAAGTATTTTTGCTCTACGTTTTATAATTGAAAATATACGCAATGAGCAAATAAAAAGACAAACATGAAGGTATACAACGGGGAGTAAAGTTAACAATAGGTTAATGCATGGAGTAAAGTTAACAATAGGTTAATACAGGGGGTAAAGTTAACAATACCGTTTCTGTTACATTTGATGTGTCGCTGTATGGCTTACTAATGTATTTTGCGATGCGTTTATAATAACAGCTGTCCACGAGTCTTGTTTTCACTTACGCTTTATATCTGATAAATATAAAAAGTACATCTCTCACTGTACATTTTATTTCAGCAATACGCATGACATAAATATACAAATTCATCCGTTTCTCCTTATTACGTCTTTTCACCCATTGGATTTATTTATTCGATACACAAGCCATATAGGTTTTCTGTTTCTTGTATTTATTATACTCATGATACTTTATTTAAAATTTATTGTGATGATGCTATAACCAAGAGGCATATCGTGCGTTTATGCATTATTTATTCGAACGGTCAGTTTTCTTTTTTTATGATGAAAAAATAAAAGTTCAAATAATCCTTACGAATAGGAACAGTATACATGTTTTTCAAAAATATGGTTTCTGTGTTCGCTTGAGCCTTTAACACCCTTTTCTGTTTACTGAAACCTATTTGAAACTTCAGTTTTATCTGAGAAGTTTCGGGCATCACGTAACCAGTGTTACATTACGTTTTTTTTATAAGCCCCAAGGTACTTGTGAAGCACTCACCGACAATTTGTTGGACGTCGTAAGTTCCTCTTTTGTCACTGATAGATAGTTTCACGTGGTACTGGTACTTGGTATGACGTTAATAACAGTATGAATTACTTGGATAGGGAACTGTTTCCATGCTTGTGATACGTGAACTGCGAGATTGGTTTAGGTTTCTTTTTTTAAAGTCTGTACCGACACAGTTTCTACTTGTTTCGATATTTATGAGCTGAAATGAGCCCGTCTTTTCAAATTTGTTTAAAAAAAAAATGAATTAACGTTTTGGTTTAAAAATCCATACATTTATTTCTTGTTCGAGGCAATTTGAAAATAACGTCTTTATACAGTAACCTTTTATCACAGTTTTATTCGTTTTTAAGAGGATACATCTAGCAATATTTTTAATTGAAAGTGATTTTTGATTTCCTTATTACTTTGACGTTGCTAGTTAGAACCGTATGGACGCAACGTGATTGTGAACTTCAATCAATGTCGACTTAATATTTTGAAAGGAACTGGTTTGTTTTGTTTTGAATTTCACATAAAACTACACGAGGGCTATCTGCGCCTGCTATCTCTAACTTAACAGTTTATGACTAGAGTGAAGACAGGTGGCCATCAGTCAGCTCTTGGGCAACTTTTCCACCATCGAATAATGGAGTTGACCGTGACGTTATAATCCCCACCACTGAAAGGGGGGATTCAAACTCGCTCCCCTCAGATTGGGAATCAAACGTCCTAAACACTAAGACATTACGAGTTCAGGTTATATCTCTTGTCTTGTCTGTCGGCCACGTGATTCTTAGGAGTGCGAGAAACAAGTACTCTACAATATATAAGTAAAAACAATGGTCATGTAACAAGGAGTTTACTTATTTAAAAAAATGACGCCATCTACTTACGTTCTGATTTTTCTATCTCTTCATCATTATTTAGGATGAAACTATTTTTATTGTGTCGTATTATATCACTAGCGAATGTACCCCTCTTCGCTCTGATTATTAGGTTGATGTATTCTAGTTCACTATGTCAGTATGTATTCCAAACCAATTATAGCATAAGAGTATAACCCATATAGTTCTGTTGCTAAGCAACGTGACATAAAAGCCAGTGTCAGAACGCAATGCTACCAAAACGCGCTGGCTTTTATATATATTAGAAGTTGTTATATAAGAAGCCACCTTTCAGCTTTGTGTTTTTTTGCTAGCTTGCCTCACAAAAGAACGAGCTCACGCACTTGTTTAAGTAATAACATCCAGCTGCACACTCTCAGGGTCCACTGAGCATGTGTGCAAAGTTTGAGGTCTCTTGATTCTTTCCTTTTGGAATTTTAGCGGTTACATATACATAGACATGCGTCTATATTATTTAAAATAGATTATTTCTGAGGAAAAACGGCGTGAAAAACGGCGAAATTACAAAGTAAAAAGGAAAGGAAACTTAAGAAAAACAACATTATGTATTTCAGAAGCAGCGTTGTATCTTATTTGTTTACGTAAGAATGACGAATCTCTTTTATTTTGCTTTAGATAGTAAAGATGAAGTCTGTTGAATTCTGAAACGTTTCTCTGTTTCCTACTCTATTATAAGTAAATTATGTTGTTATTATGTTTGCTGTGATAGTCTTTTATCACTGTTGATGGTGTTTTTAATAATATTTTAATTGTGTAGTACACAACGTTGATCTTCTCTCTGTTTACTGAAGTATAAACTCAGACATGAGAGGCTTTGCATGTCCTTTATACACAGACAAGACAAATTTTGTATGTCCTTTATACACAGAAAGACAAATTTGTATGGCTGTTATACCCAGACAAGACAAATTTTGTATGTCCTTTACACCAAGACAAGATAAATTTTCTATGTCCTTTATACCCAGACAAGACAAATTTTGTATGTCCTTTATACCCAGACAAGAAAAATTTTGTATGTCCTTTATACACAGACAAGATAAATTTTTTATGTTCTTTATACCTAGACAAGACAAATTTTGTATGTCCTTTATACCCAGACAAGACAAATTTTGTATGGCTGTTATACCCAGACAAGACAAATTTTATATGGCACTTATATTCGGAAAAGACATTCTTTATATGACTCCTTTACCCAAACATGACAGGATTTGTATGACCTCTTCGACTCAGACATGACATTTTTTTATGGTCCTAAGGCCAAGGCAAGACATATTTTATACAGTCTTAAAACCTAGGCAAGACATATTTTTGTAACGCCCTCAGACCCAGACATTACAGGTTTTATACGGTCCTTAGATCTAGATAAGATATAATTTTCTGAAGCCTTTGGACCCAAACAATACAAGTTTTATATAGGTCCTTAAAATCAGCAAGACACGGTTTCGAATGGCCATTGTGCCCAGAAAACATTCGAGAAAACTATCGTATTTTTGCATATAAAATTCGAGAAAACTGTATCTTTGTTGACAGTTCCAAGTTTACGATAATTCGACTAATTCTATTATAGTGATCTCAAGAACGTCAGCATAACGTAAACAAAACACTTACTGACACCAGTACCACATGTATATATACACAAAACACTTACTGACACCAGTACCACATGTACATATACACAAAACACTTACTGACACCAGTACCACATGTATATATACACAAAACATTTACTGACACCAGTACCACATGTACATATACACAAAACATTTACTGACACCAGTACCACATGTACATATACACAAAACATTTACTGACACCGGTACCACATGCAGATATACAGAAAACACTTACTGACACCAGTACCACATGCATATATACACAAAACACTTACTGACACCAGTACCACATGTACATATACACAAAACATTTACTGACACCGGTACCACATGCAGATATACAGAAAACACTTACTGACACCAGTACCACATGCATATATACACAAAACACTTACTGACACCAGTACCACATGTACATATATACAAAACACTTACTGACACCAGTACCACATGTACATATACACAAAACACTTACTGACACCAGTACCACATATACATATACACAAAACACTTACTGACACCAGTATCACATATACATACACACAAAACACTTACTGACATCAGTACCACATGTACATATACACAAAACACTTACTGACACCAATACCACATATACACATACACAAAACACTTACTGACACCAGTACCACATGTACATATACACAAAACACTTACTGATATTAGTACCACGTACACATATATACAAAACATTTACTTGTTTTGAAAGCAAATTCCTTAATACCAGAAATAGATAAGGCGTGTTAGAGCTTAAAAGACTTGAGAAAATCTTTACGAACATTCGAATGGTTGGGAAAATAATTTTTACCAAGTGTTTCGGCTAGCTGTGATTTTTTTTTTTTAGTTTAACGCAGAAGAATTTGAATTTTCAATTCGCGTACGAATGAAGAGTGCATACTTGGCGAATTGTTGTCTTTTGTTCTTTAACTGAAAACTTCCCGGCACGTCCGGGTGGGTAGGCTTTCGACTCTTAATCTCAGGGTCGCGGGTTCAAATCCCTATCACACGAAACATGCTCGCCCTTTCAGTCGTGAGGAAGTTATAATGTGGCGGTGAGTCCTAATACTCGTTTATAAAAGAATAGCCCAATATTTTAAACACGTATCTAACAATTTAAAGATTTATTTGTAGTTATAATTAGGTTACATATACGTGCTAGAGTTCAGAGTCAACATTACTGTAGATAAAGGAAATGTAATAATGTTAATTTCTAAAATATTGTTACCCTGTGTGTTGTTTAGGGTTTGTGCATATAGTTTTATAATATCATATATTTTGTTATTAGCTGCTTAACGCAGGGGTTCTCAAACTGAGGGAATCGTGTTCATGTATGTAGCACATGTAAGATACCCAATACTCAATCGCTACAGATTCACTAGGGGCAGGGGCGCCAATTAGTATGTAGAATATTCTGGGGATCCCTGTGCTGTGAAAATTTTGGATCCCGTGTCGTTACAAGTTCGTGTCTTATTATTTCCTGTATTGGTAGTTGTGTTTGTTTCGAATATCGGCTCTCTTCCCTAACCGTCTATAATTTAGCAGTGCAAGACTAGGGTAAAAACAGCTGGTCATTACCATCCACCGCCAATTCGTGGACTGTTCTTTTACCAATGAATAGTGAGGTTGATCGTTGCATTGTAACACACTCAAGACTGAAATGGTATTTTTTTTCGGTGAAGGGGATTCGAACCTGTGACCCTCATATTGCGGGTAGAGCGCTCCCTAACCATCAGAACGACTTAGTTTGAATTCTGTTCGATTATCTTACGATAGGTCTAACATGGCCAGGTGATTAAGGCGATCGACTCGTAATCCGAGGGTCGCGAGCTGAAATCCCTGTCACATCAAACATGCTCGCCCTTTCAGCCGCGAGGGCGTTATAATGTTACGGTCAATCCCACTGTTTGTTGGTAAAAGAGTAGCCCAAGAGAGGGACGGCTAGCGCAGATAGCCCTCGTGATGCTTCGCGCGGAATTAAAAAAAAAATCTTACGACAAGGTTTCCAAAGCTACACTAAAGACTATTTCTGCTGCGCCCACTCCCGGTATTTTTAAGCGTACAAGTCCACAAACTTACCTCTGTGCCACTAGAGGGCGCTTCCAATGCAGTGAAGAATTTAATGCATTTAGTGACTAGCAAATAAAAACAAACAGTCAGTGATTGACCAGAAAGTCCAGTCTGGCGGGTAAACAACAACAAAAAACTGTCATAACCACTCTGTCTGTTTTTAAAATATACTTCTGTTTAAAATGTTTAAATTCCTCTTCAGGACCACTGTTGTTTATCGTTGTTTTGCTCATTTGTGTCGCGAAAACCATCGCTTGACATTATTTACATCGGTACGTAAATTTCTTGAATTGTCACGTAAAGTGTCCATTTTATTTTATGTTCGTTTATTAGTTTGTTCGTCTAAGATCAAAGCCACATCAAGCTCTCTGCTGTGGCCACCGGGGAAATCGAACACTGGATTTTAGCGCTGTAAGTCCCTAAACATACCGTTATTCGAGAGGGGCACACTGTTCCTTTAAGTTCACCACGTTCGTGTATGTTTCAATTACCTTGTATGTTTTGACAACCTGAAATACTTTACTTTATGTGAAGGAGAGATACTGTTCTTCAATGAGAACAATCTTCCGTAAGAGATAAACTCTTTTTTTTTTTGCGAAATACGAAATTAATTCCCTTCGTTAGATGTTTCTTCCAGGCCAGAAATAATTGTATGCCATTAGTTCAGGTAGAAGTCACAGCTGGCGTTGAAAGCGCTAATTAACAGTTTTTTTTGTAA
The DNA here is from genome assembly GCA_011833715.1 of Carcinoscorpius rotundicauda. Taxonomy (NCBI): domain Eukaryota; kingdom Metazoa; phylum Arthropoda; class Merostomata; order Xiphosura; family Limulidae; genus Carcinoscorpius; species Carcinoscorpius rotundicauda. The sequence goes on from CM022398.1 coordinate 6,708,374, forward strand.
GTTAGTGAATCTGGTGGGTATTACCATGCTGTTACGGGCTGACTGTTTGTTTTGGAATTTTTCACAAAGCTACTCGTAGGCTATCTGTGCTAGCCGTCCTTAATTTAGCAGTGTAAGACGAGAGGGAAGGCAGCTAGTCATCACCACCCACCGCCAACTCTTGGGCTACTCTTTTACAAACGAATAGTAGAATTGATCGTCACATTATAACGCTCCCACGGCTGAAAGGGCGAGCATGTTTGGCGCAACGGGGATGCGAACCTGCGACCCTCAGATTACGAGTCGCACGCCTTAACCCACCTGGCCGTGCCGTGCCTTCGGGCAGACTGTATTCTTTCCTAAGAAAAGGGTTTTCACAGCGTTTTGGTTTTATTTGTTGAGATGGCGTAATCCCTGTTGAATCCCCCGTTTTGTTGAGAGGGCGTAATTCCTGTTTGAATATTTTAAAGATGACTGAAAAGTAACAGTGTCACTTGTATAAACACTGATATCACCAAAAGAAAGAAACAGCCTGGCATGGCCAAGTGGTTATAGGCACTCGACCTATAAAACGGGGGTCGAGGGTTCGAATCCCAGTCATACCAAACATGCTCGCCCTTTTAGCGTGAGGGCGTTATGATGTTGCGGTCAATCCCACTGTTCGTGGTAAAAGAGTAGCCTAAGAGTTGGCGGTGGGTGATGATGACTAGCAGCCCTCCCTCTAGTTTTACACTATTAAATTAGGGAAGGTTAGCGTAAATAACCCTCGTGTAGCTTTGCGCGAAATTCAAAAATAAAGAAACAAAAAGCAACACTACTATACGGGGGAGGAACCGAAGTGTCAGGGGGGGAGAAAGTGAAGTTTAGAGATAAAAATGAAATGTGATTAAAAACGAGAAGCAGGAAACGTGTTCATGAGAAGAAACAAAACTGAAACCAGTGTATAGGTATAAGACAGCTAGTAAAAAATGTACCTTCATTTTAGTAGAAAACTAAACGATAGAAACATTGAGTGAAAATCGACTTCTGTGATGTCAGTGCGTACTTCAACTTTACGGAGAGAAATATTTGAACAGATATAACTTTTACAGGAATAATAATAGTAAAAACAAAGAACCTTTGGAAGCGACTAAAATATTTAGAAGTAGGTTTGTTTTTGTTAGTCGTGTTACCCCAACGTGAATAACCTTTATTTTTGAGGAATATTTATTATTTTTTACGATCTTTAGCGTCTTTGATTACATACAACTTTTAGTTAAAAGTCCTGTAGATAAGATTTTGGTTCGCTTCTTAGAGACGGGGGAGATGTATGCCTTTGGGTTATTTTCTTCCTTGTTGAGTGGAAAATATGTTTTTATTTGCGAAGATATTTAATCTGAAAACCTTTAAATTCTAGGCCTAGCGATAAAAAATATGTCAAAAGCAACACAAAAAAAATCTAATCGGGTGACATAGTGTGCGATATTTTGAAGACAAGAAGAAGACACGGATATAGAACAGAAGAAAGTCGTCGCTTAGAAAGAGAGAGATGGAAAAATGATAATTCTGGAATAAAGATACGCGAAAAAACAGAGAAGATAAGGGGTCGTGCTTTTATTTCTCTTAGTGATAATTGCGCACTGTACAGTGATTTATTGTTCGCAGGAAAATCAATTTCTGGGCAAAGCACGCCCTGTCGAACATCAGTTTGTTATCAAAATCACGACGGAGATTTAATAACCGTTATATGAATATATATTAAAAACAACAAACCCTGGCGTGCCAGACAAGAGCAGTTGCCGTCTTTCTGTCGAGTATTTGACTTGTCGTCACGTTGTGTAGGTGGTTTCTCGAAGATGCTGCGAGAAAGGTGAAAGGTGAAATAAAATAAAGTCACGGGAAATAAATAACTATTTATTTAAATATAATAAATAATTAAAGTAATAAAATAATAAATATCTCACTGTGTGTTTCTCTTATAGCAAAGCCACATCGGGCTATCTGCTATGTTCACCGAGGGAAATCGAACCTCTGATTTGAGGATTGTAAATCAGAACATTTAGCGCTGACCCAGCGGAGAACGATATTTTACTGATTGATATATTAACCTTATAAAAAGGGATTGATTAACTTACCTTTCTGTTAAATAAAAACTCACGAAGATGTTATACAGAAATATTTGTAAATATATGTGTTTTTGTGTGTATTGCGAGATTTCTTCATTGGTTTCGCTACAAAAAAACCAACTTTATCAACGCCGACCACATGGGAAATAATAATGGAAGATAGTCTGCTGTTGTTGTTTGAGACGTTCTATTTTTAAATTATTTTTTAATTAATTAATTTTTCCGATTGTTTCCTAGAAGACGCCGACGTTAAATCTGAATTACACCATTAACCTTATTCCACTAGGTTGCTAGGCGTTAAAATTGACTGTTATTCAACAGTGGCGTTCCTGTAACGTTCATGTTGAAAACAGAATAAAGCCCAACAAAATATTTATCGACTTCAGAATTTCATTTGACGCCCTGTAGTCATTTTAATTCAAAGTCTCTTCGTCAGTTTTTGTTTGTTTTGAAATTCGTGCAAAGCTACACGAGGGCTATCTACGCTAGCCGTCTATAATTTAGCAGTGTAAGGCTAGAGGGACGACAACAAGTCATCACCACCCACCGCCAGCTCTTGGGCTACTCTTTCACCAATGAATAGTGGAATTAACAGTCACATTATAACGTCCCCACAGCTGAAAGGGCAAGCATGTTTGATGTGACGGGGATTCGAACCCACAGCTCTCAGATTACGAGTTCAGTGCCTCGCACCCAAGGGTACGTAAGAATAAAGTCGTTCATATTTTGCTACACGAGGAAAGACGAATAGAAAAATAAAGTCGGTAACTTACCTTGAATTTACCGAATTTTTTATACCACGACTGAGGCCCCGGCATGACCAGGCGGTTAAAACGTTCGAATCCCCATCACACCAAACATGTTCGTCCTTTCAGCTGTGGGGGTGTTATAATGTGACGGCCAATCCCACTATTCGTTGGTAAACCAGTAGCCCAAAAGTTTGCGGTGGGTGGTGATGACTAGCTGCCTTCCCTCTAGTCTGACACTGCTAAATTAGGGACGGGCTAGCGTAGATAGCCCTCGTGTAGCTTTGCATAAAATTCATACCAAACGAGTTTTTTTTTTATCAAATACTGGTGTCGATGGGCCACCAAAGTCTTTTATTTTATATTGATATATTTAACTTGGTTTTCTTCTTCCAAACTGTTACTCTCAGAATTGAACTTTTTACAATAACGCAAGTGTTCAGGCACTCTTTGAAATACGAGCCCCCCCATTGGCACGCTGGCTTGTATGCGGACTTAAACTACTAAAAATCGGGTTTCGATACCCATGGTGAGCAGAGCACAGATAGCCCTTTGTGACTTTCTGATATAACAAACAAACAAACCCTCTCGTAAATATCCTGATTAATTTGTTTATGTTCTTAGGTGCCCCCCGCTACTACAGCGCTATGTCTACGGATTTACAACACTAAAATCAGGTGTTCAGTTCTCCTCGGTGGACTCAGCAGATAGCCTAATGTGGCTTTGCTATAAGAAAACACGAATTTCCACGAGGCATTCTTTGTTAAAAAAAAATAACTTTTTCAAACAAAACTTCAGATTTGTGTCTGCAGGATCAGAGCGAAGTTTGTAACAGCGAGTTAGAAATACATACAGTCTCGTTATTTAGAGCTCTACTGTATTCTAAGTTCCTGAAATGGCAGACACACTGCTGCCCTGATCCAGATCAGGTAACGTTGGATAGATCATTCTTCCACTGTTCTAAGTTTCTGTAATGACAGACAATCTCTTACTGAGATTCCGATCAAAACGGAAGGTCTGTACTGTTTAATAATCTGTCAATCATTCTTCCACTGTTCTAAGTCCATGTAACGATGAATATTTTGCTACCCCCACCTAAAACTAAGTGAAGGACAGCCAGTTACTCAGGATTTCACCAATCTGACGACGAGATGAGAGACAGGGGTTTGTGATGTCATTCTAACAAAAGGTTCACGGTTGTGCTATTTTTCCAAGTGCTCTCTCGGGATGCGATGACTCCAAACTCACCTATGTGTGTTGGGTTTGCAACAACGTGAAACTTGCATTATGTTTTGAAGTAGACACATGAGATGTACAAATTGTAAGCTCAAGCCAGAATATTCTGAAAACAATAAACAACAAACAAACCTGATTTCTTTCGTCATTCTTACAAAATATTTTAGTACTAGGGATGGCCTGTTTCTTGTTTTTACTCGACGAACGTATTTGTGACATTTTAAAACGTACTTGTGATAATAAAATTACTCAGACACTTTTCTGAAAAATCCTCAAAATACATGAGGTGTCGAAAACATGACGTAGTGAGCTGGCAAACGTCTTACGAGACTGACATCAGAGATGTCTGAAACCAGTAACTTTACGAAACCTTTCGTTTTAGACAGAAGCACTGAAAAACAACAACATAAAAAAGGACACGAATGTGCTGTTCAGAGTTCAAAATAATAACATTTTTATTGTAGCCAAACACATCTGGAAAATGTTAAACCTTGTTGGATGTATTTCACATTTATACTTTACACAGTTCACGTTGCCACAAACTAAAAACCTAATCTCTGGTTTAAAGCGTGTGGTCGTATGTGTCCAGCAATCTGCAGTGACGTAACTTTATGTGTACACGTATAAATCAATCACTTATAACTCTGATTATCGGATTCCTCTGTTAGTAGTGTTCACATGTATAGTATTTTGTGTTTTTATCTATTACAGGTGTCAATATAAAATAAAGAACTAGCCTAAAACATGAGATGAGCTAACATTTTCTGTTAAAATACACAAAGGACTCCAGCAACTCACACATTTTCTATCACAGTATACCAACTGACTCTAGCAACTTACACATTTTCTATTAAAATATACCAACTGACTCTTGCAACTCACACATTTTCTATTACAGTATACCAACTGACTCTAGCAACTCACACATTTTCTATTACAGTATACCAACTGACTCTCGCAACTCACACATTTTTTTATCACAGTATACCAACTGACTCTAGCAACTCACACATTTTCTATTACAGTATATTAACTGACTCCAGCAACTCACACATTTTCTATTACAGTATACCAACTGACTCTCGCAACTCACACATTTTTTTTATCACAGTATACCAACTGACTCTCGCAACTCACACATTTTTTTATCACAGTATACCAACTGACTCTAGCAACTCACACATTTTCTATTACAGTATATTAACTGACTCCAGCAACTCACACATTTTCTATTAAAATATACCACTTTATTCCGGCAGTATTTAGTGGTATTACCGGGGTCAAGGAATTTGGTCATAACCCAGTTATATATAACGAGTTGCTTATCAAACTGAGCGCAGATTGGACGATTTTAATTGTCAATATGTGTAATGTATGTAAATCTAATTAAAATACTTCATTGAGCCCCCAGTGGCTCAGCGGTATGTCTGCGGACTTACACGCTACAATCCGGGTTTCGATACCCGTGGTGGGCAGAGCACAGATAGCCCATTGTGTAGCTTTGTGCTTAATTCAAAACAACAACAATACTTCATTGATGTTACGTCATCAAACACGAAATTAATAAAATTGTGTTTTTAACAATCTTGAATTAAGAAATCGTGATATTTAACGTTTTTACATCTTGCAGTTGAATCAAGAAATTTTAACGTGCTCTTTCATCCTGTGGTTAAATGAAAAATGTGAAAATTTAATGTTCTGTTACACTCTGTGGTGAAATGAAGAGATATCAAAGTTGTGTTACACTCTGTGGGTAAGAGATTTTAATGTTCTGTTACACTCTGTGGTTGAACCAAGAGATTTCAATGTTCTGTTACACTTTGTGGTGAAATCAAGAGATTTTAATGTTCTGTTACACTCTATGGTGAAATGAAGAGATGTCAATGTTGTGTTACACTCTGTGGTTAAGAGATTTTAATGTTCTGTTACATTCTGTGGTTAAACCACAGACTTTCAAATTAATATAAGGACCACAAAATGAAGTTCGTTCAGTCTCAGTTTACCATTGACAAAACAGGATGAAACACGACGTAGGACTGAACACAAATCTTGTACAATATTAGATGTTATTGTTGAGTGTTCAAAGACAACTATTTAGAACTAATTCAATTTCTTGTTCAGGCAGAGTATTCGTGATGAATCTTTGTAGAATGGACGGCAACTGTCTGTTGTGGAGACACAAATGTAGAGGAAGACGTTGCAAAAGTCTTCCGCCTTTCGTTTTCAAGTCAGTATGTGTGCAAACCCAAACGAACTTGGCAGGGGTTTCGTTCAGAGAGTGAGAAGTCTGAAGAATTATCTCCTCATCAGGGGTGGTCAGGAACGTTGTGGTTCCTCTTCGTCCCCTCACATGGAAAATTATTAACTGTGGTTGGAAATTTGCCTGTTACTTGTTTAAGGTGATGAAGTGCTGTGGGGCGTTGTAAAAATAATAGGTGAGAAATGGTGGAGTGAGATAAAGGTGGAATCGGGGAAGTGAGCCAGGCTAGAGCCCTACAAACAGATATCAACATAAAAACGACCCGGATTCGGGGCTGGGCAATGGTGTTGCCTTGGCTGGGGTCTAAAGATCCAGCGCTTGAGATTTAGATGTGGGAGGAGGGAACAGGAGTGCCCCGAGAAAACCCATTTTTACAGGACAGGCGCCGAAAGTTTTACCTGTCCTGTGCCCCAATCTGAAAAAGAAATGAATACAAATGTAAACATGAATTTTCCTTATCTATGATTATGTATTTTGCTGAGTGATTTGTAATGGTTCAAATATGTTTGGTGAAATGTATTTTGTCGGTGCATTGGCTAATTTACATAACGATGCAGTTAGTTCATTCCTATGTTTTGCTTTTAAGTGATGTTCGTATGACATTTCTGTGAGTCTCTTTCTAAGAGATGGCAAGTTACTGATTTTCTGTACATAGTTTACGGGTGTGTATAATGGTAGTCTCTATGATGCTCTTAGTATTCTATTTTGCTGTACTTTGATTTTCCGTAATGTGTTGTCAGACATATTATATGTCACTTGACATCCATATTCTATTAACGAACGGGTGTAGGTCTTGTATATTTGGATGATGGTGTCTGGTGAGCAATTTGAATGTTTGCTAGATATGGCCATCAAATGTGAAGTGCGTTTTTAATGGATAAGTGTATGTTGTTAACATGTTTTTCCGTGTTAATCTTGAGTCGAAAGTGATGCCAAGGAATGTGATGTTTGTTCATGATGATAGGCGTATTGCCAAGTGAGATGTTTACTTTTTACAGAGTTTTTCTGTGTCTTTTTAATTTCGTATACAAAGTGATTGCTTGTGTTTCTGTTGGATTTAAAACTACTCGTTACTCGTTGCTCCAGCTCGGGGCAGCATCTAGTGTTTCTTGAACGTGAGACATGGCCATCAGTGGGTTTCTGGAGATACTCCAGATAGCAATGTCGTCTGCGTATTGTGAATTACAAGTGTACGTTAAGAGTGGGAAAAGTACATCACTAATGAAGAAGAAAACTCGAGACAGTAATAAGAACATGAAGATTGTACAAGATTCATGAAAACACAAACTTCAGCCATTACAAAACACGCGACGTCAACTGGACACGGAATAAACTGGGAGAAAACTATAATAATCGACACAGACAAATTCTGGAAGACAAGAAAATTCAAAGGATAATTTTATATTACCACTATTAAATCTTCACTAAACAGAGATTTCGGATTACAGGTGAGTAACATGTGGCTGCCACTGGTTGAATATACAGGAAATCCCTCCTATAATCAGGAACAATCCTATAATCCAACCAATCATAACACGCTATCCACAATCTACCAGGACACTATAAAAGACCAACAACACCTACATACACACTGAATTGAAGATGAAAGGCGGTAGACTTTTGCAACGTTACCCTATACACTTGTGTTTATTTGATACTGCACGGAAAACCTACGTGAGCTCGTGTGTCTTAGACTACTATAAAAACAAATGCATATGTCACGTGTATTTAGTGCACGAAAGCAAAGCAAGGAACAAATAAAATTGACCTAATGTAGCATATTAATATACTGATCGATCACATGAGAGAATAAAAAAACGTGATTTAATAAAGTCAATTTCTACTTTGATATTCTGTTATTAATACTTTTATCGTTTATTTTTAAATATCTCTGAGAAGTGTATTAATATAAACTAGATGTACTGCTAAAGAGTCTCCCCGAAGTGTTCTGTTTCGAAAGTGAATAAAGCCAACCAGCATGCCATGAGTAAAGAATATATGATATGTGGTATGTTATATTACAGTAAGTTTTAAACAGGTAACCTAACCGGAAACAATCCAGAACTATCTGTCATTCAGGACATGGTAGGGGTCTCGCTCACTGTGATTGTTCTTGTCAGGTTAAAACTTATTATCTCAATGTTTTATATTTTAATCACACTGTTCCATGTGTTTTTTTTATTAGTTCCTTCAAATATTTTTAACTACACTTGGGGCCCGACATCGCCAGGTGGGTAAAGGCGTTCGACTCGTAATTTGAGAGTCGCACCAAACATGCTCGCCCTTTCAGTCGTGGAGGCGTCATAATGTGACGGTCAATCCTACTATTCGTCGGTAAAAGAGTAGCCCAAGAGTTGGGGGTGGATGGTGATGACCAGCTACCTTCCCTCTAGTCTTAGACTGCTAAACTAAAGATGGCTAGCGCAGATAGCCCTCGTGCAACTTTGCGCGAAATTCACAAACAAACAAACTGGAACTTGATAGTTTTTTATAGTCTTAAATGAAATCAGAAAACAACTATAATTAAAATGGTAAATTTATTGCAAAAGCTGCAAAATTAACCCTAAGAATCGGGTTTCGATATCCATAATGGGCAGAGCACGTATAACCCATTATGAAATTTTATGATTAGTAATAACAAAAGCAAAATTTAACTAAAAATAGTGTGAATTGAAAAAACAAAGTTGTGTTCCTAAAAGTCTTCGAAAACGCAGCAGATTTTTCATTTATAATTTTTTTATATTTCTTTAGCTAGCCAGCGGACATTTTGTCTACTTTAGTGAATGATCCACGATTTATGTATAAGAAAAACAAAATACAGGGTGTTGGAATTAATCCAGTTATCTTTTGTGTGCCTGGTAGCTCATTGGTTGAGTTTTGGTATACAGGGTGTTGGAATTAATCCAGTTATCTTTTGTGTGCCTGGTTGGGTTTTGGTTGAATTTACTCGATGTCTGTCCGAGCTGACCGTTCCTAGTTAACAACTTAGAGGAAGGAAGGCAGCTGGTTTACAGCACTTACCGTCAACTTGAAGACAATTCTAATCAAGTATTAAGATATTATGGTTGTATTATAACATTCTGACGCCGGAAGAACGAGTATGTTCGGCACTGGGATTCGAACTCGCGAACCGCAGGATACTAGATCATATCAGACACTCAGTAGGAAACTCGAAAGTCTTAGCACTCTAGGGTTCGATTCTCGCAGACGACACGGAAAAGATTTTTTTTAATACAGAAAACTAACCCGTCAATAATAATGAATAGTTAACTGTGACGTTATGTTATACACACACCTGATATATTTTATTTTTATTACTGGTAGACAGGGGAGTTTAGAACTAAACTAGATAAAACTACATACATAAAGCATGCTTTGATTATATGTTTGTTTATTTTAAATTTTACGCAAAGCTACACGAGGGCTATCCGAGCTAGTTGTCCCTAATTTAGCAGTGTAAGACTAAAGGGAAGGCAGATAGTCTTCACCGCCCACTGCCAACTCTTGGGCTACTCTTTTACCAACGAATAGTGGGATTGACCGTCACATTATAACGCCCCCCACGGCTGAAAGGGCGAGCATGTTTGGTTTGGTTTGAATTTTGCCCAAAGCTACATGGGAGCTATCTGCGCTAGTCGTTTCTAATTCGGCAATGTAAAACTAGAGGGAAGACAGCTAGTCATGACCACTCACCGCCAACTTTTAGGCTACTCTTTCACCAACGAATGGTGGGATTGACCGACTCATTTTAACGCTCCCACAGCTGAAAGGGCGAGTATGTTTGGTGTAATGGGGATTCGAACCCTCGACTCTCAGATCACGAGTCGAGCGCCATGCAGGTCATTGTTTATATACTTCACTCTTTCGAGGCGCAGTAAAAGTAACAAATAAAAGAATAGCTTAGGCCTCTAATTAATTCTTCTTTCACTGAAATTCGTGTTCTGGTGAGGAAAAGAAACTCACATATAAACAACGAAAGATCACTAACGACGTCTGGTGACATGTTTGATTTATGAGTTTTTTTCTTACTAGCGCCAGCTGGTGAACATTTTATCGACTGTATTAATATATTATGACAGACGTACGAGATTCGCGAACCAAACTACAAGGAACTAGGGTTAACTACATTTCATTCTATTAACAGCAAATTTGTAATAACAATGTTCAGAAGTTTCTTTGTACATGCGATCTCAGTTCACAATTTCTCACCGTGCCGCAATGAATATTTAACCTAGACTGTTGTCTTGAAAACAATCAATATTATGTGACAGTTACCACTGTCTCGTGGAAAATTCTGCGTGTAAAACATTCGATTTAAGACACGACTGTCTTAAACTTTTCGAAAAGCTTTTGCATATCAATCATACTCCACGTGACCTTAGCGCCACTTAACGGTGATTCATAAAAAATGATTGATTTAAAATACAGTTATTACACACGTACACACGTGATCGTATTAACATCATAACAACGTAGTCTGGGAAAACACACTCTGTTAGTAACATTATAAGATACCCTCGGAAACACGTGATCTTATTAATTTGTTAAAAGTACGGATAACTACGTTTCTAAATCCAACTCGAGTTTACTGTCACACTGTTCTTTACTTACCTAAAATATTTGTTGGTTAATTAAACACAGTACAAGTTACATTTACCACACAACCTTTACTACAGTCTCACTACTCTGGTAGGTTTCATTTTCTATCTCGGCATCTTTGTTGCTTGGTTACGTAATAAATCACCCGCACGGTTTCATTACCTGCCATAACACCTTTATGGTGTGACATGGTGTAATTAAATCACCCGCACGGTTTCATTACCTACCATAACACCTTTATGGTGTGACATGGTGTAATTAAATCACCCACACGGTTTCATTACCTGTCATAACACCTTTATGGTGTGACAAGGTATTAAATCACCCGCACGGTTTCATTACCTGTCATAACACCTTTATGGTGTGACAAGGTATTAAATCACCCGCACGGTTTCATTACCTGTCTTAACACCTTTATGGTGTGACAAGGTATTAAATCACCCGCACGGTTTCATTACCTGCCATAACACCTTTATGGTTTGGTTACTTAATGTAGCATTTTTGTGATTTCATTATTTTTCAAGGAACCTATGAAGTCTCATTACTATATCCAAGATGGCGTATTGGATTTCACCGCATTAAACATTTTATATGTAATTTGAAGATCTTATCACTTTATGTTTACGTATCTATGTTATAATGACTAAGAACCTGTAACCACTAACATGGTTATATATTGTTAATGACTAAGAACCTGTAACCACCAACACGGTTGTATATTGTAATGACTAAGAACCTGTAACAACCAACATGGTTATATATTGTAATGACTAAGAACCTCTAACCACCAACATGGTTATTTATTGTTAAGGACTAAGAACCTGTAACAACCAACATGGTTATATATTGTTAATGACTAAGAACCTGTAACCACCAACACGGTTATATATTGTAATGACTAAGAACCTGTAACAACCAACATGGTTATATATTGTTAATGACTAAGACCCTGTAACCACCAACACGGTTATATATTGTTAGTGACTAAGAACCTGTAACCACCAACATGGTTATATATTGTAATACTAAGAACCTGTAACCACCAACATGGTTATTTATTGTTAAGGACTAAGAACCTGTAACAACCAACATGGTTATATATTGTTAATGACTAAGACCCTGTAACCACCAACACGGTTATATATTGTTAATGACTAAGAACCTGTAACCACCAACACGGTTATATATTGTTAATGACCACTATAGCTGGTTTGATTAAATGTAATTTGAAAGTACAAATTTACAGCAGTATATTTATACGTGCACACGAAATATTCTTCTGCAAATTGTTAACAGTTTATTGCAAGAAATAGTGTTGTTTGGATAGAAAAATAAAATGGTAGGTAGCAAGCATTGTAAGTGTTACACCTAAGAAAGAGGGTAGCATAACCTGATCGTAGCAGCTTCCGCCTGCAACTGTAGGTGTCGTAACGAAGTTCTATTTGTGAAAATATTATGTAAAGATTTTGTGCCATAGGCGACAAACAAGAACGGATTGCTTTATTCATAAATACGTGTTTCAGTCTTCGGACATGGAAACTTATTTATATTTGCGTGTCTTTCTAGTGAAATACTTTCACAGCTTTGTACCCAGTTTCATGATGTAACTGCTGAATATTTTATCTCTTTTAGAGCGTGGAGAATTGTTAAGACAGTTGTCCTGAGTAGAATTTGTATTATTGTTTTATTTTATACCCAACGGGAGATAAGTTCGCTCTTTTGCCAAATTATACCGGTTTCGTAAACTTACAATTACTATTAAAACATTAAAAATCAGCAAAGACCACAAGCTAGTCGTTACTATTAAAACATTATAAACGATTAAAGATCACAGGCTAATCTTTCCTATTAAATGATTGAATACCAGCAAAGATCACAGGCTAACCGTTACCATTAAAAATTAAAAACGAGCAAAGATCACGGGCTAATCGTTTTCATTAAAACATTAAAAACGAGCAAAGATCACGGGCTAATCGTTACCATTAAAACATTAAAAACGAGCAAAGATCACGGGCTAATCGTTACCATTAAAACATTAAAAACGAGCAAAGATCACGGGCTAATCGTTACCATTAAAACATTAAAAACAAGTAAAGATCACTGGCTAATCGTTCCAGTTAAAAGGTTAAAGACTAGTTAAGATAACAAGCTAATCGTTACTATTAAATGGTTAAATACCAGCAAAGATCACAGGCTAATCGTTGCTATTAAATGGTTAAATACCAGCAAAGATCACAGGCTAATCGTTGCTATTAAATGGTTAAATACCAGCAAAGATCACAGGCTAAATGTTAACATTGAAACATTAAAAACGATCACAGATCACAGAAAAAACATTAATTTTGAAACATTAAAATTCACCAATTGACTTTAGAACTTCGCTTGAAAAAATAAAATTTAAGTTTAAAATTTATAGTTTATATTAAATAAAATATAATGCATGTATCTGTTGTTATAAAACTAAATAGGGTTTACATATGTGTACGCGTGTGTGTTTCTGTTTTATCTCGAACAAAATCTGTAACATTTCCGAAACGTATGGAAATTGATCCTGCATCTGTAAAGAACAGCCGTTCTTATTGGTTAATTTCTGTCGAGGCGCTGGTTAGTACCTGCTGCCTTAGAGTATTTTATCTATTACATGAATAATAGAACCAACGCTCTAGATTGTGATGCTTAATTTATCACTTACATAGATCAAGTCCTAATGATAATGACGTTATTATCTTAACTACAGGACGCGCATGTTCACGTGGCTTAGCCTAATTTCTGATGTTCTCAGTATGTCATGTGGAATATAGGAACATTCAGACTGCGTGTTGCGTTATCTTCTAAGTATCGCGTTTCCGCGTCTTAAACGTACACCAAGTCGTTCTGGCCAGCTTTTCACAGTGTCGAAAGCAGTGTAATGTATCGCGTTTTGTTTTTTTCAGAGTAGAATGGAACGTTCGCATTACTTTCCTTGCGAAAAGTAATGGAAACAGAGTTTCGGTAATTTGTGTTCAATTTTTTCCCCCATCGAATACGATAATGGTGCCGGTTTCGTGATTTTTAACCACAAGGTACAGTTATTTTGTTTTGTTTTTAATTTCCCGCAAAGCTACAGGAGGGTTATCTGCGCTAGCCGTCCCTAATTTTGCAGTGTAAGACTAGTTGGAAGGCAGATAGTCATCACAACCCCCTGCCAACTCTTGGGCTACTCTTTTACCATTGAAGAGTGAGATTAACCGTCACATTATAACACTCTCACGAGTGAAAGGGCGAGCATATTTGGTGTGACAGGGATTCGAATTCGCGATCCTCGGATTATGAGTCAAGTGCTTTAATTACCTGGCCAGGTAAACTGTGAAATATGTGTATCGGTGATGGAAGGCGGTATTGATCGCTTGTGGGACGTTTTTAGCATTGTGGGAAGAGTAAACAACAGCTCTTTCTGATACAAAGTATTCAAAGACTTAGTTTGTTCAGATTGGTTATCTTGAATTTTCAAAACGGGGATATTCATTTTGTTTAGTTATAAGACTACGTAACACAAATTTTGTTCCTGGATAGTACGTGTTATTTCTTAATTGCTTATGATGTAAAAGCTCAGAAAATGGCCATTATTCCCTTCAAACTTTGTTTTTGTGACCTGGATAATGAAATTTAGAAATTAACCTATTTTATATGTAAAAACAGGAAAATTTGCACATTTTAATTTACAAAAGGTCTGAATAAAACAACATATGAATCAAGATTTACATGTATTTATACTGAAGTTATACAGAAATGAATAAAAATGTTTGAAGTGTGTAGTTTTTCAAGATTTGCGGCTGTAATGTAAATCACTTTCACGTATCAGTCCACAAATACAGTCTTCCATCATGTTTTTGTTATACGCTTTTAGTAGCGACGTTCAAAGTCCAGTATATCTTGATGGAAGCGCTTGTCTCGCTCCTCTGAGTATACTTTTACATTCTCCTTGAATTTATCAAGATGAGGGTCAAGGATATGGACTTTCAGGGACTTCCTGCAGTCCATTTTGCCACAGTTCTTCACCACAACCTCAACCAGTTCCACATAATTTTCGGCCTTGTGATTGCCCCGAACCACTGCAACAAAGCTGCTCCAAACTTTTATTCCTTCCTTCTGAGCTTCTTGGGGAATTCTGTGAACTCCAGGATCTTCTTTATTTGTGGTCCAACGAAGACACCATCTTTGACCTTTGCATCAGACAGCTTAGAGAAGAAGTCTCGAAGGTACTTGAAGGCAGCAGACTCCTTATGAAGAGCTGTGACAAATTCTTTCATATGAACCAATTTTATATGCAATGGTGGGAACAACATCTTCTGATGGTCCACCAGTGGCTCACACTTGACATTGTGCCTCCCCACAGAGAACTCGGTCTGTTGTGGCCAGTGCTTTCTGTTGTAGTGTGCTGTGGTGTTCCTGGTGTCCCAAAGGGAAAAATAACAGAGAAACTTGGTAAAGCTTCCTTGGAGACCCATCAGGAATGCCACTATTACGAAGTCTCCAATCACCTCCCATCCATACTAATTATGCTTTAAGGCTTCTGGCAAGGTCTTGACGCTGTTGTATTCCTCTTTGAGATGCACCGAATGAGCAAGGGGAAGAGACGGACACTTATTCCCGTTCTGGAGCAACACAGCTTTGAGATTTCTGGATGAGCTATCAAAGAAGAGGTGCCACTCGTTCGGGTTACAGGAAATTACAATTTTTTCGCACAGACCGAATACATTGTGACAGAAGCAGAGATCATCTTGACGAGTGAAGAAGCTTGAAAATGTTGGTGACGCTTCCTCTGACTTGCACTTGAAAATTCTCGTAAGCTCTACAACATTCTAGAAAATTCTTGAAAATTTTTATAAATTCGAGAAAATTCTCCATCAGCTACTCAGCACTGAATCTACCTGGAATTTTTTAGAAAATGGGTCAATTTGAAAATTTTATAACCCAGGTCACAAATGCGAAGTTTGAAGAGAAAAATAGGTATTTTCCATTTACTTTAGGCATAAGCAATTGGGATATAACACTTTTTGCCCAGGAACAAGAAAAAGTAAAAATGTTGTTACATAGTGTGTAATGGAATAGAAAAAATCAGTGTGGTGCACCAGGACCACCCATGACCGAATGTGATGATACAAACTTTAACGATGTAATGAAGCTCCAAACTCCTTATAATGAAGGAGTACACTAGAAGTAGTACACTAAAGCGATTACAGCTATTCAACTTCACTTCTAATTTAGAAGTTGTAGACTAGAGGGATTACAGCTATTCAACATCACTTCTAACTTAGAAGTAGTAGACTAGAAGGATTACAGCTATTCAACTTCACTTTTAATTTAGAAGTAGTAGACTAGAGGGATTACAGCTATTCAACATCATTCCTAACTTAGAAGTAGTAGACTAGAGGGATTACAGCTATTCAACATCACTTCTAACTTAGAAGTAGTAGACTAGAGGGATTACAGCTATTCAACATCACTCCTAACTTAGAAGTAGTAGACTAGTAGGATTACAACTATTCAACATCACTCCTAACTTAGAAGTAGTAGACTAGAAGGATTACAACTATTCAACATCACTTCTAACTTAGAAGTAGTAGATTAAAGGTATTACAGCTATTTAACATAACTTCTAACTCTCAGCTAATCTATTCTAAACCCATGAATAGAGGGGCCCAGAGTATCGTTATAAAGCCCGCACAGAACCATAAACTCAGTTGGGTTTTCAAGGTGGAAAGAACTTGTAGATCCAGATTTGAGTGAAAAAATACAAGAGAAGCACTAGAATGGCGACTCCCGAAGAGACAAAAAATACAACAGAAGCACTAGAATAGCGACTCCCAAAGAGACAAAAAATACAACAGAAGCACTAGAATGGCAGCTCTCGCAGAGAAAGTAGAAATATTGTTTTTCTGGTAAGGCAGTCGCCATATTTTTTTCTAGTCGATCTCTTGTGTTACAGTTTCCAAAGAATTCCAGCTTTGCAGACGAGTGAGCAAGAACCAATATTTCTAAATCAAAGGAAAAGAACCGGAAAAAGTAAAATGACGAAGTTGAAGACGTTTGGTTGAACCCAAAATAGGCGAAATCGGATAAATTATTCAGTGATGACAAGAGAACCCCCTTGAGTAAAGTTTCTCAACCCAAACCGGCCGTTTTTACTTGTATACAGATAAGTTAAAATTTCCGAACATAATTCATAAGAATCAGTGGTCAGTTGGGCATGTTATTGTATGATGAAGAAAGTGAAGAGCTATCTCTCTGAGAACAAGTCAAAAAGACCATACAGGCAGAAACAGGAGTCAAAGAAACCGTCTGTGTAGATGCGTAAATATTCCATATATATTACACAAATAATTGTTTACAGCAGACAGCCACGATCAGAATCTAATCCATCAAGCAGACAATAAGAACCAGACTATAACAGAATTATGTGGACCAAACGAGGCCCATGTCTTAGTCTGAATCCACAAATTCTGTGTTGAAAATCTTGATAACAATCCTAGTTCAACCTTAAGCTGTAAATTAGAGTCTATACTATCTTGGAAGGGGAGATAAACTATCTTATGTCAACGAGAAACTTACTGGATACAGAATATTATATGCTTCCAATGAGTTCACAATCAGCAAACTTTGGTGTCTCCAAGAAAATTTAAAAGAGACAAACTATGGTATATCTTAAACAAATTCACAGACATAAAACTGTTATATTCCAAGATAGTTTATGGTTAGTGGACTGTGTTATCTACAAATCTAGTTAACATTACATATATCTCTCCAAAAAGCTTAAAGGCAACACTGTTATATTCCAAGATAGTTTATGGTTAGTGGACTGTGTTATCTACAAATCTAGTTAACATTACATATATCTCTCCAAAAAGCTTAAAGGCAGCAAACTGTGGTATTTCCCAAGCATACCCACAGACAGCAAACTGTGATATCTCCCAAACAAGCTCATAAGCAAAAAGCGGTGGTATCTCCCAAACAAGGTCATAGACAGGAAACTGTGGTATCTCCCAAACAAATAACAAACTTTATTCGTTTGATTCTTTGTAGAATAGAATCATAATCTAAACAATAACATCATAGCTTAGTTTGAAGTAACAGAAAATTTGTTAAAAAGTAGAATTTATTAATCCCAAGAGAATACGGCAGGTGGAGCAAGTGTTGTTGTTGTTGTTTTGAATTAAGCACAAAGCTACACAATGGGCTATCTGTGCTCTGCCAACCACGGGTATCGAAACCTGGATTTTAGCGTGTAAGTCCGCAGACATACCGCTGAGCCACTGGGGGGCGTGGAGCAAGTGATGAGTGTGAGAGTAGATATTGAAATGTCCAGTTTTCATTGGCGATCGCAAAACAACGTCATCAATACAATTTTACGATTGGTAAAGTAGAGAAACAGTTGTGTAAGAGCAGTTAGTCTTTTTATACATATGGAGAGGACGAAAGAATTGACAACACTGAAATCACGTACCACGTTCTTGTCCAGACAAAAAACGTCATTGGCAAAAATACCTCTGTCAAAGAGGAAGCTTGGACTGGATCATACGGACCTGAGTTATATGCAGTTTGTTACCCGAGCCATTACACTAAACTATTGAACGCGATGTGGCATGGGTCATTAAGCTTGTTCTGACGTTACAATATGCGTGCCTGGTACCATGTATATCGTATGTACACACATTCAGTATCCTGGTACCATGTATATCGTGAGTCCACACATTCAGTATCCTGGTACCGTGTATATCGTAAGTACACACATTCAGTAGTCTGGTACCGTGTATATCGTAAGTACACACATGCAGTAGCCTGGTACCATGTGTATCCTAAGTTCACACATTCAGTGGCCTGGTACCATATATATCGTAAGTACACACATTCAGTAGCCTGGTACCGTGTATATCGTAAGTACACACATTCAGTAGCCTGGTACCGTGTATATCGTAAGTACACACATTCAGTAGCCTGGTAGGTACCATGTATATCGTAAGTACACACATTCAATAGCCTGGTAGGTACCATGTATATCGTAAGTACACACATTCAGTATCCTGGTACCATGTATATCGTAAGTCCACACATTCAGTAGCCTGGTAGGTACCATGTATATCGTAAGTCCACACATTCAGTAGCCTGGTACCGTGTATATCCTAAGTTCACACATTCAGTAGCCTGGTACCGTGTATATCGTAAGTCCACACATTCAGTAGCCTGGTACCGTGTATATCCTAAGTTCACACATTCAGTAGCCTGGTACCGTGTATATCGTAAGTCCACACATTCAGTATCCTGGTACCATGTATATCGTAAGTCCACACATTCAGTAGCCTGGTAGGTACCATGTATATCGTAAGTCCACACATTCAGTAGCCTGGTACCGTGTATATCCTAAGTTCACACATTCAGTAGCCTGGTACCGTGTATATCGTAAGTCCACACATTCAGTAGCCTGGTACCGTGTATATCCTAAGTTCACACATTCAGTAGCCTGGTACCGTGTATATCCTAAGTTCACACATTCAGTAGCCTGGTACCATGTATATCGTAAGTCCACACATTCAGTAGCCTGGTAGGTACCATGTATATCGTAAGTCCACACATTCAGTAGCCTGGTACCGTGTATATCGTAAGTACACACATTCAGTAGCCTGGTACCATGTATATCGTAAGTACACACCTTCAGTATCCTGGTACCATGTATATCGTAAGTACACACATTCAGTAGCCTGGTAGGTACCATGTATATCCTAAGTTCACACATTCAGTATCCTGGTACCGTGTATATCGTAAGTCCACACATTCAGTAGCCTGGTAGGTACCATGTATATCGTAAGTCCACACATTCAGTAGCCTGGTACCTTGTGTATCCTAAGTTCACACATTCAGTAGCCTGGTACCATGTATATCGTAAGTACACACCTTCAGTATCCTGGTACCATGTATATCGTAAGTACACACATTCAGTAGCCTGGTAGGTACCATGTATATCGTAAGTACACACATTCAGTAGCCTGGTACCGTGTATATCGTAAGTACACACATTCAGTAGCCTGGTAGGTACCATGTATATCGTAAGTACACACATTCAATAGCCTGGTAGGTACCATGTATATCGTAAGTACACACATTCAGTAGCCTGATAGGTACCATGTATATCGTAAGTACACACATGCAGTAGCCTGGTACCGTGTATATCCTAAGTTCACACATTCAGTAGCCTGGTACCATGTATATCGTAAGTACACACCTTCAGTATCCTGGTACCATGTATATCGTAAGTCCACACATTCAGTAGCCTGGTAGGTACCATGTATATCGTAAGTCCACACATTCAGTAGCCTGGTACCGTGTATATCCTAAGTTCACACATTCAGTAGCCTGGTACCGTGTATATCGTAAGTCCACACATTCAGTAGCCTGGTACCGTGTATATCCTAAGTTCACACATTCAGTAGCCTGGTACCGTGTATATCCTAAGTTCACACATTCAGTAGCCTGGTACCATGTATATCGTAAGTACACACCTTCAGTATCCTGGTACCATGTATATCGTAAGTCCACACATTCAGTAGCCTGGTAGGTACCATGTATATCGTAAGTCCACACATTCAGTAGCCTGGTACCGTGTATATCCTAAGTTCACACATTCAGTAGCCTGGTACCGTGTATATCGTAAGTCCACACATTCAGTAGCCTGGTACCGTGTATATCCTAAGTTCACACATTCAGTAGCCTGGTACCGTGTATATCGTAAGTCCACACATTCAGTAGCCTGGTACCATGTATATCGTAAGTCCACACATTCAGTAGCCTGGTAGGTACCATGTATATCGTAAGTCCACACATTCAGTAGCCTGGTACCGTGTATATCGTAAGTACACACATGCAGTAGCCTGGTACCATGTGTATCCTAAGTTCACACATTCAGTGGCCTGGTACCATATATATCGTAAGTACACACATTTAGTAGCCTGGTAGGTACCATGTATATCGTAAGTCCACACATTCAGTAGCCTGGTACCGTGTATATCCTAAGTTCACACATTCAGTAGCCTGGTACCGTGTATATCGTAAGTCCACACATTCAGTAGCCTGGTACCGTGTATATCCTAAGTTCACACATTCAGTAGCCTGGTACCGTGTATATCGTAAGTCCACACATTCAGTATCCTGGTACCATGTATATCGTAAGTCCACACATTCAGTAGCCTGGTAGGTACCATGTATATCGTAAGTCCACACATTCAGTAGCCTGGTACCGTGTATATCCTAAGTTCACACATTCAGTAGCCTGGTACCGTGTATATCGTAAGTCCACACATTCAGTAGCCTGGTACCGTGTATATCCTAAGTTCACACATTCAGTAGCCTGGTACCGTGTATATCCTAAGTTCACACATTCAGTAGCCTGGTACCATGTATATCGTAAGTCCACACATTCAGTAGCCTGGTAGGTACCATGTATATCGTAAGTCCACACATTCAGTAGCCTGGTACCGTGTATATCGTAAGTACACACATTCAGTAGCCTGGTACCATGTATATCGTAAGTACACACCTTCAGTATCCTGGTACCATGTATATCGTAAGTACACACATTCAGTAGCCTGGTACCGTGTATATCGTAAGTACACACATTCAGTAGCCTGGTACCATGTATATCGTAAGTACACACCTTCAGTATCCTGGTACCATGTATATCCTAAGTTCACACATTCAGTATCCTGGTACTGTGTATATCGTAAGTCCACACATTCAGTAGCCTGGTAGGTACCATGTATATCGTAAGTCCACACATTCAGTAGCCTGGTACCTTGTGTATCCTAAGTTCACACATTCAGTAGCCTGGTACCATGTATATCGTAAGTACACACCTTCAGTATCCTGGTACCATGTATATCGTAAGTACACACATTCAGTAGCCTGGTAGGTACCATGTATATCGTAAGTACACACATTCAGTAGCCTGGTACCGTGTATATCGTAAGTACACACATTCAGTAGCCTGGTAGGTACCATGTATATCGTAAGTACACACATTCAGTAGCCTGGTAGGTACCATGTATATCGTAAGTCCACACATTCAGTAGCCTGGTACCGTGTATATCCTAAGTTCACACATTCAGTAGCCTGGTACCGTGTATATCGTAAGTCCACACATTCAGTAGCCTGGTACCGTGTATATCCTAAGTTCACACATTCAGTAGCCTGGTACCGTGTATATCCTAAGTTCACACATTCAGTAGCCTGGTACCATGTATATCGTAAGTCCACACATTCAGTAGCCTGGTAGGTACCATGTATATCGTAAGTCCACACATTCAGTAGCCTGGTACCGTGTATATCGTAAGTACACACATTCAGTAGCCTGGTACCATGTATATCGTAAGTACACACCTTCAGTATCCTGGTACCATGTATATCGTAAGTACACACATTCAGTAGCCTGGTAGGTACCATGTATATCGTAAGTCCACACATTCAGTAGCCTGGTACCGTGTATATCGTAAGTCCACACATTCAGTAGCCTGGTACCGTGTATATCCTAAGTTCACACATTCAGTAGCCTGGTACCGTGTATATCCTAAGTTCACACATTCAGTAGCCTGGTACCATGTATATCGTAAGTCCACACATTCAGTAGCCTGGTACCGTGTATATCGTAAGTACACACATTCAGTAGCCTGGTACCATGTATATCGTAAGTACACACCTTCAGTATCCTGGTACCATGTATATCGTAAGTACACACATTCAGTAGCCTGGTAGGTACCATGTATATCGTAAGTCCACACATTCAGTAGCCTGGTACCGTGTATATCGTAAGTCCACACATTCAGTAGCCTGGTACCGTGTATATCCTAAGTTCACACATTCAGTAGCCTGGTACCGTGTATATCCTAAGTTCACACATTCAGTAGCCTGGTACCATGTATATCGTAAGTCCACACATTCAGTAGCCTGGTAGGTACCATGTATATCGTAAGTCCACACATTCAGTAGCCTGGTACCGTGTATATCGTAAGTACACACATTCAGTAGCCTGGTACCATGTATATCGTAAGTACACACCTTCAGTATCCTGGTACCATGTATATCCTAAGTTCACAAATTCAGTATCCTGGTACCGTGTATATCGTAAGTCCACACATTCAGTAGCCTGGTAGGTACCATGTATATCGTAAGTCCACACATTCAGTAGCCTGGTACCTTGTGTATCCTAAGTTCACACATTCAGTAGCCTGGTACCATGTATATCGTAAGTACACACCTTCAGTATCCTGGTACCATGTATATCGTAAGTACACACATTCAGTAGCCTGGTAGGTACCATGTATATCGTAAGTCCACACATTCAGTAGCCTGGTACCGTGTATATCCTAAGTTCACACATTCAGTATCCTGGTACCGTGTATATCGTAAGTACACACATTCAGTAGCCTGGTAGGTACCATGTATATCGTAAGTCCACACATTCAGTAGCCTGGTACCGTGTATATCCTAAGTTCACACATTCAGTAGCCTGGTACCGTGTATATCGTAAGTCCACACATTCAGTAGCCTGGTACCATGTATATCGTAAGTACACACATTCAGTAGCCTGGTACCATGTATATCGTAAGTACACACAGAAGAAGTTTTTACATAGTTTTTCTTAACCCAAACGAACCGTTTTTGCATATATATTTCTCTACAAGTGGGTTTTCTCGACATCGCTGATTCGTAAGTACACGCATTCAGTGAAACGTCGAACCTTCGACTTTTCTAACTGTTTGGACAGAAGTTAAAAACTGACTTTAGAAAGTCAAATGCTTGTTTTTGGATTTCGCGCAAAGCTACACGAGGGCTATCTGCGCTAGCCGTCTCTTATTTATCAGTGTAAGATTAGAGGAAAGGTAGCTAGTCATCACTACTCACCATCAACTTTGGGGCTACTCTTTTACTAACGAATAGTGGAATTAACTGTCACATTATAACGCCCCCACGGCTGAAAGGGCGAGCATGTTTGGTGTGAGTGTTTACAAATTATTTTACGCAACGGAATCTTCCTGTCGTTTCGAAATCGAATAGTTTTCAAATTTGATGTCTGAAAATTCTTCGATTCTTCAAACCTATTCCTCCACAGCTAAGATTTGCGGTTCAATCCTTCTGGGAAAAGAAATGCAGGATGCTCAGTCTGTATCTGTGTTTGTGGTTTAGCACAAAGCTGCACAATGGGCTATCTGTGCTCTGCCAATTTTAGCGTTGTAAGTCCGCAAACATACCGCTGTGTCACTTGGAGTGGTGAAGAGTATGTTTTCGCATTGATTTCAGGGATTTATTTATCTTAAATGGATAACATAATGTACTAATCTGTGTGCCGTATATTTAATTGAATAACTGTGTAGCACCTGGCTGCATACTGTCGTGAGATGCTGTCCATAATGGTGGAGAATAATTTCATCGAGCAAGTCTTTCACACCAGAGAAGTTTTTTTGTTTTTGTTTTCTTCAGCCCTAAAGTTTCAGTGTGATAATAACTGTTAGAAAAAGTAAATTTCCAGCTGAGGACTAAAACTATTTCGGTGTTGATGCGTTTGATCGATTACTGTGAAAGATAACAGTTTTGGTTTAAGTGTTCGTAACGATTGTTTCCGAAAACGACTTAAATGAATCTAGTTGTTTTTAAATGTTACTTTATACTCCATTTTGTGTCTGGTTTTAAAATGAAATGTTGTTTAGCGAAGTCAACGTTTGAAATTCACTCCACTTGTTCGAAACTTTAAACCACTGCTGTAATGACATTCAACCAATAAGAGTTAAAGGTTTTCTTGGTAGACACACGTTGCTCCCCAGTGGCTCAGCGGCATGTCTGCGGACTTACAACGCTAAAAACCGGGGCTCGATACCCGTGGTGGGCAGAGCACAGATAGCCCATTGTGTAGCTTTGTGCTTAATTCAAAACAACTACAACAAGAGACACGCTACATAAAATAGAAGTAATTCTGTTAATAAAAGTTAAAGGTTTACTTGATGGAGTAACGCTGTATTAAATAGAAGTACATTCCGCCAACAAAGTTCACATGGCCTACACAAAATATGGAAAAGTTGGTGCACAAAAACTTCCCAGACTTCAATGAGACATCATAAAGAATTGTTACGGTATTGTTGTAAGTATTGTAAGTGTAATTTTACTCCTTGAAACCTGTACTATTTACAAAATCTTCCCTTTGGTGTAATCTTTTGTAATTCAGGAAACTGCATGTTTATAATGAGAGCTTTCGTTCATTACCATAAGTACAGCGGTGAGTCTGCGGATTTACAACCGTTCTAAAATCAGCTGTTCGTTTCCTCTCTGTGGACTCGGCAGATCGCCCGATGTGACTTTGCTATAAGAAAAACACATTCGTTACCATAAACTAAAACCGTTACTTAAATACACAAGTATTGTTGTTTTTTTTCCGTGGCAAAAAATATTTCATCCAGCTATGATCAAGAGCTTTGAAGTGATATTTAGAAACAATGTTATGGATACTGAGAGAGCTGTATCCCAACTCTGTGTTGTTTTCAATGAGATGTCAGTAGGTCGTGAATATGTCTTCGAAGACCGTTAAGATTGTGAATATAAGATTCAGTTGTTTTCTATGTTAACTGCGACGATGAGGCTTAGTTGTATCACGTAAAACCCTAGCAATAAGATTTAACTACATAACGTAAAACCCTAGTAATAAGATTTAACTGCATTACATAAAACCCAAGTAATAAGATCTTTCTGCATTACATAAAACCGAAGTAATAAGATTTAACTACATAACGTAAAACCTTAGCAATAAAATTTAACTGCATAACGTAAAATCCTAGCAATAAGATTTAACTGCGTTACGTAAAACCCTAGCAATAAGATTTAATTGCATAACGTAAAACCCTAGTAATAAGATCTTTCTGCATTACTTAAAACCCTAGCAATAAGATTTAACTGCATAACGTAAAACCCTAGTAATAAGATTTAACTGCATAACGCAAGGCCCTAACAATAACATCTTACTGCATTGCGAAAAACCCTAGCAATAAGTATCAACTGTATTTCGTGAAAACTGGCAGTGAAATTGAGCTTATTACGTGGAAAGTAGCAATATGGTTCAACTGTAGCACGTTGAAATTAGTAATAAGTTTCAAATGTAGCATGTGGATATTAACAATAAGATTTAACTATAGCATGTGGATATTAACAATAAGATTTAACTGTAGCATGTGGATATTAACAATAAGATTTAACTATAGCATGTGGATATTAACAATAAGATTTAACTGTAGCATGTGGATATTAGCAATAAGGTTCAAATGTAGCACGTGGATATTAACAATAAGATTTAACTGTAGCACGTGGATATTAACAATAAGATTTAACTATAGCATGTGGATATTAACAATAAGATTCAACTGTAGCACGTGGATATTAACAATAAGATTTAACTGTAGCACGTGGATATTAGCAATAAGATTTAACTGTAGCATGTGGATATTAGCAATAAGGTTCAAATGTAGCACGTGGATATTAACAATAAGATTTAACTGTAGCACGTGGATATTAACAATAAGATTTAACTGTAGCATGTGGATATTAACAATAAGATTTAACTGTAGCATGTGGATATCAACAATAAGATTTAACTGTAGCATGTGGATATTAGCAATAAGGTTCAAATGTAGCACGTGGATATTAACAATAAGATTTAACTGTAGCATGTGGATATTAACAATAAGATTTAACTGTAGCACGTGGATATTAGCAATAAGATTTAACTGTAGCATGTGGATATTAGCAATAAGGTTCAAATGTAGCACGTGGATATTAACAATAAGATTTAACTGTAGCACGTGGATATTAACAATAAGATTTAACTGTAGCATGTGGATATTAACAATAAGATTTAACTGTAGCATGTGGATATTAACAATAAGATTTAACTGTAGCATGTGGATATCAACAATAAGATTTAACTGTAGCATGTGGATATTAGCAATAAGGTTCAAATGTAGCACGTGGATATTAACAATAAGATTTAACTGTAGCATGTGGATATTAACAATAAGATTTAACTATAGCATGTGGATATTAACAATAAGATTTAACTGTAGCATGTGGATATTAACAATAAGATTTAACTATAGCATGTGGATATTAACAATAAGATTTAACTGTAGCATGTGGATATTAGCAATAAGGTTCAAATGTAGCACGTGGATATTAACAATAAGATTTAACTGTAGCACGTGGATATTAACAATAAGATTTAACTATAGCATGTGGATATTAACAATAAGATTCAACTGTAGCACGTGGATATTAACAATAAGATTTAACTGTAGCACGTGGATATTAGCAATACGATTCAAATGTAGCATGTGGATATTAACAATAAGATTCAACTGTAGCACGTGGATATTAACAATAAGATTTAACTGTAGCGTGTGGATATTAACAATAAAATTTAACTGTAGCATGTGGATATTAACAATAAGATTTAACTGTAGCATGTGGATATCAACAATAAGATTTAACTGTAGCATGTGGATATTAGCAATAAGATTTAACTGTAGCATGTGGATATTAACAATAAGATTTAACTATAGCATGTGGATATTAACAATAAGATTCAACTGTAGCACGTGGATATTAACAATAAGATTTAACTGTAGCACGTGGATATTAGCAATACGATTCAAATGTAGCACGTGGATATTAACAATAAGATTTAACTGTAGCACGTGGTTATTAACAATAAGATTTAACTGTAGCATGTGGATATTAACAATAAGATTTAACTGTAGCATGTGGATATTAGCAATAAGATTTAAATGTAGCACGTGGATATTAGTAATAAGATTCAAATGTAGCACGTGGATATTAACAATAAGATTTAACTGTAGCACGTGGATATTAACAATAAGATTTAACTGTAGCATGTGGATATTAACAATAAGATTTAACTGTAGCACGTGGATATTAGCAATACGATTCAAATGTAGCACGTGGATATTAACAATAAGATTTAACTGTAGCACGTGGATATTAACAATAAGATTTAACTGTAGCATGTGGATATTAACAATAAGATTTAACTGTAGCATGTGGATATTAGCAATAAGATTTAAATGTAGCACGTGGATATTAGTAATAAGATTCAAATGTAGCACGTGGATATTAACAATAAGATTTAACTGTAGCACGTGGATATTAACAATAAGATTTAACTGTAGCATGTGGATATTAACAATAAGATTTAACTGTAGCACGTGGATATTAGCAATAAGATTTAAATGTAGCACGTGGATATTAGTAATAAGATTCAAATGTAGCACGTGGATATTAACAATAAGATTTAACTGTAGCACGTGGATATTAACAATAAGATTTAACTGTAGCACGTGGATATTAACAATAAGATTTAACTGTAGCACGTGGATATTAACAATAAGATTTAACTGTAGCACGTGGATATTAACAATAAGATTTAACTGTAGCACGTGGATATTAACAATAAGATTTAACTGTAGCACCTGAAAACAAGCAACAAGACTGAACTGCAACACTTTTTAATACCCCAATGATAAGACTCATTTGCATATCTACTCAAAACTAATATTCAGTTGAAGCTCTTAACCCTAACGGTAAGTTTGTTGTTTTTATCATTTGAAACTTTATAGCATGAAGAAGGTAGTATGACCTAAATATTTTGTTACGAATTGTTCATCCCATCATTACGTAACAAATGGATTCATCACTACTATAGTGTTAAAAATAGACAAATTTCAATTATTTTATGTGCTAAATACTATTAATACTGACAGTAAAAATGTTTAGCATGTGTATAAATGTGTTACAGCTACTAATTATTAAACAAACTGTTATTGTGTAACAGCCTCGACTCCATAGCACTAATATAACTTATATTGTTGTTTCTTAGAAAATTCCGTGTGCTCATTGGTCAATTTCTACATCTTACTCTCATCGGGACAACCTTGAGCATGCGTAGAATAACAACAATGATACGATTTGAGATCCTTGTTCATTTCGTATCATGGTTTTTGGAAAGTTTTTTTTTTGACATGAATTCATTAAGTAACATTTTTAAAAAGTGTAAACGTCCTCCCGAGTATTACGGATTTGTAATTAGTCATATTTAAAACTAGATCAAAAATAAAGTTAACAATGACGTCTGTAATCCAATTTGGAAAGGAATAAGGCTAAGGACATATATTAATAAAACTAATGTTTGTTGGATTGACATTTTGCATAATTCATATCTGTGTTTGCTATAACATTTGGTTCTCTGTACTGAACGTTTCTTTGTCTGATCAATGTAGACATTTTAAAAGTCAGTGCTTTCTTTTATCATACTGCCATATATTAAAATCCCTCGTTTGTGTAACAATAGTTATTATTAGTATTATTATTTTAAATAAAGTATTCGGATACTAATTGTATTCAATTATGAACAACAACAAAAAAATGTTTGCAAAGTGCTGACCTCTTACGGTATAAAACATTTTTAATATTTATTCGGTAAATGTTTTGTAAATAGATATTTTTTCTGGATTTAATTTTGAAAGAAAAACTAATTTTTATTACTAAGCATTTTTCAAAAATGGTCATAGAAATTTGTAGTTGTTTCAGGAATATTTTAAATTTATTTGTTTCTTTCGTTTGAATTTCGCGCACTGGAGTTATCTGAACTAACCCTCCTAATTTAGCAGTATAAAACTAGAGGGAAGGCAGCTAGTCATCACCACCCCACCGCTAACTCTTGAGCTACTCTTTTACTAACGAATAGTGGGATTAACCGTACTTTATAACGCCCCCACGGCTGAAAGGGTTAATGGGTTTGGTGTGACGACCTAATCAACTGGCCATTTTTTTCAATCAGTAAAGTTTTAGAGCATATATAGAACAACACATTGCATAGCCCTTTCTGTCAAGACTTAAAATAACGGGGATTAGGGTTAGATGATGTTTATCTCCTATGTTTTAATAAAGTTGATATTTCTTCAGATACAATTACGTCATCATACTTGTAAGCTTATCGTAACTTTCTATGTTAATTTCTTTTCTATTAATTAAAAACAACTCCACCAGGTGTTGAATTCAGAGGTGAATCAAACTTTACTTTTGAAAATCTCTTCCATCATCTTGAGTTAAAATTAATGGAGAAATTTAGTTGGTGTTGCCCTCTGATGTCTAATAAAATTAAAACTCAGCCAGAAGTTAATCCATCAAGTTATTCACACACTTAAATATATATTTCAGTCTGAAAGAAAAAAGTGCGAAAACAGTGCATCAGGCCAGGTTTGTTAAAACTAAAATAAAAGTTTCACGAATTTACGACGCTAAAACTGCGGTTTACATTCCCTGCAATGGACACGACAGATAGCGCCACGTGACTTTGCCGTGGTTTATTTGGAATTACGCACAAAGCTACACGAGGGCTATCAGTGCTAGCCGTCCCTAATTTAGCAGTGTAAGACTAGAGGGAAGGTAGCTAGTCGTGACCATTCGCCGCCAACTCTTAGGCTACGCTTTTACTAACGAATAGTGAGATTGACCGTCTGTTTATAATTCCCCCACGGCTGAACGGGCAAGTGTGATTGGTGTGAGAGGGATTCGAACCCACGCCCCTCAGAATAGGAAGCGAGTTCGTTAACCACCTGGCTCTGCCGAGCTGCTTTGATGTGAAACAAATATAATTTAAATCATTATTTAGTTAAAGACGATTTCTCTCTCTTTATTTCATTATTTTTGATTAACTTATGAATGTTTTAACAACATTTATGCAATGAACTGTTAAAGGCGTTTTATGTTTAACCAGCTTCGCTTGGTAATAATACTTTTAATACGAAAATCTTCATCTAGAAGTATCAGGCAGCAGAAGTTCTAGAACAGTATTCTGTAAACTCCAGACAGTATTCTGTAAACTCCAAACAGTATTCTGTGAACTCCAGACAGTATTCTGTAAACTCCAGACAGTATTCTGTAAACTCCAGACAGTATTCTGCAAACTCCAGACAGTATTCTGTGAACTCCAGACAGTATTCTGTAAACTCCAGACAGTATTCTGTAAACTCCAGACAGTATTCTGCAAACTCCAGACAGTATTCTGTAAACTCCAAACAGTATTCTGTAAACTCCAAACAGTATTCTGTAAACTCCAGACAGTATTCTGTAAACTCCAAACAGTATTCTGTAAACTCCAAACAGTATTCTGTAAACTCCAGACAGTATTCTGTAAACTCCAAACAGTATTCTGTAAACTCCAGACTTAGTTCGTATTATTTAACAAAAACAAAAGCTCGATTAAAGCAATGCGAGACTGTCTAGTTGCTTTGTAAATGAAAATAGAAAGTGTTGGTTGTACGATTAAGGTTTTGGCGTTTTTCCAGGTTTATGTTAACGCGATGACAAATGAAACTGTTAAAGTCGCCCGTAACAAAATATACAAATAGATATGAAAAGTCTAATACATAAATCTTACAGACTGACTACCGTGCTTTACTTTTACTTTATTTCAAAACAGACTTTTTATTCGGGTGACTTAGACTTAACCTGTAGGCTAAGTTCTCAAGTCATTTTGACCAAAGACAGACAACAATAGATTGTTTATAAGTGAGTCAGTTTATTTTGTGTCAATTTAAATTTTGAATTTGGCGGAACTAGTTTGCATCGAATAAATCAATGAGATATCGATCTTTGTGAAAAACACAGTAAAGAGTGTTCATGCATAACCAAGGTGGCTTTATATTCAGAACTTTTTAGTATTTAAATTTATTCTGTCTTTTCTAGGTATTGTTATTGAAATATGCATGTTTAAATTAAGAAAAGAAACATTCAAGTTTATGTAATGTCTTCTTTGGAAAAAATAGTTTTTTTGTATTTGCTATGTACACTTACTTAAGTGATTCGCATATAAATATAATATTTTTTCTTTAATATACAGTGGCTCAGCTGTATGTCTGCAGACTTACAACGCTAAAAACCGAGTTTCGATACCCGTAGTGGGCAGAGCACAGATAGCCCATTGTGTAGCTTTGTGCTTAACTCAAAACAACACCAACAGCCTTAAATATACAAGTCCTGACACCTGTATTTATTGTCAAAATATATATGTTATCCTTACATAAAACTTCGTAATTGTGACGTAAGTGTTCGAAGAATTTTTAATGCATCAGTATTTGTTAGAAAAAATAGTTAACTAGAGATGTTATTTTTCTCACATTTCTCTTAATTTGTTCGTTTCGGCTCCAAATCAGAGGTGTGTAAAAAAAAAAAAAGAAGCTTTTCAGCTCTCTCTTTGTGTCCTACAAGTCACTGCTCGAGCAACTTTTGCAATTCCAGTTGAGCAAGACGATGAGTTTTGGTATTGAATGAAAGGCTTAGCGGTCAGAGACTTCAGGGAGATCAAAGACTGTTTTAAATTTCGCGCAAAGCTACACGAGGGCTATCTGCGCTGATAAAGACAGACCAGAAATATTATATTTTTTACATATCTATCACTTCGAACCACAACAAACTAATTATGAGGAACGTAAGATGAACATTTATTATTATAAAAATAATAGACCTATTAGTTTTGCAATGTTTTAGTCTTTTGGCGTTTAAATCGTGTCATTATTTAGATTTAAATGTCAAATATTAACAAAAGTTATGACTGGAAGTCATCTTATTATCTGTAGGTACTAACTGGAATATATAGTGTACAGGGCAAGTTTTAGAAATGTGTTAAGTAAAGTATATAACTAATTAATATTAATG
This sequence comes from Carcinoscorpius rotundicauda, assembly GCA_011833715.1. Taxonomy (NCBI): domain Eukaryota; kingdom Metazoa; phylum Arthropoda; class Merostomata; order Xiphosura; family Limulidae; genus Carcinoscorpius; species Carcinoscorpius rotundicauda. The sequence continues at coordinate 6,741,094 of CM022398.1, forward strand.
TTGTTTTCGAGTTAATATATTTATCACCGTTCTAATAGTATTATTAATCTCGAATGTTTTTCATGTCTGTCATTGGCTTATGTCACGTGGATTCTTTGACTTGTTTTCTGCTTGTCCCGCCATCTATTTGCAGACGTAGGAAACAACCGAAGGTAAGCATCGATATTACCATTTCCGTCCAATAATTAATTTAGTCAATTAGAATTATAAAGCAAACAAACTTTAAAAAAGTACAGCTTTGTTTAATTACGTGTATTGAAAATGGACGTCAGTTTATGCATACCCGAAGTAGTTTCTATGGTACAATAATATTTTGTCAAAACTCGAGATGTACTTATTGTTTTGGTATTTATTTCACAACTATAACTACTATTATTTTCTGTTAGGAAGAGAAACACATACAACTAAATTTTACAATAATTAATTTTAAAAGTGAGATTCCGAATCGATACAAAAGTAATAGTACCTCAACACTCACATAATTACCGTTAGAAACAAAACAGCAAATGTTAGACTGAGAAATCATGACGCTAACATTTGGGTAGATAAAACGCATAGTCTATTGTGTAGGGCCCGCCATGGCCAAGCGTGTTGAGGCGTGCGACTCATAATCTGAGGGTCGTGGGTTTGCATTTCCGTCGCACCAAACGTGCTCGCCCTTTCAGCCGTGGGGGCGTTATAATGCGACAGTCAATCCCATTATTCGTTGGTAAAATAGTAGCCCAAGAGTTGCCTTCCCTCTATCGTTACACGACTAAATTAGGGACGGCTAGCACAGATAACCCTCGAGTAGTTTGTGCGAAATTCAAAAAACAAACAAACAAACCTACTGTGTAGATTTGTGCTTGACACCAAACAAATGCCAAATTTCAGGCCTAGCACAGTCTGCTGGTAAGGATATTCGATTTGCATTCTGAAAATCCGAGAATCGAGTCCAATCCTCATACATGCGACCCTTTCAGCAATATTACATTATAAGGTTTGGCCATTCCCACTATTTGTTGGCAAAAAGTAACCTACGAATTAACACCAGCCGCATTCCCAGTAGGCTATCAATTTAAAATTAAGAATGGCTGTCGCAGGTAGGTTTCGAATGGCTTTATGCAGTCGCAAAGCAATCAAAACTACCATTGAGTGAGATAACGTTGGGCACCGATTATAAACAAGTGAGTGATGTCTTTCCTTGTACTCTAGTTTCAATGTTATTTTTCCTGACCGTCATTGAATTATTACGTGTATTCTGTAGTACATTTCTGTGGTTCAGTTTAGAATGTGTGAGTTTTTCTTATAGCAAAGCCATATTGGGCTATCTGCTCAGCCCACCGAAGGGAATCCAACCCCTGATTTTAGGGTTGCAAATCCGGAGACATACCGCTGCACTAGCGGGGGGCTTTTAGTATAGAAATTTCATTGTATTTATGATGGTCTCCCCTACGTTCGTAGAATGATATCAGTGGTTTGATTCCTTTCGGTGGGCTCAGCAGATATCCCGATGTGGCTTTGCTGTCAGAAAACACGCACGTATTTTTAGGATGATTTATTTGTTACATTCTATGTACTCGAACTGTTTACTCGATCTTACACATTTTGTTCTTGTCGAATGACCGTTGTTTAGCGTGACGTTGTACGTTTATTCAGAGAAGACACTTACAGGGTGACTGAAAGCAAAAAAAACAAACAATCCAGATGGCTCACATGAGGGTGTTAGTGGTAAAACTGATCGATGTGAGAAGTTTAAGCTTCTGAAATGATGAATTTATAATTAGGTTAAGGATTAGATGTGAGGGTCACTCGCTACCATTTCTTTATAAGGTTCTTTGTTGATCTGAAGATGACCTAAGAAGGTCGAAACGTTGTTCTATGCTTTATTTTTGGTAAAAGTGTTAATACCCATACTGGCCGGCCATTCTGAGATACATTTTGAAATAGTTATTTATCTAGCGTATGTTTATTACCTTCTGCTTTACTGGTATCTAATGAAAGGAACACAGGTAAGTTGGAACAACTAGATATAGAAAGATATTTGTTCAATACCTCTAAAATTTGTTCTTAGTTTCTTTGATATAAATATCAACCAGTTTTATACGTGTAAGCATTAATGTACGAGACAGGGAAATAACAAATCAGGGGGTTAACCGTTGGTATTGGAAGTGTAGAATCACGTCATATTCACAATGCGATTTATATATATATATGTGTGTAATCTTCTTCGTATGCCTTATAACAAATAAACTTGTAATACTTGGTTTAAAAGTTATAAAACCAGAAGATACAAAAAAATAGAAATACATATAATAATTCATCTTTTAATAGCTTCTGTAATCTGCTTTTCACGTTCATTTCCATACTTAACTCACCAAATTTATTGTTTACCCAATGAAACTTTCATTCTGCCCCTAATAATCATGTGTAGTTTGTCTGACGGTCTGATCTTGAAAAGTAGCTAATATGATTTATAAAGTATATGCATATTTTGGTACTTGTTTGTTTGTCTACAGTTATAGCTATTTGGTAATTTATTTGTTTGTCCATATGTATATTTATATTAATATTTACTAATTTGTCATATGTGTATTTATTATAATATTTTATTGTTTGTTTGTACATGTGCATATTTATTTGGTAATTTGTTTCTTTGCCCTCACATATATTTATGTTAATATTTACTTATTTGTCATGTGTATTTATTATATTTAGTTGTTTGTTTGTCCATATGTATATTTCTTTGGTAATTTGTTTGTTTGCCCTCACATATATTTATGTTAATATTTACTTATTTGTCACATATTTATTATATTTAGTTGTTTGCTTGTCCATATGTATATTTCTTTGGTAATTTGTTTGTTTGTCCATACATGTATTTATTTTAATATTTACTTATTTGCCATATGTTTATTTATTATATTTAGTTGTTTGTTTGTCCATATGTATATTTCTTTGGTAATTTGTTTGTTTGCCCTTACATATATTTATGTTAATATTTACTTATTTGTCATGTGTATTTATTATATTTAGTTGTTTGTTTGTCCATACATGTGTTTATTTTAATATTTACTTATTTGTCATATGTGTATTTATTATGATATTTAATTGTTTGTCCATGTGCTTCACTTATAAATAAAGAAAGGGAAACATTTGGCTCATATGATATTTGACTTAATTAGTTAAACTACAAAAAATATTTACAAAATTCACTTTTATTATAGCTGAAGAGGAACTATGCTGTCATTAATATTTGTACATTTGTAGTGTGTGTATATTCTTGTAGTACCTTTGGGAGATGTTGGAACAGATAGATGTGGGGCCCTAGTTTTATGTTACAGAGGGAGTTCTGCTTTTCAGTACTTCAAGTTTGAATAGAGCAATTTTAAAAAAAAAAGTATGTTTTTATCACGGTAAGAGCATTAGTCATTTGATTGTTGTGACTTAAGATTTCCAGAATATTTAATTAGTATTTAAAGCATATATTCCTTACATTTAATTGAACATTTAATACTAATATTTTGTCTTACAGACCTTTGCATTTGATCACTGTTTCTGGTCCTTCAACAAAGATGGTCCTTGTTATGCTAGTCAAGCTGGAGTATTTCACTGTTTGGGGTCTGATATACTGGACAATGCCTTTCTTGGCTACAATGCTTGCATTTTTGCATATGGACAAACAGGTAAGTAGAAAGATGAATTTGTTTTTCATACACTTTTCATTTACTAAGATTCCTTCCCCTAGCTTATCATTCTAGAAGTATTCTATTCATCAGCTTCAGTCCACTTTTAATTTTCCTCCTTAACTTATTATCTTCTTTCTTCATCAACCCTTTTTGCATTATCTTCTTTCTTTCTCAACCATTTTTTCATTATCTTCTTTCTTTCTCAACCCTTTTTTCAATTACTTTTTTTTTGCAACCCTTTTTTCAATTACTTTTCTTCTGCAACCCTTTTTACAATATCTTCTTTATTTCTCAATCCTTTTTTTCAGTATTTTTCTTACTTGAGTTTCATTCTACCATAATGAATGTCCTGTAGAAGATAGTAGTTTCTTTCTGCACTTTACAAAAATTTATTCTAAGCATCTTAAAAAAAAACAAAAAATCTACACAATTTCAACGTTTGTTGCAGGAAAAAAAAATTATGTGTTGCTCCCATTAGTATAAGCTTACCAAATCAGATATAAAATTTTATATACAAATGCTCTATTAAGCTTCAAACAATAATAACAGTAAAAACAAATCTTCTCCAATGAAGAAACTCACTGGGATGTCTTTTCAGAATCCTTTAAAATACCTAATGCATGGTTTTATGTCTGTATGTGGATTATTCTTTATTTCACAAAATTTTTTATACATGTTTAGTGTCATGCATGGAACAGCATAAGTTTATTTCTCATACAAAATGTTATTATTTTACAGATGTGATAAACCTTAGTTATTTTATGTTACAAGTAAGAATAGAATAAAGTCTACAATTCCAAATTTTTATGATACTGAGATCTAGACATCTGCCATTTGTGGACAACGTTTTCTCTTTGTTAGCTTCTGAATGTCGAATCACGTGAATTTCGCACGTCTGTTACAACTAAAACAGAAAGAAACTCAACTAGAAATAGTGATAAAAAAATATATTCATAGCAAATAAAACATCTTCAGGATCTTTCAGTGTGTCAGATCTTTTGATCAAGATGTTATATGAAGATTAGGATTCTAGGTTTGGAGAACGCATAGCAAAAACCAGATGAAAGGACTGATTGCTAAACCTAGGTAGAAAATATTTTGATGTAATTAAACATGAGATGAATATTGGTGAAATACATTTCCTTCAAAAATAATAAGAAAGGATTAATAAAATTGTGATTTATTTACTGAAATTAGTTGAGTGATGTGGAATAGTTTGTGTTTAGTTGTTCTGAGCTCTTACATTAATTTTCTGTTAATGCAATGTAATTATATAGTAAAGATACTGAGTTGCTTTTTAACTTGAATATAACCGTTCATAAAGATATGACTTGCTTTGTGTACAACCTCACGCAATATGCAGTGAAAGTGGGGAAAGCATACAATTAATGCTATGGCATACACACACTTTAATTTATGTGTAGGTTTTAGACACATACTTGATTATAGCGTAATTAAAATACCAGTCAATAGGTGGCAGCAGTAGTCATACACATAATTACAGTGTAATTAACACACCAACAATCAGGTAACAATAATGTTCACACAGTAGCACGCAATAAGTTCAGAATATTTTATAAGCTCAAATAGTGTTATGATTTTATTAGCTAACAACATTTATAAAACATAGACATATCATTCAAGTGTTAACAACATGAAAGATACCCTAGTTAGTATGACTCATTTTCTTTTAATGAAGTGGAACATATCTAGATATCAGTAATTGATAACACTATGTAACACAAAATTTGTTCCTGGATAGTACGTGTTATTTCTTAATTACTTGTGTTGTAAAAGTACAGAAAATGGACATTATTTAATTCAAACTTTGCATGTGTTACCTGGATAATGAAATTTATAAATTAACATATTTTCTGTGTAAAAACAGACAAATTTGCACATTTTAATTTGCATAAGGTCTGAATAAAACAACATATGAGTCAAGATTTACATGTATTTATACTAAAGTTACACAAAAATGTTCAGAAGTGAGTAGTTTTTCGAGATTTGCGACTTAATGTAAATCACTTTCATGTATCAGCTCCTACATATAGTCTCCCATCATGTTTTTGTTATACGCTTCCAGGTCACAAAAGCAAATTTTGAAGATAAAAATAGGTCTTTTCCATTTACTTTAGGCATAAGCAATTGGGAAATAACACTTTCTGTCCAGGAACAAGAAAAAGTAAAAATCGTGTTATATTTTGTAACAAAGTTGATAAGGTCAAGATGGTAAAACACTAGCCTGTATTTGCACTATTTTTTCAGCTTGTTAATGTCTTCCCTATTAAAAGATAAATCAAACTAAATAAACTACATGAAAGGATTTTAATCCAAGGAAAAAATGACTTCTTCCTTTTCTTTCACAATTTCAGAAAATTTGTAGAGTGAGTTTGAAAAACAAAAAAATTGTATCCAAATTTATTTTTTCCCTCATGATGTATATGCTTTTTTCTCCTATTAAACTTCCCCCCCTGATGTGACAGTGATACATCTTTGGCTTTGCAGCCCTACAATCAGGGGCTCAGTTCCCCTTGGTGGACACAGTGGATGGTCTAATATGGCTTTGCTGTAACAATACACACATTCACGTATAAGATGTGTTATTTTTAAATTTTCTTACTCTTACAATGTTAACTTAACTTACCCACTGATTACTGAAACCCGTTAGCTCACAGAAACAGCTTTATAACATAGTCTAAGTATCCTATTACTAAAGTTGGTGTACATTAAGAAAAACATTAAATTCCAAATGTGATGTTACTTTGTTTTCTATTATGTAAAACCTCATTTTTTTTCCACCAGTAATATGGAACCTAAAATGTCTTATATTCTTCTTTGGTGATATTTGATCAAAGCCTTTTTGAAAATTGAGATATGCAAAGCATTTGGCATATTTTCATTCATAAAACAGGAGAAATCTTACAGAATATGTTGTCAGGAGCTAGTGAGGTTAAAACAGTTTAAAACTGTTGAAAATTTATTATTAAATACTGTTGTACCTTGAGTAGTGATGATAAACTTTAACACTTTGTAACAACATAAATCAAATCACTCCTTGCCCTTTAAATTATGGGATTTCATTTCTGTGTCCAGTGCCTTATGAAATATATTTCTTAAATTTTTTAGCAATTCTGTACTCAAGTTAATCTGCTAATGTTTTTGTATATGCCTCCAGTCCTTTTAAAATAAGTTATTGAAACGTTCTTGCTGTGATCTAAAGGTTTCAGAACTCTAAAAGTGCTGTCTCCACTTTACCAGGCAAGGTTCATTTTGATCCTTATAAAGAAGATACTGCTTCACCTTTTCAGATATTTTCATGACTTTGAATTTAAAGTATGTAATTACACATGCTTAAGTATTATTCTAACACATGTCTTTGTGGGCAGATTCTTTTAAATTATCTGGTGAAAAAATACTCAGTATTCAACTCCACAAAACTCTAGCAACTTATTTTATTTCTTCAGTTAATGTTTATGTCATCTGGCACACTTGCACACTGTCATATATAGTTGTAGGCCTATGTTACAAATGATGTTAACCAATGTAAAGCAGATCATCTAATCTGTACAAAGGAACTCAATAAGCATGATAGCTATCAAACTGACTAGCTCACTCTATAGCTTGAAAATATCCTTCTTTTGTGCCTCTGTGGTTATTTTTTAACACATTCTTTATCTATAGTCTCTGTGTGTCATAGAAAGTCTTATCTATAATTGACACTTTGTTCTAGATTTTTCTAGAGCTCGCTTAATCTTAACTTCATGCACCCACTAGTTAACATTTAAATTAAACAAATTACAACATTATTAATATTACTTATAACAGTATAAATGGTGAAATGAAGTTAGCTTTTATTACGGTTATTCTTTGAAAAATAGTATTTGTATCTATGGTGTATCTGGCATCGAGCACGGTGATTTTTTAATAATTAATTAAAAACAATCTTCCCAATTTGCAGGTTCTGGAAAATCGTTCACAATGATGGGTTCTGAGAATAATAAGGGCCTCATTCCTCGACTGTGTGATGCTTTGTTCGAGAGGATTGCATCCAACAAAGACCCGAGTAACAGTTACAAGGTTGAAGTTTCTTATATGGAGATTTATAACGAAAAGGTTCATGACCTCCTTGATCCAAAGGGGTACGTAACTAGTTTCTAAGGTGTGTATGTATGTGGGAGATGTGAATGTAATGTCAAACAGTTCCTGAATTGTATGGGGACATTAGTATCGTGTTAAAACACAATATTTAATTTGTATATGAGTATAATGTCAGAGTATTCCTGAGTTGTGTGGGTACATGTGTATCTCCTGAAATGTTGAGACATGCTGTGGAACATTCCTTGAGTTATATAGGCTGATTATCGTTTCAGTTGTATGGCATTATGAAACAGTTATTTATTTCACTTATTTGAGAATATGTGTGTTACAAAAAAAATAGTGTTAATTAATGAGTGTTATTAAGCAGTTATTGTCAGCATTTTTACTGTGACATGATATTTGTTGAAATATTTTAAAAGATTAATATGCACATGTATCACAATTTTAAAAGTTCAGGTCACGAGCTGTCATATACCAATAGGTATATCTTATTTAATATAAGTTGTAATATTCCCACGGCAACAAAAAACAAAAGTTTTTTCAAGTGTTTGATACAAAATTTTACATTAATATACTATTATTTTGAAGAATTAATGTTGGTGTGTGTGAGATTTTTTAGCTCAGCCTTGAACCAAAACCATCTGTTTCATGTGTGTTCCATTATAAACTGTGTAAAGTATCAATAAATTATTTTAAATACTTAATCTAAGCTGAGCATTATCTACAATTTTCTAATATCAGAACAAAAGTGAATCACTTGTATTGCCGATTTATAGAACTGTGCCAAGATACATTTGAATTGTCTTTTCTTAGGATTATCACATTATTTGGGATTTTTTCTTTATGGTACCGTGAGTGAATTTAATATTTTAAAATTTGTACAACAATCAAACCGATTACGTGATAGTTTCTCAAATATATACTGATCGTTATGAGCAACCACCTTCTTCAAATCTCAGATATTTTAGTACACTACTAAATAAACACAAACATAACTGGAGACATCTTTTTTTTTTTTAATATTTTGAAATAGTAAAATAACAAGATAAAGGTTTAGGCTCAAAGTCTTGTACCACAAGATTAACCAGTTTAGGTTTAGCACACATTGCTGCATGCACAATGTGTAAGATGGAACTTCTGAAAAGATTCATCTGTCTGTATCTGGATTTTTAACAGTTACTTCTACATGTAATAATATGATTTCTTTTTTAGTTCTGTGTGGGTGCACTGAAAGAAGGAAATAATGAAATGACTTATTGATTTTACAGCACGAACCAAAATTTGAAAGTCAGAGAACATAGTATTTTGGGTCCCTATGTTGATGGTCTTTCCACCTTGGCAGTGTCATCTTTTGAAGTAAGTATATATAATCTTTATCAGAAAGGAGTTGTTAATTAACAGATCTTGTAAGTTGCAGTAGTTTCTGCCACTTGTTTTAGGTTTTCTTTCTTGAAGATGTTATTTCAATTTACAAATTTTCACGTGGTTATTTAATAGGATTGAGCCAGATAGGCCTGGTAACTGAAGAGCTTGACTTGCAATCATTGGGTCATAGGTCAAATCTAGTCACTGAACATGCTTGTTTTTTCAGGTGTGTGTGTGGTTATAATGTCACAGTCAATTCCACTTTTCATTAATAAAGCATAACACAAGAGTTTGGTGGTAGGTGGTGTTGACTAGTTGATATTTTTCCCAAGTCTGTCACTTTTAAATTAGGATAACTGGTGCTGTTAGCTTTTGTTTAGCTTTATACAAATTAAACAAAACAACAGGGTTCATTGGTTCGTTTAAGCTTTTATGGTAATGGTGTTTCAATCTACCAACGTAGGTATTAGCCATAAAATCACTGAGCCTTCAACAACCTGTTTATATGTACTTGTTTGGAGAATACATTTCATGTTATCAACTTGGTTCTACGTAAAGAGGTTCTAACAGGTTTTTACTTTTTTGAATGTGATATTTCTGCCTGTATAATTCTTCATCATGTTCTTTAATAGGCTTAACTAACAGTTGAAAGCATCGTTTTTCAAACAGATTAAACACAATGTAATGTTTAAATAATAGATCAGCCAAGATAAAAACTAAATTTGGGTTGATTTACTAAACCCTTAATGAAGTTAATGTTTACATACTTTTCAATTGTTTTTTTTTAAGTTTCCCTTTGTACGTGCAGGACATAACTTGTTATTCAGTTCTATCAGTTTGTTACTTGATTACTTGATGATGAAATGGTGAAGGACTGCTATATTTGTCAACAAGTTTTCATTTTAATGTAAGGTTAAAGGTCACTGAAATTGTTTTCTTGTAAATGTAAAACAGTTGAGAATATTCCTATTATGCTCATTTACCTGTGACAAAAATTTGGCTCTGGACTTGGGCACATCAGTATCACTGTCTTCTTGGATTGCCACCTTCAAATATTGTTGTGCACTGAAGATAGCCAGGAAAATATTCAGTGAAGTTTTATTCGTTTTTGACATTTTGTACATCTTGCTTTTAATGAATATTTATGAACAGAAGTTTTGTTCACAGTAATGATAATTTTGAGTTGTTTGTAATATAAAAAAGTACATAGTCAAGTTCACATGGTTCGGTCAAGTCACCAAAGTTTCCATTTAGTTCTTCTGTTCAAATTCAGTTGTTAAAACAGTTTAAGAACATTTTAAATTTTACTTTAATTTGTCATGAAACCATTAAATATACGTCAATATACATGTGTCATTGGTTATGGACAAATAAATGCCCATAAAATTACAAAAACAGATAAATGATGTTTGAACACACCTTTCTAGATTTCATTTGTTTTTCTTAACAGCATTGTCTACTGCTGTAGACATTAATAAGCTTGAGGGTTTGTACCACTAAATGTCAGGTTTCAGTACCCACAGGTCTAGCATGACCAGGTGGTTAAGGCACTCGACTTGTAATCCAAGGGCCACAGGTTCGAATCCCTGTCACACCAAACATGCTCGCCCTTTCAGTCGTTGGGGCATTATAATGTGATGGTCAATCCCGCTATATGTTGGTAAAAGAGTAGCCCTAGAGTTGGTGGTGGGTTGTGATGACTAGCTGCCTTCCCTCTAGTCTTACACTGCTAAATTAGGGACAGCTAGCGTATATAGCCCTCATGTAGCTTTTCACAAAATTCAAAACAAACCAGTCAGTATCCACATTGGCAGAGCACACTTAACCCCTTGTGTAGCTTTGTGCTCAACAAGAAACTAACTTAATAGCATTGGAAATTAAAGGCATACAAGCTACTGACATATGTAATACATACAAACTACTGACATATGAGTGATTTATAATAAAATGTACAAGTAAGTTATCTTTAATTGCACTTTTATTTTATTTCTTTCACAAGCTTGTTGTCACAGTAACAGTTTAAAGATCCTTTTAAGAGAAAGTTCTTATTCCTAAACAACAACATACAGAGAGCAAACTTATTAAGACGACAGACAATCTTACGTTGTATAATGGGAGTTAGGGTGCCTAACTCAAAATCAGTGATTCATAAACTAAATGTGCTCGTGAGTGGATTATATGTGACGGTGAATTCCATTTTCATTGTTAAAAGAGTAACCTAAGGTTTGTCAGTGGGTGATGTTAATTAGCTGTCTTCCTTCTACTTTATAAACTTAAAATTAGGAAAAGCTTGTGTAGACAGTACTGAAATAGCTTTGCACAAATTAAAACAATCAAACAAACAGATATTGTGAAAATAAATAAAAGGATATTTCTGTGTTCAAATTTCTACAACCTGAGTCTTTACTCGGCCATTTGGTCCATCAGAACATGTTCACATTAATTATGTAAAACTTCAATCATTCTTATCTGTTGCAGTTATTGTATTGGTTTGGTTTGAGTTTTGCACAAAGCTACACAAGACCTATCTGTGCTAGATGTTCCTATTTTGGAATTTTACTTTGATAAAACTAACATATGTGTAATAAACTGGTTAAACTAAAAACTAACATATGTGTAATATACTGGTTAAACTGAAACTAACATGTGTAATAAACTGGTTAAACTAAAAACTAACATGTGTAATAAACTGGTTAAACTAAAAACTAACATATGTGTAATAAACTGGTTAAACTAAAAACTAACGTATGTGTAATAAACTGATTAAACTAAAAACTAACATATGTGTAATAAACTGGTTAAACTAAAAACTAACAAATGTGTAATAAACTGGTTAAACTAAAAACTAACGTATGTGTAATAAACTGATTAAACTAAAAACTAACATATGTGTAATAAACTGGTTAAACTAAAAACTAACAAATGTGTAATAAACTGGTTAAACTAAAAACTAATATATGTGTAATAAACTGGTTAAACTAAAAACTAACATATGTGTAATAAACTGGTAAAACCAAGAACTTAAACTTTGTACCAAACTGTTTAAACACTGACAAACCAAAATGATGACTTAAGTATTGATATTTTCATTCTAATATAAACAGCCTTTAACAAACTGCAGCGGTGTTACTGTAAAGTGAACGTTTTAACAGCCTTCAACAAACTGCAGCGGTGTTACTGTAGAGTGAACGTTTTAACAGCCTTCAACAAACTGCAGCGGTGTTACTGTAGAGTGAACGTTTTAACAGCCTTCAACAAACTGCAGCGGTGTTACTGTAGAGTGAACGTTTTAACAGCCTTCAACAAACTGCAGCGGTGTTACTGTAAAGTGAACATTTTAACAGCCTTCAACAAACTGCAGCGGTGTTACTGTAAAATGAACGTTTTAACAGCCTTCAACAAACTGCAGCGGTGTTACTGTAAAGTGAACGTTTTAACAGCCTTCAACAAACTGCAGCAGTGTCACTGTAGAGTGAACGTTTTACATGACAAAGTGAGGGGAACTTCAACGAACAAGGAAACAACCAAAACCTGTAATCTTACATTGCTAAATCAGAAACAGCTACCAGAAGTAAAATTCGTTTTGTTTTGCTTTTTGAATTTCATGCAAAGATATGCGAGGGCTACTTCTGGTAGCTGTTTCTGATTTAGCAATGTAAGACTACAGGTTTTGGTTTGTTTTTAATTTTGCGCAAAGCTACTCGACAGCTATCATTGTGATGATAGCTAATGTGAATTAGCCGTCTCTAATTTAGAAGTGAAAGACTAGAGGGAAGGCAGTTAGTCATCACCACCCACTGCCAACTGTTGTGCTACTCTTTCACCAACGAATAGTGGGATTGACCATCACATCATAACCCCTCCATGGCTGAAAAGGCAAGCATGTTTGGCATAATGGTGATTTGAACACTCGACCCTTGGATTACGAGAGAATTGCCTTAACCCCCTGGCCATGCCGAGCCATAAAAGTTATTATAAGACATTTCCTTATTTATAAAAGCTTAACATAAACAGAGTTAGTATTTGCAAAGAAATATTGTATTTGATACATGTTTTAACTTCTTGATTTCGAGATGACAGTAAATTTGTTAAAATGCTCAACAGTGTTTTGAAACATGTAGAGTGTCTTTGATGACTGTTGTTTAAATACAATTTTAATTTTATGTCACAGAACAATGATTTTTGTTGTAACACATCTTAAATATTTGTTAAATTTTCCTTGAATTTCATTGTAGGAAATTAACAGTTTGATAGTAGAAGGAAACAAGTCTCGAACAGTTGCAGCTACTAACATGAATAATGAATCTAGCCGATCGCATGCTGTGTTCAACATCATTTTGTCGTGCTCGATAAGAGATACTGAGTTAGGAGTAAGTATGATTTTATAAATCTTATTTTTCTGAACAAAACCATTTAAAATTTATGGTTGTTGTAATTGTAAAGTCGTACAGTATCACGCATATCTGACTCAGTGGTAGCCTGTGTACAATTAACATTAAATAAAGTTAATAAAAACTAGTTTGCAAACGAAACTTTAAAAGCAAATTGAAGTTTTGATATAAGTTTGTAAAGGTAGAATGAACAAAGGCCATTGATTTAGTTCTTTGTCCAATCTTTGGAGTCAAATTTGTAATGTTTGTTTGATCTGGACCCACTGTCAAAGTTACAGGTCAGAATAATCTGTGATTAATGGATGTATATCAGTATAAAAATAATTTTATCCTGCAAAAACAACATGTTGCTTTCAAATGCGAAAATACATGTGAAATTTCAAACAGCACTTCAAAGAAATATCCTATAAACAGACAACACCATTGTTGATGTGAATATAGAAGAATATTTACTGAAACTCTTTATGTGTAGTTTTATAAAGTAACATGAATTTCAAGATTAAAACTGTGGAGTAGTCTTATTTAAAAAAATCACTTTTTTAAGAGTACTTCTATGGGCCAGGCACCCAAGGTTTCACGAAATCTAATTGTTAAAGTCATTCTGGATTGTTTATTTATTGGCTAACACTTTTACCAGAAGTGGGTAATTGCTGCACCCTTTGTGAAAACTGCATCCACTGATGGCCAAAAAAACAGATATTGACATGCTGTCGACATTCAATAAGTGTGCTGATTTTGTATTGATAAAGCTATGTTAGTACAGGTAAAGAAGAAAATGGCTTGTAAGTGCAAAGTGTGTACGTGTAGTACTTGTGGGAAATGCCCTCTGAGTTGGTGTGGATATAACAGTTCAGACCTGGAGATCAAAATGCCATGAAAAGCAGGTGGGAAATACAGCAAATTAGAGTCACAAAGAAAGAAAGAAGGAAAATTAATTGTGTTACTCCATTAGAGAATGATGAAGATGAAATGGACTAATTGTGTTACTCCATTAGAGAATGATGAAGATGAAATGGATTAATTGTCTTACTCCATTAGAGAATGATGAAGGTGAAATGGATTAATTGTCTTACTCCATTAGAGAATGTTGAAGATGAAATGGATTAATTGTCTTACTCCATTAGAGAATGATGAAGGTGAAATGGATTAATTGTCTTACTCAATTAGAGAATGATGAAGGTGAAATGGATTAATTGTGTTACTCCATTAGAGAATGATGAAGATGAAATGGATTAATTGTCTTACTCCATTAGAGAATGATGAAGGTGAAATGGATTAATTGTCTCACTCAATTAGAGAATGATGAAGGTGAAATGGATTAATTGTCTTACTCCATTAGAGAATGATGAAGGTGAAATGGATTAATTGTCTTACTCCATTAGAGAATGATGAAGATGAAATGGATTAATTGTCTTACCCCATTAGAGAATGATGAAGGTGAATGGACTAATTGTCTTACTCCATTAGAGAATGATGAAGGTGAAATGGACTAATTGTGTTACTCCATTAGAGAATGATGAAGATGAAATGGATTAATTGTCTTACTCCATTAGAGAATGATGAAGGTGAAATGGGTTAATTGTCTTACTCCATTGGAGAATGATGAAGATGAAATGGATTAATTGTCTTACTCCATTAGAGAACGATGAAGATGAAATGGATTAATTGTGTTACTCCATTAGAGAGTGATGAAGATGAAATGGATTAATTGTGTTACTCCATTAGAGAGTGATGAAGATGAAATGGATTAATTGTGTTACTCCATTAGAGAATGATGAAGGTGAATGGACTAATTGTGTTACTCCATTAGAGAGTGATGAAGATGAAAGGGATTAATTGTGTTACTCTATTAGAAAGTGATGAAGATGAAATGTCTAGCAATAATTCTGAGGATCCCTTGGATTTTGTGACACCAAAGAAATGATGAATATCATCCAGGAACTCAAGTGTGAATAACATCCATTAAATTCAACAGTTTTTTTGGTATCAAATACACAACGACATCAAACATTTCTAATGAAGAAGAACGTATTGAGTTTCAGTGCTCTTGAAAAGAACTCTTGTTCCACATGACTGTGATAAGGATTGTATGTCCCATGTTGCTTACTCCCAGATGGTCTTGTGAACATGATTGGAAGTGACATCTGTAAGAAATATAATAATACAAAACCTTTCTCATCAACCAACGATGTACAACAAAGTTTGCCGGAGAAAGGTTGTACTTACACTACTGTGTTAGTAGATGTCATTTAAACA
Source organism: Carcinoscorpius rotundicauda (assembly GCA_011833715.1). Lineage (NCBI taxonomy): Eukaryota > Metazoa > Arthropoda > Merostomata > Xiphosura > Limulidae > Carcinoscorpius > Carcinoscorpius rotundicauda. The sequence continues at coordinate 6,756,875 of CM022398.1, forward strand.
AGTGAAAGAGAGGTCAAATATTCAGTTGGTGACATTTAAACAAGTGAAAGAGAGGTCAAATATTCAGTTGATGACATTTAAACAAGTGAAAGTATGGGGTTACAGTGCTAAAATATGGTAGTGACTCCCTACAGGGACACAACAGATCATGAATGTGGGCTTACTGTGCTAAAACATGGGAGTGACTCCCTACAGGGACACAACAGATAGTGAATGTGGGCTTACGGTGCTAAAACATGGTAGTGACTTCATACAGGGACACAACAGATAGTGAATGTTGGCTTACAGTGCTAAAATATAGTAGTGACTCCCAACAGGGATACAACAGATAGTGAATGTGGGGTTACCATGCTAAAAAATGGGAGTGACTCCCTACAGGGGCACAACAGATAGTGAATGTGGGCTTACGGTGCTAAAATATGGTAGTGACTCCCTACAGGGACACAACAGATAGTGAATGTGAGCTTACAGTGCTAAAATATGGTAGTGACTCCCTACAGGGATACAAGAGATAGCTAATATGGTTTTACACCACTAATAGCAAAAAAACTGTTCCCAAATGGATCTAGTTAAAAGAAAAAGTAAAATGTATGAGCACATCATTGACATACTTTTGGTTTAACAGTAAACTTATTTGCAGAAAGAAACTTTTTATGGGATGTGATGTTTTCTAGTAGTTTCTCCTGGTGAAAACAGACAGCACGATTACTACATATTGATGAAACTGAGGTGTGACAAAATTATATAGTAATGGACAATGCATTCTTTTTTGTGGTACGTATGAGTTTTATACAGAAATTGCCTGTAATACTTCTGATTTCCATACAGTAAATATTTGTAATACTTCTGATTTCTGTACAGTGAATATCTGTAATACTTCTGATTCCGATACAGTGCATATCTGTAATACTTCTGATTTCTGTACAGTGAATATCTGTAATACTTCTGATTTCCATACAGTGCATATCTGTAATACTTCTGATTTCCATACAGTGCATATCTGTAATACTTCTGATTTCCATATAATGAATATCTGTAATACTTCTGATTTCTGCACAGTGAATATCTGTAATACTTCTGATTTCTGTACAGTGAATATCTGTAATACTTCTGATTTCCATACAGTGAATATCTGTAATACTTCTGATTTCCATACAGTGAATATCTGTAATACTTTTGATTCCCATAGGGTGATAGATTCTTTGATGATAATTTGACATCTGAAAGCAGTTCTGACATTATAACTAATTTCATTCTTAACATTAATATAATAAATAATAACAGTTTTGTAGTTATAACTTGTTTGTTTTGTTTTGGAATTTCGCACAAAGCTACTCGGGGGCTATCTGTGCTAGCCGTCCCTAATTTAGTAGTGTAAGACTAGAGGGAAAGCAGCTAGTCATCACCACCCACCGCCAACTCTTGAGCTACTCTTTTACCAAGGAAAAGTGGGATTGACCGTTACATTATAACGCTCCCACGTCTGGGAGGGCGAGCATGTTTAGCACGACGCAGGTGCGAACCCGCAACCCTTGGATTATGAGTCGCATGCCTCGTTTAAATGTTATACAGTAGTGGAAAGTGTGTTATTTAAAAATAAATTTTCAATAGAACTTAACTGATCAACTGAAAGATATAAAGATGTTTTTTAGTTAGTTAAAGTTAGAAGTTTCCTGACACTTAGTTCTCTTGTTGTATGTATTGGTTGTACTTATAAGAATGATGTTTCTGATATTGTTGTTGTGAAAATAAAACACCATGATTTGTGTAAGATATATGTGGGTGTGAGTTCCATCTGGGTGTTGCTGAGGTAATTTGGCTTTTATATATATGTGTGTGCTTGTGTTGCCAAGGTAACATGGCTGTTACATGTGTCCTAATGCTGCTTAGGTAATCTGGCTGTTACATGTGTGTGTTAATCATGGTGTTGCCTGGGTAAATTTGTTGTTATATATATGTTGTGTTGCCTAGGTAACATGGTTGTTACATGTACCTGTGTTTTGCGTATGTTTTGTTCTTATGTTACCTAGATAACTTGGTTGTCACATATGTGTGTGTAGTGAAGTGTTCTTTTATGATGTTTCACCCTTTTCTAAATATAAATCTCCAGATTTACATCATTTTTGGTGTAGTCAGTGGGCTAGCTAAAGTTGTCTTAATATTGAAAACTTTTTTTTTTTTTTTACACATTATTTGATTTTTTGTGTTTAAACCATGTTAATATTTCTCATCTCAGGTAACAGGAGAAAAAGTTTCTAAAATGAGCTTGGTTGATTTAGCGGGCAGCGAGAGAGCTGTCAAGTCTGGAGCCGTAGGTGAAAGGTTAAAGGAAGGAGCTAACATAAACAAGTGAGTAAAAATCATTTTGTTTTAATAGCTTTCATTACAAATTAAACCCCAATGTGTGTGGAATACCACTGGCATGTCGTCAGTACAGCATTATGAGAATGCTTGTGAAAAATCTACTCACAGATAATACAACTATCCTGTTTAATACATACCCACAAAGAATACAAACATCCAAGTATTTGTTTTCTGTCCGGAAAGAAAAAGAACTTTCTTGTTTGATATACACCCACAAAGAATACAATGCTACCTGTTTATTTTATGTTCAGAAAGTGAAACTATCCTGTTTATTTTATCCCTCAAAGCATACAAATATCCACATATTCATCTGGTTCTGTTAATACCGTTCACATATTTATAAGGACAATGTTGAATCAGCTAGTGGCAAGGGAAAATAAGTTAAAATGCAAATATTTATCCATTGCATATTCAGTATAGGAAAATGAAAGTGTTATACAATATAACGTAGGGGCTATATCTTGAAAATTGAATATGAGTAGATGTTAGGAAGGTCCATTGGAAATAATGAAGGAAGTACATCATAGTTTTATATATTTCAAAAACAGGTTTATTTTGAACTGTTTTGAAAACATTATGATGGTTAAAAAAACAACTACATGTAGAAATTAATATTAAATATTAGCCTTGAATGATACTACTAACACCAAGACAGGTTTGCATGTGTCAAAATAAACCAAGGATTAAATTATATCAAAGAATTGTAGGGATAAGTAATCTGGGGAATGTAACCTTCCACTGTACGGTTACTACACCATCAAACATCTTAGGCACACAAGTGCCCCCAACCTTCATAACAGGTATATGGGTTTTGGACAAGAAAGAAAGCAGCTTTACATTAATCGTTGTAAGGTTACGAGTCTACGCTATGTATAGATGAACAGTATTGTTTTGTACATTTTTCCATTATTATTTTGTAAATTACGTATTGTTATAAGTCTTAAACAGTATTTTGTTAAGAGGTATTAGTTTTGCAATGTTTTAGTAAGTTAACAGTAGGCTTATGTTTTTGATTTTATGTATCACTAAAGATAATTATAGATAAACAGTGAATGCTACAGAATCTATTTTAAAACATCTGTTAAGAGAATTATTTCTATGTTCTGGAATCTTAAATTTTTATAAAGATTTAAAAAGTTCAAGTAAACCATTACTGATGAGTTACTGTTTTTTATCTTTAGTTTTGGTGAATTATGTAACTGTTTAATGAAAGTCTAAACAATTAGTGATGACTTACTGTTTTTTATCTTTAGTTTTAGTGAATTATGTAACTGTTTAATGAAAGTCTAAACAATTAGTGATGAGTTACTGTTTTTTATCTTTAGTTTTAGTGAATTATGTAACTGTTTAATGAAAGTCTAAACAATTAGTGATGAGTTACTGTTTTTTATCTTTAGTTTAGTGAATTATGTAACTGTTTAATGAAAGTCTAAACAATTAGTGATGAGTTACTGTTTTTAGTTTTCAGTTTTAGTGACTTATATAACTGTTTAATGAAAGTCTAAACAATTAGTGATGAGTTACTGTTTTTTATCTTTAGTTTTAGTGAATTATGTAACTGTTTAATGAAAGTCTAAACCATTACTGATGAGTTGCTGTTATAAGTCTTCAAGTTTAGTGTCTTGTAACTGTTTAATGAAAGTCCAAGTTAGAAATGAGACTATAAAACTTATTGTATATGAATATTTGAAAACTGGCTTGTTATTTTGTGGACATTAAGACAAGTTTCAGTTTATTTGTTTATCTTTTGTTAATATATTATTCCATTTCTTTGTTTATTTATGAGCCATCTGTTGATAAGAAAACTACAGATTAAAGATCACTGCAGTATGACAGGTAGACTACACATGTCTTCTTTGAAAATTTGACAAGTAACAAACAATGGAAGTGAAGTCTGTAAAACGATGTGGAACAATGTCGTCATATTTTACATCAGTCTTGCATGTTCCTGGTTCATTTTACGAACCGTTAGAAACACGCATTTGGCACATGTTAAATATTAGTGACTGGTGAAACTGAGCTAATTTCTATCTCCAAATATCAGTACCTTTCTTACACTTTTATCCCTGAAGAAGAAATGTGTATTTGATGAAATCTCTTGGGTTTTATTGGATTTTTTATCTTATATCGATACATCATCCATCTTGTCTTACACTACAAAATTATGGATGACTAGTGCAAAAAGCCCTCGTGTAGCTTTGCACAAAATTCCAAACAAACAAAAAAACAGTCAATTGTAGTTTTATGGATTTTAGAAATTTTTATTAGTAAATGAAATGTTATTTTTTAGGAAACTATGTAGTGTACAGTATGTTCTTAGTTTTCCTAATAACAGTGTAGGTTTGAACACTCGCTTCCCTTATCTTACAAAGTAATACATCCATATAATTAAAATGCATAAAGTCTCCATTCCACTGGCTAAAATACTAATTGCAGAGAATATTTTTTTATTCATGAAGATCGTGTGTGTAAAAACCGTGCGTAGTTCTGACTGTTTGTTTGTATACTTTTAGATCCTTAACGACTCTGGGTCTGGTGATCTCCAAATTAGCTGATCATTCTTCATCCAAGGCTAAAGACAAGTTCGTTCCTTACAGAGATTCTGTTCTGACGTGGCTGTTGAAAGTATGACTCCTTTTTGATATTTAGAAACTCTTTGTTAAAATACAGTTGTAATATGTAAGATTAATTGTATTGAACCATTTAGTTATTACTAATTACTTGTATTTAAAAACGGTGAGTGAATTTTACTTATTACATAATTCGCAGTATGCGAAATTAATTTGATAATTATGAAAAAGAAACCAGTTTAAAATTAAGATATTCTTCAAATAATTTAAAAGCAGTTAAATGGTTAAAAATATGTGTTACTTAACATGATACAAGAACACAAAACTGGACATTTTATTATGTTCTTACCTGCTAATAATATACTAGTATTGATCAATGTAAACACACTTCATTAGAACCAACTCAGCCAAGCACTTTTCAGAAAATCAGCTGATGGTGTTTAGGACAGTGTATGTGTGTTTCTTCAGGTTTTGTAGTGTGGAATAATTTTAGTTTAGTTCATGTAATGATATTAGTTTTAATAGAACAGTTTTGTTTTTCAGTAAATAGAAATTATGTTTCACTAAGTTTTATATCATTAATATTATATTTATGTTATTACTCTTCAAGTGTAAAATTAAAAACAATTAATTTTATTTAAATAGTTTTGAGATTGTGCAGAATCTAATAAATACAGTTGCTTAGTTTTGTGAAGAAACAAAGATATATGAAGACAGCACAATTAATTTTGGTAACTTAAATCATAAATTAAGTATAAATTTGTGTTGCACTATGAAAACTTGACGTACGAGACACGTGTTGTACATTTATAGCCTGAGCAATTAAATTTCAAAAATATGATTCCCTTTTTATAAGTATTTCAAATAGTAAGAGTACGTACATCAAATTGGAGTTGCTACCTGTATTGAATAAAAGATGATGCAGAATGTACACAAGTTGATTCAGTGAAAATGTATTGTTTGCTTCTTGAAACAGATCTTTTGTTTTTGATTTATTAGTAACAGTAACTTCTGATCAGAGTAAGCTATGTGCTATGTATTGGTTACTCATAGAATGAAGAGGTACACTGAGTACATTTGGGATTCTTGATGCAACAGTGACTTGTGAGCCAGCATATCAAAAGGAAAAGACCACAAGTGACAAACACAGCAAATACGTCAAATTATACAAACACTGTTTGTATGAATGAACATCAGTTTAAAAAAATATGGCATGTTGATAAAACTAGTTTGTGTAAAGTCTGAGTGATAAAAGTAACAGAGATCACAGCACTACTGCGTTTAAGAATCTTGAAATTCTGTTAACTTGAATTAATTAATCATACTCAGCCATCTTCCCAGTTATGAGTGGTTCTCAGTGTTTGGACTTCTAAAATATATAATATCAAGGCCTTACGTATTAATGCCAGACAGATGTGAAACAATAAAACATATTAGTTGATAGCAGTATTTTTCTCTTTTTGTACCTCTAAAACATGAAATACCAGTGCAATGTGAGACAGATGTGAAGCAACAAAACATATCAGTTGACTGCATCAATATTATTGATTGTTTAGACTTCTAAGACATAGAGCATCAGTTCTTTACACTATCTGTAACATTATACAGGTGTGAGGCAACCAGACACCTTAGTTCATTGCACTATTGTTTATTCTTTGGGCTTCCAACATATGGAACATCAGTTCTTTACACTATCTGTAACATTATACAGGTGTGAGGCAACCAGACACCTTAGTTTGTTGGCATACTGTTCATTATTTGGATTTCCAACACACGGAACATCACTTCTTTTTCACCATATTGTAACAATAATTAGGTATGATGCTACAAGTCACATAAATTGGTCATTGTACAGTTTTCTAGTTCATTTGCCTCACATTATTATCTGAACTTAGATGTGTAAACAGGTGATACATTTCAGTTTCAATATAATAAGCTCCAGTGGAACTGGGCTGTTACTTGAAAATTTAAGGTTGCTACTTGGTAAAATATATCTGTATTGTTTTAACCAAGGTCAGTTCTAGCAGTACGTATCATAAGTATAGCATAAATGATGTACATCTGAATTGAGTGACTTCATGTTTAGTTTTGTTTCTCTATCACAAACGATATTGGCACGTCTTATTCATATTTCTAATTCCAGGATAACATTGGAGGGAATAGCAGAACGGTCATGTTGGCCACCATCAGCCCAGCTGCAGACAACTATGACGAAACTTTGTCCACGCTAAGGTATGCTGACAGAGCTAAGAAAATAGTGAATCATGCTGTGATTAACGAAGATCCTAATGCTCGGATCATCAGAGAGCTGCGCGAGGAAGTTGAGCAGTTGAGAGAGCAACTGAAACATGCCACTGTGAGTACTGTTCGACATTAAACATGTCTGGTGAAAACACAAACATACACCTTTATGTGCATATAATGTTGCCCAATTTTTATATGAACTTGTTCTAATGCTTTTATAGTAAAAAATTATGTATAATTACTACAATTGTGAGTTCATATTGCAAGAGTTCTGTCAAGCAGTTCTTGTTATGTGACTTTTTTAAAAAGAGGTGTAAATTTGACCGTGATGTTATGACTTAGTGTAAATTAATATCTTTACTAAGGTTGGGATCCAATAAGGGAGAAGTTAGAAAATGAGATTGTGTGTAAAAATATGCAAATAAACAATTAAAAATGTTGGCTAAAGATGACTGATAAGGGCATTAAAACTTTAATTAAAATAAAGTAGAGAAAAATATTTTGACCTTCTTCGGTCATCTTGAGGTTGACAAAGAAAGTTTGAAAGTGAAACCATTGTTCTCTACTTTATTTTAACTAAAGTTTTAATACCCATACCAGCTGTCTTTAGAATACATTTGTATTTCAAGGGGGTTTATCGTCGTCATGTAAAAATGTTTCATTAAATTAATGCAACATTAATAAGAATGGAAAATTAATTCATAAGCTAATAAGAACGCTTGAAGTCGTATCCTGATATTAAGTTAAGAAACACATTTAACTGACTAACATTTTTGGTATTTGAATAAAAAGTTTGGAGTTGGTAATCAATATAATTTTAAGTTACTTTATTGAGAAGCAGACTAAAGTTATTCATATAGGATGATTATTAGTGCTATTAGAATATTATTAATAATGGTTATTCTAGAATTTAAATTCAACACTCATTATTTGTCTTGAAGCTCAGATCTGAGCAGACCAAGACTTAATAATTTCCACATTTGTTGTTACTGTGAGTGTTAGAAATAAATTATAAACAAACTACATTGTGATTTCAGTGACAGTTTAGGTAAACAAAACTGTTTCAAAACACACTCATTGAAAAATATTGTTAGTGTAACAAGTCCTCAAGGGAAGTTAATCTTTTGACAAGAATCATGACTGGAGATACAACACTAATATAGATAAAATCAAAAATTTAAATCTGATCTCACAAATTTGTCAAAAAGATATTAATAGGAAGGTCTTAATTCATCAGAGAAACATTATCTAAAATACAGATTTTGGTCATCAGTGGGTTTTATTTATTTTGTTCACGTTGACTTTATGTGTGATATTGTATGTCATCTTCAAACCTTGGCTTACATTTGGTAGCATGTTCACTCTATATTGATGGTGATCTTCTGTGTCATCTTAATATCCTGGGTTAAGTTTGAAAATATGTTCACTTTATATGTATGGTGATCTTCTGTGTCATCTTAACATCCTGGGTTAAGTTTGAAAATATGTTCACTTTATATGTATGGTGATCTTCTGTGTCATCTTAACATCCTGGGTTAAGTTTGAAAATATGTTCACTTTATATTGATGGTGATCTTCTGTGTCATCTTAACATTGTGGGTTAAGTTTGATAATATGCTCACTATATATTGATGGTGATCTTCTGTGTCATCTTAACATTGTGGGTTAAGTTTGACTTACATTTGGTAGCATGTTCACTCTATATTGATGGTGATCTTCTGTGTCATCTTAATATCCTGGGTTAAGTTTGAAAATATGTTCACTTTATATGTATGGTGATCTTCTGTGTCATCTTAACATCCTGGGTTAAGTTTGAAAATATGTTCACTTTATATGTATGGTGATCTTCTGTGTCATCTTAACATTGTGGGTTAAGTTTGATAATATGTTCACTTTATATGTATGGTGATCTTTTGTGTCATCTTAACATTGTGGGTTAAGTTTGATAATATGTTCACTTTATATGTATGGTGATCTTCTGTGTCATCTTAACATTGTGGGTTAAGTTTGATAATATGTTCACTTTATATGTATGGTGATCTTTTGTGTCATCTTAACATTGTGGGTTAAGTTTGATAATATGTTCACTTTATATGTATGGCGATCTTCTGTGTCATCTTAACATTGTGGGCTAAGTTTGATAATATGTTCACTTTATATTGATGGTGATCTTCTGTGTCATCTTAACATCCTGGGTTAAGTTTGAAAATATGTTCACTTTATATTGATGGTGATCTTCTGTGTCATCTTAACATTGTGGGTTAAGTTTGATAATATGCTCACTATATATTGATGGTGATCTTCTGTGTCATCTTAACATTGTGGGTTAAGTTTGATAATATGTTCACTTTATATTGATGGTGATCTTCTGTGTCATCTTAACATTGTGGGTTAAGTTTGATAATATGCTCACTTTATATGTATGGTGATCTTCTGTGTCATCTTAACATTGTGGGTTAAGTTTGATAATATGCTCACTTTATATTGATGGTGATCTTCTGTGTCATCTTAAGATCTTGGGTTAAGTTTGATAACATGTTCACTTTATATCTATCTAAAATCGATAATCCTTGTTCGTGTTTCATACATGAGATTGTGTTGAAACTGTATCTTTATCAAATGTCTAAATTATGTCCATGTAAAAATTATTAATCCTTGTTTGTTTACTATACATGTAAAATTGGGTTCTGTTATTCATTTAGAAACAAGAAGATCTCTGTGAGAGGCTAATGGAGTCAGAGAAGTTAATGAAGGAGATGAGTAGAAGCTGGGAAGAAAAACTTAGTCGAACTGAACAGGTTCATCAAGTAAGTTTGAATAAAGACATCATTGTAACAGGTTCATCAGGTAAGTTTGAAAATAGATATAATTGTAACAGGTTCATCAAGTAAGTTTAGAAATAGATATCATTGTAACAGGTTCATCAAGTAAGTTTGAAAATAGATATCATTGTAACAGGTTCATCAGGTAAGTTTGAATAAAGACATCATTGTAACAGATTCATCAGATAAGTTTGAATAAAGACATCATTGTAACAGGTTCATCAGGAAAGTTTTAATAAAGACATTGTTGTAACAGGTTCATCAAGTACGTTTGAATAAAGACATCATTATAACAGGTTCATCAGGTAAGTTTGAAAATAGATATCATTGTAACAGGCTCATCAGGTAAGTTTGAATAAAGACATCATTGTAACAGGTTCATCAAGTAAGTTTGAATAAAGACATCATTGTAACAGATTCATCAGATAAGTTTGAATAAAGACATCATTATAACAGATTCATCAGATAAGTTTGAATAATGACATCATTATAACAGATTCATCAGATAAGTTTGAATAAAGACATTGTAACAGGTTCATCAGGTAAGTTTGAATAAAGACATCATTGTAACAGGTTCTTCAGGAAAGTTTGAATAAAGAAATCTTTGTAACAGGTTCATCAGGTAAGTTTGAATAAGGACAGCATTGTAACAGGTTCATCAAGTAAGTTTGGTTAAAGACTCCATTGTAACAAAAAATATCTCCCACCACTGCCACTTTTTATTTTTTTATGTAAATGATTTATGTTACCAACTGAAACATTACTAAATTTTATATTTAGTCTCACTTCTTGCAGCTGGTTTTTACATGTTGTGAAATGTGCATGAATTAAATCAGTATTACGATCGTGTAACCCTTTAACTAATTATAAAGAGACAGTGGACAGACGTAAGGATTATTTGTTTTAATTAATTATTCTATGGAATTGTTTGGGTTTAATTATTACATTTCATTGATTGCTTAGGGCCACAAAATAAATTCTGCAAGTAAAGATTTGCTGTGAGGCAGACATGAGTGAAATTTTTATCAAATCTACTTTTGTTCTTAATCTACTATTTACCTAGGATTTTAGGTGAAGGAAACCTCTTTAAAGATTTTGAGGTTTGTTTTAAAATTGCTTAAAAATTGCCCATTTCCTGCAAGCTTGTTGATTTCAGTTGGTTAGTGATTCAATATAGTAACGGTTGGTCTATAAACATATATTCCACTGTATTAAGTTGTATGAGAAATAGAACAAACTGTCTAAGAAGGACAGTGAGTGATAATTTGTATTGCAATATGAATGCTGTAAACCAAAAGATCAGGGACACCAGTTGTTGGTACAAAGGGGGCACGGCACTGTGGTTTATTTCGCTAGTTTATTCTGAAAATAATACACACACACATAATATATATATGTCTATAGTAAACGATTAAAGGAATGATTCCAAAATAGTTTGATTTTAACGTTTAGTAAGACGAAAAACATACAGCCAGTTACTCCTTCCCTCAATGGAACACGAAATCATGCTCGTGCAAAATATATTAAAATTGTTGCAGAAGAAAACGTTTTGTGTGTTTATCATTACAGACCAGATGAAGTCTGTGATGGGACGCGTGGTTGTGACGAATCATTTTGTATGTGAGTCTATATTATACTGTGTTTGCTTCAGAGTAGTTTAAGCCTTTTCACCAGCGTTCTTGAATAAATTTTACACCACTTGAAACTGTAAACCCATTTTACTTATCGAAAGATTACTTTTGATGAGAAAATTAATTTATCATTCATTTATATTTTGATATCTACAGGGTAGCGGTATATTTGTTTTTATCATCGACGCAATTAACCTTAAATTAGTCTAATATTAATTATTTCCATTAGAGGGCAGCAGTATATTTACTATTTTCACAAATGACGTAACTATCGTTTTAAATTAGATTTATTTTCACAAAATTATTGAACAAGTTTACTATTATATTAATATAAATTTTAAAACAAGCTAGTAATAAAAGGAAAAAACAGTTTACATACATACTTTATTTAAACTCTTACTCTGTGTAAGAGTGCATGTAGATTGAACTGGCATGGCCAGGTGGTTGAGGCACTCGATTTGTAATCCGAGGGTTGTGGGCTCGAATATCTGTCATACCAGACATGCTCGCCCTTTTAGCCGTGGGAGCATCATAATGTGACAGTTGCTGGTAAAAGAGTAGCCTACTGCTAAATGAAGGACGGCTAACGCAGATAACCCTCGCGTAGCTTTGAGCAAAATTCTAAACAAACAAAAGCACACAGATTAGAACTAGATTGTGATCTTTTTTAGTGTACATATTTAGTTGCAAGTTGTTTTGACTTGGTTGCTTATTGTAGAAACTCGTCATGCTACTTGTGGTGTATCATTTGTTTTAGTTGGAAAATTACATAATGCATCATCTGTACACTGCTCATCTTAGGGAATCAAACCCAGATTTCTAGCGTTTTAAGTCTGTAAACTTATGTATCACCAGGTGGTCTGTTATATTCCAGTTTCTGAGTTATTTTAGATCATATCTGGTATTGTATTAATGTATACCAGTTTATGAAATTCTCGTTCATATCATGAGATCTGGTTAAGTTGGTTCAATGACCCCAAGCTATATATTTATATTGAAATAATATCCATCATTAATAATTAATTCAGAATAAATGAATAAATAAACACTTTGACAGTTATGTTTTTATTGGACCAGATCAAATTTCTAGCAGGTACGGTATATAACAGTACATTATACTGAATACACTGAACCACCTTAAGGAAGGAAGGCTTATGTTCTTTACACTGAACCACCTCAGGCAAACAAAGCTTATGTTGTTTACACTGAATCATCTCAGGCAAACAAAGCTTATGTTGTTTACACTGAACCACCTCAGGCAAACAAAGCTTATGTTGTTTACACTGAACCACCTCAGGCAAACAAAGCTTATGTTGTTTACACTGAATCATCTCAGGCAAACAAAGCTTATGTTGTTTACACTGAATCAACTCAGACAAATAAAGCTTATGTTGTTTACACTGAACCAACTCAGGCAAACAAAGCTTCTGTTGTTTACACTGAACCAACTCAGGCAAACAAAGCTTATGTTGTTTACACTGAATCAACTCAGGCAAACAAAGCTTATGTTGTTCACACTGAACCACCTCAGGCAAACAAAGCTTATGTTGTTTACACTGAATCAACTCAGGCAAACAAAAATTTTGTTGTTTACACTGAATCAACTCAGGCAAACAAAGCTTATGTTGTTTACACTGAACCAACTCAGGCAAACAAAGCTTATGTTGTTTACACTGAACCAACTCAGGCAAACAAAGCTTATGTTGTTTACACTGAATCAACTCAGACAAATAAAGCTTATGTTGTTTACACTGAACCAACTCAGGCAAACAAAGCTTCTGTTGTTTACACTGAACCAACTCAGGCAAACAAAGCTTATGTTGTTCACACTGAACCACCTCAGGCAAACAAAGCTTATGTTGTTCACACTGAACCACCTCAGGCAAACAAAGCTTATGTTGTTTACACTGAATAAACTCAGGCAAACAAAAATTTTGTTGTTTACACTGAATCAACTCAGGCAAACAAAGCTTATGTTGTTTACACTGAATCATCTCAGGCAAACAAAGCTTATGTTGTTTACACTGAACCAACTCAGGCAAACAAAGCTTATGTTGTTTACACTGAACCACCTCAGGCAAACAAAGCTTCTGTTGTTTACACTGAACCAACTCAGGCAAACAAAGCTTATGTTGTTCACACTGAATCAACTCAGGCAAACAAAGCTTATGTTGTTCACACTGAACCACCTCAGGCAAACAAAGCTTATGTTGTTTACACTGAATAAACTCAGGCAAACAAAAATTTTGTTGTTTACACTGAATCAACTCAGGCAAACAAAGCTTATGTTGTTTACACTGAACCAACTCAGGCAAACAAAGCTTATGTTGTTTACACTGAATCATCTCAGGCAAACAAAGCTTATGTTGTTTACACTGAACCAACTCAGGCAAACAAAGCTTATGTTGTTTACACTGAACCACCTCAGGCAAACAAAGCTTATGTTGTTTACACTGAACCACCTCAGGCAAACAAAGCTTCTGTTGTTTACACTGAACCAACTCAGGCAAACAAAGCTTATGTTGTTCACACTGAATCAACTCAGGCAAACAAAGCTTATGTTGTTCACACTGAACCACCTCAGGCAAACAAAGCTTATGTTGTTTACACTGAATAAACTCAGGCAAACAAAAATTTTGTTGTTTACACTGAATCAACTCAGGCAAACAAAGCTTATGTTGTTTACACTGAACCAACTCAGACAAACAAAGCTTATGTTGTTTACACTGAATCATCTCAGGCAAACAAAGCTTATGTTGTTTACACTGAACCATCTCAGGCAAACAAAGCTTATGTTGTTTACACTGAACCATCTCAGGCAAACAAAGCTTATGTTGTTTACACTGAACCAACTCAGGCAAACAAAGCTTATGTTGTTTGTAGCAAGTATAATTTCAAACTCTTGTTCCTAATTTTGGGCTGATAGAGTGAAGTAAGCCCATAACACCCATTGTGAACTTTTGAACTACATTATTAGAATAGTAGAGCTTTACTTCCAATTTTATAACACATCAAATAATGACATGCAAAATAAGGATCCTAGATCAATTAACCATTAGATTCTGCTTGACTTTAATAAAACAACAACAAAGATAATTTTACGGCGACAAGACGCGAACCAGAGACTCTTGTTTACCCTTTTCAGCATGTGAATCATTAGACCCTTTGGGTGAAGCACATTTCACGATTTTATGTTTGTAAAATTTAGATAAATAACAATTAATATAGAACTTTCGTTTTGAAGCAGTAACGTCCCAGTGATGAAGTTTGATGTCTCGCATTGAAAACAAATCACAAAGTCAGTAATATACACTAAATATATTTATATTTCTTAGTGGAGAATCCGTCCCAGTGGCTCAGCGGTATGTCTGCGGACTTACACGCTAAAATCCGGGTTTCGATACTCGTGGTGGGCAGAGCACAGATAGCCCATTGAGTAGCTTTGTGCTTAATTCAAAAACAACAACAACCGTCGGTTTGTAGCAACAATAAGCCCCACTGTAGTTCAGACATTTGGTTTGGGAGTTTTAATGCTAAAATTCTATGTTCAAGGTGAAACTTCTCTCTCAGAACAAACTTAAATTATTTAGTTTTATTAGTAAAATTCACATTTAAATTAAGTGATTAATAATATATCTTTTTTTAACCTTCTGTGTACAAGGCTTTCGTTTATTAGGTTCTAATACTTAAGCGTTTTAATACATTTTCAATATGCCGCTTTCGATAAAAGAATTTTGTTCACCAATTCATTTGTCAGTGGTTTACTAATGCGAATATTAAATATGTATCGAGTTTCTCTCATTTGTTTTCAACATGAATTCGTAATAAGTGGTGTAACATTCTGAAAGCAAAGTGTGTTTTTTGTTTTTTCAACCACTAGTTTGTGTTAAAGAATGTGTCACAATTTCGTAGCCTAACACCCAATCACACGAGATTATGTTTTTTCGGAGTTGAATTTCCGACAGATGTATTAATTCGATGACTCTTAAATTCTAATATCTGTATTTCTTTCAGCCTTTAACGAAAGGAAAAAAAACAATAACTTGTGTAGAATATTGGTTACGATGAGAGAAAGGAAAGTTTGGTTTAAAAAAACAAAACACGGAATAATATAATTGAAGTTTACATTAGATTATCGTCTTGTCTATTAACTCGTAGTGCGTGGAAGTCATGCAGTTTCCATAGTAACGATCACACAGCTCGAGACGAGTTGTGATAGTAACAGTTGTTTGAATCTGTTGCTACGTCTAGTAGGTAATTTAGTTTCGTACTTGTCTATATATTAAGTGTAGCAACAATATTCGTTTGTTTGTTTTTGGAATTTCGCACAAAGCTACTCAAGGGCTATCTGTGTTAGCCGTCCCTAATTTAGCAGTGTAAGACTAGAGGGAAGGCAGCTAGTCATCACCACCCACCGCCAACTCTTGGGCTACTCTTTTACCAACGAATAGTGGGATTGACCGTAACATTATACGCCCCCACGGCTGGGAGGGCGAGCAAGTTTAGCGCGACCCGGACGCGAACCCGCGACCCTCGGATTACGAGCGCACGCCTTAACTCGCTCGGCCATGCCAGGCCGCAACAATATTCAAAAACCCTTGAAGGTTCAAGTAATTTTTTGATTGGCTGCAACAGAGTGCAGTCACGTGCTGATAGTTTACACTATGATTGGGTGCCATCTAATCAATCACAAAGTGCCACACTAGTATAGTATCTGTTATACACCAGATAACTGTACGATTCCCAGTAGTAGCAGTGTATTTATAATTGTTATTTGGAGTACTGAAGTATATATATATATATACACACACATAAATGGAGAGGGTAATAAAATAGGGTGGAATACTACCCTATGAAAA
Organism: Carcinoscorpius rotundicauda; assembly: GCA_011833715.1. Taxonomy (NCBI): domain Eukaryota; kingdom Metazoa; phylum Arthropoda; class Merostomata; order Xiphosura; family Limulidae; genus Carcinoscorpius; species Carcinoscorpius rotundicauda. Next base: position 6,773,365 of record CM022398.1, read on the forward strand.
CAGAATTTTCTCAGGGTAAGATTCGAACCACTGACTATTTATTGAACAGGTGTTTCAGTCGTCTACACTACACCTCTTTGAACACCACATCTCTCCTCATTTATTGTCACCTCTTTTATTATTCTAGTAAGGAAGCGTCTCATTAAGAATTTAAATTAAAAGTTATTTAACAATAAATTGTTTCAGTTTTAAATTTCATAGATTTCATTGTAATCAACTTGTTTACTGTGCAAACTGGGTAGAGTTGTCTGTATTTTGTACCCTAATAATGCATCACTACTTCAATAGCTTCACTGTTCAGTCCTAACGAAAATACACCATCACAAAGTAAGTTGTACTCGACATTTTATCGGCGCTTTCTGTCTCTCTCTGTTGCATACGTCTGTTTTTTCACCGAGTATTGATCTTTGAAATTAAATAATGTTTTTCTCAGCCGTTTTGCACAAAGTTTTGAGATGTGTGAAATGCTTAATTTGCTTAAATATTGGATTGTATGTACTAGTTTCCTTGGGTCGATATTTTGATTGGTTGAATTTTCAGTTTTTTAACTCCTGTGATTTGGCATAGTTTGTTGGTTTAGGGTGCTCAAATCACAATCTGTGGGTCACGGGACCGCATCTCGTCGTCGAACGTGATGGTTCCTTTGAGCCTTGGGGATGTTATAATGTGATGGTCAATCTCACTATTAGTAGGTAAAGAACGGCCCAAGACTTTGTGATAAGTGGTGTTGAATAACAGTAGTTCGTCAAATAGCCCTCGGTAGGACAGTACTTTTTAAACTTTCCCGTTTAGTATCTGAAGGAACACCCGTTTTGCATAACAAATATGCAATGGCGTGAAACATAAAATAAGGAAAATACATCTTTAACATTGGCTTGGTGTATTAGTGTAATGATCATGAAAAATATAAATATCTTATCGAATATATAATATTTTTCTAAGCCTAAAATATTATTTAAATTTACGAACGTAAAAATAAAGGAAGGTGTTAATTTTACGAACGTAGCGAGCCTGGCATGGCAAGGTGGGTTAAGGCGTTCGACTCTTAATTTGAGGGTCGCGGGTTCGAATCCCCGTCACACCAAACGCTCGCCCTTCAGTGATGTCGAGAAACCCACTTGTTGAGAATTTTATATGCAAAAACGGCTCGTTTGGGTTCAGAAAATATTTTAAATAGAAGAGCGAACAACGTTTCGACCTTCTATTTAAAATATTTTCTGAACCCAAACGAGCCGTTTTTGCATATAAAAAAATGCTCGCTCTTTCAGCGGTGGGAGCTTTATGATGTAACGGTCAATCCCACTGTTCGTTGGTAAAAGAGTAGTCCAAGAGTTGGCGAGGGGTGGTGATGATTCGCTGCCTTTCCTCTAGTCTTACCCTGCTAAATTAGGGATGACTAGCGCAGATAGCCCTCGTGTAGCTTTGCGCGAAATTCAGAAAGAAGCAAAAAGAATGTAGCGATTAAGGAAAGTTACAAGTAATGTAACAGGTGAGTTTACAAACGTAATAATTAATATTTAACAACTTACGAACGTACTAATTAATGAAAGCTCCAAATTAGTTATAACTAAACTTATGAATCTTTAATAATGCCGTATGAGGTAACGAAATATGACAGAGAAAAGAAAGTCTAGGTAAAAAAAGAGATGAAAAAACATGTGTTACGTCTACAGGAAGTACAGTTTTTAGAACGATAAAGCCCTGGCATGGCCAGGTGGTTAGGGCGTTAGACTCGCAATCTGAAGGTTGTGGGTTCGAATCTTCATCACACCAAACATATTCGCCCTTTTAGTCGTGGGAGCGTTAAAAGATGATGGTCAATTCCACTGTTCGTTGGTAAAAGAGTAGCCCAACTAGCTGCCTTCCCTCTATTCTTACACTGCTAAACTAGGGACGGCTAGCACAGATCGCCCTTGAGTAGCTTTGAGCGAAATTAAAATACAACAAAAAAAACCGTCTGCGTTATGGAGGTTCCGCCATATAGAGGGCCTTTTATAAGAGAAGACTTGAGATAATGCTGCAAAATTTTGATATTTCCGGCTTATACAGGTTTTACTTTATATCTGTGTATATATATATATATAAGACTAGTCTTGCCGAACCTGTCAAAAATTTACAGATGAGAATTTTGTAACCATCCCCTCTTCTTGGCTTGCCTGCCCTTTCGTTCAACGAACTTTCTTCATCAGACTTTCCCCTTCATAATAAAAGAATACATTCACACATTCATTAAAAAATACATACATTATACTCTAAAGAGGTGGTTGAGATTGTTGCAAGATTAAACAAGAATTCAAGGTAATTAAACACACAATAAAAGGGTGAAAAGTGAATTATATATATATATATATATTAGAGTTTACTCATTATGTGTGTTTATTTCACTACAAAGTCAAATTGGACTATCTGCTGCGTCCGCGGAGGGAATCGAACCCCTGATTTTAGCGTAGTAAATTCGAGAACTCACCGTTGTCTCAGCGGGGGAATATTTTTATCGCACCAAAGTTAATGTCTTTTATACAAAATTATGAAAATCATATCGAACCCTTATTTAATTGTTTTTACTTTATTTTTCACATTAAGTTTGAAGATTGCATCACAAAGCAATCGATATTTCTCACGTGCACGAACTTATTTTGGTAATTACGTCGTATGTCTACGATTTATGAAAAATGTTTTATCACAGAGTTTAAACCTAAAATTTAAGTTAATGTGTCATTATTACTTAAGACATTTGTGCGAAATAATAAAGATGTTTTGTTCGACAAAAAAAAACCCAGTAGTAACAAAACTGAAACTTTATGAAAACCCAACAAAAACACGTGAAATAGGTCACTAACGTCTAATTAGGTGTTTTTAGAACCCGCCACGGACTTCGAAATGTTTACGATAAAATTCATAAGCGGAATTCAAGCAAGCTCCCGTGAACGTTCGAAGTTTTGTTTTACGTGCGTAACCCGTGTCATAGTTTTGTTGCTAAGGGAAACACTGGAACGAAGCGTAACCAAACGATAACTGGATTTTTTTAATATGTACATATTAGGCCTCTGATGTAGAATTTGGGTTCAGTTGACGACTGCTGGCTGTTTCTAGAGAAGAACGTTGTTTGGTATTCTATACTGAACCACTGGTAATTTTGATTAAATGTCATTTTTCGTCCGGCAGTTATACATGTAAATATATTTATGTGTTGCAGGATTTGACGTTAATGGACTGCTACTGGCGTTTTCTAGAATGGAACTGAGGACGTTTAGAATGCGAAACGTCGTCTCGCAAGCCATTAAAGCTAAATGTCTGCACTGCCTAGAATAGGGCTGAGGCTTTTGTGTAGACGGGGGTGGGGTGCCGAAATATGTCAGCTCCCAAGTATTAAAAACATTATTTCAAATCGTCCTCTGCATCATTCTTTAGTTTTCGAATTTAATGACGAAGACCCTAGTGGTGATAACATGAACTTGCTGAAACGTTGCACATTTGTAATAAAGTTACTTTTATTAACCATTCGATCCATTTCTAGGTGTTATATACTCTTCAAAGAAAGAAACGTAAAAGGCAAAATTTGAGACATATTGTTAACAAATTTATTCCGGGTAGTTCTTTATGACATGTGTGAAACTTTGCACATTCGCTGCTGAACATCCAAAGTCTGCAAAGGCGAAGCCCACGCTCACTAGTTGAAGTTTAACGTCACTCAACGTCAATAACGAGTATGTCCTCCGTAAGCATCAATAATTGATTGGCATCTCCTGCCCATGGAAGAGATGAGATGACGAATCACATTCTGTGGAATGGCTGTCTACTCAGCCTGCAAAGCTGCTGTAAGCTGAGGTAGAGTCTGCGGCTGAGGTTGTCGCCGTCGCAGACGTTGGTCCAACTTGTCCCAAAAATGTTTGTTGGGGTTTAAATCTGCTGACCTGGAGGGCCAGGGAAGAACGTTGATGTTGTGGTGTCTTAAGAAGACAGTGGCAAGTCGGGCTGTGTAAGGACGGCCGTTGTCATTGTTGAAAAACGTCGTTGACGTTCACCATGATGGGTTGCACATGAGGCCTAAGAATGTCGTAGACGGTTGCATACGGTCTGATCGGAAATCCTACGCAGACCTGGTATGGTTAAGTAGACGTCGCAGTGGTGGTTCTATCCCGAAGGTGACGTAATCAGATGTAGCGATCTTGGGCGGGCGTGGTCACACGAGGTCTGCCAGATCGTGGACGATCACGAGTTGATCCATGTTGTTGGTGACAATTTCATAGCCTTGGGTGGACATTCACAGCTCTGGCAACATCTGATCGAGATTCGCCTGCTTCCAAGCGACCAATGGCGTTGTTGCGTTGTGCTTCAGTCAGTCTCGGCGTAACTGTATTGCGTGTCGGTGGCTTAACACTGAGCTATTGAAACCGAGAACCCGTCACTTTTATAGGGATTTTGCACTTGCAGAACATGCAGATCTCTCAAACAAATTTATTGGACACGAATGCGTTTTGGCGAAAAATTCAATGCTTTCCTCCGTTTTCAAAGTGGACAACTTTTATTGTCATTTTGGTCTGACAGTCAGTGCCTTAACACGTGTAACATCACATACTCTGAGCTTGTAACGTTATTACATATATTTCTCTTTAAAATAAACAAAATATCCCTTTTGCGTTTCTTTTTTTGAAGAGTATACTTTAGTTTTGTAAATTTCAATATGTAGGACCCTGTGTATTTATTTTCCCGAAAGAGGGCCGAAAGCCATCTGTAGGGATCACCTGTTTTACCTGCTCGCACCATTATACAGTAATGTGTTGTGTTTCAGTCAGTCAGTCAGTAGACACTAAAATAACGTCGCGTAAGAGACACATAACGTTGCAATTTGTACTTTCGAGACGTCAGTAAAACGTGCGCATGCCATGAATCACGAGAAGAATTATGCGTCCTGTAGGCATGGCATAAAACTTCAAAAGCAATATATATAAAAAATAATTGTTACTATTAGTTTTGGCTTTATTTACTTTTGAAACAGAACACTTCCAAGGGACTTTGCGGAAGCAATCTGCTATAACAGATTCGTGTATGTCTTCAGTAGGGTTATAGTAACGTGTGGAAAACGTTCTGTAATAAGTTCAGAAAGTTGTTCAAACTTTAATATATATGCTCAATAAAAACTTTGTTGTTGCTGCCCAATTTATAAACCATTCACAAAATCAAGGATAGAACTAGCACGTGTAATTGGGAAGTCAACCATTTTGTATTTTTGGAGTACAATGGTCTTTTAAATACGTTTGTTCATCTTTGAGATGTGAAGTAATAATGTGGAACTGGATGTGATATCATTGGAGATTAGACAAAAATAAGTGGGAGAGTAAATGGTGCAAAGAAAAATATATGTCCAGTGTCTAGAACCCTCCTAGATCTGTTCAGCAGTGACCCAGAACTGTATAGTTTTACCCTTAAATTATGTTTTTCAATTCCTAAAAGGGGATGTGTTATCTAAGAAAAGTAATGAAACTCAACTTGTTATTCCATATAGGCTCTTTTTCTCACTTAATTTAAATTTAAATTAATAGTTTGCTGGAGGTAACAAGACAGCATGACACCAGAGGGCTGAATGAATACTTTCTGTATCACAGCGGATAATGTTGTGACCTAGATTTAAAGAGTTTCTTTGTACATTTTCGACAAATTCAAATATACTTTAGTTATAGAAACGGTAATTGTTTGTTTATGTGTTTGGAATTTCGCGCAAAGTTACACGAGGGCTATTTGCGCCAGCTGTCCCTAATTTGGTATTGTAAGACGAGAGGTAAGGCAGCTGGATATCACCACCCACCGCCGACTCTTTAGCTACTCTTTTACCAACGAATAGTGGGATTGAATGTGACATTATAATGCACCCACGGTTGAAAGGACGAGCATGTTTGGTGTGATGGGGATTCGAACCCGCGACTCTCAGATTGCGTCTCCAGTGATCTAACCACTTGGCCATGTCGGGCCAGAAATGGTGAACGTTCAGACTGAGGAAGAGACGAGCGAGTTTGAAAGATGAAGCACAAAAATCACGTGGTTAAAAAAATCACAATTATTAAAATATTAATTAATAGAAGCAAATGTGCCCCCCAGTGGCTCAGCGGTATGTCTGCGGACTTACACGCTAAAATCCGGGTTTCGATACCCGTGGTGGGCAGAGCACAGATAGCCCATTGTGTAGCTTTGTGCTTAATTCCAAAACAACCAACAACCAGAAGCAAATGTAAGAATACAGTAAACCAGGTGGAACAAACAAAAATAAGAGGGAACATTTGATAGCCGCGACACTTGAAATTATTTCGGGTGGGATTAGAGAAGTTAATTTATGAGGTCTTAGGTGTGGTCAGATACTTCAGTTTGACCTCCTGCGACCAATACTGTGATTAGATCTCAAATCGGTCAATAGATAACGGAGCTAGGAGCTAAAAGTTTGTGTTAGAAAAAATAGGAGCCAACATGCTGCTACTAAAAATTTCAACTTGTCGTTGCATGTTTAAACATGTTTAAAGCAATATACAGGACACGAGGAAAGGGTAAACATTATGTGTATTTTTTGTGATATCTAATTTCAAATGTTTGTACTCTATCAACGAAACGCTAATATTTCAAGTCCTTTAAAATGTTTTTCAATAATTTCGTGCGTTAAAAGAACGTTACAACAACAAATTGGTCTAGGTGTAACTTTGCGTTCTTCGTGGATGAAGTCTGGTCGTGCTATAGAGTTCTGAATTATGTAGATAGCGAGCCGGGATCGAGTCTGTGTGATTCCACAAAATATTTCATTATACAATCCTTTAGCGTGGATGGGCTTTCTTCTCTCTGGTCAGTAGGTCTTAATTGTGTGCATTTGGCTCAGTGGTAAATCTAAGGGCTTCTGACATCATAAATCGAGTTTCTATACCCACAATGGATATAACACATTGTATAGCTCTGCTGTAAATACAGTAATAATAATATTTGCTTTTATTTGTTGATGTTCGTGCTATTTTTAGTGGTAAGAAGATTTTGTGACTAAATATGTGTTAAAGCGATGTATTTAGATCCGTTGTTGACTATTTTTCCTAAGTGCTAATTCACATATGAAACTTCCATTTCGCAATCTTTAAGACCCAAGTATGGCGTCTCGGCATGACATATAGTTAGGGGATTCGGTTCTCAAAGAGTAGCCCAAAATTAGGCGAGCTGCCATCCCTCTGATCCATCATTTCTAAATTAGTAACGATTAGCGAAGATTGCGCGAAATTCGATATATTACATGAACAAACCAATCTTAGCCCGTCGATTTGCGTTCTGGACTATAGACTTGCAGTTCCAATGTTTATATTCTACTGTCGCAAAAGTACTGTCGACATATTAAGGGTAGTGGTCAAACCCTACTTTTTGATCAGTCAAGAGTAGCCCAAGAGTTGATGGTGGGTGCTGTTGACTACTAATTCGTGTATCGTCTCCTTTATTAGTTTGTACTGAAAAAGGTTTGGCAGTATTAAAGTCACATATCAAAATTATGCAACATATATTTTGAGGATCGCAGATTCGAATCCCTTTTACACCAATTATGCTCGCCCTTTCAGCCTTGGGGGCATTATAATATGACGATCAATCTCACTATTCGTTGGTAAAAAAGTAGCCCAGGAGTTGGCAGTGGGTGGTGATGACTAACTGCCTTCCTTCTAGTCTTATACTACTAAGTTACGGACGGCTAGCGCAGATAGACCTCGTGCAGCTTTGTGTGAAATTCAAAACAAACCAAACATACGTGTAGATACTTTATAGCAACACATAATTAATAAATTTAGTGCACAACAACAGAGTCGATAGATTCGAACTGGTCTGGAGTCTTGTAGATCTCCAGCTCAGGGAACAATCTTCTAATTACCTCTTACATCTTCTCTCCAAACTATTAATTTCCAGTTGTGCTATTCCTGTTGGCTGTAATGATCTCCAAGAAAGAAGAGCAATGACTGTATGAATAAAGAGAGAACAAGAAGAGAAAAAAACAATAATAATCTGATGGGTAAGGCCTAGAACTCTTATAGTGCTGGTGTTTTAAGAATAATAAACATAATCTGATGGGTAAGGCCTAGAACTCTTATAGTGCTGGTGTTTTAACAATAATAAAAAATAATCTGATGGGTAAGGCCTAGAGCTCTTATGGTGCTGGTATTTTAAAAATAATAAACATAATCTGATGGGTAAGGCCTAGAACTCTTATAGTGCTGGTGTTTTAAGAATAATAAACATAATCTGATGGGTAAGGCCTAGAACTCTTATGGTGCTGGTATTTTAAAAATAATAAACATAATCTGATGGGTAAGGCTTAGAACTCTTATAGTGCTGGTGTTTTAAGAATAATAAACATAATCTGATGGGTAAGGCCTAGAACTCTTATGGTGCTGGTATTTTAAAAATAATAAACATAATCTGATGGGTAAGGCCTAGAACTCTTATAGTGCTGGTGTTTTAAGAATAATAAACATAATCTGATGGGTAAGGCCTAGAACTCTTATGGTGCTGGTATTTTAAAAATAATAAACATAATCTGATGGGTAAGGCCTAGAACTCTTATAGTGCTGGTGTTTTAAGAATAATAAACATAATCTGATGGGTAAGGCCTAGAACTCTTATGGTGCTGGTATTTTAAGAATAATAAACATAATCTGATGGGTAAGGTTTAGAACTCTTATGGTGCTGGTATTTTTTACACCGATGTAGTGTTGGTGTTTTATCCAGATATCCAAGATACATAATTAGATATACCTGAGTATTTTGACCCCAACAATCAATCAGTTAATAGCATCAAGTGCGGTTATATTTTAACATCAAACAACGATAAAATTATGGGGCCAGAAAAATTATTTTATAAATATAACATGGACACCATGTAACTCTCTTGATTATAATTACAGTAATTCTTATAATAAGTTGGAATTGGACGGATACACAATACGTGTAATATAATTTCTTTAACAGCCAAATAAAAATACCTAAGGCTATAAACAAACCACTTTAACAATTATAAGTCACATAACCACTTGAGAAAGTCAGTAGAACAGATAAAAAAATACAAAGAATAACAAAACCAGAAAATTTTCAATCTTACTAACTAACATCGTTAAACGCTTCTAACTGTGTAATAAACAGATTTATCATAGTTATAAGTGCACCAAATAGAACAGAACTATAGGGACCACGTGGCTAGTGCAAGCGTGAAGTAGTCGATTAAATTACTTATTTATTTACTTTTGGTATAAACACATAACCACAACTCACATTATATCACTCAAATAACATCACACACTATAGAGTGTGCATCGCATGTACAGCAAACTAACAATGTGTTTATTTTTTTTAGTTTCGCGCAAAGCTACTCGAGGGCTTTCTGGGCTTGCCGTCCCTAATTTAGCAGTGTAAGACCAGAGGGAAGGTAGCTAGTTATCACAACCCACTGCCAATATTTGGGTGACTCTTTTACCAACGAATAGTGGGATTGACCATTAGAGTATAACGCCCCCACGGCTGTAAGGGCGAGCATGTTTGGTATGACGGGGATTCGAATCCGTGACCCTCAGATTACGAGTCGAAAGCCTTAACCCACCTGGCCATACTGGGCCTTACAATGTATACACACACCACAAGTGAAAAGAATGCCCACCACATATACACCATTATTGGCATATACAGTAATATTACATTGCACACCCACACTGGTGATATTCATACGCGATATGAATGAACGAATGATACATATTATCGTGTTACATTGTGTAAAGAATGTACATGAAAGAACGGAAAAAAATATTTAAAAATTGAAAATGTAGGAATGAATAAGTTAACCGAAAAGTGAGGAAACAAGGTAGGAATGGACATGTTATAATAAAATTTCCTCTGTACATCCTCACAAGGGAGCTATTGTTGCTGGTGTTGAAAAACAGACTTTAGATATATTGTTTCCAATAACTCGATTCACAGCAACTTCTAGTTATTGTATAATAATTATAATTAAGTTTGATAAAGTTAGGCTAATTGTATGTATGAGATTGAAAAGAATTATCGAGGTAGGCATGGACAAGATTTTTGACTCGCCGAAACGAACAAACAATGGAATTTATAATAATTTCCACGAAATGGGACCAGAGGCTGTTTGAATGGAATTACCTATTTTCATCATTTATACAGCTTTCCAGTAATGTGTTGTCTGTCAATCTGTCAATAGACACTAAAATGACGTAACACAAGGAGTGTTTAACGTAGCAATTTGTTCTTTCTTGATGGAAGTAGAAAGATGCTCATGCCATGAATCACGAGAAGAATTATATACTCTATAGGCTACAACACAGCATGACATACAAACTACAAAAGCAGGAAGTATAAGCATTGACACTTGAAACAAAATATTTTTGGGCACGAATATATCTGGTATTCATACTTTTGATTCGTCCCCTCCGGTTCTTTTCCAGAAATAAGCTGAGTTATGTTTCAGATTTTTTTACGGGCATACTCAGTACGATAAGAAGAAAACAAATATTTATTCTTCATTGCTCCGACAACCGGGATATTCACCAAACATGTCAGTCACTCCTTGATATTTCTTCCAACTGTTTTTGTTAATACTTGCTAAGTAAATAAATACACAAATTTGCATGTATATACCGAATACAACAACATGAGACATGCCAGGCAGTTTATAAAGTTATTCGATGAAACACGAAGCTTTCCAAATCGATAAAACGACGTAGCGCTGAAAAGCTGTCATTGGTCGTGCATGGGGTGTCTTCCCTTAAAAACAACGGTATCGTGTTTACACAAACACTTGTTTCTTCAGGGTGTAGGAATAATGTATTGTTCCGCGTCAGCATCTAGAGCTGAACAGTGTCATAGGTAGTATATTTGAAATTTAGCAACGAAACTGAAGATCCTCAGGTAATAAGTAACGTATCCTTTGATTTATTTATCTATCTAAATCTTAATACAAACGAGCAATCTTCGGTTAAGAAATTAATACCCTTTACGTATTATTCTTAACTGTATTTATAATTTCATACCAGAATGTACAGCTCTGAAAGTAATTTAATATATTCGAAAGTTATTTTAATTTTTAATAAAGCTTAACATCAGCAGGCACAGTGTTAGGTATCAAACACCAAACTTTACAGTAAGTTACAAATAGCTGTGTTAAACAGGGCTCCCTAACTTTACAGTAAGTTACAAATAGCTGTGTTAAACAGGGCTCTCTAACTTTACAGTAAGTTACAAATAGCTGTGTTAAACAGGGCTTTCTAACTTTACAGTAAGTTACAAATAGCTGTGTCAAACAGGGCTCTCTAACTTTACAGTAAGTTACAAATAGCTGTGTTAAACAGGACTTTCTAACTTTACAGTAAGTTACAAATAGCTGTGTTAAACAGGACTTTCTAACTTTACAGTAAGTTACAAATAGCTGTGTTAAACAGGGCTTTCTAACTTTACAGTAAGTTACAAATAGCTGTGTTAAACAGGGCTTTCTAACTTTACAGTAAGTTACAAATAGCTGTGTTAAACAGGACTTTCTAACTTTACAGTAAGTTACAAATAGCTGTGTTAAACAGGACTTTCTAACTTTACAGTAAGTTACAAATAGCTGTGTTAAACAGGGCTTTCTAACTTTACAGTAAGTTACAAATAGCTGTGTTAAACAGGGCTTTCTAACTTTACAGTAAGTTACAAATAGCTGTGTTAAACAGGACTTTCTAACTTTACAGTAAGTTACAAATAGCTGTGTCACACAGGGCTTTCTAACTTTACAGTAAGTTACAAATAGCTGTGTCACACAGGGCTTTCTAACTTTACAGTAAGTTACAAATAGCTGTGTCAAACAGGGCTCTCTAACTTTACAGTAAGTTACAAATAGCTGTGTTAAACAGGGCTTTCTAACTTTACAGTAAGTTACAAATAGCTGTGTCAAACAGGGGTCTCTAACTTTACAGTAAGTTACAAATAGCTGTGTTAAACAGGGCTTTCTAACTTTACAGTAAGTTACAAATAGCTGTGTCAAACAGGGGTCTCTAACTTTATAGTAAGTTACAAATAGCTGTGTTAAACAGGGCTCTCTAACTTTACAGTAAGTTACAAATAGCTGTGTTAAACAGGACTCTCTAACTTTACAGTAAGTTACAAATAGCTGTGTTAAACAGGACTCTCTAACTTTACAGTAAGTTACAAATAGCTGTGTTAAACAGGACACTCTAACTTTACAGTAAGTTACAAATAGCTGTGTCACACAGGGCTTTCTAACTTTACAGTAAGTTACAAATAGCTGTGTTAAACAGGGCTCCCTAACTTTACAGTAAGTTACAAATAGCTGTGTTAAACAGGGCTTTCTAACTTTACAGTAAGTTACAAATAGCTGTGTCAAACAGGGCTCTCTAACTTTACAGTAAGTTACAAATAGCTGTGTTAAACAGGGCTTTCTAACTTTACAGTAAGTTACAAATAGCTGTGTTAAACAGGACTTTCTAACTTTACAGTAAGTTACAAATAGCTGTGTTAAACAGGGCTTTCTAACTTTACAGTAAGTTACAAATAGCTGTGTTAAACAGGACTTTCTAACTTTACAGTAAGTTACAAATAGCTGTGTCACACAGGGCTTTCTAACTTTATAATAAGTTACAAATAGCTGTGTCACACAGGGCTTTCTAACTTTACAGTAAGTTACAAATAGCTGTGTCACACAGGGCTTTCTAACTTTACAGTAAGTTACAAATAGCTGTGTTAAACAGGGCTTTCTAACTTTACAGTAAGTTACAAATAGCTGTGTCAACAGGGCTCTCTAACTTTACAGTAAGTTACAAATAGCTGTGTTAAACAGGGCTCTCTAACTTTACAGTAAGTTACAAATAGCTGTGTTAAACAGGGCTCTCTAACTTTACAGTAAGTTACAAATAGCTGTGTCAAACAGGGGTCTCTAACTTTACAGTAAGTTACAAATAGCTGTGTTAAACAGGGCTCTCTAACTTTACAGTAAGTTACAAATAGCTGTGTTAAACAGGACTCTCTAACTTTACAGTAAGTTACAAATAGCTGTGTTAAACAGGGCTTTCTAACTTTACAGTAAGTTACAAATAGCTGTGTTAAACAGGACTCTCTAACTTTACAGTAAGTTACAAATAGCTGTGTTAAACAGGACCCTCTAACTTTACAGTAAGTTACAAATAGCTGTGTTAAACAGGACACTCTAACTTTACAGTAAGTTACAAATAGCTGTGTCACACAGGGCTTTCTAACTTTACAGTAAGTTACAAATAGCTGTGTTAAACAGGGCTCCCTAACTTTACAGTAAGTTACAAATAGCTGTGTTAAACAGGGCTTTCTAACTTTACAGTAAGTTACAAATAGCTGTGTCAAACAGGGCTCTCTAACTTTACAGTAAGTTACAAATAGCTGTGTTAAACAGGGCTTTCTAACTTTACAGTAAGTTACAAATAGCTGTGTTAAACAGGACTTTCTAACTTTACAGTAAGTTACAAATAGCTGTGTTAAACAGGGCTTTCTAACTTTACAGTAAGTTACAAATAGCTGTGTTAAACAGGACTTTCTAACTTTACAGTAAGTTACAAATAGCTGTGTCACACAGGGCTTTCTAACTTTATAATAAGTTACAAATAGCTGTGTCACACAGGGCTTTCTAACTTTACAGTAAGTTACAAATAGCTGTGTCACACAGGGCTTTCTAACTTTACAGTAAGTTACAAATAGCTGTGTTAAACAGGGCTTTCTAACTTTACAGTAAGTTACAAATAGCTGTGTCAACAGGGCTCTCTAACTTTACAGTAAGTTACAAATAGCTGTGTTAAACAGGGCTCTCTAACTTTACAGTAAGTTACAAATAGCTGTGTTAAACAGGGGTCTCTAACTTTACAGTAAGTTACAAATAGCTGTGTTAAACAGGGCTTTCTAACTTTACAGTAAGTTACAAATAGCTGTGTTAAACAGGACTCTCTAACTTTACAGTAAGTTACAAATAGCTGTGTTAAACAGGGCTTTCTAACTTTACAGTAAGTTACAAATAGCTGTGTCACACAGGGCTTTCTAACTTTACAGTAAGTTACAAATAGCTGTGTTAAACAGGGCTTTCTAACTTTACAGTAAGTTACAAATAGCTGTGTTAAACAGGGCTCTCTAACTTTACAGTAAGTTACAAATAGCTGTGTTAAACAGGACTCTCTAACTTTACAGTAAGTTACAAATAGCTGTGTTAAACAGGGCTTTCTAACTTTACAGTAAGTTACAAATAGCTGTGTCACACAGGGCTTTCTAACTTTACAGTAAGTTACAAATAGCTGTGTCAAACAGAGCTCTCTAACTTTACAGTAAGTTACAAATAGCTGGGTTAAACAGGGCTTTCTAACTTTACAGTAAGTTACAAATAGCTGTGTCAAACAGGGCTCTCTAACTTTACAGTAAGTTACAAATAGCTGTGTTAAACAGGACTTTCTAACTTTACAGTAAGTTACAAATAGCTGTGTCACACAGGGCTTTCTAACTTTATAATAAGTTACAAATAGCTGTGTCACACAGGGCTTTCTAACTTTATAATAAGTTACAAATAGCTGTGTCACACAGGGCTTTCTAACTTTACAGTAAGTTACAAATAGCTGTGTCACACAGGGCTTTCTAACTTTACAGTAAGTTACAAATAGCTGTGTTAAACAGGGCTCCCTAACTTTACAGTAACTTACAAATAGCTGTGTCAAACAGGGCTTTCTAACTTTACAGTAACTTACAAATAGCTGTGTTAATCAAGGCTCTCTAACTTTACAGTAAGTTACAAATAGCTGTGTTAAACAGGACTTTCTAACTTTACAGTAAGTTACAAATAGCTGTGTCACACAGGGCTTTCTAACTTTATAATAAGTTACAAATAGCTGTGTCACACAGGGCTTTCTAACTTTACAGTATGTTACAAATAGCTGTGTCACACAGGGCTTTCTAACTTTACAGTAAGTTACAAATAGCTGTGTTAAACAGGGCTTTCTAACTTTACAGTAAGTTACAAATAGCTGTGTCAACAGGGCTCTCTAACTTTACAGTAAGTTACAAATAGCTGTGTTAAACAGGGCTCTCTAACTTTACAGTAAGTTACAAATAGCTGTGTTAAACAGGGCTCTCTAACTTTACAGTAAGTTACAAATAGCTGTGTCAAACAGGGGTCTCTAACTTTACAGTAAGTTACAAATAGCTGTGTTAAACAGGGCTCTCTAACTTTACAGTAAGTTACAAATAGCTGTGTTAAACAGGGCTCTCTAACTTTACAGTAAGTTACAAATAGCTGTGTTAAACAGGACTCTCTAACTTTACAGTAAGTTACAAATAGCTGTGTTAAACAGGGCTTTCTAACTTTACAGTAAGTTACAAATAGCTGTGTCACACAGGGCTTTCTAACTTTACAGTAAGTTACAAATAGCTGTGTCAAACAGAGCTCTCTAACTTTACAGTAAGTTACAAATAGCTGGGTTAAACAGGGCTTTCTAACTTTACAGTAAGTTACAAATAGCTGTGTCAAACAGGGCTCTCTAACTTTACAGTAAGTTACAAATAGCTGTGTTAAACAGGGGTTTCTAACTTTACAGTAAGTTACAAATAGCTGTGTCACACAGGGCTTTCTAACTTTATAATAAGTTACAAATAGCTGTGTCACACAGGGCTTTCTAACTTTATAATAAGTTACAAATAGCTGTGTCACACAGGGCTTTCTAACTTTACAGTAAGTTACAAATAGCTGTGTCACACAGGGCTTTCTAACTTTACAGTAAGTTACAAATAGCTGTGTTAAACAGGGCTCCCTAACTTTACAGTAACTTACAAATAGCTGTGTCAAACAGGGCTTTCTAACTTTACAGTAACTTACAAATAGCTGTGTTAATCAAGGCTCTCTAACTTTACAGTAAGTTACAAATAGTTGTGTTAAACAAGGCTCTCGTAACCCGTAGCCGCATGTAAAACGTTTTTTTGTTAATTTACAGGATGAAATTTGTGTGAAACAAGAAAGTCAACCAACACGTTTAGCTTACTATTATTTAATATTAATCTGATAGATGTTTGTCCTTGATTACTAATATGTTGCATAATTTGTTTTAGTAATCAGTAAAGCATGTTTCCGAGACTTGGATTGGCAGATGTTTGTTAAATAACTCAGTTTAATTTTACTTAATCTCGTTGGGCGTTAAGAGTTTTCCATTTCCTTGCAAGCAGACTGGCTTAATGCTACAAGTGTTTCTCGAGAAATTTCTCAGCGATTGTGATAACAGCACGTCTCGAGAGGATGATGTGAAACGGAAATTGAATCCGAAATTGAAAGCGTTAGAACACAAACAAACTTGTTTCGGGTCTTTTGGCCATAAACCGGAAAGGAAAGACAGCTCTTAGCTCGAGCGCGTGCCTACAGGGTGAACAAAGTGTTGACTTGTTTGCTAAGCACTATTTATATGTTACTCGAAAAGAAATAGTCCCTCGAATAATGACGAACTTTTTGTTTTGATTTTGTTTCACATTATTTGAAGAAACGTTGAAAACAATACAATTTAACGTTTGTTTTTCTAATTTCGCACCAAGCTACTTGAGGGCTATCTGCGCTAGCTGTCTCTAATTTAGCAGTGTAAGACTAGAGGGAAGGCAGCTATTCATTACCACCCACCGCCAACTCTTGGGCTACTCTTTTACTAACGAATAGTGGGATTGATCGTTATGAAACAATACAATTCCACATGAACTGTACACAGTGCCAAGAATCAAAAGTTAAAAAATAAAACTTTTTGAAGTTACGAAGTTTAATAAAGAGATTAAGCAAAATATTTATACTTATGATGCAATATAGTAGAAATATTATAAATAATTAGGTTTGTAATCTTGAAAGTCATTGTGAAACTGACACATTTGTATTCTTTTTAAAATCTAGCGTTTGTTCAACCCTCCTTTATTGTTAATAGTGTGGTTGGAACATTAATTCAACACAAACTTATTGTTAACAGTGTGGCTGGAACATTAATTCAACCTGACGTATTGTTAACAGTGTGGCAGGAACAATTTTATAATTCATTCTCACTTATTGTTAACAGTGTAGCTTAAACGATAATTTAATGGTTTATTGTTAACGGTGTGACAGGAACGATAATTCAACCTGACATATTGTTAACGGTGTGACAGGAACGATAATTCAACCTGACTTATTGTTAACGGTGTGACAGGAACGATAATTCAACCAGACAACCGCACTTTAATTGTGTCTCTCTTTTTATATTTGCTTTTTACATATCAAATACCTGTAGTCTGTCTCGTGTGTCAGTTACTATCTCGTGCTCCAGTTCAGATGACCCTTTTGTTACAGTAATATACAAAGTGTATCTGATTTTTCTCTCTCCACAATTGAGGTTTAATAAAATTTATTTTTCCTTGATAGGGTTTGCACACAGAGAAACACACATATATTTAACACTTGTGATGTTACTTGTTATTTTATTGGGCTCACATGGGTACCTACACTTTTTCCACTGCAGGGGATCGAACCACGGAGTTTTGTACTGTAGCTCCATAAACTTACCGCTAAGCTACTGTGGGACCAGTTTATATGTGTTTTATAGGATAACTAATTTCTACAATAAATGATTTATTGGTATCGAAGAAGTTTTAGTATCAGACCCTTAAGGGTTATTAAAATAGTACTGTATGTTATTTTAATCTCAGCTTTTAAAGGATTCCTAGTATAATACTGTATAATCTTTGTCTCAGCCACTTAAGGGTTAGTAGGGTAGTACTATATGTTATTTTAGGGTGAGCCCCTTAAAGGGTCGCGAGTTAAAAACCCTGTCACAACAAAAATGCCCGCTCTTTCAGCTGGAGGGGAATTATAATGTTCGGCCAATTTCACTGTTAGTTTACGCCATCCGTAAAAACGTGTTTAATTTACGTGTTATTGTTAAGAAATATTAAGTTTTTATTTTTCATTTTATTGTTTTCAAACAGGTGACTGAAATGGTTAATGCATAAATATGCCCGGCCTGGCCAAGCATGTTAAGGCGTGCGACTCGTAATTTGAGGGTCGCGGGTTCGCATCCACGTCGCGCCAAACATGTTCGTCCTTTCAGCCGTGGTGGCGTTATTTTGTTACGGTCAATCCCATTATTCGTTGGTAAAAGAGTAGCCCAAGAGTTGACGGTGGGCGGTGATGACCATCTGCCTTCCCTCTAATCTTATACAGCTAAATTAGGGATGTCTAGCGCAGATAGCCCTTGTGTAGCTTTGCACGAAATTAAAAAACAAAATCTCGGAACGATACGTCCAAAACCACTCTCTTTGGGAGTTTCTGGATTTGAATTTCTGCTATTCAACAAACTGTAGTGTAAAGACACTTCTTGGCTCCTGACTGACGTTCTAAAACCTGAGGTTATTCAGTCAAAGGAAGGTGAATGGTGACTCAGTTGTGGCTACATATCATATCATTGTGTACAGATATTAATCTGTGTTTGTGAATATCAGTTTCTTCATTCATTAAAATTCAAGTGTCTGTTTGTTGTTGTTTTTATCTCACGCCATATTTATTTTCGGTGAGAGTTTGGAACACGGATTATAGACACTACCTGCTTTCCCTCTTAATCTTACACTGCTAAATTAGGGACGGCTAGCGCAGATAGCCCTCGTGTAGCTCTGCTCGAAATTCAAAACAAACCAAATTTATTCTTGTCACTGTCAGAGGCGTCGAGAGGTAGGTCGGACCCAGTGGACAGTTATGTCCGCGAGCCCTTTTTGGAAGTTTTCATAAATTCGTGGTGCATTCATTCATGAGCGTATGAACTTTCTTCTGGTGGGCAGAAGCCAAATGTGTTGAGAACTTACATCTTTGTAAGTGAAAGCGATTTCCCGCAGTCTTGCAGTATTTCCTGAAGTATGTGAGTATTATGAAAATGAGGATACAGTATTCTTCATCCCATATATCCTCGGGCCCCAGGACTGTAGCTCCCCTGACCACCTCTCGTCAGGCCTGATCACTGTAGACTAATCATTATACCTTTAAAAAACAACTCAATTCTTTGTCTTATTGAACCAAACACGTGCAAAGCATCCTAATCTCATCAGCTTTTGAAATTTGGAATCATTTTCCGTGCAGGAGTTTGTGATGGAAACAAAAGTCACGTTTGGTGATATAAGATACTTGCCGCGTGTTTAAGTGGACCTCATGTCACAATATTGACGATACAATAACGAAGTGGGTCCTAGCTAAGTGAAAGCATAATTTTAATAGTATTGTGGCGGAATGAAAGTTAGGGTAGACATTGTTAGGGGTGTGAGTTATAATAGATACAGGCATTAGCTTATTATTATTGTGTAATGATATTATTATGTAAGGAGGAATGAAAGTTAGGGTAGATATTGTTAGGGGTGTGTGTTATAATTGATACAGCCATTAGCTTATAATTATTGTGTAATGATATTATGTAAGGAGGAATGAAAGTTAGGGTAGATATTGTTTGGGGTATGTGTGTGTTATGTGGATATGGCCTTCAGAACACTATTGGAAAAACATTCTGCACTTTACTGACTACGAAAGTAATCTTTTCTCACCGAGAAAAATCAGTTTTACACACACTCCCTCTGTCGTACGAAATATAAAAACACATTTAAACTGAAGGGGTTTGAAGGACAGTGGAAATTCAGAATTCAGCTGAATGATTGAAAAAAAACAAAACATCTTTGAATAATAAATATCCCGGCACTTAAATTACGTGAAGTGACCTTTCGGTTGTTCAACCTCATTTATTAATAACATTGTGCTGGTTTTGTCAATAAGAGATGTATTTCTGATGCGTTGGAAAGCTATTGCTTTCTGTTTCCAATCCACAGTGTACACATAACCGGGAACCAGTGTTTGCAAGGAGAGCCTATCTCATTCACATCAATTCTCGACGGGGATAGAACTGATTCTTAATGATTATTGGTTGAGATTAGGCCTAGAGGAAAAGGACGAAAACATCAGTATATTCTGGGAAACACGCCCTCCTTAATAAAAAGATAATAAACACACTGAAAGCATTTTTTGTTTCTCACTTTAAACTGAATTCCCATCGGTCTCGTAGACTCAGATTCGTGCTTGTCTGTAACAACAGTCCTATTGGCTGAATATATGGTGTTTGATGCTTAAAATGTAGTTTCGTGAGGTTTTTTTTTTCGTGATACAACACGCGCTTGAATAACGTAACCATGTTTTACTCTTTGTTGTTAAGCGCAAAGACGCAATAAAATAGTTGTGTCGTGCCTACCACGGGTATCGATGCCCGGTTCTTAGCGTTTTAATCCTTCAGACTTACCGCTGAGCTGCTGAGAGGCATGATTAATCGGTGAATCATTTTCGTTTGGGCACGTTTCTGGGCTCTCTTCAACTGCCCCAGAACGACCACGTTGGTACATTTCAAGTACCAAACGTTGATTGAATAAATTCCAACACATCGCGCCCAGAAATTATAAATGTCGGTTTAAAAGCACGATACGTTCGTTTAAAATGTGGCTTGTGGTCAGTCCAGGGTGTTAAAGTTATGTGTTGTCATTTCTTTAATTGTTGCATGCGTAATACTTACATGAAATAACCTAAATAACCTAATATTTAGGCAAAGATGTTACAGAGTTAGGTGTTGGTAATCTAGCCATGCCTTTTTGTAATCTGTTAAGCCCAGCACTTAGCTAAAGACGTAACATTTGTTTGTTTTAGAAATTCACGCAAAGCTACACGAGAGCTGTACTGTGCTAGCTGTCCCTGATGTGGCAGTGTAAGACTAGAGAGAAGGCAGCTAACCATCATCATCCACTCACAACTCTTAGGCTATTCTTTTATCAACAAATAGTGAGATTGAGGGTCACATTATTACGCTCCCACGGCTAAAAGGGGCGAGCATGTTTAGTGCAATGGGGATTAGAACCCTCGGATTATGAGTCGAATGCCTTAACCACTGGGCCATGCCAAAGATGTAATATAGTTGTACTAGTGTATTAGACATTGTAGAATTTCAAATCAGAAATGCAGAGAAACAAAATTTATCCACGTCTGAGTGTCTAGTTAAATAAGCTATGAACTTTCTGTCTTTCAAGTTAATTTTGTTGTTGTTTTTGAATTAAGCATAAAGCTACATAATGAACTATCTCTGCTCTACCCACCACGGGCATCGAAACCCGGCTTTTAGCGTTGGAAGTCTGCAGACATACCGCTGAGCCAATGGGGGGCTTGAAGTTAATATCAAAATATTGTATTTAGAGAAAATACCTATATATAAAGTCATCTACACAGAATATGTTATAACAGATTTACTGTTGTACATTTGTTTTAGTGCCTACTTTTAATTCTCCACAGTTTTCTCTTTTGTCTGTGACGTATATTCTTAACTGCGTATTGCACAAGTCCCGAGTGTCCTCGAAAAGTGTAGAACAATCGTGTGCATAAAAATCAACAACACTTTGACGAAAGGACGCGAGAATATTGTCGAAATTTCTACAAACTTGCGTGATTACTCTGAAAATCGGCTAGCCGAGAGACGAGCAAGAAGAATATTATTGGATAGCAACAGTCAGCGTGATGTAGGCCTAGAAAGCTATAATTGTGATGAATGTCTATTAATCGGAAAAATACAGAATTTGACCAGGAACCTTTATAAATTTCGAATATCACATACCTTTCAACTTCAGTGAGTTACGTCGGACGTTATTGTTTCTTCGAGGATATTAAATAACTTATTTAGTAAGAAGTAAACTTTTAACTGGTGTGAGGCTAGCCAAAGAAAGACATCGTAAACTTAAACTTGGATCGTCGATAAAATATTCAGTTCTAAACCGGATATAAGACTCAGTGTTGTATATAAACCATCATTTGTAATAACTATTAGTAATAACCGCTATTATAAATTGTATTGTTTTTATGTTTGTATATTAAAATATCTTTGTGTTAAAGAAGGCTGTGGTTTATCAGTGGATAAAACACTTCCAAGATGGCCGAGAGTCGGTCGTTCTGGGCGATCGACCTCGTTCATTGATGAAGTGGTCGCTAAGGTGAAAGACAGTGAAACAGGCCTTTTCCTGATGATGAAAAATCTACTTGAAATAAAAATGCATCTCAAAACGGCTGGTATGGGTATTAACGCTTTCTTTCTCCAGATCTTGCTCCGTGTGATTTTTTTTTCTGTTCCAGAAAATCAAAATTAAGTTGAAAGGAATGAGATTTGATGAAATTCCAACCGTCCGTAATAATGTTTCAGAACTTAGTCGTGTAACAGTTGAGGATTCAGCATTGCTTCCTAAAATGGTAGGAACGTTAGAACAGGTGTGTACCAGCTGGGGGAGATTACTTTGGAGGGAATAGTATATAATATTGCTGTATGTACATTATTCTTCAGTATAAAAGTGAAGTCTTAGAACTTTTTGATCACACACCTCGTATATCTTCTGTAACAGAGCAGCCAAACTTTGTTACATTTTCTCGTGATATCTTGTCTTCTCCGTTAACAAAAATATTTTGCCTAAGTTCATTTATTACAATTCACGTAATCAGTGTAATGAACATGAAGCGGATAACTGAACACAGTTACATAGTTTATCACGAAACAGGCTTGCTATTGAAATATATTGTTGTATATTGAGATTGATTTTTAACAAAGCGGATGTGCTTTATTATTTCTGTTCTTGTTTACTGCCAGTCTTGCCCTTGATAAACTGTCCTAATTATGTACTTTTGATGAAAACGCGTTAGTGAGCTGGCGTCTGATGTTCGTGAATATTCTTGTCTTGGAACAGTTGCCAGTTTTCTGTTCCATAAAAGCAGAAAAGTGACAGCTGTGGAAGTGAAAAGAGGTGAAGATAGTACGAGTGAAATTACGAATGTATGGAATAAAAGAGGGAAGAATACAGAATTAGAGAAATAATTACAGTTAGATATATGGTGGTAAGAAAATATAACTCATGTTTAATAAAAATGCATATGACAGTTAAGCCAAAAAAAATAGTGCTCTACCAAAATACAAATGTGGCAATGAAACTGAAAAATATAAGTATAACAAATGAAATGAGTGGTAATAATTGTAGAATAAAGTCAATTAAAAAGTGAATGGTGAGGCCTAACGTGTAGAATAAAGTCGATTAAAAAGTTAATGGTAAGGCCTAACGTGTAGAATAAAGTCAATTAAAAAGTTAATGGTGAGGCCTAACGTGTAGAATAAAGTCAATTAAAAAGTGAATGGTGAGGCCTAACGTGTAGAATAAAGTCAATTAAAAAGTGAATGGTGAGGCCTAACGTGTGGAATAAAGTCCATTAAAAAGTGAATAGTGAGGTCTAACGTGACCAGGTGATTAGGGACTCAACTCGCAATATACAGATAGTTCTCGTGTAGCTTTGCGCGAAATACAAAACAAATTACACGAGTCAATGTTATAATTAAGCCGTGCAATATCACACACTGCACGTTAAACTGTGTGTGCATTATAAGAGTGGCAGTCAATACAAAATATCTTCAGAAATAGAATTTAATGAACGAAAGTAAGTTTGTCTGACATTTGGCGACCTGATGTCAAAAACACGCTTATACTTGCAGAGTAAAATTGACATTGGATACAGTTTGTGGATGTTGACTTACAAACATTTCACAGCTAAGTTAAGTAGATTGGGCTGCTACTTAGAAATCAAAACTCTGATTTAGTGCATACTTAAGTATGTATGCTAGGAGAACCTTAGAAAATATTTTTCTTAGTTGAAATCTGTGAAAAACAGGGTGTTCGGAAAGTCACTGAATTTACATATTATTAACAGACATGTTTCAATATAGAATACAGGAGGTAAATATGTTTTGTTGTTTTGTTTTTGTTTTTGGAATTTCGCACAAAGCTACTCGAGGGCTATCTGTGCTAGCCGTCCCTAATTTAGCAGTGTAAGACTAGAGGGAAGGCAGCTAGTCATTATCACCCACCGCCAACTCTTGGGCTACTCTTTTACCAACGAATAATGGGATTGACCGTCACATTATACACCCCCACGGCTGGGAGGGTGAGCATGTTTAGCGCGACTCGGGCGCGAACCCGCGACCCTCGGATTACGAGTCGCACGCCTTACGCGCTTGGCCATGCTAGGCCGGGTAAGTATGAATGACAATTATAAACAATGTTGAAAGTGATCCCTGTTGGCATCAATACAGGCCTGGATCCTTCTTATTTTGTTTCTGAACACCGCTATCAGTTGTTTGCTTGAAATAGACTGAATAAAATATGATTACAAAACTGCATGGTGACTTTCCGAACTACCTGTAGAATCAAAACTCCAAAGGGATCATTAGACCGGATTGTATAGCCGCGTAAAAAGGGGGCGTTGCTGAACTTAATGGAAAAAATGAAGTATTTGAACATTTTATATGTCAAGTTTCGTAGACGCTGGACATTGGAAACGTTTTTATTTTTGGTTAATATGGCAGGTTTCACACTGTGTGTGTGGATGATTTAGTGTATTTATTTAACATTGACTTGATGACGCATTATAAATATGCTTGCCTCTGCAAACGTTTTAGATATTTCATGTATGTTTCATTTGTTCGTCAACCATAAATATGAAAACGTGTGACGTCAAAGGGCATGATCGTTTCAAATGCAGATTCGTGTTTAATTTTTGCTGGCAATGGTAAGTACTTGGAGTTGCGCAATAGCTAAATTTGGATACCAGACCGCCTGTTTTGGATATTTAACCATTGGGTAAGTCAGACCTATGCGGTTGATTAGTCTTAAGTTACGGTTTTACAAATGTAGATGATACGTCGTATTTTAATAGGTTGAGTTCAGGTTATATAGCTTTATATCACTAGCTTACTACGATAGAACAGACGATAAACCTAGTGCCTTTCTTTTGAAACTCTCGAGGGTTCACTGACCTAACTTATTCTTCATAATAGAAACCCACGTGAAATAAAAATGCATCTCAGAACGGCTGGTATGGGTATTAACATGCATCTCAGAACGGCTAGTATGGGTATTAACACTTCTATTGATAAGCAGAGAACAATGTTTCGACCTTCCTGCGTCGCGACAAACCATGCTCACCCTCACAGCCGTGAGGGCGTTATAATGCGATGTTCAATCCCACTATTCGTTGGTAAAAGAGTAGCTAAAGAGTTTGCGGTGGGTGGTGATGACTAGCTGCCTTCCCTCTTGTCTTACACTGGTAAATTATGGACGGCTAGCATAGATAGCCTTCGAGTAGCTTTGTGCGAAATTCAAAACAAAACAAATCGATCTTCCTAGGTTATCTTCAGGTTAACAACGTTTGCAACTGACCGCTGCCGAATACACGTTTTCGGGACGAGAGTATAAGCGGGTACGGAAGTGTAGGGGGCGTCGCAGTTGATATGTTAGGTTATTAATTAGTATAGCCATAAAGGCGTTCATTTATATTGGTTTAATTTTGATTTTAGTTATGTAAGTAGAGTTTGTATGATTTTGTGTTTGTTTACATTCGTTTCCCTACTTAATATCTGGGTGTTTTCTACGGTTATGTTGTGTTTATTTGATTTGCAGTGTTCAAAAACGTGTGAAGGTGTTTTTTTATGCTCTCTGAATCTAATTTCCGTTTTTTTACTTGTTGCTTCAGTACAGAAGTCACGGCAGTTGTTGTATTGCCCCCCAGTGGCTCAGCGGTATGTCTGCGGACTTACACGCTAAAATCCGGGTTTCGATACCCGTGGTGGGCAGAGCACAGATAGCCCATTGTGTAGCTTTGTGCTTAATTCAAAACAACAACAACAAAAAAGTTGTTGCATTGTACTTTATAAATTATGTTGGTGTTGTGTTTGTCAGTGTAGTTTTTACATAGTATGGACTTTAGTTTTGTTTTTGAATACATTTGGTGTTTACTGGATGCTATGTTTTAATTTTTTTTCCAAATGTTGGTTATTTTTTCACTGATATCGGAAACATTTGGTATGCAACATTACAAGGTTTTGTAATTTGTTGTATCTTGGGATTTATTGTTGTTTGCTTATTGCTGACTCTGTTGTTTGTTTGTTGTTTGTCTGGGTGTTTGCGAATAATTTTTCCATGGTTTTTTGAGGAGATTTGCTGATGTTGATGAAGTGTTGTTTTATTTTGTTAATTTTATCAGGTGAGCACAGTTTTATGGCTGTGTTTATTTGGGTTCTTAATGTGCTGAGTTTTTGTTTTGTTTCATGTGCTGAGTCCCAGGGAATGTATAATGGGTGATTTTTCTGTGAATTTCTGTTTTGAATTATGTGTCGGTTCTTGTAATTTTGAGGTTAAAAAATATTATTTGGTTAGTTTTTTCCTGTTTACAGGTGAACATAATGTTGGGATGTATGGAGTTAATGTAATTGAAAAACGAAGTGTGTGTTCTGTAGATGTGGATACAACAGTTGTATCATCAACATACCTGTACCAGTATAGTGGTGGGTGTAAGGATGGATTGATTACTTGTGATTCAATCTGTGTGATGATATTGGCTAGAACTGGTGACATTGGATTCCCATTACTTAGGCCTTTTATATGTACCAGTTTATCCTTTCGTCCCTAAGACATGTGACCGTTCTCTCTCTCTTAACCTGAAGATGACCTTGGGAAGGTCAAAACGTTATTCTCCCCTTATCAATAAAAGTGTTAATACCCATACCAGCCGTTCTGAGATATGGTGACCTAGTTTACTTTGAGACACACTAATATTTAATAATTACTTATCACGCAACCACGTAGTGGATGCAATCAAACAGCTTTGAGAAACCACAGACATATATTCATTTTTTAGTCTTTCTGTGCTGGTTTAGATATTCGT
The DNA here is from genome assembly GCA_011833715.1 of Carcinoscorpius rotundicauda. Taxonomy (NCBI): domain Eukaryota; kingdom Metazoa; phylum Arthropoda; class Merostomata; order Xiphosura; family Limulidae; genus Carcinoscorpius; species Carcinoscorpius rotundicauda. The sequence goes on from CM022398.1 coordinate 6,800,189, forward strand.
TTATTTTGAGATTCGGTTTACTCATGGCCCAGTGATTAAAGTGCCTAGAATATGATTCTGTACACCATAGTTTACCTATTGTTGCTGCAAGATGGCGCTCCACACTTTGCTGTCGTAGGCGCGTTTTAAGAGTGACGATCAAATCCCATTGTTTGATTGGAACAGTCCAGGTATTGGACCAATCTAGTGTTGTTTTATTTGTTGTATTTCCTTAGTCCTACCAGTTCAAAGTTGATCATAATTTGTGATCAAGTGTTGTTGATATTGTATTGTTTAATTGTGTTTATCTTTCTTTGGGGGGTGGCAGGGCTGCGATTTTTGCGTTGTACCCCTTCATCGTTCGCTGATTCTATTATTTTAAAATTTTCATTGTATGGCGTTTTGCTAGTCTTTTATTTATATTTCAGAATTTCTTTTTCTTGACAAGCTGTTTTGCGCATGTCCTCTGATTCTGGTAGCTAGGTAACTGCGTCAACAGTTCAAAGTAACTAAGGGAAGGCAGGTAAAGATCACCTTTGTAAAATATCAGAAACATATAATTTGGTGTTTCGTTTTGGTTCCTTATAAACATGAGTACATTGAGCAGCATTGTCGGTTTCATTTACGTATAAACCCAGAAAAGTATCAATACTATCTGAAATAAATAAAAAATCAAAATGGTTACATTGTTTGAGTAAATCAGGAAACAATACAAATCTCCCTCCCGCTAATCACCTGACGACCTTTAAAGTCATTAAAACTAACCATCTAATGTTCCCTTTATGTAAATATTCATCATTTGTGTGTGAATAACGTAAAAATATATATTTAATATAAATTAGTATTGAATTTGAAAGTGGATTTTTATAGGAACATCAGCAAGCCTTGGAGAAAATGGGCATTTCTGTGCAAGCCTCTGGAATCAGGGTTGAAAATGACAAACATTACCTGGTGAACCTGAATGCTGATCCTTCTCTGAATGAACTTTTAGTTTATTATCTTAAAGTAAGTATATCTGAAATAATATTAATTTTTAAATAAATTAATTGTTCTAAATTTGTGAATTTTGAAAATAAAATAACATATTAAAGAAGGAAATGAAACCAAGGGCGTAGATCCTAGGGGGATGTGGATACATCCCCCCTTCATTTTAGGTGGGGTTATGGTGCATACAATCATCCCCCTCTTACAGTTTGATCTGTTGAATTGTCTTATTGCATCACAGGCCTACAAATTGTGTTTGTTCTTGTGATTCTCGTGTTCTTACCAATCGAATTACATAATTAGGCCTAAATGTAGGCTTTTTCAGTAGCCGGAATGTACATCTTTAATATAGGCGTGCTTCTCAGCTTTTCGATCTAAGCGATAGTTCGTATGTATCAGTCGGTAGGCCTAAGTATACCTGCAAGTATCGTGGCAACAAGATTACTCTGTGACTATATGATTACAGCTTTTAGGTTCACGCAATCAGAGATTACCAATTTGGAAATTGAACAGTTCACATAAGTGGTTGCAAAAATCATCCCCTCATCAGGTGTAAAAAATCTACGCTCCTGAATGAAACTACAAATAACTGAAGTAATTAGTGATAGTTATGTTACTGCCTTATTGGTACATTTACCAAGGATCAAATATTCATTGACATTTATTTCACAAGTGAAATATAGTTCACATAGAAAATTTACTGTGTTTAATTCTAAACATTAAACTGTCCAGCACTGAATGTCTGTTTGATTTCTGGAATATCTGTTGTGTATCTGTTCAAAAAAACTTTAATTATTCACTGGAACTGGTTGCTATTACTGAATAGCCCTCTCTACTGTAGAGCTAACAGAACAACCCAAATAACCACTTGTTTTATGTATTTTTGGAGAGGATTCTTCTTTTTAAAAAAATTTACACAGAAGAATTGCCCCAAGAAAGAAAGATTATTTGATTCTGATATCTCATACGACCATCAACATTATAGGAAAATGCAAAGTTTTAAGCCAGTGTTCTGAACATTTGGTTACACAGAATTGTCTAGCCAGTACTCTTAAGAGATGGTTAGCTGATTTATTACCTGAAACACACTAAAAAAAATCGCTTCCTACCATAGTGTGTTTCAGTTCTGAGTGTATATAAGTCTGATTATTTTTTAAAACTAGATTTATTTTTACTCAAAAAAATCACATAATTTTTTTCACCAAAAAAAACAAGTTAGATAAGTTTTACAAACTTCATGAGATAGGTGGCAGCACTGTCTATGTGATGCTATGCTAAATTCGCAAAAACAATCAAATTTTTAGGCATGACCTTCAACAGATCACTGGTCTCGACCGATCATTTCAGTCGCATTCGTAAACCAGCCGAGCAATGTATTGCATACTGAAGGAGGTTCAGAGGCACCCATGCAGGGTGTTCTCCGGAATCCATTGTAATACAAGGTATATATCAGGCCACTAATTGAATATGAATGTATGGTCACATGTAATATGTCATTCAATATCTTGAACAAATTAGAAGCCCTACAATACAGTGTGATTAGAATAGCTTTTAGACTATTAGACTCCTTACAGGCACTACCGAAAATCAACACCAGGATGCGAAGACTTGCAATTAAATTTTATAGATCCGCGAAATTAAGAAATTTTCTCACGAAAGAGTTTCCCAAATTAGCCGCTACACTAAGCTCCTGGCGCATCCACAAGTCTCCTTGTCACGTTTCTAACACTTAAAATGTGTATGTAGGCACTAACAACACTATCTATTCCAGATTTCAACTCAAGTTCTCGTTTCAGTTATCAGTTCAGGCACTTCCCAAGTAAATTGGTCTGGGAAGTGAAAGTGGGTTTTCTTAGTGTTCTCCCGTTTCCCTCCCCACATCTAAAATTTGGCATCGGATTTAAAAATCTACTCTGCCCTGAATGACCCTAAGTGCTGTTGATTTTGTGATATTTATGCACATCGGGTGCACGTTGTTGGTTGTTCGCTTACTTTGGTTTGTTTGCTATCACGACTCTATCATTCATCTCAGCACGATTCTTTTCTTTCTTTTTATAGATTTTTTTTCATCTTTTTTATGTAAATCAGTGATGTCGAGAAACCCACTTGTTGAGAATTTTTATGTAAATGTTTCAATATATTTTTTTTAAACCTCGGGTCGCTTGATCAAACTCTTAAATCGAGAGTGGAGAGAAGACAAAGTACATCCCCTGGTTATCTCTGTTTCCTCAGGGGATGGAGAATTTAAACTGAAACAACTGTCAGTATTTTGTTTGTTTGTTGTTTTTTCTAAGTAGAACTTTAAATACTATACAGTGTTTCTTCTTATACTAATATCTGTGGGCACACAGAGAGCTTGGTTGCTTTGTGCCATAAAACGCTAAATCAACCAACCAACCATAATATCTATGTTATGACAGAGTCATAATTCAAAAATCAAAATAATGGTGTTGGTTGATTCTACTGAGATGATATAGTTTCAGATGTTGGCTTTTATAATTTTTATTAATATCTGGTAGTAATTAAAAAAAAAATGTTCTATTGTAAATGATGTTTTTATTATTCGCCCCCCAGTGGCTCAGCGGCATGTCTGCGGACTTGCACGCTAAAATCCAGGTTTCGATACCCGTGGTGGGCAGAGCACAGATAGCCCATTGTGTAGCTTTGTGCTTAATTCAAAACAACAATTTTATTATCCCTAGAAGTTAGCTTTCTTATAGTAATGTGGTGTATTTTTAATAAGCTTAAATACAGGGTAAAACAGAAATTACTAGAAAATAACAGATACAAAAATTATTGTATTTAGAATCTACTTATAAATATAAACACTTCCTATGTCTATTAAAACACTGTATTGGAAAGTAAAGTAACAAGAAAAACTTGTGAAAAAAGGAAGTAACTGTAGGGATGGCGAATATTAATCCTTCAAGAACATTGTAAACAAGATTGTAAAGATGGCACTTGCAAGAGGTAATATATAGTGATATACATATTATATATATATGTAACTACCCAATCACAAGAGTTTAATTTACCTTGTGTTTCACTGTTAAAATCCTTCTACACTATATAACTGTACTGTTATGTACAGTTATTAACTCTGATAAAGTAATAATTAACAAAAGGTATCTTTGTCTGTATCTTTCAAGTGTATTGCAACCTTCATTCATTCCTTTCCAGCGTTCTTTTCCTTCAAGTACATTTTACCTATAAGATATAAGTTTATGCACTTCCATAGAATTTCCATTTTTTTTTCATCGTGTTTATTGCTACATTTAAGAGTTTGATAGTAAAATTTAAGATCTGTCAGAGTTCTCATCTTAAGAATCTCAACTGCTGAGACGTTCACTGAATTCCCCAAGACTAACGTAATTGTTGGGCACATCATATTCCTCCGTGAGATCAGCTGTGTCCTCGATCAACGGGCAGGCATTCTTTTCTTATATTGGAACAACTTTTTTTGCTTCATAAAGTGGCTACACTGACTGTAAAGGAGCATTAAAGTCAGAAATGTTTCTCTTATTGACCCACACCTTGGCTTGTAGATTAATCTGACTTATTGTTACACTCAGATCAGACTTTCAGATTTTGTCAACCCATTTCATGGGGTCTGTTTCCAGTTCAAGTTCGAAACTGGTTTTCATTTTCAAGCAGGACACTTTGTTCCTGATGGAATATGAATTATCTCTCTCTGTTTTTTTTATAAACAAGTTTTTAGTTTATGTGAAATTCTTTTCTCACAGCACAGTTAATTTTTTGATCAAATTTCATTACTTGAATCTTGGAGTTTTCATAGACATTTTGATATTCAGCAATTAAATAACAATCAGAATGCACATTGCAACCTTTATAAGGTAAACGTAATTACCTAGAATTTTGAAACAGGCTGTACATGAAGATTGTTGTTCAGTGTGTTTAAATAGATTGATTCCCTCTGTCTTGAGGAGCCACCAATAACTGAGGATCTTTCTACATTTTAGTGTCCATTGTATAAGTTGGAATAACATTCTGTTATAAAAGAGATGAATTTATATGCTGTGATATACAGTAAGAGTTTCTAGATGAATTAGAAGATAACTTTTTTTCCTTTCAGGATCAGACGTTGGTGGGTCGACCCGATGCTCCTGTTGAACAGGATATACAGCTCTTGGGGTTGGGAATAATGCCAGAGCACTGCATCATTACAGTAGAAAACTTGGATGTCTTCATAATCCCCAGAGATGGAGCTAGGTAAGTATACCTTTGTAGTAATTTTCAGTACTTAGAGAACGTGCTTGGCATGGTGTATTTTATTAGGTGTCTCAAATTTCTAGGAGAGTCATATGGAGGCCATTTGCTCCTAGAGAGGACACAAAGAAATCACTAATGCCAGAAAAAGAAAGTATCATTGGTGTTATTTTCGAGACTAGTTGAGAATTTTTAGAATACAAGCACAAACCAATCAGCTTGGTTTTTTTTTTTTTTCCAAAAAAGAGAAACTGTTATTACAGACTGTTTAATTACCAGTAAATATCTTTGCTAGTTTAGTTTCCTATTTCTACAACTTAGTTAAATCTGAAGAATGTACAAAAAGAAAGTTAATCCTTCAGTCAACTTTTATTGAATTACTCTAATTAGGTTTGAGTATGGATTGGTCCGGTAGTGAAACTCTAGATTTCAGAGCTAGATTTGAATCTATGCAACATCATAAACTATTTCTTACATTTTAAACTTTGGGTGCGTTATAAGAGTGAGAGTAAATCTTTTAGACTGGATAATTTCCTTCTTGTCAATAGTTCAAAATTAAGAAAGGTTGTCTTAGTAGCTTAGTCGTAAATACAGTGCCTAAATACTCTCTTTCTGTCACCTTGACTGATTAAAACTGAGATCTGATCTTCAGTTGTTGCAGTTACAAAGTAATAAATGTTTGGGGACATTATATTGAAGATACTTTAACCTTTATCCTCCAATGTGATTTTTTTCTTAATAAAGACAAATTTCCTTGTTTCGTGTACTTAAAACAAAAGTATGACTCATAATTCATTGAAGGAATTTTCTGGAGCATCACATAATGAAAATATTTTGAAACAAATTTATCATTAGAGCCTTAAGTTCTACTCTGACTGAAGGCAAACTGACACCAGAACTTGCTCGTTATTTTGGAAACTTTAAAACAAATATGCTGATGAATGAATATATGTGGATATAAATAGTAATAACGCTAATAAAATGATGAAATTTTCTCAAATAGTCGAGAATAAGTTTTCAAGGCACAGAATCGTGTACTTTAGTTTCACTAGTCTGTACATACTTATCTGATGAAAACTGGTGATTAATTAATGAACAAATTCAAACTTGAGCAAACTAGAACGTAAACTTCCCTTTAATAATGTGTTATGATTTTCACCTTTATGTCAGTAAAGGCAAAATGTTAAGTTTGGCAGCCTTGACCTAGCCGAGTGCCAGCTGTTATGTTTTGAATTACCTCCTTTTTAATGTTAAGTATTTATTGCTAAGCTATTGGTTTATAATGAATTTTTATTGCTAAGCTATATTTCTTGAATTAAGAGTATATTTGTATGGATCATGTTAGTAGGCTAAAGACTTGTATGTCAGTAAAATACACATATGAATAATGTTTAAAGACTAGTATATCAGTAAAATACACATATGAATAACATTTAAAGACTAGTATGCCAGTAAAATATTCATATGAATAACATTTAAAGACTAGTATATCAGTAAAATACACACATGAATAATATTTAAAGACCAGTATGCCAGTAAAATATTCATATGAATAATATTTAAAGACCAGTATGCCAGTAAAATATACATATGAATAATATTCTCACCTAATGACATAATAACATCTTATGACGGGTTCGTGAAAGCTGATCTAACTGTGGTTTAATACAAAATATTTTAATATTCTCTCCATTAAAACTTACTGAGTGTTGTAGAGTTTGTTATAATCCTTGTTATGTTTTGATTATTGAATAACTTCAAACAAATATACATTTCCAAGAGCAGTCTTAAAGAAGTAATTTCTCATTAATATATGTAATTATTTTGGTTATGATTTGTATTCAAGAATAAAGAGAGTAGTTTCTTCTTTAAATGAGAACTAAACCATATATTTTTGTCATAGTTTCAATGTTACTGTAAAACAAATCATATATATATATATATACACATACATATATTTTACTTTGTTAGGACGTGTGTCAATGGGTCAGTTGTTACTTGTAGAACACAGTTAAAGCATGGTGACCGCGTCTTATGGGGCAACAACCACTTCTTCAGGGTCAACTGCCCAAAAGCAATGAGTAAGTGACATTGAATTGAAATATCCAGTTTTTATTTTCAGTGTGTAATTTGATAATCAGAGTTTTATGTTACATTATTACACTACAATGGCTCCCTGGTGGCTGATTTGTAAGTTTAAGGCCTTATAATGTTAGTTAAGGGTTTAATCCTCACCGTAGGTACATTACATATAGCTCATTTTGTAATTTTGAGCTTGAGGTGTTTCCCAACCTGAGGTACAGACCTCTAGGAAGGGAGGTCTGCAAAGATAATACTGGGGTTCCACGAGCCATTTTCTTTAAGTATTGAATGGAAAAATACAGAATAATAAGCCATAAAAATCTGATGCTGTCTTATAACTGTCATCACAGTTTTTCTGGCTATCTAAGTATGTGAGAAAAGCTATTAAAACAAGTTAATTATTAATTAATAAAAACAGTTTGTTGGGTCGATGGAAGTTTTCAAGAACATGGTGTCTGTGAAGAAAAAAGTAATAATAGGGTTGAAAAAATTTGGAACTACTGCACTAGTGTGCCAGTGCACCCGTGTCTTCGTACTTATATACAGATTTCAAGAGAAGTTTCTTTTAAAATTAAAAATTTATTTTATGTATAAAACTGTCATATATACCATTTCTTTAAAATTTGGATTAAGTTGCAAGCTGCCGTTGACAGACAAATCTAAGTGAAAACATTATAATGTAAGGGAACCCAAAAAAGTCTACGTATGAACATATGCTAGTCGTTTGTAAATTTGTGTCAGTTTTCTTCTGTAAAGGGGCACTGTTTCCCACAGTAATGTATAGATAGGACTGAATGATATATATATAACATAAATTTCATGTTATTGCATATTTCAAGAATTATTTTGTGTATGCCCAGCACTTCTGAATATATTTTGATTTCACTCATTTCATTACAGAAATATAAATTTACTATTAATAATCTCACTGTATTTATTATTGTTGTTGTAGTTTAATAATTGTACTATTAGCAATGTGAATACTTACGTAAAGTAAATCTGGTTTTAATAAACTTAGAGTTTAACAGTAAAATAGACTTTGTTCTAAGATTATCATACAAGTAGATATATAGCGAGTATTCCTGCTGTTTCAAAATTTAAATTTTTAAATTCTGGTTTTTTGTAACAAAAGTTCTTCTTGACTGTATTAGTATTTTTAGAGAAAGAGAAACTTGTTAAGATGTGTATGAATTTTTCAGTTTTATTTAACCCTTTTGGTACTGAATAACACATTTTAATGTTTGACATGGTGCTGAATATATATGTTTGATACTTCAACTAATTACGGTATCAGTACTAAAAGCATGATAACTCAGCAAAAGTCCCTGAAATATTCAGTGATTGTGCTCAATACTATATATGTTAAATTTAATACATGAGAATAACAGGAATAAAGGAAAGTTGCCTGCTGTGCTGAGCCTTCAAGTCGACTGTGGTCGGCAGCCGTGCCGAAAGGGTTAAATAAAAAAAGAATTTAAATGGCATGTTTATGGTAATTTATTATGATTTAATGTCATTAGTGTTATGAATAATTTGCACATATGTGGAAAACTTTACATGATTTAATTTATAGAAGAATAGTTACAGCAAATTTTACATCAGTTGATGCATGGCTACATATCAGTTTCAATTACAGTATTACATTTTGTCTAGAAATTTTGCCATCACGGAATTTATACTTACTTGTAGAAATCATGTGAAATATAAAATGATATGATTGTACAAGGAATTACCTGTCATTGTATTAATGAGCTATGGACACAATTCTGTGATAAATAGCTTGTTTTTATGACAAGAAGTGGCCCAACATGGCCAGGTGGTTAACGTACGCGACTCATAATCTGAGGGTTGCAGGTTTGAATCTCCATTACACTAAACTTGCTCTCCATTACAGCTGTGGGAGCATTATGATGTGACTGTCAATGCCATTTTCCATTGGTAAATGAGTACCCCAAGAGTTGACAGTGGGTGGTGCTGACTAGCTGCCTTCCCTCTTGTTTTGCACTGCTAAATTAGGGATGGCTAGCACAGGTAGACCTCGTATAGCTTTGCAAAAGCTTCAAAACAAACCAAAACTTCTAGAAGTATTAAAAACTTTTAACAGGCCATGAAACAGTAAAGAAATGTGATGTTACACCTTAGTTATTTGTACTCATAACAAATCATATAGTTCTTTGAGTCATTGCTCAATTTTTAAGTTTCCAACACTACGTTAAACTATTGGAAATTGATAAATATTACAAAGAAATATTAAAAACTTCAATTTTTTTTCATGTAAAGTCACAAGTGGACAAATATTGAATTGCAGACCTAATAGAGAGGGAGACATTATTATTTGGGTTGTGCCCATGTTGATTCCACATGGCTTAGGGTTAAGTACCTTACATAATTCTACATGGATACTCAAGGGTTAATTACAATTTGTAATTATACATGAGTACTTAATAGTTAAACTTCATTGGAGTGTATCCAACAAACTGTGTCATATTTTCTATTTACAGCAAAATAAAAACGTTTTGCCCTATGATCTCTATCTTTATGTGTGTAAAACTATATAATTTATCATGGAAGGAAATTAATTTTGAGGAGACATATTGTGATCTATTGATGAACACGAAAAACCTGTTGGCTGTCATTTCTCACTTGCACGACTAGTGGTTACGTTCGTCATTCTGTGATTTAAAAGGAGTCATAGAGCATTGTTTCTCAACATCTAGTCTGATGAACGATAAAAGACTATTACAACTGACATAATAGTGCATAGAATTTCAGAAAAAATAAACAGCACTGATGGAATTTTCACAAATAATTATTTTGCTTGGATTTTAATGGCCAATTATAGTTTTGGGAGACAGCTGTCTAATCCTTCGTATTGGAAAAGTTGCTAAATGCTGCTATAGTCTATCTGAAACTACATGTTAAACTATAATGTTAATGGACAATTTGTATTTCTTTTGCAGCTCCTTGTACTCCAGACATATCTGGACGACCTATTGATTATGAATTTGCTCGAGAGGAGCTAATGATGAAAGAACTAAGTAATGACCCAATCCAGTCTGCAATGAAAGATTTAGAAAGACAGCATGAAGAAGATAAACACAGTGGGTGTACTTAGCATATCTTTTTAGGGAACTGATATTTCAAATGTATGATTACAATTTTGAATCCAACTTTACAACCGTTGTTTTATATTAGTTGAATTTTTTTACATCCAAAAACTTAACGTGAGAATTTGTTTCTAATGGAAACATTTTATAATATGTTATTAACTTCTAAACATTTTGTGTTATCTTTTAGATGCTTTGGAGAAACAAAGACAAGTGTATGAACGACAATTACAGATGCTTCGTAATCAGATGTCTCCAACTACACCTTATGCACCCTACTTTCCATTTGATCCCTTTAGTTTTGGAAGGATAACACCCACTGGGTCCTGCATTAGTGTTCAGTCACGAATGGAGAGATGGGCTAAAGAAAGGTATTTTGTAGTTATTTAAACTTTAATAGAAATTATAACATATTTTACTTTTTAAAACAACTGCTAAATAAGGTAGTACAGTATTGCATCTGCATTTGATAATTAGTTTCAGAAATATTACTTATCTCAGGGATGTAACATTATGTTGAAAGTGTATGTTACACCCTAAACTACAATGGAGTATTATATCTTAGTTTTGACTTCATATAACAATAAAATGTAAAAACTATCAGGCATTCTTAAATTTAGAGATGTTCCTTATTTTAGGGATGAGTTGACATATTGAATTTATATGCCACACACAAACAAGAATGGAATATTACATTTCAGTTGTTAAGTGTTACCGTCATATCGTACAAAACTTTCAGGAGAGCTTGGTTTTAGATATGTTCTTTTTTTTTCAGAGATGAGCTTTTTAAGAAAAGCTTAGCCAAGCTGCGACAAGATATTATCAAGGCCAACACTTTAGTAAGAGAAGCCAACTTCCTTGCTGAGGAGATGGGAAAAGAGACATCTTTTAAAGTAACCTTACAGATTCCAGCAGCCAACCTCAGCCCCAATAGAAAAGTAAGACTTTAACTGAAGTTTTGAAAACCTGATAATTTTTGTTTGTGTTTTATAGAACAAGCATTTACTTATTAAATTTCACGTAATTTGGAAATCAGAAGAGTTCATTTGTGTTTTAGTTTGGTATCGTTGTTGTATTATATTTGGTATTGAAAACTCTTTTTACAGTTTTGATAGTAAAGTGAGTCAGTGCTAGTGTTTTTATGGTGTACAAAAAGTACGTAATGGTGTTTAGGGTCAAATTCACTACAAAACATCAACCATGATACATAGCATTATTAACTTTTTGTTCTTACAAGAATCTTTATAATTTTTCATTTGAAATATTATATGACTATATCTGAGAATAATTTTATAAAAATGTCAAGTTGATTTTTTGGCATCAGAGAAATGTACTGAGGTCAGTAAAACTGTTCGTATGTATTCAGGGATTGGTACTGATTTTGATGAGAACAATACATCTTTAATGGCAGTCATTCTGCTTAATTAATATTCTGAAATCAATTTCTTATAATATATTTATTTCAATTTTATGAAATTTATATTTTCATAATATGTAAAGTATATGGAATATTTTTACATATAGTGTAAATTGGCTACATTTATTCTATTTCACTTTCTTTGTGACAAGAAACCCACTTGAAATAAAAACGTAGAATGGCTGGTATAGGTATTTACACTTCTAATGATAACCAGGGAACAACATTTCATCTCTCCTAGGTCATCTTAGGTTAAAAAGAGTTTTGTTAATGTGAAGATGACCTAGGACGGTCGAAATTTTGTTATCATCTTATCAATAAAAGTGTTAATACCTATACCAGCCATTTTACATTTTTATTTCACTTTGTTGTTCATAAGTGTAAAATTAAATGTGTTACCTAATTTGGGACTTGTGTAGTTATATACTTTCAGTTTCCTTTTCTTCCACTTTTTGTATTAAATATAGAGTATCAAAGAAAAGTTAAAACTTAAGATATAGAGAAACTAATATGTCTCCCAGTGATATGTAAGTTAGAATATCATCTTAACCAAAGCAAACATTAAAAGTGATTTTATTAAAATTAGATAAGTTTTCATGTGGCTTTATGTTCATATATTAATGGTAGTTTCTCTCTCCAGACATTAAATTCAGCTGGTTTCTACAACATTAGTTTTCTAAGAAATGTAAATTAACTTCTGTTTTAGTCTGTCTTATCATATTTTGTTTGTTGTTTTTCGAATTTTGCACTAAGCTACTTGAGGGCTATCTGTGCTAGCCGTCCCTAATTTAGCAGTGTAAGACTAGAGGGAAGGTAGCTAGTCATCACTACCCACCGCCAACTCTTGGGCTACTCTTTTACCAACAAATAGTGGGATTGACTGTCACATTATAATGCCCTCCACGCTCAAAAAGCAAGCATGTTCAGTGTGATGGGGATCTGAACCTGCTACCCTTGGATTACGAGTCAAACGCCTTACCCCCCCTGACTCGTACCATGTTTTTATTCTATGTAACATTTTCTGTTTTCTGTATTTGTTTTGTTATTAGCGTGGAGCCTTTGTTAGTGAACCAGCTATTTTAGTCAAGAGAAAAAATAGGTGGAAACAGGTGTGGTCCACAGAGAAGTTGGAAAACAAGTTGATTGATATGAGAGAGATATATGAAGAAAGAAAAGAAGGGTTATCTCTGAAGGTCAGATAAATTGTTCAGTTAACCTTGATATCAGTGATAAAGTTTCTTACTGTATATATTCCTGTTATGAGACTATTAATAATTAATTAGAAGTTTGTACACAGGTGAATTTTTAAACAATGTAGTTACCTTAAAGATTGTTACAAAAGAGTTTTTGTCCACTAATTTTTGTATGAGAAAATAAATGCATAATAGGCTTAATTATTTGCTAATCTTAGTGAATGTTTCAGCAGTAGGTAAAAGTTTTATATATGTGTGTTTATATAAATGTAAATGTGAGAAAAGAGGTCATGAATCTGTGCTTTCTTTTGCTTTTTTAGGTGTTGTGTATTTATTTAAAACTAAGCACTTGATAAATGCTTGTGCATTATGTGCAGTAAACAAAGTGAGGATATTCAGTAGTTATATATTCACATTTTAGGTTCTTGATAAAGACAACAACAAAGATCCATTCTATGAAACTCAAGAGAACCGTAACCTTATTGGTGTGGCCAATGTGTTTCTTGAAGTTTTATTTCACAATGTTAAGCTTGATTATCATGTTCCAGTTATTAGCCAGCAAGGAGAGGTTGGTACAGAATGTGTTATTTATTTACTATTAATTCTCTAATACTGTAGATTTCCAGCTTTGAAATGGGGGTATATATGTTGAAATATGATGACTGAGCTATGAATTACATCATGTGTAGAAATATGATGGCTGAGTTATGAATGACATCATGTGAAGAAATATGATGGCTATGTTATGAATTACATCGTGTGTTAAAACATGATGGTTTGGTTATAGATTATGTATTGAAATATGATGGCTGAGTTATGAATTACATCGTGTATTGAAATATGATGGTTTGGTTATAGATTATGTGTTGAAATACATCGTGTGTTGAAATATGATGGTTTGGTTATAGATTGTGTTGTAATATGATGGCTGAGTTATGAATTACATTGCGTGTTTAAATATGATGGCTGAGTTATGAATTACATCGTGTGTTGAAATGTGATGGTTTGGTTGTATATTATGTGTTGAAATGTAATGGTTTGGTTGTATATTATGTGTTGAAATGTAATGGTTTGGTTGTATATTATGTGTTGAAATGTAATGGTTTGGTTGTATATTATGTGTTGAAATGTAATGGTTTGGTTGTATATTATGTGTTGAAATGTAATGGTTTGGTTGTATATTATGTGTTGAAATACAATGGTTTAGTTGTATATTATGTGTTGAAATGTGATGGTTTGAATATAAATTGAGCCATTTATGAAAATGTGATGGGTTAATTAGAAGTCATTGAGATAATATGAATCTGAAATACTAATAAGAAAAAGTGGGGTTGATTGTTAAAAATTCTTTTGTAGGAGTTTCATGATTTCTTTTATGTTTAATAAACGACTTGTTGATTGTTGACAGTTAATTTATAGTTATGAAGTTTTTTTTCTTTTCTTTAGTGCTTAATAAATGACTAGATATTTTTGTATTAATGAATTTTTAAAAGTAAATGAATGTTTTCAATAGGTGGCTGGAAGACTTCATGTTGGGATTGAGAGGACAGCAGGAGTAATTCCAGATAGACTTAGCGACACTTGCTCCTCAGAAGGAAGCCTTCTTGATAGAGACAGTTTGCGAGGTTCTTTACTTGACATCAGTAGCCACAGTGAAGAGGGAAATGATCTAGTGCTTACTAAACAGGCTGTTATAAGGGTAAAAAAAGAAAATGTTGGATAGATAATTCATAAAGGTTTTTAAAGTGTTATTTAAACATTGATAACTTTAGGGCAGAAAGAAATAAGTTTTTACTTTCTTTAGATGAATGCATGTTATACATTTTATTGATAAATAAACCTTATTGAAATGTCATTATATTAAAATATAGGCTCCCTTCTCCTTGAGGAACAAAAGAATTTTCAGTTTTGATATATTAATCCATTTAGATAAATTCTTGACACAATTCAACCTCTGTCTTCTACTGTCTCTCTTTCCTTCAGTCTTTCCAGTTATGACCAGAGTTACAGTTTCTTATTTCCTCATAACATGTTCTAGAAACTTCAACTGTCACTTTCTAATGTTAGTTAGCTGGTTCTTCCTTCAACCTGATCTGAATAGAATATCTTAGTTTGAGGTGATGTGACTTGTCCAACATACTTTCAAGATGTACTTTAAAAACCACAGCTTAATTACTTCAATTTTATTTTCCATACTTGGCTATATTGGCCAACATTCTGATGCATACAGTAAATAGTTATTACCTTTAGATCTCTATACGGAATTATTGTTATCTATAGAAAGAAACATTGTTACAGAATTGTACCAGTCATTCATAGAGCCATACTGGCCAATATATGAAGCACATGTGAGGAATGGTTTATTATAGTTCTAGAGGGAAAAAAATTATAGAACTGTACCAATCATTGATAGAGCCATACTGGCCAATATCTGAAGCATATGTGAGGATTGGTTTATTATAGTAGCTAAAAACCCTTGACTTTGTTCCCATAGAAAATTTACTATTTCTTAGTATATTTTTCATTTCAATATGCAGTGTCAGTTTGTGTTTGATAACACTTACTTTATCTGAATTTCAGAAAACATTATATTTCACTTACAAATAAACCATACTGTTGGTACTGACTTTCTTTATGAGGTTAAAAGTGTTGTTCTTTAGGTCTCAAACTTATTTAAGGTTTATGTATTTCCAACCGTGTCACACACTCAGATACTTTTTTGTAGAGATAAAACAGAAACATAGTTAATCAGCAGTTTCTATTCAGCTCGTAATTTGTAGTTTATGTGCGTCTTTTGAAAACAAAGATTTGTTATCTTGCTTTATTTTGAATATTATATTCATCAAAAACATCTCCGTACCTATCTTTGCATATAACATGTTTGCACATGCACATATGAGGTGGATGCATTGTCATATTTCAGTAAGTGGCATCTGGTATTATCTTGTTTTTCGAAATATTTATTCATTTATGTAGCTTGCCTCTTTGTTTTGAAAAAAAATTCTTATATCCATAAAAAGTGATTCATAAATTGGAAGTAAATTGAACAGTAAGTAATTATATTGGTATTTATTAACACTTTTCTATCATTGTACAAAAAGGGAAATTATACAATTATACTATCTTTTCTTCAAACTTCTGATGAAAAATAAGAGATGCTATTTGACATACAAACATAATTTGATGTGTGAAGCATATTTTCAAAATTAATAACAATCACAAAAGAACATTGAAATTATTACTGGGATATAAATTTCTTTCATAGTATAAACATTTTGTTTTTAGTGTGGAAATTCTATAAGGTGTGGATGTAATTGTTTTAATAGGTTGCCATTAAGTCGGTAATAGGTCTACCACCATCACTTGCAAACCTAGTTTTTTGTCAGTATACTTTCTGGAACCATCATGAGGCTATCCTTGTAGCTCCTGTTGTTTTACCAGAGTATCCAGCTTCAAGAAAAGACAGAGACAGGACAACTTTTAGATTTGATCATACAAAGGTGAATGGCTAGGGGTGATTAATTTGCTATTTATAAAAGTTAGTGACTTAATCAAATTATACTCCTTCGTTTACTGTGAAAAGAATATATTATAACTTTATTGTTAAATTTTGATTCAAATTCTATTCGATAATCAATTCTTTTAACCATGTTTTCAATTATTTTTTTATTTTTTTTATAATTTAAGCATAAAGCTACACAATAGGCTATCTGTGCTCTTCCCACCACAGGTATTCAAACCTGATTTCTAATAGTGTGAGTCTGCAGACTTACCTCTGTGCTGTTGGGAGGAATTTTCAATGAATGCCAAATAATAAAGAACTGAATTCTTGTTTCAAACTTTTCATGTGTTTAGCATTTTGTTCAGAAATACTGTTCTTGTATATTTTATTTAGACTCAAATGTTTTATTGATATTCACTATCTGGATATGATAATCCATTGTTAAGTTTTATCTAGAATATTACGTGCTTCAAATATGTACCCTGCTGGGACATCGGTAAGCTTTCTGATTTACAGTGCGAAAAATTGTGGGTTCAGTTTTCATTGGTGGATGGAGCAGATACCCCGATGTGCCTTTGCTATAAGAAAACACACAAACATGCTTCCCAGCAGCACAGCAGTATGTCTGTGGACTTACAACTCTAGAAACCGGGGTTTGATACTCGTGGGAAGTATAGCACAAATAGCACGTTGTGTAGCTTTGTGCTTAATAACAAACAATAGAGCATATATAGTACGTTGTGTAGCTTTGTGCTTAATAACAAACAATAGAGCATATATAGTACGTTGTGTAGCTTTGTGCTTAATAACAAACAATAGAGCATATATAGCACGTTGTGTAGCTTTGTGATTAATAACAAACAATAGAGCACATATAGCACGTTGTGTAGCTTTGTGATTAATAACAAACAATAGAGCATACATAGTACATTGTGTAGCTTTGTGCTTAATAACAAACAATAGAGCATACATAGTACGTTGTGTAGCTTTGTGCTTAATAACAAACAATAGAGCATATATAGTACGTTGTGTAGCTTTGTGCTTAATTACAAACAACAGAGCACGTATAGCACGTTGTGTAGCTTTGTGCTTATTAACAAACAATAGAGCATATATAGTACATTGTGTAGCTTTGTGATTAGTTACAAACAAAAAAAGCTTCAGTTATTTGTTAGTAAATATTTTTTAGACCTCTTTAAGTAAATAATTGATTGTCTCTCTATGTAGCTTTGATAAATATTCAGCAACTTTTCTCTTTAGGAATTTTTAGTAAATGTCACAGAAGAATTCATAGAACATTGTACAGAAGGTGGTCTTTCTGTTGAAGTCTGGGGTCACCGTGGTTCTACTCTCACCATCCCCAGACCTGGCTGGGTATCTGAAGCCCAGCTGCAAAGGTCTCGATCATTGATAGATAGGTGAGAATCTGCATTGTTTGACTGAAATAGCAGTTAGATATAACAGTAAAAATGTCATAAACCCCATCATAGCAAAATTATCCCTCACTGAGGAATGTTTTATTATTTACTCTCATTGGAGGTAATACAGATATTAAAGACAAATCAGAAATATTTATGGATTTCCTTGTATGTTAGTTATATCTATATCTATATATATCTATTGATAACAATATATATAACAATCTGTGTTATGTATGTTAGTTATATGTATATTGTTCATATATGACAGATTTTTGTTAGACTAATGATTCTAATTACTTTCTGTCTTAAATTATTAATATTAACTCAGCTTGACGTTGTTTTGAAGATGATTCTCTACACAGTATTGTTTTATTGTTCACAGCAAATGTTATATACCTTTATCAATAGTATTGTATCTCCTGTTAACATGTTTTCTCAAGAGAAGAATGTATTTACTGATAGTTATGTTCTCTACATAATGTTTTCTTTTAAAAGTAGAATATAACTCATTTTTAGATCTTTTTGTAGTATGAATATAATAGTCTCTTAAACAAAAAAACATTTTTTTTTAACCAAAAACCTTAATGAGTTCTGTTTATAAGACTATTGTCCACTGGCAACTTATATTATACTATTTGATGAAACAAAACGTTGTGTGAAATTATTTCTTTCACGGTTGAGACATTGCCTTATTATCTCGGGAAAGGGAGAAGCTTTGCCCTATAAATTTATGACAACGTGTACTGTATGTGGACTTAATTGTTAACATGAAGTATTCAGTTATAACATCTCTGCAATTTAGATAAAAGCACAAGTGTCAGATTCCTTACAGAAGAGATGTTTAAACTGTGTATAATACGTCTGTTTCTAATATACATTTCACACTTTGCCTAATTTTTATTTTTGCCTGAGTATCATATCTGTTTAAAACATGTAACAGTATAAAACAACTTTGATGTTTGGTTTGTGATTATTAGGACTGGCTAACTAAAGAAGGAAATTCCATAGCTTCTACACGTTTTGAGTAATTATTAATAAATAATAATTATTAATTTTGAGACACAATGACAGTTTGTTAATAAAAAACTGCTGTACTCAATAACAGTGTACACTAATTAGTTAAATACGAGCCAAGCTGATAAATAAAAATGTGTAAACAACTGTAATTAATTCAAGTAAAATGAAATAACTCATTATTTGATTAATCACACATCAAACTTATAAAATGCTTCCTTAAAGTTCATTGCAATGACTAAACGTACCATTGCAGATGTGGTTACAGTGACGCTCTTCCAAATTGTGTTCTAAGAGAAAAATAAAATGCTAATGATGACAGAAGAGTTGAAATGTGTTGAAAATGTGACTCAGTCTTCATTTGGCTAATTGTTTGTTTTTTCCCATGTAACTCAAAGCACTAATGGGCCCACCATGGCCAGGTGGATTAAGGCGTTCGACTCGTAATCTGAGGATTGCTGGTTTGGGTCCCTGTCATACCAAACACGCTTGCCCTTTCAGCTGTGGGGGTATTATAATGTGATGGTCAATCTCACTATTCATTGGTAAAAGAATTGGTGATGGGTGGTGATGACTAGCTGCCTTTCCTCTAGTCTTACACTGTTAAATTAGGGATGGCTAGTGCAGATAGCCCCAGTGTAGCTTTGCATAAAATTCAGACAAACCAAACCAAAGTACTAATGATGATAAAAAAAAGCCTCTGTAAGAGACGTGATTTCATCTTCATCTGACTGTGTGTCTCAGAACGGCTGGTATGGGATTAACACTTCTATTGATAAGCAGATAACAATGTTTTGACCTTGCTGGGTCATCTTCAGGAAAATATTTATCACAATTTAAATTAAAAAAAAAATTGATAGGTTTGTTTCAACAGTTCCTATTTTTATATAAATCATATTACAGAAATAAAGATATAAGCTTCATAATTTGTTAAATCATAAACTAAGTGACTTAACCATAGGAAGGTCAAAATGTTGTTATCATCTTATCAATAAAAGTGTTAATACCCATACCAGACGTTCTGAGATACATTTTTATTTCATGTGGGTTTTTCGCCATCATGAGTTACTTCATCTGACTTGTTTTTGTTTTTTTCTGTGTAACAAAAATAGTGAAAATTATGATAATTTATTTATTTTCCTCTCTTTTTTTAATGAATAAAATAACTTGTATTGTTTCCCATATCTCTACTTCTTGTCCTACTAAAATTTTTTCTCTCATGGATATAGGGTTGTTTGTTTGTTTGTTTGTTTGTTATTATGCATAAAGCTACACTATGGGATATCTGTTTTTGCCCACCACGGGTATTGAAACCAGGTTTCTAGTAGTATGAGTCTGTAGCCATACCACTGTGCCACTAGGGGGCTAAATATAGGAAGAAGTCACTTCTTCCTGAAGTTTGAGTCCAGTGTGTGTTTATAATCTTACTAACTTTTATACATAATAATGGCTTTTAGATAAAGTCTGATTTTCTACGTAAGATCATCATATACCTTCTAAATACAATCTTACTTTCCTAAACAGATGATAGTTTTTTGTGCATAATATTGCTGTCTTACATAGATAAAGCTGACACATATCTAGGTATTGATAATTGGGAAGTGTTATTAATAGATGCCATAAAAAATATAGCTATTTTTTATAGATAACTTTCATGCTTTTAGTAGTTTTGATCAGCCAACTGGAAGTGCACAAAAATTCAGCTTTGTGGCACATTTTCTGATGCATTAAATTTTAGAGATAATATTTTTCTTACATCTTCTGTAAACGTTTCCAATTATCAATACCTAGAAATAATACCTGAAAATAAGAATATTATTTATTAAGAACAATGTCATTGTTTTTATCATTTTTTTTTGCCTCAACCATTTTATTGTGTAATAGTTTGATGTATTATAAACATGCCACAAAGCATAACATTGGTGTACTTTAGGTGGGCTGAACTGACAAGGAAGTTAGAGTTTTGGGTAGAGATTCAAGAATTGAATGAACAAGGAGACTACAGCCCTGTAGAAGTTATCCCAAAGCCGGACAGTTCGTGTGGTGGCATCTATCAGCTTAAGCAAGTGAGTAGAACACATTCTGATGTACGTTTTTCTTCCAAGTATCGTGATGAGCTTAGTATTAATAAGCTGGTTTTATAGCTGTGCGTGTGTTGGCAAGGATGGAAATTATCTACCAGAACTCTGGTATTTCATTTGCTAAAGGCTTGAACTCAGAACATTAGTATGAAACAAGGGTCCTGGGTCACAGCTCTGGTCAAGAAATATTTTCCAGTATCTTGATTTGTAATATTGCAATCAAAGCCAAGGAGATTCTTTCAACTAATAGAAGTTAAGTACGTCAACTGTGTAAATGTTTTGTTTTTGAGTGTGGTCCAGTTTACTTTGTGCTAATGTACTATTTTTTACAACTGTTATGAGATTTTATAGTTGTGTATAATCCTGAAGTATTAGAATTGAGGTGTTGTTATTTGAACCATGTTAGGTAGTTAATAGAGAATTGGTCTTAGAGAAGAGAATGTACAGATAATACGGGATTAAGGCTCTGCTCACAGTGGCTTTACTTATATTCTAACTTGTTATTCAACATAGAGTCTAAAAATATTTTAAGCAAGTTTAATAAGCATCTTAATCATGAATGCATATAATTTTAAAAAAAAATATATCTCTACTATTCCCTTGTTTTGTTTTTTAAACAATTTGTAAAACTTTCATTGTTTGATGTACGTTGAAGTTATGTTGAGGATATCTTAAGAATCCTCTTTAAATGGCATAAAGTAGACCTCAGCATTAATGGAAAAATATTACATCAAATAGTTGGGTGTTATATTAGTTTGTTCAGATAACTGGATGGAACTCTTTATACTGGTATAATTTATTTACTGGGCTACCAATTAGTGCCTATCTAACATAATGGGGACTGGAATGCTAACTTCAAGAGGTAAGTTTTTAACTTACTTACCCCCACATAGTAGTACGTTATTTTTCTCATTATTATTTTTCAGTTCATTTCTTTTTCTGTTTTTACTATGGAGAGTAGTCACCTACCTTCAGTTATCTGCAGACAGTGAAGGGTGATATAGATGTGGGAAGTTGTAGGTTTATCATCCACATATTGGTCTTTTAATTTCTATTTTTATATTTATTGCTACTCCTTTATTTTATTTCTTTATGTGAGACTGGCGAATGCATGTTAAGACTGATAGACAGTGTATCCCCACCACATTGTGGGTCCTTCTTCTTCAGTCACCTCAACCAGTACATTTCATATCCCACATTATAGCTTGTACCATGGGATCTTTTTAATTATTGCAGTGTTTTTTGTTTGTTTTTAGGTTATAAAAAACTAATATAATTAGTCAGAAGATTGGATTTGGTATTTTTAATGCAGTCCTTTCTTTAGATTTTATTTACTTATCTTTATTAGTGTTAATTTTCTATAAAATATAAATACGTGTAGATTATCTGATGAAAAGAACTCTCTAAAAACAGTTAACAGATTGATGAGACAAATTAAATTCTACACATAAAGCTCTCTGACAGAAAAACCACATATTTCAGGGCCAACAGCGTCGCATTTTCGTGATGGTGAGATCAGTTCAGAACTCTGGTACTCTTCCATTTATTTGTGAGACCATAACAAGCATATCTGTTGGGTGTGTTTGTTCCCGCTCGAAACTCCAGAAACCCTTGGATTCATACCAGGAAGAAGACCTGGTTCTGCTTCGTGACAGGTGGTCAGAAGCTTTGGAGCGTAGAAGGGAATACTTAGATGATCAGATGCAGAAAGTTATATATAAAAAAGGTTCTTGTAAAAAAAAAATGTCTTAATATGGCTGAAGGCTAAATTAATATGGTAAAATGTTTTTATATTGTAATCTTAATGAATTTGTTTTCGTTTTTTTCATTTTATATGTAATTTATTTTACCACTTAAGCTTGATCTTTAAGTAATTTAAACGTATGAAACAATATATTATGAAAAGTTTTGATTTTTTTTTTTATTTACTGACACATATCTTGCATAGTAACATGTTGAATTCTTTTACGCAGTGGATAATAGTAAAAGGTTTTTTGTATGATTTATAAATACCCTTACATAACACAATGTGTGTGTGTGTGTGTGTGTGTGTATTGTAGAATTCCCTGGTGGGACAAGAGTAAGTTTACAGACCTACAACACTAAATTATGAGGCATGCTTTCTCATGGTGAATATAAAATACAGCCAGATATGGCTTTACTCTGAGACTATTAGCCAACCGTGTATTGTAGATATGATATTTTGCTTGCTTGTAATCTGTCATTTTCTCACTACTTGCTTACCTATAACATTGTTATTAATCTAAAAACACTGGTAGATAATGTAGTTCAAGCTTTAGATTTCTACTTGTAGATTTAATTGCTCACAGTGAAAAATAAGTAACTGTTTCATGATGAGAAGAAACCCACTTGATGTAAAAATGTGTTGTAGAGCTGGCTAGTGTGGGTATTAAAACCAATTAAAGTAAGGAACATTTTACCTTCTTAGGTCATCTCCAGGTTAACAAAAAGGGTTTGTACTGTGAAGACAGCTTGTAGGTGTATTAAAGCTTAATTTTAATACCCTAACATAATTAACTGTTTCTACATTTTTAAATTTGAAATGGTACAATAAAAGATAAAATATTTTTATTTGTATTGTTTTTTGAATATTGCAATAGGTTTAACATCATTCGCCTTAATTATTTTCATTTATTTTTGGCTTCGTTAGCCTTAATTATTTACAGTGTTGTAACTTTATTAGCATTGTTAGCCTTTATTATTTACAATGTTGTGATTTTATTAGCATCGTTAGTTTTAATTCTTTACAGTGTTGTGATTTTATTAGCATTGTTAGCCTTAATTATTTACATTTTCATGATCAATAATATCTTTGTTACAGTTTTTTTCTCCACTACATATATTGGATTGTTTATACTCTTGTTTCTTTGCTTCTTCTCCATTTTTTGTTAAAATCACAAATTCTTTTGAAAATATTTAGATGAGGAGAGAGAACAGAGCTTGATTGACCAGTGGGTTTCTCTGACAGAAGAACGAAATGCCGTCCTCGTGCCAGCTCCTAGATCTGGAATTCCGGGAGCTCCAGCAGAATGGTGAGAATGAAGTTAGAAATTTTAGATTTGAAGTAAAATGTTTACGGTAATTTGTTACAGATAAGATGATAAATACTGTGACATTTGTTACTCTTCTTACACTGATTTCAGTGGAAAAATTATAGTGTGGATATCAAATCTAAAAATACCACTTACAGTGACTGAGAGCTGTTTGCTTCATATTTTTAAATAAAACTAGATTGGACGCACACTGCAGTGACTCACGAAACACCATGTACTTTGTTTAAACTGCTTAAACATATAAAGGAATCCTTTGAAAATATGTATAATGAGGAACTGGGGCTTATGACTTGCTGGAACAGTGTAATTTATTTTATTTAGCTCTATAAAATAAGATAATTTTCTTTGTTAATACAACCTAAATAAAGATGGAAATGAGATGTGCAGAAGGTGTGAATGTCATAAGAACATATAAGATTCAACTTCATTTTTCAATCAACCACTTTTTTTCTGTTGTTTTTTATGGGTCTAGTTCAACTGAGAATTTTGAGCATTATAAATTGTATTCAAATTTTGTAGCTGTTGTAGATTTCTGTCAGACCAAAATGTTTTAACTTTTAATTAACTTAAAATATTATAACTCCAGCATGTTGTTTTTCGATGTGTGAACCATATTATATCGGAAGAGGATGTTGGAAGTTAAAGAACACTGAAAGCCGAGCTGATGTAATTTAGTTTTTTTGTATTTAAGGTCAAGTTAATATTCTTGATTTCTTACAACTATTCTAATTAAATTAAAAATATTTTGAGAATGTAATAGTCAATGTAAATTAATGTACATAGGCTGTTTACTTTTATGGTAAATTAGTAATACTAATTTAGGTTTACAGGTGTCTGTCCTGTTGCCATAGTGTTGAGCAGTGATTGTGGCTAGTTTGCTCTTTACTTCCTTATGTTTAAAGCACAAATTGCTTCTATATGTATTGAGAACTTGTTTTGTGAAGGTTATGAATAATAATAATGTATTAAAAATAAAAACATTCGCCCCTTTGTTGCATAGTTTTTAAATTGAAAACAAAAGTGTAGTAACAGTTTGGTGTATTCCAATGGCTGTTTCTCTATAAAGAAATTAAAGAGCACCATTTGTTTTGTTTTGGAATTGCTTGTCAGTTTACAATAGTGCCATGTGGCACGTTCCACATCTGAGGGGTTAACAGTTTATAAAATACAGTGCTGGCTGGTTATCTTCTTACAGTTAGTGTCTCAAAATTAGGGATAGCACAACAACACCTGAATATTTTCATAATGTTTGTGTAAAATTGTGTCACAAAATACTTTCTTTATCTATAGTAATATAACAGTTTTTAACGTGTTTTAATTTGTGTTTCTCTTCTCAAAAGGGATCCTCCAATAGGGATGGAGAAACATATTCCAGTAATATTCTTGGATTTAAATGGTATGTTATGGTTTTGTTACATTTATCAATATTAATTGCATTTTCTTTAAATTTCTGAGTCATAAATTTGTGACATAGTTAGCTCAGTCATGCAAATGAAGCTTCAACAGTCAATGCTATTCAAGTGTACATTTAAAGGTGTGATTGCTTTGAAACAGGAAAATTATTTACAAATTTTTGATAAGCTTATAACAGAGTTTCTTGGAATAAAACTACTTTGTAATTCTGTATTTACAAAGGTGTAAAGTTTATTTACACCTTTTTTATTTTATTTTATTTTATTTGTAAAAATTATTTACAAATTTTTGATAAGCTTATAACAGAGTTTCTTGGAATAAAACTACTTTGTAATTCTGTATTTACAAAGGTGTAAAGTCTCAATGGTGTTTCTTAATTGTTTGTGTTTTTGTTTCGTGGCACAGCTGACGACTTGAGTGTTACCGGTGATGCTTGTGGTGGAATTCCTGTAGCTGGGTCCAACTCAATTCTTCCTAAGGAACACGGAAGCAAAATGTTTAACCTGCCTATCATAAAATACTCAGATAAAGATGTAAGTGTTAAACTCAGTTCATTATTGGAGAGTAAGGATACATATTTTTAAGATATTGTGGATAAATATTGGTATCATTATATATGTAGTTCTCTCTCTTATTCCAATTATACTCAGAGTAAGATATTTATCTTATATGATTTTGAGTTACTCTCACAGTGAGTTATTTTTCTAGTTATTCATCAACTCCTCAACTTCATAACTTTTAATGATGGGATGTGACACTAAACACCGCTTTAAGATGTAAAAATCTTTTTAGTAAAAGTTGTGAAAGCTTTCCTCATTTTGGCAAAATATGAATTTTCTGTTATGATATAAATTTCTTGTTATGCATTTGAAAATATATCATCAAAAATTGATAATTGTCTTGTTTGATACTCTACCAATTTTTGATGTTTTAAGTTAAATGTAGAAAGTTCAACACTAAATTTTTATGTACGTACGTATTATAAGCATAATTTGGTTAAAAACTTTGTGTGGAACATTTAGCTTGCATAATGTACATATCTGTAATACAGTTCTAATTTTCAGCAAACTTTTTACCTGCTTTAAGGTTATGTTTGGATTTTGTAATTAATACTTACTATAATGCAACTTTTTTTTCAGTATTATTATTATTACTATCAGAGTAATTTCACCCAGTATTTTAAAACAAAGCTGTGAAGTATTATAATAATTCTGAGTTATTTTGTCCATCTTAGTTATCTGCTGTATCTGTGTGGGACTCCTCTATCCATGACTCCATCCATCTGAACAGAGTGACCCCTCAGAACGAACGAGTTTATTTAATCCTTAAAGCTTCTGTACGTCTCAGTCACCCAGCTACTATGGATATTTTGCTTCGAAAACGGCTTGCCCTAAATGTGTATAAAAAGCAGTCAATCGTGGAGAGAATGAAAAAACGCATTGCAAGACAGGTTATTTTTTTGACTGTCATAGCACTTTTGGTCACTGTATGTGATACTTTAGGTTAATTTTTTACTGTTTATAGCACTTTTGGTCACTGTATGTGATACTTTAGGTTAATTTTTTACTGTTTGTGATACTTTAGGTTATTTTTTTACTGTTTATAACACTTTGGGCTACTTTTTTTACTGTTCGTGATACTTTGGGTTATTTTTTTACTGTTTATAACACTTTGGGCTACTTTTTTTACTGTTTGTGATACTTTGGGTTATTTTTTTACTGTTTATAACACTTTGGGCTACTTTTTTACTGTTTGTGATACTTTGGGTTATTTTTTTACTGTTTATAACACTTTGGGCTACTTTTTTTACTGTTTGTGATACTTTGGGTTATTTTTTTACTGTTTATAACACTTTGGGCTACTTTATTTACTGTTTGTGATACTGGTTACTTTTTTACTGTTTATGACACTTTGGGTTACTTTATTTACTGTTATTTTTTACTGTTTGTGGTGCTTTGGGTTATTTTTTTACTGTTTATAACACTGGGATATTTTACTTACTGTTTGTGACACTGGTTACTTTTTTACTGTTTGTGACACTGGGTTATTTTTACTGTTTGTGGTGCTTTGGGTTACTTTTTTACTGTTTGTGATACATTGGGTTATTTTTTACTGTTTGTGATACTTTAGGTTATTTTTTTACTGTTTGTGATACTTTAGGTTATTTTTTTACTGTGTGTGATACTTTGTGTTATTTTTTTACTGTTTATAACATTTTGGGCTACTTTATTTACTGTTTGTGATACTTTGGGTTATTTTTTTACTGTTTATAACACTTTTGGTTACTTTTTTTACTATTTGTGATTACTTTGGGTTATTTTTTTACTGTTTTATGATACTTTGGGTTATTTTTTACTGTTTTATGATACTTTGGGTTATTTTTTACTGTTTGTGATACTGGGTTACTTTTTCACTGTTTGTGATACTGGGTTACTTCTTCACTGTTTGTGGTACTTTGTGTTACTTTATTTACTGTTTGTGGTACTTTGTGTTACTTTATTTACTGCTTGTGATACTTTGGGTTACTTTTTTACTGTCTTTGACACTGATTTATTTTTTACTGTATGTGACACTTTGGGTTACTTTTTTACTGTTTGTAGAATTTTTGTAACAATTTAAAACTCAAAAGGATTTTTCAATGTAGCTTAGCTGTTTTTCTTAAACAACACTTCGACATTTGTCTATAATTTAGCTATTTAAATCTCGTCATTTAATAAATTTTGTATTTGCCATTATTTCAAAGTATATTTAACTTCATCTGTATTTTTCATTTCAGTTTATGTGTTTTGGCATAACTGTTATCAGAAGCATGATTGTTTCCTTATTGATTTTCATTTTCTTCTGGTAAGAGTACTTTCTGGTTATGTTTTTATTATTACACATATTTTCTTGTATGCTGGATTTTTCACAATTTCCTTTATTTCTTTTGCATGTCAGTTTTCTTAAATAATAATGTTAGACAGTACAAGACAGTTAGACAGTGTGTTTATTTTTGTAGAGAAATATTATATGCGTGTCTATTTCTACTTCCTCTCACTTTTGAAGATATGCATACATGTTATCAGTTGTTTCCTAGTTTACGTTCAGATATTAATAAATGTTATAACAAAGTTTTGTATGTATGCAAATATTTTTTTAAGAGGGTTATGTTACTCTTTAGAAGCATTAATCAAGTGTTTTTCTGCTGTTTTTTTATCACTGTAAGAGTTAGTGCAATTATTCACACAGAATAAGGTGATGTCAGGAGTTATGGAAAGGCCAAAGATATTATGATACATTTTGGTGAAGTTTTAAATAGATTATGAGTCTTAGTTTTAGGTAAAATCTCTAGTAACCTCCAGGCTATGTTAATTTTGGTTGCATTTCGTTAACACCCTTGGTCAGAAGAGACTGATAACACAACATTCATACTTCTTAAAATTAAGAAATATATGTATGTTTTAAATGTTTTTGTTTTTAATAAGACATTACTATTGCCAATTTATTTACAGCCAGATTTAGTTTAAATAGTTTTTATTTGACAATTATCTCTCATATATTTAACTAAATCATTGATTTAATAATGGAAACATTTAAATAAAATACTGTGTAAATAAATTAAAATAATTATATACATACAAGAATGTTAAAGTTTACATTTTAGTCATAATTTATTTTTTATTATGTCTTATTTTATGTGAGTCTGTAGTAACTTCCTGGTTCTTATACACAGTTTCCTCTTTTCAGCTATTTAATAATTGACAAAGTGACTTTTATCTGGAATGTTTATTTGCATGTATCCAAGAGAATTTATTCATGAGGTGATACATGGAAAACTCTTCACCAGTTATTGGTCTGAAAAATTAATTTAACATTCAGTGAACTGTTGTTATATTTTCTTGAACACAGTAAAACTTGTATTTTTATAAATATTTCAAGGCAGATTTTCTTGCATACAATTGAAAGTTTTTGTACTGATGTTTATATACAGGTAGCCTAAATCATTGAAATATCTCAGGTGTGAAAATAGTTTTTTTGTTTTTGGTGTTTGCCCGTATGTGTTGTCTGTGAACTTCAGTCACTGTAGTTAATTTGCTAATGTGTTTTATTATAAGTGTTACTCTGTTGGGTAAAACACCACCATCTCAAATATTTTACATGTTATCATTATATACATTTCTTATATTCATTGATAATGACTGATCATAACATTACAAGTAACACGTATATGAAAACCGATGTTTCGATTCTCAGTAAATGTTTTATTGTCATTATCTTTCAGATTATAAACTAATGATTTCCAATGAAAATTGTATGATTGTTAGTAGATATACACACTATGTACAATTGTGATGTTAGAAAAACATGTAGGTTCAAAAATCGGTTTAACACAAAAAAACCTGTAATTCTATTTACGTGTCATCTATAATGCTCAATCCATGTAGAAATAATAAACAGTACTACACTAGACACTACCTCGACTTAACTAGCTTAGAATCGTAACAAGTATATCGAAACATCAAAATTGTGGGCATGCTTACATAAATAGGGAATGAGTGGGGGTCTGTGAATATATGTATATTTATTTTAAAATGTGTGGAGTCTATATCATATTTCAGTAAAACTTGCTGTTGTGGTATTTTAGTGTGCACATCTATAGTACTTTTAAGTTGTTCTAATTTTGAAATGCAGCAAACTTGGTTGAGATAATTTGCGGGATTTAGCGTGTGGTGTTGCTTTCAGTGGCTGTTCTGGTCAAGGAACTTGTATACTTTTCATATAATTCTACTTTTACCTTGTGTATAAATAACAGCTGAAAACAAAAACACTTCCAGGTCTATACAGTTGCATCTGGTATTGGTGAGCAATTTTGGGACATTCAGAAATAATAGAATTTTAAAACAGTACGTTAGTTATTGATGGTATGATCGCCATTAAACCGGCTTTTGGTGTACCAGTAAATCGGACAGCTTTAACTGACTAATTTAGTTAATTAAAATATTTAAATTACTTTTAATAGTGTGTATATTAATACACGTATTTGTGTTTTATCATTTGTGAATGTTATTTTATAAACCAAAGTATAACCTCTGGCTACTTGATAAGAATGAGCATATGTTAATGCAGAAAATAATAGTTCTTTTTATTTTTCTCTCAGGAATACCTTTATGGAACTGGGGTAACATATGAAGTGGTGTCAAACATTCCAAAGGTAAACATGAGTTATAGAACTAAACTTATTTTAATATTTTGCTAACATATGCTGAATACTATAACATTTTATTGTATTGTGCATGAAAAGTCATTCAGTATTCAATATTTTTTTCTTAGTTGAATAAGTTTCTGTGTAACTAAACACATTAAATTTCTTTGTTTAGATACCAACATATATATCTTCATGTAAATGCTTAAAATACTTACATATTCAAATTTTCTCACATGAATTTTTTTCTCTGATTTCAAAATATACCACTTGAGAAGAATACAACACTGATGTAACAGAGATAGCTATTTCTTTTACTAGTAGGTGATTTTTATTTGTGTTTACCCTCTTTTTGAAGAATTCTAATATATTTTTACCTATTCTTAAAAGATTAGCTATTCTCATTCAGTGCTGCCCTCTATAGGCAAACGTGTTTACCCTCTTTTTGAAGAATTTTAATATATTTTAACCTATTCTAAAAAGATTAGCTATTCTCATTCAGTGCTGCCCTCTATAGGCAAACGTTTTTAACACATGCTACAAGTTTCCACTCCCCCCTGTTGGAATTGAAAGATTTTGAAATTTTTCTCATGCATACTATCATGCTTATGGCATGCGAGAAAAAACAAATTGCTTGTAGAAGGCGTGAGAATAACTGATCTTGTGAAAGGAGGGAAGTACAAGTCAGAAATACATTTTCAACACAGGAAAATTATAACTGAAAGGCACTTTTATCACATTTTTGTAAATTGTAAATCAGGCTTCAGAAGACCCTGAAGATCGAGAATCCCTCGCTCTCATGGCTGCATCGGGAGAGGATGCTGCGACCAATGATGGTGAGAGTTATATAGAGAAGTACACAAGAGGAGTTTCTGCTGTTGAGAGTATTCTAACACTGGATAGATTAAGACAGGTATTATTCTGACTTAAAAGAAACTAAGTTTAAGAATCATTGTATTTTTTAATTCTGCTTTTCTTCTTGTACACATTGTCCTTAAAAGGTCAATAATGTTTCTGCACAATTTCAGTTTCACTAGCTATAAGTACTTGATGCTATTTAGAGACCTCGTTTGTCTGCTTGTTCTAAGGATTTATAAAGAAGGGAAGTATTTCTCTGAAACTGTTGTATTCAGCCACGTAATACTGTGCTTATATCCAAAACATAAAAAAAGACATTATTAATTTGTGGGTGTAATTTTGTAAAAAATTATGGAATTTTTGTTTTCTTTACAATCCACAAAAAAACTGACAGTAGCTAAATGTAATCCTAAACAAGTGTAATACAGTGGAGCCCCTCTAAAGTGGCTATCTTCAGGACTGAGACAAACTGACCTGATTAGGGGGGTTCCACTGTGCATAATTAGGAATTGTGTAAACACAAAAAGGGACTGTGATTGAATTACCACTTTCAAGGGGTGACCGAATCCGAGGGGTGGCCTCATAAAAGGGTTCCACTATAAAGTGTTTCTAAATATATAACACAAGTAAGGATCAAGATATATATAACCTAGCTAGCTGTTAAAATATAGAAAATTTTAATGCTACATAAAGTTTTGAAACAAGAAAATCAAAAGTTACAAAAACTGAGTTGCCTAAAATGTAAAAAAAAACTTTATTCTTACTCAGACTCAGACAAATATAATTACAGTAATTCATAATTTTGACTTTCTTGTTTCAGTACTTTTTGTAGCGTTAACACATTTATAGCTAGCTAGGTTAGGTATTACATATCAATTCAAACTTGTCTTTATAGAACTAAAATTTTTTCTACTTATATATGTGTTTGTTTTATTTTTCTTGTCTATATTTTTGTGTATTGATGATATGAACCTTGGGCCTTGCATATTCAACATTATTACTCATGACAACCTCTACCAACCTACCCTTAAATATAATTAGTAGTGCATCATGAAGCTTTGGAACCCCAGACAGCGAATTTTATGAAAGGTTTAAAGCGACAAAGCTTGTCATTTTTCTGTATGCTTGTGTGGAAAAATCACTTGCATGCTTACTTTGTTGGAATGTTTAATTTAGGTTCACTTCGTAAACATCTACATGCGTAGTTATTTGCTTTTCATTTTATTTATTCATCTTTTATTTATTAATCATTTTAGGTCTTTACATGACTAAGCCTAAAATGAATGTCAAAATACAAAAAGCTTTGCATACATTAGTTTTCTGTGAAATTTATTTATTTTTTTTCTAGGAAGTTGCAGTGAAAGAACTTCTTACCCTTCAGCGGAGATATCTACGGAAAACTCTGAGCGTTCCCAACATGGGCCACGTGAGTAAAGGGATTAAAAAAAACTTTAGGTTAAACATTTACTTTAAAATGTGTATAGTTTGAATTATATTTCAGTATGTTGTTGTAAAACTTACTCTGAACAAGTTATTGTAGTATTTTAGTATGCACATCTAGAGTGCTTTTAGGTTGTTGTAATATAGAAATGCAGTAAATCTGTTTGAGATAATTTTGCAGAATTTAGCGTGTGGTGTTGCTTTCAGTGATTATTCAAGTCAAGGAACTTATATACTGTCTCAAGGGGTATGTCCTGTTACACTTTGTATACTTATATACTGTCTCAAGGGGTACATGCTGTTACACTTTGTATATACTTATATACTGTCTCAAGGGGTACGTCCTGTTACACTTTGTATACACTCGTATACTGTCTCAAGGGTATGTCCTGTTACACTTTGTATACACTTATATACTGTCTCAAGGGGTATGTCCTGTTACACTTTGTATACACTCGTATACTGTCTCAAGGGTATGTCCTGTTACACTTTGTATACACTCGTATACTGTCTCAAGGGGTATGTTCTCTTTCACTTTGTATATACTTATATACTGTCTCAAGGGGTATGTCCTGTTACACTTTGTATATGAAGGACAACATAGAATCTTCAGATTTATGCAATTCCATTTGGGATTGTTCTGCAGTTTTGGTGTTTTCAGAAAGATTAGCTTTCACTTTAACAGGGCCAATATTTGTTGTAAAGTTTGTTGTTGTAAATATTTTTTTAAACATGTTGTCCAGCTTTGGCAAATCTGAAGCATATGACACTAAATATTGGGTTTGATACTCATGGTGGGCACATCACAGAGAACAAATTGTGTAGTTGTGTGCTTAACAACAAAACTAACCAATTATACATGCTGACCATTTTGTTTCACATATATTTCATCTTTTTCAACTCAAGGTTATTCATGATAATTGTACAGTATGTAGCTGAGTATTTACTTCTTGTTATTTGTGGATGGTTAACCTTTGTCATTATGCTTCAAACAATAGGATTGTTATAGCAAGCATGTAGTGAACTTGACTGCTTGTTTCTGATAACATCAGAGAATAGAGGAAGGATATAAAGTTTCATCTACTAGTAATTCTAGTTACTAAATGTGCCACTAAATAAATTAAAAACATGGAGTTCTATCTCTTCATTTTTGTAATAATGCAAACTTTAAGATAAATATTATATCATTCTTTTATAATAAAATTCTACTTGTTTTTTTTAAATAATTATTTACCATAATAACTAATTCTTACCTTTCTGGTTTTAGATCATGAGACGTGATTCCAGTTATAAGTTGGATGACATTTTGCGAAATGACTCTACAAGCGACCATTTGTTACCGGACACCTATCGACAAAGGCCTACTTCACTAAGAGATTCAGGTAGTGATAGCAAGAGATGGTCGACATCAGTAGGAAATGTTTCTCAAGAAAATCCTTTTATTCTTGGTGAGTTGAAATTACAATATTTCTGTCCATTTTGGTGTAACCATCATAATTAATGATAAGTCTAATTTAAAAATACTTCTGTTTCATTTGTTATCCATCTTTAATTAATTAGTCACACAAGGAACGTTTGTAGTCTTTTCTTTGATATATTAATATCAAAAGTACAACGTTATGACCATGTACGAAACTCGGTACACCTGACTAATTATATTATATCATTACTCTCTTTATTATAGTAATGTAAGACCATGGAGTAAATTTGTTATTTGGGTTGTTTTTAAGACACTCTAGACGTGAGGTCAAGCACTAAAGACAGTAACGTATACATCATATATTTAAGTGAGGTTTGTAATTCATTACAATACATAAATTTAACTGTTTCACTGGTTAAGTTCATCTTTGATATATTTAAACTCTGTAGAGCTATTCAGATATCATTATTAATTTATATTGATATCTCAAAACTGTTTATTTACCTTTTTTGTTAATCCTTTCAAATATATTACTGAATCTTACTACACTGTAACACTGGCTTGTTTCAGACTAACGGTTTACACTAGGTAGCACTGTACTGATCTGATTACACTATGTAACACAAATTGTGTTCCTGGATAGTATGTGTTATTTCTTTAATTGCTCGTGTTGTATATATAAAAGTACAGAAAATGGCCATCATTCCCTTCAAACTTTGCTTTTGTGACCTGGATAATGAAATTTAGAAATCAACCTATTTTCCATGCAAAGACAGGCAAATTTGCATGTTTTCATTTACATAAATTCTGAATAGAACAACATATGAATAAGGATTTACATGTATTTATACTAAAGTTACACAAAAACGTTTGGAAGTGAGTAGTTTCTCTGAGATTTGAAACTGTAATGTAAATCACTTTCACGTTTCAGCTCCCAAATATAGTCTCCCATCATGTTTTCGTCATATGCTCCCAGGTCACAAAAGCAAAGTTTGAAGAGACAAATAAGTCTTTTCCATTTACTTTAGGCCTAAGCAATTGGGAAATAACACTTTTTGCCCAGGAACAAGAAAAAGTAAAAATTTTGCGGGGTGTACAGCAAAAACACAAAGAGAAGAGGTGATATGTTATTTCAAGCAAATGACATTCAACCTTAAAGTGATGAATATATATTAAGCTTATAATAGAAAAAGGTATGAAGAATTTATACAGCAGGGACAGAGCATTATTATAGAGAACTTGTGTAACACTTTTCTATGAAGAACAGCAGATTTTATTCAGTTTTATGTACAGTATTGAGAGAAGAGTCTCTGTGTTCGGATCTCTTGAGCTGCATGCTGAGCCTTTTTTCTGAATTGGCTCACTTTGAGACTTTGATTACAAGAGGAGAAGCAAGGATAATCTGCAAACAAATAGATTTTAACACGATAAACATACTGCTTAAACATATTCGAAGGAAAAGTGATAAAACTCACCATTTAAGTCTGTATGTAATTGTAATTAGGCTTAATCAGTGATGTCGAGAAAACCCACTTGTAGAGAAAAATATATATGTAATTAGGCTAAGTTTTTTGTACTGATGTTTTATAATAATGGCTTATTGTGAGGTTATTAAATTCAAGGTGATAGTAGGATTTAGTGAAACTGATAACAGAATGTTCTGTTTTTAATATGTTGTTGTGTTGAACGTTTTTTAGAATCAGTGTTAGAAATATCATGAGAAATTAGATGTTTTTTCAGTGGAAACTGGAGAGGTAATGAAAAGTAAAATCAGTTGTGGTCATTTTATCCAGAATGACATTATTATTTGTTATCTCACTTTGCTGTTGTTAAAAAAATGAGCTTTGTGTCAAAATGTCGAGTAATAAATTACGAGATATCACAGAGTTTGTTTTCTCAATGAAGACTTCACAGCTTGATTAATTCGGTGTAAAAATGGGATACGCATGGCTTTTTTTTCACTTTTTCTTTGTATGTTATGCACAGCACAAAATTCAAGTTGCCCATGTTCAGCATGATGTATACTGCACATTAGGGTTAACGTGATACTCCTGCTACAAGAAGTGACACCTATTGACCACTAGAGTTTAACAAAATGTTAATTAACGGTCTAAAGAAAAACTTCACTTTTTTATGAACTTAATGCTTCAATTAATATCTTTTCTTACCTTTAGTGTTATATCTTAAAGTATCACAGAAGGTTTTCGTGATATTGTTTAAAATATGAACAATAAAGAAAATAAGTATTTATTGCTTTGTTTACTCCTGACTTAATATGACATTTGCAAGATGTATCACTCGTTTTCCTTTGAAGAGTAAATTTGTTCACCTTATATGAACTTAATGCTAAAATCTAATTCATTTTGTAAAGTACAAGTGCAACATAAATCCAACAAGTTAACATATATTGTCAGACTTTGTAAAACGGTCTTATACATTTTACCGGTTTTTCTGTATCAATTAAATGTTGTTGTTGTTTTGTTTTTTTAAGAGTTAAGAACAAGTCATTTTGTGCACATATATATTTGTGGTTAACCCTTCCAGAAGATCGACACACTCGTTAACACTCTACGAAAAAAATATTTACATGCATTAAAGTGATACCCTTAGTGGATGTTTTAAAAAAAATGTTTAAATATTATTTCCCAAATGTCTGAAAAGTCAATATTATTGCTTCTTAAAATATAAAGGGATAGGGTCAGTTAATGGCAATTTCATTTAAATACAAAATTATTAGCCTAGTATTAATAACCTTTCAAGTTGCTCTGGGGCCTATTAGGCCCCAATTTTCGTAGGAGTGTTAAATGTGCTTATATTTTGTCTTTTTCAAACAAATAAAATTGGAACCACAGATAAGTGATCAAAATAACCAATTCTTATAGCACCTAAAAACCTTAATGAAAGTATTCTAATTAGTAAATACAGCTATTGAAAGCCATATATTTTAGCAGTGCAAAAAGTTCAGGTTAAATAATGTATTAAAATGGTTTTAAAATGTATCACTTTTATGAAATTTTGAAAAGTAATCCTCTAAATACATCTTTTTAATATTACTGATTGATAGAATTTTAAGTCTGTGGTGTAATACAAGTGAATAAAAATTTATAGTGAAAACTTAACAGAATCCTTTAAATTATGGTTACATAAAGTATTATTTTGAAAAATTAGATCAGATTTGTTTTCTCTTCCGGACTAGTTTAAGAAAAAAAAAAGATATATAACTTTGATGAATAGCTTTTATTTGGCTGAAACGAACTGTAAGTATTATAGTGTGTTTAGACTATAATTTAGTCTAATAATTTAGACTATAATAACTATAATTTAGACTTTTGGTGTTTGTTTTATAAGTTTTGAGGAAAGCCTGACATCTTTATGGTTATATTATTCATTTTACAAGATTTCATCTGGGTTTGAAGAGTTTATTTCTTTCAATAACAAATAACAGTTTGATACTTTTTATACTCTAGAACAGTAAGAAATAAAACAAACTTAAAAAAACCCACAGGTATTAGGTTTACAGTTAAGGAGAGGAGTTATGAAGGCAGTTGGTGAGTGTGTAACAGCTTTTCTTCTTACCGTTTGTCCTGTTTACTTGGAGTTTATTCTTTGACTCTTTCTTTCTATTTTCTACATTCACACCACATTATCTATGTATTCTTTCACTGTGTACTTCACTTGTTCTTCAGTTTTGCTCTTGTACTCTTCCTTTACACTGTTATATTTATTACTGTTCTACCAATATACTGTTCTTTTGTTTTCACATCACTAATGTAATTTAAGATGAGTCTATCACATGTTCTCCATCACTGGTACTACTTTCAACTTTTCCTTTATGGTTTCATTACTGATGTAGTCATCTACTTTAACATCTGTATCTCTGCCATGCCTTTTTCCTGTTACTTTTTCTCTCTTAAACTTCAGCATTTAGTCTCACAGAAAATGACTTGTCTTATCACTGCTTTATATAACTCTCCTTCAGCTGTACTGGTATCCACCTATTACACACCACTCCTCTGACTTCACTTCATCTATGTTTTCTTTAGTTTTTCTTTCGTCTCTTTATTCACTTCTCCATATGCCTGCACAGTTGATCCAAGATGTTTAAATGATGGGTCTCGTTCTAGTCTACCACTTTCAGTACTAAAGTGATGATGTTCTCTTTCCCAGTTGATCACTATCAAATTAGCCTAAATATTAGCTTGTCAAAAGTTTAAGATCAAAAAGATGTCCTAAACAGGGAAGGAAATGCCCAACAATAAGTCTCAGTTGTAAGTTGCACAGCCTTCATTGCGAATAACTGCAAACATTTGCTTTGGCATGGTCGATATAAGCGTTTGCAGAAGGCTGGTTGTAATGTTATTCCAAGTGATGAAGATGGCTTCACAAAGATCATGCACTGCTGGGAATAAACGTCCATTTCTATAGACTTCCCTTGCCATCCACCCACAAACATTTTCAATGGGGTTCAGTTCGGGAGAACACGGTGGATGGTCCAAAGGAATCGCGTTATTTGCCATGAAAAAGTTCTTTGTACTGACATTGGCATTGTGGATTGCAGCGTTGTCCTGCTGAAAGATCCAGTTATTTCCACACAAGCGAGGGCCTTTGGTCAATAAGGATGATGTCTCGAACATACAGTGTAGCCAACTGCTGTTTGATGCTCCTGTATAACCTGAAGCTCCATTGTTCCATGGAAGGAGAAAGCATCCCAGACCATGATGGAACTGTCTCCACTGTGTCGTGTAGCAAATGTCTACGGTGGGATATCCTTATCGTGCCAGTAATGTTGGAAGCCATCTGGACCATCCAGGTTAAATGTTTTCTCATCAGAGAACAAAACCTTCTTTCACTTTTTTTCCGTTCCATCTTTGGTGCTTCTCAGCAAAGTTTAACCTAGCTGTTTCGTGGTGTGAAAGGAGGCGTGGCCATTAAAGACGTTTATGATTTTAAAGCCTTTTTCTTGTAGATGCTGTCTTATTGTTCTTGATCTGCATTCTGTGTTCATAAGGGCCTTAATCTGGTTTGACGATTGGCTGGTATCTTGCCGGACAACCCGTCGAATTGTCCTGCTCAACACCGGCAAAATTTAAATTTCCAAGATGTTTAAACGATGGGTCTTGTTATAGTCTACTACTTGCAGTACTAAAGTGATGATGTTCTCCTTCCCAGTTGATCCAAGATGTTTAAATGATGGGTCTTGTTCTAGTCTACCACTTGCAGTAATAAAGTGATGATGTTCTTGTTCTCTTCCCAGTTGATCCAAGATGTTTAAATGATGGTTCTTGTTCTAGTCTACCACTTGCAGTACTAACGTGATAATGTTCTCCTTCCCAGTTGATCTAAGATGTTTAAAATGATTGGTCTTGTTCTAGTCTATTGCTTACAATACTAAAGTGATCATGTTCTCCTTCCCAGTCGATCCAAGATGTTTAAAATGATTGGTCTTGTTCTAGTCTATTGCTTGCAATACTAAAGTGATCATGTTCTCCTTCCCAGTTGATCCAAGATGTTTAAAATGATTGGTCTTGTTCTAGTCTATTGCTTACAATACTAAAGTGATCATGTTCTCCTTCCCAGTTGATCCAAGATGTTTAAAATGATTAGTCTTGTTCTAGTCTATTGCTTACAATACTAAAGTGATCATGTTCTCCTTCCCAGTTGATCCAAGATGTTTAAAATGATTGGTCTTGTTCTAGTATATTGCTTGCAATACTAAAGTGATCATGTTCTCCTTCCCAGTTGATCCAAGATGTTTAAATGATGGGTCTTGTTCTAGTCTACTACTTGCAGTAATAAAGTGATGATGTTCTTGTTCTCTTCCCAGTTGATCCAAGATGTTTAAATGATGGTTCTTGTTCTAGTCTACCACTTGCAGTACTAACGTGATAATGTTCTCCTTCCCAGTTGATCCAAGATGTTTAAAATGATTGGTCTTGTTCTAGTCTGTTGCTTACAATACTAAAGTGATCATGTTCTCCTTCCCAGTTGATCCAAGATGTTTAAAATGATTGGTCTTGTTCTAGTCTATTGCTTGCAATACTAAAGTGATCATGTTCTCCTTCCCAGTTGATCCAAGATGTTTAAAATGATTGGTCTTGTTCTAGTCTATTGCTTGCAATACTAAAGTGATCATGTTCTCCTTCCCAGTTGATCCAAGATGTTTAAAATGATTGGTCTTGCTTTAATCTACTACTTGCAGCACTAAGGGGATAATGCTGTCTTTTCAAGATATTTAAATAATTGGTTTTGTTCTATTCTACTACCTGCAATACTAAGGTGATGATGCTCCATTTTGCTTCTGAGCGATGCCCTAGCTTTGTAAGTATATCTTTCAACACCTAGCCCAACTCCAAGTAATTTGGTTTTGGATTAATTTGGCAAAATTTGTGTTTTATGGTCATCTCTCTGGCTGACATCAACCCAACATCTTTTATAAGTAGGCTTGGGACCAGCTTCGATACAGTTGAGGCTTGAACAGTTATCCCTTTTGAAATTGTTTTAAATCTATTTCATTAACTAATAAAAATGTATGAGCAAAATCTGTTAAAAGTGCCTTTGATGTATTTTGTGATATTTAAGTAGGAGATTCATAACTGTTTTCAGTGTGAATCAAAAGTTGTATTAGATAGAATGAGAATTTAGATTCCATACCAATACATGTTACTGGGTTTTATAATATTTGTATATGGTATAATTATTTTAATCATCAAGATAGTATATACATCATCACTGAATGAAACTCCATTAATTAAAACTTGAATTCACTTTTTATTCTATTTTTTATGTAATGGAAATTGTGTGACACAATGTTGGGTTTCTGAACTATTGAAATCAAATGGAGATTGAAATTATATGAGCCTTAACTGACACCCTGGAATTATAATTACAATGTTCTGAAGATATATATGTATTTATATATTACAACTGTATTTCTAAGAGTGAATGTATTTTGGGGAAAACGAGAACAGTCACTTTTTTTTTTTTCAGCTCGTCCAACGTTTCTGAACCTAAGTTTGAATCTCAACTTGTGGCAGGGGTCTTCGTCCAAATGTACGTGTGTAACTAAAACTTGACCCCATCTTTTGTTCCTGTTTGTTAAGTGGATGCACTTTAAATCTTGTTCATTGCATGGGGTGGATGCAGTAGACGTTTTTATTTTCTCTTGCATTAGAAGCTTTTTTATGTTACATCCACCGTGTCATCGCCGCTTGTGTTCACCGTTTGCATGCTAATACATCCACCGTGTCATCACCGCTTGAAGATTGTGTTCACCGTTTGCATGCTAACTGAACACTTTTTAATGGAATTTATCAAATAATCAGTTCATCTGTTTGATTTTTGGTGAACAAACTAGTGATTTATCTTTGAAATATTTAGGAATAATGTGTGATGTTTTAAAAGTGTATAATATAGGTAGTTTTTTTCTTGTCACCATTAGTAAAATTCACTTTCTCTGCAACATTTTACTTTTCCAGTTTAACAACTGAGAATAGAATGCGAAATTTATCATTAAAAGGTATTCTCTTCTGAAAATCAAAGTCTCTCTTTTCCAGAAAATAAACCATATGTATTACAGCTTCTGAGTAATGCTCCTAAATTTGGTATTCCACTGAATTGTACATAGACATGACTACACCAATAATTAACACTGTAAATGTATTGATGCTACTCTCCATGATGTATATTTCTGTATATGTTTAATGTGTTTTCTTTGTTCTACAGCTTCTCCATTGAGTGGAATGAGTCCCCAACCCAAGAAACTAGTGAAACCAATGTCAACGCTGTTGGAAGAACAAACTAACCGAGACTTACATCTCATTCGCGGCCAAGAACTTCTTGAGGAAGTAAACTGTTTGTTTTGTTCATGATTTATCTTCTAGTTCAGAACAAAATCAGAAGTTCTTTATTCATCTAAATATATATTTAAATATGAGGAATATATTGAAATTTTCAATACTCAAATTATGTTATTTAGTTTTTTTCAAACGTAAAGTGCAAAAGGGTATTTTAATGAAGTAAATTTAATGTTATTAGGAAAAATATTTCTCATCTTGTTGTTAGCGTAGTGTTTTAAAGTGTAGAATCTAGAGTTTTTAATTATTTTTTTCAAATTATGACAGAATTACTGTAGTAATGCATGATAATGCGAAAGTCCTGGATTGCTATGATTTCAATATTTATGTTTCACTATCTGTTTGTTGAAATACTTCATTGGGATAACATTAACATGTTCAGTGCCGTAGATGAGATAACTCATCCAAGCTGATCAGTAACACAGTGCCACGGACGAGTTAATTCATTCTCAATACTGTGTTATCAATGTGATTTTAAATATATGCATTTGACCTACTTACAAATTGTTTCACTTTCGACCAAAATGGCA
This sequence comes from Carcinoscorpius rotundicauda, assembly GCA_011833715.1. Lineage (NCBI taxonomy): Eukaryota > Metazoa > Arthropoda > Merostomata > Xiphosura > Limulidae > Carcinoscorpius > Carcinoscorpius rotundicauda. The sequence goes on from CM022398.1 coordinate 6,842,966, forward strand.
TCACAAAAAAAGTTACAAAATGAAGAAGCATTAGAGTTGTATTTTGAACTTGGTTTGGAGTTGCCGTAGCAACTGAAATACTTGGCAGTCAGCAGGTTAATCTCTCAAAGACATGTAGAAACAACTTCGCTGTGTGGATTTAACTTGAGGCTTCCTTGGTGAAAGAATCTTTTATTCTTCACAAGTTTCGGTTATGTGCTTTCTAAGTTTCATTAAGTTGATTTTGTAGTCATATGTAATTGTATTAGAAGATCTTTCAACATATGTAATGTCAAGACTTCAAAAGATCATAATGATATGCTACTTTTAAATCACCTTTTATGTACAACTGTCACAGGTGTAAAGATTCTACCCAGTTTTGTTATGGACCCTGTCATAGGTGTAAAGATTCTACCCAGTTTTGTAAAAGACCCTGTCACAGGTGTAGAGGTTTTACCTAGGTTTTTAAGGGACCCTGTCACAGGTGTAGAGGTTTTACCCAGTTTTGTAAGGGGCCCTGCCACAGGTGTAGAGGTTTTACCCAGTTTTGTAAGGGGCCCTGCCACAGGTGTAGAGGTTTTACCCAGTTTTGTAAGGGGCCCTGCCACAGGTGTAAAGATTCTACCCAGTTTTGTAAGGAACCCTGTCACAGGTGTAGAGGTTTTACCCAGTTTTGTAAGGGACCCTGTCACAGGTGTAGAGGTTTTACCCAGTTTTGTAAGGGGCCCTAGATGAACAACTTCCAGCTGTTATGTACATATAATCATTCCTGTATAAATTACTTGTTTTTTTGTAGGCCTCTGATGATACAGAGGAAAGTAGTACAACTCTTGAAAGAAACTCCCAAGAAGAAATGCGAAGCAAATTAGGTTTAGCAGAACTGGAGTCCAACAACAGGAAAATAAGCAACAGATGTTCGAGAAACAGCGACCCAAATCTTAAGGAAAAAATTGGTTTTACAGAAAGAAATCTTAAACACTCTGCAACTCAGGATAGTCTGACAGAGTTTCAGGTAGAATTAAATATCTTTTACTGAGATGGTAGAATAAGTAGTGAGGGAAATATAAACAGTTTTAAAGTACAGCTTATTTCAGAAGAATCATGATATATGGTAAAAATCAAAACTAATGAGCTTGTAAGGTTTATAAAGTTACTGAAAATTGTATAATGTTTTTCAAACTCCCGATTTTCTTTTATCTTTCTACAGTTGCACATTATTAATATATAATATCAGCAATGTACTTCTTACCTTTTGGTTCCTAAGTTATTTAATTTAGTTAAAAAGTACCTTGTCTGTTTCAATGTATTGTTTGTATGTTTCACAAAATTACACGAACGTTCGGAAATAAATTTTTTCTTATTGAGAATTGGGCCTGTATTTCTGAAAAACTAGTTATTACAAATTATTTTATAATAAGCATAAAACACAAAGGGAATTTAAGTCAGAACGATTCATAAATTCACATGAAAAAGACAGGCAGGAGTTTGATGTGAGTTGCTCATGACTTTGAAAATAGCAACTTCACAGTGTCTTGTTTATGAGATACAATTGTTACAATACCAAAATATAGTTCTAAGAATGTTTGTTAATCTTTCAAGATGTCAGTTTCCATTTTTATGTTTTTGTGATAACTTTCTAAATTTTTGTTTATATTTACCATTTTCTAGTTGTTAAACATAAATCACATCTTATCATCACCACTGCATATTCATCCAATGACTATTTACATTCAATATTTTTAGTTGTAGTTGTCCTCTCAGTGATGCAAAATTATAATTGTGGACTTGCAACCCCAGAAACCAGATTTCAATACCCATGATGGGTAGAGCACAGTTAGCCCATTGTGTTGCTTTGTGTTTCGTAATAAACAAACAAATTTAGTTGTAGTTACGTAAGCTGTCTCTTAGTGACATCACTTGCTTTGTTATACTTTTATCAGCACCAGAGATGTATCATAACTTCAATATTTACTTTTTAAGATCTTTGATAATGAGCAAATAATTTTATGGATACTATACAAATTTCTGAATACTGATTTTCCCTCTTTATTGATGACTTAGGTACAAGCCAAAACTCCAAGTGCATTATCCAGTGGCTATGGTTCTCAAGTACTGTCCACAACTCCAGCGTCTAGTGAGGACTCAATGTCCGTCAGAAGCCTGAGTGCTGAAGACCTCACAAAGAGTGAGCCCAATAAATCAATGCTGATGAACCTCAATGATCAGAATGCCCAGTAAGATAACATACTAAGCATAACATAACTGAGATTGTCTGAAGATAATGTACCTATCTAGGACTAGTAGACAAATTTTACTAATCTTCATTGCAGTAGATCAAATTGCTTATCACATTTCAGATGCACCGTATGTGCACAATTTACTCTATTTGAAAATATATCTTAACCACTTCATTGATCTTTGTACGGTGTGCACAAATGTTTTTTGACAAACTGTGTCTGTCACAGTCCAAATTGGGGTCACAAACCAACGTTTTGGATGTATTTTTTTACTCCTTAAAATAATTGTGAAGTACTGATGGTTTTAAGATTAACTGATGATGAGAAAACCCACTCGCAAAGAAAAATATATATATGTAAAAACGGCTCGTTCTGGTTGCGAAAATGTTTTACGTAGAGGAGCGAACAACTTATTTATCTTCGTGGCATACAATATTAATATCAAGTGTTTCTTACATACTGAAACAGTTGAGCAGATGAATGTTAATACATCAGAAATGTTCTGTTCTCAGGACTAATCACATTTGACTTGTAGCTGATGTGAGTTTAATATACGTGTGTTTTTTCAACTGTATAGCATTTTAATTATTTTGAGCAAATGTTTTAATTATAAATTCCTAGTCTTCAAGTATCAAATACTCTTGTGTAACAACTGTGATTTTTTTTTAAAACTCTACCCCATGTCATATGATGGTTTTCTTCTCTTGACAGTGATCTCCACTCCTACGACCACTAAACTTATCTGACCTTTGGTCTGTAAAGTGTAAATTGGTAAAGAGGAACAGGTTTCAATTAATATTTTGATTAAACCACTAAAATTTAAGTTTTATGTCATTGTTTTATTTGATGTTGTAAAGTGTAGTTATTGTTAGTATTTCTGTTAATATTCATTGTGTATATATATAAACGATCTAACACTACATAATATGTATACTTAATTGTACATGAATTATAGAAATGAAGATCAGATGGACAGTGTGAATTGCGCAGAAAGCCATCCCACGCAGGAGAAAGCCACTCCATCAGAGATGGGAACTAGTCCTGCACAACTTGAAGAGCCGTCTGAGTGTTGTCGCATATCGTACCTTGAAACTCTAGATCAGAAAACAATTAAAAAGACAGAGGAGAATACGTGGAACATTGGTAGATGTTCAGATTTATGTTATGAACCGATAAGAGAAAGTCAAAGTGATATTTCTGAAGTGTTACAAACAGCTGTTAGGTACACTTCTGCTGATGTGGTGGGAAATATAAACAGTAAAGTTTACTGTGATAAGGAAGGTACAGAGAATGTGAGACAAACAACTTGTAGCAAAGAGAAAACTTATGATAAGTGTAAGTCTTTTTTTCTACAAAAAAGTGATGATGAAATTGGTGAAAATAAAAACATTGAAAAGAAAAACGTTGAGTGTGACAATACAATTTTAGAAAATACTTCACTGCGACAGAACGTGATAGAGACATCAGCTGTTGTTAATAACTTAGCAGACAGGCGGTCCAGTGTTCGGCTGAGAATGAAGAAATCAAAGCAGCTAAATCCAGGTTATCGGGCATCGTATCCGGGTTGCTCACCCTCGTTGAACATTGATTACCAACAAGATGATGCCAAGGGAAGTGGTATTCCAGAAGAGAATATGTCTTCATTTTTAGGAGGTAAGAAATGAAAGTTACTTACATTTATAATAACTGAAGGTTGGGGGAACCATCGTTAGTAGTTAAGAAAATACATGAAATTTTCTATAACACATTTTTGAAAGTTTATTATGTTGGTTATTTCTCTATTGGTCACCAAAGTTCTTGGTATATACTTGGATTTAGTCAGACTATTACAGGAAAATAATTGTTACTTATTACAGTGTTTAATGTTTTCTATTAGCTATGCAGCTGCACAACAACCAACCAAGTGCCATGCACTTCATTATTCCAGCTGTGCACATCTTCAGTAATTGTGAGGAACTTCAACATGTTGATGGCCTTAATGGCCCTGGTAGTTGATAGGCCTAAAGCCCAAATAACCAACTGGTAGCATTGCAAAATTGCCTAATGTTCCAATAGGATTGATAGTCTAAAAATTCTCTTTGGCCACTCTTTTACCAACAAATAGTGTGATTGACTATCACATTATAATGCCCCCAGGGCTGAAAGGGCGAGCATGCAATGGTATTCATTGCATTCAAACGTTTTATTGAATAACAAATGGGTAAGATGATTCTGAATGGGAAAAGCCAACTTACAATAAGGACTCTGCAGACAAAGGTCTTTCTGACAATGTGGGGCTTTAAGCATTCTATCAAGAAATGTGCAAAAAAAATTTCTGGACAAACAAACACAAACATATTTATATAGATTAACACATATTATTGGCAACAAAGCAATTCAAAAATGGTAGAAAGATATGATGAACTGGAGAAAAAAATCTTGAATTTACAGAAAGGTTTAACCCTGATTCACCTGTGAGGTAAGTGTGCAATTTCTATTGATGTTTCCAATACATGCTGGATTTACATTAAAATGTAAAGTAAGTGACTGTTCAGAATACATTCATTAAGAAAGGTTAATTGTCACTAAATAGTAAAAGTTACTGAAACTTAATAAAAGCATTTGCTTTCCACTAGTTGTTACTGTCAATCATGAGGGAATTTTACTTTATTCATGTATTAGTCACACTGTGGCCTACACTGCTGGTGCATATGTTTATCACCGTTAACATTTTTATATTATAGTACACTGTACATCTTGGATAAGTTGCTTTTATTTTAAAAAAAATCCTAAAAATATGTATTTTCGTAGTTGTATACCACAGGCTTACAGAAGTAATGGTATTTTTCTGCAGGTAATTGTTTTCATTTGTGGTGATATACAAAGCTAGGATATTTCATTCTTATGTTACTTATTACACTATGTAACAAAATGTTTACTTTTTCTTGTTCCTGGACAGAAAGTGTTATTTCCCAATTGCTTATGCCTAAAGTAAATGGAAAAGACCAGTTTTTATTTTCAAAATTTGCTTTTGTGACCTGGGAGTGTATAACAAAAAACATGATGGGAGACTATATGTAGGAGCTGATACGTGAAAGTGATTTACATTACAGTCGCAAATCTCGAAAAACTACTCACTTCTAAACATTTTTGTATAACTTTAGTATTAATACATGTAAATCTTGATTCATATGTTGTTTTATTCAGACCTTATGTAAATGAAAATGTGAAAATTTGCCCGTTTTTACATAGAAAATAGGTTAATTTCTAAATTTTATTATCCGGGTCACAAAAGTAAAGTTTGAAGGGAATAATGGCCATTTTCTGTACTTTTACAACACAAGTAATTAAGAAATAACACATACTATCCAGAAACAATATTTGTGTTACATAGTGTTATTGGTAATGTAGTGAAATGTTGGTGCTGTAACACATAGTTAATAATAGTGCTGTAACACATAGTTTTGTGACTTTTCATTTCTCTTTCAGAAGAAGATTCCTCTGGTGTCAGTTCCAGTATCAGCCATTCCAATTTAAAAGATTCAACTGGTATTCACATCCCATCAGTAGGAGAGAGTGTGGCTATAAGTCCTCACAACAAAACAGGAGTTGTAGCATTTGTTGGACAAACAGAATTTGCTTCTGGAATATGGGCAGGAGTTGTGCTTGATACACCATCTGGTGATTATTTGTTTTTTGTTAACACTACTGTTACCTCGACGATACAGTTCTTTTTAAGTCTGCTCTTCTCAGATGACACAGCTATATGTCTGTGGACTTGTAATGCTAGAAATTAGGTTTTGATACCAGTGATTGGCACAGCACAGATGGGATCCAGACATTTAGTTACTGGACTTTTTGTTACCATCACATTGTTATTGGAAGAACCAATGATGTGTGCATTCTTGTTACATTGTTTTTAAGACATTGCAGCTTTTGTTATTAACAGTAATTTTTGACAGATAAAGTTTTAAATAGAAAATTGATTGGCGACAATAATAAAAAACAATAACAGATCATAAGTTGTACACTCATTTGGTGAACTTTCAAAAATTACATAGTGCTCATTGTGAGGATGAAAGTTGTGTTAGAGGGAGTAACAGAGGAAGTGTCATAAAAAGTGTTACATGAAACATAAATTACAGCAAAAATGATTTAGGCTTGCAAAAACGTGTTGTGCTTTAACTTACCCTGATTTGAATTCAAAACACTTTTAATAACTTGAACTTTTACAAACATAATATATCTATCACTAGTGTGAGAAAGGGCTGATGTGATGCCCTCTGGTGCTTGAGTTAAATAGTAGTGAATCTAGTAATAAGATTAAACAATGACAAAAAACTTTACTGATGTGACGGTAACTCAGATTTCATTATGAAATGTCATCCATAACAAAAAGTCCATATCACAAGCTATTCATAATGAAAATGCCTCAGACTAAACACAGCTAGCCAATTGAGTAGCTTTGTGCTTAACTGTAAGAAAACAGTTCTACATTAAAGGAGTTTGACCACTTAAATATTGATTTATATAGATATCTTGGTTATAAACTTAATGTTATTCCCCCCTTGTTGTGTTTAATCAACAGTGGTGTATTTCAGTTGTGCTAGCATGGTCAAGTTATTTCCTTACTAACTGCCCTTACCACTGTTGCCTGAGTTTTATCAAAACAGAAGGTCCATGTTTAGCTATTTTTAAGCAGAAAGAATACAAGTTATTGCTTTTCATGTAACAATATGTGTTGGATGTATAAAAGTTCTAATACTGAAAAGAGAGAAATATAGTTTCCAAATGTTTTATGAATATGACATTACAGCATTTCATTGATACATAATAAATTCAATTTTTTCTGTAATGTAATAGGTTTTATTTGAGATAATTACCTTAAAATAAAATTCCTTAATTTCGTATATGTATTGTTATTGTTTTGCATTATTGGCAGAAATAGATACACGTTAATTGACAGGTGAATATGATCAGTTCTGCCGATAACATGAATCTTAACACTTTTAAACATTTTTTTTTTTTATTAAACATGTTATTATTATTTAACACTCTATTCTCTGACAATTTCTCACATGAAATGATAGATGGTAACACACAAATCTCTTATTATGCTTAAAAACTATAGGGCAAAATTATATGCCAGAAAATGGCTCAAAATATTTTTGAGATGAAAATTATACTCTGGTGCACACCCAAGAATCCCTTAAGTACGTGTACAAAGTTTCGGGACTCTTGGCTTTCTATCTCGGAGCTGTGGCACCGATACACACACACACACACACAGCCAGTTTTAGTATCTGAAATTCTCCCATTATTTAATAGTGTTATTGTATGTGGAATATATTGTTTTCTAAGGAGGTATAAACAATAATGGCTAATAAGTCTAGTGTTAATTTTTATGTTTTCTTATTTTCCAGTGTTTCTTTCAGTTTTAGTGTGATTCAGTCATTGTGTTCTACTTTTGTATTTGCTTTTAGGCCATTTTACTTTAAGTTGTAATGATAATTGTTATATACATCTGTACATGACCTCTCTTATTATAGATCCCGAAGTTACTACTAGGAAATAACTTGGTAATTTACCTTGAATTAAGAAAATTGAGCAACATTCTTGAAAGTTCCTTGAACATGTTTATGTATTTTGTTTAAAATACACTGCCCACAAAGTTTAATATGAAAATAGTTTGCTCTTCAAGTGTTTTTTTTATCTTGTTCCTCTCCATGGTTGTCACCACTAAGTGCTTCTGTACTCTCATTCCTCTCCATGGTTGTCACCACTATGTACTTCTCTACTCTCATTCCTCTCCATGGTTGTCACCACTAAGTGCTTCTGTACTTTCATTTGTCTCCATGGTTGTAACAACTGAGTACTTCTCTACTCTCATTCCTCTCCATGGTTGTCACCACTAAGTACTTCTCTTATCTTGTTCCTCTCCATGGTTGTCACCACTACGTGCTTCTCTACTCTCATTCCTCTCCATGGTTGTCACCACTAAGTACTTCTCTACTCTCATTCCTCTCCATGGTTGTCACCACTAAATACTTCTCTACTCTCATTCCTCTCCATGGTTGTCACCACTAAGTACTTCTCTACTCTCATTCCTCTCCATGGTTGTCACCACTAAGTGCTTCTCTACTCTCATTCCTTTCCATGGTTGTCACCATTAAGTGCTTTCTGTACTCTCATTCCTCTCATGGTTGTCACCACTAAGTACTTCTCTACTCTCATTCCTCTCCATGGTTGTCACCACTATGTGCTTCTCTACTCTCATTCCTTTCCATGGTTGTCACCATTAAGTGCTTTCTGTACTCTCATTCCTCTCCATGGTTGTCACCATTAAGTGCTTTCTGTACTCTCATTCCTCTCCATGGTTGTCACCACTAAGTGCTTCTCTAATCTCATTACTCTTCAAAGTTTGTAATATTTGTAATAATTGCACCAGGTGGCAGTGCCTCTTACTTTCCTTGTTACACGTTTATTAACTCCATCAGTTGCCAAAACTATTCTTATCAGTGAGGCTACATAACTGATGAAGCACTGTATTATAATCTTTATAAGTATTTATGTAAGAAGATATTTAATTACCTGTACTTGATAGTGAGGCTAATGTTTAGTTTTGTTTTAAGTTCATAGTTTATTCTGATCAGAAGTTATTATTTATCTCAGTACACAAACATTCCATACAGATCTTTATTGTATCAGGAAAGAAAACATATTAACTTGTAGTATTAAATTGTGTTTGTCAAAAATTAAAAATTACCTCTGAATAACCATATGTTTGATAGTTTGTAGCAGATACAGAAATAAAAGAAGCTTATTGGATTGCTAATCTAAACACTGTTCAACATTTCAGGATCGATCCAGATCCTGGAATCAGTGATTCCCAATCACTGGATTCATCTCTGTGACAAAAATAATTTTTATCCTTTGCTTATTCTATCATGTAATTTGAAAGCTGAATTTCTATATCTTACTCTTTGTTTAAGACAATTTTTCATACTTGCTTCTATAAATATATTAGTATAACATATTTTTTTCGGTCTCCAGGTGTCACTTTTATTTTACTTAAACATCTAAGTATAGTTTTAAATATACATATATATAACCATTTCTAAATTAAGATATCCCTAACTCCTACACACATACACTCTTGCCATTGGCTACATTGTACTAGAAATGAAATGCTCACAACAGTGCATAGAAAAGTAAACATTTGATGGGAAAGCAGATGATCATGATGATGAGACAAAGCTATCTTTATGTATTGATATATATCACTATTTCCAATTTGCCCAGTGGAGAATAAAGGTCCACATTTTAAAAGTACTCACTTTACAGGGTTTCTGTTAATGTGATTGATAATGTATCCGTAATAGAACTACAACTATGATACGGAAACTGAGAAAACTAATATTTTTATAAGTTGTCTTTACAAACTCAACTTTGCTCTTTAATGTTATATCTTTAATTTTTATAGGGAAGAATAATGGATCTTTGAACGGTGTAGAGTATTTTCGGTGCAAACCCTGCTTTGGTATATTTGTCCGACCCGAGAAACTGACATTGTACAAGGGAAGAAGAAACAGTAGTATTTCAGATAGATTGGTTCGGTCTACAAGTAGTGACGAAGGTAAAACTTTTGTGCAGACCTTGATGTGTAAAACATTAATGTTGTCACTTGTTGATGTTTCAATTTTTATGTACAATTAATTTAGCTACGTTTAAGCTGTAATACCAAAATGTAGGTACTGAAATTTATTGGTATCCTTCACTGCTTGTGTTTTGTATTTATTTTGAATTTCTTGATGTCATCAATGTTCTCCAGGGGGAAAAAAGTAGACATCTGAATATAGTCGTTTGAAGACAAGTAGCATCATTGGACGTAACTTTGAGACAGATAAAAATTTTTATTGTAGGTTTAAAACTGAGCGTTATGGAAGAACATTATGGTGGTCATCTAAATAATGTGTAACACACAGGGAAAAAATTTGTTTAATTGATACTGACTGGGGTACCTGTACCCTGGACAGAAGCTTTGTAAATTCATGATAAATGAAAGGTTATCTTAGGACGTGAAAAATTGTTTCTTTTACATATAATTAAAAAATTGCAACAACCAAAGTGTCCATAAAAACAACTAAACACAAAATGTGCAACTGTAAATTTGCATGTATCTCCTCGTGGATCCCACAGACTTTCATGCCAAATTTCAAATTTGGTAAAGGTCCATTAACAAGGACAAAGTAATGATAAAATACCCCTGCAAAAATGCTCATAAAAACCACTAAATGTAAAATTGAAAATTTGTATCTCTTCATAGACCTAATGAACCTTCATACCAATTTTGGTGAAGATCTATCCATACCCTGCAAAGCTTTTATATGGACACACAACAGACAGTACTATTATATTTGTATAGATGGCGCTAGTGCATGAAATACACGTGTGACGTATTCATAACATTATATTTTTATTCTGAGAATGTTAAAAAAAATAAAGTTCTCTGTGACAGGAAATGGGGGTAAAATAAGAAAATCATGACCCCTATTGCAACTCTACATGCACACAGGATAATAATTTTTTGAAGTTTAAGGTTGCACATTGTGTATTAAAATTTTTTTTATAGTATCACATAAGCAAGAGTTCCATTATGGTATGATAGATATTTATGCATCGATAAAATTATTTTTCAAAATCATACAAGCATGTTTGAAGAAAACAAAAACAACTCTTTTTAAACTGTGGTTTGTTTTACAGGATTTTTGGTTGGGAAGTTTTCTTCACGACGCAGAAGTTATGATGGAAATCATCCATTGTCAGCCAAGGGCTACAGTTTAAACTCAAAAAGAAAATATATTTCAGAAGAACCTGTGACAAGGACCGTGATGAGGAGTTATAGTGGGACAGAAGGTGTAGGAGTGTCATTGACACGGAAACAAATTTGTAGATCTAGGTATTACAAGGGTAACCAGTAGTAGACATTAAATTATTAAACTAAGTCATCCTTCCTGTGGACACTAAGTGTAGCTAGATAAATGTATCATAGTGTTTTATTAATGTGTGTATGGTGGTATCAGTTTGTGCTACATCTAATTCTGAATGATGCTGGATATCTTATAGGAGATGATCTATTTATTATGTTACAGTTGAGTTACTAACACCCAAAGACGTATTGTGCTAATAAAGTTATTTGTCTGAGTTGGTGTTTAAACTGCCAGTAAATCATAAATACGGGCAAGTAATTATAACTTTTTTTTTTCCACCAGAATTCTGCCATTCTCCCTGTAATAGTAAATGTGTAAATTACGAATAAAACATTACATATACTTTTACAACGGTTTGTGTTTTAACAGTCTCTTACGGAGATTGCCAGCACTGGGATCTATCATTTACTGACTTTGTCAATGTTGCTGTGTTAGAACCTGTCACTGAGAACCTTATCGACCATTTCCTGGTATTAACCCTATCTCTCTCTTGTACATCACATGTGATTCATGACATAACGCTAAAGCACATGAACATTATATGGTACATACAGCTTCAGAGGAGATACTGCACATGAATGTGACAGTAGGAACTGTTTGTTTTGGTTCAGTGAATGACTATAGAAGAAATATTTGTATGAACATAACATGTGACACTCGAAGGGTATGCCAATGATGATAGGTTAAGTTCTGTTTGCTCGAGAGAAAATGCAAACCTATTATAAACACAGTGACTTCTTTTATATTTTCGTTAACAATTACAGTAATTTTCCTATTTGGGAAAGTAGTCAGATAAGCATATCTGCAAAAACAAACCACAAAATCACTTAAAACAGAGATAGAATTAAGAGTTACCAATTCATAGACTCCATTGCAGACATTGTTAAGGTTAGTTACCGATGCTTAGGCTATGTCACAGATGTTAATAAGGTTACCATCTGGTACATAAGGTCTCTCACAGACCTTGTCAAGGTTATCAGCTAGTTTTAGACTCTTTTTGCAAAGCTTTAGGGTTAGCAGCTAGTGTTTAGTTTCTGTCACAGACCTTTTCAGGGCTACCAGAGTTAGAATATGTCATAGGTTTTGTTAGGGTTAAATACCAGTGCTATCGCAAGAGCTATTAGGTTTGTCAATTAATGTTTAGACTCTGTTGAAGACATTGTTAGAATTACCAGTTTGTGTTTGGCTTTTTTTCACAGATATGTTTAGGGTTTTGAGTGATAGAATCAGCCACTTGTAGTTACTGTTAAGATCAAAATACTGTCCACCATAACAAGTCTTAGTTATATGTTAAAAACAAAGAACAAATGCAAATATTTTTTTCACTTATAATGGTATTTAGAGGTATTTACAGTAGAAATGTTTCCTCTAAAGAGTTAATTGAATTTGAATTATTATTATTAATTGTTTATGTAAGGAAAAATACAATTTTCCTGTCGGCAAACTATATGTATTTTTCATTCATATACGTTTTATACATAAGTTTCAACTCGTGTTAATAGGTAGTTATGTGTTTAATGGAGATACATCAGTTACTTGTTTATAATCACTATTTATTTAGGTCAGCTGATATTTGTGTTAATTTTCAAACATCTGTTTGTCTCAGCATGTGTTAATGTTTCTGCTGAAACTGAACATAAATACTGTTATAAAATGAGATAAACAAACATGTTTTAAAAGTCAAAATCTACTGGTATTTGTATAACTCTTTCAACACTTCTTGTAACAGTTTGTTGGTATTTGTTTTGTTTTTTTCTGTAATTGTATGGTAATGCTTAACTTGTTCGTTTTGTTTCAGTTTAACCCCCTACTGTTTATATGATCAGACTTACATATCTTGTATTAGTTTTTACAACAAAGAAAGAACTATGTTTATGTTTTTTTGTAAGCAGGACTTTGTGTTGTAATCAGTTTTGTTACTTGCGTTTTTGTATTAATGTTTAAAGTCAATTTTTGTTTCTAGTTACAGTCTTGGTTTTTCAAAGTTAAAAAATATTTTATTCTATATTTACTGGATACTTACTGTGAATAGACTCTTCTAAAGATTCAGATATAAAGAAATGTATTGCATTGAATGTTCATAACAACAGTTAAATGTGTGTCATTGTAAAACTTTCATTTTAATAATATAACACTTGTTTTACAGCATTTGTTGTGGTTTCTATCTTGTCCAAATTATACTGATGGGTGAATATTCCTTGAAAGTGAAATTTTTGATGTTGGGTATTGAATTGGAAGAAACCCAGGTTACAATTAAACAGAGATGACTAATATTCTGGGGTTGTCATAATTATTTGTTAGTGCTGTTGAATCTGGAAGAAACTCATAAGAACAAGGTTTTCCTAATTTGTAAGTACTGATTGTTTCTAACTATTTTGAAAATTTTCCTTTTAGAACAGATGTGGTGGTTGTTCATATTATTAATGCCATGCTGGTTGGTTCATGTTAATATTGACATGATACCGTTTTGGTCCATGTTGGTTGGTTCATGTTAATATTGACATGCTACCGTTTTGGTCCATGTTGGTTGGTTTATGTTAATATTGACATGCTGGTTGGTCCATGTTGGTATTGACATGCTGATTGGTCCATGTTGGTATTGACATGCTGATTGGTCCGTGTTGGTATTTACATGCTGTTTGGTTCGTGTTGATAATGATGTGCTAGTTGGCTCTTGTTGATATTGACGTGCTGGTTGGTCCATGTTGATAATAACATGCTAGCTAGTTCATGTTGATAATATAATGGTAGTTGGTGCATGTTGATAATGACATGCTAGCTGGTTCATAGTGGTATTGATATACTAGTTGGTTCATGTTGGTATTGATATATTGGCTGGCACTCAGATATTTGCTGTTTCTTACTTTATGTAACCAAAATTACCTTTAATTCAATAGAGATATGAAATTATTTAGTTGTTTCTTAATTTTTGTAAATAAGTAATGGGTTCAGTCAACTGTCAAGTGTAGAACAGATGTGTCTTAACATGTGGTTGTCTTGTTTTAAGTGTGAAGAAAATGGAATTTGTTAAGATGACAAAACATACTGATAGTATTGAAACAAGTGAAAAGTCTTGTGTCCTGTGAAAATACCAGGTGGTAATTGTTAGTATTACTGAGAAACACGTATACAAGAATTTTGAAGTAACTTTATTAATTAAATCAAACTTCTTGAAAAACTGTTTAAGTAATAAAGAAAACAGTGAAGACAATAAACAGATATTTGATTGATGGTTTGGTGATACAAATAATGACTCTGATGTGTCTGTCCATCTGGTTTTAGACTTTGTTGTTTTATAGTTGTCTTTGAAAATAGTGTTTGCCAGTTGTATACATAATATTAAAAAGTAATACAGTGAATAATTACAGATTTCTGATGAGCTCTGAGTTTATTCTAAGAACAAATTATGCTACACAAGAACTGGAGAAGTCATCCAGAAACTGTAACAGTTGTACACTCTGTTAGTTAAATAAATATTTACTAAAATGGTTAAAACTGTCAAAGGAAATTGTAATGACAATTAGAAGAAATTTAGCCTAGCACTATAGTTACTGTGAATAGGGCTATTGGTGAAAAAATGTATCAGAACTTTGGTAGTTCTGAATAGAATTGTTAGTGAATCTGGAACTGTAGAAATAGTCAACAAGTCTGTTGGTTAAATACAAGTATGTGTGTAGGTCTTTAGAAAGTAAAGTACGCGAGGAAATTTGTAACCGTGAAGACAAGTAAGACAGTTTAAAAGAAAAATAATGCTGGTAAAGAGAATGTTAATTTGTAATTTTGAGAGAGAAAAGCTGAAGATTATTACACAATGGCATGCTGTTTCATAAGGTCAAAGGTTAATCATATAAACATTGAAACTGTTTACTTGTATAAGAGTTGAAAGATTCGAGTGGAAATTTTAATACAGTTCAGCAAAGTAAGAGTGAAAGACAAAATACTCAAAACTTAATAAGTTTAAGAGGAAGTAAAATATTATCGTAGGAAGTGAATAGTTTTAGTTTCTCGGCAATCTGAAAAGAACAAAGTTAGGGTTATAATAAAGAAGATTTCAAACTCCTCTGGTGGAACCACTTAAAATGTTTCGTCAAATATTAAGTGAAATTACTCGTAATATGGTAAGTGTATAGGATTATACACGTGCTGAACTATTTTAATCCAATTCAGAAGAACCCCACGAGATAAACAAACATGGCTCATAAAATGTAAAGTCTGTTATTAACTTGCTTCTCCAGTGATGTAGAACAGGGATTTGAAGATAACTTGTTTATAACTAATGATTGAAGTGTGGTAGAGTTTAGATTCAGTCGAGACAGGATTTGTAGATGTTACAGTGGCTGTTCTCTTCTGCTTCTATCAGCTTCTTGTAAAATGTTGAACTAAATGACATGTTTTATTTGTGATAGCAGTTTACCAACTTATCATCTCTCATGCCTTGTCCAGACTTTGTACTTTTTAATTTTGTTTAAATTGTAAAAGATCTTTTAATGTGTACAGTCATTACAGGTAATATATATTTATCTCACAGTTTCTAATAAATGAGGTGTTTAGTAGTTTGAATGACTTTAATGGAATAAGTTTCACATTTGCTGTTTTAAAGGTACTTTAAACTTGTGCGTGTGATGTGTTGTCTCAGAGTTACAGCTGCTTCACTTGGATGTTAAAATTGTTGGTTTTCTGCTGTTATTTTCTTGGGAACAAGTTAGGAGTACAATAACAACACTTGTAGCACTATTGAGAGTTAGATTGTAATAAGAAACAGGTGTGGCCCAGTTGATGGTGTGTCAGACTGTGAATTTTAGGATCCATGGTTTGTGTCCCATTGCCACAGATTAACACTTCACAGTTTTGGAACACATGTACATTTTGGGAGTTGTAGCCGAATCCCACCATTTGATTGGAGTAGTCCAGGATCTAGTGGATGGTGCTCTTAAAAAGTTGGTTTTGCTCCAGATAGTTTATCATTCCAAGTCTCATGCAAGTAGGTGAAATACATAAATCCTTCTGGAACTTTTTCCACGTATTATTTGGAAATATTCTTCCAGCCTTCTGATTACATATACATACAACTGTTCTTTTGTTAACTTTCTCTATGGATTCTTCTATATCCTGTCAGTACCCTTCAAAATATACACAGTAATGGTGATTTCCAAGCTCAGAGGTGGATATCAGGTATTGAATATATATTCAAACGTTATGACTTTGTATTACCATATTAAAAAGTAAACTTTGGGCTGATGAATCTTGTTAATGACCAATTAGTTTATTTATTTTGAAAAGACTTGCCACTTTTGATGTAACATCACCAAGGTCCACTAATCATTGTTGAAAAGTCTCTCTCTGTAAGCTTCTTTATTTTCCAAGTCAAGTTAAACACTGTTAACTTTCGTGAAACACTTGTCTGATACACAGTTATTTCTAGAGAAACTTCCTATTTTATCCACGAACATTGCTTCAAAATCTTCATAAAAATTAATTTTTCGTAATCCGAGGGCTGTGGGTTCGAATCCCAGTCGCACCAAACATGCTCGCCCTTTCAGCCGTGGGGGCGTTATAATTTGACTCCCACTATTCGTTGGTAAAATAATAGCCCAAGAGTTGGCGGTGGGTGGTGATGACTAGCTCCTTTCCCTCTAGTCTTTCACAGCTAAATTAGGGACGGTTAACGCAGATAGCCCTCGAGTAGCTTTGCGTGAAATTCTAAACAAACAAAAATTAATTTCAGTCATAACTTACAAATCGTAAAGCATGTCTGTGTGCATTTTTTGCTAAGAAACTACACACAAAACACATAAACAAATAATTTAATTATTTTACCTAAATATGCAAATTTTTTCAAGTTAGAATTTTTCATAAGTCTAGAATTTAAAATAATTCCGTAGTCGTGTATGCTTGCATTATTATGGTTTTATTTTATCAGTGTATAAAGATAGAAGACCAACTATGCCCCCTAGTAGTAAAGCGATAATTGTGACCTACAACACCGGAACTTGGGATTCAAAATTCGAGTTTAGCTCATCACAGATAGCCTGTTCTGTAGCTCTATGCTTAATTATAAACAAAACAAAAAGATCTATCATAGCTTTTTGTAAATTTAACCTATGATCTGCATTATTGATATTTTAGGATAATAGATGGCGCAAGTATCTAAAATTATACGTTGTATGCAGATAAAATTTTAAGGAGTTATTACACTTACAGATAATTTTAAATGTTTAAATAGTTCGGAAAAGAATTGTTACATCTACCTACAGATATATAAGTAATAATTACTAAAAGATTGTCTCAAGGTTAGTAGAAGAGACGTAATTGACGGTTACGTTTGAAACGCATCTACGATTGAATGAAGTAGAAAACTTTAACTCTAAATAAAACAATAAATAAAATTTTCCCAACAGTGTCGTGCAGTTCTGTGCACGAGATTTTCTCCATGTTTTTCTTTACCATAATATTGTTAACCTAAGGTATTGGTCACTTCTTAACGTGTTTTTAGCAGAATTTAATTATACTTTTCGGCCCGGCATGGCCAGGTGGTTAACGTACTCGACTAGTAATCCCCATCACACCAAACATGCTCGCCCAGTCAGCCAAGAGAGCGTAATAATGTGACGGTCAATCACACTATTCGTTGATAAAAAGTAGCCCAGGTGTTAGTTGCGGATGGTAATGACTAGCTGCCTTCTCACTAGTTTCACACTGCTAAATTAGGGACAGATAGCTCTCGTGTAGCTTTGCGCGAAACTCAAACCAAATGAAACAAATAATTTACTGTTTCAATATAAACATGGCGGCGTAGGTGATATTTAATTAATTATTGCACAGGATTGTGTGAAGTTTTAAACTTATTTCGTCAAAACTCTTGTTAGATTTGAGGGTGACCATCAACAAATTACCTGAGCCTTTCAGTGTCACAGCGGCATGTCTGCGTACTTACAACGTTATAAATCAGATTTTGATGCTTGTAATGGGCAGAGATAACCCATTGTGAAGTTTTGTGCTCACTTATAAACGAACGTTAGGTGCTGTTACACCTCTGATTACGTAGCAAGCCATTTTTATACGAATTACCTTTTCATGTTTATTTCTTTTGTTCTAATTTGATTAAAATTTTCATTACATACTCATTTCCTCCTCTAGTGAAATATTTCCTCATAACTTTAACCTTTTTAATAATTAAATACACCCATTAACCAAAATGGTAAAACATTTTTTATGTGTTGATGGGACACGAACCAAGAACATTTAGACTTTCTGTCAGCCACGATAATCACTAGATCACAATGGTTGTTTTTGTTTTTAAATTTTGCGCAAAGCTACACGAGGGCTATCTGCGTTAACCATCTCTAATTTAGCAGTGTAAGACTAGAGGAAATGTAGCTAGCTAGTCATCACCACCCACCGCCAACTCTTGGGCTACTCTTTTTACCAATGAATAGTGAGATTCACCGTCACATTATAACGCTCCCATGGCTGAAAAGGCGAGTATGTTTGGTGCGACCCACCTTGCCATGCCGGGCCATTTAAAAGTGGCAATAAGTCCTAATATATGATTAAGAATAAGCCATACAGATGGTGGGTGACGCTGACTATTTTGATTCTTATGATCAGTGGTTTCAGGTGACTTAAAACTTGGGCACCCGATCTGGCTGTTAAGCCTACTTGTCATATAATATTTGTTGAAAATACCAAATGCTGTTTTGGCCTGTGAATGCAAGACGCATCAGATATTTGAAGCGATAAAGGGGATAATTAGAATTAGGCTTGTCTCTGTAATTTTTGGGACAGTTTTAAATTAATTTAAAATTATTTTAAACTTTTATTTTAACGCTGAGATAAAGCTGTTAGTTATGATTTTGGAAGAACCTTTTCTGGTAGCTAAAAGATAAAGGGCTGATAACGTTAATTATCGACTTTCGACACCTGCGGAGCACAACACGATAAACCCATTGTGTAATTTGAGGTTTAGTTCATACGAATACAATTTTGTAATAATCCTATGAAATGTAGTGAAATACACACTGACTGTCAATTCTCTGTAGAATTAAAGGTTGTGGATGTCATGTGGCTCCATCTACACTACAGTGTTGACATTTTGTCTATTTCTATATCAAGTCTATTTGTTGAATTTCGCGCAACGTCACTCAAAGACAATTACTCAAAATCGTTCATTACAAACTATTTAGGTGCTTTCGTTGTATAGTGAGATTGATCGTAACATTATAATGTCCGAACGGCTGAAAGGGCGATCAGGTTCGTAATGAAATTCGAACTCGCGAACACCATATTGCGAGTCGACTGCCCTAACCACCAGTTATTTATATTAAGATCGGAACTGTTTCCATGGTTTAACGTCTCTCGTTACTTTAACGATAAGTTTGAAGACCTATTAACCCTAAATTCGAGAGTTAGGTTCTTCACGATAAACAGAGAGGAGACATCCATTGTGAGCTTTGCGCTAAAAACCAGTTAAACAGAGCTTGGTGAGCAATTTATTAGAAGACTTTCAGGTTTTTCAAAACCCACTTACTTAAAACTTTAGGTATCATAATAAACTAGTGTATATAAACACTCTAGAAGTAATTACAACATGAACACTTTTAACATCAGAAGTTAATCTTCGTTGGAAAAGACAAATGGGAAATTGAATAGTAATGATTTTGACGAGTGGACAAACAAGTTTGGTTTCTGTTTCCAAACGTTAGCTGGACTTGACTACGAACAGTTTGTTCAGCTAATGACCCTGACACACGCGTTACAACCCGTCCAACACTAAATGAAGCTTCCAACAAACCGTGGAAACACCCAAAGACAATACAACACGTGAACGTGTACACAATATTCTATATGTGTATATTTCAGATGCGTCTCCAGAAGTCAAGAACTCAGAAAAAAAAAGTTCTATTTGTGTATCGACACTTTTCTTTCTTACACATACAAGAATTTGTTAAAGATATTTATAAAAGGGTGTCCCTCTATTTTTATTTTAATACAAATGAACTAAAATTCCGGCTAATGTTGCACTTAAAGAATCACCACCATAGTACCTCAGTGTTCCACCAGAGGGAGACTCAATATTCCACCAGTTGTTAAATCTCTCAGCGTTCAATCAGGTTTAGAGTTTTTCAGTGTTCCACCAGGTGTAAAATCTCTCATAGTTTCACCAGGAGTAAAATCTCTTTTCACGAGGTGTAGACATTTTCAGTGTACCACCAAGTGAAAAATCTATCAACGTGTTATCAGTTGTGATTTAAAAAGAGTAAAAAACCTTAACGGTAAAAAATACTTCGGAAAAAATAAAATATACTATTTATGTGTAAGACAGGTTTAAATGAAATGTTTATTAGTTCACCACCAGGGTGTTTAAGATTCCTATAAATATTCATAAATTATTATGTTTTTGCCTGTTTACGCAAGTTATTCGCGTGCAAATGTTACTCATAAAATATATTCAATGAGATGGTCACAAGATGTATTTCTCTCAGGGACATTTCTGAAAAAACAAATTATGAGCAGTCTTATGGTTATTTTCCTCCCCAGTGGCTCAGCGGTATGTCTGCGGACTTACAACGCTAAAAACCGGGTTTTGATACCCGTGATGGGCAGAGCACAGATAGCCCATTGTGTAGCTTTGTGCTTAACTCAACAACAACTTATGGCTATTCAAATTCAATCAAGTCAAGAAATGTTAAAGTTAAGTTTTTGAAGTGAATTCAAAATTTTCTTCTTTTCATCCCAGAGACATCGAATATCTGTGTGTGTGTTTTCTTATAGCAAAATCACATTAGGCTATCTGCAGGGTCCGTCGGGTATCTGTGGCAACACTTTCTTATCTTTTATTACTCACCGCGAGGGACTATCCGCGTTCTGTTCCACGTGGGAAATTAACCCCCAGTATTTAGCATTGTAAAGTAACAATAAAAAACCCAACAACTGCGACTACGTGGAACGACATGAAAATTTTGTGGTCTGTCAATAACATCGTCTTCAGACGCTGAATGCTGATAATGAAATAATTACATACCTGACTTATTATATATTTCAGTCACATAGTGTGATAAAGTTCCACCTGGTGTACAAAGATGCATAAAAGTGAAGCCTCGTTCATTCCGATCGGGCCCTTCATTGCCAGATGGTTAGAGCTCCCGACTCGTAAACATGCTAGCCCTTTCAGCTGTGGAGGCGTTATAATATGATGGCCAATCCTACTATTACTAGGTAAAAGAGTTGCCTAAGAGTTAGCGATGGGTGATGATGACTAGCTGCCTTCCCTCTAGTCTTGCACTGCTAAATTAGGGACGGCTAGCGCAGATAGCCTTTGTGTAGCTTTACGCGATAACTATAAAATAACAACAAACAATCCAGAAATAAATATGTCAGCTTCTTACCCTTGGTATAGAAACACTAGACAAACCTCCTTCCATTGGTGGTACAGTGGTGAATATGAGGGCTGATAACGTTAGAAAGGTAGTTTCGATACCCGCGGTAAGCATAGCTTAATGATTGGCTTTGTGCTTAATAAGAAATATTCAAAACACTGTGAATTTGATGAAAAAGTCCTATTCGCGTGTGCAAAGAGTCACCTAGGCCTAGCACAGAAAATTTCTGTAAAACACATCTATGTGTGTGTGTGCTTTCTGATAACAAAGCCACATTGGACTATCTGTTGAGTCCACCGAGGATTATCGAACCCCTGATTTTAGCGTTGTAAATCCACAGACTTACCGCTGTACGAGAGGGGCACGAACACATCTGTGAATCAGTCGTCGAAAAATCAGGACGGCGAGTGATAAAAGCATTGCCATAAAGACGAAATAAAAATAATTACTTAAATTAACGTTAGGTAGGTTTTTAGGGGACTATTTGACAGTGGATTACCTCAGAAAATCTCATTTGTTAAAATTCATAATTTTTGTAACAATAAGAGTAAAACAAATAATTTACTGCACGAAATTTATTATTTCTAACATCCTTCTGAGATTATACTGTGTCCATGTGGTGCTTGAGATAAAAGAAACGTTGGGAATACAAAAGAAATAAGTGTTGATACACGAACTCATGCCCTAAGTGTTGTGGGTGTTGTTTGGTAAAATCGGGAAGTGAATATCACACGTGTGTAGTCCACAGGGACTCTTATTTAAATTTGCCAAAATGAGAAACTTCTAGCTTGACAGAAATGTTGTGGTTTGTTACTTGTGGTTTAAAACTCTTTAGTACAGTCCACTTCTAACACAATGATAAACTACTGTTTTACAGTACTTACACTAAAGTTGTGACGAACTATTGTCATGATTGGTCCTCCTGTGATCTCCTAAGTCTAATTAATAATTACTTAGTTGGTCACGTGCTCCCTAACTATGACAACAACGAACATTGTTTAAATGGTGCTTATTTTTACACTAAAGTTGTGACGAACCATTGTCATGATTGGTCCTCCTGTGATCTCCTAAGTCTAATTAATAATTACTTAGTTGGTCACGTGCTCCCTAACTATGACAACAACGAACATTGTTTAAATGGTGCTTATTGTTCCCGGAAAGGGAGAATATTTAAGCGATGACAAGTTGCCCTGCAAGGGATATCCAGGTATTGATTTCTTTCATCGATTAGTATGTGATTTTCATGATTTTGTGGACAAAGAGTAAACAAGGACATTTAGTGTTTATTTATTTCTCAATTGTTACGACTTATTTTTTATTTTGTTATTATAAAAATAAATCCCTTCTTCTCAACTGCTGGAGAAATTTTGATATTTCTCGATGTTTAATTGATAAGTCATTACCGAGTTTTATTTAAGCTAATTAAATTAATTTGTTATTCGATTACTAAACGTAAGCTTATTGGAGAAAGTTACTTTGTTACAGTTTTTGAAACTTTAATGTTGTAATAACTAATACTACACGTGTTGGAGACAAACTAATAATGCTAGGAAAACAGATAGGTTACAAAAATTCGATCTAACACAAATATACGAAACTCTACAACCTCAACGCTATCAAAAGGAGGACCTTTCTTGACCAGGGACAGGATTCTCATTAGAGAAATATGTACTGCTTTACTCCTTGACCTTTCTCTGTTGTAATAACAAAAGTTGTGTCTGTTTATGAACAATGTTTGATTCAGTCAGTGACCTTTCTCTGTTGTAATAACAAAAGTTGTGTCTGTTTAAAAACAATGTTTGGTTCAGTCAGTGACCTTTCTGGTTTGATATGCAATAAAGAGCAGTGATCTTACCGAAACCAATTATTGTAGAAAAGTTTATATTTACATAACTTTAAAAAAATCTGTTTCTTTACAATACTATTTTAAAAATTTCTAAGCATTGGGATAAATTAATAATTGTCAACATACACGGTACCCAGGTTTTAAACAAAACACACGGCGGCCATTTAATTATCCTATCTCGTTTAATTTACCTCGTGTATTCAGTACCCGGATGACACGAACGTCTGCGCTCGTTCAGGAAAATTCATGTCACTGACGCCTGGTAATCACCCCACTAACTTAATTAGTTTGTGTGTGTGTTTGTTGGAGAAAGTGAGGGAAGCGTTATGATGAAGACAGTCTATTTACCACTTTGAAAATTGAACTAATGTCGTAAAGTGCTGTCATAAAATTTCGTTTGATACGACAAGGCTTCGTTTATTGTTCGGCTGGTTACTTTTCAATATCTTTTTAAAACAGTCGACAAAATGCATAGTAATCTGAAGAACTCGAGCTACAAACAGTTGTTTATGTTTTAACATGTTGTCAAACAGGACACAATTCATCTTTTTCTTTATGCTGAGTTGGTAGGATCAAAGAACATAAAAAAAACTGAGTTGTTGAACTCACCGTATGGAGAACGAGTTACCTACGTTAACCCTAATGAAGTCACCAAAATAATAAAATAAAATAAAAAAAATAAATAATAAAAATTATGTGTATATTTGGAGTTATAGAGGTGATTTTTTTCTATTTTTTTTCATCAAGGAGGGCATGGAAACAAATATAGAAGCCATGAAAAAAACAATTTATGATTATAAAACTTTCTCGTGTAGAAACACTTGTGGTGTTTTAAAGTATCAAATGTTGTTATTTTGAATTTCACGCAAAGCTACACGAAGGCTATCTGTGCTATTCGTCCCTATTTTAATATTGTAAGACTAGAGGGAAGGCAGCTAGTCATCTCCACCCACCACTAACTCTTGGGTTACTCCTTTACCAATGAATAGTGGGATTGACTGTAACCTTATAACGTCCTCGCGGCTGAAAGGACGAGCATGTTTGGTCAGAGTGAAATGAAACCAGTTTTTTGATATAGTTGGTGTCCAATATTTTGTCACTTAACTGGTTCCGCCCAGTATTGTAAGTCTTAATCTAACACTCGGTTTAAATAGACATTCTATTACGATTTAATGAAAATCTACAAAATCAGTTAAGACTAATAACAATAGCTTTTAGAATCCCTTAAAAAATATCCACATATTCAAAACTTAGCCTTGGCCACAGTTGATAACACTGTGTAACAAATTGTTTACTTTTTCTTGTTCCTGGTCAGAAAGTGTTATTTCCCAATTGCTTATGCCTAAAGTAAACGGAAAAGACCGATTTGTCTCTTCAAACTTTGTTTTTTTGACCAGGGAGCGTATAACGAAAATATGACGGGAGACTATATATGGGGGCTAATACGTGAAAGTGATTTACATAAAAGTCACAAATCTCGAAAAACTACTCACTTCTAAACATTTTTGTATAACTTTTGTATAAATACATGTAAATCTTGTTTCATATGTTGCTTTATTCAGACCTTATGTAAATGAAAATGTTCAAATTTGCCCGTTTTTACATATAAAATAGGTTAATTTGTAAATTTCATTGTCCAGGTCACAAAAGAAAAGTTTGAAGGGAATAATGGCCATTTTCTGTACTTTTACAACATAAGCAATTAAGAAATAACACATACTATCCAGGAACAAAACTTGTGTTACACAGTGTTATCTGTTTACGTTTGTGTTGAAACACAAGACGCGCGGGTACCACGTGAGCTCGCATATAAATCTGTTTCAGATTTCTTCTGCAAAATTTCAAGTTAATTTTTTTTTTTACTATCAGGTTTAAATTGTTTTACATTGCAAGTCGTTCGATTTTATCTTTTCTGAGATATGAGTAGTTGAGACAATTTCGTCCAGTATATTAAGATATTTAGATAGAACAAAAAATATTATTGGATGAAGAATTTTAAACGACCACTGGCCAGCAAGATTACAAGTACGTTACTAAAGGTGTTCTTCCACATCTGGTGTAAAATGAAAAAAAATAACTTATCTATTTTCTCTTTCCAAGCTACACAGTTTTCACTAATGTTTGGGTGTTCTTTCAAAACAATGGAGCAAAAGAAAATATAATTTAAAACAAGTTACTTTGCATTAGGAACGGTATGAGTGAATACACTTTTAAATACGATTATGTTTCATACTTGATTGTGAAGGACAGTATTTCAAATACAGCATTAGACTTGGATGAAAACTGTTTGCTGCTAACACGTTCATTTTCGAATTGTAAAAACGTTACTTTTGTGTGCGAACACTTTAATCTCTTTAATTATCACGATGGTTTGTTTGTTTTTGAATACGAGCACAAAGCTGCATAATGGGCTATTGATGCTATGCCCACTATGGATTTAGAAACCCGGTTTCTAGCACTGTAAGTCCGCAGACATACAGCTGTACCACTGGGATGGGGGTGAGCATTTTACGAGAGATGTAAGGACAGGTAAGCGTTCGGAAGGTTTTGATATATCACGTAAAATGATTATTTGTACTGACTCAAACATTCACGAGATTTCCCGAACTAATGCGTGAAACATTTCACAATTTAAAATGCTAATAGTGGTTGTAATTATTTTGAATACGTTTTAAATATGGAAATAAAGACGGTGAACTGCGTAGCATTATACCAGTTGAACCAATAAATGAAAGAAGTGAAACTTTGTCGTATGAAATGTGAGCAACTAATATTTTATAGGCATTTCTTGTCTTCAGTTGATCTTTAAACTATTTATCAACGTAGACGTTTTGGTTTGTTTGTTTGTTTGTTTGTTTTGGAATTTCGCACAAAGCTACTCGAGGGCTATCTGTGCTAGCCGTCCCTAATTTAGCAGTGTAAGACTAGAAGGAAGATAGCTAGTCATCACCACCCATCGCCAACTCTTGGGGTACTCTTTTACCAACAGATATTGGGATTGCCTTTAACTTTATAACGCCCCCACGGCTGAAAGGGCGAGCATGTTTGGTGTGACGTGGATTCGACCTTGTGACCCTCGGATTACGAGTCTAGTGCCTCAACCACCTGGCCGTGCCAAGCCCTAGACCTTTTGTATTGACATTTTAAATTATGAAATGTTTTACGTATTAGTTCAGGAAATCTCGTGAATGTTTGAGTCAGTAAAAATAAATAAATAAAACTTATTTATTGTAGTAAGCATAACGAAATAAGGTGTTGAAGAAAACGAAAAAGTCCTTAACGAACCACCTAAGTGTCAAACTTATTAACACTAAGTTTTTGTGAAAACTGTATTCTTCATTTATTTCCTTAGCTAATATTCTTACAATGAAACTATGAATATCATTATTATAATGACATCATTATTGGTGAAAGCTGTTCATATATTTGAAAAAAAAAATATGTAGTTATTAAAAATACTACTCAGTAAAGAGTACCACTTTTAACACAAAGAAACATTACAGTTTATATCAGAATTTTCCGAACACTTTTCCCGTGCAGAACTCACCAGGAAAAATTATTTCCTTAGGAAATGTTCACTTTTTTTTTCTTGACTTCTTTTGACAAAGTATGAATACTACGATCAGTAATTATTAGCACTAGTAATCGGCCGTAAGGTGGCGTTTATGCTAGTGTTTATAACTGTAATTTTCATAGTTTTTGTGTATATTTAAATTGGTGTAGGAGAGGCTGATTTTGAAAAACTCACTTTCTAGTTAATATGAAACGTTGCTGTTCAAATAACCAAGTCTTTCTGTCGACGTATTAGAGCACAAACTGAGAAGTATCACTGATTGTTATCGTTTATTTTAAAAACCATCACAAATAGTTTCAAATGAAGTCACACAAGACGCTACAAGTACGCCGCTTGCTACGGCTACTCTTTTCCAACTAATAGTGGGATTGATCGTCATGTTATAACGTTCCTACGGTTAGAAGGCGAGCATGTTTGTTGTGACAGGGGATTCGAACAAACGACCCTCAGATTACGAGTCGAGCTCCCATATTTCAAGACGTGTACGAAATCCAAAAATGCTGTCATGTGACAAATCTTCAAAATTATTTTATTTATGCGCTAACCTATTGATAAGCGATAATCATCAAGTGTTACCAATTTTCTAACCAGAGTTCGATTATGTGATATTTGCTATTCAATTAGTTTTGAAACACTAACATTCTGATATGATTCAAAAGTGTGGCGATTTGAAAACTGGAATATTTACTCTTCGGTTAATGACGTGACGTTAACGTGCTCACACAACACAATTCAGAAATATCGCAAAGTTATGATTGTAATGTTCGTTGTTCACGTCACGCAATTCAACAATGGCGTATGTAAGAGACGTGTGGTTTAAAAATAACCTGGCAAACTTTGGACGCGAAGTTTTCCTGATTACGAGACAAATTAGCAGTTTATCATAAATTATCTTTAAACAAACGAACAAAAGAACGTAATTCTTTAATGACGAAATAGGTTAACTTAGAAAACACATGACAAGTTGAGCCATTTATGACAACAAAGCACAAAATAACGACAAGTTAATCCCACTTTTCGTTGG
Organism: Carcinoscorpius rotundicauda; assembly: GCA_011833715.1. Taxonomy (NCBI): domain Eukaryota; kingdom Metazoa; phylum Arthropoda; class Merostomata; order Xiphosura; family Limulidae; genus Carcinoscorpius; species Carcinoscorpius rotundicauda. The sequence continues at coordinate 6,870,971 of CM022398.1, forward strand.
TAAAATAACAGCCCAAAGAGTTGGCGGTGGGTTGGGAAAACTAGCTGTATTTTCTAAAGTCTTACACTGCTAAATTAGGGACGGCTAACGGAGATAGATCTCGTGTAGCTTTGCTCAAAATTAAAAACAAACAAACAAAAAAATAGTAGACAGGAACAAATGTCTGTTAAACACACACCATTAACGTTACTTTAACACATCAAAGCACGTGCACACTACCAGGAACACGCTCATCTCGTTTGGTGAGCTGGTGCATGCGGAGGAAACTGAATAGTGTATCCACAATTACAGAAACGTAACTTTATGTTTCCAAGCAGTGTGTTAAATCTTGTAATCTGTAATTCAAAAGTCGGAAATGACCTATAGCAACTTTCAGTTCTTATTATACTGCGTATTATAATCTGTATAAATATAGCAGTACCGTCTGTTGACTGTCCATGTAATAACTTATCTATATAAATATAACAGTACCGTCTGTTTACTGTCCATGTAACTACTTATCTATATAAATATAGCAGTACCGTCTGTTGACTGTCCATGTAACTACTTATCTATATAAATATAACAGTACCGTCTGTTGACTGTCCATGTAACTACTTATCTATATAAATATAACAGTACCGTCTGTTGTCTGTCCATGTAACTACTTATCTATATAAATATAACAGTACCGTCTGTTGACTGTCCATGTAACTACTTATCAGTATAAATATAGCAGTACCGTCTGTTTACTGTCCATGTAACTACTTATCTATATAAATATAACAGTACCGTCTGTTGACTGTCCATGTAACTACTTATCTATATAAATATAGCAGTACCGTCTGTTGACTGTCCATGTAACTACTTATCTATATAAATATAACAGTACCGTCTGTTGACTGTCCATGTAACTACTTATCTATATAAATATAACAGTACCGTCTGTTGACTGTCCATGTAACTACTTATCTATATAAATATAACAGTACCGTCTGTTGACTGTCCATGTAACTACTTATCTATATAAATATAGCAGTACCGTCTGTTGACTGTCCATGTAACTACTTATCTATATAAATATAACAGTACCGTCTGTTGACTGTCCATGTAACTACTTATCTATATAAATATAACAGTACCGTCTGTTGACTGTCCATGTAACTACTTATCTATATAAATATAACAGTACAGTCTGTTGACTGTCCATGTAACTACTTATCTATATAAATATAACAGTACCGTCTGTTGACTGTCCATGTAACTACTTATCTATATAAATATAACAGTACTGTCTGTTGTCTGTCCATGTAACTACTTGTCTATATAAATATAGCAGTACCGTCTGGACACTCACCATATTTGTCATGATATTTTGTTGGATTCGGGCAGAGGTGAACTAAAATGTGCGATTTCACATTTTGTGTTTTATGTTCTTCTTTCTTCACACGAGGGAAGCAGCTTTTCATGTCCTCAGATAACTTTAAATTAATTATTTTATTATATGGCTTCTGTCCAGAGAACGGACACTTCATTTAGTTGTAAATATTCTGTTCCGTAATGTAATAATGACCTGACAACGAAACGACGCACCGAGTTTGTTATATGGATTTAATAATGACCTAACAACGAAACGACGCAGCGAGTTTGTTATATGGATTTAATAATGACCTAACAACGAAACGACGCAGCGAGTTTTTTATATGGATTTAATAATGACCTAACAACGAAACGACGTAGCGAGTTTGTTATATGGATTTAATAATGGCCTCGAAAAGACGTAGCGAGTTTGTTATATGGATTTAATAATGACCTAACAACGAAACGACGCAGCGAGTTTGTTATATGGATTTAATAATGACCTAACAACGAAACGACGCAGCGAGTTTTTTTATATGGATTTAATAATGACCTAACAACGAAACGACGTAGCGAGTTTGTTATATGGATTTAATAATGGCTTAACAACGAAACGACGTAGCGAGTTTGTTATATGGATTTAATAATGACCTAACAACGAAACGACGTAGCAAGTTTGTTATATGGATTTAATAATGACCTAACGTGTTTTTTTAGCCATTAGACTTTTGTTTTAACTTTTTAGTTTAGGTTTCCTATGTTTGTATAATAAATTTCAAGAAAGATTATAAGAGTGGATAACATTGGTTGAGATAGTAAACGTTAAAGTAAATCAGTACTTTGATATTCTATATCCAAAGATAAATGAATTTTAAAATTCATTTATTTATTTATTATTCGTTTTTATATCGCGGCTAACGATAAGTTTATTAATTTAATTATTAATTATTTAATTCATTTTTTTTTTTTAAATACGAAACGTTATTTTGATTTCACCTTTTCTAATTTTGCTGAGCTCTTCTACGAGATTATCAAATGAAATGTTATATTCTGAGTGTGACGTATTTGACATCAATGGCGTCATACTCAGTTACTTTTCACGTTAAGGTAATGAATAGAAGTGTTCTTATATAACTTAACAAAGTTATTTAAGAAGGTATAAAATACAATATTTTAAAGATTAAATCACAGAATAACCAAACGGATTATTTCAAACGATTCTGGTGAGAATGAAATTTCTATGCATTGCCCATAAATGACAGCCTTCATTTTACCAAATCTTCAAATATGAACTTTTAGAGAGTTGATGGTTATAGTGGGTTGACTTGATAGCTATGACAATACAGGTAGTGTCAAGACAAAAGTCTTTGACTCATTAAACAGTGACCCCCCCCGGTAACTTAGTGGTAAGTTGAAAGACTCGTAAGTTAAAACAAATCAGATTTCGATCACTTAGTATGTAGTTTTGCTAAAAGCGAAATAAATAAATAAACAATAAATTATTTGTTGGGCGAAGTGACGAGAAATTTAACATATAAAATAACTCATTTATGGGATGGTGATTGAGCTGTTAGATTCGCGATTTGCGAGTCGTAGACTCTACATTTATTGTCGAGAATGCTCACCTTTCATCCGTAGGAGCGTTATAAATGTGACAGTCACTTTCACTATCAGATGGTAAAGATTAGGTTAAAAGTTAGCGACAGATGGCGTTAGGCTTAAACAAACAAATCATTCTCTTTCTAAAAATATTTGTTGTTGTTTAGAATTAAGCACAAAGCTGCACAATGGACTACTGTGTTCTGCCCACCACGGGTATCGAAACCCGGATTTTAGCGTGTAAGTCCGCAGACATACCGCTGAGCCACTGGGGGAGCATTTTAAATTTATACTGTAAAGATGCTAAGCTGTTGCCCAGGTTTGGCAAAGCAATTAGGGCGCTTGATTCACAATCTGAGAGCTGCGTGTTCGAATCCCCGTCCTAACAAACATGTTTCCCCTTTCAGCCAGGAGGGGGGTTTATAAACTGTAAGTCAATTCCATTATGCGTCGGTAAAAGACTAGCCCAAGACTTGTCAATGGGTGAAGTTTATTGGCTGCCTTTACTCTCGTTTTTGACTCCTAGTTTCGGAACTATTAGCGCAGATAACCCACGTGTATCTTTGTACAAAATTCAAAACAAAATAAATCAGGCTTGGCATGTTATAAATGGTCGATACTGTGTGGAAACCACGTGATGTCTTTCTAACGACAAGTTGTTTAGTTCAATCCAGTTAGATTGACACAAAGATAACTACTCACTCTTTATTTTATTGGATTAAATACTTATGTCACATTTCTGAAGCTTTCTCCAGTGAACTTCATTAGTAATTTGTTTCATTTTCTAAAAACCAAAATGGTTAAATTATCTTAAAAGTGGATAAGTGATATTTATAGACAGACGTGGTATTAGAAGTGGCCATTAAGATGAAGTTTTGAGGCTGTTTGAATTGGTCTTAAATCTGTTTGCAGGGTTGTAGAATGCTGAAGGGTAAATGATGAATACAGTCGAAGGCGGTATTAGAGCTGGCTGAAATACTTTTGAGAACTGATGGGTAAATGGTAATTGCAGATTGAAATGATCCTGGAGACGGCTGTAGGATCTAGAGCCCTGATAGATAAATGGTAATTGCAGGGTAAAATGGCTTTAATGATGGATGTAGGTCTGTAGTACTTTCATGGAGAAGCACTAAAGGGAATTAGAATTAGTCTCAGAAGTCGTTGCATAATATGTAGCCAGTGGAATTGTAGCTGACCTTAAATACGGGTTGAAGGAGTCTCGAGTATTTAGGAATAAGTGGTAAAGGCAGTTCAAAGTGGTCCTAGAACTGATTGCAGAATTGCAGAGTTCAAGGATAAATAGTAAACCTTGTTCCAGAAGGTATGGTATCTTTAGGCCATTACCTGATGCAAATAGAAGAAATATCTAACATATAAAACTTAATGTGTCATGCCACGATTGATTTCTCGAAATAGGAGGATACATAAAAGCAAAAAGGCATTTTTACCCAGATAAAATAGGAGGATACATAAAAGCAAAAAGGCATTTTTACCCAGATAAAATAGTTCGTTTACTGTCTGCTCATTACAAGTTTAGTGACGAAATGCAAGTGAGCCGTGAAACCTTATATGTGTAGTGAGTATTGATATAATAATCCTATAGAAAATAATAATGTTACCAATATCCTTTTTTCCTTAACATTTTTGTCTCTTTCAGCTGATGGCCACTTTTCTATTTCGTTCTTTCTCTCCTCTTCATCCTGAAACAGAAGCGGTCAATACTTCTAGATTTTAAATTCAAGGATGCATGGTTTAAATCTCGTTGCATCAAAGAGTGCTTCTCACACGCGTATACGTGGTTGCGCTGTAAGAGTATCGGTCAAGTAAAACATTTATGGAGCACTAGAACGGTTAGCAACGGTTGCTGTTGATAAACCACCTGAGCACAAATTTAAAACTCATTTAAAAATTAGGAGTGGCTATGTGTTGATGGGTAATTTTCGTGTAGTTTTGCGAGTGTAAAACAGGAAGAACAAAGAGGTGAACAAGCATCTTCATGAACAACATTTCTTTAAGTTTTCATGTTACATTTTCATTACTCATAATGAATTTTTCTGTTTATAATTTTAAAAAAAGGATTTATAAAACGTACACAGTTTCCGTTCGCCCTTTTAGCCGTTGGGGCGTTATTATGTCACGGTCAATCCCACTATTCGTTAGTAAAAGAGTAGCCCAAGAGTTGGCGGTAGGTGGTGATGACTAGTTGCCTTCCCTTTGGTCTTACACTGCTAAATTAGGGAAGGCGAGCGCAGATAGCCCTCGAATAGCTTTGTGCGAAATTCAAAAATCAAACAAACAATTACGAAACTGGATTCTTTGGTTACTAACAGACGAGGGCCTGGCATGGCCTAGCGCGTTAAGGCGTGCGTTTCGTAATCTGAGCGTCGCGGGTTCGCGCACAAGTCGCGCCAAACATGCTTGCCCTCCCAGCCGTGGGGTCGTTATAATGTGACGGTCAATCCCACTTTTCGTTGGTAAAAGAGTAGCCCAAGAGTTGGCGGTGGGTGAGGATGACTAGCTGTCTTCCCTCTAGTCTTAGACTGCTAAATTAGGGACGGCTAGCACAGAGAGCCCTCGAGTAGCTTTGTGCGAAATTCCAAAACAAACAAACAAACTAACAGACGAATGACAGACATATTGAGAACAACGAGATTTCATAGTTTATCAAATACATTTTGTTGAATCCTACTGCAGTTCCTTGGGTAAACTATACTGAATCCATCAAGATAACCTATTGCAGTTCTTTGGGTAAAGTATGCTGAATCCGTCAGGATAACCTACTGCAGTTCCTTGGGTAAAGTATACTGAATCCATCAAGATAACCTACTGCAGTTCTTTGGGTAAAGTATGCTGAATCCGTCAGGATAACCTACTGCAGTTCCTTGGGTAAAGTATACTGAATCCATCAAGATAACCTATTGCAGTTTCTTGGGTGAAGTATACTGAATCCATCAGGATAACCTACTGCAGTTCCTTGGGTAAAGTACATTGAATCCATCAGAATAACCTACTGCAGTTCCTGGGGTAAAGTATACTTAATCTATCAGGATAACCTACTGCAGTTCCTTGGGTAAAGTATACTGAATCCATCAGAATAACCTACTGCAGTTCCTTGGGTAAAGTATACTGAATCCATCAAGATAACCTACTGCAGTTCCTGGGGTAAAGTACACTGAATCCATCAGAATAACCTACTGCAGTTCCTTGGGTAAAATATACTGAATCCATCAGGATAACCTACTGCAGTTCCTTGGGTAAAGTATACTTAATCCATCAAGATAACCTATTGCAGTTTCTTGGGTGAAGTATACTGAATCCATCAGGATAACTTACTGCAGTTCGTCTGTTTTTTAAATATCTTTCTTATTGTTGTTTGGGTATTTGTATACCCGAGTGGGTCAGGTTGCGTCAACCTCTTCCTCCTTCCTTTAAATTTTGGTTTTACAAATGCCAAGTGTCAGTGATGTCGAGAAACCCACTTGTTGAGAATTTTATATGCAAAAACGGCTCGTTTGGGTTGAGAAAATATTTTAAATAGAAGAGCGAACAACGTTTCGACCTTCTATTTAAAATATTTTCTCAACCCAAACGAGCCGTTTTTGCATATAAAATGCCAAGTGTATTTATAAATGTTACAGGAGGGCCTTACTCAGGCCTCTACAAGGACAATGTCCATATACTATCTACACATACATTCGGTGCTAATATATTATTTCTGTGAAAAATTCCATAACAATCTACACTGTCATTAGATAGGCATTAACCACAAAACATTTACACAAATCTTCTTTCAATGTTCATTTGTTAATTCCTAAACTAATGTGGAGTCTAGTTTATAGGTGGCCTAAATAAATATTTAGAAAACATATATTCACTGTTAAAAGGTGTTTAGGACCATCCTCATCACGTATATAGTTCCTGTCAAGTTCGCTTACTGGTTCGTTTTTTCTCCATTTTTTTTGTCAAAATAATTTATTGTACTATGTAGGAGTCTGTCTGCTGTTGTTTCTATGTATGTGTATTTATGCATGAATTCAGATGATGTTGTTCTGGGTACTTTATAATCTGTTGTAAGTTGTGTATTTTGTATTGTTTGTACTAAGTTTTTACTTACATTTATCCATACAGGTGCTGCATAGTTAATGACTGGTCTAATGTTTGTTTTATATATTTTTATAATGTTATCTGTTGTTATTTTTACCAGTTAGACTTCTAGCATAGTTTGTTCTTCGTGAAATTTGTGTTATAATATTATTTATGTGGTTTACCCACGTTAGTTTTGAGTGGAATGTATGTCCTAAAAACTTTGCAGATGTAGCAGTCTGAAGAAGTTATCCATTCATATAGATTTCAGGTTGTGCTTTTCATTTTTAGTTAACTTTGTGAATACTACTAGTTGTGTTTATTTCAATCCTATATTTTTGACAATATTCACTTATTCTATTTAGTTGTGGTTGTATGTTTGTGGCTGTTGTTGGTATTGGTTCACGGATTGCCACATCATCAGCTAACTGTGAAGAGTATCCATTGTTTGGATCTTTCAGAGGTTATTATTCACGTACATGATGAATAGGATGGGGCTAACCACCCCTCCTTGAGGGACACCAGCTTCTGGAGTAAAACACTCTGAGAAGGTCCCTTCAATGTTAACTCTACATATTCTGTTTTTCAGTAAGTTAGATACCCAGCAAATAGTTCCCTGTGGTGGTCCCATTTCTTGTGTTCAGAACCGGAGACCGTTGTGCCATTCAGTGTCGAATGTTTTTTCAATATCGAGAAAGCAACCAACAGTGCATTCTCTTATTAAAACTATCTACAATTGTTTCTGTTAGTCTGACTAAATTGTCTGTTGTTTGTCAGAATTTTCTGAAACCATTTTGTTGTCTCCAGGAATTCAGAGAGTCTGTTACTGATTATTCTCTCTAGAATTTTGCCTACACAGCTGGACAGGCTGATTGGTCTGTAGCTATTTGAGTTATTGGCTGGATTTCCTTCTTCATGGAATATTAATATATTTGCATGCTTCCAAGAAACTTGGATATAATCAGAGTATAATGATAAATTAAAAATTGCTGTCAGGTGTTCAAATAATTTCAAAGTGCCTTTTTTCAGAAGGATGACTTGAATACCACCGTCTTTCAGATATTTGTTCTTGTCTTTGTTATTCCTTCTGTGAGTTCTTGTACAAGAATTTTCTTTGTTAACATTGTATTTGTGTTGTTGACTTGACAGTTATTTAAGTTCACTTGGAAGAGTGGTTCAAATAGCTAAATGTTATTTGTTGTGAATTTGTTTACTTTGTTATAAAGTATACGGTCACGTCTGGGTCGCTGTGTGTTTTAAACGTGTTTTGTCATTGTTGTTCGAAGGCTTGGGCTTTTACTTTGTTTGTATGTGCTGTGGTGTTATTGTGTTCTAGCACTGAGTGTTTTCTTATTGCTGTGTCTTAGTTTGTGCGCCCTGACCATCTGGCCATGCAGGGGGCCTGGTGGAGTTGTTACTTACTTTACCAACATTACTAAAATTACCACTTGATAAAAGACAAACACGTGGGAACTCTTTCAAAAACTTACAATAAAATAAAAGAAAGCCCATGATAATTTCAAACAGTTAAATAAAAAATGAGTTGATTTGTAAACATCTATTTTTGTCTCTCTAGTCACTTTTAAGAATCAAGAAACGATATGGTAAAAATTAGTTTGTACATATCATGGTACAAACAAAGATAATCTTGTGACAATATTAAAAACTTTGTAACAATTGTTGCTCGACAATAACACTAACATATCAACTGATTTTTTAAGTGCATGGTTTTAATTATGAAATTAACAAGTATTTATTACCGACAAATCGTATTTTTAATTACCCTAATTCAGTGAACATTTTAATTCGATTAGTTTTATAGGGCTTACTCGGGTATACATTGTTCGGTTAATAATTAGTAACTTGATTTCATATAAAACGCCCATGAAAACTAAACATAAAACGGGAAGAAACATTCGTGTTGGTCATTTCCGAGGTAACACCGAATTCCGGAACTTGAGTTCTATGTAATCGAGTTTCTTTTACCGCCGCGTCTCATTTCTACGTGGTAATGGAAATTCTTTCCAGTTCGAACGAAATACTTTGCAAAAGCTTATCAGAATAATACATGTACCCGCTTCTTCAAGCGGAACAGAACAGTATTGGGTGTGTATGCTTCAAAAGACAACAAAAGCGGCTGCCTCGAATGCGTTTTGGCAAAGACTCATTTGTCAACATTGACTCAACATTTACCTCACTTCTTCCTTCTCCTCTAAGCCTAGCCGATAAAAGCCCAATTTAGGTAACAGCTTTCAAACGTACATCTTAGGTGTATGGGAAGATGGAAAAAAAAAAGTAAAGTAAAATGAAAGATAAAGGAAAGTAGACAAAAATAAAGATAAAAATGAGAGATTTCCAAACAGAACTGCTGCTTTCCCATCTGCATAACAAGTAGAAACGAATAATGATTTCCTATTTTGTGTTATAATCTCGCTATATAATCAATGAAGTTGATAACAAGTTACACGTGTAGTTTGGCGCGAGAGTTTGGGTCGTAACAACGGCGCGTCACGTGCTGTTCGGAAGTTTTGAATTAAAGAGCGTTGCATCATTTACACGAAGTCAATATCCGCACGGATGGAAGAATGGGTTGCCCGGATAGTGGAAATTATACACACACGGATAAGAGCAAATAAACTGCTTCATAATGGATGAGTTTCCTCATCTTTCTTCCAGTTATAGTTCGTTATCATCAAGCATGCGAACGAGATTTCCTCATTTTATAATGCGTCATAAATCATGCTTGTTTAAAGTGAAGAAAGGCGTGGGTAACGGGTCGTTCACGGCAGAGCCAAAGTCGTCATAACGCGTTCCTGCGAGCGTTTGTTATCTCTTGTCTCTGTCAGAGATGTGGTGCACAGAGTGAGACTCTGGCTGAACTGCGTTCTTCTTCGAGTGTTTCAACGTCGAGAACTGAACACTTGAATCCAATAAACAACGGGAGGAATATTCCCTTGGGGTGAAGTAAGTTACAAGGGTTTTATTGGCTCCTAGTGACACAGCGGAATGTCTTGTAACGCTAGAGCACGAATATCTCACTGATTACATCAAAACAACAACAACAAAAGTTTATTGGAAAAAAAACGTCAAACGAATTACAGTATCATAACGACACCATGAAGACCGGCATGGCAAGGTGGGTTAAGGCGTGCGACTCGTAATCCGAGGGTCGCGGGTTCGCATCATCCCCGTCACACCAAACATGCTCGCCCTTTCAGCCGTGGGGGCGTTATAAAGTGACGGCTAATCCCACTATTCATTGATAAAAGAGTAGCTCAAGAGTTGGCGGTGAGTGGTGATGACTAGCTGCCTTCCATGTAGTTTTAGACTGCAAAATTAGGGACGACTAGCGCAGATAGCCCCCGTGTAGCTTTGCGCGAAATTTGAAAGGACAAATAAAACAAACGACACCATGTGCGTTCGAAGATTAAAATGGTGGAAAGTCAATGCATTCACTTGCTATACGTCATTCTACACATACATATATAGATATATTTTTACCCATTACTAAGAACGATAAATATTTTAACATCGTTAATGAAATGTTCTCTGAACTAATCTTCAAACTGTGTGCAGTTACTGTGAACTGTTACCGCTTTCAGAACGAGCGTTGCGTGTGGGTTAACTAATCGTTCCCGGTTCGCTTCCCTCTGCCACAGAAAAGCGCCCTGCACTTCGGAGATAGTGATGGTCGAGTCTCATTACTCACACAGACATAAGTTTTCCGACAGTTGGCGGCGGATACTACTGGCTAATTTCCTTTTCTCTGCTCTATCAGTTAAAATGTTGTTGTCGTTTTGAATTAAGCACAAAGCTGCACAATGGGCTATCTGTGCTCTGCCCACCACGGGTATCGAAACTCGTTTAATAGCGTTGTAAGTCCGCAGACATACCGCTGAGCCACTGGGGAGGGGGAAAGTTAAAAATTAGGGAGGTCATACACAAATCGCCTTTATGTTCCTTTCCGCGAATTTCTGAAACAACTTAATTAAGTACACCTAATATAACCTGATTTGTTTTCTTTAGAGAAGAAAGCGTGTAGGTCAGTGTTTACTTTGAGAAATACGACGATTTAATACAGAAAATAAAATTCCCACAAAGAATTACTGCTTGTTTTTACTAATTAATCTGTCTCATATCTTTATAGTTTAATTGAAAATACTTTAAATTACAAACATTATGGGGGAAAATGTTTAAGGAACTTTCTTATTATTTCAAGTGTTTTCACTTGATAGCAGGTGTTTAGTTGTTAACACCGTAGCGCAAGTCATAAGTGCGATAACTGCAGTCAGGGTAATGGTTCAACACACACACAGCTTGAGACAGAGCTATTAGAAATCTGTGAGACACAGCTTGAGTTAGAATTGTAAAAAGACGTAGAACTTGAGTCAGAACTAGTGAGACACGGCTTCAGTTAGAAATGTAAAAAGACGTAGACCTTGAGTCAGAACTAGTGAGACACAGCTTCAGTTAGAACTGTAAAAAGACGTAGACCTTGAGTCAGAACTAGTGAGACACAGCTTCAGTTAGAACTGCAAAAAGACGTAGACCTTGAGTCAGAACTAGTGAGACACAGCTTCAGTTAGAACTGTAAAAAGACGTAGACCTTGAGTCAGAACTAGTGAGACACAGCTTCAGTTAGAACTGTAAAAAGACGTAGACCTTGAATCAGAACTAGTGAGACACAGCTTCAGTTAGAACTGTAAAAAGACGTAGACCTTGAGTCAGAACTAGTGAGACACAGCTTCAGTTAGAACTGTAAAAAGACGTAGACCTTGAGTCAGAACTAGTGAGACACAGCTTCAGTTAGAACTGCAAAAAGACGTAGACCTTGAGTCAGAACTAGTGAGACACAGCTTCAGTTAGAACTGTAAAAAGACGTAGACCTTGAGTCAGAACTAGTGAGACACAGCTTCAGCTAGAACTGTAAAAAGACGTAGACCTTGAGTCAGAACTAGTGAGACACAGCTTCAGTTAGAACTGTAAAAAGACGTAGACCTTGAGTCAGAACTAGTGAGACACAGCTTCAGTTAGAACTGTAAAAAGACGTAGACCTTGAGTCAGAACTAGTGAGACACAGCTTCAGTTAGAACTGTAAAAAGACGTAGACCTTGAGTCAGAACTAGTGAGACACAGCTTCAGATAGAACTGTAGAAAGATGTAGACCTTGAGTCAGAACCACGGTGAGACACAGCTTCAGTTAGAACTTCAAAAAGACGTAGAATTTGAGTTAGATCTACGGTGAGACACAACTTGAGTCAGAACCATGGTGAGATTGTTTATGTTTGAATAATAACTAATTTCTTGAGTTATACTTAGAGTTTTTAAATTTTTTTATTCTGAATTATCAGCAAAGATACACGAAGGCTATCTGCACTATCTGTCCCTAATTTAGCAGTGAGTGACTAGAGGGAAGGCAACTAGTCAATGCTACACAGAGTTAACTCTTGGACTTCATTCTTACCAACGAATAGCGGTCGTGAATGTCACTGTATAAAGTCCACACAGCTGAAATGGAGAGCATGTTTGGTTACAGGATTCGAACGTGAGATCTGTTTATCACATATTGTAGAAACCTATGATTCTCAGTACACCCATTCTTTGTCAGGTCTGTTTGTCACAGATTATAGAAACCAATGATTCTCAGTACACCCATTCTTTGTCAGGTCTGTTTGTCACAGATTATAGAAACCTATTATTGTCAGTACACCCATCCTTTATCAGATCTGTTTGTCACAGATTGTAGAAACCTATGATTGTCAGTACACCCATCCTTTATCAGGTCTGTTTGTCACAGATTGTAGAAACCTATTATTGTCAGTACACCCATCCTTTGTCAGGTCTGTTTGTCACAGATTGTAGAAACCTATTATTGTCAGTACACCCATCCTTTGTCAGATCTGTTTGTCACAGATTGTAGAAACCTATTATTGTCAGTACACCCATCCTTTATCAGGTCTGTTTGTCACAGATTGTAGAAACCTATTATTGTCAGTACACCCATCCTTTATCAGATCTGTTTGTCACAGATTGTAGAAACCTATGATTGTCAGTACACCCATCCTTTATCAGGTCTGTTTGTCACAGATTTTAGAAACCTATTATTGTCAGTACACCCATCCTTTGTCAGGTCTGTTTGTCACAGATTGTAGAAACCTATGATTGTCAGTACACCCATCCTTTGTCAGATCTGTTTGTCACAGATTGTAGAAACCTATTATTGTCAGTACACCCATCCTTTATCAGGTCTGTTTGTCACAGATTGTAGAAACCTATTATTGTCAGTACACCCATCCTTTGTCAGGTCTGTTTGTCACAGATTGTAGAAACCTATTATTGTCAGTACACCCATCCTTTATCAGGTCTGTTTGCCACAGATTGTATAAACCTATTATTGTCAGTACACCCATCCTTTATCAGGTCTGTTTGCCACAGATTGTAGAAACCTATTATTGTCAGTACACCCATCCTTTATCAGATCTGTTTGTCACAGATTGTAGAAACCTATTATTGTCAGTACACCCATCCCTTATCAGGTCTGTTTGTCACAGATTGTAGAAACCTATGATTGTCAGTACACCCATTCTTTATCAGATCTGTTTGTCACAGATTGTAGAAACCTATTATTGTCAGTACACCCATCCTTTATCAGATCTGTTTGTCACAGATTGTAGAAACCTATGATTGTCAGTACACCCATCCTTTATCAGGTCTGTTTGTCACAGATTTTAGAAACCTATTATTGTCAGTACACCCATCCTTTGTCAGGTCTGTTTGTCACAGATTGTAGAAACCTATTATTGTCAGTACACCCATCCTTTATCAGATCTGTTTGTCACAGATTGTAGAAACCTATTATTGTCAGTACACCCATCCTTTATCAGGTCTGTTTGTCACAGATTTTAGAAACCTATTATTGTCAGTACACCCATCCTTTGTCAGGTCTGTTTGTCACAGATTGTAGAAACCTATTATTGTCAGTACACCCATCCTTTATCAGGTCTGTTTGTCACAGATTGTAGAAACCTATGATTGTCAGTACACCCATCCTTTGTCAGGTCTGTTTGCCACAGATTGTAGAAACCTATTATTGTCAGTACACCCATCCTTTATCAGGTCTGTTTGTCACAGATTGTAGAAACCTATTATTGTCAGTACACCCATCCTTTATCAGATCTGTTTGTCACAGATTGTAGAAACCTATTATTGTCAGTACACCCATCCCTTATCAGGTCTGTTTGTCACAGATTGTAGAAACCTATGATTGTCAGTACACCCATTCTTTGTCAGATCTGTTTATTATTAAAGATATTGTCAAATCTCGGGACTGTCAACAGAGGTAATGTTGGTCAGACGAGCTGGTCAATACCAAATGTCAGACTATCACGTTCACATAACCAAGTAAAACTTGAGATGTTTGGCGAATTCTTGTAAGATATCACCCAGTTGATACAAACTGTAAAAATACAGGAAATCTCGTAATAATTTCTAACTTCACGACGTGTTAATTTAAATCATTTCCTTGACATCCTTAATTCTGACATTCTGTTCGTAATAACGTACGCTTCGAATTTTCTGAGACCCAAGTTGCATGTCTACCAGATGTTTGTCCCACAAATCAATTGATCTTGATCGAAGAAGGATGTTTGAAATATTGATCTACATTGTAGTTTGGAGATTTTGTTACCATCTTACTTTTATATAAAGCTTGAAATATTCATTTTCCGGCCCGCATGGGGGCGTTATAATGTGACGGTCAATCTCACTATTCGTTGGTAAAAGAGCAGCACAAGAGTTGGCGGTGAATGGTGATTGCTAGCTGTCTTCCCTCTAGTCTTACATTGCTAAATTAGGGACGGCTAGCGCAGATAGCCATGGTGTAGATTGGCGCAAAATTCCAAAACAAACAAACAAATAATGAGTTTCCACTCCTTTGTGTGTTCCGTTATTCCTGATTTTGCCAAATTTAGTTGCTTAGTAACGATTCCCATAAACACTGTTAATAGAGTGTTCTGGTTTCTATGTTATTCTGTTACTTTCTGTCTAGAGGCCAGAGTGTCTAAGAGTCCCCCTTCATTTTCTATTCCTTTCTATACTGTGTTTGCTGATCGTTAAGTCCGTTCATTTTAGAGGCCAGAACGTTTTACCCCAGATGTTATCCTGAAGGGTAACCTTACTTTCAGCATGTTTACTGACGTCATCTGATACTTATCATTTTACCTACCATATTGTATCATGAAGAAGGCTTAGATCCACCTTGAATACTTGGGTTGGCGCGAACAGAGAGATTCTAATCTAGAACCCAGCAAAAACTGCATCAAAATCTCGTCTCTTACCAACGTACCAAGTAATAATTACACTAAGACAATCTGGAGATGTGTTTATACCGACGTACCAAGTAATAATTACACTAAGACAATCTGGAGATGTGTTTATACCGACGTACCAAGTAATAATTACACTAAGACAATCTGGAGATGTGTTTATACCAACGTACCAAGTAATAATTACACTAAGACAATCTGGAGATGTGTTTATACCAACGTACCAGGTAATAATTACACTAAGACAATCTGGAGATGTGTTTATACCGACGTACCAAGTAATAATTACACTAAGACAATCTGGAGATGAGTTTATACCGACGTACCAAGTAATAATTACACTAAGACAATCTGGAGATGTGTTTATACCGACGTACCAAGTAATAATTACACTAAGACAATCTGGAGATGTGTTTATACCGACGTACCAAGTAATAATTACACTAAGACAATCTGGAGATGTGTTTATACCGACGTACCAAGTAATAATACACTAAGACAATCTGGAGATGTGTTTTATACCAACGTACCAGGTAATAATTACACTAAGACAATCTGGAGATGTGTTTATACCAACGTACCAAGTAATAATTACACTAAGACAATCTGGAGATGTGTTTATACCAACGTACCAGGTAATAATTACACTAAGACAATCTGGAGATGTGTTTATACCAACGTGCCAAGTAATAATTACACTAAGACAATCTGGAGATGTGTTTATACCAACGTACCAGGTAATAATTACACTAAGACAATCTGGAGATGTGTTTATACCAACGTACCAAGTAATAATTACACTAAGACAATCTGGAGATGTGTTTATACCGACGTACCAAGTAATAATTACACTAAGACAATCTGGAGATGTGTTTATACAACGTACCAAGTAATAATTACACTAAGACAATCTGGAGATGTGTTTATACCAACGTACCAGTAATAATTACACTAAGACAATCTGGAGATGTGTTTATACCAAGTAATAATTACACTAAGACAACCTGGAGATGTGTTTATACCAACGTACCAAGTAATAATTACACTAAGACAATCTGGAGATGTGTTTATACCAACGTACCAAGTATATAATTACACTAAGACAATCTGGAGATGTGTTTATACCAACGTACCAAGTATAATTACACTAAGACAATCTGGAGATGTGTTTATACCAACGTACCAGTAATAATTACACTAAGACAATCTGGAGATGTGTTTATACCAACGTACCAGGTAATAATTACACTAAGACAATCTGGAGATGTGTTTATACCAACGTACCAGTAATAATTACACTAAGACAATCTGGAGATGTGTTTATACCAACGTACAAGTAATAATTACACTAAGACAATCTGGAGATGTGTTTATACCAACGTACCAGTAATAATTACACTAAGACAATCTGGAGATGTGTTTATACCAACGTACCAGGTAATAATTACACTAGACAATCTGGAGATGTGTTTATACCAACGTACCAAGTAATAATTACACTAAGACAATCTGGAGATGTGTTATACCAACGTACCAAGTAATAATTACACTAAGACAATCTGGAGATGTGTTTATACCAACGTACCAGGTAATAATTACACTAAGACAATCTGGAGATGTGTTTATACCACGTACCAAGTAATAATTACACTAAGACAATCTGGAGATGTGTTTATACCAACGTACCAGGTAATAATTACACTAAGACAATCTGGAGATGTGTTTATACCAACGTACCAGTAATAATTACACTAAGACAATCTGGAGATGTGTTTATACCAACGTACCAGTAATAATTACACTAAGACAATCTGGAGATGTGTTTATACCAACGTACCAGGTAATAATTACACTAAGACAATCTGGAGATGTGTTTATACCGACGTACCAAGTAATAATTACACTAAGACAATCTGGAGATGTGTTTATACCGACGTACCAAGTATAATTACACTAAGACAATCTGGAGATGGTTTATACCAACGTACCAAGTAATAATTACACTAAGACAATCTGGAGATGTGTTTATACCAACGTACCAGGTAATAATTACACTAAGACAATCTGGAGATGTGTTTATACCGACGTACCAAGTAATAATTACACTAAGACAATCTGGAGATGAGTTTATACCGACGTACCAAGTAATAATTACACTAAGACAATCTGGAGATGTGTTTATACCAACGTATTAAGTAATAATTACACTAAGACAATCTGGAGATGTGTTTATACCGACGTACCAAGTAATAATTACACTAAGACAATCTGGAGATGTGTTTATACCGACGTACCAAGTAATAATTACACTAAGACAATCTGGAGATGTGTTTATACCAACGTACCAGGTAATAATTACACTAAGACAATCTGGAGATGTGTTTATACCAACGTACCAAGTAATAATTACACTAAGACAATCTGGAGATGTGTTTATACCAACGTACCAGGTAATAATTACACTAAGACAATCTGGAGATGTGTTTATACCAAGTAATAATTACACTAAGACAATCTGGAGATGTGTTTATACCAACGTACCAGGTAATAATTACACTAAGACAATCTGGAGATGTGTTTATACCAACGTACCAAGTAATAATTACACTAAGACAATCTGGAGATGTGTTTATACCAACGTACCAGGTAATAATTACACTAAGACAATCTGGAGATGTGTTTATACCGACGTACCAAGTAATAATTACACTAAGACAATCTGGAGATGTGTTTATACCGACGTACCAAGTAATAATTACACTAAGACAATCTGGAGATGTGTTTATACCGACGTACCAAGTAATAATTACACTAAGACAATCTGGAGATGTGTTTATACCAACGTACCAGGTAATAATTACACTAAGACAATCTGGAGATGTGTTTATACCAAGTAATAATTACACTAAGACAACCTGGAGATGTGTTTATACCAACGTATCAAGTAATAATTACACTAAGACAATCTGGAGATGTGTTTATACCAACGTACCAAGTAATTATAATTACACTAAGACAATCTGGAGATGTGTTTATACCAACGTACCAGGTAATAATTACACTAAGACAATCTGGAGATGTGTTTATACCAAGGTACCAAGTAATAATTACACTAAGACAATCTGGAGATGTGTTTATACCAACGTACCAGGTAATAATTACACTAAGACAATCTGGAGATGTGTTTATACCAACGTACCAAGTAATAATTACACTAAGACAATCTGGAGATGTGTTTATACCAACGTACCAGGTAATAATTACACTAAGACAATCTGGAGATGTGTTTATACCAAGGTACCAAGTAATAATTACACTAAGACAATCTGGAGATGTGTTTATACCTACGTACCAGGTAATAATTACACTAAGACAATCTGGAGATGTGTTTATACCGACGTACCAAGTAATAATTACACTAAGACAATCTGGAGATGTGTTTATACCGACGTACCAAGTAATAATTACACTAAGACAATCTGGAGATGTGTTTATACCAACGTACCAAGTAATAATTACTCTAAGACAATCTGGAGATGTGTTTATACCGACGTACCAAGTAATAATTACACTAAGACAATCTGGAGATGTGTTTATACCGACGTACCAAGTAATAATTACACTAAGACAATCTGGAGATGTGTTTATACCAACGTACCAAGTAATAATTACACTAAGACAATCTGGAGATGTGTTTATACCAACGTACTAGGTAATAATTACACTAAGACAATCTGGAGATGTGTTTATACCAACGTACCAAGTAATAATTACACTAAGACAATCTGGAGATGTGTTTATACCAACGTACCAAGTAATAATTACACTAAGACAATCTGGAGATGTGTTTATTATTCGGATACGGTTCATTTGATATTGAACTTCTAAATTAAAATCCGAAAAATTATTTTTTTAAAGACTTAAAACTGACATGTTTAACAGAGTTTTGGTTGAATTATATTTCCAATTAAAATATATAAATTTGACCCCAACTTAAAAATATAACTATAACTTCAACTTAAAGATATTACTGTAATCCTGACTTAAAGATATTACTATAATTCTTATAGAAACGTTATATTTATTAAGAGATAGCGTTGAATGTAGTTTAAATTAAACTCAGTGGAAAAGCGTTAACGTAGGGCGGATGAATAACAAACAGAAATTCAGATATCGTATCCATCTAACTGTTGTCGCACTATTTTCTGTTTCAATTTCGATATTTTCTATGGGGTATACGTAAACGTATTCATATAACATAGGCAAAATGTCATTACAGTTCGGTTGTTAAGATAATCTAAATTATGACTGGTATGTTTTGCACTTCGCGTGAAATTACTCCAGGATCATCTGCCCAAATTTGGACGTGACAGCCAAGAGAAACGCCAGCTATTCAACGCCATCCATCATGAATTGAGTTAATAAAGTTGTATGTTTATTTCTGATGTAGCATAGTAACCACTTCTCTGTAGGTCAAAGGTGAAGTCGTTGCATTAGCGGTACTGTACTTCTGAACCACACAAGTAAACAGGTAAAGTTAATATACTGACCACTACTATGTAGGTCAAAGGTGAAGTCGTTGAATTAGCGGTACTGTACTTCTGAACCACACAAGTAAACAGGTAAAGTTAATATACTGACCACTACTATGTAGGTCAAAGGTGAAGTCGTTGAATTAGCGGTACTGTACTTCTGAACTACACAAGTAAACAGGTAAAGTTAATATACTGACCAATACTATGTAGGTCAAAGGTGAAGTCGTTGAATTAGCGGTACTGTACTTCTGAACCACACAAGTAAACAGGTAAAGTTAATATACTGACCACTACTATGCAGTTGAGTAATTTTCGTCACCTGAGATACATCACGATTTATGACAAATCGTGAAATTGATTACTATATCTGTCTAGGTCGTCATATGATGTTTTTTTTTCACATCGCTTACTTACAAAATGTGACAATTCTCATGAAAAGTAATAATATTTGATGTTGTAATATATCCACTAATCTACGACTATTTGTCACGAGTCATTTGTATTCTCATATCTGAAAATCACGAGGAAATAACTGTACTCATGTTATCACGTGTTTTTACGGTAATCGTGTTTAATCACTTCATTACGTGTGCTGACGTCGAACATTAATAGGTGATAAACAATGTGGAAAAGTGTTGTAGTTGTTAGTTGTTAAGTTGTGCGAATAAAATATTCATAGTTGTTGATGTTGTCCATTGTTACCATGGGTCTTTCAGCAGACGTATTGTAGAATCCATGTAGTTCTTTACTTTTGTGTCATATTAGTAAACGTACAAAGCTAACAGTAAAATAGATTATTTATATTTTATATCTATAAATAATGAAGATCAGTATATACTTCATAAATTAACGTAATTTTTGTTTTTACTGTGTGTAAAATGACTCTACTTATAAAAATAATTATAGCATTTTTAAAAAAAATAAAATGACATTCTACTTCTGACATCGACTGAAGCAATATTTCTTTCTAAAAAGTTTGTTTACATATGCAAAAACGACTCGTTTGGGTTGAGAAAATATTTTACATAGAAGAGCGAACAACGTTTCGACCTTCTTCGGTCATCGTCAGGTTCACAAAGAAAGAGGCAACTGACCGGAAGCTGACCACATGTTTGGAAGGGATTGTGTAACTGAGTGTCGGAATGTAGAGGGCGATTTTAGATGTTTGAATAAATAATATTAATATAATAAAATGAAATTATATATTAGATAATTATATATTCAAACATCTAATATATACATTTCTCTACAATTGGGTTTTCTCGACATCACTGAAGTCTGTTTCTTTGTTTTGACTTTCGCACAAAGCTACTCAAGGGCTATCTGCGCTATCCGTCCCTAATTTAACAATATAAGACTAGAGGGAAGGCAATAATCATCACCACCCAGCGTCAACTCTTGAGCTACTCTTTTATCATCGAATAATGGGATTTACTGTTACATTATAACGTCCCCACGGCTGAATTGGCAAGCATGTTTGGTGTGACGGGGATTCGAACCTGCGATCCTCAAATTAAGAGTCGAACACCTTAACCCACCTGGTCATGGCGGGCCTTCTGAAAAAGAAAACATATTCAAAATGGCTTCCAATGTTACGAGATTAATAATTTATACTGACATGATATTTACATTAAATAAGAGGAAGACGGGGTTATAATATCTGTTCTTCATTCAGTGTTGTGTACTGTTTTAATTTTTATAAAAGATAATTTCTTCCGTGTTTGGAACATGTCCTGACAAGTATGGCTATTTTGTTGAACTCTCGATTGAAGTTCAGAAGATGTTCTAGAATGTTACATCTGGTAATAATGTTGAAATGTATGAGCCTATTTTAAAACCCAGCAAACTTCTTTTAAGATAAGACACACAACATCCAATCTTATGTTTTCCCCACATGGATAAGGGTTAAACAATAGAAGATATTACCTGCTCAAGTCAATATTTGTGTTCGATTGTTTTACCCGAGTGCACCTAAATGCCATGCGCTGAAATCACTGTCATTCCTAAGTGTTATCATATCGTCAATTTTCTATTTTCTTAAATATTCGCGTGCAATGTTAAGTCTAGGGATTCACAGCGGTTCGAATCCAATCGGTGGGCTTGCTATAAGAAATATTCATCTAACCTTATATTTTGAAGTATGACTTCGATTCTTTTAATGTAAAAGTCGATTCCTTTTTACCGCGATTTTTGAAACACGTTACATCACTGGCCTTTTATGTTTAACTCACTAAATAACCCGACCTGACACGTTTAAATACAAATTGTATGCTTTGGTGTAGTGACGTCATCAAGTTTAAATAATATCATTGGAAAAGACGGCTGCGTCCCAAATCACAGTCATAAATTGAAAATGAAACTCGATGTCATAAAACCTGACAAACATGAAAGAAATTCATTGAAAATTATTTATTCTGACAATGCATGCTTTAAATCACCACGCCTGTGGCTATAAAACTGAAGTTAATATTGACTTTGCTATTAAGCAGTGTTTTCTGAACAACGAACGTTTTATCACTGAAGTTAATTTAAAAGGCGTACATTAAAAGTTTGAGCTAGTGTTCCTTATACAATAGTTATAACTTTTAAATAAATTCTCTTAGATTCAGAATAGCTAATACCAAGGAATTATAAGGACATAATACGATTGAAGCTCATAACGTTTATAGACGGCGTTTCTGCTAATGGCTTGTTTGTGTTTCTGTTGTGTTTTTTTTACTTTCGCGCAAAGCTATTCGAGGGCTATCTCCGCTAGTCGTCCCTAATTTAGCAGTGTTAGACTAGAGGGAAAGAAGCTAGTCATCACCACCCATCCCAACTCCTGGGCTACTCTTTTACCAACGAATAGTGCGATTGATTGTCACATTATAACACCCCTACGGCTGAAAGGGCGAGAATGTTTGGTACGACTGGGATTCGAACCCACGACCATCAGATTACGATTCGAACGCCTTAATCCACCTGGCCATGCCGGGCCTTGATTTCTTTGTTATGTTTTTGAATTTCGTGCAAACCTAGAAAGGGGCTATGTACTCTAGGGTCCCTAATTTAGCAGTTTAAGGGTAGTGGGAAAGCAGCTCGTTCTTACCACCCACCACCAATTCTTGAGCTACTATTTTATCAACGAATAGTGAGATTAGCCGTCACATAATAACGCCCACGCAGCTGGCTATGCTGGGCCACTCTGGTAATGGATAAAAGTGTTGGGCAGTAATACCAACATGTTTATTGTCAAGCGCAAAGCTACACAATGTATTTTTGCGGTGTTGAGCCACGAGGTGGTCAACTTGAAGTGGTAAAGTTCGAATAATTCCATCAATATATTTAGTGCAGTTAATTAATACTTAACCTGCAAACAGTCCTGTAAAACGTACACGGTTATAATGATGTTCTTTGGAAGTTCAAACTGACCTTTGAGGTCAAAGTTCGGGAAGAGTCTCGAAAGGCAGAAGAGTATGAAAGGTCTGTTATAACTTCTGTGTGTTAGGCCTATTTTATGTTAGATTTAAATCACACGGTTTATTTGATTAACAGTCAACTGTTTTTTGTTTTTGCAGCCAACTAACGGCGGAGTCGACATGTTCTAACACACTGAGTCATTTTCTGTTTCTGCTGTTCCAAGACTGAGTCTAAGAAAATGACCCAAACCTTTCATAAAATCACTCATTTTTGAGTAAAATTTGTGGAGGGTCCCAGCAGTAATAGGTGGGATTGTTTGTAATATTGAATGTATTTTATGGGGTTGTTTGTAATGTCGAATGTATTTTATGGTATTATTTGTAATACCGAATGTATTTTGTGGGATTGTTTTCATTATAAAATGTATTTTATGGGGTTGTTTGTAATGTCGAATGTATTTTATGGGGTTGTTTGTAATACCGAATGTATTTTATGGGATTGTTTGTAATACCGAATGTATTTTATGGGGTTGTTTGTAATGTCGAATGTATTTTATGAGGTTGTTTGTAATGTCGAATGTATTTTATGGGGTTGTTTGTAATACCGAATGTATTTTATGGGATTGTTTGTAATATTTCTGGATGTTTTGGTTTAATTTTTTTTCTGTAGCTCTTAAGTTGGTTGGGATCCTTTAACCATGGAAGACACAAAATGATGTTTTGTAAAAATGACTTTTAAAAAAGTGCTTTAAAAGCCGACCGTTCCATAGACCCTACTTCAGTAACCAGCCGTTCTATTGACCCTCCTCCAGTAAACAGCCGTTCTATAGACCTTCCTCCAATAAACAGAAGTTCTATAGACCCTACTCCAGTAAACAGCCGTTCTATAGACCTTCCTCCAATAAACAGAAGTTCTATAGACCCTACTCCAGTAAACATCCGTTCTATAGACCCTTCTCCAGTAAACATCCGTTCTATAGACCCTCCTCCAGTTAACATCCGTTCTATAGACCCTACTCCAGTAAACAGCCGTTCTATAGACCCTTCTCCAATAAACAGCCGTTTCATAGACCCTCCTTCAGTAAACAACCGTTCCATAGACCTTCCTCCAGTAAAAAACCGTTCCATAGACCCTCCTCCAGTAAACATCCGTTCTATAGACCCTCCTCCAGTAAACATCCGTTCTATAGACCCTCATCCAGTAAACATCCGTTCTATAGACCCTCCTCCAGTAAACATCCGTTCTATAGACCCTCCTCCAGTAAACATCCGTTCTATAGACCCTCCTCCAGTAAACAGCCGTTCTATAGACCTTCCTCCAATAAACAGAAGTTCTATAGACCCTACTCCAGTAAACAGCCGTTCTATAGACCTTCCTCCAATAAACATCCGTTCTATAGACCCTACTCCAGTAAACATCCGTTCTATAGACCCTTCTCCAGTAAACATCCGTTCTATAGACCCTCCTCCAGTTAATATCCGTTCTATAGACCCTCCTAAAGGTAAACAGATACTTCTATGAATCCATTATTAATTAACTGAACAAAACTAGAATTATAATAATTTACTGTACTAAATAGATGTGCTTCCAGACTTTTTACTGAAATGTTGCTTAGTGTGTGGAATGTGGCGACACTCCATTGTTTTTTTCTGGTGACATATTTGATATTAATATCTTGTTAATCGCTTTGGTAAAATAATCGACGCTACAAATATTGAAAGCACACACACAAGCACACCGATAGCATTTAAAGTGAGATGAATCCGTGTTCTTGAAGATTTGTGGTTCGCACAACCGCCGTTTCCCAACTATTCTAACTGTTACTTCTGGTCTCACGAAAAATATAGCAAAGTAATTTTCATTCTCGTCTACACCAAACTATAGGGACGAGTCTAATGCTCTTTATTTGCTTTGAATAAGAAACTGGTTTTAAGATGGTTCTATTTTATTTTAAAAGTTACCGTAAGTACCTTTTTGTTTTAGATAATGTAAAAAATAGATGTAATTCAGACAATCGTAAGTCTATAAATCCCCACTTTTGTGCGATATAAGAGACATTTCCTAATAAAGAGCTTCGTTTTATAGAGTTTCTCTCCAGCACTTCGTGAGATAATTGTCCTTATTTCTTTTTGCAAATGTTTTCACATTAGGATTGACAAAGTTAATATTCTTTTTGATAATATTTTCATTTCAACGTCTACTAGCGCTCCATCTGGCGGTGGACGAGCTGATTTAATTCATTAAAAGTGATTTTAAATGCAGCTTTATTCCCTCTCTTTTCCATCTTGAACACGACCCTACATGGTCATGCGGGTCAAGGCGTTCGACTCGTCATCTGACGATAGCGGATTCCAATCCCTGTCGCACCAAACATGCTCGCCCTTTCAGCCGCAGTTTATTATAATATGACGGTCAATACCACTATTCGTTGGTGAAAGAGTAGCCCAACAATTGGCGGTGGGTGGTGATGACTAGCTACCTTCCCTGTGTTATTACATTGCTAAATTAGGGACGGTTAGCCCTCGAGTAACTTTGCACGAAGTTCAAGATGGTTTGTGTTTTTTAATTTCGCGCAAAGCTACACGACTCATAATGAGAACACTGAACAAGTCATTATCAGAACACTGAACAAGTCATAATGAGAACACTGAACAAGTCATAAACAGAACACCGAACAAGTCATAATGAGAACACTGAACAAGTCATAATGAGAACACTGAACAAGTCATTATCAGAACACTGAACAAGTCATAATGAGAACATCGAACAAGTCATAATCAGAACACTGAACAAGTCATAAACAGAACACCGAACAAGTCATAATGAGAACACTGAACAAGTCATAAACAGAACATTGAACAAGTCATAAACAGAACACCGAACAAGTCATAATCAGAACACTGAACAAGTCATAAACAGAACATTGAACAAGTCATAAACAGAACACTGAACAAGTCATTATCAGAACACTGAACAAGTCATAATGAGAACATCGAACAAGTCATAATCAGAACACTGAACAAGTCATAAACAGAACACCGAACAATTCATAATCAGAACACTGAACAAGTCATAAACAGAACACCGAACAAGTCATAATCAGAACACTGAACAAGTCATAAACAGAACATTGAACAAGTCATAAACAGAACATTGAACAAGTTTTGGTAATATAATTTTCAGCTTGATTTTTGTCAGATTTTTTGTGATAATGTTATAATGTGACAAGTCTCTGCAGTAACGGGCCTCAAATCTCAAATTCTTCAATTAATACACGAGCCACGAGACCACGCCCGGTAAATACTATAAAAACAAAGTTGTGATTCTGTGGAAATGCGAACTCCAGATAAACCGCGGTGTTTCTCAGGAATTCGTTTCTAATTATATTTTTAGGTCTCGAATACCCACTGCGAGTTGGTACTTAAAAAAAATGTTTCCTTTTCATTCATGTTGTTCTGTCAAGGACAACGCCCAATAAGAAAAAGCTTATTTTTAGAAGAAAAAAATAGAGGGCGTCTGATGAAAAGAAAATTCCGTTCATGTGTGACTTTTAACTTTTTGATTTTCTCAAAGTAATAATAAATGAAAAATCCAAATGAGATTAACGTATTTTTTAATGTAATATTTCATTTAATGATCTTCAAAAATTTTTTTTTTCTTGACGAACACTGAGTTTTATTGAATGACCTGAATTGTTCCAATCTATTAGTGAGTATATGAAAGAATAACAAAATAATTCTCCAGAATATGATAAATGGGCAGGGTGTGGCACTTTAATTTTTGAGTGCGTTATAAGAATAACAGTCAATAACTAAGCAAGGATTGTCGGTGCAGCGTGCTGGTGAATGGCTGTCGTTTCTCTAGATCGTTATTTAAAATACAAGGTGAAAATTGAATGACTTGACCTGATTGGGTCTTTACTGTCGGCCACGCATGGCCAGGTGGTTAAGGCACTCGACTCGTAATCCGAGGGTTTCAGGTTCGAATCCCCGTCACACCAAACATGATTGTCCTTTCAGCCGTGGGGAGGACTCTGTATGTGACTGTCAGTCCCACTATTCGTTGGTAAATGATCAACCAAAGATTGGCGGTGAGTGGTGTTACGCTGTTAAATTAGGGTTGACTAGCGCAGATAGCCCTCGTGTAGCTTTGCGCCAAATTCGAAAACAAAAACCTAACACAGACCGAATGTCCGGGAATAATGATGATAACAAATATAAAAATATAGCTTAAATCATGTGCGCATGAATCCTCTCTCATATTGGAATGGACTTGTAACAAAAACACGAAGTACTTTCAAACAAGCATTTGCATTTGGAGTCCATATTGACACTTTCGAATTATACGTTAGTATTGTTAAAGCGTGAAGACATGGGAAACCGTATTAACTGAGAACAATTTGTGTGTACATTGATTAATACTCTCGGCGACACGGACGAGATGTTTATTACTTCTGCATGTGACGTATGAAAAATATGTGAACATTCGCAGTGCAATGCTGTCAAGAACAGACTTATGAATGGATGTCTTCATCACAGCCTGTATCAAGATTATTGAATGACCTATGTTCAGCTTGTAGAATATTTTAAAGAGAAAACTCTCAGTATTCGCCAGGGTAGCTGGAAACCTCGCACAGTGGAGAATCTTTTTAGTAACTGGAGTCTGTTTTCAATCATTAATGTACAACGATGTTAACTTTGAGGTTCATCCACTCAAGTGTTCACCACATGGATAATTCATGTGTCAGAATACTTCCAACATGTTTACTGTCTCTGACACAACACCTTCAGTGTCTGATTATGACACCCATTTAGGTAAGTTAGTAAACTTAGGTTTGATTTATATACGTTAGTAGACTTAACTTACAAAACCTATTTAGATAAGTTAGTAAGTTACAAAACCTATTTAGATAAGTTAGTGAGTTACAAAACCTATTTAAATAAGTTAGTAAGTTACAAAACCTATTTAGATAAGTTAGTAAACTTAAGTTACAAAACCTATTTAGATAAGTTAGTAAACTTAAGTTATAAAACCTATTTAGATAAATTAGTAGACTTAAGTGACAAAACTCATTTAGATAAGTTAGTAAGTTACAAAACCTATTTAGATAAGTTAGTAAGTTACAAAACCTATTTAGATAAGTTAGTAAGTTACAAAACCTATTTAGACAAGTCAGTAAGTTACAAAACCTATTTAGATAAGTTAGTAAGTTACAAAACCTATTTAGATAAGTCAGTAAACTTAAGTTACAAAACCTATTTAGATAAGTTAGTAAACTTAAGTTACAAAACCTATTTAGATAAATTAGCAGACTTAAGTGACAAAACTCATTTAGGTAAGTTAGTAAGTTACAAAACCTATTTAGATAAATAAGTAAGTTACAAAACCTATTTAGATAAATTAGTAAGTTACAAAACCTATTTAGATAAGTTTGTAAACATATAACTAACAACATACTACTTAGAACCATTACAGTTCAGTTATACTAACAACATACTACTTAGAACACTTACAGTTCAGTTATACTAACAACATACTACTTAGAACACTTACAGTTCAGTTATACTAACAACATACTACTTAGAACACTTACAGTTCAGTTATACTAACAACATACTACTTAGAACACTTACAGTTCAGTTATACTAACAACATACTACTTAGAATACTTACAGTTCAGTTATACTAACAACATAATACTTAGAACACTTAAACTTCAGTTATACTAACAACATACTACTTAGAATACGTACAGTTCAGTTATACTAACAAAATACTACTTAGAATACTTACAGTTCAGTTATACTAACAACATACTACTTAGAATACTTACAGTTCAGTTATACTAGCAACATACTACTTAGAATACTTACAGCTCAGTTATACTAACAATATACTAATTAGAATACTTACAGTTCAGTTATACCAGCAACATACTACTTAGAATACTTGCAGTTCAGTTACACTAACAACATAATTTTTAGAGTACTTACAGTTCAGTTATACTAACAATATACTACTTAGAATACTTACAGTTCAGTTATACTAACAACATACTATTTAGAATACTTACAGTTCAGTTATACTAACAACATACTACTTAGAATACTTACAGTTCAGTTATACTAACAACATACTACTTAGAATACTTACAGTTCAGTTATACTAACAACATACTACTTAGAATACTTACAGTTCAGTTCTACTAACAACATACTACTTAGAACATTTACAGTTCAGTTATACTAACAACATACTACTTAGAACACTTACAGTTCAGTTATACTAACAACATAATAATTAGAATACTTGCAGTTCAGTTACACTAACAACATAATTTTTAGAGTACTTACAGTTCAGTTATACTAACAACATAATACTTAGAACATTACAGTTCAGTTATACTAACAACATAATTTGTAGAATACTTACAGTTCAGTTATACCAGCAACATACTACTTAGAATACTTACAGTTCAGTTATACTAACAACATACTACTTAGAATACTTACAGTTCAGTTATACTAACAACATAATACTTAGAATACTTACAGTTCAGTTATACCAACAACATACTACTTAGAATACTTACAGCTCAGTTATACCAAAAATATACTACTTAGAATACTTACAGTTCAGTTATACTAACAACATACTACTTAGAATACTTACAGTTCAGTTATACTAACAATATACTACTTAGAATACTTACAGTTCAGTTATACTAACAACATACTACTTAGAATACTTACAGTTCAGTTATACTAACAAAATAATACTCAGAACATTACAGTTCAGTTATACTAGCAACATACAACTTAGAATACTTACAGTTCAGTTATACTAACAACATACTACTTAGAACACTTAAACTTCAGTTATACTAACAACATACTACTTAGAATACTTACAGTTCAGTTATACTAACAACATACTACTTAGAACACTTACAGTTCAGTTATACTAACAACATAATACTTATAACATTACAGTTCAGTTATACTAGCAACATACTACTTAGAATACTTACAGTTCAGTTCTACTAACAACATACTACTTAGAACATTTACAGTTCAGTTATACTAACAACATACTACTTAGAACACTTACAGTTCAGTTATACTAACAACATAATAATTAGAATACTTGCAGTTCAGTTACACTAACAACATAATTTTAGAGTACTTACAGTTCAGTTATACTAACAACATAATACTTAGAACATTACAGTTCAGTTATACTAACAACATAATTTTTAGAATACTTACAGTTCAGTTATACCAGCAACATACTACTTAGAATACTTACAGTTCAGTTATACTAACAACATACTACTTAGAACACTTAAACTTCAGTTATACTAACAACATACTACTTAGAATACTTACAGTTCAGTTATACTAACAACATACTACTTAGAACACTTACAGTTCAGTTATACTAACAACATAATACTTAGAACATTACAGTTCAGTTATACTAGCAACATACTACTTAGAATACTTACAGTTCAGTTATACTAACAACATACTACTTAGAATACTTTCAGTTCAGTTATACCAACAACATACTACTTAGAATACTTACAGTTCAGTTATATCAACAACATACTACTTAGAACACTTACAGTTCAGTTATACTAACAACATAATACCTAGAACATTACAGTTCAGTTATACTAGCAACATACTACTTAGAATACTTACAGTTCAGTTATACTAACAACATACTACTTAGAATACTTTCAGTTCAGTTATACCAACAACATACTACTTAGAATACTTACAGTTCAGTTATATCAACAACATACTACTTAGAACACTTACAGTTCAGTTATACTAACAACATAATACCTAGAACATTACAGTTCAGTTATACTAGCAACATACTACTTAGAATACTTACAGTTCAGTTATACTAACAACATAATACTTAGAATACTTACAGTTCAGTTATACTAACAACATAATACTTAGAACATTACAGTTCAGTTATACTAGCAACATACTACTTAGAATACTTACAGATCAGTTATACTAACAACATACTACTTAGAATACTTACAGTTCAGTTATACTAACAACATACTACTTAGAATACTTACAGTTCAGTTATACTAACAAAATACTACTTAGAATACTTACAGTTCAGTTATACTAACAACATACTACTTAGAATACTTACCGTTCAGTTCTACTAACAACATACTACTTAGAACATTTACAGTTCAGTTATACTAACAACATACTACTTAGAACACTTACAGTTCAGTAAAACTAACAACATAATAATTAGAATACTTACAGTTCAGTTATACTAACAACATACTACTTAGAACACTTACAGTTCAGTTATACTAACAACATAATACTTAGAACATTACAGTTCAGTTATACTAGCAACATACTACTTATAATACTGACAGTTCAGTTCTACTAACAACATACTACTTAGAACATTTACAGTTCAGTTATACTAACAACATACTACTTAGAACACTTACAGTTCAGTTATACTAACAACATAATAATTAGAATACTTGCAGTTCAGTTACACTAACAACATAATTTTTAGAGTACTTACAGTTCAGTTATACTAACAACATAATACTTAGAACATTACAGTTCAGTTATACTAACAACATAATTTTTAGAATACTTACAGTTCAGTTAGACCAGCAACATACTACTTAGAATACTTACAGTTCAGTTATACTAACAACATACTACTTAGAACACTTAAACTTCAGTTATACTAACAACATACTACTTATAATACTTACAGTTCAGTTATACTAACAACATACTACTTAGAACACTTACAGTTCAGTTATACTAACAACATAATACTTAGAACATTACAGTTCAGTTATACTAGCAACATACTACTTAGAATACTTACAGTTCAGTTATACTAACAATATAATACTCAGAACATTACAGTTCAGTTATACCAACAACATACTACTTAGAACACTTACAGTTCAGTTATACTAACAACATAATACTTAGAACATTACAGTTCAGTTATACTAGCAACATACTACTTAGAATATTTACAGTTCAGTTATACTAACAACATAATACTTAGAATACTTACAGTTCAGTTATACTAACAACATAAAACTTAGAACATTACAGTTCAGTTATACTAGCAACATACTACTTAGAATACTTACAGTTCAGTTATACTAACAACATACTACTTAGAATACTTACAGTTCAGTTATACTAACAACATACTACTTAGAACACTTACAGTTCAGTTATACTAACAACATAATAATTAGAATACTTGCAGTTCAGTTACACTAACAACATAAGTTTTAGAGTACTTACAGTTCAGTTATACTAACAACATAATACTTAGAACATTACAGTTCAGTTATACTAACAACATAATTTATAGAATACTTACAGTTCAGTTATACTAACAACATACTACTTAGAATACTTACAGTTCAATTATACCAACAACATACTACTTAGAATACTTACAGTTCAGTTATACTAACAACATAATTTGTAGAATACTTACAGTTCAGTTATACCAGCAACATACTACTTAGAATACTTACAGTTCAGTTATACTAACAACATAATACTTAGAACATTACAGTTCAGTTATACTAGCAACATACTACTTAGAATACTTACAGTTCAGTTATACTAACAACATACTACTTAGAACACTTAAACTTCAGTTATACTAACAACATACTACTTAGAATACTTACAGTTCAGTTATACTAACAACATAATTTGTAGAATACTTACAGTTCAGTTATACCAGCAACATACTACTTAGAATACTTACAGCTCAGTTATACTAACAATATACTAATTAGAATACTTACAGTTCAGTTATACTAACAACATAATACTTAGAATACTTGCAGTTCAGTTACACTAACAACATAATTTTTAGAGTACTTACAGTTCAGTTGTACTAATAATATACTACTTAGAATACTTACAGTTCAGTTATACTAACAACATACTATTTAGAATACTTACAGTTCAGTTATACTAACAACATACTACTTAGAATACTTACAGTTCAGTTATACTAACAACATACTACTTAGAATACTTACAGTTCAGTTATACTAACAACATACTACTTAGAATACTTACAGTTCAGTTCTACTAACAATATACTACTTAGAACATTTACAGTTCAGTTATACTAACAACATACTACTTAGAACACTTACAGTTCAGTTATACTAACAACATAATAATTAGAATACTTGCAGTTCAGTTACACTAACAACATAATTTTTAGAGTACTTACAGTTCAGTTATACTAACAACATAATACTTAGAACATTACAGTTCAGTTATACTAACAACATAATTTGTAGAATACTTACAGTTCAGTTATACCAGCAACATACTACTTAGAATACTTACAGTTCAGTTATACTAACAACATACTACTTAGAATACTTACAGTTCAGTTATACTGACAACATAATACTTAGAATACTTACAGTTCAGTTATACCAACAACATACTACTTAGAATACTTACAGCTCAGTTATACCAAAAATATACTACTTAGAATACTTACAGTTCAGTTATACTAACAACATACTACTTAGAATACTTACAGTTCAGTTATACTAACAATATACTACTTAGAATACTTACAGTTCAGTTATACTAACAACATACTACTTAGAATACTTACAGTTCAGTTATACTAACAAAATAATACTCAGAACATTACAGTTCAGTTATACTAGCAACATACAACTTAGAATACTTACAGTTCAGTTATACTAACAACATACTACTTAGAACACTTAAACTTCAGTTATACTAACAACATACTACTTAGAATACTTACAGTTCAGTTATACTAACAACATACTACTTAGAACACTTACAGTTCAGTTATACTAACAACATAATACTTATAACATTACAGTTCAGTTATACTAGCAACATACTACTTAGAATACTTACAGTTCAGTTCTACTAACAACATACTACTTAGAACATTTACAGTTCAGTTATACTAACAACATACTACTTAGAACACTTACAGTTCAGTTATACTAACAACATAATAATTAGAATACTTGCAGTTCAGTTACACTAACAACATAATTTTAGAGTACTTACAGTTCAGTTATACTAACAACATAATACTTAGAACATTACAGTTCAGTTATACTAACAACATAATTTTTAGAATACTTACAGTTCAGTTATACCAGCAACATACTACTTAGAATACTTACAGTTCAGTTATACTAACAACATACTACTTAGAACACTTAAACTTCAGTTATACTAACAACATACTATTTAGAATACTTACAGTTCAGTTATACTAACAACATACTACTTAGAACACTTACAGTTCAGTTATACTAACAACATAATACTTAGAACATTACAGTTCAGTTATACTAGCAACATACTACTTAGAATACTTACAGTTCAGTTATACTAACAACATACTACTTAGAATACTTTCAGTTCAGTTATACCAACAACATACTACTTAGAATACTTACAGTTCAGTTATATCAACAACATACTACTTAGAACACTTACAGTTCAGTTATACTAACAACATAATACCTAGAACATTACAGTTCAGTTATACTAGCAACATACTACTTAGAATACTTACAGTTCAGTTATACTAACAACATACTACTTAGAATACTTTCAGTTCAGTTATACCAAACAACATACTACTTAGAATACTTACAGTTCAGTTATATCAACAACATACTACTTAGAACACTTACAGTTCAGTTATACTAACAACATAATACCTAGAACATTACAGTTCAGTTATACTAGCAACATACTACTTAGAATACTTACAGTTCAGTTATACTAACAACATAATACTTAGAATACTTACAGTTCAGTTATACTAACAACATAATACTTAGAACATTACAGTTCAGTTATACTAGCAACATACTACTTAGAATACTTACAGATCAGTTATACTAACAACATACTACTTAGAATACTTACAGTTCAGTTATACTAACAACATACTACTTAGAATACTTACAGTTCAGTTATACTAACAAAATACTACTTAGAATACTTACAGTTCAGTTATACTAACAACATACTACTTAGAATACTTACCGTTCAGTTCTACTAACAACATACTACTTAGAACATTTACAGTTCAGTTATACTAACAACATACTACTTAGAACACTTACAGTTCAGTAAAACTAACAACATAATAATTAGAATACTTACAGTTCAGTTATACTAACAACATACTACTTAGAACACTTACAGTTCAGTTATACTAACAACATAATACTTAGAACATTACAGTTCAGTTATACTAGCAACATACTACTTATAATACTGACAGTTCAGTTCTACTAACAACATACTACTTAGAACATTTACAGTTCAGTTATACTAACAACATACTACTTAGAACACTTACAGTTCAGTTATACTAACAACATAATAATTAGAATACTTGCAGTTCAGTTACACTAACAACATAATTTTTAGAGTACTTACAGTTCAGTTATACTAACAACATAATACTTAGAACATTACAGTTCAGTTATACTAACAACATAATTTTTAGAATACTTACAGTTCAGTTAGACCAGCAACATACTACTTAGAATACTTACAGTTCAGTTATACTAACAACATACTACTTAGAACACTTAAACTTCAGTTATACTAACAACATACTACTTATAATACTTACAGTTCAGTTATATTAACAACATACTACTTAGAACACTTACAGTTCAGTTATACTAACAACATAATACTTAGAACATTACAGTTCAGTTATACTAGCAACATACTACTTAGAATACTTACAGTTCAGTTATACTAACAATATAATACTCAGAACATTACAGTTCAGTTATACCAACAACATACTACTTAGAACACTTACAGTTCAGTTATACTAACAACATAATACTTAGAACATTACAGTTCAGTTATACTAGCAACATACTACTTAGAATATTTACAGTTCAGTTATACTAACAACATAATACTTAGAATACTTACAGTTCAGTTATACTAACAACATAAAACTTAGAACATTACAGTTCAGTTATACTAGCAACATACTACTTAGAATACTTACAGTTCAGTTATACTAACAACATACTACTTAGAATACTTACAGTTCAGTTATACTAACAACATACTACTTAGAACACTTACAGTTCAGTTATACTAACAACATAATAATTAGAATACTTGCAGTTCAGTTACACTAACAACATAATTTTTAGAGTACTTACAGTTCAGTTATACTAACAACATAATACTTAGAACATTACAGTTCAGTTATACTAACAACATACTACTTAGAATACTTACAGTTCAGTTATACTAACAACATACTACTTAGAATACTTACAGTTCAGTTATACCAACAACATACTACTTAGAATACTTACAGTTCAGTTATACTAACAACATAATTTGTAGAATACTTACAGTTCAGTTATACCAGCAACATACTACTTAGAATACTTACAGTTCAGTTATACTAACAACATAATACTTAGAACATTACAGTTCAGTTATACTAGCAACATACTACTTAGAATACTTACAGTTCAGTTATACTAACAACATACTACTTAGAACACTTAAACTTCAGTTATACTAACAACATACTACTTAGAATACTTACAGTTCAGTTATACTAACAACATACTACTTAGAACATTTACAGTTCAGTTATACTAACAACATACTACTTAGAACACTTAAACTTCAGTTATACTAACAACATACTACTTAGAATACTTACAGTTCAGTTATACTAACAACATACTACTTAGAACACTTACAGTTCAGTTATACTAACAACATAATACTTAGAACATTACAGTTCAGTTATACTAGCAACATACTACTTAGAATACTTACAGTTCAGTTATACTAACAACATACTACTTAGAATACTTTCAGTTCAGTTATACCAACAACATACTACTTAGAATACTTACAGTTCAGTTATATCAACAACATACTACTTAGAACACTTACAGTTCAGTTATACTAACAACATAATACCTAGAACATTACAGTTCAGTTATACTAGCAACATACTACTTAGAATACTTACAGTTCAGTTATACTAACAACATACTACTTAGAATACTTTCAGTTCAGTTATACCAACAACATACTACTTAGAATACTTACAGTTCAGTTATATCAACAACATACTACTTAGAACACTTACAGTTCAGTTATACTAACAACATAATACCTAGAACATTACAGTTCAGTTATACTAGCAACATAATACTTAGAATACTTACAGTTCAGTTATACTAACAACATAATACTTAGAACATTACAGTTCAGTTATACTAGCAACATACTACTTAGAATACTTACAGATCAGTTATACTAACAACATACTACTTAGAATACTTACAGTTCAGTTATACTAACAACATACTACTTAGAATACTTACAGTTCAGTTATACTAACAAAATACTACTTAGAATACTTACAGTTCAGTTATACTAACAACATACTACTTAGAATACTTACCGTTCAGTTCTACTAACAACATACTACTTAGAACATTTACAGTTCAGTTATACTAACAACATACTACTTAGAACACTTACAGTTCAGTAAAACTAACAACATAATAATTAGAATACTTACAGTTCAGTTATACTAACAACATACTACTTAGAACACTTACAGTTCAGTTATACTAACAACATAATACTTAGAACATTACAGTTCAGTTATACTAGCAACATACTACTTATAATACTGACAGTTCAGTTCTACTAACAACATACTACTTAGAACATTTACAGTTCAGTTATACTAACAACATACTACTTAGAACACTTACAGTTCAGTTATACTAACAACATAATAATTAGAATACTTGCAGTTCAGTTACACTAACAACATAATTTTTAGAGTACTTACAGTTCAGTTATACTAACAACATAATACTTAGAACATTACAGTTCAGTTATACTAACAACATAATTTTTAGAATACTTACAGTTCAGTTAGACCAGCAACATACTACTTAGAATACTTACAGTTCAGTTATACTAACAACATACTACTTAGAACACTTAAACTTCAGTTATACTAACAACATACTACTTATAATACTTACAGTTCAGTTATACTAACAACATACTACTTAGAACACTTACAGTTCAGTTATACTAACAACATAATACTTAGAACATTACAGTTCAGTTATACTAGCAACATACTACTTAGAATACTTACAGTTCAGTTATACTAACAATATAATACTCAGAACATTACAGTTCAGTTATACCAACAACATACTACTTAGAACACTTACAGTTCAGTTATACTAACAACATAATACTTAGAACATTACAGTTCAGTTATACTAGCAACATACTACTTAGAATATTTACAGTTCAGTTATACTAACAACATAATACTTAGAATACTTACAGTTCAGTTATACTAACAACATAAAAGTTAGAACATTACAGTTCAGTTATACTAGCAACATACTACTTAGAATACTTACAGTTCAGTTATACTAACAACATACTACTTAGAATACTTACAGTTCAGTTATACTAACAACATACTACTTAGAACACTTACAGTTCAGTTATACTAACAACATAATAATTAGAATACTTGCAGTTCAGTTACACTAACAACATAAGTTTTAGAGTACTTACAGTTCAGTTATACTAACAACATAATACTTAGAACATTACAGTTCAGTTATACTAACAACATAATTTTTAGAATACTTACAGTTCAGTTATACTAACAACATACTACTTAGAATACTTACAGTTCAATTATACCAACAACATACTACTTAGAATACTTACAGTTCAGTTATACTAACAACATAATTTGTAGAATACTTACAGTTCAGTTATACCAGCAACATACTACTTAGAATACTTACAGTTCAGTTATACTAACAACATAATACTTAGAATACTTACAGTTCAGTTATACCAACAACATACTACTTAGAATACTTCGGCTCAGTTATACCAAAAATATATTACTTAGAATACTTACAGTTCAGTTATACTAACAACATACTACTTAGAATACTTACAGTTCAGTTATACTAACAACATAATACTCAGAACATTACAGTTCAGTTATACTAGCAACATACAACTTAGAATACTTACAGTTCAGTTATACTAACAACATACTACTTAGAACACTTAAACTTCAGTTATACTAACAACATACTACTTAGAATACTTACAGTTCAGTTATACTAACAACATACTACTTAGAACACTTACAGTTCAGTTATACTAACAACATAAAACTTAGAACATTACAGTTCAGTTATACTAGCAACATACTACTTAGAATACTTACAGTTCAGTTATACTAACAACATACTACTTAGAATACTTACAGTTCAGTTATACTAACAACATACTACTTAGAACACTTACAGTTCAGTTATACTAACAACATAATAATTAGAATACTTGCAGTTCAGTTACACTAACAACATAAGTTTTAGAGTACTTACAGTTCAGTTATACTAACAACATAATACTTAGAACATTACAGTTCAGTTATACTAACAACATAATTTTTAGAATACTTACAGTTCAGTTATACTAACAACATACTACTTAGAATACTTACAGTTCAATTATACCAACAACATACCACTTAGAATACTTACAGTTCAGTTATACTAACAACATAATTTGTAGAATACTTACAGTTCAGTTATACCAGCAACATACTACTTAGAATACTTACAGTTCAGTTATACTAACAACATACTACTTAGAATACTTACAGTTCAGTTATACTAACAACATAATACTTAGAATACTTACAGTTCAGTTATACCAACAACATACTACTTAGAATACTTACAGCTCAGTTATACCAAAAATATACTACTTAGAATACTTACAGTTCAGTTATACTAACAACATACTACTTAGAATACTTACAGTTCAGTTATACTAACAACATACTACTTAGAATACTTACAGTTCAGTTATACTAACAACATACTACTTAGAACACTTACAGTTCAGTTATACTAACAACATAATAATTAGAATACTTGCAGTTCAGTTACACTAACAACATAAGTTTTAGAGTACTTACAGTTCAGTTATACTAACAACATAATACTTAGAACATTACAGTTCAGTTATACTAACAACATAATTTTTAGAATACTTACAGTTCAGTTATACTAACAACATACTACTTAGAATACTTACAGTTCAATTATACCAACAACATACCACTTAGAATACTTACAGTTCAGTTATACTAACAACATAATTTGTAGAATACTTACAGTTCAGTTATACCAGCAACATACTACTTAGAATACTTACAGTTCAGTTATACTAACAACATACTACTTAGAATACTTACAGTTCAGTTATACTAACAACATAATACTTAGAATACTTACAGTTCAGTTATACCAACAACATACTACTTAGAATACTTACGGCTCAGTTATACCAAAAATATACTACTTAGAATACTTACAGTTCAGTTATACTAACAACATACTACTTAGAATACTTACAGTTCAGTTATACTAACAACATACTACTTAGAATACTTACAGTTCAGTTATACTAACAACATAATACTCAGAACATTACAGTTCAGTTATACTAGCAACATACAACTTAGAATACTTACAGTTCAGTTATACTAACAACATACTACTTAGAACACTTAAACTTCAGTTATACTAACAACATACTACTTAGAATACTTACAGTTCAGTTATACTAACAACATAATACTTAGAACATTACAGTTCAGTTATACTAGCAACATACCACTTAGAATACTTACACTTCAGTTCTACTAACAACATACTACTTAGAACATTTACAGTTCAGTTATACTAACAACATACTACTTATAACACTTACAGTTCAGTTATACTAACAACATAATAATTAGAATACTTACAGTTCAGTTATACTAACAACATAATACTTAGAACATTACAGTTCAGTTATACTAACAACATAATTTTTAGAATACTTACAGTTCAGTTATACCAGCAACATACTACTTAGAATACTTACAGTTCAGTTATACTAACAACATACTACTTAGAACACTTAAACTTCAGTTATACTAACAACATACTACTTATAATACTTACAGTTCAGTTATACTAACAACATACTACTTAGAACACTTACAGTTCAGTTATACTAACAACATAATACTTAGAACATTACAGTTCAGTTATACTAGCAACATACTACTTAGAATACTTACAGTTCAGTTATACTAACAACATACTACTTAGAATACTTTCAGTTCAGTTATACCAACAACATACTACTTAGAATACTTACAGTTCAGTTATATCAACAACATACTACTTAGAATACTTACAGTTCAGTTATACTAACAACATAATACTTAGAACACTTACAGTTCAGTTATACTAACAACATAATACTTAGAACACTTACAGTTCAGTTATCCTCACAGTTAAACACTCTGACTAGTAACTAACATTCATGTCAAAATTGGTGAAGATTCAACAACATGGGACAAAGTCGTCATTAAAACGCTGATAAAACAAAATACACAACTTGAAATTTGTGTATACCTTCTCATGAACCCAGTAAATATCCCTACCAAATTTGGTGAGGATTCATCCATAGCATGTGAAATACTTAAATGATCATGTAACAGAGAATACTGTGATATTTATACAGATATATATGTAGTCAATAGAAATAAGTGACTATAATAATACATGTAAGTGAGTAATGTTCTGTAATTAATAAAACGTAACGTAAGCTTGGAACGTAATACGTTAATATTTAATCAATGAAATAACCTAGTTACTGTTTGTCACGCTTTTTGCAATTTCGGAAATCAATCGACACCAGGTGGCAGCACCTCATAAATCTAGTTTGTTACCAAATTGTAAAAAAGGAACGAACTACATAAATTGAGATTTGTGACTTCACTTGCTGTTAATTTTCAACAGCCAGTCAGAGATAGAAATGGAATTTTCTCAACATTAACCTCTAAGTGACTAAGTCTGGGGGCTCACACTGCTTAAACATTCGGTGCTCTGTCTTTGTTAGGCACAGAATAGATAGCCCATGACGTAGCTTTGTGTTTACCAAGTGATGAAAATTGTCAGAACATCATCTCATCGCAACCATGCAGATTAAATGAGAAGTCTTCAAGAATGGTAACTCAACAGATTCTGTAAGGCAGCATAATGACGTCACTGAGATTTCTTAAGGGACAACTGAGTTTTTAAGGTCCATTTAACATGACTGAAGCATTTACCGTTACAGCATGAGAAATGAAGCTTTATTGTAGCTGTGACATGTTGGGTCACTAGATGAAAAGTTTCTGCGAGACATGATTATTGGATGTAAATTCTTTTTTCGAACCAATAATCATGTCTCGATCATGCTAAGTGCTTAATCATTTAAAGGAGGTCCAGTTGTGAGTAAAAGTTGCAGAAACCTCAATTATTAGAGTCTGACTTGAGTCTAATCACCAATTTTGAGCATACGTAATTTTCATCTAATGTCCAGGGATACATTTGTTGCGTTGAATATTCGTGAACCGAATATCATATGCTACGCGCTTGTGACAAGACTTGGATGCAATGTCGAAGATTTCGAGGTGGATAATAGAGCAACCAAGACCAAATTCGTCTCCCGGTAGTCCATGCGGAAGATGGAGCAGATAGTTTAGTTTGACTTTACTCTAAGACAAATAAAACCAAATTCCATTAATGGCTTTACCATGTATCATGTACTTTGTTCGAATCCATCATATTCGTCAGTTTACAACAAATATATTACTTGTAAATTGAGAAGAATCCATGACCACTCACAAATCAAAGGACATTATCTTTGATCATAGGTTCTGTGGAAAAAAATCATTCAGTGTCCAAGAAATTCGGGCGAAGATTCGTACACCACAGTTGAACTGTCATGTCATGTAAACCTTACAATAAAAGTAGCCGTCAGTCTGCTTTCATTCTTATCTGTGTTATGTAATACACCTGCCTTTTGAAGGCTAATGGAAATCATATTTCAAGAACTTTAATGAGAAACATGCTACATCTGTATAAGTTATATTAAGTTTTAGTTCGAGATCTCCGGCCACCACCGAGAAGCTTCAAATAACAATTTACCAAAGCAGGTCCATTCCTAAATATTCAAATACATTGCACCATCAGTTGTGGAAAACACGATAAACACTTATGTTTCATCTTTCTGTATTCATAAATATGTCGAGACTCGATGCCATGTCTACTGCTCAGATGTAAAATCAGTTACACAGGGGACATTTATGTAAGACAATTGTCGGTTCGTCTTCAGAGATCAATTCTATTACGTCGAGACTTGATGCCATGTCTACTGCTCAGATGTAAAACCAGTTACACAGGGGACATCTCTGTAAGACAAATGTCGGTTCGTCTTTAAAGATCAATGCTCTATTTGTATTTGAATATATGCTCAATATTAAGGGAGAGGATCTTTCTCTGGTAATCATTACTGATCACTTTGTCAAGTGAGCTGAAGCTTCCAAACTGGTTACTGCATCACTAATATCTTCAGTTGTATTGATTGAGCAGTGGATAAAGTATTTCTAATCATTTGAAGAGATCCACATGGATCATGGTGCTAACTTAAACGCTTGTTCTTTGGATACTTTTGTTAAATGTTTATTATAGTGAAAATTTACATCATGGATCTGGTTGTTTGGCTAAAAGGACAATAAAAATGCATTTGTTAAGTCTTTGAACTCTGAATGAGACAAACACGTTCTAATTGCCTTCCATACAACCGAGTAAACTTGGTTATTCATCAAGTAGCTGTTATGACAAAACAGCGACAAAACAAAATTTCAAGTATTCTGATTGGATATCTTTATAACACGTGTCTGCGACTGCGTTATGGCTGTCTATATCTTCTTCGTCAAAAATTCGAAGAAGTTAACTCTAAGCTACAGCTGTGGCATGTAAACTAAGTAAGCACGTGAACATGATGACGACATACATCACTGATGAGCGTCGTGAGACTTGGTTATTATAGGAAGAAGGAGTGAATAGGAAATAATGATAGAATATTCTGTGAGTTAATAACAACAGAAAGGATGGTCCTGATGGTACGTAAATGACCATCTTTGAAGAATATGCTGATGAAATGTTAGTAGGAGAGAGGCTTGACTATTCAAATGAGTGTTTCAGTGATGTCGAGAAACCCACTTGTTGAGAACTTTTATATGCAAAAACGGCTGTTCTGGGCCCAGAAAACACTTCAAATAGAAGAGCGAACAACGTTTCGACCTTCTTCGGTCATCGTCAGGTTCACGATGATATATAATGTAAAACAAATATTCTTATTCATTTTGTTTGTTCCAAAAGAGTATAAAAATAATTTA
Source organism: Carcinoscorpius rotundicauda (assembly GCA_011833715.1). NCBI lineage: Eukaryota > Metazoa > Arthropoda > Merostomata > Xiphosura > Limulidae > Carcinoscorpius > Carcinoscorpius rotundicauda. Next base: position 6,915,702 of record CM022398.1, read on the forward strand.
TTGTCATTATCCCTAAAATAAAAACTAAAGAATTGATTTATATAAAAATATAGAAACTAAATGAAAAAATAGGGCTAAATAACAAAGTGGTCAGTCACAGTGACCTTTATGACCTGCAAAGTATCGCAAGATGAAATATAACTAATTTTATGCATTATGAAACACACGAGAAGAACAAACCATACACATGAAAATACCACTCAAATAATACAATTTAATCTTTCATATCGTATTCACATAATTGTATCGTTCAGCCTTATATTCGCCAAAGCTTATTGACCTCTGACCTTACTCCTCAGTATATACTGGCTGGGAAAACGTCTTTCTCGCTGTTGGTTTCTGGGCAATGTTGATACAGAAACGTAAGAAAATTATATGATCTGGGAACGAAGCAGTGAGGACGACCACCTATGAAAGTAATGTGGGAACGAAGCAGTGAGGACGACCATCGACGAAGGTAATGTAGAATAGTGGGATACCGCAGCAGGAACCTTCGTTTTGACTTAAAAGTTTAACTTACAATTATTCCTTTCTTTTATCACCCGCTTCAAAAGGTTCAGATGTGTTCAAACAGTCACTGAACCTGGCCAGTTTAACGTGAAACAATTACCAGTCAATTATTTTATGTTTATCAAATAAATACATGTTTTGTGTTTCTGTTTTGTTTGTTTGTTTTGAAATTTCGCACAAAGCTACTCGAGGGCTATCTGTGCTAGCCGTCCCTAATTTAGCAGTGTAAGACTAGAGGGAAAGCAGCTAGTCATCACCACCCACCGCCAACTCTTGGGCTACTCTTTTACCAACAAATAGTGGGATTGACCGTAACATTATACACCCCCACGGCTGGGAGGGCGAACATGTTTAGCGCGACACGGGCGCGAACCCGCGACCTTCGGATTACGAGTCGCACGCCTTAAAGCGCTCGGCCATGCCAGGCCGTTTTTGTATTTCTACTGCACATTTGTACTCGATAATATTACACGTGTTGCAAAACAGATCCGAGTTTATTGTGTTACTCATGACTTAATGCTGTTTAACACTTAAGTAAGAATTATTCATCGCATTATTATTATTTCTATTATTTTTTACCGAACTTGAAGTAAAGTTTACAGATGGCACTATTACAGTGATATTTAAAGCCTTCTTTAGATTGTGCCAACTTCGAGGAATCATTAGTATATAAAGTCTGCAGACTCACGGCTAAACCAGTGAAGGACACTTGTAAATAGTTGTAAAGAATAGTTCCAATGTCCGTTTATGTGTCTGAAATAAAAGCTACGCCTAAAGCAACTATGGTATTAAAGGGAATAAACCTTCTTCAGGCCTCTTCATTTCCTTCACGGCATAAATAAAACTCTCGACAGAACCTGCCTCAGGAAACCATCAATTTAAATTCACTTACCATATTGTATTCTAACAAGTCTCTGTTTTATTAAACTTAATTTTCGTTTGGATTTGATCTTTTGTTGACAAAAACTTTTGATAAAGTATCCAGAGACATACATTGTTAGGGTGACAAGGATGGAAACATGTTGTTACTTCGATTCTCCAAGGTATAAATTTGAGTTGACTCAAACTCATGGTTCTTAATAGAAGCATAATAAAAACAAACCTATAATGTTTTTAGACTTTAAGAGAACAATTCAAATCTGTCAGATGTGAAGCATGAAAAGTGCCTCAGTTGTGAACAAATTTAGAAAGGAATTTCCATGTACACATATGCATAACAGCTCAGTTGACAGCTCAAAACATGTCTATTTATGTAAAATAATTTGTTTCACAATTTAACACTTGGCCTTATGAGCCGTGTCGATTTTTGCATAACCAATCAGTTGACAGATAAAGGCATAGCATGCTCACGTCTATATCACTACTCATCTGGTAGATTAATCGTGTATATTACTGGATGACAACACTTAGTTGACGTAATAAACTTGTGTGTTAATATATAACTATTTGGTTGACAGATTAAACACGTGTATTAACGTATAACTACTTGGTTGACAGATTAAACACATGTATTAAAGTATAACTATTTGGTTGACAGATTAAACACGTGTATTACTGTATAACTACTTTGTTGACAGATTAAACACGTGTATTAATGTATAACTATTTGGTTGACAGATTAAACACGTGTATTACTGTATAACTATTTGGTTGACAGATTAAACACGTGTATTCACGTAAAACTATTTGGTTGACAGATTAAACACGCGTATTACTGTATAACTACCTAGTTGACAGATTAAACACGTGTACTATGTATAACTACTTGGTTGACAGATTAAACACGTGTATTACTGTATAACTACTTTGTTGTTAGATTAAACACGTGTATTAACGTAAAACTATTTGGTTGACAGATTAAACACATGTATTACTGTATAACTACTTGGTTGACAGATTAAACACGTGTATTACTGTATAACTACTTAGTTGACAACTTAAACACGTGTATTACTGCATAACTACTTAGTTGACAGATTAAACACGTGTATTACTGTATAACTACTTGGTTGACACATTAAACACGTGTATTACTGTATAACTATTTGGTTGACAGATTAAACACGTGTATTACTGTATAACTACTTAGTTGACAGATTAAACACGTGTATTAACGTAAAACTATTTGGTTGACAGATTAAACACGTGTATTAACGTAAAACTATTTGGTTGACAGATTAAACACGTGTATTCACGTAAAACTATTTGGTTGACAGATTAAACACGCGTATTACTGTATAACTACTTAGTTGACAGATTAAACACGTGTATTACTGTATAACTACTTGGTTGACAGATTAAACACGCGTATTACTGTATAACTACTTGGTTGACAGATTAAACACGTGTATTACTGTATAACTACTTTGTTGACAGATTAAACACGTGTATTAATGTATAACTATTTGGTTGACAGATTAAACACGTGTATTACTGTATAACTATTTGGTTGACAGATTAAACACGTGAATTACTGTATAACTATTTGGTTGACAGATTAAACACGTGTATTACTGTATAACTACTTAGTTGACAGATTAAACACGTGTATTAACGTAAAACTATTTGGTTGACAGATTAAACACGTGTATTAACGTAAAACTATTTGGTTGACAGATTAAACACGCGTATTACTGTATAACTACTTAGTTGACAGATTAAACACGTGTATTACTGTATAACTACTTGGTTGACAGATTAAACACGCGTATTACTGTATAACTACTTGGTTGACAGATTAAACACGTGTATTACTGTATAACTACTTAGTTGACAACTTAAACACGTGTATTACTGCATAACTACTTAGTTGACAGATTAAACACGTGTATTACTGTATAACTACTTGGTTGACAGATTAAACACGTGTATTACTGTATAACTATTTGGTTGACAGATTAAACACGTGTATTACTGTATAACTACTTAGTTGACAGATTAAACACGTGTATTAACGTAAAACTATTTGGTTGACAGATTAAACACGTGTATTAACGTAAAACTATTTGGTTGACAGATTAAACACGTGTATTCACGTAAAACTATTTGGTTGACAGATTAAACACGCGTATTACTGTATAACTACTTAGTTGACAGATTAAACACGTGTATTACTGTATAACTACTTGGTTGACAGATTAAACACGCGTATTACTGTATAACTACTTGGTTGACAGATTAAACACGTGTATTACTGTATAACTACTTTGTTGACAGATTAAACACGTGTATTAATGTATAACTATTTGGTTGACAGATTAAACACGTGTATTACTGTATAACTATTTGGTTGACAGATTAAACACGTGAATTACTGTATAACTATTTGGTTGACAGATTAAACACGTGTATTAAAGTATAACTACTTGGTTGACAGATTAAACACGTGTATTATTGTATAACTAATTGGTTTACAGAAAAAACACGTGTATTACTGTATAACTACTTGGTTGACAGAATTAAACAGGTGTATTAATGTATAACTATTTGGTTGACAGATTGAACACGTGTATTATTGTATAACTAATTGGTTTACAGAAAAAACACGTGTATTACTGTATAACTACTTGGTTGACAGAATTAAACAGGTGTATTATTGTATAACTAATTGGTTTACAGATTAAACACGTGTATTACTGTCTAACTACTTAGTTGACCGATTAAAAACATGTATTACTGTATAACTATTTGGTTAACAGATTAAACACGTGAATTACTGTATAACTACTCAGTTGACAGATTAAACACTGTATTACTGTATAACTATTTGGTTGACAGATTAAACACGTGTATTAACGTAAAACTATTTGGTTGACAGATTAAACACGTGTATTACTGTATGACTAATTGGTTTACAGATTAAACACGTGTATTACTGTATAACTACTTAGTTGACAGCTTAAACACGTGTATTACTGCATAACTACTTAGTTGACAGATTAAACACGTGTATTACTGTATAACTACTTGGTTGACAGATTAAACACGTGTATTATTGTATAACTAATTGGTTTACAGAAAAAAACACGTGTATTACTGTATAACTACTTGGTTGACAGATTAAACACGTGTAGTACTGTATAACTACTAAGTTGACAGATTAAACACGTGTATTAACGTATAACTATTTGGTTGACAGATTAAACACGCGTATTACTGTATAACTATTTGGTTGACAGATTAAACACGTGTATTATTGTATAACTAATTTGTTGACAGATTAAACACGTGTATTACTGTATAACTACTTAGTTGACAGATTAAACACGTGTATTACTGTATAACTATTTGGTTGACAGATTAAACACGTGTATTACTGTATAACTATTTGGTTGACAGATTAAACACGTGAATTACTGTATAACTATTTGGTTGACAGATTGAACACGTGTATTAACGTAAAACTATTTGGTTGACAGATTAAACACGTGTATCAACGTATAACTGTTTGGTTGACAGATTAAACACGTGTATTATTGCATAACTACTTAGTTGACAGATTAAACACGTGTAGTACTGTATAACTACTTGGTTGACAGATTAAACACGTGTATCAACGTATAACTGTTTGGTTGACAGATTAAACACGTGTATAATTGTATAACTACTTAGTTGACAGTTTAAACACGTGTATTACTGTATAACTATTTGGTTGACATATTAAACACGTGTATTACTGTATAGCTACTTAGTTGACAGATTAAACACGTGTATTACTGTATAACTACTTGGTTGACAGATTTAACACGTGTATTATTGTATAACTAATTGGTTTACAGAAAAAACACGTGTATTACTGTATAACTACTTGGTTGACAGATTAAATACATGTGTTACTCTATAACTACTTGGTATGCTACCATTAACAGAAAATTTGACGAGTGAAGTGTTTTGGAATTACGTAAAGCAATGATAAAACACTATACAATGACGTCAGAATACCTATATGTCCCTGTAAGCTATTTAGTTGAAGTCCATGAATTTTTCAACCTTTATAATTCGACACAAGTGCATTCTCAAGTGACATTGACCTCTAGCTTGTATTATAATTCGAGACAAGTGCATTCTCAAGTGACATTGACCTCTAGCTTGTATTATAATTCGAGACAAGTGCATTCTCAAGTGACATTGACCTCTAGCTTGTATTATAATTCGAGACAAGTGCATTCTCAAGTGACATTGACCTCTCGCCTGTATGGCCTTAAAATAAATGTATTTTTTGTCGCTCAGAGATTTAAAACAGAGATTCAACTAGAAATGAAAACACTACAAATTTATCAGTGATTCTAACAGAATATTTCCAGAAACAGGATTATCTACATTTACAAGAATTAGATGAAGAAAACAACGCTCGACTAGATTTTCATAAAAACAAAATTGAAAACAGGGCGCCCAGGTTGACTGTGGTTACTTCGACAGTAGGTGAGATATTTGGAAATATGTAGTTTGTTAGTCATCACTTCTCTTCTTCTGGAATCTTCAGCTCATAATTCACGGTTTTCCAGTTTGTTCCTGGTACTTCATCAAGGTATTTCGTGAAATGCTGTATCGTAACAGATGGTGCGAAGCCAGCCTCATTGTGCGAGTCGTTAAGACTAGAAGGAGCAATCCGTCTTAACGCCACCGCTCGATGTATTGAATGATAAACTGGCTCGGTGAATACAGAGTCTGAGAATTGAGCGTACTAAATGGCTTCTCTTCCTAACATGAGGCTCTTTAAATAAAAGAGTTTCAAACAAACAAAGAAAAAATAACCCATCTGTCATTCATCTTTCAATAGGCAAGATAATTTATGTTTTGTGTCGAATGTTACTGTTTTATACAAAAGCAGGTAGATTTCTTTTGCCTCTTCATTATTTATACCTGTTATTATTCATTTCTCTTGTACGTTTTTTTAAGAAATAATATAAAATAACTTTCTTTAGATATCCTGGTATGCAGGATGGACTTGGATGAGAACACGAACAGCAGGTCTGTGATTTATGCAACGTTTTGTATATTGTTCCACTTTCATTAAAGTTAATGGAAGATTTCAAGAACCTACACACAAAAAAATGTTATAGAAACATATGATATTAATGTAAGTAAAGCCGCTTTCAGGTATGCAAATTAACCAATGTATTCACATAGTTTTCCAGTTTAAAGAATAGTTAAAAATAGTTAATAAAAACAACGACTGACAATGAAAGGATATCTGCATATATTTTAAAATCAATATTTCTCAGAATATGAAACGAGAAGTTAGACAGTTTATGAAATCTGAATCTAGTTCTAAATGAAGAATAAAAGAACTAGCTCAGATGAGACGTGTCTGTTATGTAACTAGCTCAGATGAGACGTGTCTGAGTATTTTGTAACTAGCTCAGATGAGACGTGTCTATTTTGTAACTAGCTCAGATAAGACGTGTTTATTTTGTAACTAGCTCAAATGAAACGTGTCTGAATATAATGTAACTAGCTCAGATGAGACGTGTCCATTTTGTAACTAGCTCAGATGAGACGTGTCTGAGTATTATGTAACTAGCTCAGATGAGACGTGTCTATTTTGTAACTAGCTTAAATGAGACGTGTCCATTTTGTAACTAGCTCAGATGAGACGTGTCTATTTTATAACTAGCTTAAATGAGACGTGTCTATTTTGTAGCTAGCTCAAATAAGACGTGTCTATTTTGTAACAAGCTCAGATGAGACGTGCCTATTTTGTAACTAGTTCAGATAAGACGTGTTTATTTTGTAACTAGCTCATATGAGACGTCTCTGAGTATAATGTAACTAGCTCAGATGAGACGTGTCCATTTTGTAACTATCTCAGATGAGACGCGTGTATTTTGTAACTAGCTCAGATGAAACGCGTGTATTTTGTAACTAGCTCAGATGAGACGCGTGTATTTTGTAACTAGCTCAGATGAGACGTGTCTATTTTGTAACTAGCTCAGAAGAGACGTGTCCATTTTATAACTTACTCAGATGAAACATGTATATTTTGTAACTTGCTCGGATGAGACGCATCTATTTTTTAACAAGCTCAGATAAGACGTATCTATTTTGTAATTAGCTCAGATAAGATGCGTGTACTTTGTTACTACCTTAGAGGAGACGTGTCTGAGTATTATGTAACTAGCTCAGATAAGATGCGTGTACTTTGTTACTATCTTAGATGAGACGTGTCTGAGTATTATGTGACTAGCTCAGATGAGACGTGTCTGAGTATTTTGTAACTATTCTAAGGGTCCATTATGGCGTTCGACTTCTAATCTGAGGATCGCGAGTTCGAATTCCCCTCTCACCAAACGTGCTCACCCTTTCAGTCGTGTGGGCGTTATAATGTAACAGTCAATCGCATTATTCGTTGGTAAAAGAGTAGCCCAAGAGTTGACAGTGGGTGGTGATGACCAGCCTTACACTGCAAAATTAGGGACGACTAATGCAGATAGACCTCGTGTAGTCTTGTGCGAAATTCATAAACAAAATAAAACCAAACTACTCTAAGCCTCGTTAGGCTAAACTATCGAAGCTTTAAAAGAAGCTAAACAACGATACTTTCTGTATGTTTAAAACAAGTTAGGACAGAGACTTTATGAGTAATAACTAAGAAGTTATATTCCAGTTTGGTAGAAAACACAAATATAGAACGAGTAATCGGTTGTCATGGATTTGTTGTTTTGGATCTTACATGCTGCGACTCTTCCAAAACGTCTAAAAAGGCCTTCTTTGTTCTTATATTTTTGTTTTATTTTCCCTTAATTATAAATTGTATTTCCTTATAATCGTTTTTAAAAAAAATAAGGAACAGAGAAAAGATTCAATACGTTTACCTTACGACTGTGTTTCATCGCTTGGACTAAATACGATAAACTGTAAATGAAGCCTTTCTTACACTAGAAGATAAGCATGATACAATAACTATTCTAGCTTTATGTGCCAAAGTTTGTTACATAGCTCACAAAAAGCTTTGTTCCTGACAAATAGAATGGCTCGAGTGTGGCCCTAGTGGTTTAGGTGTTCAGACCACAAATATGAATTATCAAAAACTTTTTCGATATTGGGTTCTTTATAGGAGTGATGATAAACTCTCACCATCTGATCCAATAACAGTAGCCTAATGGTTGGCGGTGGGTGCTGCTAACTATTTCCCTTTCGTTTAGCGTATCACATCAAATTGAAATGGCTCTGAATACATTTATATGGTGTATTTGTGCACTCGAAGTAACAAACAAGAAATAGGAAGAAACTAGTCGAAGCCTCGTCTAGAATGTATGAATTACACAGAACAGGCCCCGGCGTGGCCAGGTGGGTTAACGCGTTCGACTCGTAATCTGAGGGTCGCGGGTTCGAATCCCCGTCGCGCCAAACATATTCGCCTTTCAGCCGTGGGGGCGTTATAATGTGACGGCCAATCCCACTATTCGTTGATAAAAGAGTAGCTTAAGCGTTGGCGGTGGGTGGTGATGACTAGCTGCCCTCCCTTTAGTCTTACACTACTAAATTAGAGACGGCTAGACATGTAGCGTTGCGCGAAATTCAGAAAACAAACAAACAAATACATGGAACATCGCCTCCTAGTGGCACAGCGGTACGTCTGCGGACTCAGACGGCTAGAGACCGGGTTTCGATACTCATGGTGGGCAGAGCACAAATAGCCTATTGTGTAGCTTTGTGCTTATTTCCAAACAAAAAATACAGGGAACAAAAGTTACAATTTTACTTTTTAACAAACACGAGGTTTGCAAGCTTCTTTCATTCGTAAGTTCACGTTAACGTGTAATATAAGAGTAACTGTCAATTTTCATGTTAAAACTTTATTAAAATACGATAGTTTTACAGTTTCGTAATATAACGTGACAACAAAGTTTTAATTTTTTCGGATCGTGTAACAGATGCTTCAGTTAAACAACAACCCATCAACGAATATTGTTATTCAGAACGCACGTGCCAAACTTGTACCAACTACTTGTCATAACAAGACCGACTGATAACAACAATTTATATTCTACAAACTACCCTGACTTGAAAATTCGCTCTTGTTTTATGTGCGTAGCTCACTATAAACATAAGTGTCCTAGTGTATTATTTCCCACTAGCCTTACGTATACAACTTTATTTGTAAGTCTTTTGTGTGTTGAAGCTAATGTGAAAGTTTAGACCAATTAGCGTTTCAGTGTTTACTGTTGATACAAAACTACGAAGGAAAAAAAAATCCACTTTTACGTTTACGCTTTCACGACGCATTTCAAGTGTTATAGAAAGGCAGATAGCTCGTTGTCATAGATACGATGACAAGCGTTTAGTTTGTTTGTTTTTGGAATTTCGCAAAAAGCTACTCGAAAGCTATCTGTGCTAGCCGTCCCTAATTTAGCAGTGTAGTTGTTGTTTGGAATTAAGCACAAAGCGACACAATGGGCTATCTGTGCTCTGCCCACCACGGGTATCGAAACCCGAATTTTAGCGTGCAAGTCCGCAGACATACCGCTGAGCCACTGGGGGGCTTAGCAGTGTAAGACCAGAGGGAAGGCAGCTAGTCATCACCACCCACCGCCAACTCTTGGGCTACTCTTTCACCAACGAATATTGGGATTGACCGTCACATTATACACCCCCCCGGCTGGGAGGGCGAGCATGTTAAGCGCAACGCGGGCGCGAACCCGCGACCCTCGGATTAAGAGTCGCACGCCTCACGCCAAGCGTTTAGAGTTCATATTACCAAATAGAAACATTTTTAGTAATAACACATTAAGAGAAGTTAAACTATTGAGTTTTAACTCCAATCAGACCGTGATGTTGTTCTCGGCAGGTTTTATAATCTTAAAGAAATCACTGTTCACATCAAAATTTATTAAAACTACCTGTCTCGATCAAAGCTACTTTAGGAAGATAAATATTAGATAAAACACACGAAGGGTTCAGTTAAAATTTGCTCTTTTATTGATTTAATATTGTAGGATGTATTTCAGCTAAGAAACAGAAGTGTTTCTATTATTATTGCTTTCAGGATGTTTTGCTATATATGTTAACAGCTTCTCTTTAGGGACGTTCATCTATTGAATTAAGATGATTTCATTGGATTTGGTTCGTTTTGAATTTCTCGCAAAGCTACACGAGGGCTAGCCGTTCCTAATTTAGTAGTGTAAGTCTAGAGCGAAGGCAGCTTGCCATCACCATCCATCAGCAATTCTTGGGCTACTCTTTTTAATACCAACGAATAGTGGGATTGACCGTCACATGAGTAGCCTCCACGGCTGAAAGGGCAAGTAAGTTTGGTGCAATCGGGATTTGAACTCGCGACCCTCAGATTACGAGTCGAGTATCTTAAACACCTGGCCATGCCGGGCCCGATTACTCTGTCTGAAGCAGTCGTGATGATTTGAGTTAAATGTGTTATTTTAGGTCAAAAGAAGACAAGTTAGGCTACGTTCATTATTCTGTTATAAATATAATACAAATAAACAAAAAAGGCAACTTTAGTTGAAATGTTTGTTATAAATATTGTTAGTTTGTGATACTGGTTTGAGTTTACTAACACTGAGCGTATTATTTTGTAAGTTTTTGTTTGTTTTGGAATTTCGCACAAAACTACTCGAGGGCTATCTGTGCTAGCCGTCTCTAATTTAGCAGTGTAAAACTAGAGGGAAGGCAGCTAGTCATCACCACTCACCGCCAACTCTTGGGCTACTCTTATACCAAAGAATAGTGGGATTGACCGTCACGTTATAACGCCCCCACGACTGAAAGGGCGAGCATGTTTGGTGTGACAGGGACTCGAACCCGCGACCCTCAGATTACGAGTCCAGTGCCTTAACCACCTGGCCATGCCGACCCTATTTTGTAAGTAAAGCAATATTTTTAATTATTTGCTACGAATGCAAAATATTAACATTTTTATCACTTTTTTAGTTTCGTGGTAGGCAGCGACCTCTAGATTAAGAGTGCAGCTTGTTCAAATCTTTCTAGGCCTAAAAGTATAGTGGCAGTTATACACGTGTTTGCTCTTTATCAACTTAAACATACACAGACGACCGATATATTGTTATTATTATAACGAAATGCTCATAGAGGCGTATATAATAAACAGGTAAGTTAATATAACAATTAAAGTGTCTGAATTCTAGAAAACCTGTAACGTATAAATTGCTAAAGAATTTCAGCAAAACAGTCTTGCGCGTAAGTAAATACTAAACGTTTTCTAATTTGCTTTTTGAGTGTATATATATATATTATTGTGAGTGAAAACCGACAAGTTCACGTGTACTGCAAATACAAACAATAGAGTTCGCTATGTGTCTGGTAAGTATTACGTTTTTCCTTAATAACTCGTGATACCAGTCAGACTGTAACTGACCATTACGTACAGTGAGAACAAAAGGAACGTTTCTAAAGTAGGTTTTGATTTGTGTTTTTATGAAAATGATGTAGAGTATCACATTTCTCTGATCTTACAACTCTGATCTCTCAAATAACTCGAAGATAAACAGAGAGCCATCATTTTGTTTTGCACACTTACTGGGATTCATTGTATATAAAGACCGGTGCTGCCACCTAGGTAATTGATGTGCTTGATTCATTCGTTTAAAAACACGCTAGACAGGTTCTTGGTTCTGGGTTGTCTGCTAGTAAATTATTCAACCTATTTAGTGTCACACACAATCGAAGAGAGAATGTTATTAGTGGTTCTAATGCGTCTCTGCATTAGCAAAACAAAAACAAAGTGATCTGTTGAATAATTTCTCAGAACAAAACATCTATCACAAATAACTTGACGGTGTCAGCTGAAACTGTTACAGAAAGAAACAGTTTTTCTGATGACTGTTCTTTAATGCTCCGAGTTCACTTGAGTTTATCAGTTGATCTATTATGCTAAGTGTGGTACTCGAAACGTAATCTGAGGGTCGCGAGGTTCGAATACCCGTCACACCAAACATGCTCGCCCTTTTAGCCGTAGGGGTGTTATAAGGTTACGGTCAATCCCACTATTCGTTGGTAAAAGAGTAGCCCAAGAGTGGTGATGACTAGCTGTGTTCCCTCTAGTCTTACACTGCTAAATTGGGGACGGCTAGCGCAGATAGCCCTCGTGTAGCTTTGCATCAAATTAAAAAACAAACAAATTAAATTATTTCACAAAATAATCTTTGTATTGTTTGTTAATATATCCTTATCATTTGAACTTTAAGATTCTCGAATAGCTGGACCCTGGAAATTCATAAACTTTTCAAAGCAGGTGAAGGGTCTTGGAAGAGTGTAATAATTTTGTCTCGTTCATTTGACCATCTAATTTAAAACATTTGTACTCAGACAGAATAAAAAAGTGAAACAAATTTAATATGAAATATCTACCAAACAATTTTCGTGCGTTCGAAAACTTTCAGGAACGACGAAATAATTTCTTTAATTTTCTTTGGAAATTAATGAAGTTGAAGAGGAGTGTAAAAAACAAATTAATTAACTCTGAATGAAATTTCGAAACTTTAATTGTTTCTGGAAATTCAACCATAAATTCACGAAAATGAATTGTGTAACAGGTTATTTATTGTGTAACAATTCATTTTCGTGTTACAGATTCTCTGGGAGACATTATTAGATACATTTTTGGAAACAGTATTTACTGGGTAGACCAATCGTGTTTGCTGAGCCGTATAAAAATCAAGTCATATTTTGGTTAGACAAGTGTAACGGTGTGGATCGTATTCCTTCTACTTTCAAGAGGGCGTATTAATACGTGCTTCTCTATCAGGGTCGTTATTGAAATATGATTTCTTTGGCTGGCTGGTTAAAGACATCCGTCATTACAGTCTATGAACAAAGATGGTCAAAGGGAATACTTCTGATGCTAGGAGGAGCTACGGTCACCAACTGTTAGCGACATTCCTATTGGATGGACTTGTAAGGCATAACTGATATAAGGCACTATTCCAATTATGAGATTTCTTTAATAGAGGCCAGGATTCGACTATTTCCAACTGAACCATACAAAGAAATTTGATGTTTGGCAGCCAACAATAACTGTGAAAACCGCTGTCAACAGTGTGCTTTCAGTAATGTTGAGGTTTCATGTAACACCACTGAATGACCAGGAAGAGTTTGAAATGTTACGACATGGCAACACATGATTACTGGACGCATGTGCTTTAGTTTTACAGTAAGATAACTAGAAGAGTGTAGTACGGTGTTATGTGTTACAGATAAACTTTTCTTGTATTGGAAGTCGAACAAAAAGATAATGCTTACCAATGCTCCTTCGGTGGGAAAGTGTTGAGCTTTCGGATTTACAATAGCCCGATGTGGCATTGCAATAAGAAAACACGTCTATCCGTGATGTTCCGACAGAGCAAGCTGTTGGAGGTGGTGTAGTGGTGTGGAGAACAGTTTTGAGGTAGGGTTTATTTCATAGATTCTACCCTGACTGAGAAAGGTTCTTCAATAATTCACAGTACGTTGTGAGTGACATGCCAATGACGTCAACGATTTTCTTTTGTGATAACAATCACAAGCAGATTCGATATCTTGAACATCGCAATACCACATGTCTACCGACCTCCGTGGGGTGATCACGGACCTCTTTTCATATTTCTTGACCAAAGAGCTACAGTTAAAAAAGCTACCTTTGAGCATCGTGTGTATGTACGGCATATACAGGTTATTTATTACTATGATTTATGGTACGTAATTAGGTGAGGCTCATGGTAAAATGGCCATTAAGTGTATTTTTCCCAGTGTTACACTACAAATCTGGAGTAACCTATAATCACCTGAATAACCAAGAATAACTCGTTTAGGTAGTATATCTCTGAAGAACATTTTAGTGAAAAGCACGTAAAGTTACTTTATATCTTTTTTCCAGGCTTCAGTTGCAAAAAACGAGAATGGTTTTCTTTAGTTGTTGATATAATTAACTGTCTTTTGGACATTTAATTTATTTATGAAACAAGGATGTTTTATTTTTCACACGTAAATACATAATAAAGTTCTAGTTCTAAGACTCAACGTTATTATTCGTGACACTGTCACTGATTGGACAAATCTATCTTTACGTGTTTTCAGACACTTGGAAGAATCAGTTGAATTTGTAAACAAATTTAAAATGAAAACCCCAATGAGCTAGTTGAATGGTAAACACAAGGGTTTATAACATTAAACATTTGGGCTTAATAAAAAAAAACACGACAGCTTTCATTTAAATATAGAATTAAACCGTCTTCTGTTTGTTTTTTGAATTTCGTTCAAAGCTACACGAGGGTTTTTCACGCTAGCTGTCCGTAATTTAGCACTCTAAGACCAATTATAACTATCCACCACCAACTCTTGAGCTACTCTTCTACTAACGAATAGTGGGATTGACTGAAACATTTCAACGCCCCAGAGACTGTTTGGTGTGGTGAGGATTTGAGCCCGTGACCTTCGGATTACTAGTCGAGTGCTTTAATCACCTGACCATGCCGGACCTGTTGAGAAAGGTTTGTTTGTTTTGGAATTTCGCACAAAGCTACTCGAGGACTATCTGTGCTAGCTGTCCCTAATTTTGCAGTGTAAGACTAGAGGGAAGGCAGCTAGTCATCGCCACCCACCGCCAACTCTTGGGCTACTCTTTTACCAACGAATAGTGGGATTGACCGTCACATTATGCGCCCCCACGGCTGGGAGGGTTGATAAAGGGGTAGTTTACAGCGTTGAATGTATGTCATAATAATAATAATAATATATATACATAGGGGTGACATAGAAATTAACTATTACAATTATATTTAATAGCAAAACGTGAACATGTTATGTCACATGTCTTTTAAACATTGTAAAGATACGGAACATTATAATGAAAATAAAATTGTTAATTATCTATCGAGAAATTAATATTAATTAATATAAAACAAAAGAAGCTCTTTCAATAAATAATTTGTTTGTTTGTTTAGAATTAAGCACAGAGCTACACAATGGGCTATCTGTGCTGTGCTCTGCCCAACCCGGGTGTCGAAACCCAGTTTTTAGTGTGTAAATCCGGAGACATACCTCTGTGCCACGAGAGGGCGGTAGTTTAAAGACGTACCACTGGAGAGCTTTAATGAATAAAACACAAGGAATAGGTTTACACTCACGTTAGCTCAAGGTTTTGTGGTTGACGTCTCCAGTTGGGTGTACTTAAATGTTGTATAATGAACAAGTTATTATGACACATAATCTTTTTCTGTTCTTAAATTTGAAGTTTTTAATTTTTCCCGTTTTAATGTTTAATGTTTTCCTTGCACAACACTAAGCTTCCCCCATCAGCACAGCTGCATGTCCACGGACTCACACCGGTAAAATCCAGGTTTCGATACTTGGTGGGCAGAGCACAGATAGCTCACAGTGTAGCTATGCGCATGATTCTAAACAAACAAACAAACAACTCTAAAGTGTTATGACCAGATGGTTCGTTAAAAGTCATACACAAAGAGTGAGTTGACTGAAACTCAACTGGCCCGCATGGACCACAGTAATCAAAATACAATTAAGACTACACGCGCAGATGGAGAGATTTCAATCATTCATCGGCTTACAGAACGAATTCCAAAAATCGATACGAGGTAGTTCGTACCAGTGTCAAACGTATAATTTTCTCTTAACTATAATCGTTTGTTACGGTTAATTACAGTGAGGTTAATTATTGTTAATTACTATTAAATAGCTGCTCCCGTTGGTTGGAACCACGAAAAATCTTCGTAAACAGACTATAAAAAAGTATCAAAAGATCCAGTGGCAACCAATCAACAAATCAGTTTAAAAAAACAACAACACGTGAATGTTACAAACGTTTCAATTGACATACGGTTACACGTCACGCAAGCTACTCACCCATCATGCACGTTTATATATGACTAACTCAAAACACACACACAGACACAAAGAATTTCATTATGAATTCTTACTTTCGATGGCATGTTACCACGTGCAACAATTTTCGGTGTACAATGGGCTATATGTATCGAAACCCGGGTTTTAGTAAGTCCGCAGATGTACCGCCGTGCCACTAGGGGTCCCAAGTTTGCTAAATATGAAAGAGCATTTAATGTCGTGCCTTGGATAACTTTGTTATACAACCACGTTTTCGTTATTTTGAATTTTGAGCAAAACTACACGAGGGCTATTTAGGACAGCCGTCCCTAATTTAGCAGTGTAAGACTTGAGGAAAGGCAGGTAGTCATCACCCCTCACCGCCAACTCTTGGGCTACTCTTTTACCAACGAATAGTGGGATTGACTGTTATGTTATAACGTCCTCACGGGTTTCGATTCCCCAGATGTGCAGAGCACAGATAACCAATTGTGTAGCTTTGTGCTTAATTACAAACAAACAAAATTGTGCTCTCTCTCATTTATAATTACCCGTATTTTAGAATATATTCTTAGAAATGCCAGTAAATATAAGTGTAGGTGTCACCAGTATATACTTATTGGAGCAAACAAATTTCATCGATTTTTAATGTTAGATCCAAATTAATCGTTTTTTTTTATTTTCTATTGTTATTATCTTTGAAAAAAAACAATAATATTGTTTTAAAACAATTCGTTTAACTTTATCAATTTTTTTAAACGAGCATTAGTAAATAACCTTTCAAAAACCAATTTCCTTCAAAGTTAAAAAACAAAAAGTTAGTTATGAAATTTAAGTTATGTTGCCCCCTGGTGACTCAGCTGCAAATCCGACGGGCGAAGAGCGGAAAACTAAGTGTATACTTTTGTGCTTTGTAATAAAGAAAAAAAAAACAACTAAAATCGAGTAACGTCTTCTATGTACTTTACATTTCAAAGTCACTGGTGAGGGTTATTAATTGGAAAGCATGTTCATATTTCAGATTCGTTTCTTGTAAAATGTAATTCTCTTATTAGATACGTTTCATCACAAAGTATTTCCTGTTCAATCTAAATGTACCATTCGTAAATGCTAATATTAGTTTCATTTGGCAACAAATGGACTTCTTATTCCCATGGGTCGCTTCAACTGTTTGAAAGATAGGATTTACAAAACAGATTGAAGTCTGCGTGACAGGAGACAATGTAGAAGACTTGTGAATAATACTAGGATATAATGTAGAAGACTTGTGAATAATACTAGGATATAGTGTAGGAGACTCATGAATAATGCTAGGATATAATGTACGAGACTTGTGAATAACACTAGAATATAATGTAGGAGACTTGTGAATAATATTAAAATATAATGTAGAAGATTTATGAATAATACTATAATATAATATAGGAGATTTGTGAATAATACTAGGATATAATGTAGGAGACTTGTGAATAATCCTAGGATATAATGTAGGAGACTTGTGAATAATACTAGAATATAATGTAGGAGATTTGTGAATAATACTAGGATATAATGTAGAAGATTTGTAAATAATACTAGAATATAATGTAGGAGATTTGTGAATAATACTAGAATATAATGTAGGAGATTTGTGAATAATACTAGAATATAATGTAGGAGATTTTTGAATAATACTAGAATATAATGTAGGAGACTTGTGAATAATACTAGAATATAATGTAGGAGACTTGTGAATAATATTAAAATATAATGTAGAAGATTTATGAATAATACTATAATATAATATAGGAGATTTGTGAATAATAGTAGGATATAATGTTGAAAACTTGTGAATAATCCTAGGATATAATGTAGGAGATTTGTGAATAATACTAGAATATAATGTAGGAGATTTGTGAATAATACTAGGATATAATGTAGGAAACTTGTGAATAATGCTATGATATAATGTAGGGGACTTTTGAATAATGCTAGGATATAATGTAGGAGACTTGTGAATAATACTAGAATATAATGTAGGAGACTTGTGAATAATACTAGGATATAATGTAGGAGACTTGTGAATAATACTGGGATATAATGTAGGAGATTTGTTAATACTAGAATATAATGTAGGAGACTTGTGAATAATACTAGAATATAATGTAGGACACTTGTGAATAATACTAGAATATAATGTAGGACACTTGTGAATAATACTAGAATATAATGTAGGACACTTGTGAATAATACTAGGATATAATGTAGGAAACTTGTGAATAATGCTAGAATATAATGTAGGAGACTTGTGAATAATACTAGAATATAATGTAGGAGACTTGTAAATAATACTAGAATATAATGTAGGAGACTTGTGAATAATACTAAGATATAATGTAGGAGACATGTAAATAATACTAGGATATAATGTAGGAAACTTGTGAATAATACTAGAATATAATGTAGGAGACTTGTGAATAATGCTAGGATATAATGTAGGAGACTTGTGAATAATACTAGAATATAATGTAGGAGACTTGTGAATAATACTAGAATATAATGTAGGAAACTTGTGAATATTACTAGGATATAATATAGGAAACTTGTGAATAATGCTATGATATAATGTAGGGGACTTGTGAATAATACTAGAATATAATGTAGGAGACATGTAAATAATACTAGGATATAATGTAAGAAACTTGTGAATAATACTAGAATATAATGTAGGAGACTTGTGAATAATACTAGAATATAATGTAGGAGACTTGTGAATAATACTAAGATATAATGTAGGAGACATGTAAATAATACTAGGATATAATGTAGGAAACTTGTGAATAATACTAGAATATAATGTAGGAGACTTGTGAATAATACTAGAATATAATGTAGGAGACTTGTGAATAATGCTAGGATATAATGTAGGAGACTTGTGA
Organism: Carcinoscorpius rotundicauda; assembly: GCA_011833715.1. Classification (NCBI taxonomy): domain Eukaryota; kingdom Metazoa; phylum Arthropoda; class Merostomata; order Xiphosura; family Limulidae; genus Carcinoscorpius; species Carcinoscorpius rotundicauda. The sequence continues at coordinate 6,934,925 of CM022398.1, forward strand.
ATAATACTAGAATATAATGTAGGAAACTTGTGAATATTACTAGGATATAATGTAGGAAACTTGTGAATAATGCTATGATATAATGTAGGGGACTTGTGAATAATACTAGAATATAATGTAGGAGACATGTAAATAATACTAGGATATAATGTAGGAAACTTGTGAATAATACTAGAATATAATGTAGGAGACTTGTGAATAATACTAGAATATAATGTAGGAGACTTGTGAATAATACTAAGATATAATGTAGGAGACATGTAAATAATACTAGGATATAATGTAGGAAACTTGTGAATAATACTAGAATATAATGTAGGAGACTTGTGAATAATACTAGAATATAATGTAGGAGACTTGTGAATAATACTAGAATATAATGTAGGAGACTTGTGAATAATACTAGGATATAATGTAGGAGACATGTAAATAATACTAGGATATAATGTAGGAAACTTATGAATAATGCTAGGATATAATGTAGAAGATTTGTGAATAATACTAGAATATAATGTAGGAGACTTGTGAACAATACTAGGAAACAATATAGGAGATTTGTGAGTCACGCTAAAAGATAATATAGAATACTTACGAATAATACTTGGGTATAATTCAGAATAATTACGAATAATACTAGGATATAATGTAGGAAACTTGTGAATAATGCTAGGAGATAACATAAAAGACCTTCAAATAAACTAGAAGTGTTTTTTTAAAGCAACTGTGGCTTAAGAAATACCAAAAGAGCCTAAATCAACCATACAGAAAATACAAATAATTTGACTTATCATAAACTAATTTGATGATTTCGATTGTTCTTTTTCGGGTTAAATTAAATCTTCGTACAACCTAGCAACACACTGATTGTTTGGAACTCCTAAAATATCCTCAAAAGTGTGCTAAAGAAATAATAAAACGGTTTTCATCCGGGAAACTGTATTAACCTAGAAATACTAACCGTTTCTTTACATTTGTTTGAATACACGCGAACCATTAAAAAAACAAACAAACAACAGATGAATTAGAAAAGTTAGGACGGTGTATGCAACATGTAAAAATTCTTTGTCAGAGCTATGGGAACCGAGGCTCCATGGACGAAAATCGATGAGGGAAGTGATAAAGCTATCACATACACACAATTTCATATGTATATATATATTGGTATAAGAAAAATAAATGGATATCATTTTGTATTTTGAAAGCAAATTAGTTTTCTGCATGCAATTTGCCTGAGGAAGTAAGAATTAAAAACGATTCCCACGGTCTGACCAGAAACGAATAGAGCAAATCGAGGCGCGGCCCGACGATCCATCCACAACGAGAATCGACCACCTATACTTCCCCCTCCCCCACCACTTCTCTCATCCCCTACGACGTCACACTCCACCTCTTGTAATTGCTGGGAGTTCCACTGAATGCTTTCTATTTGTTGGGCTCGAGCAACGCTTCCTCGCGCGGCGTTTTAAACGGAGCTGCGGTTGCGAAGAAACCAGAGTCTCTTAAACAGTGCTTCTGTTTCCCCAGTAAGAAGAGTGGAATGGTCGGTTAGGCCTAACTCGGATCTTGCATGGCAATGTCATCTAACCCAGTGGGATCTGTCACTTTCCTAATGGATCTTTTGGAAGTAATACGGTGAAACAGTTTTCGAATTTGCGTTTCTCTCCAACATTTCGTTCACTTTGCTCCGAAGAATTAGGGTGCGCCGTCGAACCGATGATTCCAACTTGGATGTTTCTCTGTTTACTGGTGCATGTGATTTTGCTCTGGAGATGTGGTAAGTATACGAAAAAGGAAGAAAAAACAAACAACAAAGACATAAACTAAAAGCTTACATGTATATCCTCACCTTTTTATTATTATTATTATATCTCTAGTTTTATAATGATAAAATCCAGTGGGCCTTATAACAAACGCCCGGCATGGTCAGGTGTTTAGGGCGCTCGATCCGCAAGCTGAGGGACGCGGGTTTGAATCCCCGTTCCACCAAACATGCTCGCCATTTCAGCCGTGGGAGCGTTATAATTTGACGGTAAATTACACTATTCGTTGGTGAAATAGTAGTCCAACAGTTGGCCGTAGGGGCGGCTAACGCAGATAGCCCTCATGAAGCTCTATGGAAAATTCGAAAGAAACAAATAAACTTATATCAAAATGATTGTATAACAATGGAAATAATAACAAGCTCTTGATTTGAGTTGTTTATTTTAGAGCAAAGCCACATCTATTGTGTTGACCGCGGGAATCAAATCCCGGATTTTTACGATGTAAGTCCGTTAATGTAGTTCTTGAGACACCTTGCGTCAATATTGTACTTCTTGTGCAGCATTGGAAACTGTATGCGTATTTACAATCCTAGAAATCGGGTTTTGATACTCGTGATGAGCAAAGAACAGACAGCCCGCCGTGCAGCCTTGCGCATAGCTGCAGACACCAGCACTTGTGGTCGCCCTTTTATACTTATCTTAAAGCAAAAATATTTTGTCATTGGGGGAATTTATGTATGCAATATAATTAAATTATCATCAATAATTGCATTGCGTGTTTTTTTTAATTAATTGTAATTTAACAAAAACAATTGTTTTTTTGTTATACATCCAGATAACGTTTGGAAACTAAAAACCAAGGTGAGCGAGCGCCCCCTATAACGTAAATGACATTTGTAGAGGTACGTAGAATGTCATATTTAATGTCATACGTGTTAGATAATTACTTTAAACGACTGTTGTGTAATAATTTTACCGAAAGAGTTGTTTCAAAGTCGCGTCATTTAATTACTAAAAACATATTATTAAGGCATAAAACCATGAAAGCTTTGAATGGTTTCTTTTAAACTTCGCGCAAAGCTACTCAAGGACTTTTGCGCTAGCCGTCCCTAATTTAGCAGTGTAAGACTAGAGGGAAGGCAGCTAGCCTTAATCACCCACCGCCAACTCTTGGGCTACTCTTTTACCAACAAATAGTGAGATTCACTCTCATTTTATATAACGCCCCCACGGCTGAAATGGCGAGCATATTTGGTGTGGCGGGGATTCAAATCCGCGAGCTTCAGGTTATGAGACGAACGCTTTAACCCACCTGGCTAGCTTTGAGTAGTCAGAGGATAAGTTTGTGGCCTTAGAACATTAAAATCTTAGGTTCGATCCCTGCGGATAAACCCACTGTATAGCATTCTCTTAAAATACGAAAGAAAGAACAACAAAACTTATGAGTTCAAACGAAAGCAAGTTAATTACATCGCTAGAATCCGGGTTTCGATACCCGTGATGGGCAGAGCACAGATTGCTTATTGTGTAGCTTTGTGCTTAATTATAAACAAACGAACAAAGAGATACGAACTAAAAATTAAAGCAATGCATAAAATAACGATTAATCAGTTAGGTATAGCGAGTGGTGTCTTTAGGTGATGCTTACTACCACGATGCTCGTGTCTGCTTAACGTCGCAGAGGATGTATTCAAACCAAAGCCACAAGCGACTGTCCAGTCTGTTTGCTGCTGAGACTCAAACCCCGGATTGTAGAGTTGTAAGTCCGTAGCCTTACCGCTGTCCTGATGGGAACCTGCGAAATTAGTGAATACGTGCAGCTTTGATTCTACTTTGTAACGACACTTAATGGTTAACGTGTATCCTTAGGAACTGTTTGCACTTTTATCTTTTTATGTTACCACCATCACAGTGGTCACGTGAGTGAGTTTGTGAGCAAGTTTTCTTGCAAACGGCTGAATGGATATGAACGAAAGTTGATAAATATTCATACTGTGATTCAACTTAGAAGTTGTTAGTCTTTGGAAGGTCGAATCCAAAGATCAAGGTCACATCAAGGACGAAAATTTTAAAAAAATCCACATCTTCTTGTAGGGAGATCGATTTTTCAGACTATTGTTTTGTTATTTAACTCAGATAACCCACTGGCACAGTGATATTTTTGCTGATTTATACTGGTAGAAACCGTGATGAATAAAGCTCGAATAACCACTTGTGTAGCGTTGTTATTAATAACAAACAATAGCAAAAAAATGATATTTAATTCAGTCAAAAATGATCGGATTTATTATTACTCATTGTCTTGCCAAAAATGGATACATTTTCGTATTCTTAACAGCCAAGTACGATAAACATATCGCGGCGGATGTATACACTCTATTGGATGCTCCTTTTGTTTTCGAAATTTCTTTTGTTTCGAGCTGTTGAAAATAGTTCCCCGCTGATACAGCGGTAAGTCTTCGGATTTACAACGCTAAACCCAGGAATTCGATTCCCCTCAGTGGACACGGTAGAGAGCCTGGTGTGGCTTTGCAATAAGAAAAACACAATCTTGAAAAAAACAAAACAACTTGTGATGTCCATTAAAGTAATTAAACAAAAAGACTCGACGTATCACTTTTAGAAATGAACTGACAGACACCAAGTTCCATACCAAATGTCTTTTAAAGTACAGCCTACTTTAACCAACATCAGCGGTTCACGTAAACCGAAACAAAAAGGCTTAATATTTAAATATCCGGAGCTTTGTTTCGACTTCTACCTCAGCATTGATTCTGGTTAATTAGAATATTTGCATATGGCGGGAATGTTGAATTAACCAATAATTATACGTTTAGTTTTATCTCAATTATGATTACTGTAAATTAATTTCATATTTTCGTAATAAAATTAAAAAAAAAATGTTTTGCCCGTACAATAGGAATTATTTTCCTTTTATATTACGGCTTGAGTTCAAACTCAACAATGAAGTGTTTTTAATATTAATTTTCTGAATAGTCTTAGAACGTTTTTAAAACTAGTTTTTTAGTACTTTGGTGTGTTTTTAAAACTAGTTTTCTAATAGTTTGAAGGGTCTTTAAAACCTAGGTTTTTAGTATATGGGATCATCTTTGAAACTAGTTTTCTAATAGTTTGAAGAGGCTTTAAAATCTAAGTTTTTAGTATTTAGGATCATCTTTGAGGCTAGTTTTCTAATAGTTTGAAGAGTATTTAACACCTGAGTTTTTAGTATTTAGGATCATGTTTAAAGCTAGTTTTCTAGTATTTTACGGTGAGTAATTTTAACCTGTGCAAAAAAGGTGCTGGCGTGTCTTACGTCGTGAATTACATTTAGAAAAGTTTCTTGCAATAACCCTGCTTTCACAAGTAATTTAAATAAAGTATTCTAGAAGACCAGGAATGAAAAAAAATAACTTTTCTGAATTTGTTGCGTTATAAACGAGCTTTAAAACATCCATCACTGGTTTCCATGACGTGTGTCCCCAACTTGATACCAGTAACTACGTGACATGTATCCCCAACTTGAGACTAGTAACTACATGATGTGTGTCCCCAACTTGAGACCAGTAACTACATGACGTGTGTCCCCAACTGGAGACCAGTAACTACATGACATGTGTCCCCAACTCGAGACCAGTAACTACATGACATGTGTCCCCAACTTGAGACCGGTAACTACATGAAATGTATCCCCAACTTGAGACCGGTAACTACATGACGTGTGTCCCCAACTTGAGACCAGTAACTACATGACATGTGTCCCCAACTTGAGACCAGTAACTACATGACGTGTGTCCCCAATTTGATACCAGTAACTACATGACATGTGTCCCCAACTTGATACCAGTAACTACATGACATGTGTCCCCAACTTGAGCTTCGTCACGCTATGAAATGTGTCCCCTCCTTGAACTTCGTAACTCTATGAAATGTGACCCTTCCTTGAGCTTCGTAACTCTATGAAATGTGTCTCTTCCTTAAGATCAGTAAGTTCATGACATGTATTCCCTCCTCGAGCTCAGTAAGTTCATAACGTGTTCCCTCCTCGAGCTCAGTAATTCCCGGCGATACAAGTTAAATTTCAGGAATGTTTAATTCTTCTCTGCCCACATTAACTAGGAACTTCATCTCAACTTACATACTAACTTATATAACATCGTTAAACACCCTGTACGAGTTTCTGAATAAAGTTATATTAAAGCTTTCCTCATTTTCTCACGAAGGCATTTCTCTCCGGTTCTAGTGGTTTTTCTGGAACCTAAACAAAACATTTCTCACTTGATTTATTGAGTCTGCATCCTAAGTAAAAACTCACCTGATCGAGTGAATTTTCTGAGATCTTAAACAAAACGTTTCTCATTTGATCCAGTGAGTTTGCTGGGATCTCAAACAAAGCCTTTGTCACCTGATCCATTGGGTCTGTATGGATTATAAACAAGGCATTTCTCTGCGTATCTAGTGCGTCTGCTGACCTCTTCATCAGTGCATTCATCATGTGATTCGATGTGCTACAAATACCTCCAAATTAGGAAGTGTGGATGTCAGGATGACGTTAGAAATTCAATTCAGCTACATATGTTAAGTGTCTCGTCTTGTAAAACACTTAAGTTGAACACTATTTTCAGATATGTTTTATTTTCAAAATGACTTCAATATTTACGGATGAGCGAATTTATCACTGGTACTCTGCCTCTTGGGATCTCGCTATCAATTCTAATTAATTTTGTTTCTTAGTTACTACATTGTTATCTTTCTAGTGTGAAATTATTGAGTAAAATTACCACTTCAGAATATGAATAATACTTATATTTTTGTGTTTTACTGACCAAATGTCAATTCTATTGTTATAGATATTTTTTAACAGTGACGTTATCCTAAAGCATTTCGAATAATTTTATGAGGTTAGACATTACTAAGTTATTTTTTCAAAATTATACTATAATTTCGTTACAATTTTGTTTTCGATCTTTACTTACCACTTTTATATCTCGGGTGTTGTTGAAAGATGACTTTATTACTTTTTTAATTCTTTGAAACTATCTTTAATAATTTATGGTTATTGATAGTTTATCTTAGGATGTTAAAAGTTGCTCTCTTAGGTCAGGTGGTTAAGGCACTCAACTCGTCACACCAAACATGCTCGCCCTTTCAGCTGTGGGGGCGTTATAATGTCCGGTCAATCCAATATTTGTTGGTAAAAGAGTAGCACAAAAGTTGGCTGTGGGTGGTGATGATTAGCTGCCTTCCCTCTAGTCTTACACTGAAACATTAGGGACGGGTAACGCAGATAGCCCTTGAGTAACTTTGCGCGAATATCAAACCAAACCTCTTATATGTAATTGTAAAAAACACAAATCTTAACACTTTTATACACCCCTTCATGAACCTAATTAAACTCCATACCAATTTTGTGAAGATCAATCTTCACGCTACAAAGTAGCACCATGGACAAACATCAGGCAACAAAGAGTCTTCTTATATAAAACCGGTTATAATTTTTTATTGTTTCGTATTATTATATTATTAAATGTTTACTAGTTCCGTTATAACTTTATTTTCGACTTCCAACACGTATACACATTACTTTATTAATTGTTTTATAGAGTCATTATTAATTTTTAATTATTTATTACTGTTTTTATTACTTTATTTGTTGTTTAGTAGTGTTTTTATTACATTATTAAGTGTTTAATATAGTCTGTGCCACTTTATTTGTTGTTTTGTAGTGTCTTTATTACGTTATTAAGTGTTTAGTAGAGTCTTTGCCATTTTATTAGTTGTTTAGCAGTGCCTTTAGTACGTTATTAAGTGTTTACTTGTAAGTGGTTTTAATCATAATTTAAGAACAAAACCTTTCTTGTTTAGCAATGGCTTTTGAATATTTGAATAATGTTGTTGTTTGGTGAACATTACGCTTGGTTGTTGTTGTTGTTGTTTATTCTTGACAGTTTGGAGGTGGCTTTGGAATACTCGTTGAATATTGCTGATTGTTTGATGACGTATTTATTATTTTATCGGTTCTTCAGTCGAAGCTCTGAAATCTTTGCACTTTGCTGTGAAAATGGCTTGTAAATACTTGTAGATTGTTGTTGGTTGTTAGGTGGTCATTTAACTGCCTTAAACGTTATTTATTGATTAATTTATTTCTTGTTAGGAGCTAAGCAATTATTTGGTCGTGATTTCTTACTTTAATTACAGTTTAGTGGTAGAGTCTTTACTTATTTTTAATGGACTGTATAGAGCAATTTCCACTGGTTGTTTGATGGTTTATTTCATCTTAGTACTTTAATTATTGAATAATGGTGACCACATTTCTTTTTAATTATTCATCAGCAGTGAACTTTAACACTTTTAGTAAATTATGGTAATGTACTAATTATGTTTTCTAATGATAAGTTAGCAGTAGCTCTGATATTTTAATTTTTATTTAACAATGATTTGTTTCTGATAGCTCGACAGTGTAAATATATTACTTATGTTTCAGGTTAAAGGCGTGATTTGATTTTTTTGTCTTTCTTCCAGCGATAGGTAGGGACCAGCGGAGAACCAACTCAGATTTACAGGGGCCACGGTTTACGGACGAGCCACCAGGTGAAGTATTCTTTCTCAACACCACTGGCACAGTGGTCAGATGTAATTCTATTGGTCAACCGGTACCGGAAGTGACATGGGTTTCACGGAATGGTCAACCCGTGCTTCCTATTTCAGGAATCCGGGAAATCCGGAGAGATGGCTCTCTTGTGTTTTCGTCGTTTCGTGCTGACGAATATCAAAGGGACATTCACGACACAGTCTATAAGTGCACAGCGACAAATGCCGTTGGAACGATTGGAAGCCGAGACGTAAAGGTCAAAGGAGGTAAGTTATTGCTTGTTCTAATAAGTTGTATCCCCTCCTTTGTAACGTTGGCAGCTTCCAGTCTGTTTGATATATATTCTAAATCTTTGCGCGACGAGAATCTCTCTTAAATTATCAAGTTGATGTGCGCTCTGTTTAATAAATTATAATTCATCAATGATGGGAGGCGTGGCTTAAATGTTCTGATTTATTTTTCTTTAAAATTAATGTTTATTGTTATTGAAATATTTAATATTCTGGTGTTTTTAGTTTCTTCAATAGTATGTTTTAGTTTCGATACACATTGCCTGTCACAAACTGATACGATCAAATTTTATTCTAATCTAAAATCCTAAGTTGAACAGGATGCTAATTTTTCATTGTTGTTTCGCATAAGGTATTATTGCTTAAGCTCTTGAAAATATAAACATTCATAACACATACAAGTCCGCGGTTTCCGCTGATCATATAAACATTCATAACTGGTTAGAAAATTAGCTCGTCTGGGCTTTCTCTCGGTACCTTCAAACAAGTTATCTATGTAGAATTAGCTTCAACATAGCTTTAAGCCTCGTGGTCGTTACTGGTCTATCAAACTCACGTAAAACGAGGTGAGAAATATTATGGGATGTATAAAAAGAATTACGTGTGACACTTAGGCCTAAACTTCATGCTAACCTTTTAAAACGTGTTCGAATTACACTTATACAACTTCGGGTTTTTCTTTGTTTTTAACACCACGTAGTGTGGAATCGATTTATTTGAGGTTCAGTTCGAACAGTGTTTCTTGACATGATTAATATCTTATGTGATGACAGATGCGAAATAATAAAACTTCACAATACTGGTTAAATTTTTAACAATTTTTATACTATCTTACTTTATGATTCTGACATGTGATTTTGATTGTATGTTACATCATTTATTTATTTGTAGTAAATATACTTTGCTCATACACGTCTGTTTTATGGGTTATCCGTATAGATGACAGAGATGTTGTCTGAGTCTCAAAGGTTTTAAGAAATTGATGGAAACTAATGCAAGCTTCTGGTTCTATTCAACAACCAGTTTCTAAATTCTAAATCTTCTTATATTTGACTTTAACTTTAGTTTCTTCTTTTAAATGTTCTAGAAGATGTTCTGAAACTTAAATGCGTGTCCAATCTGTATGACTTTGAAGTCAAATTCTACTCTGTACTTTTAACAATGTTTTTTTGTTACACAGGTACGTTTATTTTCTCGAGGTTAAATCACATCAGTTCTACTCTGGATGTTCTGGAATAAATTATAAGGTGTACACGTACACTCAGTCTTTCGTGATGTTAAAACAGTCCAGTTATACCCACAATGTCGCGAAATGACTCTCAGATGCTCACGTAGGTTCATTTCCTCGATTCTCAATCACACCAGTTCTACTCTGGATGTTCTGGAATAAATTCTAAGGTACATACGTACATTCAGTCTAGTTCTATCCGGAATGCCGTGAAATGACTCTCAGATGCTCACGTACGTTTAGTTTCCTGACACTAAATTACATCTCTTCTTATCTGTGTCTTCTAGAATATGTTCCAAGGTATACACGTACGTGCGTTCGAGTTTCCGACTTTAAAGACACCTTTTATGACGAAAATGGTCCGTAACGGCACGCCTTCTTCTCGTTTTATCCACACATAAAAAAAAGTCATACTTATTGACTTTCACATAAGAATTCTGACGAGTCTATACATTAGGAAGCTTTGACGTACGATCCGATGTGTCAGAAACTGATTAAAAGCGTTCACAATAGTTCCCATAGAATCTTTTATTCGAAAAGATTTTTTTTTCTTCTTCTCTGAATCCGGTTTATCAGTCGTAATTTAAAGTTGGGGAGTTTCTGAAATAGTACTTTCAAATTCGATTTCTCTAACACCGAGCCTAAGTTTATACGTACTTTTCAAGTTAAGCTAAGCGTTAGAAATAACCAAATATTCTAAATACTCGTGTAGGTCTCGTGCGATATAAGCCTACTTCCACGACACACGATCGTTCTGATAAATTAGAATAGAGGTGGTGGTTGAGAGTCACACAAACAAGTTTGAGAAAGTTACATGCAAGACATTTTATCTTTTAAAAATATGGCGCTACTGCTCGTGAAATAGACGCAATTAAACTTATTCAGCGTGTCTGTTGTCTGTTTCTCCATCCACATGGGATGGGGCCTTATTGTTTAGGTTTAGGTAATACGAGGTCCTAGGATTCACTTTTTGCAACTCACTGCTTCAAAAATGCACTCTGTCCCACTAAGAGTGACGGAAAAATCTCACGATTCGATCACGTAAAAAAAAGTGTAGGCTTAACATTGATAGTGTGTACTGTTGACAAGTTATCTTCTCTCTACCTTAGCAGAGGCAGTCTACGGATTTACACACCCCTAAAATCAGTAGTTCAGTTCCCTTCGGTCTGCTCAGCAGAGAGCCTGATGTGGGTTTGTTATAAGATAGAACACAGCTTATCAGATAGCGTCGCACGATGTTCTGAAACAAAAAAAAAACAAATAATTTACTTCAGTGATGTCGAGAAAACCCACTTGTTCACTCCTCTACGTAAAGCCCTCCAGTGGTTCAGCGGTATGTCTGCGGACTTACACGCTAAAATCCGGGTTTCGATACCCGTGGTGGGCAGAGCACAGATAGCCCATTGTGTAGCTTTGTGCTTAATTCAAAACAACAACAACAACTCTACGTAAAAAATTTTCTCAATCCAAACGAGTCGTTTTTACATAAATAATTTATTTATTTACCAGTTCAAAAACGAAATGTTCTAACAAAACTGTGAAATTAAAAAAAAATAACCCTATTGTTTGTTTCGTGATTGTAGTAACTAAACACAAACAATTTGTACTAATTATGTGTTGGCAGCAATAATGTGTGAACAGTAAAAATATTAGTTGTGAAGGACAGTAGAAAAATAAACGTGTACTTCGAAAACGAATGAAAGAAACATATTAAAAGTATTTAAAAAATATATAAAAGTAGCGGTTGGTAGCTCACTAACCGGTAGGTGAAATTTTGATAAGAAATATAATAGTTTGTTTGTTCGTTTTGAATTTTGCGCAAAGCTACACGAGGGCTACCTGTGCTAGCCGTCCCTAATTTAGTAGTGTAAGACTAGAGGGAAGGAAGCTAGTCATCACCACCCACCGTCAACTCTTGGGGTACTCTTTTACCAATGAATAGTGGGATTGACCGACACATTATTACGCCCCCACGGCTGAAAGAGCGAGCATGTTTGGTGCGGCCGGGAGTCGAACGCCTTAACACGCTTGGCCATGCTGGGTCGAAATATAGCAGTACTCTCTGTTTTAGGGCCGTGTGACAACATCGCCCTCTGTTGATACATTTTCACCAAGTTTGGCATGAAAGTTTGTTGGGTCCGTGCGGAAATGCATTCCAATTCGCGATTTCACCTTTCACATTTCGCAGATTTTTATGGAAGTTTTTTTTTACAATTACGCATAAGGGAAGCAGCTTTTCACGACCTGAGATAACCTCTCATTAAGTATTGATTTACAAACCTTTCATGTATGGAGCAAATATTCTGTCCAGTTCAAAATATCGCATTTGATTTCTTTTTCTCTGAAGACAGTATTATGATAATAAAAATATTCTTAAGGAAAGTCTACTATTTGCTAGCACTTAGGTTGTTTAAAGAAAGCAATTTTATTCGATAAGAACAGCTGTTAGCCAAAAATGTTGATTTAGCAATTTTTAAAGAATTTATCTTTTACGTTACTGATTGAAATGTTATCACAAAAATGACCCCAAAAGAAATTTTGTCCTATGTTTCTCTTTGAGGCACCCCCCAGTGGCACAGTAGTATGTCTGCGGACTTACACACTACAAACCGAGTTTCGATTCCCGTGGTGGGCAGAGCACAGATAGCCCATTGTGTAGCTTTGTGCTTAATTCTAAACAAACAAACAAACAAACAAACTCTCTGAGGCGCTGTTAGTTTGTGTTTTTCTCATAGCAAAGCCACATCGGGCTATCTGCTGAGCTCACCGAGGAGAATCGAACCCCTGATTTTAGCGTTGTAAGTCCGTCGACTTACCGCTGTACTAGCGGGGAGCGTTATACTGTTAGAAACCAGATTTAAATAGCCCACTTAGCACTTTGTGTAGTGCTTAATAACAAACAACTCTGTTAGGTCTTTAAAACTAAGTCAGTTCTACAACGCATTTCTGTACCTGAGAATATTATATTTCAAATGATAAATGAAGAAACGACTTTCTTAACTGAACTGAAAGAAACGCAGATGTAAAGGTGAACAAAATGATAAAAAGTCAGGATAATAGAGAAACTGGATCGCGAAGCAGGAATATTGTGATAAGAGTAAACATATTGATGACGTAAGAATTAACTTTGGATCATAAAAGTTATTTACCTGGACCAGATCTAAAATTATACCCATTACCGAGTATAGCTAATTGAACACATTGGTACTAACTCTGAGAGTTAAAATAAATTTCTTTCTACAGTTGTACACCCTTGTTGTTAGCGATGTTTTTGGTCGAAATGCCAAAAATTTTTCACAAGAACCAATCAGCCGATAAATCGTTTCAGAGCAAAACCACATTGGATTACCTGCTGTGACCATTCTGAGGAATCGAACCCTGGATTTCAGCGTGTAAGTCCGTGCACTTAACGCTGTCTTGCCTGAAGAGAAAATATTAGCTACATATTAACTCGTATATTAAGCTAACGATACAAATTAGTCCAACTCTAAGATCAGAGGTTCGACTCCCCTCGGTGGACTCAACAGATAGCTTGATGTGGGTTTGTTATAAGAAAACACAACAACAATATTCTAATTAAATAATAATAATTTGATTTAAACATAACACAGATATTTTAAGCAGTATAATAAATATTGTTAACGAAACCAATGTTACGAAGTTCAGAAAGTCACTTGAAGGAAATAAAACACGTGTTTCAAAATTATTTCTTTTGAAATATTATTTATTCAAAATAATAATAAAAGTTTCGGCATGGCTAGTGTACTCTACTCGTAATCTGAGGGTCACGGGTTCGAATCCCCGTCACACCAAATATGGTTGCCCTTTCAGCCGTGGGGGTGTTATAATGTGATGGTCAATCCTACTCTTCGTTGGTAAAAGAATAGCCTAAAAGTTGGCGGTAGGTGTTGATGACTAGTTGCCTTCCTTCTAGTCTTACACTACTAAATTAGGGAAAGATAGCTCTCGTGTAGCTTTGGGCGAAATTCTAAACAAACGAAAATTAAAAGTCAGCTTTTGTGAGGACATAAACACAAACGTACAAACTGGAAATGCTGAACTCGAGTTTTAATCAAGTTATTATTAATTATTGAAAATATTTTGACGTTTTTATTAGACCTTTATACACAAATATTACGAACAACGTAATGCACTATTAACAAAATGCATTGTGGTTTATATATAACAATTAATTGCACGTTACAATAACAAATTCTTCATTACAAAAATACGAAAAACCAATGGATTTATTATTTATCAGTTTTTTATTTCTCTCTATATATATACACACATCTGTGTGTGTGTGTGTTCTGTACATAAATGAACACAAAGTGAGGATACCATTTCCTGTCACTGTATATTAATGCAGAACAATGTAATGAGATTCATTATAGGTAATACATAGAGGAAATGTCTAACTTCCTGTCTTTAATTCAGGAACCATTGATTTCTCTTTGTTTTAATTTTTATGTAAACTTTTCCTTTTTTAAAGCTAATAATGTTTTAATCTATACATCAAGCTACATCTAGACCGGCATTGCCAGGTGGGTTAATGCGCTCGACTCGTAATCTGAAGGTCATATATATACATGAGTTAAGAAAACGTTTCGCGACATTTCCTTTCGAAGATTCGCTTAAGTGGTTTGAAATGTTACACTTAAGCAAGTGTATATCATAATACAGATGCGTTATCTTCGCATATCGAAACGAAAGTTGATAGAAAGGTGGATTACAATAGTGGTCTAAAACATATCCAGCTGGAATAAAACAGTAAGCCGAAGGAAGCTTTGCTTATCTTGTCGAAAGACCTTATGTATACAAATATATTACCTAATTAACTACTTGTTTTGTTCTACATGGGTTGCAATATATTCCTACCACTCAGCGGCTTCTGTAGATTCACGGTACCTTCCCCCTCTCCCCCATGGAGATAAAAGATTAAGAATTAGGTCCAAATTAAACTTTTCACAACTATTGAGTCCATGGGGAATTTCACTTGCTAATTATCTAACGATTTTAGTTACTTGGGAGTACGTCACACAAGGAGCTGACAAGATCGTTTAGTTTTATTTCATTCACCTCTTAGATGTTTATTTTTAATTTCAGTTTGTTTGTTTGTTTTGAATTCTGCGCAAAGCTACACGAGGACTATCTGCGCTAGCCATCCCTAATTTAGCAGTGTAAGACCAGAGGGAAAGCAACTAATCATCACCACTTACTGCCAACGAACAGTGGGACTGATGTCACATTATAACGCTTCCACGGCTGAAAGGGCAAGCATATTTGGTGTGACGGAGATTCGAACCCGGGGCTCTGGGATTACGATTCGAGTGCCTTAACCACCCGGTCATGCCGGCCACATCTTACTAGGTACGGTTAATTGTCTACTTATTATAAACATTTTAACGAGACTGACCAGCGTTAATCATGGGCTTTAAGAAAGAGTTACGGAAATATTTGATACGATTTATAAAACTCGACACGGCCGCTTGCGGCAAGTTTTGCGTTCTGGGTCAAGTTGTAATAATGTTAATTATTATGCGATTTTGGTAAACTGGAGGAAAATAGAATAAAGACTACATGTCAACAAGTTTCCCGTTCATAACGTGTTTTTTTCTTGTATTGTTTGCTTTTAAAGCAGATACATAATCAGTTGACGGCTGTGTCCACTGTGAGGAATCGAGCCCCTGATTTTAGCATCGTAAGGCCGCAAACTTATCACTTTCTTACTAGGTTGGCGAACCATTTATGTCTTAAGGGACAAAGATATATATATAAAATTAAAAAGTATACTTCATAGAATGTTTTTTTTTACTTCGTTATAAGTCAAATTATAATGAAAGTCCGACATGCGTGATGTGAGGCTTGTATACATTTACTCAATAATTAAAAACTGAATTAATATATCCACCTATAAATACCAATCGCATTTTTTTCGATTTTTCGTTTTTAGCCACACTGTTCTTGCACTTATGACATCCATCTTGAGTTGGTTGTTGCTTTTGCATACTAAAACACGATGTCATGTTTCTCTGTTTTTACACAAATTTTAATATTTTTATAAACTTTTACAGTGCATCATGTTTTTGGTTAACACAGGTTTGTTTGTTTGTTTTTGTACAAAGCTACTCGAGGGCTTTCTGTGCTAGCCGTCCCTACTTTAGCAGTGTGAGACTGGAGGGAAGGCAGCTAGTCATTACCACACACCGCCAACTCTTGGGCTACTCTTTTACCAACGAATAATGTGATTGACCGTCACATTATAACGCCCCAACGGCTGGGAGGGTGAGAATGTGTGGCGCGACTGTCATGACAGTGGTATTAGTAAAAAACATCTCGTATTTACATTTTTCTGTCAATAAATCTGATATATTTCCCTGAAACGGTAAGAATCGGCCATATTATAGTCCTAGTCAGATATAGATTCACGTGCGATTTTTTAAAGAAAAATAAATTCCAAAAATACTCTATGAAACTCACACATAAGAGGGTAAAAAAACAGAACCATAAAAATTTGAAAGTTCGATGATATAGAGTACAATCAAACCTGAGATTAATGATTAAATAATATATACTAAAACTATTGTTATTAGAGTCTAGTTTTAGGGGAATGTAAAATGAAACTACTGCTAATAAAAATATAACACTATTAAAACATATTTGAAATTTCTGGTTTGGTTCTTTGTGTACATATATATTTGATGTTTATTTATTGAAGGATTTGTGTGTTTTTATTTCACATTAAGCTACACGTTGGGTTTTCTGTGCTGTGTCCACCACGGGCATCGAAATCCGAATTTTAAAGCTATGAGTCCTAACACTTACCGCTGAACCACTAAAGTGTGTTTAGAAGGAATTGTATGTGTGCGTGTGTGCGTGTGCGTGTGCTTTTTATAACAGCTTTTACATCTCTGAAAGACAATTATCAAACATTGGCAAACCTAAAGCTTCCTATTACCTCCGTATCAGTAAGAATGTAAGATGTTGGTTATCAAAGGACTTTTCGATTTCTCAAGAGACTGTATAAGAAGAAACGTCAGCTGCTGGGCAGTCTCTCCATTTCAATGGTAGATCGATCTCAGTCTGGTCTTTTTTTTTTTTTTAGACGACAACAACAAAATTCTGGGCTCAGCTCCGTTGGAGAGGATGCAAGGGTGACATTCTGCGGACCACGTGCTCCTCGCTTTGTGTGCATACAAATTGAGCCGAACCGTTCTATTCCCTGTATGCCAGTCGCTATAAAACACGGCTGTCAACGACGTTCTGATAATGCCATCGATCTCACCCGCCCTGCACGTGAATTTTTAAAGACCACGTGCCTTATCTATCTTACATCGCCTAAAAAAGAAAGAAAGCAGGATTGAAGAGCGAGATGATCCGGAGTTCTATTACCAAATAGATTACACGGAGTCCACACAAAGGGAGAAGATATCAAATGCTATCATCTTTCTCAATGCAGAGCGACTGCTTGCGATACAACCAATATCTGAGTTAAACACGTGTTTCAATCGATTCAAATCACAGTAACAAACAGTGTTTATTGAGGTACTTCACTGTGTTTGAAGTTGTAATATACAGATGAGCCTTCATGTGAGATTAAATATTGAACACTTTTATTCCTCAGCGTTGAACGTGTATGAGATAGAGACAGCTTGAAAGAATAATATTGGTGTATTATAAAAATATATACTATGAATAGTGGGACGACTAAAACTTTATTACAGTTTGTCTATCTTTTGATAATGAGAAACACACTTGAAATAGAATTGTATCTCAGAATGGCTCTCACAGAAAAGCAGAGAACAACGTTTCGACCTCCCTAGGTCATCTTCAGGTCAACTAAGAGAGAGTTTGCAACTGATCGTTGTGAAACACATATCTTAGGGACGAGAGTATAAACTGGTACGATATTGTAGGGGGCGTTAGAGTGCCAATGAACCTTCAATAACCGAAACAGTACACTACAAAATATTTTACGGCCAATAAAAGAATGCACTAGGTTTATACATCATAGATTTTTCTTTCAATTTTACCTCTCATGAAAGAGGGAAAAAAAAAGGAACACATGTGAGTAATAACTATCCAAGTTATGTTTTTCTGGTCTATCTTTAATCTTATCCATGTTTCCAGCATGTTTAACACGTCCTGTAAACAAATCAACAGACAACTCGTTATCTCTTTCCAGTTCCTCGTTGTCTGTTATGTTATCAACTCAACAAACAATTCTTTATCTCTTTCCAGTTTCTCGTTGTTTATTATGTAATCAGCTCAACAGACAACTCGATATCTCTTTCCAGCTTCTCGTTGTGTGTTATGTAATCAGCTCAACAGACAACTCCATATCTCTTTCCAGTATCTCGTTGTTTGTTATGTAATCAGCTCAACAGACAACTCGATATCTCTTTCCAGTTTCTCGTTGTTTGTTATGTAGTCAGCTCAACAGACAACTCGATATCTATTTCCAGTTTCTCGCTGTTTGTTATGTAGTCAACTCAACAGATTATTCGTTATCTCTTTCCACTCTTTCGTTGTTTGTTATGTAATCAGTTAATCAGACAACTCGTCATCTCTTCCGAATTTTTCGTTGTTTGTTTTGTAATCAGAACAACAGACAACTTATTATCTCTTTCCAGTTTCTCGTTGTTAGTTAAGTAAAGAGCTCAACATACAACTCCATATCTCTTTCCAGTTTCTCGTTGTTTGTTAAGTAATCAGCTCAACAGACAACTCGATTTCTCTTTCTCGTTTTTCGTTCTTTTTTATGTAGTCAGCTCAATAGAGAACTCGTTATATTTTTTCAGTTTCTCGTTGTTTGTTATGTAGTCAAGTCAAAAGATAACTCGGTATCTCTTTTCAGTTTTCGTTGTTTGTAATGTACTCAGCTAAACAGACAACTCCATATCTCTTTCCAGTTTCTCGTTGTTTGTTATGTAGTCAGCTCAACAGACAACTCGTTATCTCTTTCTAGTTTCTCGCTGTTTGTTATGTAGTCAACTCAACAGATTATTCGTTATCTCTTTCCCGTTTCTCGTTGTTTATTATGTAATCAGCTCAACAAAACTCTCGTTATTTATTTACAATTTCTCGTTGTTTGTTATGCAGTCAGCTCAACAGCATCTTGTTGTCTCTTTCCACTCTTTCGTTTTTTGTCATGTAATCAGGTCAACAGACAACTCGATATCTTTTATAGGTTTTTCGTTGTTTGTTATGTAATCAGCTCAACAGACAACTTGATATCTCTTTTTAGTTTCTCGTTGTTTGTTATGTAGTCAGCTCAAAAGACAACACGTTATCTCTTTCCAAATTCTTGTTGTTTGTTTTGTAGTCAGCTCAACAGACAACTCGATATTTTTTTCCAGTTTCTCGTTGTTTGTCATGTAGTCAGCTCAACAGGTTACTCGATATCTCTTTTCAATCTCTCATTGTTTGTTGTGTAATCAGCTTAAGAGACAATTCGATATCTCTTTCCAGTTTTTCTTTGTTTGTTATGTAGTCAGCTCAACAGAGAACTCGATATCTCTTTCCAGTTTCACGTTGTTTGTTATGTAATCAGCTCAACAGACAACTCGATATCTCTTTCCAGTTTCTCTTTGTTTGTTATGTAAACAGCTCAACAGACAACTCGATATCTCTTTCCAGTTTCTCGTTGTTTGTTATGTAGTCAGCTCAACAGATTACTCGATATCTCTTTCCAGTTTCTCGTTGTTTGTTATGCAGTCAGCTCAACAGCATCTCGTTGTCTTTTTCCACTCTTTCGTTTTTTGTCATGTAATCAGGTCAACAGACAACTCGATATCTTTCCAGTTTCTCGTTGTTTGTTATGTAGTCAGCTTAACAGACAACTCGATATCTCTTTCCAGTTTCTCGTGTTTTGTTATGTAATAGGGTCAACAGACAATTCGATGTGTCTTTTCAGTTTTCGTTTTTTGTCATGTAAACATTTCATCAGAGAAATCATTATTTCTTTCTAGTTTCTCGTTTTTTGTTATGTAGTCAGTTTAACAGATAACTAGTTATCTCTTTTCAGTTTCTCATCGTTTGTTATGTAGTCAGCTCAACAGACAATTTGATATCTGAAAGCAGTTTATCGTTGTTTGTTATGTTTTCAGCTGAAGAGACAACTCGTTATATCTTCCCAGTTTCTAGTTTTGTTATGTATTTCGCTCAACAGAGAACTCGTTATCTCTTTCCAGCTTCTCTTTTTTTGTTATGCAATCAGCTCAACAGACAATTAAAATTTTTTCCAGTTTCTCGTTGTTTTTTATGTAATCAGCTCAAAAGACAATTCCATATCTCTTTCCAGTTACTCGTTTTTTTTAAGTAATTAGCTCAACAGACAAGTCGATATATCTTTTCAGTTTCTCGAAGTTTCTTTTGTAGTCAGATCAACAGACAACTCGCTTTCTCTTTCCAGTTTCTCGTTGTTTGTTATGTAATCAGCTCAACAGACTACTCGATATCTTTTTCCAGTTTCTCTTTGTTTCTTATGTAATCAGGACAAAAGACAACTCGATATCTCTTTTCAGGTTTCGTTGTTTGTAATGTTGTACGCTCAAAAGACAACTCGTCATCTCTTTCAGTTTCTCGTTGTTTGTTATGCAGTCAGTTCAACAAAACACTCGTTATCTCTTTCGAATTTCTCGTTGTTTGTTATGTAATCAGCCCAACAGACAACTCGTCATATCTTTTGAATTTCTCGTTGTTTGTTATCTACTCAGGTCAACAGACAACTCTATATCTCTCTCCAGTTTCTCGTTGTTTGTTATGTAGTCAGCTCAACAGACAACTCGTCATCTGTTTCGACTTTCTCGTTGTTTGTTATGTAATCAGGTCAACAGAGAACGCGATATCTTTTTTTCAGTTTTTCGTTGTTTGTTATGTACTCAGCTCAACAGGCAACTGGATATCTCTTTCCAGTTTCTCGTTTTTTGTTATGTAGTCAGCTCAACAGGCAACTCGATATATCTTTCATGTTTCTCGTTGTTTGTTATGTAGTCAGCTCAACAGGCAACTCGATATATCTTTCATGTTTCTCGTTGTTTGTTATGTAGTCAGCTCAACAGACAATTTGTTATCTCTTTAGAGATTCTCGTTTTTTGTTATGTAGTCAGCTAAGCAGACAACTTGTTATTTCTTTCCAGTTTCTAGTTTTTTTTCATGTAGTCAGCTCAACATCAACTCGTTTTCTCTTTCCAGTTTTTCGTCGTTTGTTATATACTCAGCTCAAGAGACAATTTGACATCTCTTTCCAGTTTCTCGTTGTTTGTTTGTAGTGAGCTCAACAGACAATTTGATATCTCTTTCCAGTTTCACTTTGTTTGTTATGTAGTCAGCTCAACAGAGAACTCGATATCTCTTTCCAGCTTCTCTTTTTTTGTTATGCAATCAGCTCAACAGACAATTAAAATTTTTTTCCAGTTTTTCTTTGTTTTTTATGTACTCAGCTAAACTGAAAACTCTATATCTCTTTCCAGTTATTCGTTTTTTAAGTAATTTGCTCAACAGACAAGTCGATATATCTTTCCAGTTTCTCGAAGTTTCTTTTGTAGTCAGATCAACAGACAACTCGCTTTCTCTTTCCAGTTTCTCGTTATTTGTTATGTAATCAGCTTAACAGACTACTCGATATCTTTTTGCTGTTTCTCTTTGTTTCTTATGTAATCAGGACAAAAGACAACTCGATATCTCTTTTCAGGTTTCGTTGTTTGTAATGTTGTCCGCTCAAAAGACAACTCATTATCTTTTTCCAGCTTCTCGTTGTTTTTTATGTAATCAGCTCAACAGAACTCTTGTTATCTCTTTCGAATTTCTCGTTGTTTGTTGTGTAATCAGCCCAACAGACAACTCGTAATCTCTTCCGAATTTCTCGTTGTTTGTTATGTAATCAGGTCAACAGACAACGCGATATCTTTTTTTCAGTTTTTCGTTGTTTGTTATGTACTCAGGTCAACAGACAACTCAATATCTCTCTCCAGTTTCTCGTTGTTTGTTATGTCATTAGTTCAACAGACAACTCGATATCTCTTTCCAGTTTCTCGTTGTTAGTTAAGAAATCAGCTCAGCCGACAACCCGTTATCTATTTTCAGTTTCTGGTTATTTGTTATGTACTCAGCTCAACAGCAACTCGTTGTCTCTTTCCAGTCTCTCATATTTTGTTATGTAATCAGCTCAATAGAAAACTGGTTGTTATCTTTTTCCAGTTTCTCGTTTTTTGTTATGTATTCAGCTCAACAAAAACCTTGTTATGTGTTTTTATTTTTTCGTTGTTTGTTGTGTTGTGAGCTCAACAGACAACTCAATATCTCTTTTCAGTTTCTTGTTGTTTGTTATGTTGTCAGCTCGACTGACAACTCGTTATCTTATTCCAGTTTCTCGTTGTTTGTTATGTAATCAGCTTAATAGAAAACCCGATATCTCCCCACCAGTTTCTCGTTGTTTGTTATGCAATCAACTCAACAGACAACTCCAAATTTCTTTTCCGTTTCTCGTTATTTGTTATGTTATCAGCTCAACAGAAAACTCGTTGTCTCTTTCTAGTCTCTCGTTGTTTGTTATGTAATCAGCTCAAAAAACAACTTGTTGTTATCTCTTTCCAGTTTCTCGTTGTTTGTTATGTAATCAGCTCAATAGACAACTTGACATTTCTTTCCAGTTTTTCGTTGTTTTTATGTAGTAAGCTCAACAGACAACTTATTATCTCTTTCCAGATTGTCGTCGTTTGTTACGTAGTCAGCTCAAAAGACAACTCGATATCTGTTACCAGTTTGTTTTTGTCTTTTATGTAGTTATCTCAACAGACAACTCGATATCTCTTTGCAGTTTCTCGTTGTTTGTTATATTTTCAGCTTAAGAGACAATTTGATATTTCTTTCCAGTTTTTCGTTGATTTTTATGTAATCAGCTCAATAGAGAACTTGTTATCTCTTTCCAATTTTTATCGTTGTTTTTCTATCTAATCAGCTCAATAGACAACTCGTTATCTCTTTCCAGTTTCTAGTTGTTTGTTAAGTTATGTAGTCAGCTCAACAGTTAACTATAGTATTAAGGTTTATCTTTGGTATTTATGTTAACGTTTTTATGAATTTGCGAACTTCTTCGAGAAAACTTTGCAAAACAAAGAGTTACTATTGATCAGTTTTCAGTAAATACACAAGAAATTCTTCGACATTTAAAACATAAGAGGGACGTATGCTGTGTCGTTTCGAAGGAGCTTGAATAACGTGTTAATCATTATTTTAAATCTTATTTCACAGCCCGTTTCTCTTCAGGTTAGTGACATTCTTTATTACTTACACGTGGCATGCGCCACGTAAGGTACACAATACGACTCTTTACATTACCCTCTGCTCACACATAAGATTTCCTTATCGTCTGTTAGGTTTAGTGTAAATATGTTGATTTTTCATGATAAGTATTAGTTGCCTTAATTTTCTAACTAAGGGCTACTAATTTACTTAGATTTCGTTAGAGCGTGAGAAATGTTTTTTCTTTTAGTGAATAGACGGGATGACAACATGACATTAACGTGTCCACACTGCAAAGTCGAGGGTTTATCGGTGGCGTTTGATTACCGTAAAAACGCACTCCACACTTTGGGGCTATGGGAGGTCTAGGAGTGTAACGGACAAAGCAATTATTCAGTGAAACAAGATTAAACCTGAACGTTGTATAATCTGTAACTTGACAGTACGGGAATATGCCTTACATGTTCGTCCTTTCAGCCGTGTGCAGGCCCGGCATGGCCAGATGGTTAAGGCACTCGACTTGCAATCTAAGGGTTGCGGGTTCGAATCTCCGTCACATCATGCACGCTCGCTCTTTCATCCGTGGTGGCGTTATAATGTTACGTTCAATCCCATTATTCGTTGGAAAAAGAATAGTTCAAGAGTTGGCGGTGGGTGGTGATGACTCGCTGCCTTCCCTCTAATCTTAACTGTTAAATTAGGAACGGCTAGCGCAGATAGCCCTTAAGTAACTTTGCACTAAATTCAAAACAAACTAAATTCAATAACCTCTTTATTGGTACATTAATATTTCTGATGTTTAAATAACCGCGTGAAAACAAAACAAACACGTTTGCTCAATTCATAAAATCGACGGAATATTCTGTTAATGTTTTGTTAATATATTGTTGTTGGTTAACGAGATTTCAAGATATGCACAGGGTATCAGTTGTTTGCACAACACCAAGCTGGGAAACTTTACAAGTGCAGTAAGCATTATTTATTTCAAGAAGTTGGTTCGTTTTGAATTTTGTGCAAAGCTACAACAGGGCCATCTGCGCTAGCCGTCCATAATTTAGCAGTATAAATCTAGAGGGAAATGCATTGGAAATGTTTTGAAATTTACTTCTAGACGGTCTTACTTTATTATTAAGGAAATACACACCAGGCCGTGGTTAGTTAACAGATGTTACATAATGGTAAAGTAAGAAATTAGAACGAGAAGAAGAGTAGTCATGATAAATTATTAGAAATGTATTAATTACTGAAGGCCTTTTCTTCTGCCTACGTGAAATATTCTAATTTCATACTGGGAAGGGAAAAAAAGAATAAACAGACATGACAGAAACCATCTAACAATATTTATAACCTCTTATATCGTTGTTGGAAGGCGGCAAAATACACATTATGTAGTTTTAGGCTTAACAATGAATGAAGACATCGTAGAAAACCGAAAAATGACATAGTACACATTATCGGTTTGTATGAAGAAACAGTTTAGTTTTCTCTTTTTTTTTTATCGATTTTCAGTTACTACTGACAACGAAATGTTCTATAATAGACTTCACGGTAATTATGTTCACAATATTTGTAAGTTGGTGTTTTATGATAATCAAAATGGACCGTGACCTTTTATATAGCTTGAATAAATTATGGTGTTTTCACTTGTCGATTTGGTTCAGTCTCGCGCAAAGCTACACGAGGGCTGCTGTGCTAGCCGTCCATAATTTAGCAGTGAATGATTAGAAGGAAGGCAGCTGGTCATCACCACCATCATCACTTATTGAGATACTCCTTCACCAACGAAAAATGGAATTAATCGTTACATTATAAAGCCTCACGGTTGAAAGGATGAGCATGTTTGGTGGAATGGGTCATGCACCCTAATCATCTGGTCATCTCGGGGTTCTTGTGGAAAGAAGGGAGTTTATCATCAGTTGTTATAACAGTTTATACAGTTACAGTAAGAAAGGAGTTTGTCATCAGTTATAATATTTTATACAGTTACAGTAAGAAAGGCGTTTGTCATCAGTTATAATATTTTATACAGTTACAGTAAGAAAGAATTTTGTTATCAGTAGTTATAATATTTTATACAGTTACAGTAAGAAAGAAGTTTGTCATCAGTTATAATATTTTATACAGTTACAGTAAAAAAGGAGTTTGTTATCAGTTATAATATTTTATACAGTTACAGTAAAAAAGGAGTTTGTCATCAGTTATAATATTTTATACAGTTACAGTAAAAAAGGAGTTTGTTATCAGTAGTTATAATATTTTATACAGTTACAGTAAGAAAGAATTTTGTTATCAGTAGTTATAATATTTTATACAGTTGCAGTAAGAAATATATTTGTTACTTATTTAGTCATATATAAAATATATAATATATAAAACAGCCATCTCTTACAAAGTACAATACCGGATTTTAATATTTGATTTAAACGTGAAATTGTTCATAAGAGAAACTTGTTTTATATTACTCTTGAAGAAAAGTTTTTATAGACTTATAAACGATAACGGAGAAAAGTTGAAGTTACTGCCTTGTAATAATGTGAATATTTATAAGTTTATAAAAAGTTATTTGTAAACGAACAATGATCTGGATGTTATACAGTAATGCCAATAGCTGTTCGTCTTGTGAAGTGTTTTACTGTTAACGGCCCGAGATAAATTTTTGTATTTTATAGACAATAGCTGTTGAATACGACAGACTCGTAAACCTCGTCGTCATAACTGTCTCGTTCACATAAATATTTCTACTCAACTTCTGCAGTTCGCCACCAGTTGTTCAGTAAATAAATACTGATTGTTTAGATTTCTCTGAAACATTTGTGTGTTTAAACTCTGACGTTACAGTAATTAGACACCTCTTATTTCGTTCTAAACTTTTTTTTATTGAGGCGATAAGCCTTTTTAGAAAAATATAAGGGTTTATTTTTATAGATGTGCAGTACAATATGACAGAATCTTAATTATGTATAATCTGACTTCACGAAAGTCATGTCAAATACGGTCATATTCCTCGTTCGACATGTTGCTTGTAGGACATGCGCAACTTGTCTCAGACCTTATTAAATCAAAACGTTTGATTATAATACGATTTCCTTTGTTCTTGAAAACATTTTACTGTAATAACCCGACGTTTCGTGTTTTTTGGATAGCATTGTCAACGACTGAAAACACAATATAAGCAAAATATCTGGAAAGTTTGGAAATTGGATGATGTCGGTGTTGTTTAATATGGAATAGCCAAGTGTCAGGCATGTCGTCATAACTGGAATTTCCTTGTGGTTAGGGCAAATCTCGAATCCTGTCATCAAACATGCTCGTCCTTTCAATGATGGTCGATCTGTTGGAAAGAAAAACAGTAGCCCAAGAGTTGTCAATGGAAGAATGACCAAAAAGTTTGTAATGGAACAGTGGCCCAAGAATTGCCAATGGACGGTGTTAAATACCTGTGTTAACTACCTGTCTTTCTCCTACTGTGTTACTTTAAAATAATGGATGGCTAACGCAAATAGTCCTCGAGCAACTTAGCAAAGTTTTGAGTATTTTAATTAACACATCTAATTAATCAGTGTAGTTTGATATTTTTTTATTGGTTACGGTTTCATTTTCAACAGCGAAGAGGGATAAAAATATACATATCAATGCATTTTCCTGCCTGTCCGTCTTAGCAAGTGATTGCGCATGTTTTATACGGTTGAAGTCTTCCTCGAAATTCTATCAATAAAGTTAATTTTATCAGTGATTTTTCTGGAATATAAGTATTTCTGTTGATCTCATCATCATCATCTGTCACTCGATTCCATCAAGGAACGTAGGGCCGCAAACACTGCGGTTTCACGAAGAGGTAGGTATCTAAGTGAGCAGGTTGTTAGCCCACTGCACCGAGCCGTCCCTAATTTAGCAGTGTAAGACTAGATGGAAGGCAGCTAGTCATCACCACCCACCGCCAACTCTTGGACTACTCTTGTACCAACGAATAGTGGGATTGACCGTAACCTTATAACGCCCCCACGGCTGGAACTGCGAGCATGTTTGGTGCAAACTCGCGCCCTCAGATAACGAATGGCACGCCTAAACGCGTTTGGCCATGCCAGGCCTCTGTTGATTTAATTTCATAATATTTTTATATTTTAAATTGTTTATAAGATTCCATTATAATCAAAAACAAACTTTTGTTTGTTTGTCTTTGAATTTCGCGCAAAGCTACTCGAGGGCTATCTGCGCAAACAGTCCTAAATTTGGAAGTGTAAGACTAAGGGGAAGGCAGCTAGTCATCACCGCTAACTCTTAAGCTACATTTTTACCAACTAATAGTGAGATTGACCGTCACATTATAATGCCCCTAGGGCTGAAAGAGCTAGCATGTTTGGTGTGACGGGAATTAACCCACCTGGCCATGCCGAGCCCAAATTCTTGTCATACGAAATTAGTTGTTCCAGCATAATGTTTTCGTGACATCGATTTAAACATATGAAAAAACAAACAAACTTGTAAAACACAAGTTTAGACATTAATTCCAAACGAGAAAGACACATGATTTCGTGTAACGTCAGATTTAATATCATTTCCGAAACACAAGCTAATCTTTGGTAGGCTTCAGGTTTAAATGATTTATATTGTTTTCAGAATCATTAGCACAGTGACTTCCCAATAATAAAAACTACAACATCTCTCGTTCGTCATTTTAGGTTGGATGCGTAAATTATGAGGTGAAAAACTAGAAGAATTATAGGTCATTTATATGAAAGAAAAACAGGCAGTAAACAGTGTTTGAATCTCAAGTAGTATATCTCTTAAAAATAATAAAACAACGTTAACTTCACGTACTTCATATATATTAAATCAATCTGCGATAACGTATCTGTCACCAGAGGGCTACAGCAATTTATCGATTGTGTGCCTCCTCGTCGGTTTCAACTGCGCACTAGCTATCTATTTAATAAAAGCAGAATGATACATGCCTCCTAGATGATACTCGTGGACAACATTTATTTTTTTAAATTAATGTAGTGATTATTTAATAACGTATGTCTTCTGTTTATCTCAAGTGCTCACGAGCAATCCATTTAACCAATCTGAGAGAACACGTTTCTCGCTAGTTATCACTGGCGGGTAGTAGCAATGTAGCTGATTAGCCTAAGCCGGATACAGTGTGCTACCTAGGTGTCACTAGTAAACACCAGGATTGCGTTCAATTAACTTAAAACCTCCTAGTGGTTAATTCAGAGCACTATCGTTCATTCATACAATGTAATTAATTTAGGGAAGGTTTGTTTTTGACGTGTGACAGGTGGTTATCCGCGGAAGGAGACTCGAGACAAAAAAAAATGGTATTTTCTGATTGGCTTATTTAACTCCCTCAAATGTTTTCTTTGTGACTGCAATATGTAATGTTCTTTAAAATGTTACATAAAAAAGGGAAGAACCATAACCGATATTTGTATAATGTAATTTCCTTGCTACGATTATTTGGAAATATTTCCGTGATATAGTTTGGCTTGTCTGGTTTGGAATTTCACGCAAAACTACACGAGGGCTATCTGCGCTATCCGTCCCTAATTTAGTAGTGTAAGACTAGAGGGAAGGCAGCTTTTCATCACTACCTACCGCCAACTCTTGCGCTACTCTTTCACCAACGAATAATGGGATTGTCTGTCACATTATAACGCCCCCACGGCTGAAAGGGCAAACATGTTTGGTGTGACGAGATTTCGAACCCTCATATTACGAGTCGAGTGCCTTAACCACCTGGCCGTGCCGGGCCTACGTGATATAATACGATTATTTCAGAATGTTATTCATGGAGTACATGTCACAGAAGATGTCGCTAGTAGCACCTTTTTTTTTTTATCAAAGTAGTATTTACGTGATTACAATTTATTTATTTATTTTTAGCGTAGAGCTACATGTTATACTATATGCCTTTTGTCCACCACGAAGAATCGAACACAGGATTTTAAAACTATGATTTCACATATTTGTAGATGACCCACTGATGGTCATTAAATGACACAGCATGACTGTTTTTCGGTATTATAACTAGAAGACATTGCAATGGGCCCGGCATGGTCAGGTGGGTTGAGGCGTTCGACTCAAAAACTGAGATTTGCGGGTTCGAATCCCCATCATATGAAACATGTTTGCCCTTTCAGCCATGGGAAGTTATAATGTGATGGTTAATCCCATTATTCTTTGGTAAAAGAGTAGCCCAAAAATTGGCGATGGGTGATGATGACTCCTTCCCTCTACTCTTACATTGCTAAATTAGGGACGACTAGCGCAGATAGCCCTTGTGTAGCTTTGCGAGAAATTCAAAAACAATAATCAAACAAACATTGCAATAAGTTACCATCTGAGGAACCAGCAGAAGCAAAAACCAAAGAACATTATATCGGTATCGTGCATAGCGTAATATTTGGCTTCCCTATGACTCAGTGGTACTTCTGAAGGCTTGTAACACTAACAATCGAGTTTCATTAACCGCTGTAGATAGAGCACAGACTACCCATTGTGTTGCTTTGTACTTAACAACAGAAGAAACGTAATATTTGAAACTAGAGGGCACTAGGCTATCAAAAAGTATAAGTTATCTAGGGTACTTGTGTAGTGGTTCACTCGAAGTTCTACTTGACACACTTCTTGTTCTGTTTCTTTGTTGATTGTTGTCCCATATGGGCTGATAAAATTCCTTTAAAGACAAGTCGGAAGTAACCTAAAAGTTGATACGAGCCCTAACTATGAATCTGATGGTTCAGTTTCACGTCTTGATTCTATAAATGTGTACGGCACATTTTGTGATTGCAACTGCGCATGCCCTTGTTATTCTGGTCGATAAGAGTAGTCCAGGAGTTAGTTATGCGTGTTATTGACCAGTTGATCTCTCTCTCTCTCAGGTCCGGCATGGCCAGGTGAACACGTAATATAAGGTTCGAATTCCCGTCACAACAAGCATGCTCGCCCTTTCAGCCGTTGGGGCGTTATAGTGTGACAGTCAATCCTGAAAGTTGGCAGTGGGTGGTGATGACTAGCTGTCTTCCTTCCTGTCTTACACTGCAAAATTAGGGACGACTAGCGCAGATAGCCCTCGCGTAGCTTTGTGAGAAATTCAAACCAAACCAAGTCTTAAATGAACAGCTGTAGATCTACAGATTTAGAACGCTAAAATTAGAGGTTCGATTCCTCTCGGTGGACACAGAAGATAGTCCCATGTGACTTTACTACGAAATGCACACACATAAACACACATTCAGATGAATTAGGTAAAGAATATGACAAAAACACACACAAGCAATAAAACTTTTCTAAAGCCCCCTAGCGGACAAAAGATTAAAGAAAAAAATTTCCTGCTGGTGATTGCCCCCAGTGGCACAGTGCAGCCTTATAACGCTAGAAACCGACTTTCGATACCCGCTGTGGGCGGAGCACAAATAGCCCTTTGTGTCGCTTTGTGTTTGATAACAAAAAAACTGTCGGTGGTTTTAAATAGCTAGACATCTGGTTGACAATGTTTGTTAGGGTTTTAATGTTTATTAAGATAAAAAGATAGATTGGACGAAATTAGATGAAGATTTAGTTATTTCCTTTCCAATGTTTTTAGACTACTCCTGACATAGTAAAAAGAATTTCCAATTCACTTGCCTACGTATGTACCTAACTGTTGTCTCAGCATCTTGCAATATTCAGCGAACCAGTAAAACCTCTCTCTCTAAGCGGATTTGACAAAACATTGCCATAAGGCACATAATGAAACAAAACAGTATAACGTTGTTGTAATATATATAGATATATAGCATATGACACAGTTATTATTTTTATTCAATTTGAATTCTTTAGATGTCTCGAACATTAAATTTGAATATATTTCTTACTTGAAAGTAATACAAAACAGAATACGGAGAAACTGGAACTATCATTACTTCTGCCAACGGGGTTGGGGGTCAGGGGGTGTAGATGGGTGATTGATTTCCCTCTCGTAGACTAAGAGATTCGATCTGAGTTAATCAAATTTGGTACGAAAGTTGATGTGATACCCGAGATCTGGTTAATTTTTGATGATCTTAGCTCAAGGGTCAAGGTAACAATAAAGGTCAACCACTTTCGCTAGAATTGTATTATAGTAAACTGCGATTTTTGAGAAAAGGGCAAATTCGACGACAGAGTTAAGACAGAAAGGAGACATTTGTACCGAGCTCTACAATCGTTGCAGGGGCGGAGGTTTCCCGTTCTCTAGCTGCGTAGTTTTCTGTTTATTTATGATTTTTCATTTCTGAAACTTATCGCTCATCGCAAAAAAAATAAGCTGTTTTATTCGCTTATATTAATCACTTGGCAAGTAAGTAGGAATATGTCCCAGTGGCTATTGTGTTAGTACTGTGAAACCGAGGGTCTTTGGTTTGCATCTCGTTGCTTTAAAAAAGCGCTCTGGAATTTGGAGTCGAGGGCTCGTTATAGAAGTGGCAATCAAATCCTGCTATCCAGTCTGAGGAAGTGGCCCTAGAGTATGTGAAGGCATTGCCTACCCTTTAGTAAGTAACACTAGGGAATCTATTCAAAATTAGGGTTTTGTTTGGGCGTTGTTAAGCAAAATTTACACACAAAAACCGCGTTGTGCTCTGCCTGCCACGGGAAGCAGAACGCGATTTTCAGAATCGTAAGCCAGCAGAATTACTGTTCAGCCGCTAGGGGGGGTTCAAAATTAGGGATTGTTTTAAGAAAAAAGTCCTGGTGCAGCTTTGCGCGAATATTCTACAGTAAAGGAAAAACTGTGTATGTAAAGTAAGATTATTTGTTTATCCGCTTTTGTAAAGAGTTTTGTTTTCTATTAGAACTGTCTTTAGTTGTTTTTATTTTATTTGAATATTTTCATTTGTTTTCGTGCTTTCATTTTCGGTCGAAAAACGTTTTTCTTTTGAACCGAGAACCCGTTGTAACTTAGCAGAAAGTCCAAGAGCTTATAACACTAAAAAAAAGAAAAGAAAAATAGAGATTCGATATCCACGGTAGGCAAAGTATAGATAATCCATTTTTGTAAGTTTGCCCTTAACAACAAACAAACCAATAAACTGATATCATGGAATTAGATGGCATAAATTCCATCGTGCATAGCAGTAAGCTTAAACATTTCTTGGGCATATTTCCTTTTATGGAAATAGTGACCTTTGAAAGCTGGAGCAAACCCGGGATTTTGGATTAGGAGGGTTGCTCTTCCATAAGGAAGAAAAACAAAACAAAAACTTATTTTATTAAACCCAAGGGGCCGATCCTAGAATGTTAATCATCTATTTTCTTTTTACCCTACGTATTTATTAAATATTATATCTTTTCAGTGCGGTATTCCTAGGGATCTTTTTTACCTACGTGTTTATTAAATATCATATCTTTTCAGTGGTATATTCCTAGGGGTCTTAGGGGTCTTTTTTACTCTACGTGTTTATTAAATATCATATCTTACTGTGGGTTATTC
This sequence comes from Carcinoscorpius rotundicauda, assembly GCA_011833715.1. Classification (NCBI taxonomy): domain Eukaryota; kingdom Metazoa; phylum Arthropoda; class Merostomata; order Xiphosura; family Limulidae; genus Carcinoscorpius; species Carcinoscorpius rotundicauda. Next base: position 6,967,497 of record CM022398.1, read on the forward strand.
CTGGGGGTCTTTTTTACCCTACGTGTTAATTAAATATCATATCTTACTGTGGGGTACTCCTAGGGGTCTTTTTTACCCTACGTGTTTATTAAATATCATATCTTACTGTGGGGTATTCCTAGGGGTCTTTTTCCAATCCTGTTATTTGTGATTTGGTTGTTTTGGAACTTCACGCAAAGCTATATGAGGACTGTCTGTCAGCAAGCCGTCCTTAATTGACTAGTAAAACGTGAAAGGGAAGACAGTTAGTCCTCATTTACCCACCTAAAACCTTAGGATAATCTTTTACTAACAAACTGTGGGATCGACTGTTACATAATAATGTCCTCATAGTTTAGTTTAAAGCGGAAGAATGTTTGGTGGAATGGATACTCGAAGTCGCGACTTACATATTACGTGTAAAACACCCTAACCACTTGGCCATGTGGGGCCATGGCCAAGTGTGTTAAGGCGTTCGACTCGTAATCCGAGGGTCGCGATTCGAATCCCGGCCACACCAAACATGCTCGTCTTTTCACCCGTGGGGGCGTTATAATGTGACGGTCAATCCCACTATTCGTCGGTAAAAGAGTAGCCCAAGAGTTGGCGGTGGGTGGTGATGACTAGTTGCCTTCCCTCTAGGCTTAGACTGCTAAATTATGGACGGCTATCGCAGATAGCCATCGAGTAGCTTTACGTGAAATTCAAAAACAAATAAACAAATACTCCGACTGTCCCAATATGGGAATTTGAGCATCACAGTCATAACACACTCACGTTCCCAGTTTTCACGTTTGCGTGACGTGGACAAGAGAATTAATTTATGAAGAACTAAATAAATAAAGTCGTGCAAAACGCACATAAAAATAAGAACAACATGAAAGTGGAGACACAGTCGTCAAAAAAATCAGATACAAAAGTGATATATATTAAACCCCATGGAAAAAGAGAGCGAATCAGAAGTGAGAGGAAAGGTTTTTATTCTCTGGAGGAAAGTTTAAAGTATGAAAACAGCTCCATATAAGCAGATATTCCATGTAGAGATAGGAAAAAATCAGATCAGTTTTTCAAAAATGGATTTTCGTTCATACAAGAAGACGAGATAAAAACGCAGAAATTGTGTAAGGTTATATAGACTTTCTTTATTTCTTTTTTGACTTCCATTTCAACGTCCGGAACCTTATACTGCCTTCCATAGATGTGTATTATATTCCTCGTACGATGTATGGCTTTTACGTATTCATGACGTCACAAAAACACGAGACTGGGCGTGGCTCAGCGGGCAATGTTTCCAGATTTGGATCGGAGAGTTCGTGGTTCCTGACCACTGATCGTACCTTGAGGTCTATAAGCGGGGGTAAACTTCTCACTATTAAAAGCCAAACTTGGCGGTCAGTGCTGTTAATTAGATACATTTTCATAACTTTGTAAAATCGAACTTAACGAGAGCTAGTGAAAATATCCCTTGGGCAGCTCTGAGTGAGCATGACAAGCCGACAAAGGGATATAAGAAATTTAAAACAAAAGCTACAACTACAACAGTAAACTTTAACTGTGTTCAACAAAAGTATACAATTATGTAAAGCTGGTTAAATCTTCTTCAGAAATGTAAATAAAATCTACTGAATATAAAATGTAAAAACTACAAATATATACCAAGGTATTTATAACAATGATAATAACGGATATTTATTGTTATGATAACAACTAATACCCAGGTATTTATATCAATGATAATAGCAGATATTGTTCTTATAAAAGCAGCTAATATCAAAATATTTATAGCAATGATAATAGCAGATATTTGTAATTAAGATAACAGCTAAAACCAAGACATTTACAGCTAATGTAACAGTTAATACCAAGATATTTATAGCTAATATAACAGTTAATACAAAGGTATTTATAACAAAGATAACAACAGCCAACGAAACAAATGGTTCTTGAATATACAGTTGTTATTTAGAAATGTGTGTTATACCGATAGCTGCAAATTATTCCGAAAGTTGTTTTCAACATTATAAACTGAGTACATTAAGTAGGAAATGAAATGTAAGTAAACACGATAAACATATGATATTCTTAACACATAAAATAAATATTTTATCAGTTTTATTTAACACATAAACTGGGGTTCATTTCTGTGGTTCCTGTGGCGCTGTATGGCCGAGTGTTGTTTTTTTTCTGACTCACGGTTATGATAGGAACGCCCTCTGGTGAATCAGCGTAAGTATTACAGTCTACAACACTAAAATTCGGTTTTTTATACCTTTAGTGGGTACACAGAGCGCAGTTGCACTATTATGTAATTTTGTGCTTAACAACAAACAAACAATTATGTACTAACTCTAGAGTTTAGGTTTAGTCCAGAACAAGTTGTATAAAAATGGAGATAACCTTTTCTTATGAAAAATATTAAATGTTTAGACGATTTTATTTTGTTTTTGACAGTTTCGGTGATCAACTTTGGAAGAAACGTTTATGTCGTATTTCGCGTAAGGCTTAGCTAAAAAGATGATAAGTCACTTATCCAGACGTTGTAGCTATCGATAAGTATGAAACTAGTGGAAGGAGGGAAGAATGGATATGTGGATAAGTGGCATAGTAACCTGGCCTTCAATTCTTTCAACATACAATAGTTGTTATATTCGTAATGATGGCTAGTTTATCGGAGTGACTTAGACTAAAGAAGGAAGAATAAACATTGACCAAATGACGTGACTTGTTTCTCCATAATAAAAGTAGGTGTTTAAAGATAGCCTCGATCTCATTTCTGTTACCAGTTTTAGAGCAACAAACGTTTTCTCTAATTAGACGGGATAAGACAGCGTAGTGGGATAGATTGTGTCATTGAGTAGGCAGAACAACACAACTCAATGGCATAGTTAGTGTTAATGAAAAGACGAGACAACACTGCTCACTAAGATAGAATTATTGATTAAACAGAACAACACAGATCTCTAGGATAGCTTGTGTTGCTGATTAAACTGGATCACTGGGATAGTTAGTGTTATTGAGTAAACAGGACCAGACAGCTCACTAAGATAGTTATTGTGATTGGTTAGACAAGACCAGACAGCTCACTAAGATTGTTATTGTGATTGGTTAGACAAGACCAGACAGCTCACTAAGATTGTTATTGTGATTGGTTAGAGAAGACCAGACAGCTCACTAAGATTGTTATTGTGATTGGTTAGAGAAGACCAGACAGCTCACCAAGATAGTTACTGTGATTGGTTAGACAAGACTAATATTTAAATCTTTTTAACTTTTGATACTTTTCATAAGAAAAGGTTATCTACATTTTTTACGACCAGTTTTAGACTAAACCTGAACTATATTTTTAGTACTCATTTGTTTTTAAACACAAAACTACATAATAGTGTAACTGCGCTCTGTGTACCCACTACAAGTATAGAAAACCGAATTTTAGCGTTGTACGCTGTGACACTTATGCTGATCCACAAGAGGGCGTTTCTACGTTACCCGTCAGTCGGAAAAAGTGAGATAGAAACATAATTCTAGGTAATTAATATAGAAACCTCATAGTGTGTAACGAAGTTTGAAATATTTACTTTGACTCTCAGGAAAATTATTTTATCTATTATAGTTCTAAGCTATACGTTGAATTGTTTATTTTAGAAATTACAATTTTATCTCTCCTATCTTTATCGAAATAAACTGTTTAAATAATGAGAAATTCGTTACCTTTGTCTTAGTTTATTTGTTTTTAAATTATCTGTACTCTGATCACCCCGAGTATCGAAACCTGATTTTTAGAGTTATAAACCCAGAAACTATTCTCTAAGCTAACGGAGGTCTCATTATCTTTATACAACAAAAACACATTTATTTAGAACGAACATAAATACAAAATAACGTCTATTTTTTACCTCATTATACTGGTTTATTGTATTTTTATGAATGATAAATAGTTTGTCAAATTGTGCGCATCATAACCGATATTGTCAGACATTAGAATTTTCAGCGGAGGGGAAAACATTGTAATAAAACGCTGAAGAAAATAAAGGCTTAACTTCACGTGCTGTTCCTAATGTGTGCATGACAGCAGCATTTGTCACGCGTGTAATTTATGAGCAACGTAAACACGAAGTAAACACCGTAGAATGAACTACGTTAAATAGATGCTGATGCAATATGATCTATATAAATGTATATATGTGTGTTAAAATATGCATAGGAGAATATATAGACACACACATCTATCAGGACATATATCCCTAAATTATGTCTCTTTATCCATATATGCACAACCAATACACGAGTAGCAGTGAGCGAGTATTTGTTAGCAAAGAATCGATACTTCTGACTAGTGAACGCATGGAAACAACATGTAGGCTAACGTTTACAATATGTAGGATGTGTTTCTCTTTAGAAGATGTATTTTCCTTCAAAACAAGGAACGGATAGGCCCTTCCGGCTGCTTGTTGGATTAATCAATCTTTGTTTTAATGGGTTTTCATGGACTTGAATGTAAAGCAGGAGACGTTCCTAGATAAAACCTCTATAGATGGTAACAGCGCGTGTTTCACAATAATGGTCCTTTACACGAATTTTCATTCCCATTGACTTATTCTAAAATAAAAAAATTAAAAAGCAGAAGTGTTTGTCATAATGTATAAACTGAAAATTAAAGGTCTAAAGAAGCTTACTATAAGAGAAAATCATTCCTGTGTATTTAAATTTATTTTGTATTTCCGAAAGTGTGTTAAAAATTAAGGTTCCAACCTTGGTGTTACCTTTAAATTCAAGGTTCAATAACTGTAATCACGTGACATATTATTAGTGTTTACTTTTACTGTATTATTTTTGTCCTATTGTATTGTATTGTCTTTTTTCAGTTCTATGTTTTATTATATTGTCATACTGTACGTTTTCTACATATATCTTTTACTGTTTTCTCGGAATGGAATGGAATTTGGAATTTCGCACAAAGCTACTCGCGGGCTATCTATGCTAGCTGTCCCTAATTTAGCAGTGTAAGACTAGAGGGAAGGCAGCTAGTTACCACCACCCACCGTCAACTCTTGGGCTACTCTTTTACCAATGAAAAGTGGGATTGACCCTCACTTTATAACGCCCCAACGGCTGGGAGGGTGAGCATGTTTGGCGCGACTCGGGCGCGAACCCGCGACCCTCAGATTACGAAGCGCACGCCTTAACGCGCTAGGCCATGCCAGGTTACTATGACACTAAAAAACACATCCACTCTTCCCTCCTTCCACTAGTTTCATACTTATCGATAGCTACAACGTCTGGATAAGTGACTTATCATCTTTCTAGCTAGGCCTTACGCGAAATACAACATAAACGTTTCTTCCAAAGTTGATCACCAAAACTGTCAAAAAACAAAATAAAATCGTTTGAACATTTAATATTTTTCATAAGAAAAGGTTATCTCCATTTTTATACGACTTGTTCTGGATTAAACCTAAACTCTAGAATTAGTACATAATTGTTTGTTTGTTGTTAAGCACAAAATTACATAATAATGTAAACCGCGCTCTGTGTAACCACTACAGGTGTAAAAAAACCGAATTTAAGTGTTGTAGACTATAATACTTACGCTGCTCCACCAGAGGGCGTTTCTACCTTAACCGTGAGTCAGAAAAAAAAAACACTCGACCACAGGAACCACAAAAATGAACCCCAGTTTATGTGTTAAATAAAACTGATAAAATATTTATTTTATGTGTTAAGAATATCATATGTTTATCGTGTTTACTTACATTTCATTTCCTACTTAATGTACTCAGTTTATAATGTTGAAAACAACTTTCGGAATAATTTGCAGCTATCGGTATAACACACATTTCTAAATAACAACTGTATATTCAAGAACCATTTGTTTCGTTGGCTGTTGTTATCTTTGTTATAAATACCTTTGTATTAACTGTTATATCATCTATAAATATCTTACTATTAACTGTTATATTAGCTGTAAATGTCTTGGTTTTAGCTGTTATCTTAATTACAAATATCTGCTATTATCATTGCTATAAATATCTTGATATTTGCTGCTTTCAAAATAACAATGTATACTATTATCATTGATTAGGTGATTGGGGCGCTTCACTCGTAATTCGAGGGTCGTGAGTTCGAATCCCCGCCAAACCAAACATGTTTGCCCTTTCAACCGTGGGGGCTTTATAATGTGACGATCAACCCCACTATTTGTTGGTAAAAGAGTAGTCCAACAGTTGGCGGTGGGTGGTGATGACTAGCTGCCTTCCCTCTAGTCTTACACTGCTAAATTATGGACGGCTAGCGCAGATAGCCCTCGAGTAGCTTTGCGCGAAGTTCCAAACAAACCAAACCATTAGATGCTCAGTAACACGGCTTTTTATTGTACTTTGATGAAGTAAAGAACAGTTTATATATTTATAAATATGCGCGTGTGTGAGAGAGTCTTTTCTTCTATTATCTGTCTCTTCACTCCCCCAGTGGTTCAGCGATACGTCTGCGGACTTACATACTAAAATTCAGGTTTCGATACCCGTGGTGGGCAGAGCACAGATAGCCCATTGTGTAGCTTTGTGCTTAATTCAAAACAACAACTGTCTCTTCAGTTTATTTTTCGATATGCCTGTGTTAAGCCCTTGTAAATATAGAAATCAACCTTATTTTCTTTGTTTATGGTGTTTACTTCTTTGCTCATTTCATTTTTTTTATTTTACATAATAAAGAAAACAACGTACTTTTCAAACACACATAACTATTACTTCTACCAAAATAAAGACAGGAACAAAAGTTTCTAGAATATATCAATAGTTAGAATTGATCAATAGGTAAGCAGAACTTTCCACACACACACAAAAAAAAGAGTTCTTTTTTTAAGAACTCGAGAATCTTGAAGGAACGTTCCTGTGTTTGAAACTATATATATTAGCCTTAAGTTAAGTAAACATCTTGTTAGAACAGATAAAATGTTATATCAAAGAAAGCTTTTACGATAAGTCAGACAGAACCAATTCAAACTCTTTACCTTTATCTAAGTACCAGCTTCACTTGAATAAAAAGATTTAAATGGTATATCTTGGGAAAAGTCAGACGTCTTCTATTGAAATATCACTTATTTCAGGAGAGACATCGACCGATAAGAAACAGACATATTGACATAATACCTCAGTAGAATGTAATCTCTTAATGCATGCACGTGCTACAGATTCGCTGGAATACAGTCTCTTAGTGCACGCACGTGCTACAATTTACTGGAATACAGTCTCTTTGTACATACACTTGTTACAAATTCACTATAATACAATCTCTTAATACACGTACTAACTCCAGATTCACTGTAATAAATTACCTCACGTATTACAAATTTCCAGATTTTAGCAAAATTATAATATCTTACTCAAAACTCAGATGTGGTAAATAGGTGATGACGGCTTCTTGACACTTTTAATGGCTGAAGAAACATTAAGCTTATTTTGGTTTGTTTTTAATTTCGTGCAAAGCTGGACGAGGGCTATCTGTGCTAGCCGTCCCTATTTTAGCAGTGTAAGACTAGAGGGAAGGCAGCTTGTCATCCTCACCCATCGCAAACTCTTAGGCTACTCTTTTACCAACGAATAGTGGGATTGACTGTTATGTTATAACGTCCTCACGGCTAAAAGGGAGAACATGATTGGTGTGACGGGGATTCGAAACCGTGATCCTCAGATTACGAGGCGAGTGTCTTTTCTATTTGGCGATGACGGGTCTGAAGGAAAGGTATAACAAAGAGAGAGTGTAACATAAACAAGGAAAACAACAACGTAAGTAAGATACTCACAAAGAATGAGAAACAAATTTGAAATTATTAAAGCTTTGGTTATTGTTAAGCGCAAAGTTTTACCATGGGCTATCTATGCTTTGCCCACCATAAATATCGAAGCCCGATTTTCAGTTGTTATGATTTTTATAGCAAAGCTACATTGGTCTGTCTGCAGTGTACACCGTAGGGAGTCAACCGCCCAGATTTTAACATTGTAACTTCAAAAAATAACCATTAAGCCAAAGGGTTACCAAAGTGTTACCTTTAATTATAGTTATTAATATTAGTAAAACACAAGAGTCTGAAACAAAGGGTTACCATTAATTATAGTTATTAATATCAATAAAACACGAGAGTCTGAAACAAAGGGTTACCATTAATTATAGCTATTAATATTAATAAAACACAAGAGTCTGAAACAAAGGGTTACCATTAATTATAGTTATTAATATTAGTAAAACACAAGAGTCTGAAACAAAGGGTTACCATTAATTATAGTTATTAATATTAATAAAACAAAAGAGTCTGAAACAAAGGGTTACCATTAATTATAGCTATTAATATTAATAAAACACAAGAGTCTGAAACAAAGGGTTACCATTAATCATAGTTATTAATATTAATAAAACACAAGAGTCTGAAACAAAGGGTTACCATTAATTATAGTTATTAATATTAGTAAAACACAAGAGTCTGAAACAAAGGGTTACCATTAATTATAGTTATTAATATCAATAAAACACAAGAGTCTGAAACAAAGGGTTACCATTAATTATAGTTATTAATATTAATAAAACACAAGAGTCTGAAACAAAGGGTTACCATTAATTATAGTTATTAATATTAGTAAAACACAAGAGTCTGAAACAAAGGGTTACCATTAATTATAGTTATTAATATTAATAAAACAAAATAGTCTGAAACAAAGGGTTACCATTAATTATAATTATTGATATTGAAATTAGAAGTCGAAAGCGCAACATAAAATAAATCAGATTAGAGAGAGGGGAGACTATAGTGGTAAATACTGCTATGAAACTCTCGGTGCACACCTAGTCTACAGTCTAAACTTGTTGCCCGTTTATTATAAAAGCTTTGGTAAACAAAGATCTAGCACTGCTTGAACGGCGAGGTAATCAAATTAGAAGGTTGCTGAGGAATATATACAGGTTATTATACGTTGTATGGAGAGACTCAACTTTCCTAAGTTCCGAGCCGCATATCAGGGAAAACAGACAGCTGGAAGTGCACGTGCCGCGGGCAAAATTATAGATACCCTTCCCTGAATAGATGACATTTGCCAGATACCAGATATAATTACCCTGCGCTTTAATTATTTCACGTCCCCTAGACAACGACGTGTAGGTTCCTGGGTATAGTTCATCACTCCCATCAGTACTTGGCCTTTTAGACAGCCAATATTTACTGAACGTACTTTAACTTAATGCACGTGTAGACGGTGATGACAATATGTATATTTACAGCGAATTTGGCGCAGTATGTTTATGCACACACACAGATATATATATATATATATATGTACACACTGTTGTCACAATCGATTGAAGAGATTAAGATGTGCTATGCAGTTAAAATGGGTGCACGCTTACAAACATACATAATTACGTTCAAAGCATTCGTAAATAATCGCAGACATAAAGACACACACACACACACACACACATAAATTATATAGCTATATGTAGTGCACAGAAGATGTCTATGTACACACGTGAGAAGATATACAGAAAAATCCACAAATATTATAAATAGATAATAATATTTGATATTGTATAGAAACAAACAGATGTAAATATTAAAGTTTAAAAGCACTGAGAAATTGTCATATTTTTCATAAGGATTACAATTTCCAAATTTCGTAGACACATATAATAAAGAATGTCGCCAAAACCCCAAAATTTAATAAAAACAACAAGATGTTGAGTTTTGTTTTTTTTAAAGTGCAATAAATTAATCTTTAACAAAATATTTTAGTTGGAGTTTTTATAAGGAAATGTTTAGAAACTAATTTTCCCTGAAATGCAAGTCTTGTGTGGGTTAATTAGCGCGTGCGATCAAGTATCCAAATAATTGTTTAGCACTTGGATTTTTATTTCTTAGCTACTAGTCAGGCATAAAGCCGTACAATCGTCTATCTGTGCTGTGTTCACCACTGGTATCGAAACCCGATTTTTAGCGTTATAAGTCCGCAGATTTACCCCTGAGTCACTGGTGGGACAGAAGTAAAAGGAAAACGTTTCATTATGAAATCTAATTTCAGCTTTAGCGTGCTCGTGTAATTACAGAATTGCACAATGGATTATCTTTGTTGTGCTCGTGACAGGGGTCGAACACTGGATTATAACGCTTTCGATTACAGCTGAACGCCCTGGAATCTCCAGTTTGAACATTTAAAATACCACACATATATCTGTGTAGACATATAATATTTTCAGCTAAGAAGTTGAAGTATAGAAAACATACTCAAAAGGTGACAGATAAGTTATATTATAGTTACGTAATAACAACATAAGTAAGGCAGTTGATAAATTTGTGCGACGTATTAAAGCTTTAATACAAAATAAATAAGGTACGTATTAAAATTTTGAACCATATTAAAACTGATATAAAAAACAAATAAGGTACCAATTAAAATTTTGTGCCATATTACAACTGGTATAAGAAAATAAATAAAATAGCTAATAAACTTTTGTGCTATATTAAAAGTGATACAAGAAAGCAAATAAGGTATGTAAGATAATTTTGTGTGGCCCGGCATGGCCTAGCGCGTTAAGGCGCGCGCCTCGTAATCTGAGGGTCGCGGGTTTGCATCCCGGTCGCGCCAAACATGTTCGCCCTTTCAGCCGTGGGGGCGTTATAATGTGACCGTCAATCCAACTATTCTTTGGTAAAAGAGTAGCTCAAGAGTTGGCGGTGGGTGATGATGACTAGCTGCCTTTCTTCTAGTAGTCTTACACTGCTAAATTAGGGACTCCTAGCGCAGATAGCCCTCGTGTAGCTTTGCGCAAAATTTAAACAAATTCTCTAATTTTACACTGCTGCTAAATTAGAGACGGCTAGCGCAAATAGCTCTCGTGTAGTTTTACGCGAAATTCAAATAAATCATCTTGTCTTACACTGCTAAATTAGAGACAGCTAGCGCAGATAGCCCTCGTGTAGCTTTGCGCAAAATTCAAAAACAAACAAACTGTTATTTCTGTTCTTACCCCATTTCGAAATTCCATAATATTTGGTTTATTTAAATAACGTATTATGTTACGCCTATCTAAACGTCTTTTCGAAATTTCCAATCATTTCTTACAATCCTTCTTTATCATTTACCAATACGAGGTATATAGAATGGAGGTTTTAAAAAACAAATTTTGTTTTTGCAATCACGACTGTTCCAATTTTCTGTCCCTTTCAGATAATATATATATATATATATATGTATATACATTCTTGTCTAACTCATTTCCTGAATCAAATATCTACATGTCTCTCATTTCTTTCTGTTTCCTTACAAGTTTCTTTAAGTATAGTTTCTTCAACCTATTTCTCTGAACCTTCCAGAACAGTATTTTCTTATCTGCGATACCAAATGCTGACTTCATGTCCACCAAAATCGAACAAACAAATGATTTTCTTCTGATCCATAATTTATTTTCCACAACAAGTTCTTTTCTATCTTGGAATTGTTACTTTTTATCATCGTGAACCCTTGCACTTTTATTTTTTACATAACTCATTGTTATTCCACAATTCTAATTATATTTTATTTTTAATTAAATATTCTTCACGAAATTTTAATTTTATAATTTATTCAATTTAATTCGTTTCCTTTGCTCACTCATGTTCTACTTGTATTTATAAGACAAGGACAGGATCTTTATATTCATTTAATGTTTTCTCAACATCACATGCCCCACGCCTGTACAGCGGTAAGTCTACAGATTTACAAGGCTAAAATCAGGGGGTTCGGTTCCCCTCGATGGACTGGGCAGATAGCTCGATGTAGTTTTGCTATAAAAAAAACACACACGTGTGTATTTGTTTCTTCATTCCCCGGCTGGTACAGCTGTGAGTCTACGGATTTACAACGCTAAAATCAGGGGGTTTGGTTCCCCTTGATGGACTGAGCAGATAGCTCGGTGTAGTTTTGCTATAAAAAAACACACACGTGTGTATTTGTTTCTTCATTCCCCGGCTGGTACAGCTGTGAGTCTACGGATTTACAACGCTAAAATCAGGGGGTTTGGTTCCCCTTGATGGACTGAGCAGATAGCTCGGTGTAGTTTTGCTATAAAAAAACACACACGTGTGTATTTGTTTCTTCATTCCCCGGCTGGTACAGCTGTGAGTCTACGGATTTACAACGCTAAAATCAGGGGGTTCGGTTCCCCTCGATTAACTCAACAGATAGCTTGATGTAAACACACATTTTATTTATAACTTTAAGTAAACGAGAATGTCTTCTTGGCAAGTTTTACAGCGCCACCTCGCGAAAAACTTCATTTCAAACTTATTTTCTATATCTAAAGATAAAAAAAAAAGTCTATAATACATTTGTTGATAATACATCAGTTGTACTAATATCCAAATACTATCGTATGTTGATTGTTGTTAATATATCAGTTGTACTAATATCCAAACACTATCGTATGTTGATTGTTGTTAATATATCAGTTGTACTAATATCCAAACACTATCGTACATTGATTGTTGTTAATATATCAGTTGTACTAATATCCAAACACTATCGTACATTGATCGTTGTTAATATATCAGTTGTACTAATATCCAAACACTATCGTATGTTGATTGTTGATAATACATCCGTTGTACTAATATCCAAACACTATCGTATGTTGATTGTTTTTAATATATCAGTTGTACTAATATCCAAACACTATCGTATGTTGATTGTTGTTAATATATCAGTTGTACTAATATCCAAACACTATCGTACATTGATTGTTGTTAATATATCAGTTGTACTAATATCCAAACACTATCGTATGTTGATTGTTGATAATACATCCGTTGTACTAATATCCAAACACTATCGTACATTGATTGTTGTTAATATATCAGTTGTACTAATATCCAAACACTATCGTATGTTGATTGTTGATAATACATCCGTTGTACTAATATCCAAACACTATCGTATGTTGATTGTTGATAATGCATCCGTTGTACTAATATCCAAACACTATCGTATGTTGATTGTTGTTAATATATCAGTTGTACTAATATCCAAACACTATCGTACATTGATTGTTGTTAAAATATCAGTTGTACTAATATCCAAACACTATCGTATGTTGATTGTTGTTAATACATCCGTTGTACTAATATCCAAACACTATCGTATGTTGATTGTTGATAATACATCCGTTGTACTAATATCCAAACACTATCGTATGTTGATTGTTGTTAATTTATCAGTTGTACTAATATCCAAACACTATCGTATGTTGATTGTTGATAATACATCCGTTGTACTAATATCCAAACACTATCGTATGTTGATTGTTGTTAATATATCCGTTGTACTAATATCCAAACACTATCGTATGTTGATTGTTGATAATACATCCGTTGTACTAATATCCAAACACTATCGTATGTTGATTGTTGATAATACATCTGTTGTACTAATATCCAAACACTATCGTATGTTGATTGTTGTTAATTTATCAGTTGTACTAATATCCAAACACTATCGTATGTTGATTGTTGATAATACATCCGTTGTACTAATATCCAAACACTATCGTATGTTGATTGTTGTTAATATATCAGTTGTACTAATATCCAAACACTATCGTATGTTGATTGTTGTTAATATATCAGTTGTACTAATATCCAAACACTATCGTACATTGATTGTTGTTAATATATCAGTTGTACTAATATCCAAACACTATCGTATGTTGATTGTTGTTAATATATCAGTTGTACTAATATCCAAACACTATCGTATGTTGATTGTTGATAATATATCAGTTGTACTAATATCCAAACACTATCGTATGTTGATTGTTGATAATACATCCGTTGTACTAATATCCAAACACTATCGTATGTTGATTGTTGTTAATATATCAGTTGTACTAATATCCAAACACTATCGTATGTTGATTGTTGTTAATATATCAGTTGTACTAATATCCAAACACTATCGTACATTGATTGTTGTTAATATATCAGTTGTACTAATATCCAAACACTATCGTACATTGATTGTTGTTAATATATCAGTTGTACTAATATCCAAACACTATCGTACATTGATTGTTGTTAATATATCAGTTGTACTAATATCCAAACACTATCGTATGTTGATTGTTGTTAATATATCAGTTGTACTAATATCCAAACACTATCGTACATTGATTGTTGTTAATATATCAGTTGTACTAATATCCAAACACTATCGTATGTTGATTGTTGATAATACATCCGTTGTACTAATATCCAAACACTATCGTACATTGATTGTTGTTAATATATCAGTTGTACTAATATCCAAACACTATCGTATGTTGATTGTTGTTAATATATCAGTTGTACTAATATCCAAACACTATCGTATGTTGATTGTTGTTAATATATCAGTTGTACTAATATCCAAACACTATCGTACATTGATTGTTGTTAATATATCAGTTGTACTAATATCCAAACACTATCGTACATTGATTGTTGTTAATATATCAGTTGTACTAATATCCAAACACTATCGTACATTGATTGTTGTTAATATATCAGTTGTACTAATATCCAAACACTATCGTATGTTGATTGTTGTTAATATATCAGTTGTACTAATATCCAAACACTATCGTATGTTGATTGTTGTTAATATATCAGTTGTACTAATATCCAAACACTATCGTACATTGATTGTTGTTAATATATCAGTTGTACTAATATCCAAACACTATCGTATGTTGATTGTTGTTAATACATCAGTTGTACTAATATCCAAACACTATCGTATGTTGATTGTTGATAATATATCAGTTGTACTAATATCCAAACACTATCGTACATTGATTGTTGTTAATATATCAGTTGTACTAATATCCAAACACTATCGTACATTGATTGTTGTTAATATATCAGTTGTACTAATATCCAAACACTATCGTATGTTGATTGTTGTTAATACATCAGTTGTACTAATATCCAAACACTATCGTATGTTGATTGTTGATAATATATCAGTTGTACTAATATCCAAACACTATCGTATGTTGATTGTTGTTAATATATCAGTTGTACAACGGTACGAACAAACAAATTAATAATGAAAGTCGCTCTACTAAGTCGTCTTAACGTAATGTAGTGCTTAGAAAATTATACGAGAATTCTTTCAGTTTTTATGAATATTAATAATGAAATGGAAATTTTGCGAAATTAAAAAAAGTATTGCATACTCCTAGTTCGAAAGGAATATTAAATATTCTATTATTAATACTGAGTTAATTAGTAGTTCTGACAAGGAAGAGATGGACGTATGATATAGAATCTGGTGAACCAGTTACAACCCGTGTAATGCCACAAAATCTTCTACACTTTTTAAAGTATGAGTGAATTTGTTTGTTTCTTTGTTTTTGAATTTCGCACAAAGCTACCCGAAGGCTATCTGCGCTAGCAGTCCCTAATTTAGCAGTGTAAGACTACTAGAAGAAAGGCAGCTAGTCATCATCACCCACCGCCAACTCTTGGACTACTCTTTTACCAAAGAATAGTGGGATTGACCGTCACACTATAACGCCACCACGGCTGAAAGGGCGTGCATGTTTGGCGCGACCTGGATGCAAACCCGCGACCCTCAGATTACTAGGCGCGCGCCTTAAAGCGCTAGGCCATGCCGGGCCCCACAAAATTATCTTACATACCTTATTTGCTTTCTTGTATCACTTTTAATATGGCACAAAAGTTTATTAGCTATTTTATTTATTTTCTTATACGAGTTGTAATATGGCACAAAATTTTAATAGGTACCTTATTTATTTTGTTATTAAAGCTTTAATATGGCACAAAATTTTATTACCTACCTTATTTGTTTTTTATATCAGTTTTAATATGGCACAAAATTTTAATACGTATCTTATTTAAGACTAAAGGATTTGTTTTGAATTTCGCGCAAAACTACACGAGAGCTATTTGCGCTAGCCGTCTCTAATTTAGCAGCAGTGTAAAATTAGAGATTTTGTTTAAATTTTGCGCAAAGCTACATGAGGGCTACCTGCGCTAGCTGTATTTAATTTAGCAGTGTAAGACAAGATGATTTGTTTTGAATTCTGCCCAAAGTTACACGAGAGCTATTTGTGCTAGCAGTCCCTAATTTACCAGTGTAAGACTACTAGAAGAAAGGCAGCTAGTCATCATCACTCACCGCCAACTCTTGAGCTGCTCCAACGAATAGTGGGATTGAACATAATATTATAACACCCCTACGGCTGAAAAGGCGATCGTGTTTGGTGTGACGGGGATTCGAACCTGCGACCTTCGGATTACGAGTCGAGGTTTATGCATATGGAAAGGTGAATGTATTGAAGATGAGAGAAATCAGAAAGGAAATTGTTTGAGTTGGATGATAATGAAAAATAAACACATGTTAGAAATATATAAATTAATGTAATGAATGCGTTGAAGAAAATTATTCGAACCTTTCCTAAAGAAAAATTCACCAAAGAAAATTAATTTCGATGTATTTTTTCAAAGAAGAAAATCGTAATTATTACGTAATAAAATAATCTAATACATGCGAATAAATTATTGAAGTGATAAGCTCAGAATTTCTTAAATAATACAGAAATATCTCAGGGGGCGCTCTTTCTCTGTGGTATATTTGCCACAACGTTAAGTACAATTAATTATTTACACCGCAAGTGACTTAACAAAGTAATTAGTGGATGGCCTCTAGAAATTTCTTTGACGCTAAATACGCTCTCCCTCGTAGGGCAGCGGTAAGTCTTGGGATTTAGTTTTAAAATTGAGGGTTCGATTCCCCTTGGTACACCCATGAAATAATACCCACTAATATGCGATCATCAGTGTGGTAAACAGTTTACCTCGCTCTTTCTTCTACACATTTATAAATAAATAGATAAATTCTAATGGCTAGAGGACGGTGTTCCTAATTGTACGGTAAAAACGTACTAGCATGTGTAACGTCTAAAGATGTGGTTTTTGTTCCAGAGTCTGATGTTTCTAGTTGGTGTACGAAATTATTATAGTTTTAAGCAGTTTCTTTAGTTTTTATTCTTTTCGTTCTAAGTTTCGTTTTATTTGATTTAATAATACATTTTTGTAATTCTAGTCTGCATTATGTACAACCATAGCAGAGAAACTTCAACGTCTTCAAAACCTATAGGTTCGAGTTGTACGGATTCCTTCATGTAATCAATAGGCTCGAGTTGTACGGATTCCTTTATTTAATCAACAGGCTCGAGTTGTACGGATTCCTTCATTTAATCAATAGGCTCGAGTTGTACGGAAAACACACCTGCACATAAATTTATGTTTTAAGAACTTGAAATGTTATTTCAATATAATAGACACATTTCTGTAACACTTTATCGTGATGTCTTGTCTCATCATGTTTCCAGCTCCTGTGTTTTGGTTTCGTATAAAATGTAATATAGGTCTAAAAATGACAGTCTAAGAGTGAAACATTCGTGAGTTCTTTCTCGAAAATTCGTTTCGAACATACCGTTTCTACATTATATTGAGGAATCCGAAACATTCCACACTAATATCCGAAGCGCGCGTGAGTCGATAAAGAAATTCTAATTTTGGAAATTCCAAAACACTAGAATATAAACGATAAAGCATATTGATAATAAAACTACTGTAAATGTACTCCCCACATCAATAATGCCACGTTTTGATGAAATTCAAGTGATGTAAATATTTTTGTTAAAAATAATCTGATTTTATTAGAAACTCTGTTATATGTGACGGAGGCTAAATGTTAGCAAAACCTGCAAAGAAAACACATAAACTGAAATTTGCTGATTAGTTAAGTACGCAGCTCCCTAATTCAGTAATTGGTTGAAACATCTTTGGTAGCAATAACTGCTGTTAATCTACCTGGACAGTTCTCCACCATTCCTAATAAATTCCTTGTGAATCGTTGATGGACTGTAATAATTCAAGTCTCACAAAAAGTTTCCAATGGATTGAAGTCAGGACTTTGACTGGGCCACTTCGAGACAGTCACTATCTTCTTTTGTAACTACTCCAGGGTGGCTTTAGCCCATGCTTCAGGTCACTGTTCTACTGAAACGAGAATTTTAGAACCAGTTTTAAATTCTTGGTCGACCCAAACAAGTTTTTCTCTTTGATTCACCCGTATCGTACACCATCCATCTTTCCCCCAATCCTTACAAGCTCCCCATTCCTTGTTGATGATGAAAATCTTTCCTGTGTCATGATGCTGCCATGGTTGACAGCTTGGATGGTGTCGACTAGGTGATGTGCTGTGTTGGACATGCACGAGATGTAACGCTTTAAATTTACTGAATGTGTACCGAAAACTCCAATTTTGTCCCATTTGACCACAAAAACTACCACATGTCTACAGTATTGCTTACATGCTTTGTTGTAAAGCCTATACGAGCTTTAAGATGGTTCTTTGTTCAGTAATGGTTTCTTTCTTACCAGTCACCCATACAGACCAGCTTGGTGTAAGGACCAGGATATTGTCGATGTATGAACATTGATTTCCATCTCGGACATGGAACTTTGCAAATCTTTTAAAATCACTATTGTATTCGAAGTGGCACCCAAAATCGTTTCCCATTTGCCCAACTGCTTAGTTTGTAAGAGCGACATGATTTGGTTAGTGAATGGTTGATATGAAGATCATTCCTCTTTTTAATAATTGACAACACTTTACTCAAGGAGATAATCAACGACTTTGATCTTTTCTTGTAACATTCTTCTGATATCTACATCTCTAGTACTTTATCCAGGACTTGTTTGGATAGTTCCTTGGTCTTCGCGATTGGTTTGTTGCATCACTTTGTGAGTTGTGACTTGAACAGGTGCATTTGCTCTGAAGTTAAGTTAAACTACTTTAACTACTCTTAGACAGAGACCACTGCGCTAATTGTGTGACCTTTCAAACTAATACATTGCACCCTAACTGATCTAGGGCTGCCGTAGCCAAGGGTTTAATACTTAAGACAGGTTGCCCCTCCCTCTAATTCTGGACCAAATAGTTTATCCGACAAAAATCACCAAGAATATTCGGGCAAAAGTTCCGTACACATATGTATAGCTTTCATATCTGCAAACTGATTATGTTTGTATTTATTGTAGAATCGCCGTAAGTCGTAAAATATTTATGAAATATTACTGGAGAAATAACTAATATATATGTATTAGATTTTAACTGCTAAGCCTAATTTAATATTCAATGACTGGATTAACCTTTATTAAACCATATCATATCGCCTGCTTCCGGTTTCTGTCGTCGTAGGAAGAGCACAGTATTTACTTAATAATAAACTTAGGCTTAGTCACATTAGGCTCATTTCATTACTTATTATTAGAATTTAAAAACTAAATAGATAGAATTTAAACAGAAGTTTGTTTAACACTGATATATACATATATATACTTATTTTAAAATGTAGTGTATTTCATAACATTCTTCGAAATTATGCCGTCTTTATGTACTATACCAATACGCGTATGATGTAATGATTACAATGATTTCACCTTTACAATTTGGATTAATACCTTGTAAACAGCCTTATATTTTCGGGCAAAACTCGCTCCCCTTCAAGTAAAAACCAAGTCTGTACACCCATGTAGCAACTGAGAATTCTTTTTTAACTTTAACTTACATAATATTAGTATTTTTTAGCCTTTCATCAGTTTGGAGTACATTTTGTATATTCTAAATATAGAATCCCGTTTGAAAATTTCATGAAAGCAAGCTCAGACGGCAACAAAAAGTGAATAAGAGGGATGAATATTTTTATAAGCCAAGCTAAGAAGACTCAAATTCACCAAAATATTTTAAACCCAAAACATCAAATATTATAAAATCAGTCGAATTCGGAAAACTTGAAAACATCGAAGTTAAGAAATAAGTAAAATTTGAAACCACTAACAATGATGTAAGCTACATTCCAAAAAGTTTAAAGCCCCGATAATTAAATGAAAATTTATATTTATAAGACTTTAAAATGTCATGAATAAAAACTTCAGCTTTTAGTAACTAAATTTTGATTTTGAAAGGCTTTAACTATTTCTTCTGTTTATAAAAACGTATATTCATCTGGTGTGTTCCTTCAGTAATCTGGAGCAAACTGAAAGACGTTAGTCAAACATTGCTTTTCTTTGGATGGGGCTACATAATTTTATGAGTGACTTTCTTTATGTCAGTAGTATGCCTATTTCCTGTACATTTACTCTGTTTTATTGGGTCCTCCGTTGGGTCAGCAGTGAGTTTATGGACATACAACCATAAAAAATACACATCTTGAATTCCCTCGGTAGAAAGAGTTTTGTTTTCAATTTAGCATAAAGCTACTCAATGGGCTATCTGTGCTCTGCCCACCACGGGCATCAAAGCCTGATTTTTAGCGTTGTAAGTCTGCAGACATACCGCTGAGCCACTGAAGGGCCGGTAGAAAGACCCTATTGTGTATCATTGCACTAAGAGCAACAGTAAACATTTATTTTGGGATGAAATGCACATCGTTGATGGTTTTTAGTTGGGCTAAGTTAAAAACATAGCTTTGTGTAGAGTGAAAATGTTCGTCTGTGAGTGTATCCTCAAGGGGAAATAAGTACCACAAGGGGTTCTCTTGCATTCTTTGACATGACGTGGCGAAAAGAACATTGTATACGAAGTAAACTTTTAAAGTTGACTTAAAAGTGAGTGCGCATGTCACTGGGATTAACGTGAGGTGTGAACAGTAAAAACTGACCACCAGTTACCAGCATGTCACGGGTGATTAACCTTTACTAAATAAACAACAGTTGGCTGTACCTGAGCTGCCCTATAAACACAAATAGTCACCTGACTATTTGTGAAACTAAATGGGAGTTTATCTGTTTAAAAAAAAAACAAAGTCTAATAAATAAACTAGGACTATTTGAAATCAAGGATCTAGTCCACAATGTGATTAGTTCTATAAACTGAAGCCTGATTATTATAATTGATTAATAAGGCTTAGCTTCATGGAAACCGTGTCACGTGATCTTGGCTTTCTAAGTGGTCATTTCTTTATTCATTTTAGGAATGAAATAGTTCTACGGATATCCAATTACAATAATTATGTAAAAGTAGTCTTAATAGATAAAGTTAGAACTTTATTTTTAAGTTTATTAACCTTGAAATTATGAGTATTTAACTTCAATTACTTCAATTTTTGCTTTGTGAAAAGAAGTGTACCTCTGAAACAACCTAAAGCTTATTTTCATACATCGTACATCATTAAAACCGATCGAAGAAACTTTAAGTCCATTGCGTGGTTCAACCAATTGGAATATAAACGCTAAATATAAAACCCTAGATCGATGATACGTAAATGTATATATACTTTCTCTCGTTTTCAAATAGCTGATCAAACACTCGCCCGAACAATCTTTAAAGTCGACATAACGACTGTAGCTACAGTGTGATACACATTGTCCAGAAATCAGTATTCCAACAAATTTTGGACTGTATGCCCTGACGCGTAACGTATTGATTTATCATTAACGCAACCCCTTTTGTTAAGCTGTTTCGCTGCTTTGGTCATAACAACGTCATCAGATTTCTTTCCGTTCTCTAAATACAAATTGAACTGTTTCGCATGTTCGTGTAATTTCCTTGGGAAAGCATAATAAAATAATAAAAAAAGTTGAATTCCCCGTAAAGTGGGTCGTTGTGTAAAGTTTTAACTTCGCACTGCACCACAGTTCGAAGCACGATCATTTTATCAGGTAAATATTCAGTAAAATTCATAAAAAAGAATCATCATTAGGCACCTGGCACTTGTTTTAATTCACCTCTAGTTGAAGACCTACGCACCATAGGAAATCAAACCCTAGAGAGTTTGAATATTTCAATATGCATTTGAAACTTTGCTGCTGTAAACAGACATAAAAAAATTCAGACCTTTCTAGCTTCGGGAAACTAAAGTCTATACGAAAAATGCGTCCTTTATCTAAAAATTGTAAACTTGCTACATATTAATACCATTGGATAAAACCATGCGATCACCACGTGATTGTATGTACACGTCTGTTCTTCTTTTGATAAAAGGTCGTTTTCTTCTTACAAATAACTGGTATCTTCAGTCTGTTTTAACAAAAGGTTTTCCCCAATAATTCCCAAACACAGATTTATTCTGATTTCTACCCCCTTTTTAGCGGCATCTTTTTGGCTTTTCTCTTCAGATCTCACTCATTTTGACGTCATAATGACGTGGTGACATACACGTAACACAGTACTTAATTCTGCATTCTCAAGACGGCTGGTATGGGTATTAACCCTCGAATTAAATCAATTACAGTGCAACGTTTTGACCTTCTTAGGTCACATTCAGGTTAACGTTGACCTGGGGGCTTCTCTTCATTACTAGAAGCTTGATTTCACTGTTGAAATCTCTTCCTTTACAGGTTTTTATAAGACAAAAAGTTCGAAGAGCCATATACGCCTATTTTAGCGATTAAATTAATTAACTAAAATAAATATTGCAGAAGAAAAAGTGGGACTCAGAAAATTCAGAGACAGATCGACTGACTGACCAACAGATGTTTGTGTAAAAATTTACTTTGATAAAAGTACTTCGGAACCATTCTATGCCACTAGTTAATTCTGTGTAAGTTTCGTTAGAAAAACCTGTCTTAGAACAGGTGAGTTACACGGTAAAATAGCCAGGTTCTGAGAGAGCAAATACGTAAACGTTGTTTGATCGATTTTTGATTTCATAATATTGAAATTCTTAAATATATTTTTGCTTTACTTTCAATAACGACTATTATTTTCAGTCCTGTATGAACCTTACATCATCCACGTCTACGACCAAAACGTCATCAGAGACACAACTGCTGTATTAACCTGTTATATCCCCAGTCACGTAACTAATTACGTCTACGTGTCTTCGTGGGTAATTGATGACAACTATACAATTTCTTCCCAAAACAAAAGTAAGCTGTTATTTTCAAGTTTTGAGCTTTTAAATTTAAAGAGAAAGCCTGGATTTTATGTTTTGTTTTCATACAAAAATTTACATTTAAAAAGCATTCAAAAGAGAAAAACAAAACATTGTATAATAGGCTTACGAAAGATGGACAAGGATGTCTTTATAAGAACCCTGGTAACGTGTCGAATTATTATGTATTTTCAAGTTCTGATTAAATTCAGGAGTTTATGCCACAGACGTATAACATTAATTTATAGTTATAACAGTTTGTTTTTTTAAATTTGTGAGAATAGAATTCTGAAGGATTCAAACAGGAAGTAGACGGATTTGAAATTCATCACAAAAAGTCATTCAATATGTCTGACCGTTTGTGCTTTTGTTTTGCAGGTTACTAGGCAACTAAGGGTAAGTGATATCCGTGAAGCATGTGGCCACTAACATACAGCTTCACTCGTCTTACATAAGTCTAACAAAGGTTACGTTTCGAACACTTAGGTTTTGTTTTTTCTTAATGCATTAATAATCACTAGACGTATAATCCCTCTTAAGATGGATACGACATGGGGTCATAGAAGAAATACATCGGCATAGATAGTCTTATCTATTGGGCAAACTGAGCCCCACACACGTGGAAGGGGTTCCGGATGCTATGCCTTTTAATCTACTTTTGAGTTGTTGTTTTTTTATCATTATGGGGCTCCATTTAGAGAAATGTGTCCAGGACTCCAAAATAACTAAGACCGCCCCTGTACATCGGTAAAGTTTTAATAATTGTGATATCCATTAACAAGATTGACCTATCCTTACAGTTTCCTGCTTGATTTGAAATAAATGTTTTCCTAGTCCAGAAACGGTTGCAGCTGTCAGTTTAGAGATTGGAGTGAGGTATTGTAGTTTATACTCCGAAGACTTGACTCTTCTACGAGTCTTTATTAAAGAAATTGAAAGACATGAAATAGCGGCTGAGAATTCGAGACATTGTCGCATATTCTAATTGAGTATTTCAGGTTTTACTGACACCTAACGTAAGCGATTGAACAATATAAAAGACAGGCTGAGGATTCGAGATGATATCACATATTATAATCGAATCTGTCAGTCTTTACTGGTTAAACCGATTGAACGATGTACCTGCTAAGCCTTAAAATCAAAGTGACACTGAATATTTTAGTTAGCCGCACTTATCCACAGTAAACATAAAAGAATATATTACAAAAATCAGTTGTCTTTTGTTCTTTGTTAGTTGGATTTCTCAGGGCCTTAGATTTGCTTTTCATTGTAATTTTTTAAGCCTATTTTTTAATAACTTTACTCGTGTCTTATGGTAAGCACAGAGTCTCGTAATGGAACAAAAAACAGGAAATGACATATAATTACCTCTGTATCTATTTCAGTTTCTAGGAACAAATATATTCTCTTTCCGGAGGGTTCATTACATATACATCGTGTGACGACAGAGGACGGGCAACAGAACTTCCGATGCTTTACAAAAAACCGACTTACAGGGGAAACAAAAGGAAGTTACAATACAGCGCATCTTGTAGTTTTAGGTAAGTGTCTCGCAACTCTGAAATGCACAACAACTAGAGATATACTTAAGAATGTACGTACTCTAGTTTTCTATATCTATATGACCTCCAGTGGTGAGTTTTATTACATTTATAAACTTATACCTGCAACATGTGGGGCTCGTGAACTGAGAATGAAACTGGCGGACAGTGTTTTCAGTAACTTATGTGACCTATGGCCTACTTTCTCAGTTATCTTAAAGTGAAGTTTCAACAAATGAAGTTTGCTACAATAACATATCTTAGTGCAACTTTTTCTGTTATGTCTTCATTGCTATATTCATTGTTTAACTCCGTGTTTTATTACATATAATTAAAGATTTTTACGTGACAAACTGTTTTTAAAAATCTTGAGATATCCTCATTTCGTAAATTATTCAACTAATTTTGATTTTATATCAGTTGTTTAATATGAAATTTAGAACCAGAATGTTTATGATACAACTATACGTTGAAGATAGCATAAAACTTCCTATTTATGGTTTGTGTCTGCAAACATGCATCTCAGGCGTCACTACTACCGCAAACTTGGAGGTCTAAATATCTTGTTTGATGAAACTGAGAAACTAATCCCGCAGGTAATAAGCAGTTATTAAGGAAGTTAAAGTTTTTATTTGGAGTTCCAAACTAGTTGAATATATATGCATATTTCAGTAGTTTGACGTTCATAAAATATTTGTTGCCTACAAATATTACGATAAAATTATCCACATGTCTCCATTGTGTCATGTTTACTAAGTGAAAACATACGTAATAAATTTCCTGTCATTAAACTAATCAAATCACGAGTATTCCATATAAGGAAGAATTTGATGTCGTCATGAGACTTGCTGGTTCTTTCTGGAGCTCCAAAATTTAGATAATCCAATCAACACAGAGCTCTCTTCTTGATGACGGTTCTTAATGCCCATTAGGTTAATGTTTATATCTAATGTTTTCCATGTTTCTATTGTTTATTGATAGCAAAGAACAACGGCAGATATAGACATATACAGACCTGATAATTACAATATCCTCATGGATAGCTGTGTGGTTTATCCACTTGAAACCAGTTCATGTGTTTTCTTATAGCAAAGCTACATCGGGCTGTCTGCTGAGCACACCGAGGGAAATCGAACCCCTGATTTAAGCGCTGTAAATCCGTCATTCTACTGTTGTACTAGCGGGGGTCATCAGTTTGTGACTCTACTTATTATTCTTTGTCGTTAAACACAAAACTACACAATGGGCTACCTGTGTTGTGCCCACCGTGAGAATCGAAACTTAGTTTATAGCCTTGTGAGCCCGCAGGAGTTATCGCTGAACCACTAAGGGGACTTCTAAATATAATTGTTTCAAAGTGAATCCAGAAAAAAACGTGACTTAAGTTTTATGAGTAAAAGCTATTTTTTTATTTTGCTTTCGAGAAACAGAGAAAATGAAATAATTAAGTGAAAAATAAAGCGTCTAGGTTACGAGTAGAACCCTTAATTTTTGAACTATGACAAGAAATAACTATTTTTAACACAGGTCAGAAATTCTCTTCCAGATACATGCAGACACACACTTTACAGGTTTGTTTTTTAACAATGCATATTAAATAATATGTGCAGTGATATGTTTTTCGAACGTTTACTTTAATTAGACACACAAACAAATTCATTACAAAAATATTTTGCTGTTAATAGCCACTGGAAACTGTCTTGATGTCTTACTTTTTGTTTGGCTTTGTTTTTCAAATTGATTGACTGGGAATACAGTTTTGTAATGGTTTCTTTTTCACACGTAGTTAACAAAACACTTAAGAAGCTTTACCAGAATAAAAAACAACAACACGATAAATCTTTAAAAAGTCAAAAATATAAACAGGTTACATTTACAAAAATATTATTTAAAAGTATGTTTTGTAAAACTAGTTGTCTAATAATGCTGTTTGACTTATTAGTATTACAAACATAGGAGAATATACCATGAACAAAAATGTTCTTCTTAAGTAATTTCAGTTAATTTGTCAAAAAATATCTTGAACAAAGCAATAGGAACATTTATCTCCTAATTGCATTAACTTGGCAAAAATATCTTGGACAAAGCAATTTGGTGAAAATCTCTTAGGTGAAGTAACTTGGGAAAATTTCCTAATTAAATAAACTTGGCAAAAATATCATGGAGAAAGTAATTTGGAGAAAATCTCCCAGATGAAATAATTTTGGGAATATATTTTCGTTTTGGTATCTGTCTATGGTTTCTTTTTCATCTAAGCCCATTATAAGAATATAAAAACTAGGAAATTGATTTATTTATCATATATTCTATAGCTCTCTGTGTATTCTGTATTAAACAAATAGCAGTCAAAGTGTGCAGATCTCTGCTTTCTAGAGTATTCTATTCTGAGACTGTACTAAAGTGGAGTGGATACAGCCAGGTAAACCTACCTTGCTTTCCATTTACTAATGCACAGTGCAGTATTTTTTATAACTCGACCACAAATAACACGTTTTATGTTTCAAAAAACTCAGTATAAGTTACCCCTTGCTATTTTGGAGTGAAAAAAAAAACAAGATGGGAAAAAATTCGTCTTGCTGTGGACAACGCGTATCTGAGTACACTGATGGGATAAAGGAAAACCTGGAAAACCTCTATTACTATGCAGTTGCTTTCAGGTAAAGTAGAAACTGTATACTTTGTAACATCGTTGGCAGACTTTGTCTCCACCAACCGGACAACTGATATAAAAAATTCCTTTCAAATCATAGTCTTCCGCTAGGACTATGGTAAGTCTACGGATTTACAACGCTAAAATTAGGGGTTCGATTCCCCTTGGAAGACACAGCAGATAACCGGATTTGGCTTTCCTATAAGAAAACACACACTCACTCAAAATTTAATGAGAGTAAACGTTTACCTCTTTTAGTGTTTTAAAACCCACTTCGATACAAATATCTCTATTGGGAAAAGCGCCTAAATTCTTAAGAATTCTGCGATATCTCCCTATAATATAAATATTCGTCATGTTTAAAACAAAACATATTAGAATCGTGCCTACAAACAAGTGTCCTCATTCAAGTCAATGAGACCAAAGTTGTGTGTGTTTGTGTTTTCTTTTAGTAAAGCCACATCGGGTTACCTGCTGAGTCCACCGAGGGAGTGGAATAAAGCCTTTGATATTAGCTTTGTAAATTCGTAGACTTATCGCTGTACCAGCTGGGGACTAACCATATGTTAAGTTTTGTCCATTGTCCGCAGTTTTAATTTACATACCCTTTTCTTACCTTGTAATGTTCACGAGATAACATTAACTAGTACACTGTCACTGTCTTCCTTCGTGCAAGTTACAGTGTTGTATTTCTCACAGTTGATTTACTTTGGTAGGTAGAAAACAGATAACTCACTGTGTAGCTTTAATATCAATCACTTTGGTTATATCTGGAAGGACCCGGCATGGCCAGGTGGTTAAGGCACTCGAATCGTGATCTGAGGGTCACGAGTTCGAATCCCCGTCACACCAAACATACCAGTCGTTTCAGCAGTGGAGGCGTTATAATGTGACGGTCAGTCCCACTGTTCGTTGGTAAAAGGGTAGCCCAAGAGTTGGTGGTTGGTGGTGATGATGCCTTCCCTTTAGCCTTACATTACTAAATTAGAGAGGGTTAGTGCAGATAACTCTTGAGTAGCTTTGCGCAATTTTCAAAACAAACCAACCTTCGTGGGCAACAACTTGATCTAATAATAAACTTTTCACCCTGGGAGAACTTTTTAGGCTAACCCTAAAACCGAAGTCGAATTAGCAAAAATAATTTTTTTCAGTATAATGTGGGAAAATTCCCGTTTGTAATTAGATAACAATGACTAACACATTGCGTTCAGCCTTCCAGTGGTCTCCCACTTCCAGAAACTGGGTTTTAATATCTATGATGGGCAAAGCACAGTCAGCCCATTGTGTAGCTTTGTGTTTAATCAGAAACACTCACTCTCTCTGAGTTTTGTTTATGAAGGCTGTCCTTTTATTCTGAATGAGACTTGCTGGGTCTTCTGTTTTACGTCTTGTCTAAAACTCATAAATGCAATCACATTTCAGAACAATTGTTTCTAACTTAAAGACTCCTACACAGTATCGTGCGAAGTGCATTGCTAAGAACTTTATGGCATTACATGTATTAATAGGTTAAATATAGAAGTTGCATTTACTGAGAAAATGAATAACAAACAATCTCGTAGTACCAGTACCTAAGTATCAATTCACAAGAAGGTCTTCCTTCCTTTTTTTTTAAATCCCAGTATAAAAAGTTATTAATTGCTTTTAAAATGGTTAATTAAACTTTCATTTTCACCTGTAGAAATGACGGACGTTATTAGTTTTACTTGGCTAATGGTTCAAAATTTATTTTCCAAAGTTATTGTTATCTTTGAGTTTATTTCTTCTACCACGCCTTTGTGATCTGTATATAGTCAAAGTCTGGATGGATTGCATATATATGGAGATTACGTGGGTGACACGTGTTGACACTGATTAGTATAACAGTGTTGACACGTCCGTGACAATTCCATTCGCATTTGAAATATAGCAAAATAAATGTTCTCATCTTGTAAATGTAAAGAAAAACCCTCATGGAAATATTTCCATTATAGTGTATAAAAACACATAAACTCGGTATCCATGATGCCACGGATATAAAATCAGACGGCCTTATTTACTCAAAAATTATGTTTGGACGTACCTACACAAATAGAAAATTTTGAATAAAGAGATAGGATTAAAGTCCGTACTGAATTTAATAAGAAGGATCGTAAACGAAATGGTTTGTTTGTTTTTTGTTTGCCCAAGGGTACACGAGGGCTATCTGCGTTAGTCATCCCTAATTTAGCAGTGTAAGACGAGAAGGAAGCGGGCTAGTCATCACCACCCACCGCCAACTCTTAGGCTACTCTTTTACCAAGGAATAGTGGGATTGACTGTGACGTTATAAAGTCCCCACAGCTGAAAGAGCGAGTAAATTTGGTGCGACGGGGATTAGAACACATGACCCTCACATTACTAATCGAGGGCCTTAACCACCTGCCTGGATAGTAAATAGATAAGACGGACCATCTTACAATTACGTACAGGCATAATTCTGACCCTGTGAGTGCCCGTATATAAACTGATAATTTTCCACATTCCAATCCCATTTTAAATAAAATATCGTAATTTAAAAGAAAGTGATAAATAATTAAAGACTAAAAAAAAGTATTTTTTCAAATAAAATATGATATGAAAAAATAAAAAAATAACGATTAAAAATACGTAACTAGTTTAAATATGTTGGTAAAGACTTGGATTTAAAACTGAAATATCTAGGACAGAAAAACAACAAAAGTAATTTATTGTACCTTCAGTGAAAGTAAAATCGTATCGAACAAACATTATTACACCCCAAACTATAATCTTCAATATCTTTGTGGTCCTCTGGGGATTCAGGACTTACAACACTAAAATACGGGGATCGATGGATTGTTGTGTACTTTTGTTATCATAACGTAGGAGAGCATCAGTTACTTTCACACATGTGTCCACCATTATTTTATGGTTGAAAGTGCAAATGTGACCCACTATCCTGCGATGTTGTGCTAACGCTGAAGTATTTTCAAAAGCTTATTCGTGTAAAACTGGACGAGTTAACTGGAAACTGACCGTATATTACATTGTTTAACATTACATTCATGTCAGCTGTCTTCTGTATTAATGTAAACTATATTGTTTAACATTACATCCATGTTAGCTGTCTTCTGTATTAATGTGAACTATGTTGTTTAACATTACATTCATGTCAGCTGTCTTCTGTATTAATGTGAACTATATTGTTTAACATTACATTCATGTCAGCTGTCTTCTGTATTAATGTAAACTATATTGTTTAACATTACATCCATGTTAGCTGTCTTCTGTATTAAGGTAAACTATATTGTTTAACATTACATTCATGTCAGCTGTCTTCTGTATTAATGTAAACTACATTATTTAACATTACATTCATGTCAGCTATCTTCTGTATTAATGTAAACTATATTGTTTAACATTACATCCATGTTAGCTGTCTTCTGTATTAATGTGAACTATGTTGTTTAACATTACATTCATGTCAGCTGTCTTCTGTATTAATGTGAACTATATTGTTTAACATTACATTCATATCAGCTGTCTTCTGTATTAATGTAAACTATATTGTTTAACATTACATCCATGTTAGCTGTCTTCTGTATTAAGGTAAACTATATTGTTTAACATTACATTAATGTCAGCTGTCTTCTGTATTAATGTAAACTACATTATTTAACATTACATCCATGTTAGCTGTCTTCTGTATTAATGTAAACTATATTGTTTAACATTACATTCATGTTAGCTGTCTTCTGTATTAAGGTAAACTATATTGTTTAACATTACATTCATGTCAGCTGTCTTCTGTATTAATGTAAACTACATTATTTAACATTACATTCATGTCAGCTGTCTTCTGTACTAATGTAAACTATATTGTTTAAGATAACATTCATGTCAGCTGTCTTCTGTATTAATGTGAACTACATTGTTTAACATTACATCCATGTTAGCTGTCTTCTGTATTAATGTAAACTATATTGTTTAACATTACATCCATGTTAGCTGTCTTCTGTATTAATGTAAACTATATTGTTTAACATTACATTCATGTCAGCTGTCTTCTGTATTAATGTAAACTACATTATTTAACATTACATTCATGTCAGCTGTCTTCTGTATTAATGTAAACTATATTGTTTAACATGACATCCATGTTAGCTGTCTTCTGTATTATTGTAAACTATATTGTTTAACATTACATTCATGTCAGCTGTCTTCTGTATTAATGTAAACTATATTGTTTAACATTACATCCATGTTAGCTGTCTTCTGTATTAATGTAAACTATATTGTTTAACATTACATTCATGTCAGCTGTCTTCTGTATTAATGTAAACTATATTGTTTAACATTGCATTCATGTCAGCTGTCTTCTGTATTAATGTGAACTACATTGTTTAACATTACATTCATGTCAGCTGTCTTCTGTATTAATGTGAACTACATTGTTTAACATTACATCCATGTTAGCTGTCTTCTGTATTAATGTAAACTATATTGTTTAACATTACATCCATGTTAGCTGTCTTCCGTATTAATGTAAGCTACATTATTTAACATTACATTCATGTCAGCTGTCTTCTGTATTAATGTAAACTATATTGTTTAACATTACATCCATGTCAGCTTTCCTCTGTATTAATGTAAACTATGTTGTTTAACATAACATTCATGTCAGCTTTCTTCTGTACTAATGTAAACTGTATTGTTTAACATTACATCCATGTTAGCTGTCTTCTGTATTAAGGTAAACTATATTGTTTAACATTACATTCATGTCAGCTGTCTTCTGTATTAATATAAACTACATTATTTAACATTACATTCATGTCAGCTGTCTTCTGTATTAATGTAAACTATATTGTTTCACATTACATCCATGTTAGCTGTCTTCTGTATTAATGTGAACTATGTTGTTTAACATTACATTCATGTCAGCTGTCTTCTGTATTAATGTGAACTACATTGTTTAACATTACATTCATGTCAGCTGTCTTCTGTATTAATGTAAACTATATTGTTTAACATTACATTCATGTCAGCTGTCTTCTGTATTAATGTAAACTACATTATTTAACATTACATTCATGTCAGCTGTCTTCTGTATTAATGTAAACTATATTGTTTAACATGACATTCATGTTAGCTGTCTTCTGTATTAATGTGAACTATATTGTTTAACATTACATTCATGTCAGCTGTCTTCTGTATTAATGTAAACTACATTATTTAACATTTCATTCATGTCAGCTGTCTTCTGTATTAATGTAAACTATATTGTTTAACATTACATCCATGTTAGCTGTCTTCTGTATTAATGTAAACTATGTTGTTTAACATAACATTCATGTCAGCTTTCTTCTGTACTAATGTAAACTATATTGTTTAACATTACATTCATGTCAGCTGTCTTCTGTATTAATGTAAACTACATTATTTAACATTACATTCATGTCAGCTGTCTTCTGTATTAATGTAAACTATATTGTTTAACATTACATCCATGTTAGCTGTCTTCTGTATTAATGTGAACTATGTTGTTTAACATTACATTCATGTCAGCTGTCTTCTGTATTAATGTGAACTATATTGTTTAACATTACATTCATGTTAGCTGTCTTCTGTATTAATGTAAACTATATTGTTTAACATTACATCCATGTCAGCTGTCTTCTGTATTAATGTAAACTATATTGTTTAACATGACATTCATGTTAGCTGTCTTCTGTATTAATGTGAACTATATTGTTTAACATTACATCCATGTCAGCTTTCTTCTGTATTAATGTAAACTATATTGTTTAACATAACATTCATGTCAGCTGTCTTCTGTATTAATGTGAACTATATTGTTTAACATTACATCCATGTCAGCTTTCTTCTGTATTAATGTAAACTATATTGTTTAACATTACATTCATGCCAGCTGTCTTCTGTATTAATGTAAACTATATTGTTTAACATGACATTCATGTCAGCTGTCTTCTGTATTAATGTGAACTATATTGTTTAACATTACATTCATGTCAGCTGTCTTCTGTATTAATGTAAACTATATTGTTTAACATTACATCCATGTTAGCTGTCTTCTGTATTAATGTAAACTACATTATTTAACATTACATTCATGTCAGCTGTCTTCTGTATTAATGTAAACTATATTGTTTAACATGACATTCATGTCAGCTGTCTTCTGTATTAATGTGAACTATATTGTTTAACATTACATTAATGCCAGCTGTCTTCTGTATAATTTTTCCTAATCTTATCTCAGACAGTATTGGTACTACGTAAGGTTGACAGAGAAAATCAGAAGTCTTGCTTTGAGTTGTGTTTTATCAGGTGAATCACACAATGTGCTGTGTATGTCGTAGGCTTTATTTGTTCGTTTTTAAGCCCAAAGTTTACAACAGAATACCTTAACTGTGTCCACTGCTGGTATCGCCGAGCTGTGACGTTAGAGACAAGTTTAAACTCTGTATTCTTCACGTCTTGATTTTGAAGTCACGTATATCAGAATGTCCCTCAGACATCTTTGCTTCATGCCCTTAACTAACGTGGTTTTAAGTTCAACAGAACGGTTTACGTCCGACTTGCTGAAACAGTTTGTCAGAAAACACAATATTAACCGCTTAGTCTGTGGATTCACACCGCTAAAAACCAGATTTCAATACCCCTAGTGAGTGTAGCCCAGATAGCCCATTGTGTATTTTTGTGCTGAAATTATTAACAAACAAACACACGGTAGTAAGACGTTCGTTTAAAGAATATCCACTAAACAAATCACTTTAGACTAGGTTTTGGTGTGTGTCGGTGCAAATATGTGTGTGTGCGGGGTGCAAATATGTATGTGTGGGGGTGCAAGTATGCGTGTGTGGGGATGCAAATATGTATGTGTGGGGGTGCAAATATGTATGTGTGGGATGCAAATATGTGTGTGTAGGGTGCAAATATGTATGTGTGGGATGCAAATATGTGTGTGTAGGGTGCAAATATGTATGTGTGTGTTAGAAACAGTTCCAAAGTTTTCACCAATCGAGCACTTTTTCCTCTGAGTTTGGAACTTTACTACTTCGATCTTCATTTTGGTTTAAAATGATCATTTTTCAACACAGTGAGAGACATCTTTCTTTCTGTCTTCTCGTTTTGTTATTTCTCCCCCCATTCTGTGATGTGATGTCATCATTGCTGGTAAAGGAAGAGACATCTTCTTCCAGACTGCCACGTTAATGTTGCTACTTCGCTGTGTAATACCATCAACCAGCAACTGTAAAGATATACATATATATGTATATGTCTAAAACCTCACAACTGTCGCGATGTCGTAATATCATAGTCAGCAAATAAATAGTCAGCTGCGTGTTTTGGTAGCCATACGTGGTCACAGACATTACATAAAAATGTCTTTATCATTTGTATTATATCATACAAGTCATTTGATCCATATCAGTTGATAAATGGAGAACAAAATATTCCATTACATACTTAAGCCAACGACGTATCTCCCCGTGTTGTTTTCAAACATCATTGAAATTTCTCATGGCTAACGTGGACGTTTAGGGCTTTACCAAATAGGATTTTTCCATATATCATACAGTTGGAGCAGGAAAGATGTTTAGATCCTTGTCATTACTTTTAAAGCTAAAACATAACTTTCAATTGTATTAAAAGACGATATTTTGTGTTCATGTGAAAGTGAACGGTCTGCTAGGAACACTAATTGTAGCATCTGTGTCCCTTTGTGTCTGAAATCAATTCATATATCGATTTTTAATAACCTTTCTTTAGTTCCTTTACAAATAAAGTGAGATGGATGTAAAACAACAGAAACAAAATACCTGTAGTTGTTTCTTTGCTCGTTCGTTAGAGGTCGTCCTAGCCCTACTTTCATATTTGTGAATGTTCCTTTGGTCGTCTGTCAAAGTCCTAGTTCTACTTACAATCGATTCTTTTGGTATACTCGGTTACCAAACTCTCACTGGAAA
The DNA here is from genome assembly GCA_011833715.1 of Carcinoscorpius rotundicauda. Lineage (NCBI taxonomy): Eukaryota > Metazoa > Arthropoda > Merostomata > Xiphosura > Limulidae > Carcinoscorpius > Carcinoscorpius rotundicauda. Next base: position 7,002,599 of record CM022398.1, read on the forward strand.
TTAAAGTATAATTTGGATAAAAGATAAAAATCTTTCCTGCGTGATGAAAGATTCTTCAGAAGTGTCTGGAATGTAATATTAAAGCTGGTTTGATGCTCGCACAGCTAAACTTACGTCACAGTTTGTGTGGAATGTACTACCAGTATTCGGTGTGTTGTATTTTTATACTTAAATTTATGGCACAGCTAAACTTGTGTCACAATTAAACATATCCAAATTATGACACAATTTGACCAACGATATAGTTCAACTTATAAAACAGTTCATTTGGAATGTATTAACAGCGTTAGTGTGTTATGCTTGTACAGTTAAAATTATGACGTAGTTAAACTTATAATACAGTTGTACTTATGGTTCGGTTAAATTTGTGTTACAGTTAAATTTAAGGCACAGTTAAACATTTAAGTGTGCAATACAGTTAAACTTATGACGCTGTTAAGCTTGAGGCACGGTTAAAGAATTAAACTTGTTACGCTGTTAACGTTATGGCACACTTAAATAGTTAAACTTATGACACTGTTAAGCTTGAGGCACGGTTAAAGAATTAAACTTGTCACGCTGTTAACGTTATGATACACTTAAATACTTAAACTTATGATACAGTTACACTTATGGCACTGTAAAACTTAAGGTGAAGTGAAAAAGTTAAACATGCGATACAATTACGCTTATGACACGATTGGAATTATTATACTGTAAAACGTATGACAGTTAAACTTATGACACAGTTAAATTTATGACACTGTAAAAGTTGAGGTAGAGTTAAACGTATGCTACAGTTACACTTATCACACAGTCAAACGTATGACATACTCTCTCTCTTCTGTGAAACTTTGTTATCAGATTTATATTTCTTTTTACTGTACGTGTTCTTGAGCGTGGCTGTTGTGGTCTTACACACACGTTTATCTAATGTCATGATCTAGTTTTATCTACTCATCATATGAGGCGTGACCTTTCCCGAGCAGCAGTTAAACACTGAAAATTTGTATCCTGACCTTTCATGCATACTAACGAAGTTTTCTCGTACATAACAGATCCTTGAAAAATGGAAAAAACAACAACATTACACTGTTTACGCACGTGCACTGAGCACTTGACGTTTGTCTTTGGTTTACACTAATTGACTGAAGGGCGCTTCAAAGCCTTCCGCTAGTATACTGGTATGTCTACGGATTTATAACGTTAAATTCAGAGGTTCGATTCCCTTCGGAGGGCTCAGCAGGTAGCCGGATGTGGCTTTGCTGTAAGAAAACGCATACACAGTGCTTTAAAGTGTACGTATGAACTTATCTAGGTTTTACAGCTTTTCCTGAAACATTTTCTGATGTAGAATCGTGGGTTTACCTCTTCTAATCTACTAAAACTGTTCTTTCTGTAATCCTCCATACCTAACGGCCGAAGGTCCCAACTGTTGATTATAGCTACAACTTTAAAATGACAATGTTCCATTATGTCTAAAATAATTCACGACTGAAGAACGAGGCCCGTGTTAAGTGTAATTTAAGATGAAAGGTTCAGCGTATCAGAGTGACGTCTTGGTCTTAAACATTTGCATTCAGGTTACGTAATCTTACTAGCAGTAAAAACTTCCGATTTGTTTTCGTTCACAGAAAAAACACTTGATATATAAAGATGTGTTTTTTAACCGTGATGACGTACATGGCTTAGTGTCGAGACCGTTGAAATCCTGTGGATTTCTCATGAAGTCGCATTTCGTCCTTTGTCTCTTATAACTCGATAAACAAATAAGCACAAAATCACAAATTCGTTCCACTGGTCGATAGACAAGGTCCTTCCATTCCATAATCGTAAAAGTAGCAACGTATTCGTTTTAGGAAACAGATTGGTTCTCGTGGAAGTCTTTCATTCTTCCTTCTGAGCTCTTCCAATTTTTCATACTTCAATTACATACGATTATGATAATCAACACGTGTTTTGTGCCTCTTTTGGTGATATAGAAACGCTAAATAAAGTTTATTTATTTAGTTTCCGAGCTTATTAGGGACAACGCGTTGTATAGAGAATCGTTGTAGTTACCTTGCCTTTGTTCTGTATCGTAGATAATGTCTATTCTGCCCTAGAGGATGTTGCAGTAATATATATCAACCAGGTTGAAAGGATTGGTAATGTATTACTCTTCGGTGGCCGAATTGACGATGCCTGAACAATACAGGCAATCAATGCTGTGAGAGAACAAAGGTCACGAGATGACGCTGTCGATTGGATACTGAAACCAAATGAATTCAGGCACGTTTTATTGAAACAATTTGTACTGGGAGACGAATACGTCGTGTTTTAGTTCTGCGAGGGTTAAGGTAACATGTATTTTTTACCTAGTGTTACTGGGTTTTGAATTTTCTATCTGCGACATTTTCAAATTTTTCTTTTAGTACTGAAATCGGTACATGTTGTGTAACATTACCACTTGTGTAGCATTACTACTTGTGTAACATTACCACTTTGGCTAGTTTGTATGTTGTAAAAGCCCCCCCCCCCCAGTGGCTCAGCGGTATGTCTGAGGACTTACACGCTAAAATCCGGGTTTCGATACCCGTGGTGGGCAGAGCACAGATAGCCCATTTTGTAGCTTTGTGCTTAATTCAAAACAACAACAACAACAACAATAATGTTGTAAAAAAAATAACAACATAATTGCTACAAACATGAAAAATGGGTCCAGACTTTGAAGATTTATTCTGAACTCAGGAAAACTGTGATAATTAATTCAACTTCAACTTACGACATTAATAAGTATGTACTAAGTAAGACATACGCTGCAGTGATTCATTAAAGGTCACTCAATAAAAACTGAACATCTTACTAGCTTTACCTTGCTGTAGATACAGTAGTAATGCCAGTTTTGAAGTATATAGCTTCAATAGATCTGAAGTTATGAGTTAAGAACCACTACGAAAATGTCGGGTTTCAGGTTTCGAGAAAAATCTGCCGCAGAACCGACACTTTAAGGGTTTTCGTCTTAGTGGGAAAAGTTGTAAATTTTCAAACTTACATCCTTAACATGTTTATGGGTAGGGGTAAGTTAGTTTTTGGATTTCTCAAATCCATTTTTAACGTTTTTTCTTATCTGTCACCGTTTCACAGAAGTTTCGTTTTACGCTTCAGATAACTTCTTCTTGGTGACATTATTAGAATATTTGTTGGTGACACTTCTGTTAAGCAGTTAGAGTTCCTTCTTCCTTGAGTGTATTCTCCCAATTAAAAAGTATACAGCTCTGCACAAATCAGTCTTATACGTTTTGCATGTAACAATTCTATGTTGCATGGTTTAGGGACTCATTAGCATCCTCAGTGATGCAGTCTAATCATTTATTTCATTTTTTATCACTGGATAATCTTTCGCAGATAGGATTGACGACCTTCAATACACTCTGTACCAAGGAATGTTTGTGTGAATGTTCTGATCTGATGGAACTTTCATCCATATAATGTTCACTAGTCGGGCACAATTGATGCTAACGTTTCATGTTGGTCGACATCTTATGGCACCAAGTTACCCACTTTGCATTATGCATTCATTTCAGATCACCTTTCTTGAGGGTTTAGCTCTGAAGATTTTCATTGAGTCTGACAACGTTCTCCAGTCATTGGCTATCACTGCTTTTTATCTTTGGTATTTTTACCTCAGATTTTCCTAGGTTTTCTGAACCTGACCTCCATTAACGGTTTCCCTATAATTCCACATAACTTTTTCTCCTCCTCTGTACCAAAGGATTCCCTATAGCCATTGCTCAGACACATTGTCTACCTAAGATCTCTTTACCTCTCAAATCTTTGAAATATCCTCACCATACGTACCAGTTCCATTGAAGACACGGAACCATCATAGTTTGCTCAGTAAATTCTGCAATGTTCTTCTTTCTTCTTTGCTGTTCTATTTTGTTTGAAGAGCAGTTGTAGCAATGCGTACTCAGCAGTTCACAGTCTCTCATTTTCCTAGATTCACTTGAAAGAACAGTGGCACACCATGTAAGGAAGAGTAGCCCACTTTCTATCATCAGACATCGCAGATGCTTCAGTAACACCACTGTTCTTTTACAAACCTTCAGAAACTTTTTTCAGGTTTTCACTGGCAACTATTTTAGTGTCATTCAAAACAGATGAGAAATGCTTGTCCCAAGACTTCTGTGTTCTTGATGGTTTCGTGTTCAAAGCACTACAAAACAATTTTCCAGCGGTTATACTTTTCCCACAATTTGATTGTTAGAGTCAAACGAGGTCCTTGCAAGTTTTTAACTTTGTGTGCCAGACTTTCACTTTAAGACAGTACATTTCTTTGCACACAGCTCTTAGAGTAGTAAGAAGTCTACTTCTATTGATAATTTCTCAACTTAACTTCACCCCACATGATCGGTAACAAAGTTCACTCGTTACTTTTGACAGAAGGCTAATATCAACAAACGTCTTACCACTTTAGATGAAACCTTCTGATCAGTCTTTGCTACAGTGGGGTCCCTTCAAAAGAATAAAAATGTTCTTTTAAAAGTACTTTACATCGTGGAATGTTGCTCAAAAGTTCAAATGTCAGAGCTGGTATCCACAATTTCTGGTTACTCAAGTGTTTACTAAGCTTACTTACCAGTCTTACGTTCACTCAATTGTTTGTCTCTTGCAAATCTGTTACCATGAAACTTCCTCTTTGTTTGCTGATGAGAACCATCCTTTCTGTACGTTCTCAAATATTCCAAGGAAATAAACACTTCTGCAGACACGTCAGACAACAAGAATTAGTAAAAACACTTTCTCTGTTCAACACATAGGATTTGTATTTGACTCGCGAATGAAAGGTTATTGGAAAAGTCCAGTACTTCAAAGGGGAAGGGGTAGCAAGAATGAAGCCTTTTGATAACCATGGGGAAATACAGACATACCTGCTAAAAGTGTTTGGAAAAAGGAAAAGAACTATTTCGGATTTCGCGTTGCCATGAATACATAAGTTAATTAAAGGCGTGTGTGTGGGTTTTCATGTAATAAAGCTACATCGGGTTGTCTGCTGAGTCCAGCGAGGGGAATCGAAAACCTGATTTTAATGTTGTAAATCCGTAGACTTACCGCTATACTAGCGGGGTGCAAATTTAAGACCATTAAATAGAAAAATCTATTATTTTTCATACTTTTAAAGTAATTTTAGTTTAGCTAAGCCTATTTTTCACTGGATATTAAAAGTAAATGGTTAAGGTTTCAAATGTGCAAAAAGGGGTATATTTAAAGGGTATATGCAATTTCAATCCAAAAGAAAGCTGTAAAATTAAACACACTTCAGTAGAATCGAGTGTGATTACATCTGCGCATGTGCACATTATTCTTTCTGTTTCTGCACATGTGCACATATTCTTCCTATTCGTGACAATAAAGAGTTTGTTAACTTATTTTCTCCTCATTATATCACATTTAAAGAAACAGAACCAAATTATCAAGCATAGAAAACTATCCTAATTTATGATCCAATCTAGTATTATTGATTGGTTTGTCCATTTGATAATAGAAGTGAAATCGATTTTTCATGAAAGTACCACGTGGATATCACTCGAATATTTCCTGTAGTTGTAATGTGCTTTGTTTCAGAAACACAAAACCTCAGATTATTTGTTGTAGAAAAACTATTGTTTTTGTGTTCATTTTTAGAACCAAATGAAGGAATATCTCCTACCATAACGGACAGTAAACCACAAGTGACTGCGAATGTTGGAGATACCGCTGTCCTTCCTTGCGCTGGACAAGGACAACCGCCTCCAACATATAGCTGGTTTCATGTGAAAAACTCAGAATGGGTGCTGATGACCTCTCAGTCACGAGTTAAGCAAGTAGAAGGAACGTTGTTGTTAGAGGACGTTCAAGTGGAAGATGAGGGACAGTACCACTGTGTGACAAACAATAGTCAGGGGAAGAGTGTTGTTGAAACAAAGCTAACTGTCACGGGTGAGTACAGAATTATCAATAGTTCTACCGCTCATGCTAACTGTCATAGCCAGGCGGTTAGGACGTCCGACTCGTAATATGAGGGTCGCGAATTCGAATCCGCGTCCCGCCAAACATGCACGCCGTTTCAGCCGTGGGAAAGTTATAATGTAACGGTCAATTCCATTGTTCGTTGGTAAAAGAGTAGCCCAATATTTGGCGGTGGGTGGTGATGACCAGCTGCCTTCCCTCTAGTCTTACACTGCTAAATTATGGACAACTATCGCAGATAGTCTTCGTGTAGGTTTGCATGAAATCCAAAGCAAACAAACAAGCAAGCTCACCTTTATAGGTGAGCACAGAAATATTGATATTTTTTTGTTCATTTTGCCAATTTCGTGAGTATAATTATTTCCCTTTGATAACATATCATTCTGGATCAACATAAGACCTTCTGGTCCAACTCGGCTATTTCGTCTCTAAACTACATTAAGATAACTAGAAAATACCTTGAAGCAGCCCTTATTATTCATTTTCTTATCAAGGCTTTTCTTAGACTCATAATTTAACATTTCCAACAATTCAATGTCTTCATCATGGTAAGAGGCCCAAGACTGAACATAATATTCTAATTACGGTCTGACCAGTGAACTATAACATGTAATTATAACCTATTTGGTCTTGTATTCAATATTTTTGTAGGTCAAACCTAAAATCCTTCTCTGCATTTAAACACATATAAAATCCCCACTTGGGTTATATGAATCAGATACAAATAAACACATTTATTTACAGATAACCTAACTTTGAAATATTATTATTACAGTTTGTCTTAAACCACTAGTCTCTTCTTTCCAAAATGTTGTTTAATAGCATCTGCATTTATTTATGTTTTTTTTACGTTCTGCACAAGATAATTTGATTCTGCATATTCAGTTAGATTTCGACAAAACCAAGGAAATCGAAACCTTTATCTTTTCAGCTATTTCACACCTAAACTTCAGATTGAATTATTCTAGCCATCAAACCAAAACTATTAGCCAAATAATTCAACTTAAAGACAACTTTTTACTCAAATTGTTACCCTTTGTACCGTTTACCATTGTTAGCTTATCAAATTGTTACCCTTCGTACTGTTTCCCATTGTTAGCTTTTCAAATTGTTACCCTCCGTACTGTTTCCCATTGTTAGCTTATCAAATTGTTACCCTTCGTACTGTTTCCCATTGTTAGCTCATCAAATTGTTACCCTTCGTACTGTTTCCCATTGTTAGCTCATCAAATTGTTACCCTTCGTACTGTTTTACATTGTTAGCTTATCAAAGTCTGGCCGACAATTATAAATAACACGATGTTTAGGATTATTTTTTTTATCTGTTTTTCATCCAAATATATGTTAAAAACACACGTTCGCGAAACCTGATTCATCAACAAGATGTCACAAGTTATGGTGTAATTTATTTAATGAAAGATTCCTTACAAGTGTAAAATTCATGACACTTACTGCTCTCAAACTAGTACGTATAATTTCCGTGAATATATTTATGTAGCTCAAGACAGCTGGCGTGGATGTTAAAATGAAGTATAGAAGAACGTTTCGACCATCTTAGGTCATCTTCAGGTTAACAACCAGTCGTCTTGAGACACATTTTTACTTCAAGTTCGTTTCTCGTCATCATGGATAATTATTTATGCATTAGTTAGTTTATTTTTGAATTTCGCACAAAGCCACACGAGGGCTATCTTTGCTAGCCGTCCCTAATTTAGCAGTGTAAGACGAGAGGGAAGGCAGCTGGTCATCACCACCCACCGCCAACTCTTGGGCTACTTTTTTACCAACAAATAGTGGGATTGACCGTCACATTATAACGCCCCCACGGCTGAAAGGGCGAGCATGTTTGGCGCGACGTGGATGCGAACCCGCGACCCTCAGATTTCGAGTCGCACGCCTTAACACGCTTGGCCATGCCGGGCCTATTTATGCATTAATCATTTCAGACACCTGTTTGAAAACAATAAAATAAAAACTTAATATTTCTTAACAATAACACGTAAATTAAACACGTTTTTACGGATGGCGTAATCTTATTCCAAAGTTAGCTCTAGGACTAGATTGGATCTGAATAATTCATACAGTATTTCACAACATAATGGATTCGCGTGAAGCCTATACACACTCAACACGTGTAATAGCAAATATCTCACAAAGTCTCTTGCTTACTTTATAAGCTAATTCGTACAAAGCCCAGACAATCATTTCTTCTTTTTATGTCCTTGATTAAAAATGGCATTGTCCAAATCACCTTAAACAACAACAAAACCTTCAAAGAAATACCCACGTGCATTTAATTTTGCCCTAACTTCATCTCATCATTCATTGGAATTTGGTTTTGGCTTTATTTCGTAATATCTCATATCCAAGCTCTGAATCCGTGTGACGTTTATATTATATGAGCCGCGGTTGGCCTGAATCCTGATCGAGCTTATGTTTTTTTTTCACTAATGTTTTTGCTGGTAAAGTTTTCGTAATAAGTCTTTTGTTTTAGCAATTTGAAATTTTCAATCTATACATTTATCAACGTTATTCGCTCTTTAACGTTTTTTGTGTTTTTTTTTAAGTTTTATTTCATGATTTGGCACTGCCGGATGAAAATCTTTTAAACACATAAATGCTTTCACTGGTTTAGCAAAATAACTCTTGGAAAAATACGGCAGGATTTCTGCGACATAATCTTAAATCAGTATTTTCATTCATTCGTCTTTAGCTCGTAAAGTCTTACTCAAAAGGGTTAAGGGTTCGAATCGCCGTTCCATCGATTATGTTCATCCTTTCAGCTGTGGAGGAGCTGTAATGTGACAGTCAGTTCCACTACTCGTCGGTAAAAGAGTAGCCCAAAAGTTGGCGGTGGGTGGTACTTGTCTTTGGTCTGTCGTACCCAAATTAAGGAAGGCTAGCGCAGGTAACCCTCGTATAGCTTAGCGCAAAATTCAAAATAAACAAATAAACTCAAAACGTCACACTGAATATAACTTATATATTCTTTTTATACAAGTTATAGTATAAAGTATTCCCTTTGGGTTAGTTAAGGGGCATAAAACGTTGACGTAGAGAATTTTCTGTTTGCAAATTACTAAATACAAAACCTATACATAAACAAATGACTTTTTGCAAGTTAGAGGATATAGATCATTTACTTAAAGAATACCCTTTGTACAAGTTGAATGTTACAAAACCGTGTTTTGATACCAATGGTTGACAACGCTTGTTTGGTTGTTTGTTTTGGAATTTCGCACAAACCTAATCGAGGGCTATCTGTGCTAGCCGTCCCTAATTTAGCAGTGTAATAGTAGAAGGAAGGCAGCTAGTTATCACCACACACCGCCAACTCTTGGGCTACTCTTTTACCAACGAATGGTGGGATTGACCGTCACATTATAACGCCCCCACTTCTGAGAGAGCGAGCATGTTTGGTGCGAACTCGTGACCCTCAGGCTACGAAGCGCATGCCTTAACGCGCTAGGCCAGTTGACAACGCACTGACAGATTACTTTAGGCGTCAACACAAACCAATCCTCCATGGATGTTTTTTTAAATTAAATATAAAAGCATAATTACACACACTTCTTTAGAAGTCTTGATGGTGATAAAAAAAATCCCACCATTCGTTGGTAAAAGAGTACCCAAAGGGTTGGCGGTGGGTGGTGATGACTAGCTGCCTTCCCTTTAGTATTATACTGTTAAATTAGAGACGGCTAGCGCAGATAGCTCTCGTGTAGCTTTGCGCGAAATTCAAAAACAAACAAATAGAGAAAGAAATTATTGTGTTTTTTAGTTTGAACTTTTCCTTCTGAGAATTTCCTTTGAGGTCTAAAACCCTGCCAGTTCTTTACAGTGGAAAAAAAAAATCAAATTCTGAACTAAAATCTTGAATAAATAAAACAACCTTGCGAGTAAAATTCTCTGAATACATTTGTGATGCTAAAAGTGTGCAACAGTAATCGATAACATTAAATAACCTAAAATATATACGCGTCTTTCTATCGCCTACATATTTCTTTTTAAAACGTTATAACAGTTAAATGGACAGTCTATTATAAAAATTCACTTATTGGTTTCTTGGAATATTCAATGTTATAATTTTTGTTGTGAAGAAATTTTTGCCTTACTATTTAAATAAAATGTAATACGATATCTGTATTTTAAACCACACGTATATAGTTTATCCGTGTGTTATGGATTACAAAAGCATATTTTAAAGGCATTTATTTATTATAAAAACAATAAAAACATAATAACTCTCTTTAATGTTTTTCCTATTTTAAGTTATAATATAAGGCTATATATATGTTTTAGTTTTGTTTCATTATACAGTTGTAAGAACAACTCTATTGGGTCAACTATTTGTATTATTCACGCAAACTGTGTTCATCAGAGCTTGCACAAGCTAAGAAGTTATTCTACACGTCAGTCAGAAACAACGCTTTATAACGTTCGTGAACAACAATATATCATAACATTAGTCAGTAATAATACATTATAACTTTAGTAAACAACAATACTTCATAACATTAGTCAGTAACAACACATTATAACATTAGTCAACAACAATACTCCATGACTTTAAACAGTAACAATACATCATAGCATTAGTCAGTAACAATAAATCGTTACATTAGTGGGTAACAATACATCATAACATTAGTCAGTATCAATGCATTATTACATTAGTCAGTAACAATACATCGTAAAATTAGTCAGTAACAATACATCGTAACATTAGTCAGTAACAATACATAATAACGTTACTCAGTAACAATATATTGAACATTTTCAACATAATTAAATGCTTGTCTTAAGCTTCCCTTGTTTAATGACAAGAGATAAAAACTAGTGTAAGTGTTTAAGTAAGACAAAGGAAATGTAACCAGAAATACAAAGTGATAAAGAAGTAAGTATAAGAGAGAGAAAGTGTATTTTTGAGGATAATTTATTCAACTATTTATTTTAGATCAATCTATTGACGTTTGGCTCAACATTGTATTATTTCAACATAAGATTTTCACGTCTTTTTGTTTTATTGTTAAACGCAATGATACGAAAACTTGATTTGAAGTTTATATGCTGTGAAACGCACCACTGAGTCAGTGGAGAACACATTTTTATCTCAAAAGTAAAGAAACAGTCGAGATGTTTAACTTTACTCAATGTATTATGATAAAATTGGATGTTTCTAGTTTGTAAAGTAAACATGAAGTGTTTTATTCACTCCGTATGTTTTCGATAGTTTGAAACTTAATGGCTGGTAAAAATGTCTAAAATACCACTCACATTATAAGCTCTTCTTCCCTAAAAGAAAGGTCCAACATGACTAGGTGGTTAGGGCATTCGATCGTTACCTGAGAGTTGAGGATTCGAATCCCCGTCGAACCGGACGTGCTCGTTCTTTAAGCCGGGGCAGTTATAATATTATAAATCCTGCTAGTCGTTGGTAAAAGAGTAGCCCAATAGCTGACGGTTGGTGGCGGTGACTAGCTGCCTTCTCTCTAGTCTTATAGTGTAAAATCTGGGACAGCTAGCGCAGATAGCCCTCGTGTAGCTTTGCGCAAAATTTAATATCAACCAACCAACCACATTTTTTAAAACAAATGTTAAATATTCCAGATGTTATGATTTTATTTTATTTTTCTCTGACAGCTCCATTAAAAGCCAGTGTTGAGCCCCACTCCCTGGTGATGTTGACGGGAGGGATTGCAACACTGACTTGTGTTGTTTCCGGTCATCCTGTCGATTCCATAGTGTGGATGAAAAATTTCCGGTCTGTAATTTTCGACGGACGGATTCACTTCCGTTCACGAAATGTTCTCCACATCCGAGCTGTCACTAGAGCTGACCAGGGGATGTACCAGTGTTTCGTATACAGCCATGGGGACAACATCCAGGCTGCAGCACAACTCATAGTTGGAGGTAAGTTCACCGAACGGCTGTCAGAGACATTGCGCGTGGCCAGGTTGCGACATATAATTTTGTTGGCGTGCTTTAACGTGAGTTTAAACACGAGTTTTATTTTTGATATGTTATATTTTAACGTTTTTCGGCAGTGATGCAGCCGAGCTACCGAGGGGACGGGGAGGGCAGAAATTGTACCGGGCAATATTTTTTTTTAGAAAAACTGAAATTGACCATTAATAAAATGATCGCTTAAACAAATTGGTCAGTTGGGTTAAGGTGTTCAACTCGTAATCTGAGGGTCGCGAGTTCGAATCCCCGTCGCACCAAACATGCTCGCCCTTTTAGTCGTGGGGGCGTTATAACGTGACGGTCAATCCCACTATTCATTGGTAAAATAGTAGCCCAAGAGTTGGCGATGGGTGGTGATGACTAGCTGCCTTCCCTATATCTTATACTACTAAATTAGGGACGGCTAGCGAAGATAGCCCTTGTGTAGTTTTGCGCGAAATTCAAAATAAACTAATCAAACTTTTACAAAACAAACTTTATAGAATTTTTAGTTTTTGCATTAAATGATACAAAGCAGGTTTAGTCAGTATAAAAAACTGAAATGCCGCGAATGTTTTGTTTCTATATAGAAGATGACTTAACAAGAAAATGATATACACCCGAATTTATTGAATTAATGCTGGAATTTTGATGTTTCTAGATGTACCACCTGAACTTCACAACGGATTTGCAGAAACCACGTTGGACGCTGGTGCATCTTTGTCACTTCAGTGCATAGTTTCTGGACATCCACTCCCGGAAGTGACGTGGCTGATCGACAAACTACCACTTCCCGAAGGTCGCCATTTCCACACAGGAAAGATAGAAAATGAAAATGGTAAACTTATAGCATTCCTGAACATCAGTAGAATCCATACTCGAGACGGAGGATTTTACGAGTGCGTTGCCAGCAACGGTATTGGATCGGTGAGTCACGTGGCTAAGGTGAACGTGTATGGCCCACCATATGTCCGTCCAATGAAGAATGTCACAGTAGTTGAAGGAGAGAAACTGATATTGCAGTGTCCAGTGGCTGGATATCCTATAAAACATATAGTTTGGGAAAGAGGTAATTTTTGATGAAATTAAGCCTAAATATTTCGAGAAAATAGTTCAAACCTTTGTTCAACGTAATAGTTGCTTCTTTTTCGGTATAATTTTTTCCTTTTAGAATTTTCATAAAGAGCTGTTTGCATCGTTCTTTTCTAGAACGCTCACTTGTTTACAATGGATGACAACAATATTTCGAGTCAAAAACCGTGAAAAGCGCCTCGAGTGACGTGTAATGCATAACCCACATCAAACAATAGCTGATGTCTACCTTAATGCCAATTTTATACAAGATGCAGTGGGAAAAATTATTATAATATAGTGTCTTACTCAACTTACTGTCCTGGCAGGGCCAGGTGGTTAGGGTTTTCGACTCGCAATGTGCGGGTCAAAGGATCGAATCTCCATCACAGCAAATATATTCGCCCTTTCAGCCACGGGAGCGTCATAATGTGATGGTCAATCCCACTATTCATTGGTAAAAGAGTAGCCCAAGAGTTGGCGGTGGATGGTGATGACTAGATGCCTGCCATCTGGTATTACACTGTCAAATTAGGGACGGTTAGCGCAGATAGCTCTCATGTAGTCTAGCGCGAAATTCTTGAAAAAAAAACTTACTCCGCATACAGCATTTGGATTAGCACCACTAAACTGTCGGCTTTTGCGTCATGCTGTCTGATTCTAAGGTAATTTAATGAATAATCTTCTATGTCTAAATAATTCTTGTAACACTGTTCATCTGCCCAAGGAAATTTCATCAGACTGGTTTCAAAGATCAGTAAACCTTTGCACCTATTTCCGTGTGTGGTGTGATTCAAACAAGCAAGAAACAAATCAATAAATGGATTTAAAAAATAATAAAAGAAATAGCAAATAAAATCTTATAATAATATATTGAAATCACGATTTTACCTTTGTTCTTTCATAAGGAAAATTGGATTCAAAATCATTTTCTTTTCAATTAGAGATTGGTTCTTCGCGAGCATTCGTGTCCAAACACAAAGATGGCGGCCGGTCAAGCCAACTTTCCGTGATAAACGTGAACAGAAAATTGTTACTGTTTCAGTCACTGACCGTCGAGTCACATCTTTCGAACTTTATTTGTTTGCAGGTAGTTTACAACTTCCCATCAACCACCGACAACAAGTGTTCCAAAATGGTTCTCTTATCATTCGGGAAGCGAAACGCGACTCCGATCAAGGACAGTACCGGTGCAACGCAATCAGTGAAGACGGCGCTTCGGATCATCAAGACGTAACGGTTAAAGTGACAAGTATGTTGATCGTGAACGTAGATAACCTTTGCCCTCCCCTCACCCATAAAACATTCATTTCTAAATCTTTTAGACTGGTAAAACCACGGAGACTTCATTCAACTAAATCCCAGTTTGCTGGAACTTACTTAAACAGATAATTTTAACCAGAGGACCAGCCTATAATGCTGGGTTGTATTTCTTCTACCACCTCCGTCCTTCCACCTACTTGGTATGTACAAACAGCTGATGACACTAGATAACGAACGTACTCGTAAATAGACATAATTTAACAGTTCCAGTAAGCTTAGACGATCCTTCGATGAGATAGTGGTAAATTTATAAAGTTACCACGGCAAAATCCGGGGTTTGATTCCACGTTGTGGACAGAGTGCAGGTAGCTCTGTATGATGAAAATAACAGTTAATAAATGAAGTTAAATAATATTATTATCTCAAGTTGTTGTTTTAGCGTAGAGCTACACAGTAAATTATATACGCTCTGTCTATGGCAAGGAATCAAACACCGAATTTTAGCGTTATAATCCGTAAATGTATCATTGGCATTGCCACGAATTCAAATAAAGAAAGAAATGTTTAAAATACATTAAGCCTAAGACTATTGTTTCACGAGAAACGTAATTTGTAAGAATGCAAGTTTCGCTTTGAGGAAGCGTTCACAGCATACGGGTTATATAAATAGTGTTCCGAAAACTGCTTTGTTTGTGGTATCCCAGTTTGGATAACCATCTGGAGTATTAAGTGAAACGGGTCATTGATAGCAGACATAGTGTATTTGAAATATTTATTATAGACGGTGCTTCAAGAGAGGCCTCGAAAAGCCAAGAGGTTAGGATGCTTGACTCATAATGTTAGGGTCGAAGGTTCGAATCCCTGTAACGTCGGACATGCTCGCTGGTACTTTTATCCATGGTATTATAACGTCGTGTCACTCCAGCTACTCGTTGGTAAAAGGGTAGTCCAAGAGTTGGTGGTGACTAGTTATATTCCTTCTAATTTTACACTCTGAGATTAGGGACAGATGGCCCTCGTGTAGCTTTACGTGAAATTCAAAACTAAACGGACTGTCACGAAAATATCGTACTTTGCAATAAAATAGTAGCGTTCTTAAAGCCATCACTCCAAGTCTTTAGATAAAATAAACGCATTTCTATCCTGGGGGTGGAGGGTATACATCCCCCCTTCATTTTAGATGAGGGATATGGTGCATACAATCATCCCCCCCCTACAGTTTGGTCTGTTGAATTGTTTTATTGCATCACAGGTCAACAAATTGTGTGTTTGTTCTTGTGATTTTCGTGTTCTCACCAATCGAATTACATTATTAGGCCTAGATGTAGGCTTTTTCAGTAGCCGAAATGCAATCTTTAATATAGGCGTGCTTCTAAGCTTTACGATCTTAGCGATAGTTCGTATATCAGTCGGTAGGCCTAAGTATACATCCAAGTATCGTGGCAACAAGATTGCTCTGTGACTGCATGTTTACAGCTTTCAGGGTCACGTAATCAGAGATTACCAATTTGCAAATTGAACAGTCCACATAAGTGGTTGCAAAAATCATCTCCCCACATCGGGTGTAAAAAATTTACGCCCCTGTTTCTATCTAAATACTCGCCCTCTGGTGACACAACGGAATATCTGCGGACTTACAACGCTAGAATCCAGGTTTCGATATCTGTGGTTGGCAGAAGACAGATAGCCCATTATGTTGTTTTTAGGCTTAACTTCAAATACTAAACTATCTCAACACTTTGTAGCCTGGCATAACCTGGTAGTTAGAGCGTCCATTTCGCAGTCTGCCAAGGGGCATTATAATGTAACGATCGCTCGCACGTTTCGTTAATTATCTGCCTCCTCTTTTAATGTGTTAACTCTAATTCAGGAAAGACAAGTGTAGGTAGCCCTCGAGTACCTCTACTCGAAATTTCACAAATAAACACTATAATTCTGTGTGTCATTGCATTCATTTCCAAACACTTTAGTAAACACTGGTGTTTAGAATTACATTTTCTTTTTATTCCCATACGTCAAATTTGTTGAATTTTCGTAGATTCACTTTATTTGAATCTCTTTTTTTTAACACTTTGAAATTAATTTGTCATTTCAATGTTTTGAAGATTATAATAAAAATTACGTAACCAAGCATCTAGTAGGCCCATAGATTTGTTTTTAGAGGGAGTAAGAATTAACTTGATGAAATCTGTTTAAATGGACGGCGACTTGGTGTTGTAGAAACACAAAGTCCTACATACCCGTGTTTCTATAACAATCTTGTCATCTATTAAGCCAACTTTTACAACGAATATTTCATCTAAAAACAATCTATAAAAAAGGTATCATGCAGTGATTGGTGTAAGGAATAAAAAAGGCAGAAAAAGCATTATATTTCGTTTTATTCAACAACGCAATATATAAAGTCCTGAATGAATGCGAAATATATTTTAGTACCAGATGTCAGGATAATCGAAAGTGTTCTATATAGTGATGCCACCTTCTGGGAAAATTGCAATCCCAAACAACTTGTACCTAAGAGTAAAAAACAGTGTGAATTTGAAATACAAAGGGAAGAATTGCTCTCAAACAAATAATTGTAAGTAAATAGAAAAAAAAAGTATCAGATTGAAAATG
This sequence comes from Carcinoscorpius rotundicauda, assembly GCA_011833715.1. NCBI lineage: Eukaryota > Metazoa > Arthropoda > Merostomata > Xiphosura > Limulidae > Carcinoscorpius > Carcinoscorpius rotundicauda. The sequence continues at coordinate 7,019,465 of CM022398.1, forward strand.
TCTGTTTTTTATTCTCTGTCTAGCGCCACCCAAGATAATCCCTTTCGATTTTCCTAACCGAGTTCGAGAGGGATCTGCAGTCGTAATCACGTGTGGCGTCAACGAAGGAGATCCACCATTTGACATAAAGTTGTTGAAAGATGACCATCCTCTGTCACCTGAATCCGGAGTTACTCTACAAGTTCACGAGCGTTTCATTTTGCTTGCTGTGTCCAGTGTGAAGGCTGACCACGCTGGTAATTACACGTGCATCGTCTCCAACTCTGGAGGCAGTAGGACTCATAATTCTTCTCTGAATGTGGACGGTAAGATGAACAGTTGTTTATTGGATTGGTAATGAACCTCACAGGTCAATAACTGACTTTAAGAGGTGTAAACGATTCTCATCATGATTTTGAATTACTGTTTATTTGTTTCGAATTAAACACTTGAGATACACAATGGGCTATCTGGGCTCGATCCACTGTAGGTATCGAAACCGAGTTTCTAGCGTTGAGGGTCCGCAGATATACCGTTGTGCTACTGGGAGGCGACTTTGAAATAAGATGTAATTAATACACACAGAAAAACCTCTTTGTTAATGTGGTGTGTTTTCCCACTATTTTAGCTTGACTATTCTGATTGTAATGTGTGTTTTTCTCCATATTCTGGCTAGATTATACTGATAATGGTTATAACCTCTGAATAGTTGTTAATGTCACGACTAGAGTACAAAAAAACAAACATAGCTTATCCAGAATGTCATGACTAAATTTCTTTGCGTTGTTATACTATGCAGAAAGATATGTAATGTGTCCAAATGTTTACATATGAGTGTTTGTTCTGGATAAATGGTTCTTGAAAGTTTCAGACTCGTATACTACTTTTTGTTTATTTTTTTTTAAATTACAAACTTAGGCCTAATTTATAAAAAGCTAAATTAGTAAGAAAGATTTTTATTCCTAACACTTACCCATTATTGTGATTTGGTTTGGCTTCTTTTTAATTTCGCGGAAAGCTACTAGAGGGCTATCTGCGCTAGCTGCCCCTAACTTAGCAGTATAAGACTAGATGGAACGCAGCTAGTAATCACCACCCACCGACAACTCTTAGGCTAACTCTTTTACCAACGAATAGTGGGATTGATCGTAACGTAATAACGTACCTACGGCTGAAAGGACGAGCATGTTAGGTGTGACGGGGATTCGAACCCATGACCCTCGGACTACGAGTCGAGTGCCTTAATCACCTGGCCATTTAAGATGTGATTGTTTTTTTCTGGTACAATTCAACAGTATGTGGCACCATTTGTCAGTTTTAAAGAACGAAATACTGACGAGTCAGTAAGTCATAGTGGTATGTATGTGAAAGGCTCATTATTTGTAGTATCTATGATTTTGTGTCATGTACCACTGATATTAGCCCCACGTACCACTGTTGGTACACATCCCACTGTTAAAGAATCATTGTTCTAAAGCAAAGCCACATTATGTTATCTATCATGTCTACCTTTGGGAACCGAACCCTGGATTTTAGCAGAGTACACAGTGCGGATAGTTGGCGGGTATATGTCTTAGGGACGAGTGTATAAACGGGTACGAGATTGTAGGGAGGGTTTCAGGTAGACGTTAGGTTATTAATTGGAACAGGTACGTGTTTGTTAACCTTAAGATAACCTAGGAAGGTCGAACCGTTGTTTTTTGCTTTATTAGTGAAGGTGTTAATACCCATACCACTAGGTCTGAGCTACATTTTTATTTCAAGTGGGTTTCTCGTCATTAAGAAACATACGTTTCCTGGGGTTTTATTACCATGAGGTCCGGCATGGCCAGGTATGTTAAGGCGTTCGACTCGTAACCTGAAGGTCGCGGGTTTGAATCCCTGTCACACCAAACATATTCGCCCTTTCAGCCATGGGGTCGTCATGATGTTCGGTCAATCCCACTATTCGTTGGTAAAAGAGTAGTCCAAGACTTGGCGGCGGGTGGTGGTGACTAGTCTGCCTTCCCTCTAATCTTATCATGATTTAGTTATCACCAGTATTGCTTAAATCAATTTACTTGTTATCAAACTTGAAACAACTATAACTGCTTTTCAGTAAACCATTCAGAAATTCGATAAATGATCATGGAACTGATAAAGTTGGCGTTGTAGATGGCTTGTTATAAACAGTTCCTATTACTAAGTAAGCCATTGTTTCGTAATGGAGATATCGCGAAATTTTAGCAAAATACTGTAAAAAAAATAATAAAATACATTGCTACGTCACATGTTTTAAACTAGTTTATGGATACAGCACCTGTCGGGTTATATGTCTATGACTACCCCTCGAGTAATTCACTTTTGACTTCTCTGTAAAACGTTAGGGTATAGTGGATATTGTATATTATGTATAGTAGGGTCGTCTTGAGCAAAAAATGGTTGAGAAACACTGACGTAAACCCTAGGAGTTTAGCGAACTCTCTTTCTCATGATGACGACAAATCCAGTTGAAGTAAAAATGTATTCTAAAGATTACAGGTATTCGTATTAAAACTTCAATTAAAATAAAGTACAGAACAGTGTTTCGACCTTCTTAAGCCATCTTCAGGTTAACCTTTCTAACAGGCGATGATAAAACATCACAAAATAATGTTTTTTTGAAGCAAAAATCTACAAAATGGGTTATCTGTGCGAGTATCGAAACTCGAATTTTAGCAGTATAAGTCCTCAGACTTAACGATAAACCACCTGTGGATACCAAAGAAAACATTCTTTCAGTGAAAAGACTACACATCATGTGACCCAAATACTACAGAAATTCATGTTTATCATGTGTAGACGCATTGTGTGCCAATGTATTCACAATGTTTCTTTGATTATCGTTACTTATCGACTTCATAATTAGGGTTCCTGCTTCAGGATTTGATTCCTGCAGTAGGACCTTTATACTATCAAGGTCATTCTCACCAAACCTTAGTAAATAATAGTTCAGTAAATGGATGCGGCTGAAGTTTGCCTACTCTATCGTTGGTAAATTAGGGACGGCTAGTATAGATAGCTCTCGAGTATCTTTGCGCGAAGTTCAGAGCAAATAAACAATAATAGCTAAAATTGAGTAGCATAATTAATTAGTTAATTATTAATATCTTCTCTTAAAATATAAAATGAAAGAGAAGCAGTATTTGAAAATAAATGTCAGCTGAAAATATTCTTTGAGGACCAAACGTTTTGGTCATATTTCTCAAACGTCTGTCGTGTATCATCTAAAGAATTTATCAGACAGACTGGGCTAACTTTCAAGTATGTGTGTTATCTTTTCTATTTACCACAAAAAGAAAATATTTATAAAATATACGGTAATTTCCCTCTGTAATCTACTGAGATTAAATTAAAGTGGATATAAGATGAGACATTTCTTGAGTTATTAAATGGAAAAGAATGTTAAATAACCATGGTACCACAAGATATTACATCAGAAGATATAACCATTGTACTACAAGATATTACATCAGAAGATATAACCATTGTACTACAAGATATTACATAAGAAGGGTTAACTATTATACCACAAGATATTACATCAGAAGATATAACTATTATACCACAAGATATTACATCAGAAGATATAAGTATTGCACCACAAGATATTACATCAGAAGGTATAAGTATTGTACCACAAGATATTACATCAAAAGATATAACTTTTGTACCACAAGATATTACATCAGAAGGTATAAGTATTGTACCACAAGATATTACATCAAAAGATATAACTATTGTACTACAAGATATTACATCAAAAAATATAACTATTGTGCCACAAGATATCACATCAGAAGGTATAACTATTATACCACAAGATATTACATCAGAAGATATAACTATTGTACCACAAGATATCACATCAGAAGGTATAACTATTGTACCACAAGATATTACATCAGAAGGTATAAATAACCTCGTAGCTTTCGTTTTTCTAAAGTTAAGCACAAAGTTACTCAATGGCCACCTGTGCTCTGTCCATTATGAGTATCAAAACCTGGTTTTCATCATTGTAAGTCCAGGACACACCGCTTTTCCACTTGAGGACGTGGCCTTTGTTACCAAATTCAAAAATAAGCAAAGCATCTGTAAGAACACTTGATAAAAGTGTATTTTAAATGGACTTATCTCATGTTGGTTTGCAATTAGGCACAAAGCTACACTGTGAGCTATCGGTGTTCTGCCCCACCGTGGGCACTGAAACTCGGGTTTTAGCGTTGTAAGTCAGAATAACTACCGTTGTAGCACTGAAGGGGACCTTGTCTGATGGAAAATTCTTAAAAAGATTTGTTATGGTTTGGTAGTTTGCAAAATATTCGTGCTTATATAAAGTTTAATACAGTGTAGAGTTAAGTCCAGCTATCTGGAGCAAACAGGGACAATGTTTTTCGGAGATTTCGATGGTATTGATTTCTGTTTTCCAAAATGAAATTCTTCAAATCTTGTGAAGACCTTAAATAAATCTATAAGTTGTAATCCACAGACAAATCTTCAGTAGGAGGCTGAAGACAGAAAAGGAAAAGTTGAAAATATGCAATTTGATATCGAAGTTCGCCATCTTTCATTTACTCTACAAAATAGATTTTGTTTTCGTGAGTTTTGATGGATGAACAAAGACAGAGTTCACTGAACTTTTCGCTGTAAGGTTAATGCCATTATGAAGGAGAAACGGATGTTGGACCTTATCGAAATGTGTCTTCCCCTTAATTCGGTTTTTCGTTTCAGCAAATGACAGGTTAGCATTTCGAAAGGAAGATATATCTATATACGTGTGTGTGACTAACATAACTAATTATTCTGTCTATACGTTGGGTTTAGGCTAACCAAGGTAATTACTACTTGAACCTATAATAAGCAGCACAGGTTTCATAATCGGTTGTGAATTAGTATTTAAACATAATAATAATGTGTTAACAAAATTTGTTCAAAGGACTATCTGCGCTCTATCCTACTCAGGAATCAAGGTTCGAATTTCAGGGTGATAAGCAGGAGCGTGTTCACTGAAGTGGTGTAGGGAGAGGTGTGGAAGGAAAAGATGTGTTCCCGTTGGAAAGTTCTGCCTCCCATCGCAGAACCCAATCGGAAATGTAGTCAATTAATATGTTCAAACCCAATAAACTGTGACTCGAAACCAAAATTATCAGTGTTTATTCCCTGTGCTTACTTTTTTATCTCCAAAATAAAAATAAAAAAGCTTAGAAACGCCTGTGGTAGTGAGCCATCTAACTTACTGCTAAACCAATGATAGTAAGTCCTCTGACTTACTGCTAAACTACTGGTAGTAAGCCCTCTACCTTACTGCTAAACCACTGGTAGTAAGCCCTCTAGCTTACTGCTAAACCACTGATAGTAAGCCCTCTTGCTTATTGCTAGATCATTGGTAGTAAGGCCTCTGGCTTATGCCACGCCACTGAGAGCTTATTACATGTAAATTATAACATCAAGAAATACAATACTTCCGAAAATCCGAACTGGGAATAAGTAAATAATTATATATATATAGCATTTTATATTTTTATTTGGCAATAATGTGGGATATAAAATGCACTTTGAGATCCTATCAATTAATAAATCGTTTTTTTATTTTTAATTTATTTTTGTTACTGCTTGTTTTTGGTTATAACAAGCTGACACTAGTCAGAGGTTTAGGTTTGTTATTTTTAACACAGTCCTTCATTTTGATCGTTTTTCAATTTACTGGACTGTATCAATATCAGTATTCTGCAGGATATTAAGAAGTGGCCAATTTAACTTCTAAATCTTTTAATTGTCAATCTAAAGCGTACACAGTGGATGATAAATATAAACAGTAAGCATAATAAAATGGCACACGTGCGATATTCAGTTTTGCCTGTAACTGGTCTCAAGAATGACGTCACATCTTGGAATGAGATCACGTGAATCCGTTAACTAACAATTGTGAGCGAACTTACATTCGTACTGAACATAGTCAGTATGATTCGAAATTTATATATTATCGCATTATGTAGATTGTTCTGTATTGAATCACCTTAAAGTACGAATTTTCATATTTTTCTCTCTCTTTTCTTTTGCTATTTCTTGTGTCTTCATTTTAAATAGTTTGAGTTGAAAGAATGCGAGAACATTGTTCTAAAAAATACCAAGTCCCCTGGTGAGAGAGCGATAAGTCTTTGGATTTACAACGCTAGAATTAGGAGTTCGACTCCACTCATTGGACAGAGCAGATAGCCTGTTGAGGCTTTGCCGTAATCTAACACACGCAAAAATACCAAATTTCATTAGTTAGCGTCATCTGTCGACAAGTTTGTATAATAAATGTTAAGATTAAAGTGAGATAATGTTAATCAGGAACTCGCTGCTATCTTTGGTTCAGTTACTAGAGTTTAATTTGTGTGCCTTAAATACGATAAGATATTCTGTATAGAACTTTGTTGCATAATGTTAAAATATTAAATGCCATTACTAAACATTTGAGTTGTTTCAACGACGGGCGTAGAAGAGCAAATGAAACATTTCAAAATATTCTCGCAAAACTACACGAGAGTTATTTCGTCACAACTTTAACAAACTTTGAGCTTATGGATTAGGGGAAGTCATTAGGATGAGTTACTGACTCTAGAGGGAAGGCAGCTAGTCAATAGTACTAACTGCTAACACTAGAGGGAAGGCAGCTAGTCAATAATACTAACTGCTAACACTAGAGGGAAGGCAGCTAGTCAATAATACGAAATGCTAACACTAGAAGGAAGGCAGCCACCTAATAATACGAACTTCTAACACTAGAGGGAAGGCAGCTAGTCAATAATACGAGCTATATATACGTGGAAACGGCTGGTATGAATAGAGAAAACTCTATGAAGAGGACCGAACAACGCTTCGACCTTCTTCGATTATCGTCAGGTTCACAAAGAAAGAAAGAGGTAACTACATATATATATCTTTCTCTACAAGTGGGTTTTCTCGACATCATGAATAATACGAACTGTTTACATTAGAGCTACTCAATAATACCAATTGCTGACACTAGATGGAAGGCAGCTAGTCAATAATACCAAATGCTAACACTAGAGGTAAGGCTTTTTGTTTGTTTGTTTGTTTTGGAATTTCGCACAAAGCTACTCGAGGGCTATCTGTGCTAGCCGTCCCTAATTTAGCAGTGTAAGACTAGAGGGAAGGCAGCTAGTCATCACCACCCACCGCCAACTCTTGGGCTACTCTTTTACCAACGAATAGTGGGATTGACCGTAACATTATACACCCCCACGGCTGGGAGGGCGAATATATTTAGCGCGACGCGGGCGCGAACCCGCGACCCTCGGATTACGAGTGCACGCCTTAACGCGCTCGTCCATGCCAGGCAGAGGTAAGGCAGCTAGTCAATAATACCAATTGCTAACACTAGAGGTAAGGCAGCTAGTCAATGATACTAATTGCTTACACTAGAGGGAAGGCAGCTACTTAATAATACGAACTGTTAACACTGGAGGGAAGGTAGCTACTTAATAATACGAACTGTTAACACTAGAGGGAAGGTAGCTACTTAATAATACGAACTGTTAATACTAGAGGGAAGGTAGCTAAGTACCATTTCATTACTTGAAATTTTATTATTACTTTATTTTCTGCTGATTGAAACAGTCCCTTCATTAACTGGTTTTATTTTTCAAATCTGCTACGAATCATGAATGTCCTTTGTTGACCAAACTGTTACATCTGATACATGTTAATCATCTGTTACACACTAAGCCTGAATTTAAAGGCGTAACACACACTCTTTAGAAATATAACCCTCAATGTCGTGAGTGTGTGTGAGTGTTGTTTGCAACTGATATAAATATATTTGAAGAACAAATCACGCGTGAGTAATTGAACATGTTATATACAAATTACGGATAATAGAAGGTCTGTACGTTAGTTACATTATAAGAAAAACAACACAGATTTATAATTTCAGAATACAAAGGACATTTTAAAAAAATATAAACATCGTAAAAACCACTTGATGAAAGCTGTTATAAGATTGAAATATAAATACATTATTATCTCAGGAAGTTTGAACAAAGTTAGCACGGGAGATTTATTACTATTTTGTAAATTCCTGAATCACTGTGTAACAGAAAGTAACAATAATTAGTAGTAAAGTCACCCTGCTTTAACTACATTGAGTGCTCATTTTGTAAAAAATCTTATCAAATGTTGTACAAGAGTAAGTAATACGTTAGCACTAATCAGTAGCAAGTAAATATATATGTGAAACACTTTGTTAACACACTTTTTTCAACAAGTGTTAAGAGTTAAGATTCCAATGTTTGCTCAGCTTTTAGGATACAAAAATATCTTTAAAATATAATTTTTTTTATGAAATAGTACCCCCTCACTGGATTGTGGAGCCAACTAATACTTCCGTCATTCTCGGCCAGTCCATCGTCATTGATTGCGCTGCTGAGGGGTTTCCTCCCCCTCATGTGACGTGGAAGAAAGCCTCAGGTACTTTGAATAATGCGGTATTGGCAGAGAGACATATTGTAGCCTAAGTTAAAACTGAACACGTTTGTATTTTAAGTTTTATTTATTCGTGTGTTTAAGATTTGTCAGTTTGTGGTTTGTTTTTGAATTTCACACAAAGCTACACGAGGGCTATTTGTGCTAGCCGTCCCTAATTTAGCAGTGTAAGACTAGAGGGAAGACAGCTAGTCATCACCACCCACCGCCAACACTTGGGCTACTCTTTTACCAACGAATAGTGAGATTGAGCGTCACATTATAACGTTACCACGGCTGAAAGGGCGGGCATGTTTGGTGCGACGGGGACTCGAACCCGCGACTCAAGGATTACGAATTAAGCGCTTTAACCACCTAGCCCTTGTTCATTCGTAATGCGTGTGCATATTTATAAAACTGGCTGATGTTGTGTTTGTGATACACATAAACAGAATTACAATGGTGGCTGAAATCAAGGAAATTGATACGCCATGTTGAAAGTTACTAGAATCCTCCTTCAGAACAACATGTGCATATTCAAAACAAATTTAATCATATTTCTATAATTCGTAGCTTTACACGTAACACCAACGAATAGTGGAATTGTCCGTAACCTTACAAGGCCCCCACGGCTTAAAGGGCGAGCGTGTTTGGTACGACAGGGATTCGAACCCGCTCCCTTCAGATTACGATTTGTTATATTTTGCAGTTAAGCACAAAGCATCACAATCGGCTCTATGTGGTGTACCTACGTCAGATAAAACCCTTTTCTTAGGTTATAAGCCTACATACTACAAATGGGCCACTGGTGATGGGGTGGAGAATGTTAATTAATAGAACCAGTTCTACATTCATCGTGTATAATCTTGAGGTTAAAGACATAGATGGTCAACTGGTGTTTCACGTGACGGATCTGACCCTCGAAGGTATTTTATTCAGTCCCTATTTTAACAAAAAGGATCCTGGGGAATAACTGATATGTTTACAAAATAAGAAAAACCTGAAGAACAATTGGTCTCTTTACAATAAAAAAGAACCTGTAGAGTAATTGGTCTCTTTACAAAAAATAAGAAAAACCTGCAGAATAATTGGTCTTTTTTGCAAAAAAAAAGAAGAACCTGTAGAATAATTGGTCCCTTTTGCAAAAAAAAAGAAGAACCTGAAGAACAATTGGTCTCTTTACAAAAAAAGAGAGGAACTAGAGATTAGTTGGTTTCTTTACAAAAGAGAAGATCCTGGAGAAAAACTGGTCTCTTTATAAATAAAAGAAACAGAAAATTATATATCTTTTTATAAAACAGAAAAGTTAGAGAATAATTGGTCTCTTTACAAAGAGGAAAACTGGAGAATAATTGGTTTTTTCACAGGAAAGAAAAACTGAAGGATAATTTTTTATAAAAAAGTGAAAATGTGGAGACCAATTAATCTGTTTACAAAACAGGAAGGTGTTGGAGATTAATTAATTTTGTTTTACTAAATGAGAAACTTGAGTAAAAATGCACATTATGCGATTATAATAAGTTGGTAAACATCGATTTATAAGCACAAAAAGTTATAAATTGTGGAACATGCTACACATTTTTATAGAACACTGGCCTGTCTTCTTCTCCCAAAATAAATCACTTTATTATGCTTATAAATTGTTCTTTACTAACTTATTATCGCCAAATGACAAGGAACGGTAAGCTAATTAGCCCTTTTTTAAACGGTGCGTGTACGTGTTTTCTTATAGAAAAGCCACATCAGGCTATCTTCTGTGTCCATCGGGAGGAATCGAATCCCTGATATTAGCGTTGTAAATTCGTAAACTTACCTTTGTTCACAGCGAGGGACATTTTTAACGGACGAATAAAATGTAGAGTAACTGATCTCCGGAATTCTGGAGTTGAAAATGTTAATGGTGAATTTCAGATTCGTTTGTGAAAGAAAATTGAAATCAACTTACGTGTATTAACTGAACGATGAGTCATCTGGAAAACTTAACTTTACTGGGTTTTGTAACACAGTAATTATTCATGAAGTACAAACTGTAAAATAAGTATCAACGAAAGCAGTGAATTTCTCCAAAAAATTAACCAAAAATTCGAGATTGTTCGAAGGTTCAGAAAGCATTTGGAAACGACATCAGTAAAACTTTCCATGAGTTCTTTGTCGTGACGAACTTGTAGTCAAAACTAAATAAACTGTGCAGAGTGTGAACTGGTGTTAAAGTTGTTTACTCAATGACGAAAAGTGTTTTATAAGACCATTTTTCGTCTCTCCCGTCATCGAACATGCTCGCCCTTTCACTCATGGGAGCGACACAATGTCACAGTCAATTCCACAATTCGTTGATAAACAGCAGCCCACGAGTTAGCAGTGAATGGTGTTGACTAGTCGAATTCTCACAAATTTACCAGAGTGTTTCAGCGCTAAGCCTAGAAACTCTAATCTTATCACTGGCCACCGAAGAACTTGAGTTATCAGATAACTCAGTAAATTTATACCAGTTCAGCAAAGTCATTCACTTTCTTTGCTCTAAGCCTCGTAAAGTCTTTGTCTACGAGTTTCTATTTAAATCTCGAATTGTTCGTAATTGTCCAGCTTCTTGGTCGAATTGGAAATTTAAGTAACCACTCAAGAGCAAAAACGTTTGTATTTAGATTCCCAATCAATCTCTAAGAAAGTAGGCCTTACTCACTTTGGAAAACACAAGATGTCTGTTTTCATAGCTCAATCAATTTTCTTCAAAGATTTTCTAAGAGACGTTTGTGAAAGTAGTACTGAATAATGGAAAAGTTATTCCGTATAAATAATTCATTTTGCTATTTGGAGACAAAACTAGATGCCTCCATGAACACAGATTATCAAAGGACTAAGAGTTAAAAAAAAGTAAAATACAAATTTTAAAAATACAGATCGATCAAACAAGGAAGTTGTTGGCCCGAACTTCCGTTCTTTTAACACATACGTATTTTTATGTTTTCAAAAATAAACTTTAACTCGTATTGTCAAATGTCTAAGGATATGATAACTTAATCAAAATATTTTATCATGACTAAGTAAACTGCAGATGTTTTTTTTTTTTCATTTAACTTTGAAACTACAGAAGTTGTTGTTTTGAATTAAGGACAAAGGTACACACAATGGGCTCTTTGTGCTCAGCCCACCACGGGTATCGACATCCGCTTTTTAGTGTTGTAAGTCTGCAGACATATCGGTGAGCTGCTGGAGAGCAACTGCACAAGTAAAGTAACAATTAACACGCGCTCTTTCAATATATTAATATAAATATGTTAGACACGAGAGCAAAAGTTAGCTTGCTTGTTTCTGAATTTCGCTCAAAGCTACTCGAGGGCTATCTGTGCTAGCCGTCCCTAATTCAGCAGTGTAAGACTAGAGGAAAGGCAGCTAATCACCAGCACCCACCGCCAATTATTGGGCTACTCTTTTTACAAACAAATAGTGCGATTGACCGTAACATTATAATACTCCCACGGCTGAAAGGGCAAGCATGTTTGGTGTGACGGGGATTCGAACCCGCGACCTTCGGATTACGAGTCGAGTGCCTTAACCACCTGGCCATCCCGGGCCTCCATCTTGAACCTGACAATGGGTTTTAACCTTCTATTGTTATTGTTGAAGCCAATGCTGAAGAGCGTCATACAGGTCTCTGCTCGTTTTTATTATTCAAAACCATATTAAGAAGAGCAACACGTGTCTCTGTCATCGAAGGAAATATAAATATCTCTAATTTTTCAACGAATAATTTTCAGAACTATATGGGAATCTTGGTGCATTTTGACATTAGATTTTTTATAAAAGTAAAGGGCTTGATATTTATAACCATACTTATGTTAATTTAGATGTAACGAACTATGATAATGAATTTTGGTTGATTGGACGTCAACTGCCTTTTCTAGAAACACAAATATAGTGGACGACTTTTCGAATGTCTTCAACCTAAATAATGCATCAAGAGCTCGAGAGGTGGAGGGAGGTGGTTAAGACACTCAACTCGTAATCTGAAGGTTGCGGGTTCGAATCCCCGTCACACCAAACATGCTCTCCCTTTCAGCCGTGGGGGCGTTATAATATTATGGCCAATCCTACTATTATTAGATGAAAGAGTAGCCTAAGAGTTGGCGGCGGGTGGTGGTGACTAGCTGCTTTGCCTATAGTCTTACACTACTAAATTAAGGACGGCTAGCACAGATAGCCCTCACGTAACTTAGTATTTTGGTCTTATGCACATTATATAAGATTCGTGATAAAAACTGGCTTTCCGCTCTTGTTTTGTTTTTTATTACACCGCATAAAGAGCGTTTCAAAAAACTTACAGTTTAACTAACGAGTCCTAGTGTCACCGAAAGACCTCTTCGGCAGTGAATTGTGAGAGACAAAAAGAGAGATCTGATTCATCACTTTTAAACACAGCTGATTCTGAATCTTAAATTCAGAACCGAAGAAGAGCGTGACAAAAAAGAAGACATTTCACGTGATTTTTATCACAAATTTTAGGGCTATCGGGTTTTAACGTTTCGCTGCTTTTGACGCTTAAATTGTCATCTTCATAAATAAATCACGAGAGGAATCATTTTGTTTTGTTTGTAGTTCTTATAGCAAAACCACAACGGGCTATCTGCTGATTCCACCGAGGGGAATCGAACCCCTGATTTTAGTGTTGTAAAAGCGTAGATTTACCGCTGTACCAGCGGGTGACAGAGGAATTAGAAAATGGGTTTAATATAATACAGAATTATTAAAAGTTCTTAAATGTGTTTGTCCCCCGCTGGTACAGTGGTAAGTCTACGGATTTACAACGCTAAAATCAGGCGTTCGTTTCCCATCGGTGGACTCAGCAAATAACGGATGTGTCTTTGCTATAAGAAAATTAGATACAGACTCGTGTTTATTATGTGTTTCCCAATGAATGTTATCGACTGACTGTGTGAAGTTAAAGATTAGAAATCTTTTTCAGGTCCTACAATGAGGCTAAAGATTCGAAAAACTACATTTTAGGTCTCACAAACTGCAAAAGCTTGGAGATGACAGGCTAATTAACCTTTTGGCGGCATTATTAAAATTAGTAATTATCTTAAACACGAGTTATTTATCTGTCTCTCAACTTTTAAAACAATTATCCTAATAGCTATTATTTCATGAGTCTTAAGAGTCGAAATAGTTTTTGCTTCGTTTATCACAAGGTAATCAATATAAAACCTATTTCATATAGAATTAAAAGCTTCTATGACGTAGTTTTTAAAGAACATTCATTATTGGCTCGTGCATCTTAAAACACCAGAAGATTTTTTTAAAAATCGTAATCCTTTTGAGCTCGAAAATAATATTATTTTCTTTTATTTCTTTACATAACCTACTTGCAGAGGGCGTTATGAAGTTCCGAGTGTCTGTCTCCTTGTCATGATCTTAAGGGTAGATTATGAGATTAGTTTTCCAGTCCCCTAAGTAACGAACAAAGCGTGTAATATTTACGCGACTTGTTTAAACTTAAAGGTTGGACAGTGGTATGTGTTGCTTTTATTTTGGGTTCTTCTGAACTGTAGGGCCCGTCATGGCCAAGTGCGTTAAGGCGTGCGCTTCGTAATCTGAGGGTCACGGGTTCGCGCCCGAGTCGCGCCAAAACGTGCTCGCCCTCCCAGCCGTGGGGTCGTTATAAAATTCCAGATTATTTATAACAAATATCAAAAACGGTAACTTGTTCAACAATTTACGTTGGAGTGTTTTGCTTTTGAAACTATATCGGTTTCCAATCTCTTTCTTAAATATGTTGGCTATGCTTGTCGTAGGGATGTTACGTACCACTGTTCCATAGCAGTGACGTCAATGATAAATTACCATGATTTCACGATATAGCTACAATACATACAAACGTGTTGGTAAAAGAGTATGCCAAGAGTTGGCGGTGGGTGGTGATGACTAGCTGCCTTCCCTCTAGTCTTATGCTGCTAAATTATGGATGGCTAGCGCAGATAGCCCTCGTGTAGCTTAGCGCGAAATTAAAAAAAAATCAGAAACAAACTGTTTTAAAATGTTTATCTTATCCTTCTCTATCTGAGGTGTTTCTATGTTAAGTCTTTCTGTTCATTTTCATAATATTTACAGTTACGTATCACCCGTAAATACATGTATTACTTTGCTTCGACCTTATATGAGAAGGAACGGTAACAAGAAGAAGAATAGAGCAGATAGAATACAGGAAATGAAACTTGTTTATCATGCTGTGATTTCCCGCCACTTTTCTCCTGCTGAGCGATCTATCATGTCTGGGAGAGATAAAACAAGGAGTTCTCAATATGCTGAAATATCTAGACGGTCAACTTCTCGAAATTATGAATATACCGCACGAAGATGTCTCGAATTGTTCAAAATCCAAGTTACTTGCTTTGTTTTCAATTTCACGCAAAGCTACACGAGGGCTATCTGCGCTAGCCGTCCCTAATATTGTAGTGTTAAACTACAGAGAAGGCAGCTAGTCGTGATCATCTACCGTCAGCTCTTTTACCAACGAATAGTGGGATTGACCGTAATATTATAGCGCTCCTATGACTGAAAGGGCTAGCATGTTTAGTGCGACGAGTATTCGAACTGGCAACCCTCGGATTACGAGTCGAGTGCCTTACCCGCTTGATCATTCCAAGTTATTTATAACAAACATCAAAAACGGTAACTTGTTCAACAATTTACGCTGGAGTGTTTTGCTTTTGAAACTATACCAGTTTTCAATCTCTTTCTTAAATATGTTGGCGATGCTTGTCGTAGGGATGTTACGTACCACTGTTCCATAGCAGTGACGTCAGTGATAAATAACCATGATTTCACGATATAGCTACAATACATACAAACGTGTATATTTAGAATTTAGACAGTTTGCGCTATGCGACCAGTTGAAGTGTGTATATATATATATATATGTATGTATCAGTTGACAAAAACAAAGTAATTTATTAACGTAATGGAACTAGACAAAGTAAGAACAAACTGATAAATTACAACCAACATTTTGCAACATCAACAAAATCTATCCATCTGTCCACTTATCTTTCTGTTTACGTATTCTTAAGAATGTTTGCCGTTTTCAGCTGACGCTCCCAAAGACTTTGTACCTCTCTACAACAGCCAACACTACGCCATCTTTGACAATGGCTCTCTTTCCGTCAGAGATGTGGTTAAACAAAATGAGGGCTTCTATCTCTGTCAAATCAGCAACAATGTGGGACCGGATCTTACCAAACTTATATCAATTACTGTTAATGGTAAGGAACACACTAACTATTATGTTAAAATATAGATAAATTCAAGTGTGAAATGGTAGTAATGCTATTAGTATTAATAATTTAATGATCACACAAATAGTACAATACAATACCAGAGTAGTATAGATTTCTGTATGCTGTTTAGTTTCTTTAGTTACTTGAATACCTTAAAATAAATAGTTATGTTACAGAGATTTCTATACTTAAGCTCAACAGTTATGTTATACGGTGTATATACACTTACATACACCCTTTTGCATATTAATTGAAACAATTGGTCATTTTACAATATTTTCAGCATGGCGACCGTTGTGGGCTCGCTGGACCTGCTGATTTCCTTTAATAATCATTTTTTCACACATCATTAGCTGTGTTTTGCATAACGGTCGATCCATTTTTGGGATATATTATGTCATTCGAAATTCCGTTAGAAGGGCAAGGAGACCAGTCAAATACCAACTTCTTACCAACTCAATGGAGAAATAACGATATTAGTGGGGTCTGAAATACAAGAAATGGATGCAAGAACAATGGAGGAAGGTGTTATTCAGTGACAAGACTCATTTCTTCGTACGGGGTCAAAGAAGCCTGCATGTTCGCAGATCTCCAAATGAGAAACTTCGAGAATCTCACATCAATTGGTTTGTAAAACATCCCTTGAAGAAGATGTTTTTGGGCTTTTTCAGCTACTATGGCGTCGGAGGCTTACATATTGCAGAAGGTATGATGCGAGGACCACAGTCCATCGCAGTTTTGCAGAGAAGAGTCTATCCAGAATTGAAAAAGAGATTTCTAGATGGATCTGGCATTTTTCGCAAGATCTGGCTTATTGCCAAATATTGAAACTTGTGAAGAATTTTATGACTATAACGAGAATAAAGGTACTGGACTTGCCTGGAAACTCTCTGGACTTAAATCCTATTGAAAATCTGTGTACGATTTGTAAAGAAAGACTTCGAGGAAAGAACTGTACTCCGAGAAATAAGCTAATTGAGGTGTGGTACCGCGATCCAAAAATTAGTAAAGATTGCAGTCAATTCGTGGACTCGATGCCAAAGCGGATTAATGATCTTCTGAAAAATAAAGGCGGTCATATCATGCATTAATTTTTGAGTAATTTTTAAATTCTCAGAAATAAAACTAAAAAAAAATTGAAAAAAATCGTAATTTCCGCCTTGTTTCAATTAATTTGCACAAGGGTGTAGCTGGTACAAACTGAGAGACGAACGTTTCAGAAGTTATCATCTCTTTAGCGTCCCCTAACGGCCACCTTAGAAGACCGTTTTAAAAATATATAAAAATATTTTGCACGTGAATATTAAGTATTCGTTTGCTCGTTAACGTGCTAAATGTATTCAGAGGCGTTGCGCGGGGTGCATTTTCCCCGCTAATACAGCACATGAATGCATATGAGAATGTTGCTTAAAAGGGGGTATTTGTATATAACCTGAGCACGTAAATAAACAGGAACCTAACACGTAACTCTTTTAATTCTACAAATACTTTGTGACTAATATCGTTATAAGATAAAAGGAAGTTTTATGACAGAGATTTTCAGTAAATATCGTCTGACTCTGAAACAATTATCTTGTTTTTATCAACAATATATTTCTGATTATTCTACCAGCGCCACCTACAGTGCACGTACAGCACCAAGTGCACACAGCGGTGTTAGATGAGACACTTGAAATTCGATGTGAAGGGGTAGGAGATATGCCCATGAAAGTCACGTGGACAAAGGAAGATCGTTACATCACACCTTCGTATGACGGGAGGTAAGATATAACCACGTGCAGAGGTGAAATATGGATTAACCTAGCGTATTTTTTTAATACTTCTTTTATTTTTCGTCTTTCAGTTCCTGTTAATCACTTACTTTATTGTTAGCGTAATTGGCAGCCACGAAGAACTTACTGATCTATAGTTTTCAACTGATCTAAACTTTTACAAACTTTTATAAGCCTCGTTATTAGTTTTGTTATCAAACTTTATAAAGTGAAAAAAATATGCTGAGTTACTAAATGGTTTGAACGAAACGAATTTCAAGAGAAATAAACATTATTCTGTTTTCTACATATAATAATAAAGGGCCGTAGGAAGCAATACGACCAGTCAGGTCACGACCTGGTCACTTTTTCATACGTATTAAAACGTATTTTGATTCAATACGTTACATTGTGTGTGTACAGTATTTGTAGTTAAAATGGTCAGCGGAGTATTTAGGTAAAATTACATGGGATGTAGGACCACAGAAAATTATTAGCCTTTGGGCCCACACGACCCTAAATCGGCTACTGAAAATGGTTCAAGGTTCAATCTCATAGTTTTAAAATTTTCAAACCATACTTTCAGACCCCTTAGAAATGACAATATGTTTGTTTGTTTGTTTTGGAATTTCGCACAAAGCTACTCGAGGGCTATCTGTGCTAGCCGTCCCTAATTTAGCAGTGTAAGACTAGAGGGAAGGCAGCTGGTCATCACTACCCACCGCCAACTCTTAAGCTACTCTTTTACCAACGAATAGTGGGATTGACCGTCACAATATAACGCTCCCACGGCTGAAAGGGCAAGCATGTTTGGCGCGACCGGGATGCAAACCCGCGACCCTCAGATTACGAGTCGCACGCCTTAACACGCTTGGTCATCCCGGGCCAATGACAATATGAAAATACCCTTACCAGCGTAGAATTGCTCCTCACAGTAATGTAATATAACTTGAGTTAGTTGTCTGTGCAGAAAACCACTTGTCCATCGGTTATTCCATACGTATGTAGATATATGAATACTCAGCGTTGTATATTCCTGTTGTATTCAACGTTTCCTTTCACTTTTCCACTTCTTTATAACCCACCACTTATCTTTTATTTGCCCCCCAGTGGCTCAGCGATATGTCTGCGGACTTACACGCTAAAATCCGGGTTTCGATACGCGTCGTGGGCAGAGCACAGATAGCCCATTGTGTAGCTTTGTGCTTAATTCAAAACAACAACAATCTTTTATCTCTTTGACTTTTCTGATTCACTTCTATCAAACATTTAAGTGAAAAAAAAAACAGTTACAAAGGAAATTCTGCGTTATAACTTCAGATACTAGTTACGTTTCTTCATATCAGAATTGTAACTGGATTCGGTGAGATAAGATGTAGAAAACCTCATTCATTTTTTGACCGTTATTAAGTATACTTGTTGTCATAACCAGTCGCAAAAAAATCAAGCTAATAAAGAAGACGGAAATAAAATTAATCACAATTGAATAGAACAGATTTCACTTCAATAGATAACCCAAACATTTAATGCCGAAATGTCTTACGTTATGTGATAATGATCATTGTTAATTTGTGAGTTGCTCAAAATAACCTTCTGATATGTTCGATGCGATGTGGTTAAGTAACTTTACATTTATTTACAGGATATCTGGTTTAGTCCTCTTTTTTTTTATTTGTAGTTTTTAAAATTTTAGCGTCAGTATATATATAATAGCACTATTGCTTTTGTCAAATAAATAAATAGAACTTGAATGTGAATTTTGCTAGAATTTTAAGCAAAAACAAATGTTCTTTTGGATAAAGTAACAGCTTATATATGTGTATCACACCGAACTTCACGAGTTGACGCATGCGCATTTTCAGTGAAACTGATAATGCCAGTTCGAATTTAAAATGAAAATGGGAGAGATGTATTTGTACGCAAAGCAACAAAAACAGAATACGAAACACTAAGCAGAAGGATGGGAAAAAGGGTGCTTGGGTGTTATAGCACCCCCACTTTCCAACTTCTTCCTACACCACTGCTAATGACAAATTTATACGTAGAAACAACGCAGTGGGTTTTTAGTTGTTGTTTTTTACGAAAATGACCGTAAGAACATAAATGTGGCAACAGTTGTGATAAAATAGTCTGCGCATGTGTGTATCCAAATTAGGGTCTACACACGTGTGTATCGAAAATAGTCTACACATGTGTGTATACAAAATGGTGTCTACATATGTGTGTATCCAAAATAGGATCTACACATGTGTATATATAAAATAGGGTCTACACATGAGTGTATCCAAAATAGGATCTGCATATGTGTATATAAAAATAGGATCTATATATGTGTGTATAAAATAGGGTCTACATATGTGTGTATACAAAATAGGGTCTACACGTGTGTATCCAAAAGAGGGTCTACATATGTGTGTATACAAAATAGGGTCTGCATATGTGTGTATACAAAATAGGGTCTACACATGTGTGTATCCAAAATAGGGTCTGCATATGTGTATATAAAAATAGGGTCTATATATGTGTGTATAAAAATAGGGTCTACATATGTGTGTATACAAAATAGGTCGACACATGTGTGTATCCAAACCTAGCGAGATTTGAAATCGAACTTGAAACGCCGTGTTCTTCAAGATTTTCTTTAAAAATAGTTTATTCGTTTTTTAAACATGTTTCTACAATTCTGAAAGATTCCTGTCTTTTACCATTCTGCGGACGTATAAAGTAGTTGTTGTTGTTTTGAATTAAGCACAAAGCTACACAATGGGCTATCTGTGCTCTGCCCACCACGGGTATCGAAACCCGGATTTTAGCGTGTAAGTCCGCAGACATACCGCTGAGCCACTGGGGGGGGGCACGTATAAAGTAAAATGTGGACACAGGAATCGGACCACAAGATTTGTTAAATATTTAACTTTTTTTTTAAGGTAAAAACTATATAGCTCCGCAGGACAAACTTAACATCTGGTAGGTTCACAAAAAATAAATAAATAATGTTTATAATTCATTATCAAGTAAATAGCTCACAGAACATATAAATAGTTCACAACCAGTCATAAGATGTGTACTAAAATAGCATACAACCAACTAGGTAATCCACAGGTTGGATGATTTTGTGTAGCTCAGAAAACATTTGAGCAATACAGAATGATGTAGTTAATTCATAGAATTGGGTTGTGGGTTGTTTTGAATTAAGCTCAAAGCTACACAATGGGCTATCTGTGCTCTGCCCACCAAGGGTATCAAAACCCGGATTTTAGCGTGTAAGTCCGCAGACATACCGCTGAGCCACTGGGGGGCTAATTCATAGAAACATCCACACAGTTAACAATTATTTATGTCAATTTATGCAGTTCACATAACATTTACACATTTCGTAATCACCTCAATATTTTATTGAATATCTGTGAAATTAGAAACTAACTGGACAATTCAGACATCAGAAGCTGAATGGACAATTCAAACATTAGAAGCTAAATGGACAATTCACAGAAGATACCAGTGGTTTATCATAATCTGGACAGTTAAAAAAAATACACAATTCACATCTATCTAAACTTTTCAAATAACTTCTGTGAAATCAATAAAAACAATCTAAACATTCCACTAAATCCGGGTGCTTCATCACCATATAAACAGTTCACTAACATTCAAACGGCTCACAGAACATCTGTGAAATTCACATTCAAAGTGACACAAAAAAACCTCGAAGCGTTCTGACAGTTTATAAAATTATCACTCAATTAATACCCACTAGACAGTTCGTAGAACATCTGTAAGTTTACAGAAAGTCGTTGTGATTCACAACTATCTATGTAATCGAAACTACCTGATCAGTTGATAACCATTTAGATAGTCCATAACCATCTTGGTGATCCATAGAACAGATGAAGTGTGGTTATATATATGAATAGAAGCCATTTATATCGTTCGTAACCGCATTAGTGCCACGTAGAACAGATGAGGTATGGCCATGTATAAATGAATGTTAAACATGAATTTACCATTCCAATAAAATATCTATCAGTAGAACATTACAATGAGGATATATATTCTTTTGTGGATACTGTAAATTATATTTTTAATTAATTGTCTTAGGTATATTTTGGAAGAAACAGCCAAAAAATCGATGGTCAGGTCTGTGCTGTACATATCAGATGTACAGAGAAACGACTCTGGGTTATTCATGTGTCACGTTTCCAATATTTACGGGAATTCAACAGGAATATTTCAGGTAGTAGTGCAAGGTAAGATATTTTCAACGTGTTTTTTTTCCATCCCTTCTTCTTTTGTTGATATGTTTTTCTGCGAGAGATACAACAATCTAAAGTTATTTCAACTGTATTATATTATATACTATCTTGTTAAATGAGATTTATGAGCAGGCCAAAACAGCCTAAACATAAATGTGTATGGATGATTAATACTCATGAATAACACACTCAGGAAAAACCTAAAACATTTCTTTGTTGTCACGGATCAGCTACATTTCGTTGGTGGATAAGACATCGAGATAATTGGTTTGTTTTGAATTTCGCGCAAAGCTACTCGAGGGCTATCTGCGCAAGCCGTCTGTAATTTAGCAGTGTTAGACTAGAGGGAAGGCAGCTAGTCATCATTACACACTGCCAACTCTTGGACTGTTCTTTTACCAATGAATAGTGGAATTGACCGTACCTTTATAATGTCCCCACGGACGAGTATGTTCGGTGTGACGGGGAACCAGCAACCCTCATATTACGAGTCGAGTGCCTTAACCACGTGGCCATGCCGGGCCTCCTGTTAATACGGGGAGATTACTTAATAGTCAGAGTTTTGAAAACCTGACGTAACTTCACTTATGACGAACTGACACGTCATGTTCTTCCATTTACGATGTAAACGACTGGCAATTACGTTGATGAGATCCATTGAAGTTTCCAAGGAAGAAATGCATAAATCGTTTAAGTATATAGAGGGTTTAGAACTGATTATTGTAGTGCTAATGGACGTATAAATGTACCAATACATAAAGACTGCTAGGATTGGGAACTGACTATTAGTTGTGCTAATGGATGTGTAAATAATCTTTATAGTGCATAATGATAAGCAGGGACATGTAAGGAACTACTAGAGGTGAGAGTGATTGTTATAAGGGTCATCAAGGAATTAATAGTATCTCTTTCAACATGAATCCTATAAAATGGCTGACTGGTATTACGGTAACTTGAAAAACATTACACAGGTTATCTTGGTTGGTCGTTCATTGTTGCCCCCCCCCAGTGGCTCAGCGGTATGTCTGATGACTTACAACGCTAAAAACCGGGTTTCGATACCCGTGGTGGGCAGAGCACAGATAGCCCATTGTGTAGCTTTGTGATTAATTCAAAACAACAACAGTTCAACGCTTTTCACTGGATCATTCAAACTCCATTTTGGTAAGACCAGAATGATCATAGTGAGTTACAAAAATTTGGCGATTCCGGAAGAAAAGTAGGCAGAGAAAATAAGGCGCTCAGGAAAAGTTGTTCCGGGGAGTGTATCGATTGGGTAGATAAATAGATGTTTAAAGGGTAATCGCAGATCTACTCAGGTACTTTTATCTTTGATGTCATTTTCAGGAAGGTCCCATTGAGGACTGGTATGATTCCTCATCTAGTGAAGCTTCCCCAAAGAGCTTGGTTTGCTGGATGGAAGAGAATCTTCGCAAGAAACATTTTAACAGATAGACACGATATATTCTAGCCTTTTGGCAACCATCACCCCAAGTGACGAAAACGAAAGCGAGAGCTAAGCCAGGAATATGTATACCGATTTGAAAATCAGACTTAACTGCCCAATAGATTCTGTAGAGGAAAAAAGCTCGTTGAAATGGGTGAATATTTTTAGTGTAATGGTAATGGATTGGATAAAATCTTGTGTGGTTAGAAGTTGAAAAAGTGAGTTCTAAAAAAGTGTTAACTGGACTGGTGGTGCAAACAGGAACCATGATGGTGACAAGAGCATCAGATTGAAGAGGTAGTTCTCCTCAGGATTTATAAAATTATATCAGATTGCTTAGCTGAGAGATATTGCAGTTTGGAGGGGGATCCAGTATAGTGAGTTGTCTGAATTGATGAGGACCTCAACAGGGAGGATACAATGATTCATTAGGACCCTTTGCTGTCAGATGATTTTTTGTACAAAGATTGGAGTGAAGGTCTACTGGAAGTTTCTTCTCTATATTGTTGTTTAAAGATGGAGAAGGTAGCCAATAATATCACTGCTTTCTAGCAAAATACGAATCATGAAAGTTGGTATTTAAGCAATGATAAACATTGCTATAAAAGTACCAGGTTTCGAACTCGAAAATCTTGGGTCTCTTGTCAGATACGTTAACCAGTAGACCACCCGTGTAATATATGAGTAAACTCTCAATGTTTAAACGTAACTAATTAATACTTAAGTACAGGTTACAAGCTGCACACATTAAATACGTGTAATCCATGAGGAGTCCTCAGAATGGACGAGCGAAACGTCGTATTCATAAGTAGTTCAAAAAGAGGTATTTACAGCTCAGAAGTAACTTACACTGATTATTTGTTGCTCAGAAGTAACTTACACTGATTATTTGTAGCTCAGAAATAACTTACACTAGTTATTTGTAGCTCAGAAGTAACTTACACTGGTTATTTTTAGCTCAGAAGTAACTTACACTGGTTATTTGTAGCTCAGAAGTAACTTACACTGGTTATTTGTAGCTCAGAAGTAACTTACACTGATTATTTCTAGCAATAAGTTTGGAGTTAAAACTTACAACAATGTAGCTGTCTTAAAAAATTGTTTATTCGTTGTTATTTAAACCTAATGACTTCTCTTTTCCTGAATGTTTAACAGTTACCAACTTCCACTGGAAACAGTTAAGTAGATGAAAACAAGTCTTGATTAGAAAATGGTGTGATTACTGTTGATGTTTTTTGAGTTAAATAGATTTAAAATGTTATCGTCATCAGAGCAGGCTTCCTTAGAAAAGTTAACCAGATTCTAGATTAGATATTACGGTTACGTTTCGCCAAATTAAATCTGCACCCTAGTTTGCCAATAATGTCCCGTTAATACCTCATAGAAACAGCATAACCCGAACCTCACAGATGTTTCAGTCGGGTATTCGAGCCCGCGGCTCTCAGATTACGAGTCGACCCTGGTTCCCTGGTGAGTTTAAACACTTACAACGCTAAAATACGGAATTTGATTCATCGCGGTGGACATAACAGATGTGTGGATTTGCTCTGAAACAACAACAAAGAAGAATAAAATTTACATGTATAACCACGTGAAGTCTTACGGACAATAATGGAGTCAAAACCGGTATCAGTCCTTGTTTTATATGAGTAACCGTATTTTGAGGCGACATACAAATCTCTATTGGTATCGGAAGGCCCACAGTCCCGTTTCTTTTGAAATTTTTTCATCTAAGAGAAACTGATTTTACATTTTATCACATATTTTAGGTGACCGTTTTAAATGTGGTTACACATTTTCAATATGTTTCTATTGAAAGAAAGAGACGACACGAAACCGGTTTTAAAATGACGCCCAAATGTTAACATTAGCCCCAGTTTTAATAATGGAATTGAAGACCATCTCCTCTCACGGTTAGACTTTGTCTTGAAACCGAATTTAATGAATGCCCTCTCTTGTCATTAGCCATTTGTCTTGAAACCGAATTTAATGAATGCCCTTTCTTATCATTAGCCATTTGTCTTGAAACCGGATTTAATGAGCGACGTCTCTTATCATTAGCCATTTGTCTTGAAACCTGGAACAATTAATATTTCCTCTTACCGTTTAGTCCTAGATTAGGCCAAAGGAAAATAAACTTACTAAACATAATAAATACATATAATTTCATATGTATTATTTTTGTAATCGATGAATACCCGTCCTACTTTATTAAAAGCAGTGTATTTATTTGTGTTTGCGATATATAAATACTCTTTGCCACTGCCAGACTCCGTCACTGAATAATGATTACCAGTGATATTCGCAGAATTCACATTAACCTAAAGAAATAAAACGAATTAAAACATTACATCATCTTAGTACTTTTTTCGCACCTGGTCATGGGTTGTGTTGACTAGCCGGCTTTCCTCTAGTCTTAGACTTCTAAATCAGGGACGGCTAGCGCAGATAGCATGTTTATTTGTTTGTTTTTGAATTTCGTCCAAAGCAACTCGAAGGCTATCTGCGCTAGCCGTCCCTAATTTTGCAGTGTAAGACTAGAGGGAAGGCAGCTAGTCATCACCACCCACCGTCAACTCTTGGGCTGCTCTTTTACCAACGAATAGCGGGATTGATCATCACATTATAACAACCATACGGCTGAAAGGGCGAGCATATTTAGTGCGATGGGAAAAACAAAAGTAAAAACGATATCTCTCTACTTTGTTTGTGGCTCCATCTGACGACCACTAGTTGTTTTTTTGCCTCAGGACAATTCTCTGAATAAGGTTAAAACTTCTGCAGGCAAGGTAATTTTGAATCACATACATACTGTCTTGACTACCACTTGCTATTTCTTGTATTACAGAGTATTTTAAAAGTAACGTTTGAAGTCTGTAAAAACGGCTGGCTTAGGACGTTATGTCTTCATTACTGTGATTGGATCTACATCATTTCATTTCGCTTCAAGGACGTAGAATTCATTTTTTTAATGAAACGTCTAATCACTGTATGCATGCAACTTGATATATCAAATCCAAAGATACTTTCTATTCTATTAATTTTGCTTTATGCTCTTTTTTGAGTTTCAGTTCAGGCTTAGAATTGCTTTCAAAAATCTCTTTAAAAACCAATCTTTAAAATAACCATATCAGACACGTGAGCGAAAGGAAGAACCAATCTTATATATAAAAAAAAACACAGGTAACTAATTTAAAATGTACCAGTTATTTGTTACTGAAACAATTTTTGGGCTATAAAATCTCCCGGTTCTGGTTGCGAATACGGATTATTAGTTAACCAAAGTGGTTATTACAGCCAATTATACATACATGCTATTATTCAGATGAAGAATATCAGATTTTTTACCTTTTTTATGCAGTTTTCAACTTTGACAAGCTTTACGGATAAAACAGTGTCTTTACAGAGACGCCGTCTGCGCCCTCTGATGTACGAATTGAAAATAGCACTGGAAGGAGTTTGGCTGTAACCTGGAGGAAACCCTTTGATGGTCACAGCGCCATCACACGTTACAGTGTTGAATACACTTCCGAAGTTTCAGGTGAGTTGAATAGGAAATCTTTAGTGAAAGGTCACATCCAAACTTGTGTGTTGGTAACGTGAGCTCTGTAGAATTTATTTAAAGAGACACCTGTTATTCATCTGTGACACCAATACCCGTTCAGAAAACTTTTTTATACTTTTAAAACACTGGATAACTGTGAATAAATGAATGAGTTGACATCAATGTAAACCCAAAAGCTGTAAAGAAAGGAAATACATAATTCTCCCGCACCACTGTGTTATGCATATTACATAATTCTCCCACACTACTGTGTTATGTGTATTACATAATTCTTCCACACCACTGTGTTATGCATATTACATAATTCTCCCACACTACTGTGTTATGTATATTACATAATTCTCCCACACCACTGTGTTATGTATATTACATAATTCTCCCACACCACTGTGTTATGTATATTACATAATTCTCCCACACCACTGTGTTATGTGTATTACATAATTCTTCCACACCACTGTGTTATGTATATTACATAATTCTCCCACACCACTGTGTTATGTATATTACATAATTCTCCCACACCACTGTGTTATGTATATTACATAATTCTCCCACACCACTGTGTTATGTATATTACATTATTCTCCGCACCACTGTGTTATGCATTTATTTGTATAGTGTATTTCATTGTTACCTAAATAAATAAACATGTTTATCTTATGTGATATATCTTACAGTAGAATGAAGTTGCTTAGTGTACATTTCTGACAGGATTGTTTGTGAAGAACATTGTTTATGACAAATGGTTATCTCAGTGGGTGAATATGTAACCTATACTATTACCGTTCACTTTCTGAAGTTCAAATTTTTTTTTTAATGTTAAGCACAAAGCTACACGATAGAATACTTGAACCCTGCCAACCACGGGTATCTAAACCCTGTTTCTAGCGTCATAAATCCGCAGACATGGTGCTGTGTCACTGAGGGCGTACGTCTTCATCAAGAGAAAAGAAGAAACATGCCAAGTAACTCTGCTGTTGTTTGTTATTAAGACACAAAGCTAGATAAAGGGCTATCTGTGCCCTTCCTACCACGTGTATCGAAATTCGGTTTTTAGCACTACAAGTCCGCAGATATATCACTGTCAGTATATTGTTCCTGGCGCTTCAGCTCTGGTGGTGGAAAATTTTAATTTTTTTTTTACTTGTGAATACGTTTCATTCAATGATTAAAAGCGTGTGGATAAATGAAAAGGGGAAATTCTTTACCAAAATTTTCTTTCTATACTTGACTCTATGTTTATGTGTAACTGAGTGTTTAGAACAAAATTGGGTGTAAAATGTGTTAAGAACATGATAGGAATGACTAGCGAGGTGCACGATCATGGGGCTTCAACTTGGACACTGGCAACCTCAGTTTGTAGGAGAGATAAGCAGATTTACATCTCTGGAGGCCCGATATGGCCAGGTGGGTTAAGGCGTTCGACTCGTCATCTGAGAGTCGCGGGTTCGAATCCAGGTCGCACCAAACATGTTCACCCTTTCAGCCGTGGGGGCATTATAATGTTACGGTCAATCTCACTATTCATTGGTAAAAGAGTAACCCAAGAGTTGGCGGTGGGGAGTGATGACTAGCTGCCTTCCTTCTAGTATTTCACTGTTAAGTCAGGAGCTGCTATTGCGGGATTCAAACCAAACCAAATTGTCCTGTATAACAGTCTGATGGACAAGGTCATGGTTTTTGAATTCCCTTTTCCGAACATTCGTGGGATCGTTATATTGTGATGGTCAATACTAAATTACAGACGGCTATAGCAGATAGCCCTGCGTAGCTTTGTGCGAAATTCAACCCAAACCAAACTATTTCCCAAAACACGTCCAGACATAGCCTGGTATTTAGGGTTGCAGTTATCAAAACTTCTCTTTCGAACTTTTAGTCGTAGGAGCGTTATATTGTGACGGTCAACCACACTATTCGTTGTTAAAAGAATTGGTGTTGACGAGCTGACGATCACCCTAACATGACCCTCAGATGAACTTCAAGTTGTTTTATTGAAATTCAAACCAAACTTATCTTGAAGCAGGCTTAAGGTTTAGCTCATTTTTGTTCTTCTCAACTAAGAATTGAGCTATCAAGAAATCGTTTCCTTCGGTTACTCATCATTTTCTTAATTTATTGGATGTTGTGACCTTTAATTTCTTTCAGTTTAACCTTGTTGTCACGTTTCTTACACCGACAATACAATTTTTCAGCTACAAATGTCATAGCTGTAGAGTACTAGAATACATAAATGACATAACTGTAGAATGTTAGAATAAATAAATGACATAGCTGTAGAACATTAAAATATATAAGTGGCATAGGCGTATAATATTAGAATATAGAAATGGCAGAGCTATATAATTTTAGAATATATAAATGGCATAACCGTGGAATGTTATAATACATAAATGACATAACTGTAGAATATTTGAAAATATAAATGACACAGCTGTAGCATATTAAAATACTGTTACACAGAGAGTTTTATCTCGTGGTGTGAGTTAATGCGGTCTATTATCTTAAGAATTATTGGTGTTACATTTCTTGTGTACTTATAATGTATGTGAATCAGTTAATAGTTTAATTATCGTCTCAAAA
This sequence comes from Carcinoscorpius rotundicauda, assembly GCA_011833715.1. Lineage (NCBI taxonomy): Eukaryota > Metazoa > Arthropoda > Merostomata > Xiphosura > Limulidae > Carcinoscorpius > Carcinoscorpius rotundicauda. Next base: position 7,048,801 of record CM022398.1, read on the forward strand.
TATTTTCATCAATATTTACAAATTTTAATCAGGTTTCATAATGGAGATCCAGAAAATAAAAAAACGACAAAATATATCGGCTAATAATTCAGTTGTAGCAAGGATTATACACTTGTACTGTCAATCTTTATGGGACAGATTTGTTTGTTTTGAATTTCGCGCAAAACTACTCGAGGGCTATTTGAGCTAGCCGTCCCTAATTCAGCAGTGTAAGACTAGAGGGAAGGCAGCTGGTCATTACCACCCATCGCCAACTCTTGAGCTACTGCATTTCAAACGAATAGTGGGATTCACCATCACATTATAACGCCCCCTTGGCTGAAAGAGCGGGCATGTTTTGGTGCGACTGAGAATCGAACCCGCGACCCTCGAATTACGCGTCGAACGCCTTAACACGCTTGGCCATGCCGGGTCCCTTTAGGATAGAGGTTTTTAGTGTTAATTATCTCAGTCCGAAGATCGCCTTATAAGACAGGTGTGTTAGACGATCATATAAGAAATTCTTAAGTTTCCAAGCATTGTGAGACGTAACGTAAACTGCCGATGAAAGGAAAGATTTGTTTGTTTGCTTACTTTGAATTTCCCGCAAAGCTATACGAGGGTTATCTGCGCTGGCAGTGTAAGACTAGAGGAAAGGCAGCTAGTCATTACTACCAAACACCAACTTTTGGGCTACGTTTTTTACTAACGAATAGTGTGAATGGCTGAAACATTTAACGCCCCCATGGCTGAAAGGACGAGCATGTTTGGTGTGATTGGAGGGTCCTAACCACCTAGCCATGTCGGACTCAAATGTAACGACGACCAGTTAGGACCATTCGCTGTCTCAAACCCCTAATCTAATAATGGGATTTACTAGCACGGTGATAAAGCCCTGAGGCCTAAATGTGCGGAACTTATTCAGTGACATACCATTGGATCTTCTAAACTGCAGCCCGGAAAGATAACTTCTACACCTTAAAAAGGACCACTTATAAAACCTCTAAACTCGTTACACCACGATCGTTGTTGTTTTATTGTCAAGTGTAAAGCTACACAAAGGACTATCAGTTTGTGTGTCCATCACGGGTATCGAAATCCTTTTTAATAAGCCTTCAGATGTATTACTGGGCCTCTGGTCTTTACTGTTCTACTTTTCGTTTTCTATTATTTCGAATCGATAATAATTAATGAAGATTGATTGGTTTTATACACAAAATTACTCAGTGGGCTATCTGTGCTCCGCCCACCGCGGGTATCGAAACCCGGTTTCTAGCATTCTAAATTCGCAGACGTATCGCTGTGCCGCTGAAAGGTTATTTGATGAAGATGTTTTCAATCAATATTGAACAAATTAGAAACAGAAACGGACAGCTGTGTGGATATTAGGTTAGTGAATTTAAAAAATAACAGCGTTTTGTAATAATTAGTTAGATAAGTGGTTCACAAATAAATATAAGAACTTTCTCTATGTAAGTCTACATGTTAGTGAAAACACATGTCAAATTTTTGTATTTTCCTATTGGTTTAGACACATGGCAAGAAATAAGTGTTCCTTCCCCTCAAACATCTGTGATCATTCACGGACTTACTCCCGCCACAATTTACAAGGTGCGTGTTTTTGCCGAGAACACTGTTGGAAAAAGTAACTACAGCGCCATCTCTACGGCAGAAACAGAAGAAGAAGGTAATTGGAGATAATGAAAATATTTTTAGTGTTCTATATTCTTTATATGTTCATTATTTCATCTAACACCTTGAAGAAGTGCATTTTTATAATTACATATCCAACAACCAGAAAAAAATAAAATATTAAATTTCAGACGTTCATTATAATTATATTACTGTGTACGGGGACTTCTATATATCAAATAATAACATATGTTGGTTACCATGAGATATAATAAAATAAATATTCAATTAGAGTTGTATTTCGGATACGTAATACAACACAAGTTTTTTTATAGATATGTTGCTTAACATCTGGCCTCACTTGTGCTCAAAATATGAGTTGAAATATGATATGAACATGGTAGTACAACAAACATCTACTATAATTTTTACGCTAATTCTAGTTCAGCACAATTCCTACGTGGAACATAACATCATTTAAATATTAATCTATGTATATTATATTTCAATTAGGATTAGATTTATTGCCCGACACAACGAAGTGGGTTAAGGCATCCCAGTCGTAATCTGAGGGTCGCGAGTTCGAATCCACGCCGCTCCAAAATACTCGCCCTTTCAGCCGTGGGGGCGTTATAATGTGATGGTCAATCCCTTTATTCGTTGGTAAAAGAGTAGCCCAAGAGTTGGCAGTGGAGGGTGATGATTAGCCTACTTTTCTCAGTAGCCTTAGATTGCAAGCAAATGAAGCTACTTGACGTAGTAAAATGTTGGGATGAATGAAATTTATAAGATATTTTCCCACATAAATAGCAATTGTCATATAAGATGATCATTGGTTCGGCACAATAGTGGGGAACGTTCATAAAAGTGTCCATACTACTTACCAGGGCCGAGTTAAGGGTTTAGATAGCCTAGAGTAATTCTGTAGGACTACCAAAAGGAAACTTGATAAATAAATCATTGTATGATGCACACAATGGGATATTGCATTCTGTCCTCCACGGGAATCGAACCCGAGTTTGCTGTATGGTAAGTCAGCAAATTGAGCGATCAAGAAAATGGAAATTCTACCTATTAGCCACATTCTGAGCATTTCATGCTGTAAGAACGTATTAATGAAAAATTACATAATATGTTAATATGAAATAATTAAAATCGCTATCCTTATAGGAAACTCAGTTTCAAACATGTTTACCCATGATACGTTCAGTTTTTGATTAATTATTTTAATATTTTTCTCCTAGTTAGTCTAGATCTCCAATTCAAGGGGCGCAGAACACTTGCACCTAGTTGTTTCACCCTTTAGCTCCTTTATTGGAACCTTCGTTAGATAAAATGTTATGTAGTGATACATTTAGTATTATTCTGAGGATCTTTCACAAAAGTTTCCATGGAAACAGCACTACAATGATCACAGAGACATCTAACGGAATTACAAAAATAAACAATAAAATATAATAATGAAATATTTGTAAAATGGAATGCATGGACTGTAAAAACATTTATAAATAGATAAAACAGTTAGGTGGTTAAATAACTGCTGGATGCTAAGAACATAATTACTTGATACTAAGAACATGGAAAAACCAAAAGAATTGCTTTGGTTGTTGATAAGCACACAGCTACACAATGGGCTATATGTGCTGTGCCTACCACGGGTATTGAAAACCAATATTTAGCATCGTAAGCCTGAATATATCATTCTAGTTAATACAAAATAAATTTCTTGAACATGTAAATTATTGTGTGTAAACAAAAAAAATATTTTGGAAGCTTTAATAAAAAATAAAGTTAAATCCAAAGTAAATAAACATCACGAACACTGTTATATTTGTACCAAATATTATATAAAATAACTAATGAATAATAATTTGTTTGAGTTTACCTGTAATTTGAAAATATTTTTAGTTCAAAATTCCACGTGATTAGATTTTACTTTTACAGGTAAAAGATTACGCTCGAAAAATAATATAATATTCCAGCCTAAAGGCGCTAAACAATTTTAAATAAATATTGTTAAATTAGAATTTTGCTAGATGTCGCTTTTACTCGTATCATGCTGTTGCTAAGCGATAATTTTGTAAAAGAGTTCCACAGCGGTGCGTTGAATCCATCATTGAGAATCATTTTAATTTAGAAGATATTCAATAACAGAGCTAGAGTAAATATACTTACATAGCTAAATGTTATAGAAGTGTTGTTAACATTTGAATGAATATTAGTTTTATAGTTAATTTTGTTAATGTTACCCAGAAAATTGATTATTTTAAAAAAAAGAAAATTTATTGCTTAATATTAGAAATACAGAAGATAAAGGTTTTCGGCATTTTGTTTTCTTTTTGTCGTTCTAACGTTCTGTTCATAACTGTTCTCAGCACCAGGGGCACCTCCACTGAACGTGCAAACCACAGCAACAGGGCCAAATTCAGTTAAGGTCTCGTGGGAAGTAAGTGGTACTTTTAAACAGTATACTGATAGCTGGAACTTTTACGTAGTGTCAAATTTCTTGAGTAATATACTCGTTCAATGTGTTATGGTTCGAAGATTCAGTAAAATATTTTATGGAGTAAGCGGATATTTTAACTTAATTTATCGCCATTACATCTATCATATCATAATGTTTGGAAACTCTTTATACGATTTCTAACAGATATCTACAACATTACATCTTTGTAAGGGAAGCTAATATTTCTTTGTTCGAGTCACTTCTAGCTCTCTTAACTTCCCTTGACTGCTTGAAGCATCTTCAAATCTGCCATATTGGTCATTTCAAGTATTCTAAAACATAAATCTTTAAGTACAACCCTCACTACTATCACGAAAGGGGCAAAGATAATCTAAAGTTGTTTATTACCACAATAATCCCTCGAGGTTTAACAGCAAAATACCTCATACTGACATATGTTGAAATTTGTTTGTTTTTTGCGTCCATGAGTTGTGGATGCAGTTCTGAGACAGTACAAGAGACTGGTGTAGGGATGAAACACCAGTTCTATGAACTTTTAATAACCGGAAATTGGATAGTATGCCAATGCAAGGAGAACAGGGAAAAAATATATTGGAAATTCTTAAATATCTATGTAGTTCGAACCCGAAATTTACTGCTCTGATTTAAATCGTCCAAACCTTGCTCGAAGCGAAGGGCTGTTTATGTTTGCAAAGCAAAACTTGACACATTGCTTCGTAATATGTGCTTGTAATACAGTATTTTCGATTTTCTTCAGCTGGTAACATTTCTGGACACCGTACACGTGCTACTGACCCGAATACAATGCAGTCAGGTCCCTCATGTTTTGCAGTCACCTGATGTTCTAAACCAATATCAGAAATGTGTGAGATAAAACAAATAATAATACGTGACCATAAGTTGAACACATTATATCCGCAATAGCTAGTGCCGACGAGACCTTTAACTCGATACCAGTTTGGCTTGTATCAGACAGAGTTTCTTCTTACTTTAGAAGACATCTTAGTCGTACTGTTATCACCGAACTGTCATCCCTATTCTAAGGTCATTAGTTAAACATACCTTTAGAGCCGGCACCAAGATAACTATTTTAGTGTTAAAAATCACTACGTGTAAAGTTCTGATTGGATGATATAAATCAAACCACACGACGATGATTGGACAGTATGAATCAAAGCGTTCAGATGGTGAATAAGTTTGGATATAGTTACAGTTGTGATATTGTAGACGTAGATACAGTTGTGATATTGTAGACGTAGTTACAGTTGTGACATTGTACACAAACTGCACAATGGACTGTCTGCTTTTACCGCAAGGAATCAAATCCGGGATTTTAGAGTTATAAGACCGCAGACTTAGCACTGACTCACCACAAGACTACAAAATATTTAGGCCTGACATTTCTCTCCTACAAATAAACCAAATAATCCAATCATTAGACTCTACCGTTTTTTGATTAGTTCGTTAACGCCTGAATGCATTATATCTTAAAAATCTCTCAAACCAGAAAGGCCAAATTGCACCATGAATTGTGGGTAAATTTCACCAAAAGAGAAAAACAAAAGTTGGGGGAACAAAGGAGAAACTTTTGGCATCTTTGGAATTTGTTTTAAAAATTGGTTAAATGATTGATTTGAATTATGAACAAAGCTCTATGAAGGGCTGGCTACCTGTGCTCTATCCACCACGAGTATCGAAACCCGGTTTCTAGCGGTGTAAATCCACATTGAGGATCTGGTGATTTAGGTGCGTATTCACACTACATACGCACGTTTAACAATACTGTAAACAAAAAATATGTTAATAATAAGAGCCTGAGCCAAAGTAACTACAGCTAACATTTTGATTGGACGGTAGGAATCAGACCACACGATGAGCTCCGTTGATTGGACGATAAGAATCAGACCACACGATGAGCTCTGTTGATTTGGCAGCAACAAGGAATCGGCAGATTTCAACAATCGGACAACTATTTGATTAATTATACAGGATGTTTAAATATATTTTATGTAGAATTAATTTGGTTTGAAAAACAAAGACATTAATAGAATAAAAATGAACAATTCGCGGTTAAGATTCTACTTATTGTGAATAATATAAAACAGAATATCGATACCAACATTTTGATTTGTTGTGATTTGATTTCATTGGCTGTTCTGAAAGTTACTTCGCTTCTGTTGTTATGCGATCATGATTTCTAAACAATGTTAGATAATAGTGTTAGCTTCCTGTAATATATCAACGCTAGTAATGGCTTCTAAACTTATACACACGTATTTGTTGTAAGTTTAGTGTGAGAATGATGGTTTGAGGTGTGCCCAGAGGACATTTTATTTTTGAAACTGTTAATGTTTTGTCTTAGCCGCCAGAAGAACAATTCTGGAACGGCAGAATCAAAGGTTACAACATCAGATATACCACAGTGACGTCACCAGAAACGTCCATGTACAAAACTGTAGAAATAAACGACAAGAAAGAAATGGAAACTCACGTGACAAACTTGCAGCGATCGACGAAGTACGCCGTTTCGGTTCAAGCATTTAACGAAAAAGGACCAGGTCCGCTGTCCGAGAGTGTACTGATCGAAACGTTGGCTGATGGTGAGAAAGGCCTAAGACACAATATGATTTTTAAGCTATTGAATAATTAATTTATTCCGAGTTTTAACATTTGATTTTTTTAATGGGAATGTTACATTTGAGCATCTGTAGTTTGTACTTGCCAATGTATGGTTGAATACCATATGTGAACCTTTGTTGTTATATGGCCCGGCAGGTTGTTTAGATACATTGCACGATATTATATATTGTAATATAAACTAAATAGAATCCATTAATTAATAACACTGCTAGTTAAACATAAGTTAAGTCAATGCGTAACATTTTCGTAGTCGTGAAAACTGTGATAGTATTATCATGATGAGTTTGTCTGTTTGTAGTTAAGCAGAAACATACAACCACAAGTATTGAAACCCAGTTTTTGCCAAGAAAACATTCCTTTGGTTGTTTTAGACCCGTTCTTATCCAAGACAAAATGCCATTTCAGTCATTATAAAGTGGTCAATTGTAGTCTAAGGGGAAGGTCACTTCCTCCCCCTTTTCCCAGCAGAGGTTATTTCCTCGACCTGTCTGTTAATATATCATTAAATCACACACTAAGTCTTAAAGTGAAACTATTAAGCTGTTTCGTTCTTAATCAGCTTTAGATGTCATATTTTCGTTTTTCTGTTATTCTATCTATGTTTACCCAGTAGTTGCTAGGCGTAGCGAGCATTTAAATAGCTAGCTTTAGGGTTAATAAAACATACATTTATTTAGAACCATAATAATGTTGTTCTTATGCGCTGGTAAACTGGAATCTTTAAATGAGAAAAAAAAAATCCTTATTTATTGTTTATGACCACTTACTGTTTAAAGTTGCTTTGTTTCTGTGTTACTAAAATTTTTGGACAATTTCAAGAAGCATACATTAAAGTCTGTTACTGCATTCGACCTCATCTATTAAACGTCAGCAGTTGAGATTAATGAGTTTACTGTAGTGCAAATAGGTAGCACGTGAGCTTAACGATACAAGTTTGATTGAATTTTCATTCTCAGCTGTATGAAAAAAAAAATAGTGTGAATTGTCTGTAGGTTTAACGTACTTAGTGGAGATAGATAAACCAGTAAATATATTTTGACAAGTTCTGCATGGAATATCTTATTGATTCATATCGTAACAAGTTTATACATTGCATGAATCTTTGAACAGTGCCTCCTACGTCGCCACTGCTGGACCTCTCCTCATCTACGTCACACACTTTGACAATCTCCTGGAAAGACAGACAGAGGTTCGATAGTCCTGTGACAGGTAGGTTTTACCAAAATCTCCAATTTTAGGTCAAAATCAATCAGCATGCGTCACAAGGCGAGCCTAAATAAAATATTTTACATCTCCTAAAATAAATTTGTATTTTTGTGTCAGTTTATGTTTGCCCCCCCTCAGTGGCTCAGCGGTATGTCTGCGGACTTACAACGCTAAAAACCGGATTTTGATACCCGTGGTGAGAAGAGCAAAGATAGCCCACTCTGTAGCTTTGTGCTTAATTCAAAACAACAACAGTTTATGTTTACTGTTTGTCTGTCTGTTTTCTTATCGCAAAGCCACATTGGGCTATCTGTTGAGTCCACCGAGGGGTTTGTGTTTACTCTATTTCGGATTAGACAATTTAAAAATAATTAAAAAGACATGACAGATAAAATTAATTCACAAATAAACGACAATTTATAGTTAGTTAAGAAAAGGAACAACAATTTAAAATTAGACATTTTTTTGAGCTTGTTCATTCATAAACAATATAATTTTATTGTTGAAGTTAATTTACATTGTATTGTACATTAAATCGTCACAGTTCATAAGAAGTGTTCTTTGTTTTAAATAAAACTGAAAACAATACACGGAACAAACAAGGTGGTTAAGGCGCTTGAGTCGTAATTCAAAGGTCGCGGGTTCGAATCCCTATCACATCAAACATGCTCATATTCTTAGTCGTGGGTTTGTTTGTTTGTTTTGAAATTTCGCACAAAGCTACTCGAGGGCTATCTGTGCTAGCCGTCCCTAATTTAGCAGTGTAAGACTAGAGGGAAGGCAGCTAGTCATCACCACCCACCGCCAACTCTTGGGCTACTCTTTTACCAACGAATAGTGGGATTGACCGTCACATTATACACCCCCACGGTTGGGAGGGCGAGCATGTTTAGCGCGACGCGGGCGCGACCCTCGGATTACGAGTGCACGCCTTAACGCGCTCGGCCATGCGTGGGGGCATTATAATGTGACGTTTAAGAGTTGGCGGTGGGTGGTGATGACTAGCTGCCTTCCCTCTAGTCTTACACTGCTAAATTAAGGAAGGCTAGCGCAGATGGCCCTCGTGTAGCTTTGCGCGAAATTCACACCAAACGTTGTCACCGCCTTCTCACAGCCCTTTGTGATTTCAGTTCAGAAATATTTCAAAGAGCATGAATGTAAGTTATGTACATCTCAGCTTACGTCTGTAAATATTTATTTAAAATCACAGTTTGCTTGACGAGTGTAGAATTTAGCATAAGTCGTATGTTGTGTTTATAGATATAATAACCGTTAGGTAACTCATCGAATTTTATTTTGTACTAGGGTGTTTTTAAACATACTCGTTTTGTGACAACACGAATGTTTATTAAAACCTTATTTTATATATTGTCCGGTCGGTTGTCACGAGTTACTAGTATTTTTTTCTTATTAGTATTATCGTCACGACTTGTAAGTTTCATTTCGTTTTGGATTTTTAAAGCCAACAAAGAGATTTATACTGTTACAGTTATTTTTCCCATTTTACAAAACTTTTGTTATTATTCCTAGAATATATTTTATACCAGCGAGAGGAGCACGATGACTGGGTGAAGACCACCCTTCGTTCTCAAGAAACGTCGTATACCGCTAGAGGGCTTAAATGTGGTTCTAGGTATCAATTTTATATCGTGTCAGTGAATAGCGTAGGGAGGAGCGAGCCAAGCGAGTTCTTGACTGGTCGTACAGATGGCGCTGGTAAGTTTCTTCTGTCTTGAAATGTTATAATTTATTTTATTATCACAAATATATGGAGGAAAAAGAAATAGGAAGGACGTCGCGCAACAGATTTCAAAATCATCCGTAAACCTCGTATTTGAAATGTAATTAGGACTAAAAGAAAACAAAACTCAGAATTGAAGACCAAATATGGATGCTGAAGTAGGTTCACACAGTTACACTTCTAACACCATCAAGTGGCCGTTCGTTGGAAGGTATTCGTAATGTGACGGACGACCCAAGGAATATTTTAAATCTTTGATAGATTTCAATAAAACACCACAAACGGATCAAGACCATATTAATAACATTCCCAGCTCCATATTATTTGTTTGTTTTTTAATTAAGCAGAAAGTTACACCCACCACAGTAATCGTAACCATGTTTTTAATATTGTAAGTTCGCAAGCATGCAGTGTGCCACCTCTTCTAACTGGTTATAAAAACTGATGTTTTGATTATATTTAAAGTTTTGGTATGCTTATTAGTGGTTAAATTACACAATGGGCTTTCTGTGCTCTGCTTTAATCAGATATCTAAATCTGATTTATTAGTGTTATATGCCCTCGGACAGAGTTTTAAAAATTCTACAAAATCGAATTTAATATTTAGTTTTTCTTGTAAACGTGTGTTTGTTTCTGTCAATCCTTATAAGATGTAAGATTGTCAGTCCTTCAAACTTGGGAGATTAAGTCACAGTTGACTTTATTTATTACAGGTGATCATGTCCATTCATGGACCTTTAATTACAGGTGATCTTGTTCATTCATGGACTTTTAATTGCAGATATTATTGGTCTTTCCTTTGAGCCATATTAAAAGGAGTCGTCACAATCCGTAAATATTTTAGAATGGAAATCTAGTTAACGTTCAACTGTCAACAACTGATGTTAACTGTTTAACGTACAACTAACACTAACTTATGCTAACCCTAGTTAACGTACAACTAACACTAACATGTGCTAACCCTAGTTAACGTACAACTAACACTAACGTATGCTAACCCTAGTTAACGTACAACTAACACTAACGTATGCTAACCCTAGTTAACGTACAACTAACACTAACGTATGCTAACCCTAGTTCATGTACAACTAACACTAACTTATGCTAACCATTGTTAACGTACAACTAACACTAACGTATGCTAACCCTAGTTCATGTACAACTAACACTAACTTATGCTAACCCTAATTAACGTACTTATATCTTAAGCTATTGCTCAGTAACAAATGTTTCCCTGTTTCTCAGCTCCTCTATCACCTTCTAAGAACGACTTTATTTTCTCTGATACAACGTCTGCAAGGCTCAACCTTTTTACATGGCAAAGTGGTGGATGTCCCATTGAAAACTTTTCGATAAAGCTACGAAGAAAGCCCCTTTCTCATTGGAGGACCATTAAAGAACGAGTACTCTCCAGCCAATCGCAGTATACAATACAAAATCTCTCTCCAGGAACGTGGTACGACCTCCAAGTGACAGCTTACAGCAGCGCGGGAGCAACAGAGGCGCAATATGAGTTTCAAACACTGAATATTACATATGAAGGTAAGGTATCTCGAATTCGGTATATGACTAGATGTATTTGTGCAGGGTATCCGTAAGCATTTTGTTTCAAAAGTGAATAGAACCAAAATTAAGAGTAACAAATGCATTTAATTTTTCCCTTTTGAAATTTATATGTGGTGCTGTGTTGTAGTGTACAGAGTGCATAATTCTTCTCGTGGTTCATGGTATGTGCATATTTTAGTGACGTCACAACATTACAAATTGCAACTTGTAAGAGTCCCTTCTGTGACGTCATTTTAATATCTAAAGACTAAGTGACAGACGACACACTACTGTATAGAGGTGTAAATAGTCAAAACAGGCGACTCTCCAGATGAACTTCGGTTTCCTTTCAGGAAAATTACAATATCACAGATGACGTTTCTACCATTCTACCTATATTTATTGTAACAGCATTTCTTTAAATCCAAGATTTGAATAATAACGCAAATGAAATGTGATTGTAGACACAGAAATGTGTATATCCACTAGTATTTAGGTCGTACGTTATAAAACCTCTAGTACTGTTAGGCCTAAGTTCGATAAAGAGATGAATAAGCACTGTACTCTGTACGTTTTTAACATTAGCTTAGTTAAAACTAAACTATATTGTACTTAATACTATCTGTAAATATATCTATAGTGCTATTCCAAGACTTAACATAATACCTTTTTGAAAACTTTAAGATTTTAATATTAATTTAGTATATGGTTAATAAAAAGTATTTACTTCCACATTTTTGTTATTCCTTCGTTCACGAAGCAATTGTGATCACTCGTTTGTTGAGTTTTAGAGCTCTCTGGCGCAGGTACGCGCATGCACTGTTTTTCTGGGTAAACGTCTTACTGCGCATGTTTGTAAGGCGTACTGAAAGCAGAATTGTAGTATGACAATATTTTTATGTGTACGATTATAATTATTTTGTATTATTATATAAATCCTGTATTTAAAAAAACTGTTGCAATAAAGACACCAGTATGAGAGGAAATGTCTTGCGAGTTTCAGCTACTGTACTGTAATAACACTTATTGTGTTTCTCATGATAATGCGTGCGCGCATTACTATCTAAAAGCGCATGCGCACACACGTCATTTTCGTAACAGGCACAAGAACAAGCACATTACTATATAGATTTAATTATAAATAATTAATTGGTTGATTCTTTGGAGTTTGATAACGAAAATATAGTTATCTAAAAATCCTTAATGCATTTTAACAGTATTTAACGCTTGGAACGATATACTTTGAGCCATTCTTGGTATCACAAGTATCGTGGATACTACAGTATCACTAAGCCTCATTACAAACCGCATTATTAGACTTCATTTATTCGGTGATGACGAGAAAACCCACTTGTAGCGAAATATATATGTAAAAACAGCTGGTTTGGGTTGAGAAAACCAGATTCAAAGAACACAAAAATTCACCTTCACACGTTTTCGAACACTGCAAGTCTGTTACGTTTTTTTTTGTTTTATGTTTTTCGTAGACTAAACGCAACAGAAAAACACAGATAACAGCTTGTATAATTTATTACACTAAACTAAATATATATGTAACAGATATAACATAAATTACATAAGAACAATGACAGATATTAAGTTACAACATTTAAAATTAATTACAACACAAAATAGTACTGGTTTCAACCTTCAAAGTTAATTACGATACAAAATGGTACTAGTTTCAACCTTCAATGTTAATTACGATACAAAATGTTACTGGCCTGTGTCAAATATAATGATCTAAAATGAAAGTCTCAAATTCCAGTCTAGGATGTGAATTTAGTCCCACGAAGAAATTCCGAAGTTTAAATGAAGAAGTTCAGAAACAGTTCACAGTTCAATAAATTCGACGAACTTCTTTTCACGATGCCTCCGATGAACGTCACAAAATTGTCGCCTTTAATTTTTCCGATTTCCCGTAAATTGTTCCACACGTGTTGACTTTCAGTATAACCACTAATTCGGATGAATCGTAGAGATTGACGAAGTAAAATCACAGCTTCCGTAGATCTAACTTCAGTCACAAATCCAAGTTGAATAATCACAGCAAACACTTAATCTTTCTCAAACGAATGACTGACTCTTCTTTTCTAATGACTCTTCCCTTGAATAAAAATAATGTCTGACTCTCCTTTCTTCCTCGCATCTTCGTCTGTTTATATATTGTAGGCCTAGACTCCTCGAAACACCGCAAAACTTCTACAGATCTCCAGAGCAATCTGCGCATGTCCGTTCTTGCATGAGATTTCTCGTCTAGACACGAGGTCGCCAGCATTTCATTTAAATACATATGATTGGTCTACCTAATTCTAGAAAATTCCAAATGTTATTCTAAACGAAGAACAACGTATTTCACTGTCTAAACCTTGAAACAGTAATACAAATATGAAAATATAATAAATAGAAATGAAAATTTAAACACAACACGACATGTTGTCGTTTACAAAATATTTACACGACATTTACATAACAAAGTCAAATAAACACAACATAACCATGGAAAACACTCAAATAATAAATAAAGAAACAAACGCAAAATTAAAGAAGCCGTACTTATGCAACAACTCAAGCCTAAAATATATCAATACAAAGGAACACATTCATACCTTGTTGTTTTGAATTAAGCACAAAGCTATACAATGGGCTATCTGTGCTCTGCCCACCACGGGTATCGAAACCCGGATTTTAGCGTGTAAGTCCGCAGACATACCGCTGAGCCACTGGGGGGCCATTCATACTTATATTAACAAATATAATAAAACATCTAAGCACGCCTCTACATTCCTACACTCAATTAAACAACCCCCTTCAAACATGTGGTCAGCTATCGGTCAGCTACCTTTTCTTTCTTTGTGAATCTGACAATGACCAAAGAGGGTCAAAACGTTGTTCGATTTTCTATATAAAAATTTTTCTCAACCCAAACCAGCCGTTTTGCATATAGACGTCATTTATTGTTTGTGGATCACGAACATAGTCGGTTTTATATTATATTATAGAATTACTTCTTTTAAATAGTACATTATTGTAGTTGGTAAACTGTGCGTGCTCTGTTTACCTTACCATGAAAATATAGCAGGTTGTTTATTACTTTTGTTGTTGTTGTTTTGAATTAAGCACAAAGCTACACAATGGGCTATCTGTGCTCTGCCCACCACGGGTATCGAAACCCGGATTTTAGCATTGTAAGTCCACAGGTATACCGCTGAGTCACTGGGGGGGCTTGTGTATTACTAATAAACAATTTTATCAATAAGAACACATTGTCAGGTGGATATGGTTTGTTTGTACTGCTGTCAAGTACGAACAACATTTATAAAACCACGTGATCTGTTTGCATCACAATATGATATGTTTTATCTTTATATTTATATTCTAGAGTTGATTGTAGTTACTTATGCTGGTAAATATCAATCTGTGTGAATTTTGCAGATTTTATGTACTGTTAAACGAAAAACAATACAGAAATGAATGAATATATTATGCCCCAGCATAGGAATGTGTGGGGAAGTAATGACCAAAGATATATAGAGATGCACGTGGGTATTTGTTGACTGTGGGGTTCACTGACTTTATTAATAAACCTTCTCTGATTTTGTTCTTCTGTTAGTGTTAGGCTTATGATTAGCACTGTGCCGTTATGTTCAAGAAAACACTTTGTTTTCATTCACATACTTACGGATTTTTTCGAAGGGTGTTTTTGGTGTTCTTTTAACCTGATCGAGAGCAGATAGCCCTCGTGTAGCTTTGCGCGAAATTCAAAACAAATAAACTAACCTGATCTTCAATTGGTGTTCTATAAAAGGCCAGGCAACTGTTACATTGCATTTTGAATAAGTAGCCACAATCAGTTCCACAATTTAAATACACTGTTAGATGTACAATGTTGATTTAAATACCGAAACGCTCCACCAGCAATCGAAACGTCGTACGTTCTAAAAACTGTTTTTCTTCTGTAAAAGCTGTAACTCAAAACGAAACTTTTTGTGTTTTTTTCTGAAACAGAAGGACCTGTGTTAGAAGTACTGACCACTCCTCCGAGGCCCGAAGAGTCTGAACTGAGTTTACCTTTCCTCTTGGATGTCACCATAATTGTGCCTGTTATCACTTCAGTTGTTATCATCATTATCATCATAGTTGTTGGCTGTGTTTTGTGTAATAAGCGAAGTTTCCATCATAGCACCAGCAGTGGTAAGCCTAAATCTACTGTAAACTAACTAGAGATATTGAGGAGCATTTTGACGAGTGATTTGGTTTGGTTGTTGTCAAGCGCGAAGTTACAGAAAGGGTTAATTGTCTTCTGCTTACCGAAACGTCGTAAGCCGAATGATTTATAATAGGTTGTTGTTTTTCTTGTTTTTTATTTAAGCACAAAGCTACACAATAGGCTCTCTGTGCTCTACCCACCACGGGTATCGAAACCCGGATTTTAGCGTTGTAAATCCGCAGACATACCGCTGAGGCACTGGGGGTGATTTATAATAGAATATAAAGAATAGAGTAAATTACATTAAGTTTTTTTTTTAATTTCGCGAAAAGCTAAACGAAGGCTATCTACGCCAGCCATCCCTAATTTTGCTCTTTAGGACTAGAGGGAAGGCAGCTAGTCATCACCACCCACCTCCAACTCTTGGACTGCTTTCTTATCAACGAATAGTGGGATTGACCGTCACTTTATAACGCTTCCACGGCTGAAAAGGCGAGCAGGTTTTATGTGACAGGGATTCGAACCCGCGACCCTCGGATTACGAGTCGAGTACCTTATCCACCTACTCATGTCGAGCCTATTGTTTTGAAGTTAATCACAAAGCTGCAGAATAGGCTGTCTGCGGTCTGCCCATGACGAGTATTTAAACCCGGATTTTAGTGTTGTAAGTCCGCAGACATGTCGCTCTTCCACTAGTATGAGTGATCTGTAAATTCGAATAAGGTTAAGGGTTAATAAGGTATCGTTATTTATTTTAACACCAATTATTGATTTTTATATCATTGTTTATTTTGACTCGAATTATCTTTTCAACAAGTACATTTTATAAACCTTTGCTATGAATTTTTTAGTACCACCACATGTGGATAAATCACTCGACTTGTAATCCGAGGATCGCGGGCTCGAATCTCAGTCACACCGAATATGCTCGCCCTTTCAGCGGTGGGGGCGTTATGAAGTGACAGCCAATTCCACTATTCGTTGGTTAAAGTAGCCCAAGAGTTAGCGGTGGGTGGTGATGACTAGCTGCCTTCCCTTTGGTCTTACACTGCTAAATAAGGGACGGCTAGCGCAGATAGCCTTCGAGTAACTTTGCGCGAAATTTAAAAACAACAACAACAGAAAACACCAGTGCTTTTGGTGACGAAACGTGGTACCGCCGTCCAAAATTAAGTAATACAAAACAAATGCAGTTGAACTACGATGTTAGAAACAATATCTCGAAAAATAGTTACATGCGTATTAGTATATTATACTGCGTTGATTGTTTATGTGATCTATGTTCAGTTTTATTCTTTAAATAACGAAAAATAACTAAGAGATGAGCTCGTAACGAGAAAAATCGTTGGATTTATCAGAAGGATCCAGAAATTCCCAGTTTAAATCCAGACGAGCCGCGGAGACTATGGTTCTGAAGGAAATTGAAGCGCCACCTAACCATGGATGCATGTCAACTGGAATTTCCAGTGATGATGGAACACAAAGATCGTCTTCTTCCAGTCAGTCTCGTCCTATATCATCAGTGGTGCCATCTGCCAGTGGTAAGCGTGAACTTCGATTTATCTTTTACAATAATAGCATAATTGTCTTGACAGTTGTTGGAAATTTTATCGCACACAGTTTTTTGTCTGAGGTTAAATATATCTCTTTACTTAGTGTTTGTAAACATAAACATGGGAAAGAAAATATGACACTGAGTCATCCGTACACGGATGTTAGCTTAATATGAACCACGTCAGAATGTGAATTCGTTGTCAAACTTCGAAACGAATTACGAAATTACACATTTTATTTTTTTATTCTCTTTGTTCTTGCCATATAATTTACTTTATGTCTTCCAGTTTATCAGCGATGACGCTTATACAAATATAATTCTTACTGGGCTATAAAATAAACCATTGTGTTTTTTGTTTGGTTGTCATTTGACCAGACTCTCAAAAAGGACCTGTGATGTTGAGAAAACCCACTTGTAGAAAAATATCTGTGTAAAAACGGCTGGTTTGGGATGAGAAAATATTTTACGTTTTACGTAGAGGAGCGAACAACGTTTCGACCTTCTTCGGTCGTCGTAAGGTTCACAAAGAAAGAAAGAGTAACTGACCGGAAGCTGACCACATGTTTGAAAGGGGATGTGTAACTGAGTGTCGGAATGTAGATGGCGGTGTTAGATGTTTGATTATGTAATTTTATATCATTTATTTTATTATTATTAATATAGGTATAAAGGTGTTCCTTTGTGTTGGCTTATTTTGGGTTTAAGTTATTGTATAAGTAAGGCTTTAATTTTTCGTTTGTTTATATTTGTTTCTATATTTAGTATTTTTATGTTTTCTATGGTTATGTTGTGTTTATTTGACTTGCGGTGTTCGAAAACGTGAAGGTGACGAGTCAAAAACTCACGAAACCATATACTGCTGTATACCATATATTCCCAACACCAGCAGAAAAATAAACAACACTTGGCAAAAGCTAGTAACAAAATATGACATTTCAGTTAATACCAAATTTATTCAAAAACTAGGCACATAACTGAGGTCTATACTATGTAAAAACTACACTGACAAACACAACACCAACATTATTTATAAAATACAATGTGATAACTGCCACGACTTCTATATTGGAGAAACAAGTAGAAAAATGGAAACCAGATTCAAAGAACATAAAAAAATCACCTTCACACGTTTTCGAACACTGCAAATCAAATAAACACAACATAAACATAGAAAACACCCAAATACTAAATAAAGAAACAAACATAAACAAACGCAAAATTAAAGCCTTACTTATACAACTCAAGTCCAAAATAAGCCAATACAAAGGAACACCTTTATACCTGTATTAATAAATATAATCAAACATCTAAGCATGCCCTTTACATTCCGACACTCAGTTACACAATCCCTTTCAAACATGTGGTCAGCCTCCGGTCACTTACCTCCTTCTTTCTTTGAGAACCTGACGATGAGCGAAAAAGGTCGAAACGTTGTTCGCTCCTCAACGTGAAAAAAATTCTCAACCCAATCGAGCCGTTTTTACATGCATATTTCAAAAAGGATCTGTCATTAGTCTAAGCCTTGCAAATTATTCACAAATAAAATTAAATTTTTATTACGTCTAGTATTAACCCAAGACTGCCAGTAGTACGGTTAGTAATTGTACCCAAACATTAGGTGCGTGTGTACGTCATAACTGTTCTCGTGATAGAGACGTGTAGATGTTTTAAAACAGTCAAGACAAATGTTTGAGATGAAAATCAATTAAAAATAAAATGTCTGAAATCCATATTTCACCAGTTCTGTTACCTGGGGACGATGAAGGTCATCCTTACGCAACTCCTTACGACACAGTTCATGAGCATCATTTAGGGGACCCAGGAACTTCAGCAATTCGGACTTTGACCAGAGGATTCCGGGATAAACGTGGGGACAATCTCTACATCAGCAGGCAGGTAAACATGGACAGTATCTTATCGACGAGGTAAATCAATAGAGTAATTCGGTTCTTTGATATAAGAACAATAAATAAATATTTAATCACCGGGACTTAATCGCGTATTAAACTTTTTTTTTCTCGTACCTTCTACTTTGAAGAAACAATAGCTGAATACATTAATTTTTATTAACCCTAGAAAGGTTGGCATTTGTTATTGATTTTATGTGTGAAAAATCACTTATCATCAATTTATTTCTGCAGTCGTTCTCAGCATACTTCATTGTCCCCCCACGGAACAATCATAAGTTTATGGGGTTACTACGCCAAAACCAAGGTTTAATTCCCCATAGTAAACACAGCAAATAGCTCAGTGTGGCTTTGCTCCAAAACAAACCAACAAAAATCTTTCTTTCATACGTAAATACTTGTTGAAGAATATGTTATTTGCAATTTAAATTCCAAGAAATGGAATTATTTATTACAGAGTTTATTATAGAAAACGTCCGACATTTAGATCACTTATTTAAATTTAAGCAAAAAGAAATGCAAGGAATATTTTTTGTTATTTTAGATGTAACTTTTATCGTTAGTTGATTTCAAACATTATTGAACGAATATGATGAAGGTAACTATTGTTATTTTGGATTCAAAGTTTTTAGGTTCATATTATAACACTATAATAATAAGATAGATAAATATTTTAACTCGTATTACTGGCGTAATTCTATTAAAGTTTTATAGGTTGGATATAATAATTTGTTTTTTAATCGGTTGTAAATGAAAGATGAATTACTGTAGTAATTCAACACAAGTAACTTATTTGTTTTTATTCCAAATGATTTTCATAAAACACCAAACAGTCACTAGATGGCAGCAAAGTTCACCTGTTGTATTATTCGTTTAAATTTACGTCGACTGTGTAGAAAAAGGAACCATATCAAGCCTAATACAAATTACATCTGTTTAATTTTATACTTGAAATTATGAGATAATTTGAAAATTTAGCGAACGAATACAATTCTTATTTCAATGTTTATATTTTGTCTCAATTTTGGTAAAATACACTGACAGTCAAGAAAACCTTTTTTTATCCAACAAATTCTTGTTTCAGTGAATTGTGTTAAGTGGCTTCTAGTTCATGTAGGTAATTAAAATAATTGAATTAATCTTTTTACATCGGTAATAATGTACTCTTTTTAAAAGGGCAAGTGTTACGCTTACAATAAATAAATAAACAAAAACACGACATAAACATAGATTATGAAACTAGTCAGCGAGATGTTTGAGTCTGTATTACTGTTTATTTGGTCATTAGGAGTTCCTTTTCTCACCAAAAATAATTTAAACACGACTTTTGCTAAGACTATTGGTACGCAAACGAACTACAATATAAAACTTTTAAAATAAAGAATATGACTGGTTGTAATATGAACAAAAATTCTGTCGACCCTCAGATACGAGTTGAGTGCCTTAACCACCTGGCCGTGCTAAGCCCTGTTTGATGAATTGGTGAAAGTAAAGTCTAGTCAAGTTGGTGATAACAAACGTTTTACTCATTTGTTTACGAGATCTACTAAACAAACAAACGGTAGGACTAATTTCACAAATAACTCTAAACAGTCACTTATTTGCTGACTTGTTTTGCACTTACGATATTTTACGATCATTATTGTGTGTGTTTCTTATAGCAGAGTTACATCGGGCTATGTCCTCAGTCCATAGAGGAGAATCCAACCCCTCATTTTAGCGTTATAAATCCGTAGACTTATCGCTGTATCACTAGTCCTTCGTTGGAACATAAATCAGTATTAACTGACCTGAAGTAACAGACGAAGCAATAACGATGTCACTAACACAGTGACCAACAGCCAAGGTTATTTTACTGTATCAATAACACTCACTAACACAGTGACCAACAGCCAAGGTTATTTTACTGTATCAATAACATTGTCACTAACACAGTGACCAACAGCCAAGGTTATTTTACTGTATCAATAACGATGTCGCTAACACAGTGACCAACAGCCAAGGTTATTTTAATGTATCAATATCAATGTTGCTAACACAGTTACCAACAGCCAAGGTTATTTTACTGTATCAATAACACTGTCACTAACACAGTGACCAACAGCCAAGGTTATTTTAATGTATCAAAACGATGTCACTAACACAGTGACCAACAGCCAAGGTTATTTTAATGTATCAATAACGATGTCATTAACACAGTGACCAAGAGCCAAGGTTATTTTACTGTATTAATAACGATGTCGCTAACACAATGACCAACAGCCAAGGTTATTTTAATGCATCTCAGAACGGCTGGTGTGGGTACTAAACACTTTTATTGACACGGAGAGAATAACGTTTCGACCTTCATAGGTCATCTTCAGGTCGAAACGTTGTTCTCTCCTTATCAATAAAAGTTAACACCCACACCAGCCGTTCTGAGATGCATTTTTTTTAATAGGGTTTCTCCTCATCATGGTTATTTTACTTAGGTCTCCCAGTCTGCAGATTAAACCACAAACAACCGGCTTTCGATACCCCTGCTGGCAGTGCTTAAATACCTCTTTGTGCTCAATAACTTATTTTGTTCATATCTTCTCATGTGACGATAACGTGAGATTGAAATCCTCCCTTTGACCAAATATCAAGTGTATAAATTAGAAAAAAAAACAAACCCGGTAAACATTACCGTCATCGTCAAAATTACGAAATTCCTTGAACAGTCGTATCTTGCTAGTAAAGACAAAAATAAACGTTAAATTCATAATTATTTAATAAGTAATAAAGTAACCATTAACAATAAAGCATAACAATAATTAATTCATTATGTGTAGTCATGGTTTTGATTAATTAACAAGTATACTTTTTTACTTCATTTATGTGGTGTCTCTCATAAATGTTTTACTGAAACATTTTGATGTAACTTGAAGCAGTTTTATTGGCTAAGAACATTTCCACGTAGCTACATTTTTTATTTATTTCTTACAGACAAACATACATTTATTTTTTATTTTATTCTGAATATTATGGTGACTTAGTCTTCAGTCTGATTTATTTTTCCTTTCGGTTGAGACTGTAATTTTATAAGCGCTTACCAGCAATGACCGTGTTTTTCTACAAAGGGTATCAATAGCATAGAATGACGTACTTTAAACCAATAGGAATTGTTTTCTGTTTACTTTTATTGATTGCTCGGATTTCTTTCATTACTGTCGTCAACAGCGTTTCGGTATACAAGAAACTTTGACTTAGTATAGTTTTTATTCTTTCAAAACAGCAATGCCGTCCAGATAGACTTTACGAAGCCTTGAAACCAACTTTTCTTCCTCCACCAATACCACTGGAGCCACCTGGAGACGAAATGTTTCTATATGCCAGAGACACGTGACTCACACGTGTAGCTTGTGAGCCTTGTTTTGTAAATATGTTGTTGCTGGTTTGTTTTTTTTCTTCTGCTTTTGTGCGAATGTAAGCCTATTTTGATGTGAAATGTGGAGATTGTGATGTAAAATAAATAATTTCTTTAAAATATCTTAAAAGTTATTTGGGAATTGTATTTAAAGAATATAAACAGTTTGAATATACTGGTTGCAAAACGGATTTTAATCGAAAAACCACAGGCACACAAAAGAACCACCTATTATTTGCTTAATATTTATAAGTGCCATTAGATTTAAATAGAGTAAGTTTTCATTTTTATCTACTCGGAGTTTGTAACGCATAAAGTATATTTGTAAAGCAGGGCATTCAAAAAACATGAGACCAAACCACGATTACACAGTTTTATTAATATACGTAATGGATCATTTATTAACACTACAGTTGCTAGTAGTTATGGTTTAGCAAGACATTAACCTTATATATATATGTCTTGAGACGCAGTTCTCGTACATTGTAGACGATGTGTTTATATTTTCACTATAATGTACTGTTATATGTCTCTCCTAGGTTTAGCAACAAGAATATCAGGAAATAGTAAAGATAACAAACCTAATAATATATGTATGTATGTATATGTATGCAGTGCATATAGTTTTGTATTATTAGACGAGTCAGGACTATAACAACTTGACACAAAACCAGGCTTCATAAACCCAACTAATGTATGCAAAGTAACTTAAACAAACCATAGTAAGCTATATAGACCCGCGTTATATATAAGTAATACCAGTCTGAACTTAAAAAAGCTAGTGAAACAACTATGAAATACACTAACTAGCCTGAAATTATTAAGGCTAGTGAGACAACTATGAAATATACCAGTCTGAACTTATTAAGGCTAGTGAGACAACTATAAAATATACCAGTCTGAACTTAATAAGGCTAGTGAGACAACTATGAAATATACCAGTCTGAACTTATTAAGGCTAGTGAGACAACTATGAAATATACCAGTCTGAACTTAATAAGGCTAGTGAGACAACTATGAAATATACCAGTCTGAACTTATTAAGGCTAGTGAGACAACTATGAAATATACCAGAGTGAACTTATTAAGGCTAGTGAGACAACTATGAAATATACCAGTCTGAATTTATTAAGGCTAGAGAGACAACTATGAAATATACCAGTCTGAACTTATTAAGGCTAGTGAGACAACTATGAAATATACCAGTCTGAACTTATTAAGGCTAGTGAGACAACTATGAAATATACCAGTCTGAACTTCTTAAGGCTAGTGAGACAACTATAAAATATACCAGTCTGAACTTATTAAGGCTAGTGAGACAACTATGAAATATACCAGTCTGTACTTAATAAGGCTAGTGAGACAACTATGAAATATACCAGTCTGAACTTATTAAGGCTAGTGAGACAACTATGAAATATACCAGTCTAAACTTATTAAGGCTAGTAAGATAACTATGAAATATACCAGTCTGAACTTATTAAGGCTAGTGAGACAACTATGAAATATACCAGTCTGAACTTATTAAGGCTAGTGAGACAACTATGAAATATACCAGTCTGAAGTTAAGTTGTCTCACTAGCCTTAATTAAATCTGACTGGTATATTTCATAGTTGTTTCTCTTGTCTTAACGAGTCCAGGTTGGTGAAATAATAATAAAATATAGTAGACGAAACTTGTAATGTTAAAGAAGTAGTGAAGACATTTGTCACAGTTATTTGCAGATATACAGGGTGGCCCGTAAGTCCCTACCCATCCATATATTGTGTTTAAACAACGTTATGATTTTAATTATGAGTTGAAGGCAGCTGTTATCTCAGCATTTAGAACAATAATCCCTGCTATGTTGAGGAAAATGTCTGACAGAACATGGCGTCGCATAATATTATGTAGTGAGAATGAGGGACAGCACACAGATACAACACTGGATACATAACATATATGGATTGGTAGGGACTTACGGACCATCCTGTATAAACACACGGGTTTGTGTAATACGATTCTTAATTATTGTAATAAATGCCACATGTTCTCAGGCCCGGATTATTCTTTAGGAACAACAAGCATAGTGCCTAGTTTCTATGGCAAATATGGGTCCATGAAAATTTTCGTTAAAAGTTAATGTCATAGGGCAAAAATATAATAAGCACAGAAATATGAAATACACGTTTTACTGTGATAACGTTATTACAATTTCTGTGTTGCAAAATATAACTTTGGGTGCACGCAAAAGTTTGTGTACTCACATTTACATAAATATTGGTTTGAATTTCGCACAAAGCTACTCGAGGGCTATCTGTGCTAGCCGTCCCTAATTTAGCATTGTAAGAGTAGAGGGAAGGTAGCTAGTCATCACCACCCACCGCCAACTCTTGGGCTACTTTTTTACCAACGAATAGTGGGATTAATCGTCACATTATAACGCCCTCACGGCTGAAAGGGCGAGCATATTTGGTGCGACGGTGATGCGAACCCGCGACCTTCAAGATTACGAGTCGCACGCCTTAACACGCTTGGCCAAGCCGGACCCCTGGCACTACGTCTTACACACTTGTCGAAAAAATTATTTAAAAAAAACACTAATATTTATTTAATTTACAAAAACCTCAGAACAAATACTGGAATAATTGAATATTTTTTCTAAACACTTTTCTGTGAGTTTATTATTGGACGAATTTAAGACCGTCTGAAGAGCTTGGCTGCCTTTTTGTGTAGTCGTATGCTAGAAATACGGTATAATTGATAAACAACAACGATAGCAAATCTAATAAATATTGAACGTATAATGGGTTCGTAAAATAATCCTCAGTCGTTAAGTAACATTATGCATGTGATAATTTAGGAGTTAAGGAAGAAGTGGCATGTACATAAAGAAGCTAGTGTTATTGGAGTGAGTGCGTGTTTTCTTATAGCAAAGCCACATCGGGCTATCTGCTGAGCACACCGAGATGAATCGAACCCCTGATTTTAGAGTTGTAAATCCGTAGACTTACCGCTGCACTTAGCGGTGGGCACGTTATTGGAAGTATTGCTTTAGGTATCCGAAGAGTATGTTACTCCTTGATAGAAAGATATCCATCTGAATGAGTAGATAACTTTAGAGAGAAATAAAAATTTTGATCAACTGACAATCATAGAAGTAAATCGAAATTCTTGAAATTACAAACAAGAGAAAACCTGAATCGTTTAAGTTTAGCTTTTTTTTTAAATATTGATGGAAGAGTGTAATACTTAGTATAACACCGACTGGCCATTTTAACGATGCTTAGAATGTTTTTAAAACACTATTTCTTTGTATATTGAAAATACACATCTTTATGTGTCAGGTGACTGGTTGATTTTAATCCAAGCTAATTTGTAAATGACTGTGTAAGAGCAAGGATTATTCTGATTTTCAAAGGGACGTGATTATGGGTGTCTTTTCAGGTGATAATTTGAGCCATTTAAAACACCTTACCAATACGGCTGGATGGAATTCATCCAGGTGGCAAGCACAAAACATGAGAGTAATTATATAACAAGGTTTGATAACGTGTGAAAATCTTTACATTACTTTGCAAACAT
Organism: Carcinoscorpius rotundicauda; assembly: GCA_011833715.1. Lineage (NCBI taxonomy): Eukaryota > Metazoa > Arthropoda > Merostomata > Xiphosura > Limulidae > Carcinoscorpius > Carcinoscorpius rotundicauda. The sequence continues at coordinate 7,074,636 of CM022398.1, forward strand.
AGTTTACAAACATGGTGACATGCTCTCTGATCACTATTCATCTCGAGAGGTTATCTGAGACGCTTTGTAAGACATTGGATTATTCTGATCTTCAAAGGGACGTCACACTAAATGCCCTTTAAGTAAGGGGGCCTGGCATGGCCTAGCGCGTTAAGGTGTGCGCTTCGTAATCTGAGGGTCTCGGGTTCGCGCCCTCCCAGCCGTTATAATGTGACGGTCAATCCCACTTTTCGTTGGTAAAAGAGTAGCCCAAGAGTTGGCGGTGGGTGGTGATGACTAGCTGCCCTCCCTCTAGTCTTACACTGCTAAATTAGGGACGGCTAGCACAGATAGCCCTCGAGTAGCTTTGTGCGAAATTCCAAAACAAACTTCTTTGTGTGGTTTCCAAATATGTCTGTCATCAATGTCTTTAAACAATCGAAATCTGATGGTAATGCGTCTGCCACATAAAACTTCTGGTGCCTGACCAAGTAAAAACAAATAAGTACATTTTATGGATGAAGTTAGATGATTGGATTATATCTAAAGGGTACAACGTCAGGATATTCCCTGAATGGTATTACTCCCCACCTGCTTTTTTCTTTTTACCCTGAAGTGCACTGACTTTTTCAAGATGGACACATTCGTCACCACACACAAACGACATTTTCCAAGACATTGTGGCGTCTTTGCTACGCAGGGTCTAGAGCTACCAATGGTGTAAGAGGTTGTTTTAACTTGATATTAGGTGGAGTCTTGATAAGTTAGAACAGCTATATTGTGGGGCCTTTGAATAACTTAAGCAATTTCCCTGAAAGAACGGGCCGCCAGTTTTAACCATTTAGTGTGGTGTGTTGTGTGTCAATCAACCAGTAGACTAAAACGACGTTACATAAGAGATGCTTAACGCTGTAATCGCGACGTCAGTAAAACGTGCGCATACTATGAATCACGAAAAGCTTATACACTCTGTAGGCTTCATCGCAGCATGAAGTGCTAACTTCGAACGCAAGAAATAAAAATGTTTGTTACTCTTAATTTTGGTTTTATTTGCTCTCAGAAACAGAACACTTTCAGGTACCCTACGAAATACAACTATTAATAACTGATACATTTATTTTAAGAATCCGGTAACTGTGAAGAGTTTGTTTGTTTTGGAATTTCGCACAAAGCTACTAGAGGGCAATCTGTGCTAGCCGTCCCTAATTTTAGCAGTGTAAGACTAGAGGGAAGGCAGCTAGTCATCACCACCCACCGCCAACTCTTGGGCTACTCTTTTACCAACGAATAGTGGGATTGACCGTCACATTATACACCCCTACGGCTGAAAGGGCGAACATGTTTGGCGCGAACCCGCGACCCTCAGATTACGAAGCGCACGCCTTAACGCGCTCGGCTATGCCAGGCCGACTGTGAAGAGAAAGAAAGATAAGTAGAACGTGGTGTGTTTAGATAAGCTTCAGACCAGAAACAGTGACGAAAGCAAGTTTGTTTCTTTGGAATCAAGATGAACAATGTGCTTACGAAAGAAGGAGCTACGTATACGAAATAATAGCTATCTCCTTGATGTAACAGGCAGCCATAACAGGAAAGTTAAGTTCCTAGCATAGCATGACATTTCTAGGTGACTCTAGATAAGACTGTGTGACGTCTGTTGACATTATAAGACTATTGATGGCACTGTGAGGTGACAACTTCTATTTTGTTTTTCAAATTTGTTTGAGAAGTTAGCACGTGGGATCAAAAAAAAGTTGCAATATTTTTTATTTTTTTTTAAACAGATCCAAAACTGGAGCACTTTCAAATAGTTTACTGTTCTTTTCCATTGCAGAAGAATTATATTTAGTTACTACATTGTTTATCGTTTATGTGTCATTTCTAATATCGATTGGTTAACATAGATTTTTCAATGTCAGCTCACCTGCTGACTAGTTTGAAGTATTAAACTAGAGGTTTTTTATAATTAATCTGCTCAGTGCCGTAGACAACTCGTAGAAGCCGATCTGTAACACAGTGCCACGGACGAGTAAATTCGTTCTCAGTAATACCAAACTTAAACGCTAGACGTCTGCACCATACATGCATTTGACCTACTTACAAATTGTTTTACTTTCGATCCAAAATGGCGTCTCGAAAAAATTACAAAACGAAGAAGCATTAGAGTTGTATTTTGAACTTGGTTCGGATTTGCCGTAGCAGCTGAAATACTTGGCAGTCAACATGTTAAAACACCAACACCAGCATTCCCTAACAGTAATGTATGGTAACAACATTCATGTTTGATTATTTAAAACATATGGCAAGGCCTTATTGGACCTAAGACTCAAAGTTAAACTAACAAGGACAAGAGAGGGAAGACCAATGTTGTAAAATAGGGATACGCAATACATTTATTGGTTAAAATATATTAGTGTAATTAACAATATTCTTTGAGAAGTGTTTAGTACTGTTATTTTAAGTAATACTGCAATGTAGTTTGTTCTTTTCGTTCTTTGTGTGCGAGACATTATTATTTCTATCATTATTTTGATTTGGCTATTATAATCAAAAGTGTGATTTATTTGTATTTCTTGTACGTTAGTTTTATTTTGATATTGCAATATTCATGTTTAAAGTTGTAACTTAATATTGTGAAGTCACTATCTTTGTGCCACCCTCTGTTGTAAAGTCACTATCTTTGTGCCACCCTCTGTTGTAAAGTCACTATCTTTGTGCCACCCTCTGTTGTAAAGTTACTATCTTTGTGCCACCCTCTGTTGTAAAGTTACTATCTTTGTGCCACCCTCTGTTGTAAAGTTACTATCTTTGTGTCACCATCGGTTGTAAAGTCACTATCTTTGTGTCACCTTCTGTTGTAAAGTTACTATCTTTGTTTCATCGTGTTTATAAACTGATCTCTACAAGGATATTATATTACATTATATTATATTAACATGAACATTAAAGTGAGCTGTTAACGAAGTCAACAAAATAGAAAGAATTCTTAAAATGAATCAGATGAGAAAGATGTTAGAGAGTTGTTGTTGTTTCATACCACGTTTCTTATGGTGATTTATTATTATAATCTGAGGAAGGCGAAATGGAAACTGTACAACTATTAGCAATAGCGTTCTGTGAACTACATGCGGCCGTGATTGGAATAATACGTCTGGGTGTGAACAAGTGGTTAACGTGCCAGATTTGAAACACAAGATTCCATTTCTCGCATCCCACTTCAACAAAATTGTACCACTCAATTTAGGGCGCTGAGAGGGTGTTATAAGATAAGATGAAATCCCACTAATGGACTACAGTAACCCAGATGAAGGGTCAGTGCTGTTCACTGGCTGCTTTCTCTCTGATCTAGTAGTTCACATTTAAGGGCCAAAAAATATTAATTTGCGCGAATATCCAAACAAACGTTACTAAAATATTTGATATTCCATAAGATTATTTAACGGTCACGTGAATGGTTTATTAATTTATTACTCAATTGTTTGCCATCTGATTAATTTTAGACGGACACGCAGTGTGTTTAACTTACGTATCGATTCTTGATAACCAATAAAAATTATTTGACAGTCACGTGATTGGTTTATTTATAAAATAGGGCTTTAGACGTCATGTAACTGGTGTGTTAAATTCGTGATACCCAAAAAACTAACACTGACGGTCACGTGACTAGTGTCTTAACCAATAACGTTTTCTAATAAGCCAGACAACACTGTTTATTGACATATTTTTTTTTAATGGTTACGGTTTGGTGTTACACCAGTTTGCTTCTGTTTTGACTATTTATCCAGAGCAGTTCCCATAGTTAGAATATCTGTACCTACATAACCATAATTAAAATATATACAACAATGCAAACAAAACAAACAATAGAAGTTAAGGTTTGTGTTGAGAATGGATCTTTACAAATTATTATTTTACAGAAACAATATTTTTACAGCATTATAACAGGGATGAAACGAACCTTCAGACATCAGATAGGACTCCTAGAAGTGCCTGAAACAGGTTAGAAAAATGTTAGAAATTATTGTTAACAAAAAGTTATTTACGTTATTTGGAAACATAAGATACGAAATGTTAAGAACGTTGTTCGTTCATTATAGCCAGAATGTTATATTCTGTAACACACAACAACATAAGTGAAAACCTGAGAGCCAATGATTCTTAAACATTGTTATTCCTCTAAGTTTTAAAACTTAATTTGAACAAAACTGCAAGTTGATTCGTACAATAAAGTGTCAACACTCACTAACACTTGAATTATTACAAGATATTGATTTCTTTAGTGTGATATTTCCAATCATAAATCAAACTGACTTAAAGGCTCGAAATGCAGTAGTGTCTTCACCAGAACCAAACTGATGTCAAGATGAAGGTACACTGTCTATGGACTTACCTAAGCAAATAATATAACGATGCTTGATCGTAAACTGACCAGTATTATAGGGAACGTAGGAAACGCTAAAAATATGTATTAGAATTATCTTTTACAAGTGACGTTTAGAGCTGTTCTCCGCCAGGTTTTTTTTTTTCCTCGCTCTCTTGTCTAGTCGTTGTCGATACACGGTCCATCGGTCTTCTACTTACGTTTTGCGATTAATTTAATACACCACTTTGAAACTTAGATCGATTTGTTTGTTTGTTTTGGAATTTCGCACAAAGCTACTCGAGGGCTATCTGTTCTAGCCGTCCCTAATTTAGCAGTGTAAGACTAGAGGGAATGCAGATAGTCATCACCACCCACCGCCAACTCTTGGGCTACTCTTTTACCAACGAAAAGTGGGATTGACCGTCACATTATATACCCCCCCGGCTGGGAGGGCGAGCATGTTTAGCGCGAACCCGCGACCCTCGGATTACGAGTCGCACGCCTTACGCGCTCGTCCATGCCAGGCCGACTTAGATCGATTTTTATAAAATAATATAGTACGTTAATTAAAAACAAAACAACCTAACGAAAAATAAAATTAAACAGCTTTAATAATAGAATGTATCCGTATTAATTAGGGCACAAGGTCACACACTGCGCATTCCACTGGTTTCTCGTGGTGTATAGCATGCATTTGATGCCAGATGACCTAAAGCCAGCAGTATTAATTATTTCGAGTTTTGAGCTCATTACATGAAGTTAAAGTCTGTTTCCAAAGGATTCCACATAATCCACAAACAAGACGTATTGATATTTCGTCTGTCCGTACTGTCGTACAAGTTCTGGTAATGAACTCTGATTACGTAAGTACTGCCAGTTACGATATACGTGCTACCAGATTTATTTATAGCTTCGTAACATATTTTGTACGTATTTCCAAAGTAATGAACACAGAATACATGTTTTAATTAACATGTTGGTTTTCAGACAAAGGCCACCGTCTTGAGAACCACGAAGAAGTAAAATGTCACGAGCAAATCTGCCATTTTGTTTGTGTTTCCATCTACTCGGTCCAATTTAGTCCATACAAACAAATCATTTAGTCCATATTAAACTATCGGTACTGTTGATAAGGCTACGAAGTTATTTCCATTAATAATAACATTACTGGTACCACATGGCTTTTACACTCGGATGTTTTTTTTTCCAACACAATAATATTGTTATTTTTAACAGCACATTTCCGAGAAGTTTCCATTCTTATAAAAACTTTTCCACAGTTAATTTTCTACTTTTGACACAAGCTTTCCAGAAAGAAAAAAAAATAAGTTTTTTATTCTTAACAGCATATTTCCAGACACAATTAAGTTTCTATTTTTGACGTCATATTTCCAAACGTAATTCTCAACACAATAAACTTTTATTTGCAGCGAATTTTGGCAACATTTCCAAGTCGTCTTTCTCAGCACAATTAAGGTTCTAATCACAGTTGTTTCTCTGTTTTGTTACAATATTTATATTGTTAAGAAATCGGCATGTCTTTAATGGCATCACTATAAACAGTGCAAAATTGTGTGTGTAGTGCGAAATGGGAGAGGTGAGCAACCATTTGGAGGCTTGGCTGTTAAGGCCAAAGCTACACAATGGATTATTTGTGCTTGTCTACCACACGTATCGAAACCCGATTTTTAACGTTACAAGCCTGTAGAATTTTTGTTGAGCCATTGGGTGTGGGAGCATATGGCGACTTAGACCATGTTTTGTTTCATTCTTTACCATGAGTGTGTGTGCGTGTGCGCGCGCGTAAATAACATAAAATGTCTTCAACTGAGCACAATACACGATACGATATTGCAGTCTTTAAAATGTCTTCAGCTGAGCAAAACATACGATACTGTGTTGCAGTCTTTAAAATGTCTTCAGCTGAGCACAATACACGATACTGTATTACAGTCTTGTACTATACAGAACTCCATTATGCTCTTTATCGCAAACTCAAACACCCCTGTTTTACTAATGTGATATTTCGGTTTGTTTTAAAATGGTTTGGACAATTTAAATTGGGCTGGATATAAAAGGAGTGTGAACACTAATATTTTTCACCCTCTTTTAAAATCACATATTTTACCCTAATTTAGGTTTCTAAGTGTGGAGAGAAGCGCTCTCTGTTTAGAAAGTCGGTGAACAATAGAATTTGACCTCTTATCTGGCTCCCAGTGGCGTAGTTTTCAATACATTATTATACAAATAAACATTTTGAGAAATGTTAAACCACGTTCACTAATGCAGTTAAACGAGACATTCTTATATTAGTAAATCATGCGAAAATTTAGTGCACGTACGTTAATTTATAAAACTTTGGATTATGGACGTTTAAAAATTGAAGATTTTACGTATCTGAACGCTGGAATTGATAGAAGCTGTAAATTCTTTAGTATAATGATCACGAAAGAGGCAACTGTTGACGAGAAACGTACATTTTCGGGTTCTGCTATAAAACAGACTTTTAAACATTACCTTGTGGTGTCGTTGAGGTTTACGGAAGTTGGAGGTCAGCCGACTTGTGTCCCTTTTCCCGAGATGTCTCAGCAGTTCAGCATTCTCTTTTATTTGTTTCTGGCTCTGTTTCATCCAATGGCGGGCCATTTCGAAGCGAAGCCGTTGGCTGAGAACGTCCAGGGGGCTAACAATCGAAAGAGACGGGCGATTTCCACGTTTTGCAATGGCTGATTCAACTATATTCTGGAATAGCGTGTCTTCGTCACTCACTGATTTGTAGGGCTTTTGGTCAATCACATCATCTTCAAAGAGGTCACTGTAAGTGGCAAGTTTGGATGCCTCTTCGGGGTGTAAACGCCACCACTGGTCATATTTCTTGGAATCATAAACATCTTCAGATCCATCGGGAATTTCATAATCCCGATTAAGATCTGATAATCCTGAAGAAAACAAGTTGAGTAGAAACTCTTTGGACTTTACAGGAAGTGTCTCTGCCACGTTCTCAGAAGTGGCTTCGGGAAGAGAAGACACTGGAGAAGCTGCGTGGTTGTCCAGGTAACTGTATCTCGTAGGATGGCCTGTTGTGTTGTCCAGATTGGTCCACAGCAGCAGCAGAACAATGTGTATCATAACGGAAATAGTTCGGCAACCAGAAGTCATCCTTAGGACCTGCACGACAAGAAAATCACAATAGGTAAACTAGTTTATGAAGTGTTTGGACTACCAGAATAATCAAGTCATCACTAGATCTTAAACCCAATTTGAAAACAAAAAGATATTTCAAAATCGTCATGGTTATTCTTGTAAATTCAAATTTTCAAGGTTTATACCTTACGTGTCCATGTGAAAAAAAAAGATAAAGAGAAGCAACAAAGATTTGTTTGATTTGTTTCGAATTTCCCTTCATTAGAATCGCGAATATCTGAATAACTCCAGTGTATTTGGTGTCCACTTTTCGTCAAAATTGTGAACCTGTTTCTTACACTATAAAGGAATTTCGAAGGGCAATACACTGTGCATTTGATAAAGAAAGGTCTGTTTGTTTGGTTTTGAATCTCTCACAAAGCTATCTGCGCTAGTCCTTCCTAATTTAGTAGTGTAAAACTAGAGGGAAGGCAGCTAGTCAGCACCATCCGCCTCCAGCTGTTGGGCTACTCTTTCACCAAAGAATAGCACATTATAACGCTCCCACGGCTGAAAGGGCGAATATGTTTGGTGCGACGGAGATTCGAACCCGCGACCCTCGGATTACGAGTCGAGCGCCTTAACAACTGGCCAGGCCAGGTCAATAACTTGCTTTACATACAATCGTAGAGACAGTCCTTTATAACAATGGATACAAATAATGGATTCTAACTGTTAAGACGTATGTATTAGGAAAAATGTTAAGTTTTTAAAGGAGCCACAAATTTAAAATAAGGTGTTTTTTCAGTCTACGCAATATTAATTTGTAGCATTTGTTAGTAGAAAAGTAGGTTATTTCTATATTTCATTCTTAATGCATGTTCATAATTCAGGCTGATTTTAGAAATCAATATATCTAATTGATTTTACTTCAGCTGGGATACAACCCAGATGCGTAATTTTATAAGCCCTGTTGAGCCTCGGGGAACACAATTTAGTCACGGAAATTAATCCGCGAGCAATGAATAGTTATAATAATTGGTTAATATTCCTCTGCAGATATTGGCAGCACGTGTTGTCTGCTTTTATCGCAAATGTCGGCAATTAGCGATAACACTGGTTTTGACAGATAGTTTTCTAATCAAGTTCGTAACGAGAGAAGAAGAGAAAGACTGTGGACTTGCTAGGATTTCTTCTCTCAAGTTTCTCGAAGACTAAGTGAAATATGTCCTCATGGAACATGAAAATGTCATCTTTAACTGACTAGCCGTCTAATGAATTCAGTTGAGAAGTTAAGAAGGAAATTCCTTTCTCAACCTACCTACTTTTTGTTGTTGTTATTTGTAGGGGAGAGGCCGAACACTTCTACACAAGTAATGTCTTTGAAACCGCTAGGCCCCTCCGATAAAACAACGGTAAGTTTGCGAACTTACAAAGCTCAGATCCGGGGTTCAGTTCTCCGCAATGGGCAACGCAGATCGCCTGATTTGTTCAAATATTGCAACTATTTGTGAAACTGTACTCGTAAATCGGAACTCCCTTTCTATCGAACTGGTGTGATAAGGTTCGTGGAAACAGAACTACGTAGCCAAGATCCTCGTTATGGTGTATACGTTTTATGCTGAGAATCTCATGCGGTTTGTTTAGAATGAAGCACAAAGCTACACAATAACCTATCTCGTGATGACGAGAACTCCCAATTGAAATGAAAATGCATTCTCAAGGCGGCTGGTTGTTGACCTGAAGAAGGTCGAAACGTACCTTATTTTAATTAATGAACTCTCTGTGCTCTGCCAACCACGGGTATCGAAACCAGTTTTCTAGTGATGCGAGTTCGCAGACATACCACTGTACCACTAGAGGGCGTCTGACGTGGTGTTCTTACAGAAAATAAAGTTCCGTCTATTTTTCGTAATTCTAGTGGTTTTAATATAATAACGAGGAATCTAGTAGATCTTTGCACACTTTTTTAGTGTTTAATTCAGAAGAACTTTAAAGAAACTCAGGGAAACGGTAAATATTGTTCTAAAGTTGAGACTATGTTCCTCAGGTCGATCGAGGTCAAAATGTGTAATATAAATACCTCAGACAGACGACTGCAGTAAGGAAGTTACCAGCGCTCCTAGGATAAAAATGAATACTTGTTTATCTGGTAATTTAGAATCATAACGAAATCCGTTTAGCATGTTTGAAATGATATATACTCCGATCACAGTTTTAAGGAGATACCAATGCCATTTGGTGCAGAGGTTGCCATCCCGAGGTTCTTAAAAAGCTGATATGTAGTTCTTTAATAAAAATATTCCTGTGATTTAAAGGCATAAGAAGTATAGGAAATTCTATAAAAAAAATTTAGTTAAGTTTAGTTCACGTTCCATTATATATAATATAAGAACACTTTAATTAAAGCAACAATATTTATATAATTTTATAAAATAAAAGCGTTGAAATGGAGCTACTGAGAACTTTAGTTTCGTCTCAAAACTTGTCAAAGTTACGTGTGATCTTCTGCGGGAAAATGTGTTTTGGTCTCTTCAGTAACAAATACTGCAGAATTCTGGCTCCTTCCCTGCTATAGATTGGTCACCCCTAATCTATTGTGAAGAACACATGCATGTATAAGCACAGATTTACAACCGAACAAAACACTCGGCGTGCGAAATAACACGATAACATACAACCGAACAGAACACTCGGTGTGTGAAACAACACAATAATATACAACCGAACAAAACACTCGGTGTGTGAAACAACACAATAATATACAACCGAACAGAACACTCGGTGTGTGAAATAACACGATAACATACAACCGAACAGAACACTCGGTGTGTGAAATAACACGATAACATACAACCGAACAGAACACTCGGTGTGTGAAACAACACGATAACATACAACCGAACAGAACACTCGGTGTGTGAAACAACACAATAATATACAACCGAACAGAACACTCAGTGGGTGAAATAACACGATAACATACAACCGAACAAAACACTCGGTGTGTGAAACAACACGATAACATACAACCGAACAAAACACTCGGTGTGTGAAACAACACGATAACATACAACCGAACAAAACACTCGGTGTGTGAAACAACACGATAACATACAACCGAACAAAACACTCGGTGTGTGAAGCAACACGATAACATACAACCGAACAGAACACTCGGTGTGTGAAATAATAATATACAACTGTACTAAACACTTGATGTGTGAAATAACACAATAAATAACCCAAGACAGAAGATTGGTTATAAATTAAGATATTTTCAGAAATTTATTTAATTATTTCAGCGCAAAGCTACACATTAACCACCCGGCCATGCAGGGCCTATAGGAAGTAAGAAAGATATAAAATGACTATACAGACAATAATTTAGAAACATTATTTTATGATTAATTTTCGCGTTGCAAGTTGTTAAATTTCTTAGGAGATTTAAACACAGGGAAAAGAGTTTGAATCGCAGAGTTGTTAAAGTGATGTGTTTAACAGTGATTCAACTTAACATCCGAAGTAAATGAACAAAACTTTTTGAGATTAGAACGGGGTATGTCCCATTATCCCTCAACTGATTCGACATCTGATTACTATTCTGGACTCAAAACCCTTGAATACACACCCTTTCGATTGATGTATTTGTCTCCCCCCCAAAAAAAAATTGAACTTGAGGGTAAAGGCGAGTATTAACATTGTACATGTATACACGTGCCCCAAAATACAGCTAATACAAAGGGAAAAATAACTTATTACTCAAATTGTGTCTAAAATTACTTCAAGTGCAGCGGCTATTGAGGATTTCCTCTTATTTGATAAAAGATAATTTATCCTTACAAAGCAGATCCATATTATAGAATGTTGGATAATTTAGTCTTATGAAACAAGTCCACGATATAGAATAATTCAGCTTTCCCAAACAGATGTTTATTAATGGAATATATTTGAATAATTCAGCCTTATAAAAAGTCTCTTTTATGAAATAAAAGACAGTCTTATAATATGGATTTTTATGACAGATACAAAAGTTCGACTTTACAAAAGAGAAGTTTGCTATTCATAAAAGATTTCCAACAACAATAATGTCGGGTTTTGTTTTGTATAAACACGTTAATAAGAAGTTATGCACTTTATAAATCATTAATCTCCCGCTAAATGTAATAAAATATTCAACAACCCAAGACGTTTTTCTTTCACGTTTTAATATTCCTTTTATTATTTAATTAAATTACTGGGAAACAAAGTCTTTAATATCAAGTCCCCTGGCGGGTCTTTGGTTAGTTTCCGGACTGACACCGCTAACATCCGGGGATCGATTGACCAATATACACAGATTGTAGATATTTCATTGTAAAGCTTCGGGCAAAAACAAATATCACACGAAATGATATATGTAATTACGTTTTTTGCATTTAACATGATATTAATTGGATAATTCGATTTACAATAAAAATGAACAAACACCATTTACGTTAACGTTTCTCTGAACATGTAATAATCTAATGAATATCACCTAAACGTTTTAAAAATCACACCAGGAATTGAAAGAAGACTTCAAGCAAAAATTGTTAAATAACTGAAATCAGATAATGAAATGGTTCAAGTGTGAAACGGAAGTTACATCGATTTTTTCGGAGAAATAAATGTTGATAACGAAGTTTTAAATTAATTCATGGAGCGAGTTCTCGTTTAATATCCAAGTTTATTTGTTTCGAATTAAAAATACGTTACAGATCTTAAATCTGGGTAATTTTCAATTCAACAGTTTTTTAAACACAAAGTTACGCAATGGAGTATCTGCTGACGGTCCACCTCAAGCACCAAACTTATAAGCGTCATGAGCTCCGAGACCGATCGCTGAGACACCTGGCGAGGGGGTTTCTAAGCAGATCGACTTTACTGAAGAAATACATTAAGACTACATTAACGTGTTTGTTTCATAAAATAATTATTCAAAACACCATCAACACCCAGAAACCTAATTAATGAGAAAACGTTAATGAACACTTAACATTGAGATTAAAATTTCCGTTCAATCCAATCCTAATTTGAAACTTGGTGTAAAATCAAAATAATACGTTGGACATGAAACGAACACACAGAATCTAATGAAAATGCCAATACTGAATTACTGGGTTATTTTGAAATAAATTCACAAAAGCGAACTATTCACAATTATTTTGAGTTGGTTTGAAATATTTCCGATTTGTTCCCTCGGTGAGAAATCGTTAAGTTTACGGACTGATAAAGCTAAATAAGGTGTTCGATTTCTGCAATGTACACACTTTGGCTTTTACCAGAGAAAAGTGGAATTGACCGTTACATTATAACGCCCCCACGGCTGAAAGGGCGAGCGTGTTTGGTGTGACGGGGATTCGAATATTGCTATAACTATGTTTTTATATCGTACATGAAATTGAGATGTTTAAATTCAAAGCTAACAAAAATGTTTTTTTTTTTTACCTCTAATACAATTTATTAAAATAACACAGTCGGTACTGGTAAGCTTCCGGTTTCATAATTTTAAAATTCAGAGTTCGATCTATGTGGTGAACGTTGGTTTCAAGAGAAAATACACAATTATACTGTACAATATAATATCACGAAAAATTAAAGACAATAAGTTGCGACATTCCGAGTTTCCAACACAATTATTTTATTATTTTAGATCAACTAGGAAGATGAATGTGATACATTTAAAGTGCTCGACACTTTTTAGGGCGAGCGTTAATCTGCCAAGTCAGGGATACCAAAACATTAACTTCCCTTGTTTACAAGTGCTGATTAGAGGAGGGAATAGTTAATAACACCCGCTGACTTCACAGTTATTTGGAAACACACTCAGCAATATAGTGCAAGCTCGATAGTGAACCTTCTGACCCTCAGCTTGACCGAGACTACATTGATTCAACTAAAATGCTACAATATATTTTGATATCGTCTTTACTAAGTTGATTATTTCTACAAATGTGAAATAGTCTTCTTTTGGCACAATCCTTTACGATATTATTGATAACTTAAGGTGATGTCTAAACTACCAACAGATGTCAGGAAAACAGTTTTTGAAGAAATATTTTCATAAAATGGAAAATTAGTAACAAAGGTGTTTTTCTCATACAATAGATTTATTAAATTTACGAAATGATAGGTCCCACGAAATAATTGTGAAAAAAATGAAACAACAATTTGCACTAAAATAATCTAATTCTTTCCCCCCTCTTCAGTGGAACAGCAGTACGTGTGCAAACTTAGAACGCTAGAAATTAGGTTTCGATACCCATCGTGGGAAGAGAACATGCAGTCCGTTGTACTCCATTTAAAACGAAAAATCCTTAATTTTCACTAACATTTTCTGAGTGTTGTAATAAAAGCGTAATATTTAACTTCAACAACTCGAACTAAGTAAATAATTAATCGATCATTTTCTGTTGTTATGGTAATGAGAAAAAGTGATTTTTGACAACGTGGCATTTTTATAATATTAGGAAAGTACATATGTCTAACCAGGGGTATAAAACCAGGTTCTTAGCCGGGGGTGGTGGTGGCAAATACGAACAGAAGATTTATTGTCTAATAAAGTTGTGTTTGAACACTAGATGGCTTCACTTATCAGCTGGGACATGGACTGTTTGTTAGTTAGTACGTCACATTTTAATACAGGAGGTGTAAAATAACTTCGTGTATTGAGCGTGTTGTAAAAAACCTAATCTGGTGACTTAATTCACCACTCAATACACGTGAAATCTGAGAAGGCTAAATTTGTACAGTATAATAGAATTAGTGCAGTCTTGAGATTACAACGAGTGACTTTACCTAAGTAATCCTAGCTAACAAAAATTTGTAGACACGTTTGCGGTTAAGCACTAAATAAAACAAATGTGCTTTATTCACCACAAAGTTCCGAAAACCAGTTTTTAGCGTTAGAACCCGCAAACATGTCTCTGTGGCACCGAGTTTACTAAAAATTTCAAAAGTAAATTTACCCTCATTAACTTACATACATTTTAAGTAACTAAAGTACCTAAGTTTTATTTCTTGCTTATTGAAATTAGAGCAAAAATAATAATTTAAACAGAAGAGCTCATAAGGGAAAAACAAAACTGTCAAGACAATATGTGTCCTTTCATGTGACAATTTACATTTGTTGTGACATCTCAATTCGCTGTAAAAGTGTAGACCGCTAGCAGCAACAAAAAGATGAACCATATCAAATATCCTTCTAAAACCGATTTGGATAGAAGTAAGGACTATTTAGTTAGAATTAGAGAAGATGCAAGGACTGTTTAGTTAGAATTAAGGAAGTTGCAAGGATTATTTAGTCAGAATTAAGGAAGATGAAAAGATCGATTTACTAGGAATTAAGGAAGATGAAGACGAGTTGAAATTAAAAATCTAATGACTATTTAGTTAGAATTAAGGAAGATGCAAGGATTATTTAGTCAAAATTACGGAGAATGTAATGATTTAGTTAGAACATAAAGATGAAAAGATCGATTTAGGTGGAATTAAAAAAGATGCAAGGATTATTTAGTTGGAATTAAATAAGCTGTAATGACTATTTAAGTAGAATTAAGAAAGATGAAAAGCTCAATTTAGTTAGAATTAAGGAACATACAAGAATTATTTAGGCAGAATTAAGAAAGATGCAAGGATTGTTTAGAGAGAATTAAAGAAGATGCAAGGATTATTTAGGCAGAATTAAGAAATATGCAAGGATTGTTTAAAGAGAATTAAAGAAGATGCAAGGATTATTTAGGCAGAATTAAGAAATATGCAAGGATTGTTTCGTGAGAATTAAGGAAGATGAGAAGATCGATTTGCTAGGAATTAAGGAAGAAGTTAAAATTAAAGATCTAATGACCATTTAGGCAGAATTAAGGAAGATGCAAGGATTATTTAGTCAGAATTACAGAGAATGTAAAGATTTAATTAGAATTAAGAAAGATGAAAAGATCGATTTAGTTAGAATTAAGGAAGACGCAAGGATTATTTAGGCAGAATTAAGAAAGATGCAAGGATTGTTTCGTGAGAATTAAGAAAGATGCAAGAATCATTTAGTGAAAATTAAGGAAAATGCAAGGATTGTTTCGTGAGAATTAAGGAAGATGCAAGAATCATTTAGTGAAAATTAAGGAAGATGCAAGAATCATTTAGTGAGAATTAAGGAAGTTGCAAGGAATGTTTAGTGAGAATAAAAGAAGTTGCAAGGAATGTTTAGTGAGAATAAAGGAAGTTGCAAGGAATGTTTAGTGAGAATAAAGGAAGATGCAAGGATTATTTAGTTAGAATTAAGGAAGATGTAAGGATTATTTAGTGAGAATTAAGGAAGATGTATGGATTATTTAGTGAGAATTAAGGAAGATGTATGGATTATTTAGTGAGAATTAAGGAAGATGTATGGATTATTTAGTGAGAATTAAGGAAGATGTAAGGATTATTTAGTGAGAATTAAAGATGTATGGCCAATTTCTATTTGGATTCTGGTGATAAACAGTTTGTTATTTATTACATAAGGCTTGTTGTAACCTAGGATACTCCTGTATTAAATAGGTACAAGTTTTGTAACTTTACCAGAAAAAAGAACAATCATATAGTATTTCCAGACTGTGAATGTGAAATTTCAATGTTAGGGGCCGTTTCAGCAAAACAAACAACAATTTGTACATTTTACAGCCCTAGACACATTATATGAGGTCAGATTTCACTAATCAGCTGAACAACATGTAACTCGAGATTTGACGGAGGGTGTAGCTGGCTAGATGCAGTTTTATCTAACATACGAATTAATGACAACATTATAATTCTGTTGCTATATATTTTCGCTATTAAATAATTATTAAAAATACTATTGTTACATTCTTCTCGTATATTTTTTATATTATAATACATATTTATATCGTGTGACGTATTTCACGATTTGTATAATTCTAGTAATTATAAAATAATTCCACATTAAATTGAGGTTATTCGATTTTTAGCACAAAGTCACACTGTATGCTATTTGCAGTCTTTCCACTGTGGGAATCTAACCCTGGACTTTAGGGCTGAAAGTTTATCAATTAAATAGAGTACATAAAAAATGTTATGCATATTGAACCCAACAAACAGGAGACATTAAAAATGGGAATGACAACCTCCACTGAAAATGTTTCTTCCCATAACAACTTTAACACACGAACTGTAGTGTTGAAAATAATGCAACTTGTAAAAGAGAGAATATAGTTACTTTCTTGTAGTTTCTGGAGTTAATAAATCAATTTGTTAACATTTCCAATGCATGACTGTCTAAAGAAGAAACGAATCACCCTGTTCTCCGCACATTTCAAGTGCTGTGCAAAGAAAACTGTTTAACAGGCGTTACTTGTTTCCTAGGGTGTGCCCCTGAGAAAATAGCTTTTCTGTTTAGCATATTTTCGCTAAGCAAAGTGTTCAGATAATTCCACTTTTTAAAATTATTTACAGCGAGAAACAAATCGGATGAATGTTAAAACATTCCAGTAATATGTGTTATTGTCACACATCTTTAATTTTAGGATGTTAATTATGCTTATGATGTTAGTACATGTTAATTTTGTACGGTGAAAATCGTGTATTTTGGAAACGCAAGACTCTTTCATAAGAAAAAACAAATGTCTATAACCTTATAGAATACAGCACTAATAGACCACTTGAAGCCGTATACAGAGTCCGTACAATTATTGAACAAGACATGTTCTATACAGAGATCATATAATTATGAAAGAGACATACTCTAAATAGTTCATATAATTACTAAATCAGTTAATACTTTATACATCGATCATAAAAACAGTTCATGCTCTATAAATGTACTCGGACAAAAGCGGGTTTTAT
This sequence comes from Carcinoscorpius rotundicauda, assembly GCA_011833715.1. Lineage (NCBI taxonomy): Eukaryota > Metazoa > Arthropoda > Merostomata > Xiphosura > Limulidae > Carcinoscorpius > Carcinoscorpius rotundicauda. The sequence continues at coordinate 7,091,956 of CM022398.1, forward strand.
TTCCATACTTAATAAATGATAAAAATTCTTGTTGCTTGTAGTTAAACCTACACAATGGGCTATCTATGCTCTGCCCACTACGAATATCAAAATTCGGTTTCAAACGTTGTGCATACGCGTTTTAGAAAACCCGGTGCGGCCTTAAGGCCGTTTATTGTATTAAAGACACGTGGGAGTTCCTAACAGTCTGTCTAATCTAACACTTTAAACCTTGAGAGTTCCTGTTGAAATATATATATATATATATATTTCACGCTTCGAAAACAAACGATAACAAGTGAGGTATGCATTTTTTTTAATCAGCTACTGTAAAAAAAACTCTGAAAGACAATAATGGTAAGTCCTAAGGCCACAGGAATAGCAGAAATGCCAACCATTACGATTTTAGTGTATACATTACGACTTGTTTCAACTCCCAAATTATTATATATTACATAGGCCTATACAACAAAGTGATAAATTGTTTCCCCAGGGCTTGAAAGGGGTGAAAAGAAAATTTCTAGTGAGATACAACTAAATTTTGTTAAGAAATAAAAGACAGTCGAAATGGCTGCTTGCGATACTCATGTTTGAGCTTGAAATAATAAAAAAATATTTGTATCTCCGACGTCTACCAATAGTTTGAGTGCGGTGCTTCTCCATACTGGGTACGTGTGGGAATCCATAGTTACGTCATCAGTGCTTGTCAGCCAATCAGCGCTCGCGTAGATGGGCATTTCTCGTTTTATAAGCGGCATAGAAACACCAATGCGATCGTTCACAACGTGGAAAAAAAAGGCCTCGTTCACCATATTGTCTTGTTTCTGGCAAATCTAAAAGGACTAAAACTGTGAATCAAAAATTTAGAAAAGAGTATAGTGTAATATATCCGGTCATTGCATCAAAAGTCAGTGAAAGTCATGCGTTTTATACAGTTTGTCACATCGATTTTTCTGTGGTGCATGGCAGGGTAAACGATTGTTCCAGACATACAAAATTGGCATCTCACCAACAAAAGGCTGAGATGAAGACAAAAACGATGCAGATAATGACATTTATGAGTAAGAATTCAGAATATGAAACCATAAATACAGAAGTGATGTTCACGCAATTCGTCATTACTCATAGTTTACTCCAAGCTGTAACCGATCATGCAGAACATCTATTCATAAAAATGTTCTGAGACTCTGATATAACGAAAATATATGGCTGTGTTAGAACCAAAACTACAGCCATTGTACAAATAAAGGGTTGTGAAAATGACAAAACGATTTCAAGCATACTTACTAACAGTGTTTACAGTTTAGTCACAGATGGATCCACAGACATAGATGACTCAAAACTGTGTCCAGTGGTTGTATGATATCTTGACCCTTTGCTTGGAAAAACTGTTTGTCCTCTTTTGACAATGGTGGAATGGAAAAAAGCCTCAACAAAAAAGAATATTTTCAAGCTTTTGGACCATCAACTGACAAAGAGAAAAATGTCATGAGAAAACTGTCTTAGTTTCTCTTCAGACAGTGCCTCAGTAATGTCTGGTATAGGTAAAGGTGTGACCCTCGACCCTGATTCTCTTCAGACAGAGTGCCTCAGTAATGTCTGGTATAGGTAAAGGTGTGACCCTCGACCCTGATTCTCTTCAGACAGAGTGCCTCAGTAATGTCTGGTATATGTAAAGGTGTGACCCTCGACCCTGATTCTCTTCAGACAGAGTGCCTCAGTAATGTCTGGTATATGTAAAGGTGTGACCCTCGACCCTGATTCTCTTCAGACAGAGTGCCTCAGTAATGTCTGGTATATGTAAAGGTGTGACCCTCGACCCCGATTCTCTTCAGACAGAGTGCCTCAGTAATGTCTGGTATATGTAAAGGTGTGACCCTCGACCCCGATTCTCTTCAGACAGAGTGCCTCAGTAATGTCTGGTATATGTAAAGGTGTGACCCTCGACCCTGATTCTCTTCAGACAGAGTGCCTCAGTAATGTCTGGTATAGGTAAAGGTGTGACCCTCGACCCTGATTCTCTTCAGACAGAGTGCCTCAGTAATGTCTGGTATAGGTAAAGGTGACCCCCCCCTGATTCTTCACAACACCTAGTATATGTAAAGGTTGCCCTCGACCCTGATTCTCTTCAGACAGAGTGCCTCAGTAATGTCTGGGATATGTAAAGTGTGACCCTCGACCCTGATTCTCTTCAGACGAGTGCCTCAGTAATGTCTGGTATATGTAAAGGTGTGACCCTCGACCCCGATTCTCTTCACAGATGCCTCAGTAATGTCTGGTATATGTAAAGGTGTGACCCTCGACCCCGATTCTCTTCAGACAGAGTGCCTCAGTAATGTCTGGTATATGTAAAGGTGTGACCCTCGACCCCGATTCTCTTCAGACAGAGTGCCTCAGTAATGTCTGGTATATGTAAAGGTGTGACCCTCGACCCTGATTCTCTTCAGACAGAGTGCCTCAGTAATGTCTGGTACAGGTAAAGGTGTGACCCTCGACCCTGAAATTGAGTCCAGCGCCACCTGGTCATGCCGGATACATACATTGAATACTACATATTCATACAAGCTATTCAAGGTCGCGTATTGTTTTATTGGCACTATTCATGTATCTTTAGTAATGGCACACTAGACCTTCACTTGTAAGCCTGAAGTCTTTACTTGCTGTGGCCTTTCTCACAAGGACACTAACTTTAATACTTAACTTTTCGTAGTATTAATTTATTTCAATTGATTTTAAAAGTTTCATTATTTCACTGTGATATCAGACACTGCTCTGAGAAGTTTGTTTTCGCAATTTTCAGTAACCACCAGCAACGGGTAGTCTACAAAACTCGCACCTTTTACGTCTTTTCCAAGTTATTTTACTTGATATTATCTATATAACATAAAATTCCTTCTTATACATGCAAGGAAGCTTGTTTTTACAGTGGAATAACCTTCACGTGTGGTAGAGAAAGAAAAATGTACTTTTGTACATGGATAAACGAATTTTCAAAATTTCAATGGAAACCTAAGAACTGGAAAGGTTTATGACCTAAAAGAATTTTTCTTCCTTAATATCAAATGGAAATTAGTGAACTGTTTTCAATATTCATGTTAAAATAGTGAGTTTAAGTTCTTCTTTTTTTTGTTCGAGATAAAAATGTTAAGCCTAAACAGACAACTGAAGTAGAAAGGTAGCTATTAACAGACAAACTGAAGTATGTCCAATGGATATAAAAGTTATTCTGTTTATTGCATTTTAGTGTTTTTGTTTATAATTTATTTTTCAATAAATTTTAAAGATTCTAACGGTTAGGTCACAATAAATAATGGAAGATTTTTTCCGAGATAAGCCTATTTTCTATATTTCGCTAGTGCTAACTATACAGGTGTTAGAGTAACACATGTATCCTTCGTGGCAATGAACCAATGAACAAAATACAGTTACAACTTTATCGTTTAACTTGTTAACCAAACACATTCGCATGTGAAGATTTGATCACATTTAACTAGCAATTTCTTATGTTTAAGCGTTCAGTGGATAATGATACAAATTACATTCAAGTTAAAAACCTTCCGGGTGTAAACAAAGTAATCTAATAAACGTGTGGTCAGGCGTGGCCAAGCAGATAAATTACCCATATTGTGAGTCCAAAGAATCACGTTTCCTCACAAATACGCTTTACTCTACAGGGTGACCCGTCAGTCCCTACCCATCCAGATATTATTGTTATATTCAATTACGCATGTATTATAAATTTGTTTCGTTTTCTCAGAGAAATATGTCCGATTTAAGCCCATTTACACTTGAAAATGTCTCACAGAACATGGCGTCGCATGATATTATGCAGCAAGAATGAGGGACAGCACACAGATACAACACTGGATACATAAGATATATGGATGGGTAGGGACTTACGGGCCACCCTGTATGTAGCTGTTGGTGTGTTGCACAAAAACACAGTTGGAAAGTTAATGAAATAACTAAGCATGAATAGAAATGATTGGCATAAAATGTGAGATAAAACCTTTAACGACTGATTTAAAGCGACACCTTATGATCCTTAAAAATCCATATTTTCAGTAATATGAATATTAAAAAAAATGATTGAAAGTGAATTATTCTGTTTAAATAGGTAAAAACGTCTTGCAAATTCAGTATTACGAAAATATATATGAATGCATTGGTTTACTGATTATCAATAACTATGGAATAAATATTTGGAAATAACTGAATTAAAATTACTAAAAATAGCATAGATAATTTAGTATCACTTTTAATTATACCTGTTAATTTAATGTTATTTTCTTATTTGATCATAATAATTGAAAATAACGTGATGAGGGTTTGTTGTAACATAATAAATGCCTGATAAAAGGATTATAGAAAGCAAATAAGGTGGAGTGGTAAGCTTGAAACATGATACTTTACGATGGATACACGCTACAGGCCTATTGTCCAGACAACGGTTGTCAGATGAGGAATGGCTGAATGTGGCAACACAAATTATAACATGATGACTCTAAAATCGTTTTAATAAAATGTGTTCAACATCTGTTTCATGTCAGGGTACAAAACCCGTTATATTAAAGACCATTTTAAGTGTTAAATGTGTGAAAAAGTGAAAGTAAAACAACTTAAACTAGAGATTAGTACAAAGAAACCGAAAGCGCTAATGTCTTTCCAAACGCAGAATATCCGATTGTAAGAGCGTTGGCAATTTTACTAAATTTTAACATCATTCTATATTAAACTTCTTATATTAAAACTCAAACAAACTCAGAAAATCAAAACATTTAAGTTTAAAAATTACTTTACTGGAAGGTTAAAATGGTTTATGCATTTATTCATAATACTATAAATAAAGGGAAAAACATTACAATGAGAAGTACTTAAAGCAAACGCATTTGTAGTGTTGCAAAATTGTTACTTTCACTACAGTTAGGCCTCATATTAAGCCTAAGGCATGTTATGGTAATCTTAACGTTAATGTTTTTTGTGTGTCCTTTTTTAATTTCGCGCAAAACTACACGAGGACTATCTGCGCGAGTCCTCCCTAATCTGGCAGTTTAAGATCAGAGAGAAGGCAGCTAGGCATCATCACCCACCGCCAACTCTTAGGCTACTCTTTTACCAACGAATAGTGATTGACCATCACATTATAACGCCCCCATGGCTGAAATGGCATGTTTGGTATGACGGGGATTCGAACCCGCGATCCTCAGATTGCGAGTGCCATAAGCGACTGGCCATCCCTTTAAGGTCAATGATCGTGGCATCAATTCATAAACAGAAGGTAGTTCTATCACCATAATAGCATGTTACTCAGCATCTCGTGACGTCAGTGATTACTGACAGTTTTATAATAATTCCAGGTATTAAACAAATAAAATATTATATGTAAGAAAAACAGCAAATAGATACAATAAAGAGCTAATACAGTGTAACACTAAGAACATAGCTTTTGAGGTAATAGACCTTAAAATACTAGAACACAAAGTGTAACACACTAAAAACAGGTTTTTGTACAATATAATACAACATAAAACACTAGAAACAATACACAATATTGTAACACAATAACATCAGAGGTTTTACTACAGTATAAAGTAAAACACTAGAACACAGCAAAACTTATTATACTGAAAAGATAATTGTTGATGTAGTATAAAATAAAACGCTAGAACCCATCAAACAAAGCTTAAAACAAAGTACAAAACCTCTAAAGTGACATATCGTAACGTGAAAAACTAGAACACAGCAGATACATCATATCACTAACTTATGATAATGTACATCGGAATGAATACTAACAGGAAACCCATGAATTAATCCAACATGAAAGTTTTATTGTTATAACTCTAGTGAAGACTGCGATAGTTTATACCGAACAAACAGAATTATTTCACTTTTTATTTATTAGAAGAAAACCTAAGGCTTGAGAAGGAAACTCGAACTTTTTTTCCTTCTTCACTATATTTCTCAGGAACGCAAACCTAAGAAAGTTAACAAATTAAAAGTTATTCAGTTCGTCTCGACCCTCTAGGGGATGAAGACAGCACTTGCCAACAAAATTAACTTAGGCTCTGGGGTGAAATAAACATTCACAGACAGATAGATATTCCTTGTTCGTTAACACGTCTTACGCGTTTTTTTTTTTACGAACACTGGTTGTTCGTGCACATTAGCCATCTAAGCCTTTCGATAACGAGAAACACGTCGATCTGGATACAAATTTAAGATAATAAAAAAATTAGAAATTATCTTTTTTGTTCCGTTATAACGAGTTGAGGTTGTTTAATCAATAATATGTTTCCAGTTTGTTATAGTTTCGAAGAAAAAATGTACTCGACACCATTAGCTCCCGCTCGAGTCAAAGGATTATTAGGCTTAGAAATAATCAACACAAAATATTATCGATTTTCCAAAACTTTCATTAGTTAGAGAATAATTTGAATAATGCAAAGATTGTAATTCTATTTTCAAAGTAATTTACAATATCTTATCTTGTAAGAGAGAACTAAAGTAACATTTCAAAAGTTTATTTTGCATGAGATGTTCGCTAGCCCTCTATTGGCGAATAATAAAATAAGGTCCCCGAATCTTAACAAAAACGTTTAATAATGATACTGCTTTCATACTCTAGGCATACTTACTAATGAATTCTGATATTCACTGAATTACTATACACGTATAATTTATGGACGAGGATTTGCCCTGTGTTAGTGAACTAATATTTGAGGCTATCAACATCACAACAAATTCCCCGTAGTTAAACTTATGATGATTTATAAAGAGTAAAAAAAATCAATTCTCTTTCGGTTGGTAATGGCTGTTAGGCCTACCTCGCCACAGAGAGTTGAGACGGCGACATATAGCGTCTGTAATTTTACTATAAATACAAAAATATAAATATTCGTTTTTACAATACCCTGTTACTGCTTCTCTAGATATGACGTAATAATAACAAACATGGATACTTTGTTCATTCAGATAAAAACATTCGTGTTCGAAACCAATTATTTCACCGTCTTTCATTAAATCAAATTACGGCCAAGTGAATTCTGCGGTTGACCTGGACTATATGGCACTTAGAGCTTAACGCAATCTCCTCTTGGCAAAACTTGTACTGAAGAAAGAAGCTGTCCTGCGAAGAAAACTTCACCAGATAAAAGAACACTTTCCAATTTACTACGTTTTCTCTGGAACTTCCACAACACAGAGGTTCTTGCGAGTTTTACTTGACTGAAAAACACGGTATTAAAACAGCAATGAAAACAAGTCATCTTCTATTAATATTTAAAAGCACTCTCTAAATCGTGGTTAAAGTCACAGCTACTATTCAAGAATTAAAATAATTTTAGAATAATATATGTCATAATAATAATATACAAATACAATTTTTTTTTAAACAAATATTTACGGTGAAAAATATGAAGTAAAAACAAGAGATAGTTGGAGTGTTTGTTTTCTGAATTTCGCGCAAAGCTACACAAAGGCTATCTGCGCTGGCCGTCCCTAATTTAGTAGTGCAAGACTAGAAGGAAGGCAGCTAGTCATCACTACCTACCGCCAACTGTTGGACTACTCTTTTGCCAACGAATAGTGGAATTGGCCGTAACATTATAACATCCCCACGGCTTAAAGGAAGAGTATGTTTAGTGCGACGGGGATTCGAACGGCTTAACCTATCTGGCCATACCGGGCCTAAGATAGTTGAATTGAGTTCAGTCTACTAAATGGTTTTTCAGGCAGGGATTTCCCAGTGTATGAAATTGAGTTCAGCCTACTAAATATTTTCAGGCGGGGGTTTCCCAGTGTATCACAAAATTTTCAAGTAAGTTCAAGTGGATACACAAAAATATTCGGCTTACTCGGCTTGAGAGTACACGAGGTGCAATAAGGCGTCACATATTGAATAATGAAATTAATACGGCTATGCAGTTGAGAAAAAAACAAATATTTAAGAAAATCAATGTTTTCTTATATTAAAATATTAGATACCGTACTTCGAACTCACTGAAACATTCAAAATGGCACCTTAAAAGGTATATATACAAATTTCAAATACGAATTATCTGTCCTCACAGATAAGACCAAAGTAATATTAACACCTCGGTCCGAGTAACCAATTTACGTACGAGTATATCCGAAAATCAGCGAGATACGAACGTGATTCGACTTCATCCTGTTACGGTTTCCTTTAGAATAATTATGTTTTCTTAAACCTTTCTGATTTCAGGGATGTGCATTTGAAATAAGTTTAGAAGTTAATTTTTACTGTCTTTACCTAAGAATGACAATTTAGCTTCTTAAAAGGAAGAACTCCTGTTAGAATGAAAGGTTAAACGTAATACGACACGAATCGAGATCAGTAATATTTGGTTATTTGAATAAATTCAGTTGCCCTTTTCTACGATTTTTATAAAACTTAATTAAAAATTTAATTCGAGATGAATGAAAGTTCAACTATTTCTACATTTAATGTAATTGTTAGGTGTTTATTTTCAAGCAGTTTCTCTATTAACTTCGCTGGAATTAAAGAAAGGTTATAGGTTAGGTTTCCAAGGGCCATAGTTTAGAATTTTAACTCACCCAGCTTACTTAGAGAATGCAAACCTTCATTACTTAATCAGAGCTCCCAGGACGGATGTTTTTCATCTTTAGGGCTAACAAACTTTTGTAGTAACAGTGGCTTTGACCATAACAGTTTTGTTTTCAGGTTTATGTTTTATGCATTTTTGTAATAAAAAGTTCATAATGGCCATAAAGGTTTAGGGTTTAAACTGATTGTTTGGAATTAAGCACAAAGGACTATCTGTGCTCTGCCCACCATGAGTTTCGAAACCTGGTTTTTAGCAGTGTGAGTCCACGGACATATCGCTGTACCACGGGAAGAAAGACTGATTTAGGATTTCTTTCTTTGTTTTTAATTTCACCCAAAGCTACACAACGGCAGCTGGTAATAACCACCCACCGACAACTCTTGGGCTACTCTTTTACCAACGAGTAGTGGGATTGACCGTCACATTTGAAACCCACACGACTGAAAGGGCAAGCATGTTTGGTCGGACAGGGATTCGAACCCGCGACCCTCGGATTACGAGTCAAGTTCTTCAACACCTGGCCATGCCGGGCCGGGCCCAGTTTTATGTGACAATAGCTGTACAAAATTAGAAACACTTGTGTGAAAATATCTGTTGAACGTTAGAATTTTTTTCAAATGAAAATACACGAGAACGTTCGATACTCTTTCTTTGCGCGAATTTTAGATATTGAACGTTAGGAAATAATTGACTAAATTAAAAATATGAATCAAGAAACACAATGTTTAACTTTATTCAGTATAGTATAGTGTATTTCCTTACACCAAAGTCACATCTGGCTATCTGCTCAGTCCACCGGTCTGGTATAGTACATATTCGCGCAGCTAGTACCACATATATCAGAGCCTTAAAGTTACGAAAAATCGAGCTAATATTAAGACATTCTACTCCCGAGAAAACACAAATACGTTATAAAGATAATGGTCAAGGAAAGATACATCTCGAAATATGATACATTGTGACCATTTATCTGCAGGATAGAAGACTAAAAATGATCATTAGCCCTGTTGTCGTAGTTGTGGATAGCGAGCTATAAAGTTATACGTGGAATCTCCAGGCAAGGAGGAGCAAAAAAAACAAAACAAGAGAAAACGGAGAAAGAAGTAAACCTAATAGAAAGCTCTTATCCTAAAAGCAGAGTACAATTAATGGCAAGAGGTCATTTCTAGTATTCTCATATCGATATATAGGTGTTTACACACGCTGCACGTGTAAATTTTAACTTTCTTGTGTGTGTGTGTGTGTGTGTGTGTGTGTGTGTTTTCTTATAGCAAAGCTACATCGGGCTATCTGCTGAGCACACCGAGTGGTATGGAAACCCTAATTTTAGTGTTATAAATCTATAGACTTCCTGCTGTACTAGCAGGAATTAATACATTTTTTATTTAAGGCGGAGGACACGTGTGATTGTTTTCTTCCTTAAACAACAAGTATTAGTTAAATGCTCTCCGTCGTTTTACAAATAATAATGTTTGAAATAGTTTGATGACAAAGGTGGGGCTAAAAGCGGTGAATTCGTTTACGTTTTGAAACAAACAGATCTCAGGGATGTCTTGTAGAGAATTGTGGAGAACGTGGACACTTAAATAGCCAACTGAAAACGACATGGTTTAGAAAATAATTATAACCTTCCTTTAAAGCATCTGTTATAATAAAACTCTGTTTTTGGTTATCTCATGATTGCGCGCGCACTTTGTTACGTAATTGTGCATACACGTACACTTTATTTTACTGGATATCAACAACGTGTTATAAGACTATCAAAATTTTCAAAAAAAAGGTCCTATTGTTAAGTCCAGGAATAGCATTAAGTTTATTTATCGATAGTATTAAATAAGGTACAAAATAGCCTAAAATAAACTAAAGCAAAAGGAGTACAAAAGTTGGTGTTAATTTACCCAATTATCAAATATATGCCATACGTTATTAAGGCTTAACTAATGTTAGGCCTATGACAAGTGGGCTTACGAGATTTCGGCGTTTGGGATTAGAATTACAATGTATTATTCTAAAGATCTGTTGCATCAAGAAGTACTGCTGTAATAAATATACTAATTTGACTTGAAACGTAGCTAAACCAACTCATTGAAACTTTTTCAATCAGTGAAAAATAAATCCCATACCTTGACCAGATGAGAACTAATATGTTTATTGTTTAGCAGAAAGATCCACATTAAACATTAAGCGTGCCCTACAAATCACGTATATCTACATCTGATTTTAACCTTTATAAGTTTCCAGTTTTTCTGCTCAGCCACTAGAGGGAGATGGTTATAAGGGACCTTATGTAAAATACATATGAAACGACAAAATTGCAAAACTATTTTCACTAAAGAGCTGAAAAGACGTCCATGGTGTAAGATGTTCTCTTGAAGTTGTTACAAGTGATGAAGTCTCTACCTGTTCAGTTGTAACCCACATTATTATGGGAAACGCCGTCTGTAAGAGACAGAGGGATGCATCCTAAAATTAAAGAATGAGTAATAACTGGGTCCGTCTAATTTTGTTGTTTTCAAACAATCAGATACAAATGTATGCATAAGTATTACTTGCATGTTGCCTCGTTGAGTCGACCCTGGTGATCCAGTTGTAAATGCGTTATAAATTAGCTTTTGATACGCGCGGTTGGACCACATATGACCCACTGTGTAGCTTTGAACACATATTTTCAAATGGGTTTGTTTTAGTATGTATGTGTATATAACACAAACGCACCGTGTTACCTCAGTAAATTATATGTTTTTACTTGCACTGTATTAAATGAGAAACAATGAACCTGAAAAAAATCATACTAGTTCTAAATCCATACTGCCAAGATAGCCTCACAAGAAGACACTGCAGGTTCCAGCCATGGTCCATAGATGGCACCCATGTCGTCAATGTGTATTAGGCTGTTAATGATGTGTTGTAAAAACGGCTGATATTGGTGTTAAAACTTTAATTAAAATAAAGTACAGAACAACGTTTTGATCTTCTTCGTTAACCTGAAGATGATCTAAGAAGGTTGAAACGTTGTTAAATATTTTATTTCAATTAAAGTTTTAATACCCATATCACCCGTCTTTAGAATACATTCTTACTTCAAGTGGGTTTCTTGTCATCTTTCATGACTATCATTGAATTCCACAACGCCATAAGTATCTTATGGTTATAAGATTTATATCTAGTTCAATCCTTCCACAACAGTAATATTCGTATAATCAAACTGTTAAACGATGCCGAGTCAAAGGGCTCACTATTATGAAAGGATTCTTTAACATGAGGGAAAATATTAAAGCACAGAATTTGAAACGCCAAAATATTTTAAGAGTCATATATTAGGCCTAAGAATACTTTGCGGTAAAAGTGGAATTATTTATTGATATCATTAATAAGACAGTACTAAAGAATTGCAAGTTGACGATGACTCGGTTATTAAAGGTTCATAGAGTTGCAGCAATATCTTTATTATAGTTTTATTATACTAATATTCACTGCACTTATAAAGTTTCACAACTATTCCCCTCACGGCCACCTTGCACCCCCCTCACCAAAACTGTAGTGGGCAGAGAGTAATCGAACTGTTGTATTTGGATAAATTCACTTTGGTTTCTATGACTCCTCCCATTTCGAGAAATCAAGTGTGACGTAACACATTCTGGCTTTTGTATTGGTTACATTAAACTTCTGTAAAAAAATCATCTTAAAAATATGGTCACCAAAAAACTAAAACACGACTATAGTTTTTCTAAAGTGATTTAGCTACAAAGGTATATATTTTTTATTGTAACACCTCCACAACTTTGTTTTTGAATCTCGCGCAAAGCTACACGAGGGCTATCTGCGCTAGCCGTTCCTAATTTAGCAGTGTAAGACTAGAGGGAAGACTCCTAGTCATCACCATCCACCGCCAACTCTTGGGCTACTCTTTTACCAACGAATAGTGAGATTGACCGTCACATTATAACGTTACCACGGCTGAAAGGGCGGGCATGTTTGGTGCGACGGGGATTCGAACCCGCGACTCAAGGATTACGAATTAAGCGCTTTAACCACCTAGCCCTTGTTCATTCGTAATGCGTGTGCATATTTATAAAACTGGCTGATGTTGTGTTTGTGATACACATAAACAGAATTACAATGGTGGCTGAAATCAAGGAAATTGATACGCCATGTTGAAAGTTACTAGAATCCTCCTTCAGAACAACACGTGCATATTCAAAACAAATTTAATCATATTTCTTTAATTCGTAGCTTTACACGTAACACTCAAGGAAATATTTGAAGTACACGAGTTTCTTCGTTCCAGCAGTAATTTGTTACGGTAACTAGAGTTTGTTATTCACGACTCTGTATAAACACAGCTAGTGTTGATATAATATCAAATGCGATAAATAACAACTCTAGTTTTATTACTCGCTACTTCTGTGTTAATAGTTTCTATTTAGCAAGTTTTTTTGTTTGACTATATTTTTTATTCGTTCAATCATCTTCTCAGCCTTGAGGTTTTAATTAATAACTATTTTATATCAGTGAAGATATAACCTAGCATAATTACTGCTCTGTGTAAAAGATATAACCTAGTATAATGACTGCCCTTGGACCTTGTAGAAAAACTATAATCTTTGGTATATCGACTGACAGTTGTGGTATATATGCTAGATCTGTTAATCAGCTAAGCTTGTGGTACATCTGATAGCTGTGGGATCTGGTAGACCTGTGGTACCATCTATCTAGAACTAAATGTTGTCTTGATAAGCAATTCTCGGAATTTTGTCACATTCATAATTCTAAACAAACATTCATATAATTTATGTTACTCCGAGTACGATAATTCAGCCAAAGTTTTTAACTCAGGATATTTAATCATCTCTTACAAACCACGGCTACGGTGTGTTCGTATTTATCAAATACGTAAATACAGTGGAGTCGAACTACGAACTAAAGGTTAGCTCATTAGCGATTACATTTTAGAATTAAATTCTTCTTGTAAAAAAAAAAAGTTATTTTAACCGTTACTAAATCTGAGACACCAAATAACCACAATTCAGTAACTTACAGAAACGAAATTTCAAACTAGCGATTTGAGTATGACTGGTTGATTACAGTCACACCAGTATCGACTGGCTGCAAATCCATCGATTTTGCTGCTAATCTGCTGTAACTGACCAGCATTTGATCCTGAGTTTTCTCAACATAAAGGCTGGTCCACTGGACACTAATGACTTACCCTTTGAAAACTGTAGCAATTAACTACACGCATGGTTTCAGGTGCTGAATCCACGTGTTGCTGGCATCTACACTAGGTTGATTGACTGTGTTAGGCGGCTGTACATGCTGGCATCTACACTAGTCGATTGACTGTATTAGGCGGCTGTACATGCTGGCATCTACACTAAGTCGATTGACTGTGTTAGGCAGCTGTACATGCTGGCATCTACACTAGTTGATTGACTGTGCTAGGCGGCTGTACGAGGAATGTTTTACATTTAATTTTGTTGTACTTGGTTCATGTTTCAACACTTTTTTATTGTATTGTTTTCCTACTCAAGCTCCACATGCTATTGTTAGTACATCAATACTAGAGTCTCATCTCTACTGCGCTCCTAAACATGAAACTTGTGTGTACAATGTATTAGTCCACATTTACAAGGAACAAAATATTTTGGTTTCCTATTGCCCTCTCTAATGGGTCTCTACGTTGTTTGGTGCATCTTGATTGCGATTGTTTTGTTGTAGTGAATACCATTCTGATTTTACACTTTGTATATCTCCTGTTCATTTTCAGAGATATTTGACACAAGGGAATAATACACAGTTATTTTAATCATTACCTATTTTGATGTCTTTCTCCATTAGTTTATTTTATAGCGTGTCTTCTGTCAAGGAATTGTGTCGTGATGTGTTTACTTCCTTCTGCTTGTTATCTTCTGAATTATAAACCGTGTTCACCCTAGATATTAAAGGGTATATGACGTCTGTTTACACCCTATTGGTGGTGTTGGTTTGATTTGCAATCGAGGTAGTTCTTGGTGTCTCTATGTTTCATGTAAGCTTCGGTGTAGAATTTTGCTAACTTATTTCTAGGAGTGGGTGTGTCTTAATCTTATATTTCCGTTATGAGCTTTATCAGTTCCCCCTCCAGAGGCACAGTGATATAGCTAAGGACATAGAAAGTTAGAAACCGGGTTTGAATACCCGTGGTGAACAGTGCACAGATATTTTCTTGTGTGGCTCTGTGCTCGACATCAAATAAACAAAACTTTATCAGTGGACAGTTTGATCAGGATTTCATTGATTTCTGACAGCTACCACGTGAGCCCAATAGGGTGCCTTCTGTCATTCTGAAGAAATGGCAGTTCCAATGTCCATACAACTCAGCACCTTCAGCGTACTGTGTGCTCATATTACGAATGTATTCTTAACGTAGCTCAACACTGCCTTCAAACGGCTGGGTAGCGAACGATGGAGATAAAGGTGAGCCCACTGTTAGGTCCTTTTGTAAAATTTCTCAAATATTATTATTCAATTAACTGAAATACTAAATAAAATACATGCGAGCCCCATACGAGAAAAAAACCCGTAAAAGAACCGACAATACACTTAATCAACCCTGGACAAAATTTGGATGAAAACAGTTATTGCATTTCCTAACAGAAGAGTGGTCCTTCTATCAAGAAGGTCATGGATTCAATCCTGATTCCAAGTATTTTACTTCCCTGGACTTCCATCTAGACAGCAGTTAACTAGCCGCTGAAATGTAGAATATAAACGAGCTAATAATTAGTAATTATTTGTACCGTCCTGGTTGATAACAAACCGCCAGTCAAAGACATTATTCTTGTTAGATCTTTGTCAAGGGAAGACAAACAGTGTACTATTTGTTGTTTGTTTTCGAATTTCGCGCAAAGTTATACGAGGGCTATTTGGCTAGTCGTCTCTAATTTAGTAGTGACGGGGATTCGAACTCGTGACTCTCGAATTACGAATCGAACGCCCTAACTACTTGGCTATGCCGGACCTGACTTGAAGGAAAATAGCTAGTCAACACTTCTCGCCGCTAACTCTTGGGCAACTTATTTACCAAAGTGGGATTTACCATAACGTGATAGCGTCCTCTCACTTGAAAGGGTAAATATATACGAACTCGCAATCTGCAGACTGCAAGAAGAACTCCATAACGAAGTCATAAGATCAAATTTGATCTAGAAAATGAATCGAGTTTCTTGTCGAGTCGGAAAATCCGTAAGATAACCTACTTAAAACTTTAATTCGTTTAAGAAGTGCGAGCAACATTATTTGAAGCTCCGAATACACACCGTTAAAAAAATAATTTTGTGATGGTATTTAAAGACGATAAACATAATTGAAACGTTTTGACCAAAACTGCTCAACTTCAATGACATTCATCCACATCCCTTAAAACAGCATATTTACCAAAAGATTGGCGAAACGGGTAGTGTACTTATGTACGGTGTCCAAGGACACGACCTTTCAACTTCCATGTAGTAGAACATGCGAGTGTGTTCTTCCAGCAAAGCCACATCGAGCTATCTGCTATGTTTACCGATAGGAATAGAGACCCTAAATTCAGTGTTGTAAATCAGAACACTTACCGTTCTTCTGTCTTGAAACAGAGGCGCCACAGTCGTCATGTTCGACTTCTCGTTTGCTCACTATAGCTTCACGTAGTTGTTGCTTTTGTTGTTGTTTTGAATTAAGCATAAAGCTACACAATGGGCTACCTGTGCTCTGCCCACCACGGAAATCTAAACCCGGTTTTTAGCGTTGAAAGTCCACAGGCATACCGCTAAGCCACTCGGGGAGAAGCTTTACTTAGTTAGGAGCCACAATACTTGCTAAGTATCTCGTAAACGATTTGTCTGTCTGTTATCAGCAGATATCAGAAGTTTTTATCACGCTGTCGTTATAAGAATTCATGATCTGAAGGCAGTGTGTCAGTGTATCCACAATTTGATAGTCTTTGTTTAGTAGGTTTCAGGTAAAAACACAGATCTATGTTTATACAAGTATATCGTCTAACGAAAGTAATAATACATGTGTATATAGGGTGTTATACACCAGTAGCGATATCAAGTGTTCGGTAAAAACCATTATATACTGGTAGTTATAGAAAGTGTTAAGCTTGGTTTGTTTTGTATTTCGCGCAAAACTATTTGATGGCTATCTGCGCTAGCCGCCCCTAATGTAGCAGTGTAAGACTAGAGGGAAGGCAGCAAGTCATAACCACCTACCGCCAACTCCTGGGCTACTCTTTTACCAACAACTAGTGGGATTGACCGTCACATTATAACACCGCCACGGCTGAAAGGGCGAGCATGTTTGGTGTGACAAGGATTCGAACCGGAAAGTATTAGGTAATCATCATGAAAAATGAAATATAATCAGTGATGACGAGAAAACGAACTTTTAGAGAAAAAAATATGTAAAAACGGCTCGGTGGGTTCAGAAATTTTTTTATGTAGAGGAGCGAGCGAGGTTTCGACTTTCTTCGGTCATCATCAGGTTTACAAAGAAAGAAAGAGGTAACTGACCAATAGCTTACATGTTTGAAGGGGTTTGTGTAACGAAGTGTAGGAATGTAGAGGGCGCGCTTAGATGTTTATTAATATAGGTATAAAGGTGTTCCTATGTATTGGTTTATTTTGGCCTTGAGTTATTGTATAAGTAAGGCTTCTTTAAAACATCCAAATACTAAATAAAGAAACAAACATAAACAAACGCAAAATTAAAGAAGCCTTACTTATACAACAACTCAAGCCCAGAATAAACCAATACAAAGGAACACCTTTACACCTATATTCAAACATTAAGCACGCCCTCTATATTCCTACACTCAGTTACACAACCCCTTCACATATGTGGTCAACTATCGGACAGTTACCTCTTTCTTTCTATGTGAACCTGACGATGACCGAAGAAGATCGAAACCTCGCTCGCTCCTCTACATAAAAATTTTCTCAACCTAAACCAACCGTTTTTACATATATAATAGTATGTACATCACGGTTTTGATAAAGAACAATTATAAACTAGTAAATAGATCAGGGTTTATTACAGAACAACAATAAACTATCGGTTATGTTGAGAAAACCCACTTGTAGAGAAATGTATGTAAAATCGGCTCTTTTGGATTGAGAAAATATTTTACGTAGAAGAGCGAACAACGTTTCGACCTTCCTCGGTCATCGTCAGGTTCACAAAGAAAGAAAGAGGTAACTGACCGGAAGTTGACCACAAGTTTGAAAGGGGTTGTGTACCGAGTGTTGGAATGTAGAGGGCGGTGTTAGATGTTTGAATACATAATTTTATATTATTTATTTTATTATATTTAATATAGGTATTCCTTTGTGTTGGTTTATTTTGCATTTAAGTTGTTGCATAAGTAAGGCTTCTTTAATTTTGCGTTTGTTTATGTTTGTTTCTTTATTTAGTATTTGGATGTTTTCTATGGTTATGTTGTGTTTATTTGATTTGCAGTTTTCGAAAACGTGTGAACGTGACTTATGTCCTTTGAATCTGGTTTCCATTTTTCTACTTGTTTCTCCAATATAGAAGTCATGGCAGTTATCACATTTTATTTTATAAATAACGTTGGTGTGGTGTTTGTCAGTGTAGTTTTTACACAGTATAGACCTCAGTTTTGTTTCTCGTTTTTGGAAACATTTGGAATTAATTGGAATGCCATATTTTGTTACTAGTTTTTGCTAAATGTTAGTTATTTCTCTGCTGATGTCAGGAATATATGGTATACAGCAGTATATGGTTTCGTGATTTTTTGATTCGTGAGATATATTTACTTTTGTTGGTTGATTTTGCTTTCTGTCTAGGTGTGTGCGTATAATGTTTTCTACGGTTTGTGGAGAAAACTTATTGATGTTGATGAACTATTGTTTTATTTTGTCTAATTCATCGTTAATTTTATCTGGTGAGCATAGTTTTATGGCTCTGTTTATTTAGTTTCTTAGTATGTTAAGTTTTTGTTTTGTTTCATGTGCTGAGTCTCAAGGAATATATAGTCCAGTATGGGTGACTTTTCAGTGGATTTCCGTTTCGAATTGTGTGTCGGTTCTTGTAATTTTGAGGTTAAGAAATGATATTTGATTGCTTTCTTCCTATTCACATGTGAATTTAATGTTGGGATGTATAGCGTTAATGTGATTGAAAAAATTAAGTGTGTGTTCTACAGATGTGAATCCCGCAACCGTGTCATCTACATATCTGTACCAGTATAGTGGTGGATGTAATGCTGTATTAATTGATTGTGTTTCAAGTTGGGTCATAAAAATATTGGCTAGAACTGGTGATACTGGGTTGCCCATGCTTAGGCCATTTGTTTGTATATAGTTTTGGTTGTTGAACACGAAGTTTGTCTTTATCGTGGTGAATTCTATTAGGGTTTCTAATTGGTTGCTGGGAATGTCTATAGTTGGGTTAGGGTCTCGGATATAGAGTTCTAAGGCTATTTTGCAGGCTTCGGTGGATGGAACTTCTGTAAAAAGGAATATAACACTGAAACTGGCCATTAAAGCTTTATGATTAAGTTGATTTAGATTATACTTGTAATTAAAAGAGTCTTTGATGAATGAGCTGGCTGATGTTACATATTTAGAGAATGCCCATGCTATGTATTTACCAAGATTGTAATTAAACGATTCATATGTTGACATTATTGGTCGTAATAGACAATCTGGTTTATGAGGTTTGGGGATGTCGTATATTTGTGGTGTGCGTGAGTCGGTTTTACGTAGGTAGGAATAAAGTGTTTGTGAAATTGTGTTGGCTTTTTTCAGTTTTAGTAGTAATTTGTTTAGTTGCGTCTCGTGTGCCTTTGTTGGATTTGTGTGTATTGGTTTAAATATGTTCGTGTCTGATAGGATGTTATTCATTTTTTGTATGTATTCATCAGTGTTCATTATGACTATAGCATTACCTTTATCTGCTTTTAGAATTTTTGTTTTTGTCTTGTTTTAGGTTTTTAATGGAATTAATGTCTCTTTTTGTAAGATTGTTTTTTAGCTTTCTGTTTTGGGAAATTATGTTGATGGTTATGTGAGAAAATTATTTGAAAAAATCGTTTAAGATGTTGTTTTTAGGTGGTTCTGGAAAATGTAAATTTTTAATCTTTCCTGGGAAGTTTAGGTATTGAATGTCAATAGAATTACTTGAGTTGTCTTCTCTTTGTTGGTTGTTTTTGGTTGTGTCCTTGTTTTTGTTTTCTGTAGAAAGTATCACAACTCTCCTGGCTAGGTCTTCTAAACATGTTTTGATTTCTATGGTTTGAATGTACCTTGGAGCTATTGTAAAGTTGAGTCCTTTGTTAAGTAGATGTATCTCGTCTGTGTTTAACTATCGGTCGGATCTGTTAATTTTGAGGTTGGTCAACGGTTAATTATGAGGTTGGTCAACGGTTTGTCGTGTTGGTATCTTTCCTGTTATTTGCATCTTAGTTTTATAGATTTTTTTCTTGTGGCAGAACGTTTTTTTCTCTGTCATTCCTAGTGTTGATTTGGTTCATGTTTCGTTGTGCAAGTCCGTAAATCTCAGGTTTAATGCAGCATATCAGTTGATAGTCTAAGTTCATTTTTTGTTTTTGTAAGTCATGTAGTTCTTTGTATTTCGTGTTCAATATGGCTTTAAGTAGTTTTTCTGTAAATTTTGGATAATGTTTGTGTATTTATTAAAATCTTTTGATAGTTTTAACTTTACAAAATTAGGGTTAGTTGTTCCTTTGTTGAATAAAATAGATGTCATTTCTTCAGTTGATAATTCTTTGATTTAAATTTCTTAGTTTCTCAACGATCGTGTGAGCGTGTACTATTAATAGTGGTGTACTGTATGCTTGTTCAGACATAATGGTAACAGGTAAGTACAAATACACAAAGAAAACACAAAGACTTACACTACTCGAACAATGAAATGATAATCAGTGATGTCGAGAAAACCCACTTGAAGAGAAATATGTAGAAACGGCTTCTCAACCCAAACGACCCGTTTTTACAAATATAGATCATAAACTAGTAAATAGATCAGGGTTTATTACAAAACGATGATAAACTAGTAAATAGATCAGGGTTTATTACAAAACGATAATAAAGTAGTAAATCGATCAGGGTTTATTACAAAACGATAATAAAGTAGTAAATAGATTAGGGTTTATTACAGGACGATGATAAACTAGTAAATCGATCAGGGTTTAATACAAAACGATGATAAACTAGTAAATAGATCAGGGTTTATTACAGAACCACAATAAACTAGTAAATAGATCAGGGTTTATTACAGAACGATAATAAAATAGTAAATAGATCAGGGTGTTTACAGAACGATAATAAACTAGTAGATCAGGGTGTTTACAGAACGATAATAAACTAGTAAATCGGGTTTTTCTTGAATAAACATCAAAAAGTATGTTATAGTCTTTGTAAATAACATCAAGTTTTAGTGCATGTAATTAAATTACTTAGAATACCATGGTTTTAGTAAATAACATCAAAAACTGGCAAGTTTGTCAAGTTTTTAGTTTCTAAACTTAGTAACGTTGTGTAATTACTGTAAAATTAACAATTTTAAAACTATAAAACGACTGCCAATTAACGAGCTTGAACAATCCAGTTAAACGAGAAACTTGTAAGATTCATTAACATCTATTGCTATGAAATAAGCTGTCGTGAACTTAGCAACAGAAAATGGAGGAAATTAAAGAGTGGAGTCAGCTTTGTGGATAAGATGAAATCTTCAAGTCAATATCCAACAAATTCATTTGTTCAAAAATATAATTAAACAACGTCATTCAGGTAAAAGAATAAGCTAGGAAAATAGCAGATGTTATTTGAAGTTAGAACATTCAAGTGGTTTCTGGTATTACATTTAGGTTTTGGGAAAAATCAGACGCACCTTCGAGTCGAAAACATCTCCAGACTTCTCAGGGTTTGTCTACAATCAAGTGACTGAAACTGTCATTTACACAGAATGACAGGTGGCACCCTATTGGGCTCACGTGGGTTTATTGAACTGTATTAGCAGCGCATGGATAAGGTAACGCTTGTGACATGTGTTCGTTGTTACAATAATGCCATCATGTAAAAAAAAGATGGCATATATGCATTGTTGCAATCACGCCAAGATGTAACAAGGATGTTCGGATGGCATTTTGGAAAATCCAGGTAAATGAAGGAAGTTAATTCTCGGAAAAAAGACAAATATCTGCTCGATCTTTTCTATTTGCACTTGTTACAAAAGACACTGCGATCGGTCATACGCAAGTAAAATTTTAAGCCTGACACTAAACCATGTCTTTCAAATTAATAGTTTGCCATCTTGTTTCAGTGACATTAAGGAAGGAGTATAAAGACCATACTGTAATGAACACGTCTGAGAACAAATAACATGCAGAAGTCTTTAATAATAAATATCTGGGGAAATCTAGGAAGGCAGACCATAAGGTATGTCCGAAATCATTATAACACACAACCTAACAAGCAGGTTTTATCCTCTATCTCCCCCCTTTCCGAATAAGTTAGGTCTCAAGGCTTAACACCGTTTTTTGGTAGCCCATCGTGTAGATTTCAGATTAACAACAAACAGGCTTATATTTTGTAGAAGGCAACTGGGATTAAGCCAATTCATTGATCTATTAACAAATACCATTTATCGTAAGGAAAAACAGAACGTTTTAAAAAATCAAGTTTCAGAACAGTTAAAAGTGTAAATCCACGGAATTTAGTCGTTTTGGCCTTCAGAAGAAACATGGATGTTTCAAGCGTTATTTTACTCACAGCTAACAACTTTGTTCTAGAAGTCAGCAGAAGCTTGTGTGTTATACTTTAGCCTGGTTCTTACAATTCTATTTGGAAGCTTTCATAATTCGCCACTGGAGAAAATAAAACATTTAACAAAAGTAAAACTTTCACATTTATTGCTCTGGAGTCCATTAATGACGACACTGAGTATTGCTTGGCAACATATATTTTAAAGTGTTTCACGAATAAAGGAACTTATTGCGCTGCAAAACGCTAGTTAAACCGGAGGTCGTTTCGCTATTAAGGCCAAACAAGTACTTGAGAAATAGAACTGTATAAACACGTGGAATTGTTTATTCACTTATTGTATTTTCAGTCTCAGTCTAAATAAAAGTAATACACATTCTTAAGTTACAATGAACTTCAATGAATTCCCCATTCTTTTAAAATTCTAGCAGACCATGTTAATTTGAAAATTAGTCAGATTCCAGCCAGTAATGTGTGTGCGTGTGCGCGCGTGTATAACACCCACCCACGTATATATACTCTTCAAAACAAGAAACGCAAAAGGGATATTTTTTCATTTTAAAGAGATATATATGTAATAACGTTACAAGCTCAGAGTATGTGATGTTACACGTGTTAAGAGACTGATTGTCAGATCAAAATGACAATAAAAGTTGTGAACTTTGAAAACGTCGGATTTTTCGCCAAAACGCATGCGTGTCCAATAAATTTGTTTGAGAGATCTGCAAGTGTAACATCTGCAAAATCCCTATAAAAGTGACTGGTTCTCGGTTTCCATAGCTCAGTGTTAAGCCACCGACACACAATACAGTTACGCCAAGACTGACTGAGGCACAACGCAACAACGCCATTGGTTGTTTAGAAGCAGGAGAATCTCGATCAGATGTTGCCAGAGCTGTGAATGTTCACCCAAGCACCATCAAAAGGCTATGGAATCATCACCAACAACATGGATCAACTCGTGACCGTCCACGATCTGGCAGACCTCGTGTGCAGGATGTTGACAGATTTGGTGGTGGCAGCGTCATGATGTGAGCTGCCATTGCCTACAATGCCAAAACAGACATTTTGCACATTCGAGGGAATCTTACGTCGACGAGATTCTTAGGCCCCATGGTGAACGTCAACGTTTTTCAACATGGCAATGCCCGTCCTCACACAGCCCGACTCACCACTGTCTTCTTGAAACACCATAACATCAACGTTCTTCCCTGGCCCTCCAGATCACTAGATCTAAACCCCATTGAACATCTTTAGGACGAGTTGGACTGACGTCTTCGAGGGCGACAACCTCAACCGCAGACTCTACCTCAGCTTGCAGCAGCTTTGCAGGCTGAATGGACAAACATTCCAAAGGATGTGATCCTAATCGCTTCCACGGACAGGAGATGCCAAGCAGTTATTGATGCTCACGGGGAGCAGACTAGTTATTGACGTTGAGTGACGTTAAACTCCAACTAGCGAACGTGGACTTCGCCTTTGCAGACTTTGGATGTTCAGCAGTGAATGTGCAAAGTTTCACACATGTCATACAGAACTACCCGGAATAAACTTTTTAACAATTTGTCTCAAATTTTGCGTTTTGCGTTTCTTTTTTTGAAGACTATATAATAACCAGTTGAGAATTCATCTCAAGCCCAGGTGCGACATCATTTAACCAGAAATGATAAAAGGTAATATTCCTCAATTTATATATTTTCCTTTTACAACTAACTCGTCACTAGGTGGCGACAATTCTGAGTATGAAATTTAGATCGAAAGACAAGCATAAACAACTTTTTAATGGACCGATAAGATTGTGTTTTATTCAAATAAAATTTACACCTAGCCATTTTTTAGAAGTACATAACAATAAAAATGTATTTTATTTTCCTAGTTATTATAAGATTAAACTTATTACTCTGCAAGGCTTAACAAAAACAGTGTTAATTAAAAGCTTCGCCAATATACCGACTTACTTTTGATTTCGAATGATGACAACTTTAACAAATAATGATTTGGGATTAATCGTGAAATTAAATAATTGTATGTGCAAAGGCGAGGTTCACATATTGCATTATGATTAGGCTTATGTGGTTGTAATTTTGTTTGAAGACTCAATGTCAAGAACTGATAATAAAAATAGGTTAAATCACAAATTTTACAGAAGACTTTGCCAGAAACTAGTAGGAATAATATGGCAACATTAACAGCACTTGGTTTTATTTTTGTAAATTATATGTTGGAAACAAAAGTACCCGTTCCAAGTGACCCGATAAGTTTACCTTAAAAAGGTTACTTGTGTTGCACTATTGGTTTTACTCGAGGCCAAAGCTTTGAAGTACTTATACGACCCACTGCGGTAACTGTTGAGCATTTTAGTGATGCCTAGAACCGCTAAACAATGACACGGATAAATCTAAATCATCACGTGATCAATTCCTTACAATTCAGAACATTCTACTTGCGAAATAAACCTTGGTGCTAACATTATTAACACAACATTCTGGAATACCACGTTGAACCTGTTGATTTCATCTTCTAAACTAAACAGTTAATGAATAAATTTGTAAATCCTTGTCATTCATGTACTTACCAGACTTACTCTTAGGCTTACTTAACTTTACTGCTTCCGCAACGTCCGAAGACAACACATTCTAAAGTCAAAACAACAAAACTGACCCAGCTCAAAGTGACCCAAGGTGTCCACTAGTCCTACTATTTTCATTGTTAGTTATGAAAATGGATGATGCATCAATTTTACCAATTCCCTTTACAATCTTAAACACCTCAATCAGACCCATCCCAGTTATTCTTTTTCCTCAAGATAAAACAATTTGAGAGATTTCAGCCACTCCTCGAATGGCAACTCCATCTCCCACACCATTCTGGAAATCCTTTCGAAAAATCTAATGTCTTTCATGAGGTAAGTAGCCTAATATTGAACACAATATTCCAAATATGACCTATACAATGAAATTGTAATTTCTTTAGTCTTGTATTCAATATTTCTGTAGACACAGCCCAGAATGCTATATACCCTACTACCAGCAAAAGCATCCTGCTTCGATGACTTGAGAGACTAGTCAACCATTATATCAACATCCATTTCTTCCATGACACTATTAAGGTTATTCCCTTCCAAATTCACTGAATGTTCTTCCATCATTTCAAAAGCGAATAATGAAAGTTACCTGCGTGCGCATCTTTTCAAACGGGATACAGACACCAACATACAAGATTAAGATCCGTCTAGCCCTAAAAATTATGGATTCACAATAAATTTTCGTGCATAATTTAGATTCGTTTGTTTCTTGATGACGATAAACCCATTTGAAATAAAAATGTATCTCAGAACGGCTGGTACGGGCATTAACGCTTTTACTAATAAAGCAGAAAACAATGTTTCGACCTTCCAAGGTCATCTTCAGGAACGTCGAAACGTTGTTCTCTACTTTATTAACAAAGTTGTTAACGCCCATACCAGCCGTTCTGCAAAACATTTGTTTGTTGTTAAGCTCAAAGCTACGACATAGGTTGTCTGTGCTGTGCCCATAACGGGTATCGAAACCAGGATTTGAGAGTCGAGATCTCGCAGGTTTACTGCAGAGCAAGTGGGAAGAAGACTTATTTTATGAAACGTCTTCCAAAATTCAATGAGATCCAACCCCCAGCAATGATTCTAGCTATAAAGCTTTACCCAGCAAGTGCTAAATATCCATTTAAAGACAGTTAATGTTACAAAGTAGTAGTGAAAAAAAGACGTAAATACAGTTGCCATAGGGAATACGTGTGATACTAATAAGTTCTGAAGTTAATGTGCATCACCTTCGGATAATAATACACTTTGGAACAATAATTATTTACCATACTGTGTCTTATAGTTTTCCCAACCTAGTGACAATAATCTCTTAATCTCCGGGATTAATAATAAAACAGGTACAAATACAAACTATATGGTGTAAAGAAATATTCTATTGCACTAAACAATCAAACACGTGCTGTCATTTGATGTAGGCTTAACTCCGAATTTTGTGCAAAACAAGGAGAAATTTTAAAAAGATAAAGAAAATTTTTACTTGTGTAATTTTATAACCGAGAAATATTGTTCGAAAGCATAACACACACACACACACATTGATCAAATTCGAACAACAACGATTCAGTTAATTGTAACATTTGTGTTATTCCGCCTGCGTCATAGTTTATTTGAAACATTTCTAAGGGATGTGAAAAGTGACACACGATAAATTATCATGCCGAGTTTCAGAGAAATGTGTCAGTTTTTACACTAGTGAGAGCCCAAATATGAAGAATAAACAATTTTAATGTTTCCTTATAACTTAATGCTCGCCATAGCTTTTGTTAGTGTTTGCTAGAATACGCTATCTTTAAAGTTAGGCCTACATTTCTACAAAAAGTTTTTTTTGTGGTTAAGCCTTTCCTCACATTTAATAATCAAACTACTAGCTCAGCATAAAAGTAAAAAACTAATCAAAACAACAGAATTCCTTTAAAAATAACAAAATTATGTTATACATTGTTTCTATAAAACCTTCTGCGTAGCTTAGTGGTAAGTTTGAAGAGTTACAAAGCTAAAAACCGGGTTTCGATACCCGTCGTGGGCATACCACCGATGTTCTTTTGTGTAGTTTTACGCTTAATAATGAACAAATACTAATTACTTAAGCAGAATGTAACATTAAAACAAAGGACATTAAGTACCAACGACCAGAACTTGCCCTCTAATCTAGAGACAACAACTGTGCACAGATAATTCTTGTGTAGCTTTGCTCGAATATCCACGATACAAACTCGACAAATTAAACCAATCTCTCGAGGAAGACCGCCGAATGAAACATTAACATACTAAATGTTTCGTTATTTTATTGGCGTTTTAGTTGCCTATGGTAAAACCTATGCTTTGGATCTGTTGTCGTCTTGAGACGCATACTGCAATTTATAGTAAGGAAAACGAATCGTACTTGTAACACAAAGAGTTTTACCTTTATTGTAAATTTAGAAACAAGAATAACTAATTAAAGTAGCCTGTGTCGATAGGTTTTTAGGTGGGAATCTAATTTTAACAACGTTCGATTTGTTTATTTGTTTTCGAAATTCGCGAAAAGCTACATGAAGGCTCTCTTCGATAGCCGTACCTAATTTAGCAGTTTAAGACTAGAGAGAAGGCAGCTAGTCATCACCACCCACCGCCAACTCTTGGGCTACTCTTTTACCAACGAATAGTGGGATTGACCGTAACAGTATAACGCCCCCACGGCTGAAAAGGCGAGCATGCTTTGGTGCGACCGGGATTCGAATCCGCGACTGATTCGGATTACGAGTCGAACGCCTTAACACGCTTGACTACTCGAGGGCTATCTGCGATAGCCGTCCCTAATTTAGCAATGTAAGACTAGAGGGAAGGCAGCTAGTCTCACCACCCACCGCCAACTCCTGGGCTACTCTTTTACCAACGAATACTGGGATTGACCGTCGCATTATAACGCCCTCACGGCCGAAAGGGCGAGCACGTTTGGCGCGACGGGGATGCGAACCCGCGACCATCGGATTACGAGTCGAGTGCCTTTACCATGCCGAGCCCAACAACACTCGGAAAACGGAAACTTTGTGAAATGTGAGCATTGAACTTCAGGAAACACACAACTAGAAAAGTACAATTCCTACTTTTGTGGTTTTCAAAATTGACACTAGAGGGATTTAGATATCAGAGCAATACAGTAAAAGCAGTATTTTCACTTTAACCATTGAAAAATAAATAAATAAATAAACAAGTAACTGTGGAAAATGTTCGTAATATGTTGTAGGCTAGGTGTATTCCGTTTTAAAGTTACACTCACGCTGGTAATAGCAAAGCTCGTGATGTAAAAATGTTCACTTCGCATAAGCTACTTTACTTGATATATCTGACAGATTTTCTTCCAGAGAAGACCAGAAGGGACCAGGCGTCATCATTACTGTCACATCTACACAAGTTTCTAATATTTGCAATCCATGATTTTGAAGGAAACGTCACTTTAAAATCAAGCTTATCGCAAATGTCTGTTGAGGAAAGACTTTCCATGGAAAATCGGGAGATAAGTAACATGTCGCAGAAATAACACTACGCACTACGAGTGCATATGAAGGGCCATGACGGTCAATTTAAATGTGTTTATGGTATGGAGAGTGGTACCACAGATTATCCACTGAAGAAGAAGAAAACTGTGGATCTATGTATGGGATACAAGAATCGCGTATCTGAATGGAGAGTAATACTGGAAATGGTGAAATAAAAAGTAAAAACTGGAGTTTTCATAATACTTTAAAATAAGCTAAAGTTATCTAACTTTAACTAACGTTCTACAGTAACCACAACGGACTCTAAGGATGACAGTTTTATCTGCAGCTTTCTTCACGTGAATGAATGGAGTAAGCTTCAATATAAACGGGTTTACACCAATCACTATAAATAATGTCATTGATACAACCTGTCAGTTGTTTTAGGTACATCACGAAAAAGAGACTGGATTTTACTTCCTGCTTAAGAAGGAAAAAAAAAAGAAAGGGCCGCGGCCTAGCCAGGTGGGTTAGGCGTTCGATTCGTGACCTGAAAGTCGCGTGTTCGAATCTCCGTCCCACCAAACACGCTCGCCCTTTCAGCCGTGGCGGCGTCATAATGTGACGGTTAGTTCCACTATTCGTTGGTGAAAGAGTAGCCCAAGAGTTGGTGGTGATGACTGGCTGCCTTTTCTCTAGTCTTACACTGCTAAATTAAGGACGGCTAGCGCAGATAGCCCTCGAGTAGCTTTGCGCGAAATTCAAAAACAAAAATATTTTTGTGACGTATTGATAAACCCACTGTTGATGTTTCATGAGCTAATCAGTAGAATGGTTTAAAATCAAATTGTTGAATACGTTTTGTTAGATTCATGAGAGTTAACTATTATTACAGTTGACAATACGATGTCTATTTTTCAACAGTATACTGGATTTTGCTGTTTCTTTTTCTCTATTCAGAGATATTTGTTTTATTTCCACACATGTATGAACAATGTTTTAATTAGTATAGGTTCACATAAGATAAAAAACATTATAAAAAAACACATGACAAAATTATAAAAGTCCAAAGACGTCATATTAACTTAACGTATTGACTTTGAGAAAATGATATAATGAAGACGAAACAAAACTTCATACAATACAAGTGAATCATAAAACATGGTATATATGTTTATATCTATTATATGATTTAAAGCACATAACTTCTGATTATTATCTCTACCTTTCATTTGTATCTCAGCATTTAAGTTCTTCTTTCTGATATTCTAGATTATATAATAAAGATATAGAATTGTTGGGGGGGGGAATAAAGATTAGTAAAGCAAATCTTTACACCCCCCTCTTCCAGAAGTAAGGTTAGTGATGCCAGCGGTTAATAAAAAAGGTTTTTCCTCTAGTCACGTAATAAGGGTCAGTGGAACTCGAGAGAAGTTACACGAGTTTCATTCCGTGGTGTGTATGTGTATGTATATACACACATATATAAAATTACTTTCAAATATTATTTGTGAAGTAAAACACATGTCAGGAGTTTTGTATTCATGAAAATTCTTAAAAGTGTCTTCTTCAATGACTATTCGAGACAAGCCTGATGACTCGAGGCTCCGAACTGGCGGGAATCTTTGCCAAAAAAGTCCAGTTTCATATCAGTGATCCACTCTGATGATTTAGGTACTGACATGACGTATAAACTCGGCTGTTGTCGTTGTTGTTCAGGATGTGTGATAGAGATTCTCTTACTGGTGTAGCAGTTCCGAGCACGTGACATTCAATCAATATCGACATAACTCAGAATATTTACTCTTAATTACACGTTTTGGTTTGTTCTGAATTTCGCACAAAACTACACGAAGGCTACCTGCACTAGCCAACCCTAACTCAGCAATGAAAGACTAGAGTAAAGGTAGTTAATCACCACCACCCACCGCCAATTCTATGATTACTCTTTTTACCAAGAAATAATGGAATTGATCGTTTCATTATAACGTCCCCACGGCGGAAAGAGCGAGGATATTTGGCGGGACGAGCCTCTAACCCTCAGATTGCCGGTTGAGCACCCAAGCTTCGTGGATACCTAAGTCCAGTATATATTTTAATCTTTAAATGGCCATTTAAACATTATAGCTGACAATTTAATACGAATAGATGGTAACGAATGGTCAAATGTCCAGGAAGTTATAAGTTACGGGTGTCAAAAGTTTGGGCCAGATATTACAAATAATTATTTGTTTGTTATTTTTGAATTTCGGGCAAAACTAGTCGAGGTCTATCTGCACTAGCTGTCCCTAATTTAGCAGTGTAAGACTAAAGAGAAGGTAGCTAATTATCACCATCCACTGCCAACGAACGCTTGGGCTACTCTTTTACGAACGAATAGGGTGATCGACCATCACATTGTAACATCCCCACAGCTGAAAGGGCGATCAGGTTTAGTGTGACGGGAATTCGAACCCGCAACCTTCAGATTACGAGTCTAACGCCTTAACCCACCTAGCCATGCCGGGCCATTATGGAGGTCTACTCGCACTCTGAGGGTCCTGAGTACGAACCCCTCCATTGAATATGTTCGCCCTTTCAGCAGTAGGGATTTTTATGATGCGACGGTCAATGCCACTAGTCTACTTGGTGAAGGTTGGTTTTTATTAGTCGTCTTTTCTCTAATATACCGCTTTAAACCTAGTAACGAGAACCATTTCTCAACTAGTTACTGAAAATTAAATTATGCAGTTACTTTTAGAAATTGAAACTGTTGTATGAGAAAGTAAAACAACTATTTGTGAATTAACCTGTTCAGTGGCGCAGACGAGATAACTCGTCCAAGTTGATCGGTAACACAGTGCCACGGACGAGTTAATTTGTTCTCAATAATACCTAACTTCAAAGCCAGATGTCAGCACCATACATGCCTTTGACCTACTTGCAAACTGTTTCACTTTCGATCCAAAACGGCGTCACGAAAAAATGTTACAAAAAGAAGGGGCATTAGAGTTGTATTGTAGCAGCTGAAATACTTGGCAGTCAACAGGTTAATGAAGGTCATCATTTAGTGAAGTAAACCGGATTCAAAACTAGAACAATATAGTTTGGATTAGACTCGTTATAGATAAAATAGAACAATATTGTTTGCTGTTTATTATCAAGCATAAAGCTACACAAAGGGATAACCGTCCTCTGCCTACTAAGGGAATCGAAACCCGTTTTCCAGCAGTATACCTCCGCACATATATCGCTGTACCAGTAGGGGCTAAAGGACATATAATTTGGTTTAACTTAGTAACATATAAACTAGAACTAAACAGTCTAGCGCAAATGAGCTATTTTGCGCTGTATTTCCCGCAAGAATCAAACACCAGATTTTAGAGTTGCGAATCTGTACAAAAAGCCACTGCTGAACCACCAGATGGCATTATGGATCTGATATTTCACTGCTGTATGCTTAAGAGCACAATGTTTAATTTAGTAAACTTCGCGTTAAAACAGTAGGTACATGTTTAGCGTGAAATGAGTAATTTAATAAATGTGTAGACCTTAGAGACAGCACGTACGACGTTTACACAAAATACACTTCATATTATTAAACGAAGATACGTCATTATTTCGTTATGCTTATTGAAACGATGAAAATAATTTTGAAATGCGCCTTATGTCAGATGTTTATATATTTTAGAGCAAAGTCACATTAGACTTTATGCTGTGTACTCCACCACGAATCGAATCCTGGATTTTAACGTTGTTAATATGAAAACTTACCACTGACCTACCAGGGGATTTCGAAGATGTCGTTTTCTTGAATTTCGCGCAAAGCTGCACGAGGGTTATCCGCGTTAACTGTCCCTAATTTAGCAGTGTAAGACTAGAGAGAAGGCAGCTAATCATCACCATCCACTGCCAACGAACGCTTGGGCTACTCTTTTACGAACGAACAGAAGGATTGACCATTACACTGTGACATCCCTACAGCTGAAAGGGCGAGCATGTTTTGTGTGAAACCGCGACCTTCAGATTACGAGTCGAGTGCCTTAACTAGCTGGCCATGCTGGGCCAAAGACAAAGATATAATTCTTTATTTACTTAGGTGTTATACACAAAGGGCTGTCGGTACTCCACCCATCACGGGTACGAAACCTGGTTTCTAGCAACAGAAGTCAGTACACATACCACTGTGCCACTAGAGGGGGACAAATATATAATTAAATATACATCTTTAATACATACGTAATAACGTTATAAAAAGGGAAAAAAAAAATTAAGGTATCTAATAATTTCGTTCACTGTTTAAATATTTAATTATCAAGAGTAAATATTTACACTGCTGCTTTAGGGACGATTTACTAATTACAGAGTGTTTTATATAACAGTTTATCAGTACTCTGCGAAACCAAATAAATTGTATTATATCGACATCGCCAGTAATTATAAAGTTTCTCACGAAATCAATCCAGATATATTAAAAAGCTTTTCTAATGGTGCTGTTTACTTTTAAAACATCAAATAATATTAATGTTTAAGTGAATATTCACTTCAGAATTAAATAATTTGAACTTTAATAAATCTTTTCAAAGCAAGGTGGCGTTTGTCAACATAGAAAAACAAACATCCTCTAGGTCGTAAATAAGTGGATCGGAGTTTTCCTATAAATTTTCATTTAACTTCACGAAAATACGAGAGACATTCTATAAAATGTTTTTAAAGACAGTTGCCTTTGATCGACGACATTCATTATCTGTTCATTTGACACTGGATTTTAGTTTCGAACCAGCTAATGAAGTGTAAACTTCAGGAATGCTGTGAAAATAAAGGGTTAAAAGGAACGACATTTTTAAGCCTCGTTAGGGCTCATTATATCACATATTCTAAACAAATATTTGATAGAAAGTGCTTCTAATGCGTCTGATACACGTGTTTAATATGATAGAGAGGCAGAAAGCACAAAGTTACAATGAACACTAATAACATCTGTACTAACGTGAGAAGCGCTCTTTTTAACAGGAATCTACAGCTAACATCTAATTAAGATGTCGTACTTCAGAAAATCGATTCTATTTTGTAGTTCGCCATCCCACGAATCTTTTAAGATGAACGAAACATCGCAATTAAACTCAGAATACCCGACTGATCCCCCGCCATTAGACAACTTGAGAGTTTGGTTTGTTTTGAATTTCGCGCAAAGCTATACGAGTGCTATCTGCACTAGCCGTCCCTAACATAGCAGTGTAAGCCAACTATTGGGCTACTCTTTCACCACCGAATAGTAAGATTGACTGTCACATTATAACGCCCCAACGGCTGAAAGGGCAAGCACGTTTGTCTTAACCACCTGGACATGCTGGGCGTATTTCAGAGAGTAACAGTCAAAACTGTAATAACAAAAAGTTTAAAACTACTTACCCTGATAATCAGTGAACTGATAAATCTTATGAAGATCTGTCTGTGAAGATGCACCCCAAATATTTTGTACAGCGCAAAAGCCAAACAAAAAAAACCCCCCAAAACAGACTAAAGTACACTCAGAACAAACATCCTAGTTACACTTGCCATGGTCAAAGTTACAAATCAACGAGGGGCCACGATGTGAACAGTTAAGATTTCTTATTTTGTTCCATTATTATACTGTTTCATCTATATACACACGTTCTGATATTCGTGTACAAGTTACGCGTATTCAAGTTAAACAGAGTTTACCTTCAATAGGTTTTTCGTGTCTCAATTACTATTGATCTATTATTAAAATCTTATTATTCTAATACTCTTATCGTGGGGTCCATCATGGCCAGGTTGGTTAAGGTGTTCAACTCGTAATCTGAGGGTCGCTGGTTCGAATCCCCGTCTCAAATAACATACTCGCCCTTCCAACCGCGAGGGCGTTATAATGTAACGGTCAATTCCACTGTTTGTTGGTAAAAGAGTAGTCCAAGAGTTGGCGGTAGGTGGTGATGACTAGTTGCCTTCTCTTTAGTCTTACACTACTAAATTAGGGACGACTAGCACACATAGCCCTCTAGTAGCTTTGTGTGTAATTAAAAACAAATAAAAATATTCGATAAATATTTTTATCGAAACTGCAAGTTTTACTTTTTAATAATAATAACAATTATTTACATGATTAGAGCTCTCTTTTTCTCTCTTATACATTCATTTGCGAATACAATGGAATTATATACATGTGGCCAAAGTTGTGAGATAGGTAGGGTACAATTCAGGATACTGTAGCACATTCTTAACACTGTCAGTTGTAGTTAATACACTTAGTGAAGCAACATTATTAGTATTGAAAAGCTATTTCGTGTAATGAGAACTTTTTGTAATGTTTCATTTCCCTCTCTCCAGTGGAACAGTGGTAAGTTTACGTATTTACAAATGCTAAAATCGGGGGTTTGATTCCTCCGAGATTGACATAACAGATATCCCCTACGTGGCTTGCTTAAACAATTAAACGAATTAGTAATGTCTCTGCCACACCAAACAATGTTTACATTAAAAAGAATTTTATCGGTTGACGAGCACGTGCACACTTATAGGTGTGGACCAAGTCAATATCTTCTTAGATGTTGTTGTTTTTTTTGTTTCTTGAATTTCGCACAAAGCTACTAGAGGGCTATGTGTGCTAGCCTTCCCTAATTTAGTCGTGTAAGACTAGAGGGAAGGCAGCTAGTCATCACCACCCACCGCCAACTCTTGGGCTACTCTTTTACCAACGAATAGTGAGATTAATCGTAGGATTATAACGCCCCCACGGCTGAAAGGGCGATCATAGTATTTCTAATATTGCTTCTCACGATTTACTATAGTCTGTACATTAAGCTTTCTTCAACAGAAGGCAGACAGTACCTCACTATTTGAGTGCATTATATTTTTAAAAGCAAAAGTACCTCAGCGACCACAAAAGTTTACACTAATCTTTCAATTTAAGTTATTTTCTGAACTTTGAGAAAGGTTTTGTGTTCCACTCCCGATCCCACTCGGAACCAAAAATCTGAGCAACTTATAACACCCACCTCGAAAAGTACTTGTGAACATTTCAGTAAACGCTGACAGCCACACATCGATAACGTACGGTGAATCTACGTTGTGATAATTTACGTTGTATTTTGAAATGTGAATGACAGTGTGTTTAACTCCGAATAAATTAGTGCAGAATATCCTGCTTGTGAAATAAAAAGAAAAACATCTGGCATCAACATTAATCACATCTTTTCTACCGTCATTTCAAATGTGAATGTTTAGTGCTGCCTGCGTGCACAGCTTTTCAAACGTTTAGACAAAAAACCGAGTTCGCAATAGATACAACAGTGAAGAATACAAAAGAAAACAACACAGTTGGAGTTACTGGATTAGTACGTCGAATAGATTACACAAGTATTTAATTTTCCTTTTTATATTTTAATATTCGATGCTTTCTGTTTCGGGGGATTATATTATTAATTCTAGGAGGATAAAGATATAAAAAATGGGTTTCAAATTAAGTAAAAAGCTAATATTGTTTCACAATCACGAGCATTGAAGAAAAACTTCCATTCCTGCCAATCAGAACATCTACTTTGATTTTAATTAGTTTTCAATATACTTTAAAGCTACATTTTGGTTTAAGTCTCTCGTAACGAATACGACTCCATATAACTAAGAGTTCACAATACTGCCACTCGTGTTTCTTACCACGGAGACATTGTCTTGTTCATTTGTCACAGAGATATTTCGGAATTATTTGTTTCATTATTTCAGTCCTTTATATCAAGTTACAGATCTGTATATGCAAGATTCGCTGTTTTGTAATGGTTTGCTTGTTGTCATGGAGATATGACAAAAAACGATCTTCTACTTGTTGTCATGGAGATAACAAAAAACGATTTCCAACATATACATTTATAATGTTAATATATAATATTTCCCCATCATGCTTTGTTTGCTTTAATTTAAGAATACATCGCTTTTATTCAGTTGCTTCAATGATATTTGAAAACTTAACTTTTCTCTATCCTATCCTTCACTCCAGGCAAGATCTCCAGATCTATGGCAAACCATTCCTCTCTCTGCTGGTTCTTTTTCGTCTTGGAGATTTCAGTATTATTGTTTGACTTTATTTCTAAAATCGAGCTGTGCTTTTGGTTGCCTGGCGATGCTATATTCTAGGGTCGTCTGTTTGTTTCAGTAAATGGTCAATGCATTTCAAGCCATAACACATACCCACGTTTTGTATTCCCAAATCTAATAACACCTCGGGAAATAAAATGGAGTGCACCACCTGATGGCTGAATGATCCCACTGAAGTCGCATCCAGTATCACACTAACCACTGTCCTTATGGGGCTAAAATATATTATATGTGTAATACATAAAGCAATTAGCTAATATGTATGTATATATATAAAAGCGATAATGAGGTTTCATAACATCAATAGCACAGTCACGACTTTGGTCATTAAAGGCAACTTATAACTCGTGTGAAATTATAGTTGAGAAATATATATACACGTGCTATGCAAGCGGATTGGACTTCCCCAATACGCATCTTAATTAGCCTTATATTTGTTATAAGGCAAAACACCAATATAAGATTGTTATATTTTACCTCTCTCATGGAAGTTATAGAAAGTACTGAAAATGTCCACTAAATGTGGAATGTTCTAACAGTACTGCGATATTTAATTTCACAATTTTTGCTCAATAGAGGGCTTCTAAACGGAGTTGTAAAGAAACGACGTTGCATGAATTTATTTATACGATATGAAATTAGTGCAATAAAAATCACAATTTAAACACTTATTGACACGACTGGAATTACAAAAAACAAACAACAACAACAACAAAAAGCCGTAACCTTACAACTTGTAGAGGTTCATAAGCAAAAGGTTCATATTGACGGTCTAAGTAGGTAAAGTTGTATAAATATTATTGAATGCACCACCAACTTACACAGAGCAACCAAAGAGGTTCGTCTGTTATTGAATTTCGCCCAAAGCTACTCGAGGTCTATCTGTGCTAGCCGTCCCTAATTTAGCAGTGTAAGACTAGAGGGAAGGCAGCTAGTCATCACCACTCACCGCCAACTCTTGGGCTACTCTTTTACCAGCGAATAGCGGAATTAACCGTCACATTATCATGCCCCCACGGCTGAAGGGGGGATATTTGGCGCGACCGGGATGCGAACCCGCGACCCTCAGATTACGTGTCGCAAGCCTTAACACGCTTGGCCATGCCGGGCCATAGAAACGTTTTACCAAGAAACTTCCAGAAGGAAAGTGTTGCAAATTCATTTCCAGTAGAAATGTACATTATGAAGAAACAAACTCCAATGTAAACACAGGAAGAAAGATGAATTGTGAAAAGAAGTTGGAAACGTTCAGTCTCTCTTCATTTACGATTAAAAATACAACCGAATACATCACCATTGTTAACATCTGATACAACAGAATACATTACCATCGTTAACACCTGATACAACAGAATACATTACCATCGTTAACACCTGATACAACAGAATACATTACCATTGTCAACACCTGATACAACAGAATACATTACCATTGTCAACACCTGATACAACAGAATACATTACCATTGTCAACACCTGATACAACAGAATACATTGCCATTGTCAACACCTGATACAACAGAATACATTGCCATTGTCAACACCTGATACAACAGAATACATTACCATTGTTAACATATGATACAACAGAATACATTACCATTGTTAACACCTGATACAACAGAATACATTACCATTGTTAACATCTGATACAACAGAATACATTACCATTGTTAACACCTGATACAGCAGAATACATTACCATTGTTAACATCTGATACAACAGAATACATTACCATTGTTAACATCTGATACAACAGAATACATTACCATTGTTAACATCTGATACAACAGAATACATTACCATTGTTAACACCTGATACAACAGAATACATTACCATTGTTAACACCCGATACTTCTTCCGATGTTAAAAAGAACCGTCAACACTGATTGCTGTGTTTCTTCAAGATACTGCAGAGATACTTATTTTACAGGTAGAAATCTGTAGCGTTATGTTTACAAATCGCTCAAAAACCACCCAAAGAAATTTCGGTGATTTTAAAATAAAGAATACATCTATTGGTTTGGTTACAAGTAGATGCCACTTGGATACAATTCACTGAGCATATGTTTCTTTGTTTTTGAATTTCGCGCAAAGCTACTCGAGGGCTATCTGCGCCAGCCGTCCCTAGTGTAGCAGTGCAAGACGAGAGAAAACGCAGCTGGTCATCACCACCCACTGCCATCTCTTTGGCTACTCTTTTACCAACGAATAGTGGGATTGTCCGTAAATTTACAACGTTCCCACGGCTGAAAGAGCGAGCACGTTTGGTATGACAGGGATTCAACCCGCAACCCTCAAATAACTAGTCGAGTGCCTTAACTACCTGGCGATGCCTGGCCTTCATTGAGTAAACAACAGAAGTTTTTGTAGCTCCTGTAAACTGTCACGTGTTTTAGTAGCATGGCTTTAGTAGTCAAGTGGCGCTGTAGTAGCAAGACAAAGTAATGTGATTTAATAATAACCTAAAAAGCATGTAAGAAATAAAGGTTAAAGGTAAGGAATTTGTCCAGTTCTAAACTTACCTCGTTAGAACCATAACACACACACACTACTATAAGACAAAGATCGCGTAGTCTTAAAAGATATGCAAGACAAAAATACAACCTCCACCCGAGTAATATAATTCATCGTCTTCTGGATTACAAATGATCGAAATTCCAGAGACATTTATAGCGTCATCTGATTGGAATTCTATTCAATGTATCATAATCAATTGGTAGTTTTTTTGCTATTCGAAATACCATAGGTTATAAATAATAATTTTAAGTAATATCTTGATAAAGGCGCGTGGACTTTACTTAAGCATCGTGAGAGTTAAATAAATAAAACGGAAAGTTCTGTGAAAAGACTTCATCAAAACGATTCGTTTTCTTTCCTTTGATTATTTCTCTTTCAATCTCTATTTATTTGCTTTTAAGTTGAAGGTTTGTGTTCGCCCAAAACTTGATTGTCCATACCGTACCAGACTCTATATATCCTGCACTTTCCCTTTTTTATTACCTGCATTCACATCAGGTCATTATTATGTACAGATTAGTTTCCATTACCCATGTACTCTGTCTTAGTTTTTTACTTACGTTCACATCAGGTCATTATTACGTACAGATTAGTTTCCATTACCCATGTACTCTGTCTCAGTTTTTTACTTATGTCCACATCAGGTCATTATTATATACAGATTAGTTTCCATTAGCCTTGAACTTGCTAACTTGAACGTAGAAATGATATTTTTAACAATGTACTCACCATGTTTTATTAAGTGTGTACCCTTATCACGTACCGACTGACCATATGAAGAACGGACCCAGAACTCGACAGAATCATTAGTGTTTGGAACTGAACCGGCTGATACAGTGAAAGTTGTATCATTAAACTAACCGACGTTTTCAATAAGCAGAGCAGCGACTCTGTAAACTTTATAACACCGAAACGTCGCTCTAAGATTTGTAGATCGTACTTTGTGTCCGGTAAAAATAGAACTAATGACAGAATGGAAAGTTGTTATACCACTGAATACGTCGAAACTTTCCGTGACTCCACTAGCCTCATAACACTGAAAAATTGTTCAAAGATTTATGTCGTACTTTATTTAAGGTTAAAATATCTTTTACAGTCTGTTACTTCTGAGCCAGATTATTCTGTAACTGCTAATTAAATCTAGTTACTGTATCTCCTCGAGTAAACGTGAAAGGGGTCTTGTTCCACAATTAACATACTTACGGATAAGCCACGAAATCGCAACAACACACATGCGAGTGCAGACGAACTTGCTGTCATCAGCACACAATCACGACAAGGTAATTACCAGTGCAGACATGTTTGCTCTCATTAATGGAGTGCGCCTTCTTGGTGCCACTAAGTTTGCTTTCCATGGTATGAACATCGAATTAAACTACAATGACTTTTTTTTTATCCAATCTGAGATTAAACTACAGTTCCTTTTACTTTTGTTCAATCGGAGATTAAATTAAAATTCAATTATTTTTCCCCTTCCTATCCAATCGGAGATCAAATTAAAATTCAATTATTTTTCCACTTTCCATCCAATCGGAGATCAAATTAAAATTCAATTATTTTTTCCCCTTTCTATCCAATCGGAGATCAAATTAAAATTCAATTATTTTTTCCCCTTTCTATCCAATCGGAGATCAAATTAAAATTCAATTATTTTTTCCCCTTTCTATCCAATCGGAGATCAAATTAAAATTCAATTATTTTTTCCCCTTTCTATCCAATCGGAGATCAAATTAAAATTCAATTAGTTTTTCCCCTTCCTTTCCAATCGGAGATCAAATTAAAATTCAATTATTTTTTCTCTTTCTATCCAATCGGAGATCAAATTAAAATTATTATTTTTTTCCCTTTCTATCCAATCGGAGATCAAATTAAAATTATTTTTTTTCCCTTTCTATCCAATCGGAGATCAAATTAAAATTATTTTTTTTCCCTTTCTATCCAATCGGAGATCAAATTAAAATTCAATTACTTTTTCCCCTTCCTATCCAATCGAAATTGGTATAAGCAGTGATATTGAAAATTCGAAGGTCAAAGTAAAGAACATATTTAATGTATGTCTCACTGCCATATTTAGAAGCAATACATAATTTGTTGAGGTTACTTAACTTGCTAAGAAGTTCTAAATTTGTCATGTCCCCTGCTTTGCAGTATCCCGACAGTGCAAGAAATTTACGGATATATTTTTTAATAAAAATTTTCTTCACAAGGATAGTTTATGATAATTACATAAACATACCAGTTTCACATTTTAAAACATTATCCTTCTTTGGTGGTTCGGCGATGATTTGCTGGGCTTATAATGCATAAATTTATTATTCTATTCCCGCAATGGACAGAGGACCGACAGGTAGTTGTGCAGCTTTTTGCGTACAATAAAAGATTAAGACAGCTCGTTTTCATTGTTAAAAATACTTTGTTATATAAAAAGATATATTGAATACGTTGGATTTTGTTTGTTTCAAATCAGATTTGTGGAATATTTTATATATACAAAGCACAATGAGCTGTGTATCTGTTGGTCCGCGATCTAACTACTCGTAAGTGGCTGGCTTAATCTTATCCAAATGTTGCGAGATGATAATTTGTAACAAGAGACATGTTAATGATGGTTCATTGCTGATGCTATTGATATTTATTATTTTGACGGAAGTTAATGTTAACTTTATTCACAGATGGCGCAACATCCTTACTCCAAAATTATTTTCTATGAAACAACACAAATACAGATTGTGGGAGGGACATCCATTTCGTGAGTCTCAAAGAGAGAGCTAGTACTCCCTATGAAGTATTGGCCGCCATTATTGTAATGCTACATCAACTTAGCTGTAGTGTCTACTCCAACAGTCCCCATAAGGATGATGTAAAGAGCCGTTTCTTGAATTATGCCCACTTCCTATTTGACCCGTGACCTTTAAACTTCGGCCCGTAAGCCACTTCTATGGCCATTGACAGTCAATTGATTAATCATGTCAAATATTGTGGAAGGACACTGGGAATTTGATATTTAAAGCGGATAACACAGAGCTCCCCTACGATCACTACTTTACCTGCTACCTCTTCCTACAAAGTCACCCTGACCATTGTACAGAGTACACCACGTCAAGTATATACATACCGAGTTCTTAAAGCTTGTACAAAACTTAACAATGAATACTGTAATAATATGTTATGTTAAACATACATTGGGTAGAAATTAGGAATCTTTTGTCATCCACCCACACGTTTTTTCAAGTTCGTAACCCGCACAAAGGTCGGGTACCTCAGATCGTGTGCCATATATTTGGCACAGTGAAATTGCTTCTTACTAATACGAGTGTTTAAGAATAATAAACAGAACTCAGACACAGTCAAACAAATTGTTGAATGGTTGTTAAGCTCAAAAACTACACATTGGACTATCTGTTCTATACCCACAATGGGTACCGAAACCCGATTATAAGCATCATAATTCTTTACACGTATTGCTAAGCTAACCAGAGAAACATAAATTCCAATAAAACGAACCCGATAAGAAAACTAGAGAATGGTATAGGTCTGCACGAACCAGTTAAAAATATTTCCTTCATTTGAAAACATTAAACAAACAAAATTGTACAAAACCTAAACCCTGGGCTACTCGTGTCAGATCATTTGATTGTCACTCTTCTTATCCACACAAAGCTCCAAACAGAGGAGCACAGCTGTTGTTACTAGCAACATAAAAATAACTGAAGAAATTCAAATTTACAGTTCACAAGGCCAATCACTAAGCCTCATTCTGCTCCAAAGTAATACTTACTTCATTTAACTCTTCTTCACAATACTTATTGTATTTTAGTAGACAATGTAAGTAGAAAAATGGTCTGCCTCCCAACAACACTCAGGTTATTGAGTTCCTACTCATACTACATTCGAAAAAGGAATACCTATACCTTTCAATAAAGTTCACATTATCGAGTTTGTCTCGTAGTAACAATTTTCCGAATCTAAGTATTCTAAGAGTAATATTGAATATTGTGTGCGTGTGTAAATAAGTCATCACAAGAACAAGATACAAACTTTAGGGTAACCAACCTTATTTTTATTTTTACATTGTCGAACGTGTGTTACTTCTGAGTGAAGCTAGATTTGAAAAACGTGGAGTAATCTCACTGGTTTATATGATGCATCAAATTCTTCTCTGTCAACCAAGGAAACAGATTTTGATTCTAAGATACGAACACCATTGAGAAACTGTGTGTCAAAGTGATTGAGTTGCATTGAGAGAGAGTTATTAGTTGCATGACGGAAACGAAGAAAGACTTTGCGGATAATTAGGTTACTTCGAGTGTATTGGCATAATAGAAATTTAAGTTCGAACTCTTAAATGCTACAAACTCTTTTTCGATATCCGTAAGACTTACCAAGAATTTTCTTCACGAAGAAAGAGTTTTAAGATGGCGCTGACCCAGGTGTGTTCGCTCGGGTTCACGTTCAAAGCAGAGGAAAGTTCAGCTGGAACAGATTCCGGATTTGACCCTTGCTCAGAGTCTAGGACAGTTGAATGCATGTGAAACACGGCAGTGGTCGCCGTTTTAAGCCTCAGTGAGCGATTGGGTGACTCAACGTAGGCGGGCGCATGCGCAGTGAAAAAGTTTTTCCTGGTATTTCTTCTAGTTATTTAATTTTAGCGTTTTAGAGCTGTTCGAAGGAAAGAAAACTAGGAACTGTTAAAAATTAGTTGGACTTTAACTGCGTGAGCATTTATCGTTGTTTGGCATCTTTCATGGAATTCTCACTTGGCAAGAATGGGAAAATGCTAATGTTATACGATAAGCACTATTACATGACGTCAGAAGATCATTTTACTGCAAGTTCTATAACGATTACTTCTTTGAATGTTAGCACAAACGAGTTAGAGTCCTGCGTACAGTAAGTTACCCAAATGTTTGTACGTCAAGCGAGTCATCAATCACAAACTTTTATCAGTCGGTCAGCACAGAAGGAATTGATTTAAAGTGTTGGGTTCATGACTTGAGTTTCGTTAGTTACTTTGACTTTAGAAAATAAACGTTACTGTTTTATGCGAAAAACGTAATTACTCCTATCCTCTCAAATGAAATATGGACAATTATGAAAGCAAACCTGAAATGTAAATGATTGTAAACAACCAGTTCAACCAAAAATCGGAGGTTTTAGTGTTTCGTAGATTCACACGAA
This sequence comes from Carcinoscorpius rotundicauda, assembly GCA_011833715.1. Taxonomy (NCBI): domain Eukaryota; kingdom Metazoa; phylum Arthropoda; class Merostomata; order Xiphosura; family Limulidae; genus Carcinoscorpius; species Carcinoscorpius rotundicauda. The sequence continues at coordinate 7,136,122 of CM022398.1, forward strand.
ATTCTGCTAAAAGCAGGTGGATAAAACTTGCCAATTTCAAACTCTTAAAGATTTAATAAGAGCTCAGAATTGTTTTATCACTAAGTTCTTTAGCAGCAAAAATTAATGGATTTTTTTTCAGTTTTCTCTTAGTGATAATCTCACGATACCCTTATTAGATCGGTGTTTCAGTTTTCTCCTAGCGATAATCTCACGATACCCTTATTAGAAATAGTTGGTGTTTCAGTTTTCTCCTAGCGATAATCTCACGATACCCTTATTAAAAATAGTTGGTGTTTCTGTTTTCTTCAAGCGATAATCTCACAATACACTAGAGTAAGAAAGAAATAATTGGTGTTTAGTTGATCTTTCTATTAGGAACATTCTTATACTATCAATATCAAAGAAAAATATTTGGAATTTGTTTCACATTTATTCTACGAGCATTCTCTTGATTTCATTGAAAGAAAAAAAACAATATTCGTTTAATATTTATTCTAGCAGTGGCCCTTTGGCCTGGTCAGCAACAAATAAAATAACCGAGCTTTGATCTCAGTACTGCACATTGTTCTGATGACTAGAATATGACGCTACAAAACCAAAGGTCCAGGTTCGTGTCCCGATATGCTGCAAAAAATGTTCTGCACTTTCAACCAAAATGGTGTTATAACTGTGACAGTCATCTCGCTGTTCGGTTAAAATAAAAACCTGTATAGGCGACAGACGCTGCTGATTGGTGTCCTTTATTTAGTTGTCAATTAGTGATATTCTGCTTGAACTTGCAGAACTTGTGACCCGAGGTTTAGCCCACGTGTCACAAAATACTGAAAACCACCACAACTGTTTGATCATTTTAACTTAAGTGACCTTACGACCTAGTTAGCGAAAAACGAATTAGCTGGACTTTCTTCGTTATTTACCCTAGCAGTGATATTGTGAACTATTCAGAAGCGAAAGAAGTAACTGGACTGAGTTGTTTCCCTAGTGATAACCTTTGACCTAATTAGCCGAATAAGTAGTTGATTGTTTTGCTGTTGTTTTTGTTAACTCTCTCTTTCCCTGGTTGTCTTATTAAAATGAAAGAATGTATTTATTTCTTATGGAAAAAATGTGAATGTTGAAAATCTCAACCGAAACAGAGATGACTGGAAATAATTGCAAAAATTTACATTAAAGCTTTTGTTTTCAAATTTCTACCCCAATATAACATTTCAGACTTTGCTAAACGACACTTGGATGTGTTTAGGTAACTGGTCTATTTAAAAGAAATGCTAATTACGTTCATTCTTAGGGAAACCAGTTCTTTCGAAGAGCATAAAAAACAGTGATCTTAATGAAGCTATTATTTTCACTATTACTGTATATTATCAGGTACGTGTAAATTTGCATAATAAGTCAAAACACCTCGGAGAAATATGCCTATCTCATCTGAAAACAGAATAATCAATGACAATTTATTTGATGTGTCATAAAGTTTCTTATTTTCTTGAGTTTTAATGGTTAGATTTGTTTGGAATTTCGTGCAAAGCTGTACCAGGGATATCTGCGCTAGCTTTCTCTAATTTGACACTGTAACGCTACAGGGAAAGCAGTTACTCGTCATCACCCACCGCCAACTCTTGGGCTACTCTTTTTACCAACGAAGAGTGGGGTTGACTGTCACATTATAACGTATTGGGTTACTCTTACCAATGAATAATGGGATTGACCGTAACATTATAATGTTAACACTGCTGAAAGGTTAGTGTGATGGAATTCGAATCCGGAACCTTCAGATTGCGAGTAGAGCGCCCTAATTACCTGGCCATGGCGGGCGTAAATTTTAACAGACTTGCCTAGTATATGCACCATACGCTTCTAAATCATGACAAATGATATCGAATACAGATACGTAGAAACCAGAGAAATTACTCTCAGTTAATGGTTTTTATTGGGCTACTTGCCTTGTCCACCAGGAGAACAAAGTTTCGGATTTTAGCCGTGTAAGAAAGTCCATAAATGTACCACTATCTCATAGAGGTACACCAGAGAAATACTGATGGATTTCTTACGATCCTTACTTAATCTTGATGAAGAAAGAGTTGTCGGGTGTAAACTAGTGTTTCGCTTGCCCGGAAGATAAATCCGAGGGTTCACGTTTCACCACATTCGTGCCACAAAACTACGATTCAGAAGATAGAAACGCAGAGGCATTGAAAGAAGAAAAATCAAAATTCGTTTTCCGCTCAAAGAAGAGCAGTACAAGAGTTGGAGGTCAGCTAGCTGGCCTACTTCTATCCTAGTTTTGTTGTTGTTAGCTGACTTACTTCTAGCCTAGTTTTGTCGGTAGCCAGCTGAATTGCCTCTAGCCTAGTTTTATCGGTAGCTAGCCCACTTCCCCTCTAGCCTAGTTTTGTCGGTAGCTAGCCCACTTCCCCTCTGCCCTAGTTTTGTCGGTAGCTAGCCCACTTCCCCTCTGCCCTAGTTTTGTCGGTAGCTAGCCTACTTCCCCTTTAGCCTAGTTTCGTCGTTAGCTAGCTAACTTTTCTTTAGCCTATTAGTTCGAAATTAAGAATAGATCCACGCAGACACAACTTTCTGTAGCTGTTTGAATAAAATTACATACAATGAAGTAATATAATAAACTGTGGTGGCTTGTTACGAAAATGGGGGTTTATTAAACTCGTGTTGATGGTCGGAAGAACAAGTATGCATTCAGACATTTTGTTACATTAAACTTATTTTCTATTCACATTCGATTGTGTACTAAAAAAACTCGATACAGTGGTTAAAAGAACGTTCACAGATGCATTGGGTACTTGTGACCAACAACTGTTGTTAAATCGTAAGTAACTGAATATATTTAGCGACGTAAGAAGCCAACGACTGGTCCTTAAAACAAAATCAGTAAAAGTTTTTGTTGAATAAATGTAAAAAATGGCCCTTCCAGTATTCAAAAACATAACAATCAAAATATCTGAATAAAAAGCAGATCTGTGTAGGATTTGGCGTTATCTTATCTTGCGCACCAGACAGCTACTTATGCTGTGTCTTTAACCTTTGGCCTGCACGTTTATTTCATGTTTTGAATTAAGCACAAAGCTACACAATGGGCTATCTGTGCTCTGCCCACCACGGGTATCGAAACCCGGATTTTAGCGTGTAACTCCGCAGACATACCGCTGAGCCACTAGGGGGCTATTTCATAACCTATTTCCGTTATTTCTTTCTGTTCTTCTTTAACAAACTTTAGTCGAAACAACTGAGTGAAACAGCTACACAAAGTCGAGAAAATTAAGAGTGTGAAGTATAAATTAATTAATTACACTCGTCGTGTAGTAATAGAACTACATTCTGTTTCGTAACTTTAATACCAGTGGTGTGTGCCCCCAAAGTCACGAAATTAATAAAAAACGTAAAAGATAACCGGTGTAGCATTGCTTTCGTACTCAACCTAAGCCTAAATTAATCGGTTTAAATAGTATTCACTCAGGTGACAGCTGTTGATCATGTGATCACTCGGACACCCGTATTTTCGAAACATTTCCGCGGGAACAAACTAGGTGAAGGTATATGGAGTGAAATACACGTCATTAACAGAGCACACACGAGACGCCATGTCTCTTTTGTTGTCGCCAGACGCCACGACTTTTGTTTGTGGAGCCAATAATGCTTCATCTATGACGGAACGTGTGATGAATCAGATATCTCTTTCCAGGGATTAGATGGCCCTTTTTGGACAGATAAGGCGTTCTGTGCGTATTTTTATGGCATACTGAATATAAAGTCGAATTATGATGACTCGACAAAAGCAGGATGAGTAGACGGATGTTCAAGATGGACACGTCAAGATGACGTGACAATGGTCACTCTGACCTACGACTCAGAGCTAAACGTTGCTATTTCACATGAAACAATTATAGAATTAAAGATCACTCGTGTGCAACGATTCGTCTCTCAAACAGAAATCAATCAGATAATTCAGTTTTGAATAATACAGAGTGGTCGCTAGAAAAGCGGAAAATTTGTCAAACAGCTATTTATTTTTACAAAGAATAACTTTTACAAAGTTTTTAAAAAGCATATGTTATATTACACTCACAGATGCTCAAAATGAATAAAATCATGCATTTTATTCATGATGTAAAGAAATCAAAATAGAAATGAGTAAGCACGCATTTTATTCATGATCTCATCTGACCCTCAAATTTTCCGCTTTTCTAGCGACCACCCTGTAGTTCCCTCTAGTTTTAGACGTAATTATTTTCATACGATTTAGCATGAATTTCGTGCACAGCTACATGAGGGCTATCTGCGCTAGTCATCCTTAATTTTGCAATATAAGACTAGAGGGAATGCAGCTAACCATCGCCACCCACCGCCAACTCTTAAGCTACTCTCTTACTAACGAATAGTAGGATTGACCGTTACATTATAACGCCCACACGGCTGATAGAGCGAGCATGTTTGGTGTGACGAGGATTAGAATCCGAGTTCATCAGATTACGAGCCAAGCGCCCTTACCACCCACCCGGCCACGCCACAAACAAAGATATAAACGCTTTTCTGGACTGTTAACTTAGTAAATACAAGCTTTTCGTACGTTTACATTATCCACTTAGGTATATTGCACGGTTTTTATCTAATCGTTTATATACTCGTTAGTGTTTGTTTGTTGTTGGTGGTGGTGGTGGTTTTTTTTGGGGGAGGGTTGTGTGATACTTCATTTTCTAACTTAAAACTGTACTTAAACTGTGTATAAATTTCGGACAAAATGTCATTACTTTGTAAGCACCTCTTCCTCTCAGAGTTGCACAACAAAAAGTCTAAAAGCTTGTAACGAAAAACAAAACAGGGTTTTCAAACCTCTAATTAGCATGGGACAGAAATCTTTGTGCAGCTTTGGTCCTAACAAGGAACACAGATACAAAAACCAACAAAGAAAATGCTTGAAATAATATAGCTTTCGAGCACTAGACACCAATACTAAATACATTTTTATTTTGTTTATTGTGTACTACATCACCTTAAACAACCTACGATGTATTCGGTTTTTATGAACTAGCGTTTCATTCAATAATTCGTTAACTATCAAATACTGGCACTCATCAGTGTTTTACACTTTTTGGAGAAAAAATCCAGCCCACAGATTCAAATTGAAACTTCTAAACACGTCTATTTATTTTATGTATTGCAAAGAATTGGTAATAAAAATATTATTTCTTTGGTTGTTAAAAAATTACTGCGTTAACAGATACAAGTTTAGTCGTTAAAATCTGTTCCAGATCCAGATCTTTAACAATTAACTGTTTTTGCTTCATTCACTTACGGACATAAATTAATTTTCATACTTCCCACAAAACGACACGTTTATTTTCACAAGTAGCTCGTAGCTCGGTTTTCATTAAGCAATTAAACTGAGTTTTATTTAGAAAATAAACTGATGAAAAATTGAAAACAAAAGCACTTAACTTAATGAATTTTAGGTGAATGGTACATCACACTACTCTGTGGTCTCAGAGGGAGGTCCTTGCTAATAACCAAATGTTTTCACTTAGTGTGGACGTGTTAAGAGTGACTGTCAGTCACTTGAGTGAATGGTGGATGGTAAGTTGCTGAAGTCTGCTTATATTTCCTTAGATCTATAATGCAAATTAGGGATAGCAGTAGATAGGATTGTTGCGATGAAAATTAATTAATTTATTATTCAGTCGATTTAATGTAACAACACTAGAACGAGACGAGAGGTGACTTGCGTTAAAAAAAAATTGACAAGTTAGCCATACGAGTACGTCGAGTTTATAAAAATGATAGTTTTTTCTTTATAAACGATACCCTTTATCCAACCATTAAGTGGTCTTATAAACATTACTAGTATCATATCATAAACGCCCACTGTCCCACTTCCACTTTGTTCCCTCGGGTGGGATGTCACCTAGTGATTAAGACGCCTGTACTGTGAATCTAAAGATTCATGGTTCGCGATTCCTTGCAGCAAAAACAAGCTCGGCACGTTGACACACTTTCTGCGCTGTGGTGCTGACAGTAAAATCCTGTCATCCAATCAGATGAGAGCTGACGATTGATGGTGTTGGATATCTGCCTTCCCTCTTGCTTGTTAATGACGACCATACACAGATAGCATTTGTGTAGCTTTTTACGAAATAAAAAGGGTGTTCTAGTTAACAAAAACAAACAATACATAAACTACTGAAATCATACATTTATTGATTCGTAGCATTAACTTCACATAGTAATAACTGAATATAGAACCCAAGCCAGACTTCTATGTTTTGGATGGACAGTAGCAAATCACTCCAGTATTTGCTGGACCATAATAACACGAAGTGGCACGATGTACCAAACTCGGCGTTAAGAAGTCTCACAAGTGAGGTGAAATAGAGATGGTTCGTACTATTGAACTGGTACCTATTACCCGAAAGTCCTGGGTTCCACTCCCGCGGTTATTGTTTTTCTCGCTTATAATAATGTTTCTCAGATAATGTACTTTCATTGTTTAATAATACGACCTTCACACAATTAAATTTAAACTTTTTGAACTCCTAAAAATGAACATAACGCAACACTAACACTGTCGTCACTTGTATGTTTTAAGTTTTGAAATATTTCCAAAAGAGCAATTGAAAATAATGCTGAGCGGTGAAAGATAATTATTAAACTTAAGTTGCGGTTCTTAGAAATTATAAACGTAGTTTCGCTGATGTCCTTACCGTGTATATATCGTGTACTTCACACTTACCTGTACCGCACGTGACAGATACGTGTTTTACACTAAACACAATTATAAGTTAGTTTTATGTTAATATTTCCGTTAGAAGTTTTTATTCATTTGAACTCTTACGACTTTATTAAAGATTATCTAAGTCTTATATAATAAGTAGTGTTGTTTAATTAGCTTGGCAGAAGAGTAAACTAAGCCTGGAAGACTCAACCCACCAAAAATCAGAATAAGAAAAAAGGATGACACACGTCAGGTGGCGCATTAAAACAAACATTTTGTTATTAAATGGGAAAAATAAGTACTAGAGAAATTGCAGCGTTCATACCGCGTACGTGTATGGTTACTGCAGTACGGGTGTTAAATTTCATATAGTGTGAAACTGTGCAATGTTTTGTTACAGAAGATAACGAGTGTTTAATAATTTATGAAAGTTTCTTTAAATCTGGACCTAATAAACGATTTCGTTCTGTAAACTGTGTCTACAATGTAAGGAAAATCTTCACAAAATACGACTTTCTTTGGAAGACAAGAGGGTTCCACAACAGGATCAGGAGGGTTCTACAACAGCAGCAGGATCAAGAGGGTTCCACAACAGCAGCAGGAGGGTTCCACAACAGGAGAACGCCATGCAGCTGCAGACTCAAGTTTCATAACAGAAGGACCACACGGGCTGCATGAATTGTTTTTTGAATCTCGCGCAAAGCTACTCGAAACTATCTGCCCTAGTCATGTCTAATTTAGCAGTGTAAGATTAGAGGGAAGGCAACTAGTCATCACAACCCACCGCCAACTCTTGGGATACTTTTTATCAAGAAATAATGGGATTAACTGTATCTTATAACACCCTCACGGCTGAGAGGGCGAGCATGTTTAGTGCGACGTTGGATTCGAAGGCCTTAACCCACCGGTTGCATGTAACAAGGTTAAAGAGGGTCAGAAGATATTCAAGAAACGGACAAAGCTAATGTCTTCCAATTATGAGAAACAACATAAAAATGTAAGTACACACTTAGGAGCCTTAAAAGTGACGTGTTTAAAATAACTTGGTACGAGTAGTCACGAGCTGTCAAATATGCAACCATTCAGCAGTTAGTAAGATAGAATACTTCGGGACTCAGACAAACCTCTGTTAATTATGATTATATTTAAAAACTGTCTATCGATCAAGATACAGTAATAATAATGCAAGGAAAAGATTCAAAGTTTTAACAAAAGTGAAAAAAAAAGTCAGTTTTACGTTTCACAGCTGACTTACTATTCGTCAATTAACGACTTCTTTATCAACTACCAATGGTTTCAAATATCAATTACGTAAAAGTTTTAAAAACCAGTAGTACTTAAAATAAACCTCGATGTTACGGAGTTGTCCTCTGATTGGCTGAATCACATATCATAAAAACTGCGAGTTTCAAGGAATTTTAATTCATGTTTTATGTACTGAAGTGTAAAAAACAGTACCATAAAAAGTACGTTATTTGGCACTACTTATTCAGGTCTCTCGTACAAACAAATGTTTAATGTTTTGGGAAAGGAGAGTTGACAAAGAGCCATGAATCATCGTCTTAGTTCGAGCTGTTAGCTAACGAGATCTGTTAAGAACTTCTCGTGGGTTAAAACATTTGTATCAATTACCAGAACATAAATTTGGAATACAAATGTCACGAGACGCTTGATCACGAGACGTGGTGATTACGACGTTTAACGTTAATAGTTAAAACTTTTCCACAATCTCTCTCGTTTCGGCTTCCTGGCAATGTTCGACCTCCTGCAGCTTAATGACGAGCAAACTTTGAAACATTTATAAATATTCTTAACTAATTATTTTCAAAAGAGTTTCAAGGTACGTAGGTTTGGTTTACAGTTCAAGACCGCATTCAGTGCTGTCCTTTCACTAAAACTGTTTGGTAAAATCCGAACACTGTAAAGTCTTTTTTTTGTGGTTTAAGACCACTTTCAGCGATGTCCTTTTACCAAATTACGAGTTAAAGATGTGTAATGAGAGAAATCAAGTTCTGTCGTGTTAGATTTTATTTTTCATTTCTTCTTCCCGATGACAATTCTATTCTTACTATCTCTCAAGTGACAAACTTTTGAAGTTACTTTTCGACACCGGTTGTTGGCTAACTGTTTTCCTATTCCCTGCGGACTGACTGTCGCGCGCAGTTCCAATTTTCAGTTATTCTCTGAAAGTTTGCAAACACAACTAAAGGCACAGAAATTGCAACTGCCGCCCGTGAGCGACACTTCTCCAAATGCGACGCTAATAACATGTTTGTAATTTTCAATAACATCAGAAGATTGCTCTATGGACGAATATTTAATGTGATCCTTGCTACTTCATAAAGACCGCTCTATGGACAAAGATTTGATGCAATCCTTGCTACTTCATAATAACTACTATATAGACAAAGATTTGATTTGATCCTTGCTACTTCATAAAGACCGCTCTATGGACAAAGATTTGATGCAATCCTTGCTACTTCATAATAACTACTATATAGACAAAGATTTGATTTGATCCTTGCTACTTCATAAAGACCGCTCTATGGACGAAAATTTGATGCGATCTTGGCTACTTCATAAAGACTGCTCTATAGACAAAGATTTGATGCGATCCTTAAAACTTCATAAAGACTGCTCAATGGACGAAGATTTGATGTGATCCTTTCTACTTCATAAAGACGCTCTATGGACGAAGATTTGATGCGATCCTTGCTACTTCATAAAGACCGCTCAATGGACGAAGATTTGATGTGATCCTTTCTACTTCATAAAGACCGCTCAATGGACGAAGATTTGATGTGATCCTTTCTACTTCATAAAGACCGCTCTATGGACGAATATTTGGTGTGATCCTTGCTACTTCATAAAGACCGCTCTATGGACGAATATTTGGTGTGATCCTTGCTACTTCATAAAGACCGCTCTATGGACGAATATTTGGTGTGATCCTTGCTACTTCATAAAGACCGCTCAATGGACGAAGATTTGATGTGATCCTTGCTACTTCATAAAGACCGCTCTATGGACGAATATTTGGTGTGATCCTTGCTACTTCATAAAGACCGCTCAATGGACGAAGATTTGATGTGATCCTTGCTACTTCATAAAGACCGCTCTATGGACGAAGATTTGATGTGATCCTTGCTACTTCATAAAGACCGCTCTATGGACGAAGATTTGATGTGATCCTTGCTACTTCATAAAGACCGCTCAATGGACGAAGATTTGATGTGATCCTTGCTACTTCATAAAGACCGCTCTATGGACGAAGATTTGATGTGATCCTTGCTACTTCATAAAGACCGCTCAATGGACGAAGATTTTATGCGATCCTTGCTACTTCATAAAGACCGCTCAATGGACGAAGATTTTATGCGATCCTTGCTACTTCATAAAGACCGCTCAATGCACGAAGATTTGATGCGATCCTTGCTACTTCATAAAGACCGCTCAATGGACGAAGATTTGATGTGATCCTTTCTACTTCATAAAGACCGCTCAATGGACGAAGATTTGATGTGATCCTTTCTACTTCATAAAGACCGCTCAATGGACGAAGATTTGATGTGATCCTTTCTACTTCATAAAGACCGCTCTATGGACGAATATTTGGTGTGATCCTTGCTACTTCATAAAGACCGCTCTATGGACGAATATTTGGTGTGATCCTTGCTACTTCATAAAGACCGCTCTATGGACGAAGATTTGATGTGATCCTTGCTACTTCATAAAGACCGCTCTATGGACGAAGATTTGATGCGATCCTTGCTACTTCATAAAGACCGCTCAATGGACGAAGATTTGATGTGATCCTTGCTACTTCATAAAGACCGCTCTATGGACGAAGATTTGATGCGATCCTTGCTACTTCATAAAGACCGCTCAATGGACGAAGATTTTATGCGATCCTTGCTACTTCATAAAGACCGCTCAATGGACGAAGATTTTATGCGATCCTTGCTACTTCATAAAGACCGCTCTATGGACGAAGATTTGATGCGATCCTTGCTACTTCATAAAGACCGCTCAATGGACGAAGATTTGATGTGATCCTTTCTACTTCATAAAGACCGCTCAATGGACGAAGATTTGATGTGATCCTTTCTACTTCATAAAGACCGCTCTATGGACGAATATTTGGTGTGATCCTTGCTACTTCATAAAGACCGCTCTATGGACGAATATTTGGTGTGATCCTTGCTACTTCATAAAGACCGCTCAATGGACGAAGATTTGATGTGATCCTTGCTACTTCATAAAGACCGCTCTATGGACGAAGATTTGATGTGATCCTTGCTACTTCATAAAGACCGCTCTATGGACGAAGATTTGATGTGATCCTTGCTACTTCATAAAGACCGCTCAATGGACGAAGATTTGATGTGATCCTTGCTACTTCATAAAGACCGCTCTATGGACGAAGATTTGATGCGATCCTTGCTACTTCATAAAGACCGCTCAATGGACGAAGATTTTATGCGATCCTTGCTACTTCATAAAGACCGCTCTATGGACGAAGATTTTATGCGATCCTTGCTACTTCATAAAGACCGCTCAATGGACGAAGATTTTATGCGATCCTTGCTACTTCATAAAGACCGCTCAATGGACGAAGATTTTATGCGATCCTTGCTACTTCATAAAGACCGCTCTATGGACGAAGATTTGATGCGATCCTTGCTACTTCATACTTCCGGTGACACAGCTGATAGATAACTGATATACATTAATAGATGACACTTAGATAGCACAGCGTAGCGACCTGCCTTGTATTGAAGAGTAGATTTTTCTATTCACTGAATCCAAGTTATAAATGTGAAATTTTAAAATCAGTGAAACAGTTTGATAAAATGATTTTCTTTCTGAATGGTGGACAATATTAATTTTACTTGTGATTAACATTTTACTAAAACAGAATTGAGTGACGAAATATGTTAAATATTGACGTATGTGTTACAGCATGTCTCTTAACTTGTACTGTAGTTAAATATACTTTTCATTTTCGTTGTTATTCAAATTTTGTCACCAAAATGTGTCTGAAACATTAACAATGTCCTAATAAAATCAAGCCAGAGTTGGATAAACATTGTCTTTGTTTTTGAATTTCGTGCAAAGTACCCTCGAGGGCTATCTGCGTTAGTTGTCCCTAATTTAGCAGTATAAGAGTGGAGGGAAGGCAGCTAGTCATCACCACCCACCGACAACTCTTGGGCTACTCTTTTACCAGCGAATAGTGGGATTGACTATGACATTATAACGCCCCCAAGATCGTTTGTTTAATGCGAAGGGGATTCGAACCCGCGACCCTAGGAAACATTGTGTAACATGTAGCATTATACACAGACTTTATAATACGTTAAAATACCATTATTTTCGAGAATCGGCCCTGTCACAGAAGCCTTCATCAGGCGACAAGGAACTATTGGGTGTTTCCCATACACATCAATTCATCACAAATTTCAATTTTATTGTAAATTAAACACGTGTAGTATTATAAAGAACAGAATCCTACATTAATTGAAAGCGTTGCGGGGGTTACTGTGTGATATTAGTTTCAATATGCAAACTAATCCGCCCCAAATTGATATTCAATAATCGAAAAATATATACATAAAACTGAAGAAATCAGAAACACACTTCAGTTGTTGAGTGGGACCCATCTGCGATATTAAATTCGTTGTATTTGTACTTTAAAAAATACGGATAACGGTTCGTTTGGATTTAAACATAAAACTACAACGGGTTTCAAAACCCGATCTATGGCGGTGTCAGTCCGCTGTGTTACCATTAGGAAACGCCGATTAGAGAGACGACGGTAAAACCCTTTCTTATGCTACCAAGCAACCGATAATTTTAGCGTGATGTGTAATAAAATGTTTGTTTATGCTTAAACACAAAGACAACAACGACCAATGTATGCCGTGCCCACTACACGTTTCGAAATCCGGTTTCTAGTGTTATAAGCCGCTGAGCCACAGGGGGTAATGTGGAGTACGAGAAAACTGAGATTTCTACCAAGTTCTAAGATTGGCTTTTAAATTTAGCCCTGACTACATTAAAAAAATATAAATGAAAAAGGAACACATCTTAAAGAGCAGATACTAAAACCGGTTTTAGTAAATAAGACTCATAGACGGAAACATGAAAAGTTTTTATCCTCCCAAATTTCGCATACATGACCGAGAATTAATAAAACGGGTCAACAGTTCCGTGAGGATTTATTTGAATTAAAGCTCGGTTGACTAAAGAAATCGAGTGGATTGATGAACAGTCTGGAGATCTCACGTTTCTTCAAATTTTGAGATGTATTATCCATCCCGTAGGCGAGACGGCGCCGAACACACTACGAAAATACCACAATCGTCGATTGATCACACTTGCGACAAGTACTCCGAACCGCGGTGAAAGCTCAAAAGAACAAAATCAAAATGACTAGAAAATAAATTTTAGTTGCCTCGAGATTTATTTACGTCTTTCAAAAATAGAAATATAATACAGTTATCAAAGATATTTTTCCTCAGTGCAAATACGAGTATAAGGCGTACGTTATACCTGAAGGATTTTGTTTTTTAAACTATTGAGACAGTACCAGAATTAAAGGACGTTAGGAGATTTCCTTAATCCTAAAGAACGTTTCGCCAAATCATTTGTTATTAATTCTTCCAAATCAGAAACGACCATCATTATTATTGGACAATGAAAAAGCAGCGGAAGCGAGCTTTGCTTCAATAATAACTTAATGGATAAAACTTACACCATTCGTAATAACGTTATTCTCTGCTTTATCAGTAAAAGTGTTAATATCCAAACCAGCCATCCTGAGATACATTTTGACTTCAAGTGGGTTTCTCTTCATCATTAAGTTTGCAATTCTCTCTTTGTTAACCTACAGATATGTAAGAAGGCTGAAATGTTGTCCTCTGCTTTATTGTTATTAGTAAAGTTTTAATACCCATATCTGCCGTCCTGAGATACACACAAAAATACACAAATGGCAGCTTAACAAAACTTGGTATCCCAAAATTCATTCTTATCAGAATTTCCATTCAGAAATAGATTTCTTCAGAACGACTGGTAGTTTTCATTCTTTCTAAGCTCAAAATAACAGTTTTTACTGCAGGAAGATAAAGACCAACTCTATCACAGAGAGAGAGGGTTAATTAGCCTTTGAACAAAATATTGGAGTCAAAACTTTCCTGCTTATGAACCTAGCTACTAAGTGACATAGCAGTATGTCTCCTGACTTACAACACTAAAAACCAGGTTTCCATACCCGCGACGGGCAGAGAACAGATAACCCATTGGGAAGCTTTGTGCTTAATAACAAACAAACAAAAATAAGTGATCCTATGAGCAAAACGACCAAATTTTAACCTCACTTAAACACAGATGAGTATGAGAAACAGTTTGAAATAGTCCGTTTTTCTTGAAATAAACATGTAGAAAATGTTAAATATTTAAAATCACAAATATAGTTCTCTTAATCAGAACAAAATTGTACAACAAGACAATTTGTATGGGTACAAATTAGACGACTAGTTCTTTCAATCAGAAAAACTGAGCAGTAATTCACTTTGAACGGTGCAAATCAGACGTTTAATTATCTCATTAAGAACTAAACTGAGAATGAGGTATTTTTTGTGGGCACAAATCCAAACTTTATGTTTCTTTTTGTAGTTTTCAAGGATTGTGCGTTTTGGTCATTCTTAATTTAGAAGTGATAACAGACTGAAGGAAAAGCAGCTAGTCAACTTAACAACACCCACCGCCAAATATTTTGATTCTTCTAATCGAATAGTGGATCGATTGTTGCATGATAATGCTCACGCGGTTGAAAGGCAAAGGCCGAGCATGTTGACTGACGAGATTGGAACTATTGACTCATATAGTGGTTTCGTTCTGATTAAACCAACATGGGACGTTTTACATCTTTGGACACAGAAGTTAGACACATTTGAAGACACCGTGTTTAGTATAATAGAAGTTTTATAAAATCAATTTCTTGAATTCAACACAAACGGAAAAACAAAAGTTACAAAACCCTGGAATATTTTTTTTACAGATGAAAAACTACTTTTCATCTAATTCAAAACTGTATTCATGAAACTCTATTATTTATAATTTCTCGTAACTTAATTTGACTCATTATAATTCTAGCCTAATTCAAAACAGATGTCGCCATTACCGACCAAAGTGACACCTACCTCCACTTTAAGTACTACTTATTTGAACTTCGAATGGTACACCAAGCATGTCAAAAGAGTATCCTTAATTTTTTATGTAAAAAGGCTTAAAATAATGTTTTCAGAGCTTAGATGTCAAATATTTTAGTATCCATAAAAACGTCTGTACAAACATAATAATACTATCTGTTGTATGTCCATGTTACCAATTCTCAGGGTGTTCACAAAATTAAATTGGATTACTTCCGTGCGGGGCTACAAACAAACTTTCAGTTTTGGATTTTGCGGTTTTTATAAGTATTTTTATCACTACCTGGGTTTAATCTTAATTTGTTTGATACAAGTCGGATTAATCTTTAAAAAATGATGTCCAAGACTTAGGTGCTGCTACTAGGTGATACATCACTAAACATCTTATTTCAGGGTTGAGATTTTATCGTAAAACTAATTAAAACTAGTTTCGAATGTTTTGTTAACAAGTTCTCTAACCTATTTAATGATTTCCATCACTTGCTGTCAATTTGCAATAACCGCTAAAATATCGTGTTAAGGCGTTCGACACGTAATCCGAGGGTCGCGGCTTCGAATCCCCGTCACACAAAACGTGCTCGCCCGTTCAGCCGTGGGGGCGTTATTATGTGATGGTCAATCCCACTATGGCAAAAAAGTGGCCCAAGATTTAGCGGTGACTGCTGGTGAAGAGCTGCCTTCCTTCTTGTCTTTCACTGCTAAATTAGTGGCACGAAGCGCAGATAGCTCTCGTGTAGCTTTGCGCGAAATTCAAAACAAACAATGTCGACAAACAAAAACGCGAAAAAGTGAAACAACCAAATCTTTCTACTTCACTTCACTAGTCAGCAGAGACGACGCCAAGCTGTCGCTGACGTTTCACGGTTTTAATAAAAACCTACTGTAATTATCTGGCTAGACCTTTAAAGCAGAGGGAAGAACAGTGGTCAAGGCACAGGGAAGAACAGTGATACTTTCAGAAAATAACTGAAAACATTGAGACAATACTTTATTCGAAGCACTAAAATTTCGTTCCTTGTGGGTTTTTTTATAATCACCGAAGGAACGACCCTCTTAACCGAAAAAGATACGAAATGTTACCCTTTTAGAAAGAGTCAATTTTAGGTGTTATCAGCATTAGTAAATCAGCACGCTTCGACTGAATTCCAAGGGTGTAAGAAACTAAACATTTGTAGTCGTTGTCACTGGATATACCAAAGACAAACATAGAAATTATCACATTAAGGTTATATTTACGTGTTTGTATATAACCGTAAGAGATAAATTTCCGCTCAGAGTTAAAAAAAACAAAAGAGAAAAAAAATAGTCCGTTAAGAGTAAGAAAAACGATAATTTCCAACCCATTTTTACTAAATTTTGATGAAATCGATTATAATACAAGGAGGAACCTCTTAGCATTCGCTAAGCCTAACTATAAATTACTGTTTCAATTATCGAATGCACGTGAACAGTGTGAAATTCTAGCTTCGTGTTATCTTCGAAAGTGTTTGTTAGGAGCACAAGTTTAGTAGTTTTGGGAGAAAGATGGCGATTTTTTTCAGTCGCGTAATAAACATAGTTGTTCGAAAGTTTGGTAGATACTGTTGACTGGTTGCCAACTTTGGTGAAATCAATTACGTCCACGTCTAACAGTAGGATTATTGATCAAAGAAAAGAAACGTCTCCATTTATTTCAATGACGTCACAGGAAGAGCATAAGTGTTTCGACCAAAGGATGTTATGGACGTAGAGTTACCTAGATTCACCCCATGAGCTGCGAAGAGTTTGGACAAATCAAAGTTACTGATGCACGTGATGGCGTGGATTGCGTAGGAGTTTACGACACAAATAACTGTCAATAAAAGGCACCTCCTTATTATAAGTCTTTGTTCGATAAAATCAGAATGTGGCCTAAGACTAAAGTTAACAATATTTTACCAAAATATACATGGTTTGTGCAACTCTCTTCTAGTTATAAGATTATTCTCGAAGAATATTTGGTTAGCGAAACATGGTCAAAGTAAACCAAAACAACGTTTTGGGGGAATTTTGGTAAACATTTCCCGTCAAGTCAAGACACACAAAACTCTGTTACTAAAAAAAACTGAATATATATAAACACAACTAAACTTCAGTTTTTAATATATATTAAAATGGTGCTAAAAAGATACAGAATATATGAACGAATTTATTTGCATACGTAATTAATATGACAAGGTCAAACTAATTATTTAAGGAACACCACAATCTGAAAATTTAAGATTTTTTTCCAGAAAAGAAAAATTCATCTCGTTAATAAACTTAGAATATTGTTTAATTTCACAAGAAAACACCAAATTTCCTAGAGACAAGAGTGAGGGTTTATAAATTAAAAAATTTGGTTATACACAGATATTCTATTTGTATCTCTTTATACCTAACAAAAGATATGCGTATAGTTATATTTGCACACCAACGGCTCAGTGTTAAGTCTGAGGACTTGCAACACGAACAATCATGATTTGACATCCGCACTGAGCAGCACAAAAACTGCTTATTGTACTGCTTTGCGCTTAGAAAAACACAAAAAAATTGAAGAGAAACAGCAAACTTATGTACACAGCAATTCGTCAGTTAGATATCTTCCTGTGATTTACCGATACGTCTGAAGACATACTATTAAACCCGAGTTTTGATACCTGTGGTGGGCACGACACATAACCCATTGTGCAGCTTTAGGCTTAGCAACAAATAGAGAATACAATTAAAATTTATGATATATGTGAACCAGTATTAACTCTTGTATCATATTTTAAAATAAATCAATGAATTAATATCCTAGTAGTAGCAGTAACCTAGCAACACGTATTCAAGTTAACTTTAAAAAAAAATATTTGGTTATTGCAAACTTAATTTTAAAATATTCTAATAATACTCTCAATTGGAGATCTCCGAAGTATTAGACGCTGTTATGTATACGGTTTTCTTTTGTTCGTTTTTAAATTAATAAAGATTATATTATACGCAACGCTACCTGTATAAACAATATTTTTACTCAACTCGATGGGTCAACGGCAAGACTGAGAGCTTAAAACGTTAAAAATAATGAAAATCGAGTTTTGAATGCAGTTGGTGTAACAGCCAAGGAAGCATTGAAACCAGTTATTAACTTCACACCAAGACGCGGAACCACATAGTTCTGAAAATACAAAGAGTTACATGCAGAAACACGCTATCTTATTGCAGGAAGTGTCAGAGTTACATCATTTTGACAAGTGTTACAATTACAAATATACAGATGTGAGAATCATCACGTGTTGTGACGTATACACACTATATTACGTCTTGTAAGACGCACTTATTACTTTGATAATACCTTGAAGCATCCCATTGCGTATTGCAAGACAAAAATGATTGGTTAAGACGAGAGGTCAGCTTAGGGTCAAAACGGTCTCTTGTGTCTGAAATTGTAACCTCATTACTTACTAATTACAAGTATTTTCAATAGCATAAAATATGTAACTAATATTGTCTGTATACTCTGAAGAAGATGACGTATTTGACTGTTGAGAAAGGTCAAGTCTACATCAAGGTGTTGGTTACAGAGTCAAAATATTTTTCTCTTAGAATTGTATTTCAAAAAAACGAAACGCGCAGAGAGCCTGGCTGCTTTGCGCCATAAAACACCAAACAAAAACAATTTTCCAAAATGGGTGCGCGTCTTACAAGGCATGACACAGTGTTGTGACGATAAAATAGTGTTATAAATACTAAGTGTTGTGACAACAAAACAAAATGCTATAAATACCGACCGTGTTGTGACAACAAAACAAAGTGCTATAAATACTGACACTGTTGTGACAACATAATGTGCTCTTAACGAATGACAAGTTATGTGATATTGTCACAAATACATTTTTCTTTACAGATACAGTGTCAGAACTAGTAACATGATTCTGGTATAAAAGCTCTGCTTCAGGACTATTCAACAAATATCATTGAACTAGCACGATCTTTCTTTTTTTTAATTTCACGCAAATCTACACGAGGGCTATCTGCGCTAGCCGTCCCTAATTTAGCAGTGCAAGACTAGAGGGAAGGCAGCTAGTCATCACCACCTACCACCAACTCTTGGGCTACTCTTTTACCAACGAATAGTTGGATTGACCGTCATATAATAACGCCCCCGCGGCTGAAAGGGCGAGCATGTTTGGTGTGACGGGGATTCGAACCCGTGACCCTCGGATTACGAGTCGAACGCCTTAACTCACCTGGCCACGCCGGGCCTAGCATGTGTTTAACAGAATCACTGGCAAGTTGTTTCAATGCATCCTGAATTTTTCAACTGTCTTCAAACATTCCCATTTCGATAAAATTGTTTGGTTATTGAATTAATCCATTTCGACTTAATATTCCTGGCAAATATTTCCTTTCAAATTAACCTCAAACCACACTGACTTTTCATGAACACGTTCTCATGTTCTCAAGTCTAACCACTCTTACCCGCTCCACGAACGAATTCATCAAATATTTGTACTCAATTCCTCTAGTCTCTCACACATCCTGACAAAATTACCGGCATATTTATTAATCATTACCATAATTGGCAGTGTGCTACTATGAATTTTTGACTACAAGATTTCAAACATTTTAACATTTTTACGACCAGATTTTTGGATACTACGAAAAGTGTTTAACACCACGGAGCTTCGTACGTTAAGCCTAACACACATTTACACAAATATGTACTCTCGACATTGACAGTTTTCTGAATAGTACGTAATAAAGTCATGATAGGATAGTGGAAGAGAAGTATGACAAATGGTTTTAAAGTTTTTAACCAAAACAAAGTGGAAAACATTTACAATAATTGCATCCCTGTAAAAGTCTTTTAAAGACCACAGCTTGTTCTAAGAATGATATTTCTCTTTTGTCTTTTAAAATTTCTGACCTTCCAAGTGTTGTGTCGTATAAATAACAAGTCTGGTTTGAATTTCACGCAAAGATACATGAGGAGTATGTGCGTTAGCCGTCCCTAATTTAGCAGCGTAAGACTAGAAAGAAGGCAACTAGTCATCACCACCCACAGCCAACTCTTGTGTTAGTTACTCTTTTTAACAACGAATAGTGGGATTGACCATTACATTATAACGCCCCCATGGTTGAAAAGGCAAGCATGTTTGGTGTGAAGGGAACTCGAACCTGCGATCCTCGGATTACGAGTCGAGTGTCTTAACCACCTGGCCATAAGTTACAAGACAATCAAAACACTTGCATTAAAATGTCATCTAGTGAGCCATAGAAAGATTAAAGAAAGCTATTTGAGCTTTAATGGAATAACTTGAAAATTCTATCAAACTCGATCTTTAATTATCAACCAGCTGAAACTAGGACTTGAGGTATTCGAGACAAATTATCTGGCAAAAATCAGTGTTCCAATCCCGTAAAGTTTCACTGACAAAAATCAGTGTTCTCGAATTCCAGAGTCAATACTTATAAAAATCAGTGTTCTTACTGTAACCAAAACCATCATCTTCGAATTAGATAAAGAAAGAATGAGAAAAGAACAAAAAACATTATCTTTGAATCAGATAAAATCTGACCAGAAAAAAATAATTGCATTCGAATCATATTGTCTGTCCAAAAAAACAAAAACATTACCTCGAACACAGCTACGAGAGAGCTAAAATAATAGTTCAAGAGTTTGTGGCGGGTGGTGATTGCTAGCTGTTTTCCCTCTAGTCTTAACGCTGCTAAATTAGGGAAGGTAGCTCGTAATCACCACCCGCCACTAACTCTTGAACTACTCTTTTACCAACGAATAGTGTGATTGATGAAAACATTATAACGCCCCATGGTTGAAATCTTGAGCATATTTGGTGTAACGGGGATTCGAACCCTCGACTGTTAGACAGCGAGTCGACTACTCTGGCCTCCAACCACCTTGCCATGGCGGGCCTAAAATCACGTAAATGTTAGTTTATTTTAAACTCGTTCTTGTTCCTCGGAAGTTAAAGAAATAAAAATCTCTCTTAAAGTAAAATCAAGTTAAGCCTTCAAAAAGTTGTCTTCTGTTTGTTTTTGGAATTTCGCACAAAGCTACTCGAGGGCTATCTGTGCAAGTTGTCTTCAATTATATTCTTAGAGGAGTCGAGTGATCTTGTATAATGCTTGATTTTGTGAAGAACACGCCTCCTACAGCCAACGTGTACCTATCTATTTTGTTGCTTTTGACGAAGCCAGTTTGCCTCTACCCTACGACTTGTTTTATTAAACTGCGAAAAATTCCGTTGAACAATATTCCCCATGGGATTCCTTTATCTGTTGATGTACTCCTGTGTGTTTGCAGTTACAATTACAACTGTTTTACTGACTCGATAAGACAGTATATTCAACTTGTTTTGTGTTTGCTTATACATTTGGGAGTTTTCATGTTCTTCACTACCTGCAATATTTTTTTTTCTGGAATTCTATTTTCATTTTTATTTGTTTAATTACATTAAAAACGAACCATATATGTTTTATTGTAAACATATTTTTCGGTACTATTCTTCTACAATGAATACACTCCTTAGAATGTCCGTTTTACAACAGTCTCGTTTTAAATCTCCCCGTGGGAAAATGATAAGTTTCTTGACAAATAACGTTAAAATCCGAGACTCTATAATAACTTAATAACAATAATAAGAAAAATAATCTGCAGGCCAACACTCCAGTAAACTCTGAACTACTTGAAACTGATAAGACTCGATTAATTCTGCCTTAGTATCCAAGTTGAAAGCACACGTGAGACGTATTTGTTCTTAATAACTTTATAGAAACTAGCGCACTCTGGTTTTACCAAGCGCAATATAAAACTTAGCATTTCTTTTTATTTAGTTAACTTTCGCAAAGCCATATCTTACACCTTGACAACGTGTTGTTAACAGCAGTCACTTGTATCAATACTTCACTCTTTGACTTAGTGGACTTAGTGTGTTGCAGCCACTTGGAGAACACTTCACTCGTTGACTGGGTGTTGTCGCTAATAGCACCTGTCTGAAGTCCCAATCACCGAAGCTTGTAAGATAGCTTTAGAATTGTACATCCAAGGCCCCAACCCATTAACACACAACCTCAGCAAACAATTAGTAACACTTATAGAAATCACTACCACCACAACTATGTTCATGACACAGATTGAATCTTAGTAAGTGATAAAGTTAAATACAGATGATAACCAGTTGGCCTAACATTTTAAACACAGTGATAATGTTAAATACAGATAACTAGTTGGCCTAACATTTTAAACACGGTGATAATGCTAAATACAGAAAATAACCAGTAAGCCTAACATTATGAACACGGTGATAATGTTAAATACAGAAGATAACCAGTAGGCCTAACATTTTGAACAATGTCACGTAACCGTGTTCTTATTTTATTTCAGATTTAAAATCAGAAATGCGAAAAACAACATTTAAGGTCTATCTTCTGTCTCCCTAACGCCAATGCTCCAAAGAGTTATTCGCACAATACCAAAATAACTCACTTAGAACAGACGACAGGTGAGACAAATGTTTCTCGAAAACAATATTTATGTATACGGAATAGTTTGTTTGTTTTTGGAATTTCGCACAAAGCTACTCGAGGGCTATCTGTGCTAGCCGTCCCTAATTTAGCAGTGTAAGACTAGAGGGAAGGCAGCTAGTCATCACCACCCACCGCCAACTCTTGGGCTACTCTTTTACAAACGAATAGTGGGATTGACCGTTACATTATACACCCCCACGGCTGGGAGGGTGAGCATGTTTAGCGCGACTCGGGCGCGAACCCGCGACCCTCGGATTACGAGTGCACGCCTTAACGCGCTCGGCCATGCCAGGCGTATACGGAACAATACTCCACAGAATTAGTGTTTAAACACCACGAGAATCGTGTAATTTATGTCTGATTGTCTTATCAAAATCAGATTTATACGAGTTACGTGTTCAGGTTTGTTACAATGACTTCCACTAAAATTCTACTGTAGGTATTGGCATAAATGGGAAAAGTAATGACAATTATAAATGTGTAGGGCCCCGGCATGGCCAGGAGGTCAGGTAGTTTGACTCGCAATCTGAATATTGCGGGTTCGAATTTCCGTCCCACAAAACCCTTCAGCCATGGGGTCGATACAATCTGGCGATCAATCCCACTATTCGTTGGTAAAAGAGTAGCCGAAAAATTGGCTGCGGAAGGTCATGACAAGTTGCTTTCCCTCTAGTCTTACACTGCTAAATCAGAGACGAATATCGCAAACAGCCCTTGGGTAGCTTTGCGCGAAATTCAAAACAAAACGAAATGCGTATAACGAAAACATGGACCGTATTTTACTAATTATGATGAACATCTTAAGTCACGCAAAATCGATTAGGTTAGTACATGTCACGTGCTCTTACATCACATTTTAAATGTGATTGGTTACACTTGCGACCTACACTTACAAGAGTGTGTAAAGTTTTTGTTAAATCAGAGTAAATCAATTAAATTTGACAGAATCTGTGACACTTTCTCGTATACTGCATACAGAGAAAGTCGCCTTTATCCATAATTTGTCAAATATAACGTATAAAATGTCCATTAAACAAGGTCTCAGAACGGTGTCTTTATCTGTTATGTTTTAGACAAATGATTTTAAGTTTGTTTTTTTTGTTTTTTCTTATAGTAAAGTTTTTTTTTCTATTTGATGTAAACGTATCTGTTAGTTGATTTCACATGAATGCGTTTAGAAACAAAGTGATGAACCAAGGTACCGTAACAAACTTTATCAAAACTAAATAAACAATTTTCGTTCCAATAAATACCGGTAACAACAATACACCAAGTGAATACGACATGGTCCACATATAGGAATACAATGTTTGCAGCGTATTCCAAATCCACATTCGACAGTATCACAGTAAAACAAGAAATATTCTTACGTTGAGGAAATCCATTCTGTACCGCCAGTATCCACTTCCCATAATCTTTCAAGGTTAATGTTGTAAAACGAATGACTAGTTAACTATAGCATTGATAGTATTATAGTTCCTAGAACAATTAGTAGGTGGCACCACTTAGATTTGGCCCGTAGCAATTAATGACTTCGTGTATCCTGAAGACAGCTTGTACGGATATTGAAATCTAAATTTAAATGAAGTACAAAACGACGTTTTGACCCTCTTAGATCATTTTCAGATCAACAAACAACGAAACAAACAATAATAAATTCAAAGAAACAACAAACTATAAAACCACACACACAAAACAACGCAGGTTTTTGAATACTGTAAATTAAATAAACACAACATAACCATGGAAAACAAATCAAATACTAGGAAGGATTTGTTTTTTGGAATTTCCCACAAAGCTACTCGAGGGATATCTGTGCTAGCTGTCCCTAATTTAGCAGTGTAAAACTAGAGGGAAGGCAGCTAGTCATCACCACCCACCGCCAGCTCTTGGGCTACTCTTTTACTAACGAATAGTGGGATTGACCGTCACATTATAACGCCCCACGGCTAGGAAGGCGAGCATGTTTGGCGCGACTCGGGCGCGAACCCGACTAGGAAGGGAAACAAATACAAACAAACCCTACTCGTACACTAAAACCTGCACTAAACCAATATAAAGGAACACCTTTAAACTTGTACTAATTAATTACCTAACATATAACTGCAACGCCCCCTGTAATCTAACGCCCGTTTACAGACTCGTCACTAAGACACGCCCGGCAACAGCCAGTTGCAAACTCTATAAACCTAAACATACCCAGAGAAAGTCGAAACGTTTCTTATACTTCATTCAAATTAGTTTTATTACCCATATCAGCCGTCTTCAATTTTTTATTCAAGTGGGTTTCTTGTTATCATGAATGACTGACTACCAGTGATTACTGCTATTTGATGGTGGAGATTCGACTCTGGGAGTTATAGCAATTAGATTTAATATCGTCCCATTTTACAAAAATGTATTTTTCCTCTTCCTCGTAGTATTTATTCCAGTTCTAAAAGTCACTTGGAAGTTCGGTTTGGTTTCTGAATTTCGCGCAAAGCTACACAAGGGCTGTCTACGACAACCGCCTTTAATTTTGCAGTGTAAAACTGGAGAGAAGGCAGCTAAAAGGGCTATCTGCGCAAGCCGTCCATAATTTAGCAGTGTAAGATTAGAGGGAAGGTAGTTGGTCATCACCACCCACCGCCAGCTCTTGGTTTGTTCTTTTACCAACGAATAGTAGGATTGACCGTCACATTATAACGCCCTACGGCTGAAAGGGTATGTTTGGTGCGACGGAGGTTCGAACTTGCGACCCTCGAATTACAAGTCGAGTGCCTCAGCCCCCTGGCCACGTTGGGCTACATCACATTAAGTGTGTAACTAATTACCCATCAGTTTATAAACTTCACCCAAACATAATAAATCGCTAATTATTTAATACATACAAACCGGCAGTTACAAACAAAGATTTTAATTTTTTAAAAAATACTTCATACACACACAAAGTTCATCAGTAATTATTGTTACAAAATCGATAAAACACATTTTAAGGCGTTTTTATAGACTGGAGGAGGCTCAAACGTTTTCATTCTGATCCAGGAAGCCTCAGACTAAACGTGTGAGAACCACTGGGTCTGGATTAAGGCGAATTGACGTTCGCTAGCCTCATTATTATTGTGATTATGTTTTATTATGAGAAACTAACAGATTTTTCAACACAAAGAAATGTGTGAATTTAACGGTGTGTAAAATAGTACATCATTCCAGTTTCACACGTACGATCAAATCTATATACTTTAGATGTTATTGTTTCCTATATGTACTAAAGAAGTGAACGTTTTGTTTCTTAAGATAATTTTTTTTACTTTTTCTTGTTCCTGGACAGAAAGTGTTATTTCCCAATTGCTTATGCCTAAAGTAAATGGAAAAGACCTGTTTTTCTCTTTAAACTTTGCTTTTGTGACCTGGGAGCGTATAACGAAAACATGATGGGAGACTATATTTGGGGGCTGATACGTAAAAGTGATTTATATTACAGTTGCAAGTCTAAAAAACAACAACTCGCATCTAAACATTTTTGTATAACTTTAGTATAAATACAAGTAAATCTTGATTCATATGTTGTTTTATTCAGACCTTATGTAAATAAAAATGTGCAAATTTTGTCAGTTTTTACATATAAAATTGGTTAATTTCTAAATTTCATTATCCAGGTCACAAAAGCAAAGTTTGAAGGGAATAATGGCCATTTTCTGTACTTTTACAACATAAGCAATTAATAAATAACACATACTAGAACATAACTTGTTACACAGTGTAAGCATGTTTGAAGTTTACAGGGTTTGTGACAGTTTTACAATCTGCTTTAAGGTTTTGACGACCGCTACACCTTTCTTATCCACGCATGTTTAGAAAACACATCAACACACGTGATTAATTACATAAAATGATATACAATGAAATCAGCCAACCACTGTTCATTGATTCGTTAAGCGATTACTCGATTTATTAAAAACTCGTATCTTACTGGTTATTTGTGTAGGGTATAGATATCCTCACGATTTAACCTGTTTTAGAGTGAGGGATTTACTTGGTGATTTTTTAGATCTAAAACAATCTGTAATAACTAGCAAGAGTAGTAACATTTGGTAAATAAATATCTCAATCTACATCAGACTGGACTCGTTCTATAATTCACCTGAACAGTTAAACCGCCTACTTTAATTGGGTTTACTGCAAGTTCTGTGTAAAACAATGATGATCATGTGACAGTCACAACAAATAAGTTTAAGCTTTTGTTTTTCTCTGTTTGTTTAATTTCGCGCAAAGCTGCACGACGGCTATCTGCGCTAGCCGTCCCTTAATTTAGCAGTGTAAGATTAGAGGGAGGGCAGGTAGTCATCATCATCCACCGCCAACTTTTGGGCTACTATTTTACCAACGAATTGTGGGATTGATTATAACGTTATAACGCCCTCACGTATTTGATGATCCTTCTGCTTAATTCCTTGGTTGTTTATCCAGAAAAACGTTGACAAGGTCCATCATATTACTATCCAGAAGATCTTTCTCAAATCAGTTCATCAGTGTGATATTCAGAAGTAAATCGTTTGAAGTTAATGGAAAGCTGTATGATAGATAACACAAAACATAGATAGATAGAATTTTGATGTTTTCTTGGTAATAAGAAAATTCCATTTTAGAACATTTTGTAAGTAAACAAATCGTGCTTGTTGTTGCTAAGTGCAAAACAGTGCGTTGGCTATTTGTGCTGTGCCCATCACGGGTATCGAAACCCATTTCTTAGCTTTGTAAGCCTGCAAATTTACCGCTAAAATGAATATAAATTTTGAAGTACATAATACAAATAATGAAACTACGATACACTTATTTAAGATATTTGTATTACAAATTGGCTATACGACCAAGTTTTAGTTTGGATTTACAACTGTAGTTAATATTTGTAAATAATATATTTCTATAACATAAATGACAATTTGACATGGAAAACAGTCTTCTTTCTAGATCTAAAATTAATTTTACATATTTAAAAAGTGTTTATTATTATTTTCGCGCTGAATAAAAAAGTAATCTTAACAAGAATATACAAACTAAAAACTAGATTAGTTTGATATGATACAGCTTTACTAAAACTACACGAAACTTTTTTCCGTGTCCATAGCAGAGGTCAACGCCTACCACCTAATCACGCAAGTTGGAACTATTCGTCCCCTAGCAACAGTTTGAAATTACCCACCTATGGTGCTAATTTGTGGATCTATACACCCTCGCGGCACAAAATTCGCTCTCTTTTACCAGTTTGAAGGACTATGAGTCACGTGACCTAACATTTTGATCTCAAAAGATACCACACTGCACGTTACACTTTGATCCCCTCTCACAAATTATGTCCCCCATAAGGAGGTTCCTTTGGGCATTGGTTAGGCTGGTTTACTACTGGTGCTGTGCATTGGAAGGTCCAAGGCCCGACTCGTGTTAACTGTGCAGTCAATCCTGTCAGTCATTTTAGTTTTAGCGCCAAGTTCCACAATGAATTATCTGTGCTCTGTCCATAGAGGGATCAAACCCTATACTTTAACGTTGCAACTCCATAAACTTATTAATGATGAATAAGAGGACAATCAGCTTGGAGTAACTGTTGTTACATAACAGCAACTGGATACTTTCAAGTGACTGATTTCCTATAATTAGTAGTTCTGAATTAGGGATAGCTACGCCTAAATCGTAGGTGACCTTTGACCTAGCTTTTTAACTCCTTGTATTACATGAAAAGTTATAATAATTACACGATTAAAACCATAAAAGTTTCTAAAATTACCTTTCGTTACGATAATCAGTTATCAAAAACAACTTGACCAATAAGACGATGGCGTAGTCGACAAAAACAAACTAAAAACATCATTGAAGTTTTCATTATTTTAGCCTTATTCTGACTTCGTCTCTTGGTTTAATAACTGTTTATAAAGCATAGCGCGTTAATTATTAATTATATAGAAAATAAGGACATCTCTTAAAATCCCCAATCTGCAATGACATCATCGATTGCCTTGATAAATCTTGTTAAACATCACCCTTGAGGGACAGCTGGACGGCTTCCTATCTTTTAAAGATGACTAGAAAACTAGACAAGTTAATTAATATTGTTGTAAATAACGCTTAGAATAGGGTTTTAATCTTTATAGCGTCTTTTGTTGGTCTAAATTACTTTAGCTGGTCCGTAATTATTAACCACGAACTTGTCTAACTTCGTAAGTTCTTTTCATTCGAAATAAACATTTGTATTAAAGTCTCGAAATATTCTTCTTATTGGGTGAGGAAAACTTTATGGTAAACATTTGAATAAAACCCCTGTAAAACCGTGCAGATAATAAATTACAGAAAATACGAGTTAACGACGATATATCTTTAGAACACAATCGAACTGAGAGGCTCTGTAGTGTACGTAACAATAAAACAAAGCCAGCTAGTCAATGTCACTGTTCAAATCTGTGCATTAAATATAATTAATGTGAAAAGTAGGTCCAGAAAACTGTAGCAGTGTTAGAGAGAGATTTGTAGCACATAAAACGAAAGCCAATAAATAAATAAATATATTCGTTGAATTACCGAAATGTGCACTGGAAAATTTTAAACGATTTATACGAAAAGCGACTCGTTAAGCCTAAGGTGGTAAAGCTATGTGCGCCTTCGTGCTTATGTTACATTATAGAACAAAAGTTACCGGTTTCAGGTGTTATTGAAAAACTACAAGTATAGTAGATGACGTTTAGAATAAAGCGTTATTGAATCTGACTAGATGAAACTGATAAACACTACGATAATTGAATCTTCTTTTTCAAATCAACGAAATATTACCAACAAAAACAAGGCCTAGTCATAGGTCTCTTCTGTCTGGTATTCAACAACGTGCATATGTAACATTTCGAAGTTAATGTCCTTAAACCATATTTTAAGACGAAGGATTAAGCTCAGATGCGATCACGTGACATGGTCATACACTTTAAGACAGGGTTCCAGAATCCATAAAACCACCTGAATAGACAACATCCAGCGAAGCAGTTCACGATGTAAATAAAAGACAGACATGACAATTGCCAAAACGCAAATACCATGGAAGCTTACAATAAATCTTCACACATTTTCAATATGAACCAACCAACCTGTCCGTGTATAGATGGCGATAGTTTCCATAATAAACGAGATTTATTCTCTAGATGATGCCATGAAGAATGAAGGTCGAGAGCAGATATCAGTCACACAGTCAGATATAACAATTAACCAAGATACTAAAGAAGGGTCCATCTTATCCATTAAACATTTAAAAAAACATGCTTATCATACAAGCATTTATTAAGCTTTTCCTTAAACTTTCTAAATTAACAGCATCCCGTTCCCAAGGCCAACCACCCTCTTGGAAGAAATAAAGTAGTCTCATCTCCTAAGCCCGCCACAATACATTTTTGTCTTTTAGTTTTACCATTCCCGCTATTAAATACCAAAATTCTATGACCCATCAAGATTACCATCTTTGAACTTAAACAACTCAATCAGATCGCCTTTAACTCTTTTATATAAGAGATTTAAACCTGTTCCTTTACGACAAACTTTTCATCCAAGACGTCTTAAAACTATCCGTCTCTGAGCACTTTTCAACAGGAAGTTAATGGAAAAGAGTTTTGGTTTGATTTGTTTTACATTTCGCGCAAAACTACACGAGGACTATCAGTACTAGCCGTCCCTAATGTATCAGACAGAGCGAGTTAGGTGAGAAGTGTCGAACTGCACGAGACAGAGCGAGTTAAGTAAGGAAAATGTTCAACTGTGGCAGATATTTAAACAGGAAATTTGAAACTTGGCACAAAGCTTCACAACGTGATACCCATGCTATTCTCACCAGGGATATCGAAACCGAAGTTCTAGCGTTGTAAACCTATAGGCATATCTCTATACCACCAGGGGAGTCAAAACAAGAACTTTAATGTGTTCAGGTTTCCCTTCCAGTATTAAAGTAAAAATCATCTCATCTCTAAACTTATAATCACAGAAGTAAAAGCTTTAGTTAAAAATAAACGGCAACACATTTAAAACAAAAACTTGTACAAACTGTCACAACAAGTGTTTTATCAAGTTTTAATCGTAGTCTATCCTAGCTTACAAAAAATCTATAACGATGAAAAATGGCAAAAATATGTTAAATTTAAATATTCCAAAGAAATATTTTAAATTTATGATTAATTATGTTATGTTTCTTTAAGTACAGGGCTGTATTTAGCTGTGTGTACGTTTGTTTTCTGATAGTCGCATCGGGATGTCTGCTGAGCACACCGCGAGATTCTATCCCCAGATTGTTTTCAGCACTTGCCCCTTTACCATCG
Source organism: Carcinoscorpius rotundicauda (assembly GCA_011833715.1). Classification (NCBI taxonomy): domain Eukaryota; kingdom Metazoa; phylum Arthropoda; class Merostomata; order Xiphosura; family Limulidae; genus Carcinoscorpius; species Carcinoscorpius rotundicauda. The sequence goes on from CM022398.1 coordinate 7,166,889, forward strand.
GGGAACATAACGTCACGTGAAAAAAACAATAAAATCGTACATTTTCAATAGTCACTGACAGTACGAGATTCACTTGTTACAATGAAGAGGTAACAAGACCTCAACAGTGTTTTTATTAACTAAATACAACACGAATTTTATCACGACTTCCGTGGTCTTTCTTATGCTTCGAAAGCCGCTATAAACAAACAGTATCATTTTGGATAATTAGAATATTTGGTAAAATTAGTTATGAGTCAATAACTTTCTCCACACTAGCACAGCGAAGAGTAGGAAAGATTATAACGCTAAATCTGAGTTTTGATATCCTTTGTGGGTAACAGTGTAGATAACCAAGTGTGTAGCTTTGCGAGTAACAAAAAAACTGAATTGGACTTGTCAGACATCACAAAGATGCAGTGCCGGGACTGCAGTCTTAAGAGTCTAAGAAACTCCAGAGATGGTAGAATTATTTTATCAGTAATAAAGAGGGAAAGAACTATATAATAAATGTATTGGACGCTCTGTTTATCACGATTCATGCGGATAATTAAGATGATAAACAAAACATTAGAGATATTAATGCATGTTAATAGTTCTTTGTTTATTAATTTTAAAAATTTCAATCGTGGATATAAACTTTAGAAACTTTTATATAATTAAATGTGAATATTTTTAGATACTACACATACAAACTTTAGTTCAGTATGATTTCACTTTGAGTATTGTGTCCAAGTACAATATCAATTAACAATAAAGACAATGGTGAAACAAAATGGCGGAGATAAAAATCACAAGTTTAAAACCACCTTCAAAATGCTTGAATATTTGAAAAACTATTCCGAATTAGTGACTGAGCAAAGTTAAAACCTATTATACAGGGTGGTCCTTAAGTCCCTACCCATCCATATATCTTATGTATCCAGTGTATCTGTGTGCTGTCCGTCATTCTCCCTGCATAATATCAAGCGACGTCATGTTCTGCGAGACATTTTCAAGTGTAAATGGGCTTAAATTGGCCATATTTCTCTGGAAAAAAAGAAATTTATAACACATGCGTAATTGAATATAACATAATAACATGTGGATGGGTGGGGATTTACGGACCACCCTGTAGTTATAACGCCATCTAAATCGCTATATATGTATTCGTGGAGAGAATCAAAACTTCGTTATTTCATACAAGTGACTTTTCCAGAAAAGTGAACCCAAAAAATGACGGTGATGAAAATTATCCTTCTAATTCTTTCTCAGAACACTCCTGTCTTCGACCGAATGGTTCCTTTCACACACGGGCGATGCACTACCATAGGCGTATAATTTGAGGGTGGGTTGGTAGAAAGCCTGATGAGTAATAAAATGAATCGAGTGTACACCTGCCACACGATTGATGTTGCTGGCGCACAAAAATATAATTAATGAAAAAACAAGTATAACATTTTTAATGTCATAAAGATAATCAGGTAACGAGAATTACGTAACCCAGCTAGGTATAGTAATATTGAGTTTCAATGTTAGAGTAAACATTGAAAAGTTAGGTTACATACGAAGTGTTCCGCCATTTATAAAAATTTATTATACTCGTATATATTTCGTGTAACTTATAAAGTTCAGTTTGGTTTCATTTCAAAGTTATAGGTGTGTATATAAGCTGCATAATTCAAGATAATTTTACTTCAACTCAAGATTAACACGAATCATTTCTATTTTATTGGTTTTGTGACAATACGTTTACAGGGTGCGAACAGTGGTAAACAACTTAACACGTTTTTGAAAAGTAATAATGTTTGTATCAGTGTACAAAATTTTTTTCATCTCATATTTTCTTACTTTTCAATTCCAAAATAACAATTCGGGTTGCAATATAAATTTTCCCACTATTAACAATGCAAAATCAAATTAAAACAATGATTTAAATGAAATTTAACACCACTTTTAGAATATTGTTAACGTTAATAACAAATACAATTTACAAATTTACAGACCACATAATCGTAAAATAACGTTTTACTTACATTTTCCAGAACGACCTTGAAGATAACACAGTATAATTCAGCGAGATAAAATATTGCGCGCCAACACACCTGGACTAATTTTTACCTCGACGCCTAACGGCTTTCAATTGAAATAAAAAAAATTAAAACATGTTTAAAGAGGGCGATAAAGATCAATATATATATATATATATTTTGTAAGTAAACAAATCGTGTTTGTTGTTGCTAAGTGCTAAACAGTGCGTTGGCTATCTGTGCTCTGCCCACCACGGGTATCGAAATCAGGTTTTTAGCGTTGTAAGTCCGCATATAAATAATAACTCCCCTTTAGGATAAATACTTAAATTTAATTGTTTTAAATATGTAATAAATAATTTATTCTATCTTATGCTAAAACAGCTTGAGAATTCTTAAACACTTGGACAAAGTAAATAAAGCATTTTAAAAATATATATGTAGTTGGTGTAACTTGACAAGTGTGTTATATTAATTGTACTGTTGATGTTAATTCAAATACTTATCTTTTACATCAGGCTTTGAATTTAGATTATTAGTAATAAAACAATGAATTTTGTTGTCTAAGTTTATAAAAAAATATTAAAAGAATAAAAGGAATCCAAAAGAAGAAATCAGTTAAACTAAACCTGCTTATTTTGTATTCATTTTAAACTTAAATGATATTTAAAAAAAATTATTAAGTTGTTTTCTGGTTTTATATTTTTTATTCTGAAAAGTAGCCAGCAATAGGGTGAAATCGATTAAATGATGCAGGTATTAAAAACACTTTCGTAATTGAAAAAAAGGAATTCGAGTTTTGTTATATATAGATAAATATATATACCTAATTAAACTATATATACTGTAAAGCCCGTCCATAGAACAATGTGTGTTTAGTTAACAAACAATTAACTCTAGGCCAAGTGGTTAAGGCGTTATAATGTTACGATCAATCCCACTATTCATTGGTACAAAAGTAGCCCAAGAGTTGGCGGCAAATGGTGATGACTAACTGAATTCCCTCTAGTTTTACATCACTAAATTAGGGACGACTAGCGCAGATAGCCCTCGTGTAGCTTTGTGCGAATTTCAAAAACAAACAAACAAATAACTATTCGTGTAAGTTATTAAGCAATTGCATCTTGAATGCCACAAGTTATGGTGTCGCTTCGTTAGTCATATTAAAATATCATTCTTGATAACGAAAGATCTTAAACCTGAGAGCTATGGGATCCTAAAATCTGAGAGATATGGTATCATGAAACCTCTGAGAGATTTAACAATCAGTGATATCGAGAAACCCACTTGTTGAGAATTTTATATGCAAAGACGGCTCGTTCTGGGCTCAGAAAATATTTTAAATAGAAGAGCGAACAACGTTTCGACCTTCTTCGGTCATCGTCAGGTTACACCTACTACATATATAATTTTAAAATGCTTTATTTACTTTGTCCAAGCGTTTAAGAATTCTCAAGCTGTTTTAGCATAAGAATTGTGAACCTGACGATGACCGAAGAAGGTCGAAACGTTGTTCGCTCTTCTATTTAAAATATTTTCTGAGCCCAGAACGAGTCGTCTTTGCATATAAAATTCTCTGAGAGATTTGGATCCTGAAATCTGAGAGATATGGTATCATGAAATATCTGAGCTATCATATCTCGAAACCTGAGAGATATAGCAACCTGAAATCCTACAACTATGATATACTAAAACCGCAGAGGTATGGTGTTCTGAAATCTCAGAGCTATTGCACCCTGAACCCTGAGAGATATAGCATCCTCAACCCTGAGAGTCATGGAAACTATAAAACTTGAGAGTTATGACATTCAAAAATCACGAAATAGAAACTTACTAGATTTAATTTTTTACTTGTTACCAAAACTGTGGTTCACAATACTACAAAAATAATGTTTCGTTTGTTACAAAAGCTATGCTGGCCAAAATCTTAAGGCCAACGAACATAAAGAAAAAATATGCATCTTGCGTTGTTACACTCAACCACTTATTTGAGTAGAACTTCGAAAGATGAAAATAAGAAAAGGGAAAATAAAAATAAGAAACTTATTAGCATTTAATAGAGAACATGTAAACACTATAAAATTAGCCGAAATACTAGCTGGTCAAAAGTTTAAGAACATACTGAAACGGAGCGTTAATCGGTAAACTAGTAACGAAATTTAGTCATTTGTGTTCAAGCATTAGCGTTGTCAACATCTCACACTGACATATCCTGTGTTAAATTGGGTAAAAACACGGAAAAGGCTAGAAAGTTTGAACGTGGGAGAATTGTCGAGCTGCAAAAGCAAGGTCTCTCTCATTGTGCCATCACTGGTGAGATTGGGCGAAGTAAAATGCTGTTGCAGACTTCTTACAACACCCTGAGATATACGGAACGAGAATTTCAAGTGGACAGCTCAAAAAAATTTCGCCGGCGTTGAGCAGGAGGATTCGAAGGGTTTTCCGGCAAGACGCCAACCGATCGTTGAACCAGATTAAGGCCCTTACGGACGTAGAATACAGCTCAAGAACAATAATACTGTATCTACGAAAGAAAGGCTTTAAAAAGTGTAAATGTCTTCAAAGGTCACGCTTCCTTCCACACCACGAAAGAGCTCGGTTATACTTTGCTGAGAAGCACCAAACACGAGTCGCAGAAAAGTGAATAAAGTTTTTGGGGCCTGGCATGGCCTAGCGCGTTAAGACGTGCACCTTGTGATCTGAGGGTCGCGGGTTCGCGCCCGAGCCGCGCCAAACATACTCGCCCTCCCAGCCGTGGGGGTGTATAATGTGACGGTCAATCCCACTTTTCGTTGGTAAAAGAGTAGCTCAAGAGTTGGCGGTGGGTGGTGATGACTAGCTGCCTTCCCTCTAGTCTTACAGTGCTAAATTAGGGACGGCTAGCACAGATAGCCCTCGAGTAGCTTTGTGCGAAATTCCAAAACAAACAAACAAAGTTTTGTTCTCTGATGAAAAAAATTAACCTGGATGGTCCAGATGGCTTCCAACGTTACTGGCACGATAAGGATATCCCACCGGAGACATTTTCTACACGACACAGTGGAAGAGGTTCCATCATGAACTGGGGTGCTTTCTCCTTCCATTGAACAATGGAGCTTCAAGTTATACAGGGGCGACAAACAGCAGTTGGCTACATTGGCATGTTGAAGATAGCATCCTTATTGACTGAAGGCCCTCGGTTGTGTGGAAATGACTGCATTTTTCAGCAAGACAACACTGCAGTCCACAATGCCCGCAAGACAAAGAACTTTCTCATGGCGAATAACGTGATATTTTTGGACCATCCAGCGTGTTCGTCCGAACTGAACCCCATTGAAAATGTTTGAGGGTGGATGGCAAGAAAAGTATATAAAAATGGGCGTCAATTCCAAACAGTGCATGATCTTCGTGAAGCCATCTTAACCATATGGAATAACATTCCAGCTAGCATTCAACAAACGCTTATATCGACCATGCCAAAGCAAATGTTTGAAGCTATTCGTAATGGCAGCCGTGTAACTCACTGCTGAGACCTCTTTGGACATTTCCTACTTTGTTTAGGACTTCTTTTTGGTATGGTCTCAAACTTTTGACCAAATAGTATTTAGGCTAATTTTATAGTGTTCACATTTTTACTATTAAATGCTAAATAAGGTTTTTTTATTTTCCCTTTTCTTATTTTCATCTTTCAAAGCTCTACTCAAATAAGTGGTTTAGTTTAACAACGCAAAATACATATTTTTTCTCGGAATTCATTGGCCTTAAAATTTTGGCCATCAGTGTATTTGTTGTTTGTGTTACAAAAGCTATGTTAGTGTATGTTTTGTTTGTGTTACAAAAGTTGCGTTAGTGTATGTGTTGTTTGTGTTACAAAAGATGTTAATGCAGTTCAATCTCATTCTTTTGTTTTATTATTACATCGTGGTTTACTTTAGGAAATATTTAGTCTATAAAGCACACAATGAAAACATTCATTTGACAAGACGTTTTTTTTTACACTTTTGTGTGCTGTGTATCAGGAAAGCCTGAACCAGAAAATATTTGCACCACCATTATCAGCTTCGACATTTGTCAGATAAATACTAAGTTGTTCGACGTTTATGGGTGTTACATGAGTGTTTTCTCAGCTGTGGCCAGAGGGTTTTATTAAACTTTCAACTTATGTGTATTTATCTAAACATCTCTATAAACAAAAACACAATTTTGATCTCTCTCTTGTGAATGACGTGTTTAATTAACATTAAAAGTTTGTTTTTGAATCTCGTGCAAAGCCACCAGAGGGCTATCTGCGCTAGGCGACCCTAATTTAGCAGTGTAAGACTAAAAGGAAGACAACTAGTCACCACAACCAACCACCAACTCTCAGACAACTCTTTTAACAAACGAATAGTAGGGATTGACCGTCACATTATAACACATCCACGAATGAAAGAGCGAGCATGTTTGGTGAGATGGGGATGCAAACATGCGACCCTTGGATTAGGAGTCGAGTACCTTAACCACCTGACCATGCCGGACAATTAAAATAAAGCAATACAATTTCAATGCAAGCAGTATAACAATATTGATAAAAACGAACATTTTTCTATTGAGTTGAATTTTCTCACACACAACGACCAATATAAACTAATTTTATACAACACTTGTTTTTTACGACAACAACACACATATACATATTGTTACAAATAAAAACAACCCGAAACAAAAGTTAAAATAACGCTGCAGCGATTGAAAGGGTCCCCAGTGTACAGACTATGATGTAGGAAAAAAATGTATCCAAAGTTTTGGAGGCGACTCAAAAATTGGACCCACATTGCGGTGGGGACACACCATCTATCAATCTTAGTCTCCGTTCACCAGTCTCACGTAAAGAAATCGAATAAAAGGAGGGAAATAAAATCTAGGTGAGTGAGGTGTGGGTGCTTAAGTCCACAACGCTCCACATTTAGGTCCCCTTTCACAGCCTGCTGACAGTTGTGGGAAGGTGACTGCTCTCCAAAGTAGGGAAGAAGAAGAAAAATAGATAAAAAATTAAATGAAAATAATAATAAGGTACTACAACTTGGGGGTAAGGAAGTTAAATAAACTAACTTTCTGAAGTTGTCCTCCGCTGGTACAGCATTATGTCTCCGGATTTACAACGCTAAAACCAGGGGTTCGATTCCCCTCGGTGGGCTGAACAGATAGCCCTTTGTGGCTTTGCTATACGAACAACACACACAGACACACTTTCTGAAATCAGCATTCCAATCCCCATTATAGTGGTAAAGTACGAATCAGTAGTCCAGCACACAGATTATACTTCTATGAAGAGTTCCAATCCGCCTCCTATTGTAATAAAGTACGGATTAGTGTCCAGCAGACGGATTATACTAGTATGAAGAGTTCCAAACCACCTTTTATTGTGGTAAAGTATGGAATAGTAGCCCAGCAGACGGATTATACTGGTATGAAGAGTTCCAACCCACCTCCTATAGTGGAAAAGTACGGAGTAGTAGCCCAGAAGACGGATTATAGTGGTATAAAGAGTCCCAACCCTCGTCCTATAGTAGTAAAGTACGGATTAGTAGCCCAGCAAACGGATTATACTAGTATGAAGAGTTCCAATCCGTCTCCTATAATGGTAAAGTACGGATTAGTGTCCAGCAGACGGATTATACTAGTATGAAGAGACCCAACCCACCTCCTATAGTGGTAAAGTACGGATTAGTAGCCCAGCAAACGGATTATACTAGTATGAAGAGTTCCAATCCGTCTCCTATAATGGTAAAGTAGCCCAGCAGACGGATTATACTAGTGTGAAAAGAACCAACCCACCTCCCCCCGCTAGTACAACGGTAAGTTTTCGGGTTTAAACGCTCCAATCAGACGTTCAGTTTCCCTCGGTTGGGTCAGCAGATAGCCAGATGTGGCTTTGCTATAAGAAAATTCACACAGTGATCTGTTTATTACAAAGTTTACAGCTTCTCTCTCTATATATATATATGTATGTATTAATATTTACTTGACAACTGTCATTACACAGTGATCTGTTTATTACAAAGTTTACAGCTTCTCTCTCTATATGTATGTATGTATTAATATTTACTTAACAACTGTCATTACACAGTGATCTGTTTATTACAAAGTTTACAGCTTCTCTCTCTATATGTATGTATGTATTAATATTTACTTAACAACTGTCATTACACAGTGATCTGTTTATTACAAAGTTTACAGCTTCTCTCTCTATATATATGTATGTATGTATTAATATTTACTTAACAACTGTCATTACACAGTGATCTGTTTATTACAAAGTTTACAGCTTCTCTCTCTATATGTATGTATGTATTAATATTTACTTAACAACTGTCATTACACAGTGATCTGTTTATTACAAAGTTTACAGCTTCTCTCTCTATATATATGTATGTATGTATTAATATTTACTTAACAACTGTCATTACACAGTGATCTGTTTATTACAAAGTTTACAGCTTCTCTCTCTATATATATGTATGTATGTATTAATATTTAACAACTGTCATTACACAGTGATCTGTTTATTACAAAGTTTACAGCTTCTCTATATATATATGTATTAATATTTACTTAACTTGTCAATACACATATGAAGAACGAGCTGAACACACGATGTAGAAATAATTATCAAACTTTTGACATTTTTTTAATTTTTAATCTTTCTGATTAATGTCCTTCTTATTTTTCTTACGTGTTGAAATGAAACTAGAAATTATTCATTTGAGTAGCTCGAAAAAATAACAATTGTTAACAATGGAAAATTGACTTTTCTATCGACGTGTGGAAACCTTTATTGAGTAACGCATCAAAAAACTGAATTAAATGTAAGATGCAACTTATGTCACACGGTTCCACCGACGTGTTAAATTATTGGAAAATGTTTGAAAAGTTTATTTGAGGATTAAAGAAAATAAGTATAATTAATATATGTTTTAAATAAAAAACAAACGTTTTCAATTAAAATGTGTGTTTTCTTATAGCAAAATCACATTGGGCAATCTGCTGAGTTACGTGGGGTTTTGTCCACAGAAGGGAATCGAACCCTGATTTTAGCGTCTTTAGGCATATCAGTTCTGTTAGAATTAAATAATATAAGGTTCCAAACTCGTTTTAATTGTGAGGAACACAGTCTTGTATTGAATGCACATTTCGTAAAAAATTTATATAAATTTGATAATTTTTGTTTGTGTTTTGAATTTCGCCCACAGCATTACGAGAGCTATCTGTGCTAGCAGTGTAAGACTAGAGGAAAGGCAGCTAAGGCCAACTCTTGGGCTACTCTTTTACCCATCACATTTTAACGCCCCCACGGCTGAAAGGGCGAGAATGTTTGGCGTGACGGGGACGTGTACTTCTGACAGTGATAATGCCAGAGTTCCATTATGGGTATGTGATAAGTTAAAGGACTTACAACGTTAAAACCCGAGATTAGATTACCCACAGATAGCCCACCATGTAAGCCTTCAATTTAAAAATATTTTTCCTATCACAAGCGATTTGGTTTGTTTGTCTTCTTTTGCTTTGAATTTTGCATATTATAACGTCCTCACGGTTAAAAGGGCAAACCCTCGGATTACAAGTCGAGTGCCTTAACCACTTGGCCATGCCCGATCTGTGTGGTTAGAGGCTTATACATTTAACCCAACATGTGATGCACAAATAAATGAAACTTGTGAATTCCTTATAACTAGTTTCTGATCGCGTTCTTTAAAATGCAGAGTAATAAACGCTTTTTCTAATGATATCACTACACAACAATTTTTTTGAAAAATTTTGCTTCCTGAAAAGTTTTTGCTGGTTGTGACAGGTACCTGGTGGGTGTGCGCAAACATAGTTTTGGTTTTGCTTCATCCCGTAGGAACTCTGGGAAATAGACAGTTAACTGTTTACCGACAATAACGTGTTTAATTGCAAAAATGTTTCAAATACGCCAGTAAGTTCAACATAATTAAAAGTGTTTTGCTCCTGATTTTCCATTGTATTCAATGTCCGATGCATCACGTTGCAGTGTCCAACAGTGGTCAGCAAGCATTGACGGATTCCAGTTGCCCTGATATCGTTTTTCCATTGTAACAATGTGACAACTGAAGATTTTGATGAAACTGTACGTAACGAGCAAATTTGGATGTGATTTTCGTGATCAGTAACCAAAAATCTGTAAGGAACACCAACAATGTTCAAGAAGCAAAAACTTTGTTGTGCAGTGTGATACGATCGCGATAATGTATTACTTACCTAGGAAAACAATGTAACTTTCCGCGACAAAAAACAACAACTCACTCTTGACTTAAGACATTTGTGTGTTTTAATTCATATCATCAGGGGGCGGTTAATCCATCCTCGTTAAACAAACGATATTCAAAACGTCGATTAACCATCATGATGAATATTTCATATCTTCTTCTGTACCAACAAGTTTGTTCTGGTTCTTTGAAAGAAAAATAGAAAAGACTGGTAGTTGATATCCGTCAAACTAAACCAAGATAATTTATAATGAGTGCAGTTTTTACCATTTTATGGAATTGTTACGAGATACAGTGATTATTTAAGTATTTTTTTATATGGAAAGTTTGTTGTACAACACAAAGCTACACAGTAAGCTCTGCCCTACCCCAGGATATCCAACTGAAAAGGGCCGGCATGGCCGAGCGCGTTAAGGCATGCGACTCGTAATCCGAGGGTCGCGGGTTCGCATCCCGATAGCGCCAAACATGCTCGCCCTTTCAGCCATGGGGGCGTTATAATGTGACGGTCAATCCCACTTTTCGTTGGTAAAAGAGTAGTCCAAGAGTTGGCGGTGGATAGTGATGACTAGCTGCCTTCCCTCTAGTCTTACACTTCTAAATTAGGGACGGCTAGCACAGATAGCCCTCGAGTAGCTTTGTGCGAAATTCCAAAAAAACAAACAAACAAATACTTGTGGATAAGCTATCGGATTGAGGATAAAAGCATACTTAACGTCAAATACCTATTAACTACACTTTCTTAAATACGTATCTTGATACGATGCACATACAATGTTAAGCCTGTAGATTTACGATGCTAAAATTCGAGTTTCAATACCTACAATGGGCAGAGCACGGATAGCCCATTGTGTATCTTTACGCTTAGCAACAAACAAAATAAATCCCTAAGTTTAATAAACAAATATAGTAAGTTAGATTTTTTTCTGTGCAAGATATGTCAGTAATATTAAAGTATAAAACATGTCTCACACGTGAGACGCATATTTCTCTTAGAAAGTCAAATGCGTTTCTTATTTATCATTCTAATCTATTCATGTCACTTCACTTGTCTAATCCGATCGCCCAGTAGGCCCATCAATAACAAAAACATATTTTTATGTTAACATAGAATAGGAAATATAATGGCAGGGTTTCCTCATACAAAGAAAACCGATAATAAAAGTATTGAACGAATTCAATGAAACTGATGGGGTTAGGCTTACAAAGAAAGAAACGAATAACTCCTGACTAGGCTTAGTATACAGTGGGAACTCGCCTTCAAAGTTGCTCTAACCAGGCTTGAAATTGAAACTACCATGTATTCCGAGTTTGTTTTTTGTTGTTGTTGTTTTTTTACCGTAGGCCAATCACTGTCAAAGAAATTTGATAGATCTCAATGTGGCTGCTCCGATAAAGTGGATGTAATCGATGAGTTAAAATCATATTCATGTGAAACGATTATTGGTACCAAAAGGAAGAAAAAACCAAACAAAACGACGTATCCACCCATTTTCAGTCGGTTTGTTTGTTTGGAATTTTGCACACAGCTACTCGAGGGCTATCTGTGCTAGCCGTCCCTAATTTAGCAGTGTAAGACTAGAGGGAAGGCAGCTAGTCATCACCACCCACCACCAACTCTTGGGCTACTCTTTTACCAACGAAAAGTGGGATTGACCGTCACATTATAACGCCCCCACGGCTGTAAGGGCGAGCATGTTTGGTGCGACTCGGGCGCGAACCCGCGACCCTCAAATTACGAAGCGCACGCCTTAACGCGCTAGGCCATGCCGGCCCTTTTCAGTTGGATATCCTGTTGTTATTTTTGTATTAGATCAAAATACACTTGTAGCACAGCGCAATGCCTGCAGTTTCACACTGCTAGGAATCGGGTTTTGATACCCATGGTGGGCAGAGCATAGGTAGCCCATTGTGTAGCTTTGAGCTTAAGTCCAGTCAGTTAATCCGTCTACGGTGGCTGGAAGTCCACTGTCAAAGCACGCTTGTGTTGCTACATCATTAGAAATCTTTCTTTTAAATACACTTATTTTAAAACGTCGCTTGAAACCGCTCTGAGCATTTCCATAAACCTCACATTTTTAGCTCCATTAACGTAAGTTTTCTACTGACGAAACCAAACGTGACCTGACGTTTTAGGTTTAACCGTTTCATAATTTCCGTGAAAAAATGACTTGATGCAGATAGTCGGAATTTATTTATTTATTTTTAAACAACATTAGCTTCCTGTTAGATTATTATCTTATGAGACACTTGAAGGCCCGTACTGTACGGAGTATGCAGAATTATTAACATAATAAGCTGTAATAATTGTTACTCAGTTTTAAACACTAGGTGAAGCTTATATTCTTATTCTTATTACGCTTAGCACTCAGTGATTCAATTTTTTTATAAATCGGAAAGAGTAAATTAGGATTTGCTTTCTAAGATTATTTTGGATGCTATCAATGGAAGAGGGGTATCGCTGAAGGCTTATAACGAAAACTGAATTCCGACAATCATGGTGGACACAGCACAGATAACCTTTTCTGTAGCTTTCTATTTAATTACAATATACAAAATTTTTTTTATTTTTGGTATCTTGATTGGGTTTTTAGCCTTCTGGTAAAGTTCAACCAGTCAACAATCAGAAATTGAAAAGGGGTCTGCAGAGTTATACTGCTAGAAACCGGGTTTCGATAACCGTGGTGGGCAGAGCACATATAACACTTTGACCCTAAGTAGCTCAGTGGTGTGTCTATGAACTTATAATGCTAAAAACCAGGTTTCAATACCCGTGGTGAACAGAGCAAGGACAGGCCGTTGAGTAGCTTTGTGCTTAATTCTAAACAAACAAACAAAAATTTTAATAGGTAGAATCACGCCCTCCAGTGGCTCAGCGGTATGTCTGCGAACTTACACGCTAAAATCCGGGTTTCGATACCCGTGGTGGGCAGAGCACAGATAGCCCATTGTGTAGCTTTGTGCTTAATTCAAAACAACAACATCAACAGGTCGAATCACATCCACATATGCATATGATTAAGATATGTCCATATGACAACCATAAGCTGTTCTTCTGTTACGTATTTACAATATGTAAATTAGTTTTTGGGAAATGTATGTATTCAATTTTAACTGAAGTTCTGAGGTCGAGCCTTTTACGTTTTTGATGTTGAAAACGATACTTATATAGTTATAGACGGCTCGGCATGGCCAGATGGGTTAAGGCGTTCGACTCGTAATCTTAGAGTCGCAGGTTCGAATCCCCGTCGCACCAAACATGCTCACCCTTCAAGCCGTAGGGGACGTTATAATGTGACAGACAATCCCACTATTCGTTGGCAAAAGAGTAGCCCAAGAGTTAGCTGTGGGTGGTGATGACTAGCTGCCTTCCCTCTAGTCTTAAACTGCTAAATTAGGGACGGCTAGCGCAGATAGCCCTCGTGTAGCCTTACGCGAAATTAAAAAAACAAACAAAGCTATACAGTTATAACGTAGCTGGTTATTATACTTAAGGTTTTGTGCATAGTATATATTATTTTGATGAAATATTAACATTCTGGGGCTTAAAATAGTCGCTATTTAATAGGAAGTTCGAAACCGCTTCGTACATCACGTGCTGGATTTCGATTTCACAGATTCGTAGCCCTGTCGCTTTCAAACACTCTGCGCACTGAACTCTATTGCTTTCTTGTTTCAAAAATATCTTACACCCTTAAGTTGTAATCAGTTATTTGTACATGATCATTATTAACGTAATCAGACGTTATTTTCTAGTTAACTTTTGTAATTCATTGACTGTTGACTGACCGTACAGTGTACTGCCCGGCCTACCTCTTACAGTTGAATACAAATATATCAAATCCGCAGTAAAAGGGTTAATCATAACAACATTATATCTGTACCCATATTAAAATATAATCATACGAAGAGTGGTTTTAATCGATATTTGATACGATTGTACACTTTAATTATAGTTAAATCTTAAGGGCTTTAGTGGGTCGACGTGTAAGTTTCTGGTTCGAATTTCCCCGTAGACGAAATGCAAATAGTCCATTGTACGAATTTATGCTGACAACACTAACCAGTTAAATGAACGTAAAGGTTAATTCGGAAAAATTTTACTCTCAACTTCTCAACTAGAAAGAAAATGTTTATTTCTTTTCTGCCTCCAGATAAAGGTAAAATCATATACATTACTATTTACCGTCTGCGGCACATTCAGAACTTCTACATTTCGACTCAACTCTGTACTCGACTCTGATCGAATACACTAATAATTATGAAAATATCAACCTAAAACTCGGAACTTGCTACAAGAGGTTTCAATATAACCTTGAGAACAGTTGGTCCATTTTCATCACAGAAGAGAAAGAAAGGGAAAAGGTGTTCTGCGAAGAATAACTTCCAACAAAATGAGGAAAACAAAATTGTTCTTTTGTTAAGGGAACGCTACAGAATGTGTATTACCTGCATTCTATACTTCGCGAAGAACCTAACACTAGACTTGAGCTTTGGTTTGGTTTGTTTTCAATTTCAAAGCTACACGAGGGCTGTCTGTGCTAGCCGTACCTAATTTTGCACTGTAACACTACAGGAAAGGCAACTATTCATCACCACCCACCGCCAACTCTTGGGCTACTCTTTTACCAACGAATAGTGGGATTTACCGTCACATTATAACGCCCCAACAGCTGAAAAGGCAAGCATGTTTGGTGTGACTAGGATTTGAACCCGCGACTCTCAGATTACGAATTTAGTGCTTTAACCACCTGGTCATGCTGGATCCTTGAACTTTGAAAGTACAAATACTCTTGACCTAAAAAGAGGTCTCAAAGCTATTGAAGGAGGGTCATGAGATCGTGGGATTTCTACGTAAGCATTCGTCACCTCAAAGTGGGCTTGGCAAAAATGAGTTTGTGAATCCCTGTATAAAGCCCCCTCCCAGTATATTAGTGGTGCATCTGCGGACGTACAATGCAAACAACCGAGTTTTGATACCCGTGATTACCAGAGCACAAAGAACCCATTGTGTAGCTTTGTGCTTTGTTACAAACAATTACTCAATCAAACTCTAGTTTTCAATAGAAAAAGAAATTGAAAAAAATTATCGTGATAAAAACAACAATGTATTTTATTGTTGAAACAAAAATTCTGATTTGATTAAAAAATAAAATTTTGTTACAAAAAAAAAAAATTGTTTTGCCATTAAGACATGTCTTATGCTTAACTTCAAAGAAGCATACATTAGAGTTTGTTCCTAAAGTTTGTCTTGGAACACTGGCGATATCTGGTATTTAATAGCCTAAATATTTAAAATGCCTTGAAGCGAGTAAACTCACATTATGTTGTTTAAAAACATGATTTTATACGTAAATGTCAGTAGAACTCGAGATGCTGTTATGTGATTTGTTCTGAAAAGATACTGATGTTAATTTTTGTGGAAATTAATGAATAAAAACAAAAAAATATTTTTTAATTTAAAACTGGGGTTCATGAGATAATTATATAAATGATATTGTAGATTATTTCAAAAATAAATAAAAGCTACATAACGGTTGTGAAACAGTGTCTTTGTGAATTAATCAACGAAACTTCTGAAAACACTTATCAAAACGTGTAATGTACTTAAGTGGTTAACTTAAGTGTATGAAACCTTGTATTCATTTAGTTAACTTAGAGAATCGTTTATGTCTTTGTCTGTGGCATGGCCAAGTGGATAAGGCGCTCGACTTGCAATCTGAGGGACTCAGGTTCGAATTCTCATCACACTAAACGTGCTCGCCCTTGCAGTTATGAGAGAGTTATAATTTGACTGTCAATTCCACTATTCGTTGGTAAAATAGTAGCCCAAGAGTTGGCGATGGGTGGTGATGACTAGCTGCCTTCCCTCTAGTCTTACAATGCTAAAGGGCGGTTAGCCTTTTTATAGGTTTGTGCGAAATTCAAAACAAACAAACATATAAAAACAGTTTTAAAAAATAAACTAATTAGCCTCCTAGTGGCACAACGGTTTGTCTGCAAACTCGCACAGCTAAAAACCGGCTTTCCGTACCCGTGGTGGGCAAAGCACAGATAGCCCATTGTGTAGTCTTTGTGCTTACTTTCAAAACAAAGTAAACTAATTAATCTGATATCGATTAACATGGCAAAACAAAGACCTAAAAGTTTATCCAAACATAATGCAATTTCTTCGTCTAAAAACCAATAACGGAAGAAATGTATTTGACTGCACAAAAACTGAACAATAAATACAGACAATTTTCAACAGCCTACATTTATTGTTTTCGTATTGTTAAGAAGGAAAGGAACGTTTTTGTTTCTTCGATTCAAAGTATATATGTTGTGTTAAACTTGATTTCAAAGCTTAAAAAAAATATTTCAATGTGCATAATGTGCTATTATATCATGTTATCATTTCATTGGCTAGTTATCTAAAAAAATCAGTTATTGTTTTCTGTAAAAAATGTGACGTTAAATCCTATGTTCTATTCCGTGCATACAATTAATATAATTATTACACACTCATTGTCATTTTATTGATACTACGAGTTTCAGTTACTGAGCTATTTCTAAAGATTTGTGTTTAGTTTGTTTGCACAATGGTATTAATCATCCCGTTATTGCCTTTTTTTTTTCAGGTTCTTATGTAAATTAATAAAGGTGTGACTTCCTCGCCAATTATTTTACTTATATCAGCTCCCTCTGTTATTTAAAAGCGGAAGTCTTAGAAAGAACAAACACAATCAATATTCTTGTTTGGTTTATATTCGCAAGGACGAACTTTTTGAAAAGAAAGCGAAGCAGGCTATTTAATATTCAAAAGTTAAATTACATGGCAGAATAGTTTTGTCTTATACGCTGTCCATTTCCTATCAAAAAAAGAGTGCGCACAGAAAAATAAATCTCGCTGCTCAGTCGTTCCCGTCTTCCTTTCATTTTGTTCTTCTGCTTTGACTTAACTAAACCTCTTACTCAATATGAACAGTGTACATCCGCTAAAGAACAGAGTGACATGTTGGCTAATTTGAAAGCAGAAAATGCATTTGTTAAGTAGAGTGCTCACTTAATCTGACTGAGAGGAGAAATGTTAAATTTAGCAAAAGAAACATTTTCTGAAGTATTTAATTAAATGTGACGCAGGGGTGTAGAAATTTTACACCCGATGTGGGGGAATGGTTTTTGCAACCACTTATATGGACTGATCAATTTGCAAATTGTTGATCTTTGATTACGTGAACCTGAAAGCTGTAATCATGCAGTCACAGAGTAATCTTGTTGCCACGATACTTGAATGTATACTTAGGCCTACCGACTGATACATACGAACTATCGCTTAGATCGAAAAGCTTAGAAGCACGCCTATATTAAAGATGTACATTCCGGCTACTGAAAAAGCCTACATTTAGGCCTAATTATGTAATTCGATTGGTAGGAACACGAGAATCACAAGAACAAACACACAATTTGTCGGCCTGTGATGCAATAAAACGATTCAACAGGGCCCGGCATGGCCAAACGCGTTAATGCGTACGAGCCGTAATCTGAGGGTCGCGGGTTCGCAATCCCGTCGCGCCGAACGAGCTCTCCCTTTCAGCCGTGGGGCGTTATAATATGACGATCAATCCTACTATTCGTTGGTAAAAGAGTAGCCCAAGAGTTGGCGGTGATGACTAGCTGCCTTCTCTCTAGTCTTACACTGCTAAATTAAGGACGGCTAACGCAGATAGCCCTCGAGTAGCTTTGCGCGAAATTCAAAAACAAACAAACAAAGAATTATACTTGTTTACATTTATTTACCAGCAGTACTCTTAAATGTAATCGAAATCCGTCGTTCTACAACGTTTTTAATAGGTTTTTATAAGTCGTAGTAATAACAAAGATCAGTTCGTGTCTTTCACAACAAGTACGATACGTACGACTATGTTTAACAGAAAAGGTGCTAACAAAGTAACGTTACCAACACAGACGGCACAAACTCTAATCTCTTGAGAGACTAATAAACCGTTTTTAGTAAAACTGATTTGTTTACAGTCTTTTAAGGTGATTTTCATGTGTCTTCACAGGTTAAAAAATTAAACCAATGCTCAGAAACAAGACTGAAGATTTGTAACGTGAAAAAACTAGGTTTCGATACCCGTGTTTTGATAGCACAACTAGACCGTTGTGTGGTTTTGCTCGTAAGAACAAACGAATAATTATAAGAAATAAAGCCTCAATTTTGTATGTGTCATATTTATTGGGTAAGCGTTTTCTTACAGCAAAACCACAGGGGATTATCTGCTGAGTTCAACGAGGGGAATCGAACCCATGATTTTAGCGTTGAAAATCTGTAGACTTACCGCTGTACCGGTGAGGGACACTATACGTATGCTACTGTTATAACACAGCTACAGATCAAAGTGCGGGTAGGAAATATTTTGTGGTCACACATGGATTCGAACCGCCCACATTAGCTGTACAGTTAAATTGATTTTGACGTTTGTTTAAAGTGACACAAAATAGGGTGTTTTAAAACTTATAAAGGTAAACTGATGTTGAATATTTTGGACAATGTACTATTCCATAAATGGTTACTATTTAAAAGAAGATTGTGTCGCACGAATCGACTGGTCTTAATAGATTTAACCAATCAGAACGACTAAACTTACGCTGAGCACTGACAATATTCGAGATGGATAGACAGAAATAAGATTTTTAACAAAGAATTTATTTTTTTTTCTACTGTTTATTATTTAGTAAATAAAACACGATGATTTCACATTTTGTTTGTTTCTGGAACTTCGCGCAAAGCTACACGAGGGCTATCTGCGCTAGCCATCCCTAATTTAGCAATATAAGACTAGAGGGAAGGTTGCTAGTCACCACAACCAACCGCCAACTCTCGGACTACTCTTTTAACAACGAATAGTAGTATTGACTGTCATATTATAACGCCCCCAAGACAGAAAGAGCGAGCATTTTTGGTGTGACCGGGACTCGAACCCGCGACACTTTGACTACGAGTCGAGCGCCTTAACCACCTGGCCATGCCCGGCCGACCTTTTGTTATTTGATAAGAGGTTTGGTTTGTTTGTACCTTCTGAAACGTTATGTTTTTAACTGTTTGATTTTATCTGTGTGTCACTGTGTATACCGGTGAGGGACACTGTATTTATGCTACTGTTATAACACACCTACAGATCAACGTGCGGGGAGGAAATATTTTGTGGTCACACATGGATTCGAACCGCCCACATTAGCTGTACATATACTCGTATATGTAACCTACTGAAAAGTTATGTTTTTAACTGTTTGACTTTATCTGTGTGTCACTGTGTATATATGTAACCTTCTGAAACGTTATGTTTTTAACTGTTTGACTTTATCTGTGTGTCACTGTGTAGCTCATTTATTTAATGCATTCTGAAAACATTGCTTTTAATTGTTGTTTTTTCTCACATTTACCTAAAAATAAATTTATCTGAAACAGTTTCTAATTTTATTTTATAGCTTAATAAGAAAATTTTATTAAAAAGTAGAAATTCCAGAAGAATAAATAAATATATTGTTTGTTCGTGGTTGGTTTACAAACTTTATTGCGACGTTTCGCGAGCACGAATAATTAGCGTACTCTGGTGGCAGTTTATTTACATACACATTCTTGTTGCCAGAACACTTCCATATTTGAACCAGACATCCTGGTTTGAAGCAATCATTTACAAGACGATTCTACAGGAAATAGTTTAAAAACGCTTGGAGCAAAATTTGGCTCATGAAGGAATCTTATATTTACTCGTGAGATTTTGTTTAAAATTCAAGGTTTCTCTGACTCGTAATCAAAATAAACTTTGAAGTCCATTTTTGAGCGCACGGTTTATCTAATACTGTTCCTTATATGGAATTTTCTGATAAATTCTTTCGTTTTTTTGTTTTTGAATTTTGCGCAAAGCTACACGAGGGCTATCTGCGCTAGCCATCCCTAATTTTGCAGTGTAAGCCTAAAGAAAAGACAGCCAATAATCACGACCCACAACTAACTCTTGGGCGACTCTTTTACCAACAAATAGTGATATTGACCGAAAATTTATAACGCCCCCACGGCTGAAAGGGTGAGCATGTTTGGAGTAACGGGGATTTGAACCTGCGACCCTCAGATTACAAGTCGAGTGCTTTATCCACCTGGCCATGCCGGGCCGGTGGAAGAAGGCAAGATCAGTTTATAACGGTAAAATTTGTTGTTTGATCTCTGTGATTGATTGTGAAATTTTGTGCTTGTTAGTGTCAATAGCGATACGAATATTGTTGTTTAAAACTCATAAAGTTGGTAAATTAATAAGTGTGTGTGTGTGTGTGTGTGTGTGTTTTCTTATAGTAAAGTTGCATCAGGCTATCTGCTGAATCCACCAACAGAACTCGAACCCCCTGATTTTAACTGTGTAAATCCGTAGACTTACCGTTGTACTAGCGGGAGTCAAACTAGCTCGTCAACTTTTTTCTACACTAACACAGTTTAACTTGTGATTAAGGCTCTGGAATGAGAATCGAAAGCTAGCTTTTAAAAATACTTTAACATGAAGAAAAGTCCATGTATAATCCTACATATCAATGCGTAAACTCAGGAAGTGAGAGGCGTTAAAAACTGATTCATTCTTTCAATTTTTAAAGGAAAAATATCAATTACAGAAAACAACGCCCGTCCCAACCTCGTGCACCAGAACAGTCGCTGGACATTGAAAATATACGTTGACTGGATGTACTTGGACAGGCTCCCTGCGAGTGTATCAGAAGTAAATAAAATAAAAATTAAAATCAACAAATATTTTTTATTTTCTGTTTTTAAAGTTCGTATGTCGGGCTGTTTTGTGGTCTGCAGAGTGCATAATTCTTCTCGTGATTCATAGCATGCGCATGTTTTACGGACGTCACGACAGCACAAAATGGAAAGTTAAATGTCATTTTAGTGTCTAGTGACTGATTGAGAGATAAAAAACTACTGCACAATGGTGCGAGTGGTTAAAACAAGTGATCTTTCAAGGCAGCCCTAGCCCTGCCATTTCGAGGTTGTAGGTTTGCCAGTGGGACAATGGTAAGTTTACGCACTTACAAAGCCAAAATCTGGAGTTTGATTCCCCCGGTGTACATAGCAGATAGCCGTTTGTTGTTTTACTCTTTAAAAACAACAACATGAAATTAAATAAGTGTGACCTTTATAACCGATGCCAGGTCATGGTATTAAATTCAGATCATGTGACCTTACGGACAGTATTAGCTTCATTACAATAAAGGGTACTTTCTCACATCCAATGTCATGACCTTTGTTTCCTGCGACTAAGAACAGATTATTAAAGTGTGTAAACGTTGAGAGTTCGGTCACTCGTGGTCAGTAGCTCCAGTCATGTCGTTACGGCTTTGTTTAACGTAATAACACAACACGTGTTGAGGAAACAATAGTCAGTTATTTTGAGAACTTATGAGCGAAAGTAAAGAATGTAATAATACGTAAATTATATTGTACAGGGAATCTCACAGATCCCTCTCCTGTAATACCAGATTAGTAAACTGGAATCTCACAGATCCCTCTCCTGTAATACCAGATTACTAGTAGGCTACAGAACAACAAGGTCAAACCAACACATAACACTTCATTGCAGATCGAACATAAAAACGAGTTATTTGCAGCATCCGCACTTCTAATATTACACTAATATCAATGCCTTATAACAACATTTTGAAACAAAATAGTGCCCGGCATGGCTAGGTAACTAGGATGCTCGATTCTTAGCTAAGGTCACGGGTTCGAATCCCCGTCACACCAACAAGCTGACCCTTTCAGTCTTGGGGCGTTGTAATGTAATAGTCAATCACACTATTCGTTGGTAAAGTAGTAGCTCAAGAGTTGGCGGTGGGTGGTGATGACTAGTTGCCTTTCCTCTAGTCTTATACTGCTAAATTAGGGACGGCTAGCACAGATAGCCCTCGAGTAGCTTTGTGCGAAATTCCAAAAACAAACAAGACAGTAAAACCACTGCGGGTCTGTGTAATTATCACCGACTTATTTTATGTGACGACAGATAAAAAAACTGATTTACAATAACGACTGTAGAAAAGGAGTGACGTCAAATACAGTAAAATTCATTTCCCGATGTGTTGTTCACATAATTTGTGGAAGGCGTGGCCAACATGATACACATCTTCCTACACAAAATATATCACTGATTTACATGGGCTTTTAATAATTCCAAGTCATTTTCCAAGAGTTGGATTACGCTGTTGATCTGTCCTTGCTGGAATTTATGTGCTAATGAGTACTTTTTTTGTGTGTAAAAATTTGTTAGGCCATTATTACAACATTTAGAAATAAAATATGAGATTATTTTACGACAGATACACATTCAAAAGCATTTATTTCTGCCATTAAGTAGTAGAAACCAAAACCGAAACAAGTCAACGAACTTAAAGGATGAAGAATTGAAACAACGTAAGTCAATAAACCCATTTTATTGGTCTATTCTAATCACATGATTTATAGCTACTTCTTTCTTAATGGCCATTATTTACCTTTCAGACGCGTTCAGTAGTTACGAAAGTTGACAACAGGATGAGATTTTAAAGTCTTACGGGCTAAATGCTATTCCAATTCTTAAGACTCTTACGTTTAAGTTTGGTAGTTCCTTCTCTTAAGAGTCGGTACTCCAACTTTATTTTTGATACAAGAATTGTCGTCACTATGAAAAACGATATCTTTTAAGTTTAACAGCATGTGGTTTTTCTTTTTAAAACGGTGCCATATTGGGAGTTCTCAAACGACAACATTTGGGATTAAAAGTAATATCTTTACCTCCAGCTTAAGCCTTACAGTTAATGGAAAAAACAGGAATTATATAAATAACAGAGACGCCATGAAAATGTATCTCAGAACGGCTGGTATGGGTATTAAAACTTTTACTAATAAAGCAGAAAACAACGTTTCTACCTTCTTAGGTCATCTTCGAGTCAACAAAACCAACGAAGTACAGTGTAACAAATAAGTGGTACCGTTAAATTAGGCTTAATTATTTATTAAGAAAATCTTATCGGATGCAAGATATTAATCATATAATCATAGGAACTGCAAACTAGAATCTAAGAAGTAACTGATACATATTCTCATTTTAACCTTCGTAATCTTAACTGCTACGTCACTCTATGTTTAGTATCTTAAACCAATGAACTACAAGTGGTATGCTGATCACGGTTTGTTATGTGTTGTTTGTTTATATTTAGTAATTTCGCGCAAAGCTACACGAGAGCTGTCTGCGCTAGCCGTCCCTAATTTCGCAGTGTAAAATTAGAGGAAAGGCAGCTAGTCATCACCACCCACCGCCGACCATTGGGCTACTCTTTTACCAACGAATTGTGTGATTGATCACAACATTATAATTCCCCCACAGATGAAAGGACGAGCATGTTTGGTGCGAGAGGGATTTGAGTTTGCGACCCTCTGATTAGGAGTTCAACACCTTAACCCACCTGGCCATTCCGGGCGTTGTCATGTTTTAAACCAAAACACTGCACTATAACAAATACATGAAATATTAATCATGCTTTAGTATGTTTTAAACCAAGTAAATTATACGACAGGGGTCAGTTTGAAGACAAACAAATAAGAATAACTTGACCTGGTTACTAAGCCTTGTGATAAGATAATCGTTGGTTGGTAAATATTAAATATCTTGTACGCAAGATGGTGAGTAGCTTCAGTTTTAAATGTAATTTGAAATGATTTATTTCACAGATAAATCACAGCTCAATAGGTTCGTAAACTTGGAGTTTTAATTCCTGATGGAAATTGTTATGTAGTAAAGGCCTAACGTAATGATAAAGCAAATAACTCATATCCAATTTAGTAACAGAAAGCCAAAAACGTAAAGGAAACCTCTCCCTAAAACGTATTACATTGAGGTCCGACATGGCCAGGTGAATTAAGACGTTCGGCTCGTAATCTGAGAGTCGCGGATTCGAAATCCCATCACACCAAATATGCTCGCCCTTTCAGCTGTATAATGTGAAGATCAATCCCACTATTCGTTGGTAAAAGAGTAGTCCATGGATTGGCGGTGGGTGGCGATGACTAGCTGACTTCCCTTTAGTCTTACACTGGAAAATTAGGGACAGCTAGCGCGTGTAGCCCTCGTGTAGCTTCGCGCACAATTCAAAACAAAAAGAAACCAATCTAAGCAAACAAGGCAAAGATATACTGGGCCTTTAAATATATTCATTCGTTCAGTAGTTTTAAGGGGATTGGGCTCCCCATTCACTTAGAGTTCTGCAATATTCAATCTCTTGTCACCCAAAGATCAATTTCACTTGCTAAATTGAAAACGGCCTTGGTATTTTTTAGATGTTCCTATAAAAAAAATTAACGTTTCCTTATCACGTGAAAACATTCATCAGCCAACTTCAACAGTTTTGTTCCTCTAACTACCAATGTAACATGACCGCTTGTTTGCCCGCTAGTGAACACCTTAAAGACATCCCAACTCTGACGGATTTCCCGCGAGTCTCACTAAATCGATTTCTCTTTCACGACCTCAGTGAAAGGCGTTATAAACTCTGGGAAGATGAGTTAGTTCAACAGCTGGTGTGACTATTTACTTTCGGGGTGTACTGTCCTTATCAGGGAGGTCTCGACTATTTAGATCCACCGCGAGTAACACATGTACTGTGGAATACATCTTTTTATTTCTGCTAGTCTTGGACACATATTTTATAAAGTTTAATAAGTAAGTAAGTCACGTGTTCTTATGCTTCTAAATCTATAAAAAATCATTACCTTAAAATTCAAATTTAGAAACATTTTCAGGAAGTTATGTCTAAATTACTAGTATTATCTTGGAAATTTATCAAGTTTTATGTTTGAAAAACGCACACTTGAAAACAAATATCGTACAGGAGATCCTTCTTCTGGACTCTTACCAGACTTAACCTTTGAACAATCCTGGATCCTTCTCCTGGACTCTTACCAGACTTAGCCTTGGAACTATGCTGAATCCTTCTCCTGAACTCTTACCAGGCTTAGCCTTTGAACTATGCCGGATCCTTCTCCCGAACTCTTACCAGACTTAGCCTTTGAACTATGCTGAATCCTTCTCCCGAACTCTTACCAGACTTAGCCTTTGAACAATGCTGGATCCTTCTCCTGAACTCTTACCAGGCTTAGCCTTTGAACTATGCTGAATCCTTCTCCCGAACTCTTACCAGACTTAGCCTTTGAACTATGCTGAATCCTTCTCCCGAACTCTTACCAGACTTAGCCTTTGAACTATGCTGAATCCTTCTCCCGAACTCTTACCAGACTTAGCCTTTTTCTCCCTGCTGTTGCTAGTGATAAGGCAAATAGGATTTTAGTTTGTATCTACAGAAATATTGATTATAAGTCTGAATAGGTAATACTTTCACAGTACAGATCACTGGTCAGATCACATTTGGAATATCGTGTTCAGTCTTGGACTCTTACGTAAGGAACTATATCGAATTATTGGAAATGGAAGAAGGGATAGTATAATGGTGCCTGAGATGTTGTTATATATTTTATGTTGAAAAATGAAGAGGTCGGGGATCTGCTGTTGTTTTTTGAATTTCGCACAAAGCTACTCGAGGACTATCTGCGCCAGCCGTCCCTAACTTAGCAGTGTAAGACTAGAGGGAAGTAAGGACTATCTGCGCTAGCCGTCCCTAACTTAGCAGTGTAAGACTAGAGGGAAGTAAGGACTATCTGCGCTAGCCGTCCCTAACTTAGCAGTGTAAGACTAGAGGGAAGTAAGGACTATCTGCGCTAGCCTTCCCTAACTTAGCAGTGTAAGACTAGAGGGAAGTAAGGACTATCTGCGCTATCCGTCCCTAACTTAGCAGTGTAAGACTAGAGGGAAGTAAGGACTATCTGCGCTAGCCTTCCCTAACTTAGCAGTGTAAGACTAGAGGGAAGTAAGAACTATCTGCGCTAGCCGTCCCTAACTTAGCAGTGTAAGACTAGAGGGAAGTAAGGACTATCTGCGCTAGCCTTCCCTAACTTAGCAGTGTAAGACTAGAGGGAAGGCAGCTAGTCATCACCACCCACCGCCAACTCTTGGACTACTCTTTTACTGTGAGATTGGCCGTCACAGTATAACGCCCCCAAAGCTGAAAAGGCGAGCATGTTTTGGTGCGACGGAGATGCGAACCCGCGAACCAAAGATTACGAGTCGCATGCATTAACCCACCTTGATGGGGGATCTGATTGAGATGTCTAAGATTGTAAAGAGAATTTTTAGTGTTTACGTTTAAGGGTTTTTCAAGTTTAAGAGCGAGAATAGAAAGATAATTTTATTATTTCTAACAGGGGTGCATAGCTTTCGTAATAGGTTACCTGCAGATGTTTAAAAGGAAGTGAAAAAACTTGATATTAATATGAATGAAAAGGGGTGACTTTAAGGGTGTTTTTGGGTCTTAGGTTAATCTAGTGTGGAAGAGCCGAGATTGGCTGATAGGCCCCATTTTGTTCCAAAACATTGTGTTATGTTAAAATAGCTGTATATTTTATATGAAGTAAATCTGATTCATGAATTAACGTATGGTTAACTTGTTAAATGACAGACACTCAACAATAGAATTTTCATGAAAACCGAGAAAGTTTCCCCATAATAATCAGTCAGCTGTGAAACTATCTATCGGACAATATCAGATGTGCATTCGCAGGGTCCCTGAAAATGTTTTACTTCAAGAATAGATAAAAACAAAAATTTAGAGAAACGAATATGTTACTTTATTTCAAGCTTTTGAAGTACATGTATCGTTATGTTGTAGCCTACAGTGTGCACAATTCTTCTCGTGATTCATGGCATGCGCATGTCTTACGGAAGCTTATGCAAACTTATGTATCATCTAGAAATAAATATGTATACAAAGTATTTATACCAGAAAGTTAATATGTTTTAGTTTTAAGTATTAAAACTACAAACGAAATATTAAATTTTTCTGAGCTAAGTCAATACAAGATGTAATTAATTTTATGAACTTTATAGGATGCGGAAAACAGCACATTAGATTCTTAACACCATGGATCGTAGCGTATGAAAATTAAGTCCAACCTGATAATTTGAATTTATTAAATTATAAGTGTTGCTGGACTTCACGTAATGCAGGATCTAGTATTTGTTCCGTTTTGAAGTGCCACCAGTGGCACAGCGGTATGTCTGCGGACTTACACACTAAAATCCGGGTTTCGATACCCATGGTGGGCAGAGCACAGATAGCCCATTGTGTAGCTTTGTTCTTAATTCCAAACAGTAAAAACAACAACAACTCTCTTTATGTGTATGTGGAGGGTGCATATGATTCTGTCAGCTCACCTCTAATGTTCACATTTAAACCAAAGATTAATTCTCTTTCACTAAAATGTAACGTTATCCATCAAGAGGCATCAATTATCATACTGTTTATCGTTTTCCGTCAATAAACATGCATACAAAGACATGAATATTAATAAAAGCTTTAAAAGATGGCTGTGGATTACTGGCTCTCAAGACAGAACCCCCCAGGCAATGAGTATTCACTGAGAAAAACTTTAATGTTATATGAACAATTTAACCTTATCATACCAATGAGCCTTACGGTGTACAAATGACAGAACTTCATGTCCAGCGGTAAAATACGTTAAATATTGTATAACTACAAGACTTAGAGAAATTGAAATAAACTAATTTTTCAATCGCACCAAACACCAAGAAAAAAAATGTACAATGACCATTCAAGTGTCTTGTTTGTTTTCTGATGCTGTCGATATATGTGGTTACCTACTTTGTTATATGACTTTGTCAATAGATGTGGTTATCTAATTTGTTGTATTAATTTGTCGATATATGTGATTACCTACTTTGTTATATGACTTTGTCAATAGATGTGGTTATCTAATTTGTTATATTAATTTGTCGATAGATGTGGTTACCTACTTTGTTATATGACTTTGTCAATAGATGTGGTTATCTAATTTGTTATATTAATTTGTCGATAGATGTGGTTACCTACTTTGTTATATAACTGTCAATAGATGTGATTACCTCCTAGTTTGTTGTATGACTCTCTGATTTGAATTATTATCAGACGCACGTTACCATCAATACTTCTGCTAACTGAGACAATTTAGCATTTGTTCATTAAAATGTGTGTGCTGTTACCAAGAATTCTGATAAAGATCTTTTTGCATTCATGCTAACAGAAGACGCTGATATATAAGTTTGTTAACACCGAGTTTCAGACTATTTACAGTTTTCTCACCCATGATTTTAAAAGTATAAACTTACGTTTTTTTCACAACAGAATTTTGGAAGCTTGGAAGTTTGGCAATTTCTAGTAGTAAATGGCTCTCTTTCTCTCTCTTTTTTTTTCTTTCTAATCCTCTGGTGGGTCATCGGTACTTGTTCAAATCAGAGATTAGATTTCCTTCGGTAAACATAACAGATAACTTAATATAACAACATAACTTTTCTCTCAAGCAAACTATTTTTTTTTGTAGTAGCTCACCAAACCTAATGTGAGGTTGTCTTAAATACCGGTAACAGAAACTTGGATAAGTTTCGAACCCAGGTACATCAAGTTGGCTGAGTAGTATACCTTTATTTTTAAAAACAAACATTAGAAAGCATTTTTTGTTTGAAACCTTATTTCCAAAGTACAGTCTTGTGTGGTTTAATGTTATTTTGAAGAATCTTTTCCTAGATAAATTCTGGTCAATATTTGAGCATTCAACTGACACACATTCTGTGATATTGACATGGTCAGTTTAGGTGCGACGAATATACCCATCCATTATCCAAAGTATGTCCTTATTCAGGTACATGAAAGTTAGTTGAGTCAACAATTTTAACACCGCTTAAAGACATAACAAGTTTTATTGGGTAATAAAAATATTTAAAATTGCTTTTAGAAGGAATTGAATTTGCTTAAGATGGTAACTACAGTTTGTTAATAGGCCATCACGTGACATCATTATAAGTAGTTTCAATATGATTATAAAGCTAAAAGAAAACACACTAAATCCACTGCTACTAAGAAAGAAATATATGCATTGCCATTCGACTCTGTTATTTTCTTTTTTACAGCAAATTATCGCCAGGATTCTTATTTTGCCAATAACCAATTTCCTGTTATCCTGGTATTATCCGTCTTCACAACATGACCAACAAGCTATTTAGAAATGTTTTATATATACCGTCATCACTTGTACTGTTACATTTAATAATATAGTTTTGAAGTTCTTGCGAAACTACACTAGAGCTATCTGCGCTATCCATCTATATTTTAGCAGTGTTAGTCTAGAGGGAAAGCAGCTAGCCGACACTGTCCTCCGCTAACTCTTGAACTACACTTTCACCAACGAACAGCGGGGTTTAACGTCTCATTATAAAGCTCCCACGAGGATATTCGATGAAAGAGCTTCGAACCCGTGAATCCCAGTTTGCAAGTCTATTGCAAATATCACCAGGCCATGTCAGGCTAATAATACAGATATTAAGTATTGCATTACAAAATGTGTTATTTGTTCCTTTATTTCAATACAAAGGTAGACATAGATCGAGCCTCAAATTTTAAAGTTATTACATCTCAAGTTTATTGGTGAGTTGCCGGGAACTACTAAATTCCTTGTGTAGTGATATGAAAAACAAGCCTTATGTCAAAGTAAAAAATATAAAACGCAGTAATAAAATATACATGAAATAAATATTTGTTGGATGCGGGTTATTCAGTGTTCAATGTAACACTATGAAACACGTGTTAACCTTTTGACCTGGATGAAGCATTGCCAGGTGGCTGAAGCACTCGACTCGTAATCCGAAGGTCTCGGTTTCAAATCCCAGTAACATCAAACATGCTCGCCCTTTCAGCCGTAGGGGCGTTATAATGATACGGTCAAACTCACTATTCGTTGGTAAAAAAAGTACCCTAAGAGTTGGCGGAAGGTGATGATGAATAGCTGTCTTCCCTCTAGTCTTACACTGCTAAATTAGGGACGGCTAGTGCGGATAGCCTTGAAGTAGCTTTGTGAGAAATTCAAAAAAACAAACAAACCTTTTGGCCTTTCAATACTAACACTTACATCTTAAGTGCCATTAATAGTGACAAAAGCCAGTTACGGGTCTTGTAACATCTCAAACATCTTTGAACAGCGAGAACGAAATTATGAGAAGAAAAACATTCAATGGTTTTCAAGGTTTGATTAGATAACGAGGAAATCAGCCAAGTTTGAAGCAGATAAGGAAAAAGATGAATCACAAACTGTCGATCCCTGTGCACCTTTAGAATGAGAAGCAGTCGAGTGAGAAGAAAGTAAGAGAATGTAGTTTGGGAATTTCGTTGAAACTGTAACAACTGAGCCTTCAAACCTATATAACTTACATCAAAACGAGCACCTGGAGACTAAGGCCTACCAAAGTAGATTAAGGAACAATTTCCAGGTAAATAAACTTGAAAATTAATTTATTTTGCAGAAACTGTACAAAATTAAATTTTAAACAGGTCTTTACAGAACCGAGGAAGAGAAAAATACAAAAATATTTCATTTACAAGCTGTTCTACCTCCTAGTAGTACAGCTATATTTCTGCGAACTCAAATCGCTGGAAATTAGGTTTCGATACTCGTGATGGGCAAGGCACAGATAACCCATTGTGTAACTGTGTACTTAATTCCAAACAGAAAAGGCTCGAAATGGCCATGGGGTTAAGGCGCTCTACTCGTAATCCGAGGGTTGTAGGTTCGAATCTCCGTCCCACCAAATATACTCGTCCTTTCAGCCGTGGGAGCATTATAGTGTAATGGTCAATCCTATTATTCGTTAGTAAAAGAGTTTGCGGTGGGTAGTGATGACTAGCTAGTCGCCTCCCCTCTAGCCTTACACTGCTAAATTAGGGACGGCTAGCACAGATATCCCTCGTGCAGCTCTGCGAGAAATTAAAAAAACAAATAAAAGAACAAAAATTAAAAACTATTTCAGTCTCTACATAAAGATGCCTTTATTGGCGAAACCACAGCTGCTAAAAGATAAATATTTTATGAAACATACAATTGTCTTTGTTGTTTGGTCAGCATAGAATTTTGCAAAGTGCCGACGGCTTCGACTGTCAGTTATATAACTTGGTATTTATTTGTTTATTCTTCAATATAGGAAAACTATTAAACAGAAAAAAAACCTTTTGATTGTAAATAACAATGAGGACGAAGGTAAAAATTACAATTTCTCTGTTGGTTATTTTTTGTATGCTAACCTATTATATCATGGTGACGTCAGTCAATATTCTTAATCCAAACAACACAAATACTAAAAAAAAAATAGTATTGTCTGTTGTATGTAAATACGTCTCAAAGTATGAGTGGATATTTAACCAAAATTTGTTTGGAGGTTCACTAGATTCATACTGAGATACATACACAGTTTTATTTCTGTAATTTGCATTTTATGCGTGTTTTCACCACTACTTAAGGTTGATTAACCTTTACCATGACTTTTGCATAACTGATTGAGTCCATACAGAAATACATGCATTTGCAGTTTCACATTTTGTGTTTTGCGGTTTTTTTTGTTTTTTTACAGTTGCACGTGAGGAAAGCAACTTTTTATGTTCAAAGTTTATCTTTCACAACTTCCGTCCAGTCAGTTCATAATAGAATATCATGTGATACATTACTTACTTGTAATTGTATTGCCGGAACGTCATCAGTGTAGGCTCGGCATGGCCAAAAGTGTTAAGGCGTGCGACTCGTAATCTGAGGGTCGCAGGTTCGCATCCCCGTCGCGCCAAACATGCTCGCTCTTTCAGCCGTGGGGGCATTATAATATGGCGGTCAATTCTACTAATCGTTGGTAAAAGAGTAGCCCAAGAGTTGGCGGTGGGTGGTGATGGATAGCTGCCTTACCTCTAGTCTCACACTGCTAAATTTGGGACGGCTAGCACAGATAGCCCTCGTGTAGTTTTGTGCAAATTAAAAAGCAAACAAACAAAAACAAACAAATCATCAGTGTAGCCGTGTGTGTGTATATACGTACATACATACAGTCATGCAAATAAATTAGGAGACCCTATGAAAGCCTGTGTATTTTTGTAACATTTCTGGATATATACATATTTAATCTCAATTTTAACAACACTGAGAGATTATAGAAATATAACTAAATAATTAAAACTAAAGAAAAGACTTTTCAAAACCTGTAAATGTAACTCTACAAAAATGCATATTCTAACCGGGGAAAAAGTTGGGTCACTCCCACATTTTTTGCCACTTAAAATGGCTCAACTCACACACAGGTGTATCACACCAAGTGCACGTGATTAGAAGATCGTTACTCCGCATTTAGAATGAGGCTTGCCCTATTTAAATCTCAGACATTTAGTTTGGTGTGCTCCTGACTGTTGAAGTGAGAGTGAGCACCATGGTGAGAGCAAAAGAACTGTCTGAGGCCTTGAATTATTTGGACACCAGAACAGAGGACATGTTCGGCGCAAAACAAATACAGCATTCCAGGAAAAAAACCTCATACCAACTGTGAAACATGGAGGTGGAAGTGTTGTGGTTTAGGGCTGCTTTGCTGCAGCAGAACCTGGACAGCTCACAATCATAGAATCCACCATGAATTCTACTGTGTATCAGAGGGTGCTTGAGGATCATGTGAGACCATCTGTACGAAAATTAAAGCTGAAGCGGAACTGGACCCTGCAACATGACAATGACCCAAAACACACCAGTAAATCCACCAAGGACTGGCTGAAAACTAAGAAATGGAGAGTCCTGGAATGGCCGAGTCAAACCCCAGATCTTAATTCCATTGAAATGCTTTGGGGTGACTTGAAACGGGCTGTACATGCAAGAAACCCCTCAAACATCTCACAGCTGAAAGAACTCTGTGTTGTGGAGTGGGGCAAACTTTCTTCAGACCGATGTCAAAGACTGGTAGACAGCTACAAGAAGTGTCTTACTGCAGTTATTTCATCCAAAGGGATAACACTAGCTATTAGGGGGTAGGGTATCCTAACTTTTTCCTCAGCTCGAATATGCATTTTTGTAGCATGGCATTTACAGAAGATCTTGAAAAATCTTTTCTTGAGTTTTAATTGTTTAGTTATATTCCTATAATTTCTCAGTGTTGTTAAAATTGAGATTAAATATCTATATATCCAAATCAGTCTAACTGTTTAGTTATATTCCTATAATTTCTCAGTGTTGTTAAAATTGAGATTAAATATCTACATATCCAAAACTGTGACAAAAATACACAGGCTTTCATAGGGTGTCCTAAGTTTTCATATGACTGCATAGTTTGTTATAATTGGAAACAAAAACAAACAAAATTGAAGAACGCTAGAACAGTTGAAAGGATTACAGGATACAAGCTATAATGTTTGATATAAAATGTACCATAAGTTTTGGAGGTGACTGAAGAAGTAGGACCCACATTGCGTAGGAGATACAGTTTCTATTATTGTTAATCTCCAGTTCGCTAGTCTCACATAAAGAAATAAAATAAAGGAATACAACGTCCTACATCTATATCACCCTTCACTGCCTGAAGACAGTTGTAGGAAAGGTAACTGCTCTCTTTCGAATTTCGCACAAACCTACACGAGGACTACCTCCGTTAGCCGTCCCCAATTTAGCTGTTTGTTTGTTTGTTTTGAATTAAGCACAAAGCTACACAATGGACTATCTGTGCTCTCCCCACCACGGGTATCGAAACCCGGATTTTAGCGTGTAAGTCCGCAGACATACCGCTGAGCCACTGGGGGGCAAATTTAGCAGTGTAAGGCTAGAGAGAAGGCAGCTTGTCATCACCACCCACCGCCAACTCTTGGGCTAATCTTTCACCAACGAATAGTGAGCTTGACCGTCAGATTATAATGCCCACCTGGCTGAAAGAACGAGCAAGTTTAGTAGTACAGAGATTCGAACCCGTGACCCTCAGATTATGAGTCAAGCGTCCTCACCCCCTGCCTATGTCAGATCTCACGAGTTACTGTTATTGTATGATGTAAACTATATCAGACGTTACAATAGTGTTTGCAATTAGTGCTGGTTGATTTGATTATTGTGTAGTTAACGTAACACTGATATTATTATGCCCCCAATATCCCTGTATTGTGAGTCCGCGGATTCTTTTGACATTTTAATTAAACCTTAAGATTCAACCAATATATCTTCATTCGTCTTTAACACTAATTATCATTTTTAACAACGTATTCCATATTGATGTGATATACAAATTATTTACTCCTTCTTGTACCTGGACAGAAAGTGTTATTTCCCAATTGCTTATGCCTTAAGTAAATGGAAAAGACCTATTTTTCTCCTCAAACTTTTCTTTTGTGACCTGGGAGCGCATAACGAAAACATGATGTAAGACTATATTTCGAGACTGATACGTGAAAGTGATTTACATTACAGTCCCAAATCTCGAAAACCTACTCACTTCTAAACAGTTTTGTATAACTTTAGTATAAATACAAGTAAATCTTGATTCATATGTTGTTTTATTTAGACCTTATGTAAATAAAAATGTGCAAATTTGTCTGTTTTACACAGAAAATAGGTTAATTTGTAAATTTCATTATCCAGGTCACAAAAGCAAAGTTTGAAGGGAATAATGGTCATTTTCTGTACTTTTACAACATAAGCAATTAAGAAACAACGCATGTTGTCCAGGAACACAATGTGTGTTGCGTAGTGTTATCATTGTTAACAACGTAAAACATAATAATAAACGATAAAATATACGTAATAAACGTAAGAAAATATTTTTGTTTTCTTCCAGCTTATTATAACAAAACGCCATCTATCGTTAAAGTTGACCGATTTTATAAGACAAAAGTATTATGAGTATATTTACGCCTTCATACACAATGAAAATACCCTATGACCAAATGTTAGTTGAGTAAACGTATGTGTAACAAAATACGAGAATCCTCATTTCCCGAAGGCTGCCTTTAGAGATAACGTGTTTTGACCACTCTCACCATTATACAATAATATGCTGTTTGTCAGTAAGTCAGTAGTCACTAAGATCGCGTCACGTAAGGGATGCTTAATTTTGCAGTTTATACTTTTGTGGCGTTGGTAAAACGTGCGCATGCCATGAATCACGAGAAGAATTATGCGTACTTTTGGCTACAAAACAGCAAGAAATATGAACTTCAAAGTAATAAACTAAAATATTGTTACTTTTTAACAACATATTTTCGGGGACCCTGCAGAAGTACATATAATGAATAAAACTCAACTACCTTGATTAAATAAATGGGATTTCAGAATGTTAATTAG
Organism: Carcinoscorpius rotundicauda; assembly: GCA_011833715.1. Classification (NCBI taxonomy): domain Eukaryota; kingdom Metazoa; phylum Arthropoda; class Merostomata; order Xiphosura; family Limulidae; genus Carcinoscorpius; species Carcinoscorpius rotundicauda. The sequence continues at coordinate 7,202,402 of CM022398.1, forward strand.
GTAAACTTTATTACTTAAACATCTTTATTACGTAAAACTCTTTCTCTAATGGCTTTTTAAAAATACTAACAAAGTTGGCGTCTCGTATTGTCTGACAGTTCACTGGGAATAGGCTTAACCCTAATATAATAACTTCAAATATCGTTGAATATTATGACAAACTCATTCCATTGCTATAACTCGTGAGACACTGATTTGACAAAAAATATGTTTGATTGTAAACTGCATTAAGTTTACTGTGTTTCTGTAAATCTTAGGACACTAATTTGATGAATCTCTTTATTCGGTTTAAACTGTTAGAAATCTTAAATAACTGATATGATGAACTTTTAATTTGTTTAAGCAGGAGTTTGGGAATTTCAGTATAATTAAACTCAGTGTTTATTCAGCCTTTTGTAGTAATTTTCGTTAAAACAAGTATGTGCAAACTTTATATTGTTTCATAACCAGGGAAAGTTCAAGAAACTTCACTTAATTACAACTGTCTGCGCTTTTTGTGGTTTCTGAAACATTTAGTCCAGTTGTTTGAGTTGGATAATTATGTCGTTTTTGTCTCGACGTTTACGTAGATGTAACTAACATCACTTGTCTTTCAGTTTGTTTCAATAAATGCCAAGTATGTGCTTCAGGTTTTAAACTTTCATGGCGGTTTGTTGAGCTGCTTCTATTGTCACAAGGTCGCGGGTTCGAATCCCGGTCACACCAAACATGCTCGCGGGGGCGTTATAATGTCACGATCAATCCCACTATTCGTTGGTAAAATAGTAGCCCAAGAGTTGGTGATGGGTGGTGATGACTAGCTGCCTTCCCTCTAGTCTTACACTGCTAAATTTAGGACGGTTAGCGCAGATCGTCCTCGTATAGCTTCCCGCGAAATTCTAAACAAACAAACAAACAAATTCTATTGTCAGGACGATAAAAGTGCTTTTGTTTTTATTGCTTTCCGAATTACCTCTTTTCCTCACTTTAAACAATTTGGCTGAAAATTGTGGATAAAAATAATTTGACCCTACATATTAAGTTCATAATCACTTCTCTTGGAAAGTGTTGTTACGAACTCAGCCTTGTCTTGACCTCAAGTGGCTCACACTGCTAAAAGAAAAACGACAACAAATGAATTTCGGTACTCGTGGTGAGTGCAGAGTAGCTTGAGGCTTGACTGCAAACAATCATGTGTTTAGACAACAACAGTCTTGTCTTTGTAGTTGAAGGAATGACAAAAAATGACAAAAATATTTTCTCATAAATTTGGTAACGATACAACAATATCAAATGTTTCAAATTCTAAATATTTAGATGTTTTTAGTTTGTGTTTTAATAACAACAGTTGAAGAGTCGGCAAATATTAGTTTATTTGTTAATTTTTTTTGTCGGAGTAGAAGGTTTCTCAGTAAGCTTATCTGCGCTCTGTATCCACTCCAAGCGAGCAAATTTCAAATTATATCATTGTAAATAAATATTAATAAAAATAACAAATCTCTTTGTGACCGTTTTATATAAAATGTCGATTTTTTTCCTGATAAGTTTTTCTTACGTTTATTTTATAGAGAATAACAACAATATAATTAGAAATGTTGAAATGTAATCCCTATAAACTGAGCTATTTTGAAAGCGCTAGCTTTATAGGTTTTATATTTCTTTTCGATCATTCTTAAACCTACGTGATTTTTTAACGTTATAAAACTCGTTTAGTTCCCTTTAGTTACGAGAGGGGGCTTCTTTACCTTCAGTTGCTTCAGTTTAAGCGATACGTCACAAGAATTAAGTGAAGACGTGGTTTTTTATATCGTTGGTTTATCACGACATATTATTTTTGTTTTTTTTGGAATTTCGCACAAAGCTACTCGAGGGCTATCTGTGCTAGCCGTCCCTAATTTAGCAGTGTAAGACTAGAGGGAAGGCAGCTAGTCATCACCACCAACCGCCAACTATTGGGCTGCTCTTTTACCAACGAATAGTGGGATTGACCGTCATATTATACACCCCACGGCTGGGAGGGTGAGCATGTTTAGCGCGACGCGGGCGCGAACCCGCGACCCTCGGATTACGAGTGCACGCCTTAACGCGCTCGGCCATGCCAGGCCCACACGACATATTAATGTAAGGATTAAACAATCCATTAAGACAAACATCTGGAAAGAGATGTAGAAATAAACTATTTTTATCATATTATTTTGTTCAATATTTTCTTGCCAAGAGTCGTCTAGTGGCTATTGTGCCCGACTGTGGAGCAGAAGTTCCATAGCGTATTGTTCTGGTGATTAAGGCACTCGACTCGTAATCTGGAGGTCTCGAGTTCGAATCTCCGTCACTGAACGTGATCGCCCTTCAGCAGTGGTGGTGTTATAATTTGACGGTCAATACCGTTATTAGAGGGTAAAAGAGCATTCTAAGAAGAGGTGGGCGGTTTTGACTAGTGGCCTTTCCTCTGGTCTAACATTACGGACAACTAACAAAAGTAGGCCTATCGTAGCTTTGTCTGAAATTCATAACAAACCAATTCACGGCTCACGTTTTTTCTGTGTCAAAGAAAAAACACGATTCGCACACTTTGAGGCTGTAGGCGCTTTACAAGTGTGGCAGTAAGATCCTATTCCGTCTGCCAAAAGTAGCCCAAGAATTGGAATTGGCGGCGGATGGTGTTGACTAGCTGCGTTCGCACTAGTCTATCACTTTTACATTAATCTCCTATGAGTGTTAGAAAAACATAAAAGTTTCGTGGAAATAAAACCAGTGGCGTAGCTATGGTTTTCAGCACCCAGGGACAAAGTGAGTTTTCGCGACCCCTCGTGATAAAATGTAAGCCATAATTCCCAATTATGTAGCATCGATTTGGCGCCCCCTTCCCCGATGCTGCGCCCGGGAACAGAGTACCCTCTTGCCCCGCTAACTACCCCACTGAATTAAACTGAAATATTTTGCTTGTTAATTAATTAACAATATATATTAAATTCTCAAATAAACTATATTTATTTCAATGATCTTTTAACTGAGGGTCTAATTCCATTTAAAACTACATATATGTATATTTGTAATTATAATACCACAAGAATAAATCCAGTTGTATGATGTTGTTGTTTCTGAAGCTACACAATGATCTGCCAATCATGGGTATCGAAACCCGGTTTTTAGCGCTAAGTCATTAGGGGGCCAGTTGCTGATTTTTTTAAATTTACTGAGTATAAAAAGTTATTTGTTTCGTTAAGATTTTATTTGTAAAGTAACAAGACAGAATCATAAGATATCACACATTCTAATTTTTAAAATATGATCAGCATTCGGTACTGACACATTTTGATATACAGACGTATTGGAGCAAAGTAGTATGAATTTATAGGATATTAGGGGACCATTTCAAAAACTGTTTTAAAAACTATATAATCATCATTATAAGTGCGCGGAAAGACTGTTAAATTAATTCGATGTCTTTGTACGCGGGCACGTGCGATTACAAGTAGACAAATTGGAGCCATTTTGCTCGAACGCAATGAACAATCAGTAAAACTAACACGAATGTTCTACAAACCCAGAAAGGCTAAAAATACTGTTTTAAGCAATATCTTATTACAATAATATCTAACAAGAAGAACAGCAGACGATAACGTTCCCAAAAAATAGAGTAAATAAAGTCTGGAAGAAAATTCATTCACCTATCAAGACAAACAATGGAGAAATTACTGAAATCGATAACTTCGTATGAAAGCGAGGTTTTTAATCCTCTGGGAAACTTAGTAAATAAAGGCCTCTTCATGGATGAAATTTCAACACGCAGTATATTTATCAGATAAAAGACCGAATGTTTCTCACAAATAGATTTAGGACGACCATTTCGTAATAACCTACAGAACACTGAACATTCATGTTTAACGTTCATTATTTGAAAGAAAGAAAAAAAGCACGGTGATAACGTAATGGTTGGAAACAAAAGAAAAATATGCGTTTTAGGGAAGTGTATTTCCTGAAATATGAAAGTTTATGTTGTCTTTAATCAGATTAAAATAAATACAATGGAAGAGACTTCAGATAATAATAATAATTTCTCATACTGTAACGGCCTTTTACATGTTGAAAATTTAAATTGTTTGACGTTAAAGTTTATTTGTTTGTTTTTGAATTTCGCACAAAGCTACTCGAGGGCTATCTGTGCTAGCCGTCTCTAATTTAGCAGTGTAAGACTAGAGGGAAGGAAGCTAGTCATCACCACCCACCGCCAGCTCTTGGACTACTCTTTTACCAACGAATAGTGGGATTGACCGTCACATTATCAGAGCAAAGCTTTTGATTAAGTTCACCACAAATTTTTGTGGTTTGTTCTGGAAAGATGTAGTCTTCCTCCTGTTTTGTCCAGTGTGTCCAAGCCTTGTATGCGACCATTTTGAACAGGCTCTTGATTAACGGATATCTTACATCCTCCTTTTCCATCTTGCTGAAGTCCATTAGGGCTGTCTGTTGTTCCCTTCGCTTTATGCGTTGGTGATTCAGTGCCTGTTCTCTCTCTGTATCACTCAGTTTTGGTGCGTGGCCTCCAGTTGCCAGGGGTGTTGGTGTCGAGTATGTTTCCCATGCTGATGATGTGAACCTGTTCCTTGAGAACTCAACATCCCTGCGTTAGGTGCTGGCCGTTGTCCATTGTTACTCTCAGGACAGTGCTGCCCAGCTCAAATATGCCAAATCTCAGGCTTGGTGGCCTCCTCTACTGACTCCTAATTTGGACTGGATTGAACCTTGGTCACTTGCTTTGGGGTTTCCTTCCTTAGCCCCGAGGTTGCCAGGGGATGGTGGTGCAGCGAGTCGGCTCGGTTCTGTATGATTACCACTGGTATTTTGCTAATTTGTTCAGTAGGGCGAAAGTGGTGAGGAAGAGGATACCCCCTTGTCCTGGTATCTTGGGGCTATTCTTCCTTTGGATGACTGCACTGCACGGGATATCGAGCGTCACGACTTCGCCTTCGTGTAGGGTGGTAAGCCTGAAGCTGTGTCTCGATTTCCTTAACCCTGCCGCCTCACAGGGAGGTCTTGGCATCCCGTGTGTCTGTACCCAGTTTCTTTCTCTTTTTCTATCCGCCACCTTTCCAGTTTGTCTTTGGAGGGTCATCCCTGTTGATACTTCACCAGATTCTTGGTTAGCACGGGGCTCAAGCTTTTTGATGTTTCTATGAGCCTGCAAACACGGATGTGTTTCGACTCTCTTTCCCGATAAATGGACGCTTCTGCGGCAATTCGGCGCTGTCGTGTTGCGTCCCATGATATTTCAACCGACATCCCATTTCGTCTACCGATTGCTGGCCCCTGGATGTACCCACAGGAGCAACACCACCCTGCTCGTCCGTGGTACGTTATTTGGGGCCGCGTTGTGCTGCGCCATGTTGATAGTTACCTGCAGGCTTTCAACTGGTGCCACTGTACATAACATCCTTCCAATGAAGAGACTCTTGTGGAATTGTTGTACAATTAAGACGTGTCCCTTGTGTAGTTCTTAGGTGGAGTCTCTTTTGCACATGTTGGTCCTTTGTCCGAAGACGGTGGCGATTTGGGAAAAGGTGGCTCGCCTTTTCCGTGTCGCTGCTCTCGGCTAGGATCATATCACTTGGCCTTTTCTTTCCAGTATACCTTAACTGGCTTATTCGTACTTTAAAATTCTGGGTAAGGTCAGGTACAGGCTGTTACTTCGTCTTGAAGGGAACTATCGGCTATTGAACCCTAGAGACTTTTACCACAGATGGCAGTCTGACGTTTCTCCTCTTGATGCGCTGGTGGGGTGTGGGGTTGAGTTCGGGTTGTGAGCTGTCCAACCTCCACTCTCACCTTGTATTATCACTGTGTGTGTACATACGTAAATATTATTTCTTATGGGTTTTTTGCATATACATACATTAATTCTTATGATTTTGTTTCTGTGTTTTTTATTATTTACGAGCAGTATATATATATCCATATATGTATTTCAATTTATTGTGTCGTTACTTTGGGGAAAATTAAGAGAAGTTAACTTATTAACTTTGTATATATCTGATTTTTCCATTTAATTTTGCTTCTCATTGTTTTTTATCCACAGTACGTGTTTTTTGTTTGTTTTCACGACGTACAAACGGTTTGTTTTTGGTTTTCCGCACAAAGCTACTCGAAGGTTATCTGTGCTAGCCGTCCCTAATTTAGCAGTGTAAGACTAGAGGGAAGACAGCTAGTCATCACCACCGACTGCTAACTCTTGGGCTACTCTTTTACCAACGAAGAGTGAGATTCACCGTCCCATTATAACGCCTCCACGGCTGGGAGGGCGAGCATGTTTGGCGCGACTCTGGCGCGAAGTCGCGAACCTCAGATTACGAAGCGCACGCCTTAACGCGCTAGGCCATGCCAGGCCCGACGTACAAACGTATAATTAACGTATTTTTATTCAGTTGTACTGGTTATTTGCGATGTTCTTATTGTTGTAAATAAATTCAAAATTAGTCGCAAAAGTAAACCATAGAAGGAGTAATAAATAACAAGTAAATAAAACATAACAAAACACAAATTTGCTACGTCACAGTGTTATATCACTTTCTTTCAGTAGAGCTCATAAGCGACTTTTTTTTTCATTCATCCAGACAAACATGTACAGAAATTAAAATGTTTTGGCATTTTGTGTGTTTCAACATATAATAATTATATTTTTAAATTCTTCGGTGCAATACAGATGTCGATTTCACAAAACAATTAAAGTGTGGAGACTGCAAAGAATTTACAAATGGACATATTTTACTTTGACATTTTTATTTAGTTTTATTTGTCATTCACTTCTTTATGCCATGAATTTTATATTTTTAATTTTTGTCCTTTTTACGTGTTTAAAAATGTACCCATTATGTTTACTTCAGCATGTAGTTGTTAAAAATCTAAATTTTTCGAAACTTATTGTCAGAATAGATTGGTGTATTATCATAGAAGGAAATGTGACACCAAAAATTACCTTCATAGAATAAAACTTTTTGTGTATAAATTATGCATTGCATAAAGTGTTAATTATTATAAGCTATACAAAAATATAATAGGTGGTACTAGGTTTGAAGTTAAGATTTACTGTTTATTTTACCGGTTGTATTTCAATTTTCTGGAAACTATTTATCATTAGATAAAAAGTATCCTTCACTTTACCATGTAATTAATTTTCATGGTATATTTCTGTTGGACTAGCAAATAAGTTAGTAGTGTAATACACCACATTAGAGGGTGTATAAAATATGTATATTTACGTCTTAGGAGATGATTTTTTAACTTAAATATTTTTTGACATCTAACTTGAGAATTACACTCTTAAAATAATATGAATAATGTTTGAAGAAATCTCATTAGTTTGTAATATGTACATAACAATCAGACTATACTTGTACGTAGGCTTCAGTATACCTCAAAACTAAATTTTATTTGTTCTAAGATAGTGAAACAGGTTTGTTATTAGATTGGTTTTAACAAAAACATTGTTTACCAAAATTAAATGAGTAATTAACTTTCCAGTTCAAACTACAGTATTTTAGCAGTATTGAAAGTTAATCTCTCTTTTTTTATTATCATATACTTGGAATGGAACCTATGTAATTTTTATAATGAAATAAGTTTACATTTTGTTCTCGTAGTGACTACAAACAATCGGTTGACTTAGAAAACCTGCTTTACGCTTGGAGTTTTGTCAGGAATGGTTGATATATCTTATAAACAATTCAAATTTATTTTAAAGTAAGAAATTTCAATTTATTCCTTTATAAGTATCCTACATCTGAACATTTTTAAGCTTAGATACATAGTACAGTTTGTGATTTTAACATAAATTTTTATGTGTTTTTTTTTCGAAAATTAACTTTTTAATACTGGGCTTATTCTGTAAGTGTTTAATGTAAACCTAAAGTGTACTTTAAGACGTTAGATGAATGAAACTAATGTAAGGAAACAATGCTTGGAAAAAAAATGCTTGTTACTAAACTTACTGCATGTGAAATCAATTATTGTATATTTTATCGTATGGCTCTGGTAAAGCGACTCCCAGTGGCTCAGCGGTATGTCTGCGGACTTACACGCTAAAATCCGGGTTTCGATACCCGTGGTGGGCAGAGCACAGATAGCCCATTGTGTAGCTTTGTGCTCAATTCAAAACAACAACAACTGGTCAAAGTGTTTTGAACTAAGTTTATGGATGTACGTACGTTACGTATCTCTTATTATATGTAATTTAATAACAATTTACACAATATTTTGAATGTAATCACCATATACGCTTATATATACAATAGTTTTAATAATTATTATTCATTAATCTACCAAAAAAAAATTGCTCAGTCTACTTTTAATACCTGATTAAAACAGTTTGTTTGTTTGTTTTGGAATTTCGCACAAAGCTACTCGAGGGCTATCTATGCTAGCCGTCCCTAATTTAGCAGTGTAAGACCAGAGGGAAGGCAGCTTGTCATCACCACCCACCGCCAACTCTTGGGCTACTCTTTTACCAACGAATAGTGGGATTGACCGTCATATTATACACCCCCACGGCTGGGAGGGCGAGCATGTTTAGCGCGACGCGGGCACGAACCCGCGACCCTCGGATTACGAGCGCACGCCTTAACACAGGAAACAGGATAGTGATAAGTAATCCTTTTGGTAATTATACATGACCTTTCCGAAGATCACGGTAGAGGGTGTTTGGGGTAGTTTTTACAGTACTGAGTAATGAACAGAGGTTTTAAAACCTGAGAAAATTTGTTGAGTAAGGGTGAAACTAAAGAAACTTGAAACTATTTTGATGTATTCACAAGAAATGTGGTAAAAAGGAGAAATGTAAAAAATTAAATTGAAAGAAAACTAAGAATCACGTTTCTGACCTTCTTCAAGAAATAATGAGACAAAGAAAAAACGTACTACTAAGTAGCTAAGATACACATAATGGTAAGTGGAGCATAATAGGCCAAAGGACGAAATAGAATAATAATTTGTAAATTAAAGCTCAATGAATTTAGAATGGAGATCATCTTTAGACTTATAGAGAAGTGTGTTATTAAATTTTGTCTTTAGAACAATCACAGAAATAAATGTGGGCATATACAATAAAACGTTTTATACCGTAATTTGATATTACCCTTCTCTAATATTTACTTTTATTGGGCCTCTGTTGAAGGTACTAGACGTATCTCCAGTGGTAGACATGTGCATTGTATTGCAACTATATATCAGTTTGTTAGTAAATGCTTGTCTACAGTTAATTTCACAAATTCGAAAATCAAGACACTTCCACTAACCATGAATTGTTAGATCTTTAAGGCCACCAAGTTTGTTTGTTTTTTACAAGTTTTAATTGTTGAGTTTTTGTAGAGGTAAAACTGCACAAATATCCAAATTGATCGCAAGAAACTTAAACATTTTAGTGCTTGTTTCATGAGTAATGAAATATTTCAAAATTCTTCCATACACTCGGGGCTCATTTTGCAACAAAGTCCACAACAAAAGAGAAGTTAATCCAGATGTATATAAATAGTTGCAAAATTCTGTTGCAAATGTGTTTGTGAAACAATTCTGTTTACTGGTTTTAAGACATTAAATTTATGTTTGCGATGTTTTGTTTTAAATAGTTTTATAGGCTGATGGATTAAATGGACTAAATTATGATTGAAAACATTGTTTTGTTTGAGTATTCCATTTGTAACACAAAACACCACCTAATAATGTACCTATTTTTTCTATATTACAGACCTATTTCAGAAAGTAACAGATTTTATTCAGTGTTACAGTGAAATGTGTTAATCACCCGGTATTTTATCAAGAAACTTATTGTTAGGTTTATTGTAAACACATTTTTTTTTCCCATATTAACTTTCATTTTACATTTTTGTAACATGTTACTTGTTTAATTTATGTAATTAATTTTGTGACCTTTTAATTTAGAAACCTAATCTTAGGCTTTACTAATGGAGCTGTGTATCTGCATCCATTTCTTTATTGTGTTTTCTTGGGTTTTTATAGTGGGTGTTTACAATTTTTGTACAAAATGTAACTCTTAAGTGGTTTACCCTCTTTGATTTATTCTGCTATTCACTTGCTTTTAATAAGTTATTATTAATAGAATAGAAGTGTGTATTCTAACATATAACTACATGGTACTGTACCAAACTATATTTTAGCCACAACAGAAATCTTCTATTAACATCATATATAAGTAATTAATAAATATATAAGATAAAAACAATTTTAAAAATGACTTTACAAAAATTTTTGAAAGAATAAATGTTATTGAAAATATTCCTAAATTAATAAATGTGTTTTAAAATTATTTTTAGAGTCAGTTTTATGTTGTTTTATTTTTATTAATGTTTCCTTCACCAAAATATTTGTTTTCTTGTATATAGCAAAACACTGGAATATTAGATCCTCTCCTTTATTAATTTCTTTAACCAGTTTCATGACTCTTCATTTTTCCTTTTCAGTGCTTTTGAATCTGTTTTTCAGAGTGGAAACCACAAAGCATGAAAACAGTTACTAAGTCTTATAGAAAATGAAAATTTGCAGAAAAACTATTTCCTGCAGAGTGGCTTTTGGAGTTGTGCATCTGGTGGAAGAAATAAAGTAAAAGAGAGAAAATGGTCTAATATTCTAATGTGTTCTTATTTGCATCCACAGATGAATGCTGCTTTGCAGTATCCTTCTACATAAATCTTTGTTAATCTTACTAGAAAGCTGACAACAGTAAGGACGTTAATCCAGATACATATTGGAAAATGTGTATTTTTAACATCAAACCTCGTGCTTACTTAGCTGAAAAATAAGAATCAGTTTAATTTTGTTACATAAATGGAACTACATGTTAACTGGCAACCTTTTTAACACTGTATTTGAAAACTTTCTTCATGTAAAGAAAATTACCAGTCGTTTGGTTATTAGATAGTATTTGCTTTGACTAAGCTCTGTCTAAAATTAAATTTAAAATCTAAAGCATTTGGTATTTTCTTATTGGTTTTTTCATACTCGAGTCACAAGTTGTTTTCCTTCTAATTTTTTTAGAATAAGTTACTTTTATTTTAAATTAATAATACATAATACTTCCACAAATGTATTGTATACAGGTGTTCCTTCATAACATTAAAACTGTCTAAATATAGAAATAACAAAGCACAACTTTATTTATAGATACCTCTTGTAGCAGTATAAATTACTTGCAGTGTTATATTTTTACGGTACAAGACCTCCTACAATAGTGCTGTAATCAGGGGTGCTCACTACTCCGTCACTCATTTTGTAGCTGTAGCATACAAACCATTTCTCTGATGAAAAGGAGCCCTCATTTACAATATTAATAAGGTGGTAAAATTGAAATGTATGTGCAAATTAAACAGTTCAGTGAGTTATTAATTCAGTTATTCATGATTCTCCCTGGGTCTATCTCTGTTTCTTTACTAAATTTCATTAGTTATACTTACTTCCTTACAAGGAATACCTACAGAGACACCAACAAAATAATTTGTGGTTTTAGGTAGGTTTGTATCTAATTTGTGCTTAGGTTTTTCTGTTGTTTTTTACAAACTGCATTATAGTGTTTACTGGATATTAAATGTATATAAATTGTTTTACTTATGGTCTTGATCTCTTAATTACACCAAGCAAGAGTTGAAGACTATTAGTTGATCTTACTTTGCTCATTTGTTTATTTATTATTGTTTGTTTGTTTTAAACTGTTGAATAGCAAAATATTATTAAAGAGTTCTAGAAAATTTGAAACAAAAAATAATTCTTATAAGTCATACTTTTCAGTCATTTCTAGTTGTGGTTTCATAAATTTTTCAGAATTTTTGTAGCAGTATTTCTCTTGCTTAGAAGTGTCAGAGTAGATTATGTGTCTGGATTGTTTGAATGAGGTCAAAGGTCAAATAATTTACTGGTTTGAATAGATTTTAATGAGTATCTGCTAATGATAAGAATAATATATAATTGAAAACAGAGGTTTACTTAACAGGAAGGCTAATGAGAGAATTATTTCATGTATATTGAGTGTATATAAATGAAAAGCCAATGGAAGTGCCTTGTCTCTTTTCATTCAAATTATTACACATATTATGTATGTACAAACAAAATAAAACAATACTTAATAAACATCAATAAGTTTCCTCCACAAACTGTAGAAAACATAATACACACATACCTAGACAAAAAGCAAAATCAATCAACAAAAGTAAGTATATCCCACAATTTAAAAAGTCACGAAACCATATACTGCTGTATACCATATATTCCTGACATCAGCAAACAAATAACCAACATTTGGCAAAAACTAGAAACAAAATATGGCATTCCAGTTAATACTAAATTTATTCAAAACCCAGGCACAAAACTGAGGTCTATACTATGTAAAACTTACACTGACAAACACCACACCAACATTATTTATAAAAGACAATGTGATAACTGCCACGAATTCTATATTGGAGAAACAAGTAGAAAAATGGAAACCAGATTCAAAGAACATAAAAAGTCACCTTCACACGTTTTCGAACACTGCAAGTCAAATAAACACAACATAAACATAGAAAAACCCAAATACTAAATAAAGAAACAAACATAAACAAACACAAAATTAAAGAAGCGTTACTTATACAACAACTCAAGCTCAAAATAAACCAATACAAAGGAATGCCTTTATACCTGTATTAATAAATATATCCAACATATAAGCACTCCCTCTACATTTATTCACTCAATTGCATAACTGCCTTCAAACATGTGGTCAGCTATCGGTCGATTACCTCTCTTTCTTTGTGAACCTTGCAATGACCAAAGAAGGTGGAAACATTGTTTGCTCCTCTACATAGAGCTTTGTCTACCCATACCAGCTGTTTTTACATATTTAAAAAAATGTATTTTTTAGTAAACAACCAAATTTGTTCACTTGGTAGTTTAGAAGTAAGTTTGTGAACTTATAAAGTTTTAAGGGTGAAAACATGTCAAGATCTTAGAACAAGTTTATTGATATTTTTCCCAGTTCTAGTCACAAAGTAATTCAGTTTATTTTTACAGAAACAAGTTAATGTATCAGATAATGTTTCATATAAGATTCTTTGTGTAGAAGGGCTGATCGATCAGTTTCAACCACAGACAAACTTTTCACACTGAATGCAAAAGTCACATGAACCATTATTTCTAAATGTTTTCAATATGTGTCTTTATAAGAGTTAACCAGTTAATCTATGCACCAGTTTTGTACATCATGGTATTTCAAATAGAATCTAACAAAATTTGAATGACTGATCACAATACTCACAAAACAGAAGTATGATGGTGAGAATTAGTACTGCACAAGAAGAGAAGAGATACCAAAATATCCTCAGGTTTCAACATTGATGGATAGAAAACTGGACAATGTGAGGTCATCAGGAATAGTTGATAGAGCTGATATAACCAAGCCATTCCATATCTGAAAATACTGTTGAACCAGAGACAGTGTAAAATATACTTGACCAGACAAATCACCATTTACCCTACACTGCACAGATAGATAAATTCTTCCTAAGGCTATCTTTGTTTTAGTCCACAACAAGAACATCTACATGGAAATAGACCAGTTATTCCAAGATGCAGTACTTTGTAATTTTTATTGTTATAGTGTCTTTTTGCAATCTGAAAGTTCTTACAGGCTGGTATTTTTCATAACCAGCAAACTGTTATGGACTATATTGTATTCTTCGCTTGCTCAGAAATTCCTGATAATGAACCAGAACCGGTTCTTATTGACAAACAATAGAACATTGCCATAAGTGTCTTCTAGCACTTTAATGACGAACATTAATATTTGTAGAAGTTTCCAAGTTCCAGATAATTACTAAATATAGATGATGTTTTTACTCAAGAATAAACTATATTAACAGTAAAATACAGTGAAAGAACATAACTCTTTCATTAGTTCTGCAACATGATTCCACTTGCATTAAACTTTCAAGAGTTATGAATATCCATTAACCTTTTTATAACCTTTGTGATCCAAAGTTGCTAATATCTTCCTCTTTAGGTTAACCTTGGACAGTTAAGAGGTGTTACAGGTTTCCAATAATAGCTTTGTATTTTAGGGACATTCAGTTAATGTAATAGAAAGAAGTAGAAGTAAATAAAGGTGAGGCTTATCTTGGCCCACACAGAATTTGTAGAGTTTATATCAATAAAAACGTTTTCATTCTGGACATGTTCAGTTAATCTAGCAGTAATCTATAAGTAAAGTTAGGTTACAATGAGTTATTAATGATAATGAGACTTCATTAGCTGATTTGAAGTTGACAGGTTAAAACAAATGTTTTACGTGCTATTTCAACATTAACAGAATTTGGTTGATGCTAAACATGTTTGACAAAAGAGTTTTAGGTAAAATCAATTAAGCTTATTAATGTAATAAACAATATTAATGTTTCTATTCTTTAAAGAAACAGTGCTTTGTAATAGCTTTTACCCTGGAAACTCCTCAGAAAATTTTAATACTCAACTAATAAATATGTTGTCACGTGTGGTCTACACTGTTTGTGTTGTGAAGTGAACCCTTCCCTCCAAAAGTACGTGCTTCTCACTATTGTAAGAGTGATGGTCAAATTGCTGTATGTGGTCATAATAGCCCAGGAGTTCACAGTGGATGCAATTCACTACCTGGTTTCTATTCTTGTCAGTTCAAAAGTATGGATAGCTATGTGTACACAGCTTTAAATTCTGGAACAAACAAATTTTTCATATCAGTATATTTGAAGTGAGACTGATAGTAAAGAATTTTATTAGTTATAATTTTATCAGTTTTTATTTTAATAAAACACCAAACATGCTCGCTCTTTCAGCTGTGTGAGCACTTATTATGTGATGGTCAATCCCACAAAGAGTACCCAAGAGTTGGTGGTGGTGATTACTAGCTGCCTTCCCTCTAGTCTTACACTGCTAAATTAGGAATGGCTAGTGCAGATAGCCCCCGTATAGCTTTGCACGAAATTCAAAAACAAAAAACAAATTTCTAAAACTTCACTACATAGCCTTACTAATAATTAGTATCTTGTAATAATAACCATAAAAACATTTCTAAGACTTCACTACATAGCCTTACTAATAGTTAGTATTTAGTAATAATAATAAAAATAAATAGCTGATTATGAATTTATGTTGATGTTAGCAACTGTGGGAAAAACAACAGATTTCAGATCTGATTGAGGTGTTTAAGATTATGAAGAGAATTGTTAATACTAACAGTGAGATCACAAGGACGAGTGGACACAAATATAAATAAGTTTTGGCAGTATGGGAGTCATCTTCAGCTATAAACAGTTTTATTTTTAATAAGCTTTGGCAGTATGGGAGTCATCTTCAGCTAAAAACAATTTTACTTTTAATAAGTATTGGCAGTATGGGAGTCATCTTCAGCTAAAAACAGTTTTATTTTTAATAAGTATTGGCAGTATGGGAGTCATCTTCAGCTAAAAACAGTTTTATTTTTAATAAGCTTTGGCAGTATGGGAGTCATCTTCAGCTAAAAACAATTTTATTTTTAACAAGTTTTGGCAGTATGGGAGTCATCTTCAGCTAAAAACAGTTTTATTTTTAACAAGTTTTGGCAGTATGGGAGTCATCTTCAGCTAAAAACAGTTTTATTTTTAATAAGCTTTGGCAGTATGGGAGTCATCTTCAGCTAAAAACAGTTTTATTTTTAATAAGTTTTGGCAGTATGGGAGTCATCTTCAGCTAAAAACAGTTTTATTTTTAACAAGTATTGGCAGTATGGGAGTCATCTTCAGCTAAAAACAGTTTTATTTTTAACAAGTTTTGGCAGTATGGGAGTCATCTTCAGCTAAAAACAGTTTTATTTTTAAAAAGTTTTGGCAGTATGGGAGTCATCTTCAGCTAAAAACAGTTTTATTTTTAATAAGCTTTGGCAGTATGGGAGTCATCTTCAGCTAAAAACAGTTTTATTTTTAATAAGCTTTGGCAGTATGGGAGTCATCTTCAGCTAAAAACAGTTTTATTTTTAATAAGTTTTGGCAGTATGGGAGTCGTCTTCAGCTAAAAACAGTTTTATTTTTAATAAGTTTTGGCAGTATGGGAGTCGTCTTCAGCTAAAAACAGTTTTATTTTTAACAAGTTTTGGCAGTATGGGAGTCGTCTTCAGCTAAAAACAGTTTTATTTTTAATAAGTTTTGGCAGTATGGGAGTCGTCTTCAGCTAAAAACAGTTTTTATTTTAATAAGTTTTGGCAGTATGGGAGTCGTCTTCAGCTAAAAACAGTTTTATTTTTAACAAGTTTTGGCAGTATGGGAGTCGTCTTCAGCTAAAAACAGTTTTATTTTTAATAAGTATTGGCAGTATGGGAGTCGTCTTCAGCTAAAAACAGTTTTATTTTTAATAAGTATTGGCAGTATGGGAGTCGTCTTCAGCTAAAAACAGTTTTATTTTTAATAAGTATTGGCAGTATGGGAGTCATCTTCAGCTAAAAACAGTTTTATTTTTAATAAGTTTTGACAGTATAGGAGTTATATTCAGCTAAAAATAGTTTTCTTTTTCTAACTGGTTGGTTAACTTCTGGAATTAGGTGTCTTTGGATATTTGTAGAAACAGTAAGTTTACATGATTTTGAAGAAAAAGCTGGATAATTATATGAATGATAAAGACTGGCTTTAAGATAACTTTAAAAATTATTTTAATTTAGTTTAGAGGAGAGAACAGCTGATACAAACCAGTAGATCCCTTGTTGTCCCAAAACTAATTAATAATTGGTATTTACTCACAGTAATAAGGTTCAGATGGTGAGGTTATTAAATGATTTCTGAAGGGACAGAACATTTGCTTACAAGTCTAAAGACGGCTGTAATGTGACAAGTTATTTACTAATAAACCCTTGCATAGTAACTTTTAATATATGTGAGCTAATTCTTTCACACACACCCACTGAAATTAAATAATAAAGTCTGTTCTTATCACTAAATCTATCTTTTCTTAAAATTTCGTTGTTTGACTAATTGTATCATGTGAGTGAACAAAATTGAAAGTCAACATATGAGTTCTTTAGTTCTTGTGTTGGTTGTATTGGAAAAAACTGGTAAATTTGTAGCAGTTATATCAAACTAAAAATCTGGATGTCAGATTTATAAAGATGTAAGTGATGCTGGAGTAAATCATTAGTTGAAAGTGTTTGTCTTTTTAATTTGGATCTGTAAACAAAGTAACTTGGGAGGGCCACAATATACTGGTTTGTTTTTAAGTTTTGAAAAGTGGAATGTTCCAATCATGAAAAAAGGAAATGCAGGAGTAATGAATTAATGTGTTTACAGAGTGACTGTAAACTCTACGTATTTAATAACGTGATTGGCTCAAACATTCACCACCTTCGTGATTCATGAAAATCGTACGTGTTGTCACATAATCCCGACACAGAAACACGTGAAGTCAGTAAGGTACTTTTAGACTGCCAAATATGATTGGAGGATGGCATGTCTTAACCATGTTCTGACCCCTGTGTGGTTGCTCTTTCACCACTAGGTTACCATCCATCTTGGGTTGTTCTTCAGCAGTGACCTCTGATTTGTTCAGTCTAAACACTCAGCAAGGTTTTTAAGTGTAAAAATGAAAGTAAGATACATTTATTGCATTAAATGCTTATTTGTAGTTGCATACAAAGCTACACAATGTGTTCTTCCCACCAAGGGTATTGAAACCCAGTTTCTTGCATTGTAAGGCCATAGACACACTGCTGTGCCACTAGGGAACTGTTACATCAAGAGACACTGAGACATTTTGGAATACTGCAAGTTAGGCATATAAGTTCAAAATTTTATCTGAATAAAATCTCTAGAAGAGTTTGGAGAATTATAATATAAAGTACACAACTTCAGGATTTTAATCACAATTACACTGCTATAAAGAGATTTGGACAAAGTAACTTACAACAACAAGCTTTGAGTGCCACAAAGTAAATTATATTACACAAGTTTGAAGTTTTTAACATCATAAGATTTTCTGTGGACAACTACAATGTAAAGTGTATTTTTAACACAATAAAACTCCATTTATTTCCATGTATCCTTCAAGTGCCTCAATGACCTTCCTTACTTTTTCTTACCAGCCACTGGTAGGTGTTATTCTGTCCTTACTGATTCTTCTTCGGGTGACTAAATCAACTCAGACTTGCTTCTCTTACCTTTAAAGTGATTCTATAGACCCCACCACCATTTTTAATTTCTTTATTCATTCTCTTCTCTTTCAGCAACATTTCAAACAATAATTCCAGCATTCTCACTTTTGTTCTTGTTAACAACCTTTCTTCGACAGGGTCCAGGTCTTGGCTTTCTCGAGGAGCACCATTCTAATCACAGTCTTATACACTGTGTTTTTTAGTCAGTGTCCATGGTAGTCTCTTGTCACAGATGATTGGGGCTAGTTTCTTTCAACCTACCTGATCCTATCTTTCACAACTTTCTCTCTTCCTCCTTCACTTTGAATTGTACTTTCCAAGTACATAAAATTTTCTACCTTTGCCTGCAACTTTCCATTTACATCTGTGATCTGATCCTTCTTCTTCCATTCATCACGACTTCCATTTTTCTAGCATTCACTTTAAAGTCTTTTCTATCCAAACTCTTCTGCCAAACTTTAACTTGCATTTGTAACTCCTCTATTTCAGCTGGTAGGATAAGATCATCAGTGAATAACAGTTCTTACATGGGTTTCTTACAGTACATCTAACGGAAGATATTGATGACAATGCTGGATATTAAGGGCTAATGTTTAACCCTTGTTGCAGTCTAATATTTACTTCAAACTCATTTGCTTCCCCATATACACTCTTCGTGATTCTTATTGCTCCTTTATTTATAATTCTTACTGGTCTGATGGGCTTAACAAGAACTCCTATTGTTTCAAGGCACTGGTACACCAACTTTCATGATACTCTGTCGTTTACTTTCTCCAAATCTACAAATGCATGATATAGCTTCTTATTTACTTCAAGATACTTCTACAACTTTTAAAAAATCAAAATTATATCTATTGTTACTCTCCCAAACCTAAACTGTATTTGTTGATGTCTGTAACTTTCCTTGTATCTCTTTTTCAGTACCTTTTCTTCCACTTTCAGCAATTGCTCCACCAATTTTATTCCTGTATAACTTTCTTCCTCAAGAGCATCTACTTTCTTCTTCTAGATGGGTATCAATAGACTATTTTGCTGGTATACTGTTTTTTAGATGTTTTTCAACATTGTCCAAACATACGTCCGTTATCCTTTAATGCCTTGATCATCTCCAAGGCAATCTGTGTTTGACCTTCCATGTTGCTTATTTTCATTTTTCTTCTTTCCTTTTCTGGCGTGCAGTATTGTCTCCTTTAATTTTTCTGCCTCCTTTTTTGTGATAAACAGTTCCTTGTGGTACCGTTTCTATCTCTTATTTTACTGCCTTTGCTTTTGTCAGGAATTTTTCTTTATCCTTAATTGCTTTGATCAATGCATTGTCATTTTTTGCAAGTTCCATTTGTTTGAGAATTTTGTATACCTTCTTCTGGTATCCATATTATTGTACCAATTTTTAGTAACCTCACTCATCGCCACGACCGTTCTCTTCACCTCATTTTTTACTTGTTTGTGTGCACCGTTCTTTGAAGGCTTCCTTCCTTTCCTTGATGGATTGCTGCCCCTTTTCGCTCCTTCCACCATGCTTCCTTGTGTTGTATTCTGCGTTGTTTTATTTTACTGTAAATGTTTTTTTTTACTGTCTCTTGAATCAGGCAAGTTTTCAGCTCTTTCCAACAACTCTCCACATTTCTGACAGTCTTTTGGAACTTCTGAATTTTTTTATTTTAGTCTTTCTCTGTATTTATCTTGATTTTCCCCTCGAGCTTCCACACCTTAATCTTTCTTGTTCCTTTACTGTTTTATCTTTTTCTTGTTTTTCCATCTCTGCGTTGGTTTGCCACTGGTATCACCTTTACGTCTTAACATCTTTTTCTGTCCTCTTATTCTGGCTACTCTTGTATGTGATGAAGTGGTTCTCTCTGTTTTTAACCTGGTGTTTGTCAGGAAAAAATCCGTATACTCTGCCATTTCTAATGCTCTTTCTCCTTCCACATGTTTTTGTTCTGTAACCTTTCTCCCATATGTTCTTTCAATCCTGCCTATGCAGGCCTATTTCTACATTCACCATCTTACTATGTGATGTCTGTATAATCGTGTCTTGTAGTTTCTGTTCAAAGTCCTACTCGTCAAAGAACTTTATCTACAGAGCACAACTTGGCATCTCTATCCTTCCTCATTTGTCAACTTCACAGAAATTAGCCGATCTGATGTTTCCTCACTTCGACTACTTCCATCTGGAATTCATTATCTACAATAATTCAAAGGGCTATCTGCACTAGCCGTCCTAATTTAGCAGTGCAAAACTAGAGAGAAAGCAGTTACTTATCATCACCCACTGCCAACTCTTGGGCTACTCTTTTACCAACGAATAGTGAAATTGACAGTAACATTATAACGCCTCTCCACAGCCGAAATGACAAGCATGTTTGGTGTGATAAGGATTCGGACCCACGTCTCTCAGCTTATCCTAGCTACCTGGCCATGCCGGGCTCATTTATGAGTTAGATAAGGCTATGTCTATATTATTACAATTTTATAAAATTAAGTGTCCCAGCACTAGTGTTTTAAACACTATAAGGTGCAAGAAAACTTTATCAAACCATAGTGAAGGAATTCTATTCTCCATCTAAAATCGTGACAGATTAGTATGATATATGATTATTAGCCAGATATGGTGATATGTCCACTTCCATCTCTGTCTTGTTTGGTTCTTTTTCTCAAGTTCAGTAGCCAGTTCTACATAACTTTTTATTTATTTAACGATAACCATGTGTCTGTTGTAAATCCGCAGACATACCGCTAAAATCAAGGGTGCGATTCCCATTGGTGGACTCAGTAGATAGTCTGATGTGACTTTGAGATAATAAAACACACACACATACAATGTGGCGTATGTGAGTTACTAGCTTATAGGTTGTGATGTAAAGCTTTATAAATTTTGCATATACTAATAATAGGAAGACAAAATTCGTGATTACTGTTTTTCTTCATCAGATGATGATACAGTTATAGTTATTGCTAGAACCAGGTAAGTGCTGAGTCTGTTCAGGAAAGGTGATGAAGAACGAAAGCCTGGGACGCTCTGGATAACTGAAAAGCGGCATATGAACAGAAGGTAGAGCGACTGTAATAGGTAGCTCTTCATATCTAGTGTCTGATGACCTGTGATGAAAGGATGAAAACAGCCATTTTAATATGACATCAATACGTAGAGAGTCCTAGAGCACTAGACGATCTCCGATAAAATGTTTGCTCTTCTAATGTTGATGTGCTACATTCTCATCTGTAGTTTTGTTTAATTACTAACCTATTCCCAAACGTGTTAAGGCATGCGACTCGTAATCCGAGGGTCGCGGGTTCGCATCCCGATAGCGCCAAACATGCTCGCCCTTTCAGCCATGGGGGCGTTATAATGTTACGGTCAATCCCACTATTCGTTGGTAAAAGAGTAGCTCAAAAGTTGGCGGTGGGGGGGGTGATTACTAGCTGCCTTCCCTCTAGTCTTACACTGCTAAATTAGGGACGGCTAGCTCAGATAGCCCTCGATTAGCTTTGTGCGAATTTCACAAACAAACTAACCTATTTCAATCGCAAGAAAAATCCACTTTCAAGAAATGCATTCGTACAAAAACAAAAAATACTATTCACTGATCTAAACCTATTAAAATCACTATATGTTAAATGTACGTATATATACATGTGCATATTTGAATTGTAATACTGGCTTGTTGTTATTATTCAAATATCTTGTGTTAAGCGTATCTTATATTTACTCTTTCGAAATTTTCTTTCAAGATTAAAACCACTACTTCTCTCTTGCATTCCTGCAGTGACAAGTCGCTAAACAATTTACAACACTAAATGTTGAGTACAGATACTCCTGCTGGCCACAGTAAACATTGCTCACTGTATAGAATTGCCTTTAAGCATACTATTCTGAGATCATTTTCGTACACAACAACGAAAACGATTAGTGCTGATAACAGTTGCCCCATAAGAAAATTACATTTTAATTTGCACATATTATCAAGACTTTGGTACAAACTAGTACACCTTTACTTGATGAAGTTTCTAAGAAAATTGGACAGCTTTACCACAGGTACAAACATCCATAACCGGTGACCTGGATCCAACAGGATGCTGGCCCGGGGCTTGATCGGACTTTATCTTTCGCTTGGACGTTGGCTCTGCTTGACAGGAAGACGTTCCTAGCGGTCAGATAACAAGTTAATGTTGTATCAGTAATAGAAAGGAAATGTATAAGTAGTAATATTTTAATGTCAGAACTCTTACGTAACCCTAAAAGTATTTACAAGAAATTAAAATTGTTCTTCGTTTCGCTGTGACTTACTAAATCCTTTGATTGGAGCACTGATGTTATCAGTTCGTTTCTCGATGTCTATCGTACCTCGACGGGTTAGTAACAACAGCTCTATGGCTGTTAATTAATTAAGGGCATAAACGAGAGTGCCCTGCATGGTTAGTTACCATGCGTGGAGTGTGGATCAAAGGACTAATAGTCCGTTCCAAGTTTTCATAAAAGGATCCACCTAAAATAAGTAAGAATTTCGACGCTTAAAAAAATGCATAATAATTTATTATTTTAAGTTCGGCCCGGCATGGCCAAGCGCGTAAGGCGCGCGACTCGTAATCCGAGGGGCGCGGGTTCGTGTCCGCGTCGCGCCAAACATGCTCGCCCTCCCAGCCGTGGGGGCGTTATAATGTGTCGGTCAATGCCACTTTTCGTTGGTAAAAGGGTAGCCCAAGAGTTGGCGGTGGGTGGTGATGACTAACTGCCTTCCCTCTAGTCTTACACTGCTAAATTAGGGACGGTTAGCACAGATAGCCCTCGAGTAGCTTTGTGCGAAATTCCAAAAAAAACTTTACTTAATAAGTAACTTTTGAAGTTCTTATCTATTTTATGAAACCTGCATTATTTAAAACCTTGCGACATTATTAAGTGTGATGGCCAAATCCCATTAGGTCTTGCATGGCCAGGTGGTTAAGGAAATGGTCTCGTAATTCACGGGTTCGAATTTCCATCGCACCAAAGATGCTTGCTCTTTCAGCCGTGGGGGTGTTATAATGTGACTATCAATCCCACTATTCGTTGATAAAAGAGTTAGCAGTGGGTGGTGATGACTGGCTGCCTTTCCTCTTGTCTTATACTGCTAAACTAGGGACTGCTATCGCAGATAGCCCTCGTGTAGCTTTGCTCGAAATTCGAAAACAAATCTCACTTCAGTCTTGACTAAAATGCTTCCATGTTTTGTGTCAAATAAGACCATTATTATTACGATGGAGTGTAAATACACTTAGTGGTTAACTGAGAAGTGTTTTTAACATCATTATTTACTCAGCAAATATATGTGTATTGTGTTTGTTTAAAGAGACAGGTTCTAGGCCATCATGAACGATTTCTTAGAGCAGCAAACAATTTTAACAGATGCCTGTAGAAAGATGTGTGATTTAGTATTTCATCTATCGCAATCAAACCGAAACATATCGAGTAATAAAATACAGTTTCAGGGTATTACAAATAACATCCGCAACCTTATATCAGCTCTATTAGACATTAAGAACTTGTACTTTAATAAACTTCGCAAGTTGACTTGGCATGCTATCGATGAAAATATTGATGTAATCAACTGTTATTTAGTTCTAACTTGTCACTAGGAGTCGCTGCAACTCAGCCACAGTAACTAGTCTATGGTCGTAATTAGCAATTGTCTCGCCTAGTTATGTCCAACAGTTCTTAATGGGATTATAACCTGGAGACTTTGATGGACATGGTAACCTTCTAACGTCCTTCAAGTCGAAAAAAATCCAGTACAATATGCACACAGTGGTATTGTCATCCTGGAATACAATGCTATTGATAAACATTGTCTTAGCATATGGCAGAAATATAGTTACACTTGAAGGTGGCGTCATTGATGTTTTCCTGGAAGATATGAAGAGTAGTGTTTACAGCATGATGAATAACTGCCCAAACGTGTACTGCACCACCTCTTGTGTGTCTCCTGTAAGAAAGATAATATTTTCCCGTATATTCTTTAGGAAGACGACGATCGTGAATCCTATCATCGAGTTCAACAAGCCGGAAAAAGGAATCATTTGTACAACATAAGTTTGTGTGTGTGTTTTGATGAACAACTACTCAAAACAACTTGTACACATAACACAGAATAATAACTCGAGCGTGTTTGACCGATCTTAAGTTACCTTCGCTGTTACCACCCCGTGAACACAGATAGTTTATTTCTTTGTTTTATGAATTTCGCGTAAAGCTACACAAGGAATATCTGAGCTAGTAGTCCATAATTTAGCAGTGTAAGACTAGAAGGAAGACAGCTAGTCATCACCTCCCACCGCCAATTCTTGGAGTACTCTTTTTACCACGGCTGAGAGGACGAACGTGTTTGGTGCGATGGGGATTCGAACCCGCGACCCTCAGATCACGAGACGAATGCCTTAACCCACCGAGCCAAAGCGAGCCTCAGACAGTTTAGAAGAGTATACAAATATTTTGACCAATTCTGTATTTGGTTAAAGAAGAGTGGTTGGTGGTAACTGCTGTCTAGCTGCTTTCATTCTAATCTTTCATTTCAGAAGTAAGGCTTTGCAGACTCCCAGAAGCTCATCGGTAAGCTTGATGGCTCATGCTAAAATTAGGGTTAGATACCTGTGTTTGGCATAGTGTAGCTTCTTGCAAAAAATTTGAAACAAACTGTTACATATACAGGTTATGGTTTTCAAACAACTGAAAAGAAGTGGCAACACATCTCCCCAACATGGAAGAGGAACATGAATTAATGTTCCTTTTTTTAGTTTCAGGATTCTAAGGCGTCGTCCCTTGACTTAAAACTGAACTATACTCCATTTTTGAACATTTCAGAAATAGACTATTTTTAGTGTTAAGGTATTCATGATTGAATTATGTTAAAACAAACAAAAACACATACAGTTATTTTTATATTAATGGTATTCATAACTTACATTACCCTGTCTTCATCAAGATGGCTCCGTGGTAGTCGTGAGAACTAACATTCGAGGTTAGATCTCCACGTTAGGCACAGTGGTAGAGTCACATTATGGCTTATTTATTTGATTCATGGGATTCCATAATTATAAACTGTTTGATGGACAAAAAGGAAAAGGAGAGTGTCCATTCTTGTGACAATCTAATCGAAGAGTAGGATTTGACCGTCACTCTTATAACGCACTTACGATCCCAAAGTGCAGATGGCATTTGTGTAGTTATGGGACCTGAATATGGTCCCACTGATTTATGGTCTAAGCCAGCAAATGTGTTGGCTAAATATGTAAACAGCAATGCTCTGTACTGGCTATTGCCTGTTTTGTTTGCAAGGTTAGAGTTAGGTATGGTTGTCGTTGTCACTTTAAGTTAAACAATGATAATTTCCTTCAGGACTATCAAAACAAAAACCTCAAAAGAGATTTATTCATGCAAGGTCTCTTGTATCTCAACATTAAAGAAGTCGCAGTTTAGTTTATGTATATATTCATTGGAAGAGATATTTGTTTATATTCTCAAACGTTTTTCCCTCTTACCCTCGTGTCTCGTATATAATACGGGTCATACAGAGTCATCAGTATGGTTTTGATTCCCGCGATGGACAGAGAATGGATGGTTTCATGTGTGTAGCTATTCGCCTAAAAAACAACATCATTTCGAACGTAAACAACTAAACTTTGGGTGTTGTGTCGTAATGATATTACACGATATTATTAATTATAAGCTTATGGATGAGGAAGCCGTGTGGTTAATCCGCTAAGAATACCGTCACTAGTGACGTAGGGTGTTGCAGAATGGCAATGTTTTCGAATTGTGCAATGTTTAGTCACGGTTTCCGTTTTCATCACAAGATTAAAACTATTATTAATAATGTAGTCAATACACCCGCAACGTAACATCCAAACAAACTCTGACATCTGGAAGGAAAACATGTTTTACGTATCTGATTTCCCTAAACTAAATATGATTTTTATTAATAAATCTCACGTGTTTTGCCAAGAACAGATTAAACGGTTATTAGAGTGAACTTTGACGTAATCAGAGATTTTTCCTGTCTGGCTTTGTGGATAATCCATCGATTAAGAAAAACAAACAAACTTGTTTTGATCCATCACGCATCAAATTATTTACTCAAGGGTTGTGAGTGACTCTTACAAAATAAATTGGACTGAGCGCGGACCAGTTCTTAATGCGCTGGAGTGTGGATCTGAGGCTCCCCATCAGCGTCAAATTAAGCATTGTTCCGTACTTTCAACCGTAGATGCATTATTCACGTGATGCTCAAATCCTACTATTCGATTAAAATAGCCCAAGGATTTACGGTGGACAGTGTTGGCTATTTAGCTTCCTCCTAGTTTATTCCTTCAAAAACTAGGGAAAGCTAGCGCAGATAACCATCGAGTAGCTGTCCACGAAATTCAACGAACGTACAAAGTAACAAGTGTAAAGTGCTTCGAGCAAGTAAGTTTTGAGCTGTGATACAGACGTCACATTTTTGCGTCGGGAATAAACACGAGTAAACAGGTTCGTTCTGACATTACTAACACCACAGTTGATGATCTAATAATTTCATCATTGCCTGATTAAAGTTGTTAACTCAGCTTTTCGTTACCAAAGTTTTTTTCCCCCCCTTTTATTTTATTATTTTCCACAACTACAGAGGTTGAGTTCTAAAACGATTTTGGAGCCATACCACGTCGTTACAGTCCTCAGCACAATGTCCGGGTATGCTTTATCTGATGGCAGCACCTTTTAACAATAGACGATCTGCAGTATAGTTTGCATTGCAAAAATGTTTCGTGGTAAGGCTGTCGTATCAAAAGCGTAACATTACTCCCTGATTGCTTTCCATACGCTGTTTCTCAGCGCAACTTTCAAAGAAAACTATAGACGCAACTTGACCGGTATGTCTTCGTATGGATTAGGAATTAAAACCGTTTCATAGACCAGGTGTTTGAGGCATGTAATGTTTCGAATGATAGGTCGTGACAACCACTTGGGTAAACGTGACTTTCATCGCTTTTCCACACGGTGATCCTTCTCGATTTATTATGTTGTGTTCTATTTCGTGAGGAACATGGACAACTTTTGACACTGGCCTTTGTGTTCGCGGATTTTTAACTATTGCAAGTGCTGCGCCATTTGATCCGCGAAAGAGGTAGGACTTGTTGCAGGTCTCTTTCCGAACTGTCCTGACCCCAAGTTGATCCATATTTCTCTGTTTTAGAACGCCGTCTTGGAAACTGCAGTTGGGTGTATTGTGTTTGTGTTACATTCACAAGGAGAGGGTGTTTTGGTTAGAGGCCTCGTTTGTTCTTTATTAAAATTGTTTGTAACAAAGATATAGATAAAGTATTCTGATCACATAATTTTAAGTATTTCGTATTTTCTAAGAACATGAAAAAAAAACAGAGCTGTATATATCCGACTGATGTTCAGATTATATTTTTTTTCTCGTTTTATCTGTTTCCACACTTCAGAAAAATTTAGTTTATATTTAATTAGACTAACACTTGATACAGAAGTTTTGTGTAGAAAGCTGCTTTACCCACAGTTTTTTTCACCTCAAAATAGACTACAATTGACCAGTTTTACAGTATTTTAAATAAATGGTGTTAATTAGTGGATTGTTTGTTTGTTTGTTTTGGAATTTCGCACAAAGCTACTGGAGGGCGATCTGTGCTAGCCACCCCTAATTTAGCAGTGTAAACCTAGAGGGAAGGCAGCTAGTCATCACCACCCACCGCCAACTCTTGGGCTACTCTTTTACCAACGAATAGTGGGATTGGCCGTCACATTATAACGCCCCCACAGCTGAAAGAGCGATCACGTTTGGTAGAACGGGGACTCGAACTCGCGACCTACAAAATGAGATTCAAGCGCCTTAACCACAAACTGAATACTGCTAGATGTCATGCCTGGATACTACAGACAAGCAACTCGCCTTTTAAATGGCATGACGTAGAACAAGTGACGTCGTCTGAGAAGCCGCCTTTCTTCGTTGATGAGCAGGAGTCGTTTAAGTCTTTGTTTATAAATTGTAATTAACAGAGTCAAGACTGTAAGTAAAATAACCTTTAATAAATGTGCTCGAATATTTTGGTGAAGTATTCGTGACGTCACGAATTTAAAATTTCACGGAAGTGGTAGTCTGTTATAATGTCTCGACTTATTTGACGATGATGCATAGAAGCCGGAAACGACTTGCGTAAACGTTTCGCAAGTTTTATGACCTAAAATAACAATAATACAGCTATAAACAGAATATTTGTGTGTGTGTGTGTGTGGTGTTCCTTGATTCATGTATTTCAACTGTTTTAGGTTTCATTTAAACTATTCAACAACTCATCTGGAAAACTTGTATAAATATGGAACACTACGTTACACCAGGTGTGAATTTTCCTCAATTAGTTATTGTTCTATAGAATATCTTTGAAACGGTTCATTAAAACAAGAAACAGAATTTCTCATGTTAAAGGTCCAGGTGGGTAGAGTGCTTGACTCGTAATCTGAGGGTCGTGGAATCGATTCCCTATCGCACCAAACATGCTCGCCATTTCAGCTGTGAGGTGTTATAATGTAACAGTTAATCCCCTTATTCGTTGGTTAAAGAGTATCCCAAGAGTTGGCGGTGGGGAGTGATGACTAGCTGCCATCCTTCTAGTCTTTCACTGCTAAAGTCGTCCCCGCTGGTACAGCGATAAGTATATGGATTTACAACGCTAAAATCAAGGGCTCGATTCCCTTAGGTGGACTCAGCAGATAGCGCGATGTGGCTTTCCTATAAGAAAACACTCACACATTGCTAAATTAAGGACGGCTGACGCAGAAAGCCCTCGTGTAGCTTTGCTCGAAATTAAAAAACAAACAGAAAACAAATCCTTGTGTTAAAAACAAATAGGTTTTAAAAGCTGTTTAACACACAGTTGGAAAATCGTGTAATCCTTAAGACAGAGCACCATAAGCAGGTGGACCTTTCTTTGTTAGGGGATAATCTGTTATCTTTTTTTTTAATAAATCATAAGGGTTTTTTTATTTCTGTCTTAGAGAAACGTCATTGCTATTCTAAAATGAAGCAAAACGCTAGGACTAATAAAGACAAGAGTTACATTTATTTAGTCTTCTCTGTTACGTTGTTATGTCGGATAATCGCATCTTATTTAAACTGGATTCGCACTTCCAAACCAGTTTTTTAATTTATTTCGTTGATGGCACTTTACCGTCAATGATATATGGCTAAAATGTACGACGCAAATATTTCCAGTAGATAATTGTTGTTGTCGTTGTTTTGAATTAAGCACAAAGCTACATAATGGGCTATGTGTGCTCTGGCCACCACGGGTATCGAAACCCGGATTTTAGCGTGTAAGTCCGCAGACATACCGCTGAGCAACTGGGGGGCCCAGTAGATAATAGCAACCTATATTTTCAGTCTAATTTTTTTATAGACGAATAATCGAACAACCTTTAAAATTTAATTTAAAATACTCATGAAGACATATTTTTGTTAATAATGCTAGAAATTAAATCCGTCTTTATCTTCCGGATATTTTTTTTTCAGTAAACCTTTGCGACCTCATCTGAAAAATATTCTATTGTAAACTGTTGAATTTGTACATACGAGATACGGTTCTTTAAAGTAACGTGTCACTATTTCACTATCTCTAAAATTTGTTCACCAAAATTGTCGTATTTCATTTATTTACTTGGATCTTTTAAGAAAAGAACTGTCCATCAAGTGTCCAGTCGTATATTTATGGACTTAGAACGATCAAATCTGGAGCTCGATATCTCATAATGGACAAAGCGCGAATACCTTATTGCGTGGCTTTTCGCTGAAAACAAGCAAGCAACTGTGAGAAAATGTTTTATTTTCTGAGAATCGGTCAGACGTGCTTGGAATGAAAACAATGATAATTACCAGAACAAACATTGTTAATGTTTTGAACCAATCACTTTGAATTTCAAGCTTGCGTTTGCGTTTTATGAGGTTCGCTTTCAGATTGTTTCTTCTACTTTAAATACGTTTATTACTTTTGTTTCAAAACATAACTATTAGGTGATAACGTACTAAAAGTTCCGAGAGGCTATAGTTAAAAATTGCATGTAGCATCTTTTAACTACCTGTGCACGATAAGATCAAAGTGCGCATGTCACGACTTTTTTTTTTTTTTTTTTTTTACAGAATTACTCTCAAGATTTAATAAAACAAATATTGTTTCTTATTTACTAAATTCCGCGCGAAGCTAATCAAAGCTATCTGAGCGAGGTGTCCCTAATTTAGGTCTGATAGAGTGGAGAGAAAGTACCTAGTCAACACAGTTTGCAATAAACTCTTCGACTGCTGTTTTACCAACGAATAATTAGATTGACCATCACATAATAACGTACCCACAGCTGAAAGAGTGAGCATATTCGGCAGCAAGTTTCGAACCCGTGACCCTCAGGTTGCGAGTCGAGCGCCCTAATAAGCCGAAAATCTCAGTTCAATAACTTTATTACATTTCAAAATGTCTACACTCATTTGTACAAACTGTGCATTTTAAATTGAACAGGGCTCAGCATGGCTTTTTGGTTAGGGCGCTTAACTCGTAATCTGAGAGTCGCTGGTTCAAATCATGCTCACGTTATCAGCCATGGGGCCGTTATAATGTGGCATTCAATCCCACTATTCGTTGGTAAAAGAGTAGCCCAAGACTTGGCTATGGGTGGTGATGACAGTAGGGACAGCTAACGCAGATAGCCTTCGTGTAGCTGAAATTCAAAAACAAACGAAACAAATTGAAGTTTCTCACTTTCATAGGAAATGTATTTATAAAGTATTAATTATAATATCTTCCAATCAGAGTAAGCTATACACTTAGTGTGAAACTATAATTCACGCTGGACTAGATAAGTATTACCATGCATCTAATTACAATGATCAGAATGCGTTGATTATCAGTTAGGTAATTTTGTTGTTAACAGTATTTTCTTAGAGACACAGTGGACTCCTAAAATTATTTCTTATATAACGTGTTTACTGCACCATTAAACCAAGGTATTTAAAATTACCCTACTGGCCTACACCAAGACTGAAGACATCATCAGTGGATAACTCCAAAATAGTTGTTCTGCGGTTAAAATCACAGCCCTTTCTATGACAAGCAAAACTACAAACCTGATGTTTTTTTGCTGAACAATCTGGTTCTGTGTTCGTGTCACTCTTAAAGAACCCAAACTTTGAATGTATAAAGTAAAACAATAAACGATCTAATGTAAATAAATAGTCTGGCCCTTCAGCAAATAACTCCAATCTGTGAGATGTATTTATATTGATAATGCCA
This sequence comes from Carcinoscorpius rotundicauda, assembly GCA_011833715.1. Lineage (NCBI taxonomy): Eukaryota > Metazoa > Arthropoda > Merostomata > Xiphosura > Limulidae > Carcinoscorpius > Carcinoscorpius rotundicauda. The sequence goes on from CM022398.1 coordinate 7,233,861, forward strand.
CGGTGAGAATTATAGCATCTAATGTCTTCAGACCACACAAGAACTTAGTGTAAGTAACACCAGAGGGAGTAGCAACTTCTGTAGGAGAATTACGAGGTCAGACTAATAATAAATAACACGTTATTCGGCTGTATGAATAACAGTGGTACACTCTTCAAGTTTTTAATTAAGTATAGGACAATAATTTTTGGATGTTCTATTATGTAACAAAGTCTGATTATCCTTTCTTCTCTTATGAGAATATGTATTTCTGAGAAGACACAAATTTACCGTGTTCTACCTAGATCTTGCCAAAATCACACTCATGGTTTTATCTGACATCATATATTTTTCTTCCACGATAAATAGCTTTGAGAAGCTAGTGTACCAGAGAGGTCACGGTAGAAAACACACCCAAAATGAATACATAATAACACATGTCATTGCACTCACACTACTGGACAAGTTGAAGAAAGTTATCGTCCACTAATTATCAGATGTTAGTGTTCTTAACAGGAGGTTTTTACCTGTCAGATTTTACCACTATTCTATATAGTAGGTGTGTGTGGCTTGTTGGCGATAAATTTCAACAATAAACAAAGAGTGAGATTGACCGTCTATACCGCGACTGAAAGTGCGAGCTTGTTTTCATGAGAGTAAGATTACTTACTCAGGAGTCATGTAAAACTGGTTATTATGGCATAATGTACTTATAATTCAGGGAAGTATGACACAAAGTAATTATTTAAGAGTTAAGTAAGGCTGTTTAATATGAAACAATATACGCAGAAGTCAGGTTACTATTTCACAGCATACTTAACTTAGATGTCAGGTAAAATAGTATGGCACATCATACTTAATTTAGATGTTAGGTAAAACTACTCAGTGTGGCACATCATACTTAAATGTAAGGTAAAGTTATTTATTATTGTATAGCATTCTAAACTTAGATGTCATGTAAAACTACTCAGTGTGTCACATCATACTTAAATGTAAGGTAAAAGTTATTTATTATTGTATAGCATTCTAAACTTAGATGTCAGGTAAAACTACTGAGTGTGGCACATCGTAGTTAACTTGTAAGTCAGGTAACACTTTTTACAGAACATCGCATACTAATATTAAAAGCTAGGCAAAAACTGGTTGGCATGGCACTATACAATAACGTTATAAGTCAGGTAAAATGGGCAATAATGAATGAACTATAGACTGACCAGGTTTGCCCTCAGTATTCCTCATCTGAATAACAAGAGTCCAGCTCTGTATGGTTCTTTTAGATAAGCCAAGCTATGTATGGTTCTTTCACAAGAGTCAAGCTATGTATGGTTCTTCCACAAGAGTCAAGCTATCTATGGTTCTTTCATAAGAATCAAGTTCTGTATGGTTCTTTCATGAGAGTCAAGCTCTGTATGGTTCTTTCACAAAGTCAGTCTCTATATTATTCTTTCTCACACTCATGTTCTGTATGGTTTTTTCACACAGTCATGTTCTGTATGGTTCTTTCTCAATAGTCAAACTATGTATTGTTCTTTCTCACAGTCATGTTCCGTATGGTTCTTTTTCACAGTCAAACTCTGTATGGTTCTTTCTCAATAGTCAAGCTCTGTGTGGTTCTTTCTCAATAGTTAAGTTTTGTATGGTTCATTTGCAAGAGTTAGTCTGTGTAGTGTTCTTTATCACAGTTAAGCTCTGTAGGGTTCTTTCACAAGAGTCAGTCTGTGTATGGTTCTTTCCACAAATGTTTGGAACCATGAGTTAAATATGACCCTTTTGCTTTTAGTTTGCAATTAAACTAAAACCAAAACCTCACCAACCTTCATGATGACCAGTCAATGAATTGTGTAAAACGAATTACACAAAGGTTACTTCAAATGTATCTCAGGATGGATTTTCTTAGATCGAAACGTTATTCTTTGCTTTATTAATAAAAGTGTTAATACTAGTCGTTCTGAGATATATCTTCACTTCACGTTTGTTTCTCGTCACCATGAAAAATGATTTTAATTCATCATTCTAATATCCAAACACGTATTTAAGCTTCATACGAATAAATAAATACAATTCCAGGCTGAAATTATTATTGCTTGATTTCACTTCCATGAAGGAAACAAATTTATACCTAGTAATTCTTTCTATTTTCTGAGTACTGGTAAAGACTGGGCTAGATGTTATTAGACTGTAGTTTGTGGCTTATTACGTCAACCAGAGAAACTGAGAGGAAAATATTTATCACACAAGTAACTACTAAAAATGGAATATTTGAAATATGTAAACGAAACCGGATTTTACTTGACGCGTGGGATTGACGAAACTAGTCAGAAATAAAACCATCTCAAATAGAACTTGTGTCATCTTGAGTTATCAGATGTGACGTTTGTTGAAACTTTTCGGACCAACTTAATATGCAAGATTTTTGTTTAGCAAAAACAGGGCACAAAGCAAATTCTTCTTTTCCGGAACGTAGACATGGCCACTACTTACATAAGAAATGTGTAATATCTGACCATTTAATCAGACAGTCGTGTTTCCGTTGGATCCTCCAGGAAGAACGTCATCCTGCCACGAAAAACAACAACAAAAAAAAGATGACAGGTTTGAGTTTAGGGTGTAAATCGGAAATACCGGCGACACCAACACCAACTCGTCTGTTGCAGGAAGAAATCGAACATATAAATGTAGATGAGTTATGGACATGCTTAGACACCTAAAAGAAGCATTGTTCTTGTAATTTGATCGTAACGCCGTGACTTGCTCAACGAATTGTACCAATATTAACAGAGAACTAACGTCAATAATTGGTTTAAAATTAGCATAATGATTGGAATCACACTTAGGATTGTATTATTAAGTCTAGTACTGATTGCTGTTGTCAATGGCCAAGAGTACGGGAAAAAATACGGTGAGTGTTTGTACGATTTCTTAACTGAGACAGTTCGTTTATTGGTAGAGAACTCTGATGTTGAATATTACGTGTTAGTAAAGCAGTAATTTTGGAAATCTCACATTTAAAAAAAAAAATCACTCCCTGAGCAGCATTTGATTAGGCAATTTTATAAAAAGGATCTCAAATTAAGATTAATTAAACTAAACCGTCGTTAATTTGTGTTTAAATTACTTGGATTTGAGAGTTAACTTTGTTAAATAATTTCAAGCGTTCTACATTGAAAGTTGTTTGAACGTTTCTGAGCTGAAACGTTTGTGTTTTCGCTTAGTTTCTTTCAACTTGAAATATCTAAAACTCAGTGGTAACTTTGAGAGTTTGATTTCTTATAGCAAAGCCACATCGGGGTATCTGCTGAGTCCACCGAGGGGAACCGAACCCACTGATTTTAGCGTTGTAAATCTGTAGACTTACCGCTGTACCAGTGGGGGACGGTAATTTTAACATCTGATAATGCTAAAAACTAGGTTTCGATAGCCATGTCCTTGGTTTTGTGTTTATCAACAGGAAGCAAAGTATTTCAACTGTATCTTAAGTGGTGTTACTCAACATGACCAAAGTTTATAAATCTGTCTTTTGCTCACTTTCAGTTAAATATTCACAACTGCTATTTATTTATTAGGTTTAGCATGACCAAATGGGTACTCTCGTAATCTGAGAGTCACGGGTTCGAATTCCCGTCGTCAAGCATGCTCGCCCTTTCAGTTGGGGGGGATAATAATCTGACGGTCAATCCAACTATTCGTTGGTAAAAGAGTAGTCCGAGAGTTGGCGATGGGTGGTGATGACTAGCTGCCTTCTCTCTAGCCTTACACTGCTAAATTGGGGACGGCTAACGCAGGTAGCCCTAGAATAGCTTTGCGCGAAATTCAAACGAAACTAATTTACTTAATAAATGAAAATATTTATGTTTCACAGAGGACGCTATTTCTCGTGGAGCCAAGTATGAGTCTGTCATGTCCAAACTCGAGGCCATTATAACGAGGCTGAAATCTGACAAGAACTCGGTGATGACAAACACAGTAAATAAAGACTATTATTCTAAAGTGAAGACCCTCGTCAGCAACACAGCAAAACTCCTTCAACTAAACCGCGAAGACCCCTTAACCCTGGATCGCAGGACGTTGCAGTATGACATCAAAAATCACAAAGGACAACTACGACTGAAACGGGGACAGCTCTTCGGTCTTTCAACGTTTGGTCCAGTGGGAGAACCTCGAGTGACGCAAATCGGCTCTAAGACAGTAACATCGGCTTGGCTCGAATGGAGAAATCTTCAAGTGACATATTTATTAGCTACCAAGTTATACGGTGTGTACGTTATTGGAGAAGTAAATGCTCGTGTTAAAGACCCAGTTCAAGTCTTCATTGAGATTTCAGAAGACAGAGTGAAGGCCTCTTCGTTTGCTGTGTTGACAGCCTATGAACCTTCTAAAGTTGGAACGATCTCGGTGAAAGTTCCCTCTCTCAATTTCCTTGGCGTAAGCAGGTTTAAAATGGAAAAGCTGATCGCTGAGGGTATTCGAGATGCCATTACAGAGGCTTTGCAAGGTACTGTTCGAAGGTACCTGAAACTTAGCTTGAAAAAGTACTGATGTTTTCTAGGGAAAAGGCTGTCACAGAAAGAAGGCAAGTGACGTACAGATGTACTCGAAAGATAGGACAATGATTGTGCTAATTAATTGTTAACCGTGATAGGTTTCACGTAGGTCTAATTAAAAAAAACGCACGAGTTCTGTACATTAAAAATCTATATATATAAATAGTGTACATGTTTCTGACTTCGTCATTGGTATCAAATTTCTTTGTAAAGTTATTGTACTAAAAATATGCTTGAAAATGTACAAATAATTTTATAGATAGATATACCTCTGTGTTTATCACCGTTTGCCAGAAGACAAACAAAAATTTTGTTTGTTAATTTCCTTTAAGTTAATGTCCTAATTTTTTTAATAGAGCAGCAACTATCGAAGCTCTGAATGGTAAAGTGTATTCAGTTCTTTCAGCATAATAGTTGTTTTTGTCATTGTAGTAATAACAATATTGTATCATTCTATGGATAAGGGTGCTAATTGAGCCATATTATATCACTCAGTGGGTAAGGGTGCTAATTGAACCATATTGTATCACTCAGTGGGTAAGGGTGCTAATTGAACCATATTGTATCACTCAATGGATAAGGGTGCTAATTGAATCATATCGTATCACTCAATGGATAAGGGTGCTAATTGAACCATATTGTATCACTAAATGGATAAGGGTGCTAATTGAACCATATTGTATCACTCAATGGATAAGGGTGCTAATTGAACCATATCATATCATTCAATGGATAAGGGTGCTAATTGAACCATATTGTATCACTAAATGGATAAGGGTGCTAATTGAACCATATTGTATCACTCAATGGATAAGGGTGCTAATTGAACCATATCATATCATTCAATGGATAAGGGTACTAATTGAACCATATTGTATCACTCAATGGATAAGGGTGCTAATTTCAATAGATCTCATCATCTGTATGTTTCGTATTCTATAAAGAATTTTAATTTAATATTTAGATTTTATGGTTACTTTTACCAATTTTTGTTTGTTTTTTTTGTGTGTAAGAACGTGAAAAATAAAATGAATTGTTGTTGACACCATACAAGAGTATGAAAGCGATTTGGTGAGATGTTCTAATGTTTTATTTTTATCTATCTCGTGATGTGACTTTATTTCTGTTAGTAAAACTGATTCACAAACCATCTTCATCATGATCATGACACTGGTCGACCTACATTAACAGATTGTAGGAGAAAGATTGCACAGTATTACGTTTCTCAACCAGAGGGAGCAGCACAGTTGGTAGAAAGATTGCACAGTATTACGTTTCTCAACCAGAGAGAGCAGCACAGTTGGTAGAAAGATTGCACAGTATTACGTTTCTCAACCAGAGGGAGCTCCACAGCTGGTAGAAAGATTGCACAGTATTATGTTTCTCAACCAGAGGGAGCAGCACAGCTGGTAGAAAGATTGCACAGTATTACGTTTCTCAACCAGAGGGAGCTCCACAGCTGGTAGAAAGATTGCACAGTATTATGTTTCTCAACCAGAGGGAGCAGCACAGTTGGTAGAAAGATTGCACAGTATTACGTTTCTCAACCAGAGGGAGCTCCACAGCTGGTAGAAAGATTGCACAGTATTATGTTTCTCAACCAGAGGGAGCAGCACAGCTGGTAGAAAGATTGCACAGTATTACGTTTCTCAACCAGAGGGAGCTCCACAGCTGGTAGAAAGATTGCACAGTATTATGTTTCTCAACCAGAGGGAGCAGCACAGCTGGTAGAAAGATTGCTCAGTATTACGTTTCTCAACCAGAGGGAGCTCCACAGCTGGTAGAAAGATTGCACAGTATTACGTTTCTCAACCAGAGGGAGCTCCACAGCTGGTAGAAAGATTGCACAGTATTATGTTTCTCAACCAGAGGGAGCAGCACAGCTGGTAGAAAGATTGCACAGTATTATGTTTCTCAACCAGAGGGAGCAGCACAGCTGGTAGAAAGATTGCACAGTATTACGTTTCTCAACCAGAGGGAGCTCCACAGCTGGTAGAAAGATTGCACAGTATTATGTTTCTCAACCAGAGGGAGCTCCACAGCTGGTAGAAAGCAGATGTGGGAAATAGACTACAGAGAAATAGTCCAGAGAAAATACGAGACCTCTCTATTTTTAAGTAATTTGAATCGCGAGTTGGTAGCTGAATATTATTGACCATTGTGTAAAGAATGAAACAGATCTGTGTCATTAGCAGTGTCTTGTGTAATGAGGTATGGCATAGAAAAACCTATAAGACGTTGTTGTTTATGATACCACAGACAACCACGTGTTTATCAAGTAATACTTGAAGTAAAGTGAGAAATAAGTGGAAACACAATACAATAAGTGAAGATCACCCTTCTGTTCTGTAAAGTTTCCTGAGATAAAAGTAGTTCAATCAGAAATCAATCAACAACCCAACAATACTGACCCTTCATAAGGCAAATGTTTACAGCCCTCAGCATGTAAATACTACAGTCATTAAACACTTACCTCAAAATGGTATAGATAAAAAAAAACCTAGCCCAACAGTACTGACCCTTCATGACCCACGCCTCTACCAAAGACAAAACGCTACAGCCCTTAGCATATAAATATTATTGCCATTCAACATTTGATGACATCAGCAAACAAATAACCAACATTTGGCAAAAACTAGTAACACAATATGACATTCCAGTTAATACTAAATTTATTCAAAAACCAGGCACAAAACTGAGGTCTATACTATGTAAGAACTACACTGACAAACACCACACCAACATTATTTATAAAATACAATGTGATAACTACCACGACTTCTATATTGAAGAAACAAGTAGAAAAATGGAAACCAGATTCAAAAAACATAAAAATCACCTTCACACGTTTTCGAACACTGCAAGTCAAATGGACACAACATAACCATAGAAAACACTAAAATACTAAATAAAGAAGCAAACATAAACAAACGCAAAATTAAAGAAGCCTTACTTATACAACAACTTAAACCCAAAATCAACCAATATAAAGGAACGCCATTATACCTTTATTAATATTATAGATAAAATTATATATTCAAACATCTAACCCCGCCCTCTACATTGCGGCACTCAGTTACACAACCCCTTCCAAACATGTGGTCAGCTTCCGGTCAGTTACCTCTTTCTTTGTGAACCTGACGATGACCGAAGAAGGTCGAAACGTTGTTCGCTCTTCTATTGAAAATAGTTTCTCAACCCAAACGAGTCGTTTTTGCATACAAAATTCTCAACAAGTGGGTTTCTCGACATCACTGATAGTCCATTGTGTATTTTTGTGCTAAAGCAACAAAAATGACGAACATCTAAATGTCTTCATTCACTTTCTTATCTCGTTGTAACAGTTGGATACACTATTAAAATATTAAATAAAATTTTGAAGTAAAAATACACTGTATTTCTGTTTTACGTAACCTATTGGACGTTTCCTTTGCGAATCATGGACAATTAAAATACTGTTATATTATATTTCAAGAAAGGGAATACTGTATGGGCAGCGTTAGAAATGAAACAATATAGATAAAAGATGGATTTATTCGTTATAATTTGCGGTAAATTTCTAAAACAAACAAATTCGTGGGTCCGTGAATGCGTTCTGAACGTAATGGGATGAGAACCTGGAACCTATGGGTAAGTTAACCACTAGATCACACCTAGCTGAGAAAAAAAAAGTGAGGAACATTTCCATAGAACGCAATAAATTCCGGTGGAAAAAAAAATGAACAAACTGCATTTATAATTTTAATATGTACACTGCACAAGATTTTCATGTATTTAAAACATTCTAATATTTTAACAAAGAAACTATAACGTGTTTCTGTTGAAGAGGCGTGCAGTTTATTTATATTTTCAAAGAAATATTTGATTTGGCTTTTTTTTTATTCATGATGAAGACGAACTATTTGTTTTATCGGAGGTTTAAAATAATAGAATGAGACTTTTTTCGATGCTTCATTTTTATTAAACTAACAACTATATCGAAGGACAGTAACAGACTATATAAAGAACAACTAATTTTATATAAAGTAAACAGTCAAGACTTTGAATTAAATACAAACAAGTTGTGTCTTTAGAGAAATATATTTTGTTTTTATCTCTCTGTGTGTGACGGTTTGATATACGTTTCGCCTTCTTCCTCATTTTACTGTTCTAGGATGTTAATATCCTTCCATTTACTTCAATTTATCTCCTTTGTATATGTTACTAAACTACGTTTTAAATATAAACTTATATAATATTAACTAACTTTTATAGTTATCACAGATATGCAATATGCGGAGCCAAATACACTCGTCATGAAATCCGATTAATTAAATTTAGATTACACAACAACAGTTTTAGTGCTAACGTAAATGAACCAAATTAATAATCAGTAACAGTTCCTGGTAGTGTGTCTTCTGTGTCAGACTCATGGGAGTCCTCCATGAAGAGTTGCCGAAATTCTTGAGAAGACACCATTCCCAGCCTCGTAAATACCACGATTGTGGCCATGTCTTCTTGGGATTCCGCACTAACCTCATACATGACATGACTTATCCAGTCGTTTATCATATCAAGGCGTTGATCCAAAGCATCCAAACGGCAGTTTATGGAATCCATGTCAGAGCTGATTGCGTCACAGAACACAAGAGCCTCAGTGGTTCCTGGAAAAAATTAAAAGTCTTCCTTTATAATAGTGGATAAGTAAACAGTACGGTGTAAAATAGTCTAAGATTTAAATTCATAGCAATAAAACAATAGTGAGTAAGTAAACAGTACGGTGTAAAATAAGCTAAAATTTAAATTCACAGCAATAAAACAATAGTGAGTAAGTAAAAAGTACGGTGTAAAATAAAATAAAATTTAAATTCACAGCAATGGAATAATAGTGGGTAAGTAAACAGTACGGTGTAAAATAAGCTAAAATTTAAAGTCAGAACAACGGAACAATATAAATTTACACGAAAACCTTGAATGAATTATTAAACTTAGTAGTAAGGCTTGTAGAAGATATCGAGTGTTTATTAGGTATTTGTAGTCGCGAGCGAATTCAGTTGTAAACCACAACCAAAGTGAGCTAAGAATGCTGCATGTAAGTGCGCAGATTTGGAAAGAAGAAACCACGTGAAGTGTTAAAACTAACTAGTTCCCACTTAAACTTGCTGTCATTACGTTAATGAGTATTTAAACTGTATTTCACATCTTCCATTGATTTACAAATTGCCTAGCGCAGATATCCCTCATGAAGCTATGCGCGAAATTCAAAAACAAATTTTACAAATCGCATATCATCAGGGGGGGACATAAAAACATAACTTTATTATTAGCACAATTCTTTAAACAACTTGACCTTAAAGTTAAAAAAATATTACGAACAGATTTAGTGGAGGAAAAAGATTTTGTGTTTTAAAAGACACTGTCATTATGACAATTAAAGTTTATTGTTTTTGTTTTGAATTTCGCGCAAAGCTACACGTGGGCTATCTGCGCTAGCCGTCCCTAATTTAGGAGTGTAAGACTAGAGGGAAGGCAGCTAATCATTACCACCTACTGCCAACTCTTTGGCTAATCTTTAACCATCGAATAGTGGGATTAACTGTCACATTATAACGCCCCCACAGCGAGCATGTTTTGTACGACCGGGATTTGAACCCGCGATTCTCAGGTTACTAGTCGATGCCTTAACCCACCTGGTCATGTCCGCCGACAATTAAAATAAAACATTAATCAAGTTTACATGTTAGGGCAGTACGGTTATTTCGTTTTATTACTGTTGTGTATTGATACGGTAAAAATACAGATCAAATACGTCTTTTTATATAAAGATAACTGAAGCTATACGTATTTTACTCTCTCCTGACACTTGGTCAATGGTATTTGGGTATTTTGCCCTGGAGGGTCAGGTTCACTTTGACCTCTTCCTCCTTCCTGAACGTATTTTCCCTAACTGTTTGTATGTTAGGTCCTTTTCAGGGCAATGTCCATTTATAGTCTCTTATTCACAGTAGTCAAGCTTGCTGGTGGCAATTTATTATTTTTTTTTTTTATCTTATTATTATTTTAAAATACATAAATATGTAAACTATAAATACAAGATTTAAAGTTTATATACATACATATTTTACTTTAATTTATTTTTCTTTATATTTAAAATATATGTTAATTGGGGAGAGGTATTTAGGATTTTCTTCATCGTGTATGAGGTACCTGTCTAGTTCGCATAATAAATCATATTTCATCCAATTCTTGTTAAAATATCTAATTGTAATATTTAGGAGTCTATCTGATATGGTTGGTATGTTCGAGTAATTGTGAATGAATTTAGATGATGTTGCTCTCGGACTCTCCTGACAACAGTCGCCAAGTTGCTTGTATTGAATTTCGCGCCATCTATCTGTATGTTTTATCATACAATTTCTTTGTTTGTTTTACAGGTAGGCCAAATTGGGCTACCTGTTCTGTCCATTGCGAGGAATCGAACCCCATATTTTAGCGTTACAAGTCCATAAACAACAGAACGTGCAATGTTTGCCAAAAGCTCGAGGTACACAGTAGGACAAAATAATTATGTGTAGGTTATAAATTTTCTTACAATACGTTAAATGTTAAGAACAATAATATGACGTTTTCTAAAACAAAAGGACCAAATTATAGTCTTTCTATTTCAACTTTTTCTATAACCTCATTTATAATTCACCTTCTATAACTTACATTTATTTTTTTCTCTTCCATGTGTGAATCTTCCAATCAGACATCTTTCTTACTAACTACAGTTAGCACCTCAACACGTAAAGTCAACACACCGAAATTGGACGAACAACTAAGCCTGATAAGGGCAGGTTAACAGTTATTCGTAATCTTAAGCCTAACGTACACTGTATATGTACATCTTTTATCGTGTACATTTCAGAAATTACTCGATTTCGAAGCCATATTTCCTCGGGAGGGAACAGGGGGTGGATTCTGTGATCACCACAGCATTATTTTTAACAGGACTGTGATACACTTAACGCCCTCGCGTAAGTTTGCTTGTTTCACTTTTTGTTTTGTTTTTTAACTCGAACACGTCTGTTGTTCTCACCTTCATCATCGTTGTCTTCTTCATCGTCTACAGAGCTTTTAAAAAAGCTAGAAAAGTCTACGCCGAGTAGATCCTGCAACTGTTTCAGCAGAAACTCCACGATTTCATATTCGTTCTGTTTCTCTTTTGTTGCTTCCTTCACAGCGCTGAAACTTCCGTTAACGATGGAGATAAACATATTTAGCAAGATGAACGTCACAATCAGAACGTACGCCAGGTAGAAGCACAATCCATAGTAGCCGTGAGTCGTGAACATCGTCTCGAAGTCGATATCTCCTATTAACGTGAGCAACAATGATATTATTAGTTAAGTTTTGTTTTTGAATTTCGCGCAAAGCTACTCGAGGGCTATCTGCGTTAGCCGTCCTTAATTTAGCAGTGTAAGACTAGAAGGAAGGCAGCTAGTCATCACCACCCACCGCCAACTCTTGGGCGCTACCCTTTCACCAACGAATAGTGGGATTGATCGAAACTTTATAACGCCCCCACGGCTGAAAGGGCGAGCATGTTTGGTGTGATGGGGATTCGAACCCGGGACCCTCAGGTTACGAGTCGCACGCCTTAACCAACCTCGCTATGCTGGGCCTTATCAGTAAAGTATCTCGACCGTGGTCGATGTCTGTTACTGGGTGACATTGGAAGGAATAACACCTTCCTGGTAAAACTTTAAGCCCTCGAAATTTATGACTTAACATTGTTTGATTGCTATTTTACAATATTTGTCATTAGTATAGTAAATGGCACAATGATATTGTTGAAACGTAACACATATATGCTGTGTTATAAGTATTTTATTATAAAATAATTGTAACTACGTTGGTATTTCCGATTATTTCGATATTCGGACGCAGAAAACAAATTTTTTTTCTTTTGACAAACAAATTTTACTTCTAGAGCTTAAAAAAAATTTTTTCAGTTGACCTATCAAATATCTGGTTCTGCGTCTTTAAGGAGTTTGAAAATAGCAATAGTATTATAAATAGGCTTACCTAACAGATGCATGATCATTGATTCAGCTGTGATAACGATTCCACTGTATTTGGACATGTCAGTTCCGTATGCTACAAACAAACAATTTTGTTAAGACAAACTTTACTGCTAATATATAAACACCAGTTGTTGCTTTTAACCCAATAAAGGAGAGATATTAAAACACGTATATTTATTTCTAGACTAACAAACATTTTACACTGTAACACTGTCTTATAAATTTCGTATTTATTCATAGGTTCATAATGTATACGTAATGAATGAGACAACCCGCATCAAAGTAATATACCAGCAGATTAACGGACGTAAATCGGGTTATATTAGAACTAAACTGCAGAACATTCGTGATGACGAGAAACCCGATTGAAGATTGTTTGTTTGTTTTGAATTTCGCGCAAAACTACTTGAGGGCTATCTGCGCTACCCGTCCCTAATTTTGCAGTGTAAGACTAGAGGGAAGGTAGCTATTCATTACTACCCACTGCCACCCTTTGGGCTACTCTTTTACCCATTAATAGTGGGATTGATCGCAACATTATAACGCCTCCACGGCTGAAAGGGCGAGCATGTTTGCTACGATCGGGATTCGAACCCGCGACCCTCGGGTTACGAGTCGAACCCCTTAACCCACCTGGCCATGCCGGGCCGTCTCACATGAAGTATAAGTGTATCTCAAGACGACATTTAAACTGTAGAACATTTTCTAAAGCTAATTATATATTTGAATATAGAGTTCGTGTTATAAATTGTTTCAGTAATTTTTCTAGTTATATTATATTGACGCTTGTAACGTTACTTCTAAATGTCTTCTCCAAACAATAAGGACAAGAAGACACCTATGATCTAATTTCTGTCGTTATCTTCTTGATATATGTTTGTAATAAGAACATGAAATAACAATAGTTGTCGTGAATAAGCTCCTTGAAAATCAAACGTTTCGCGAGGCTTGTGTCGTCTATCTATGTTATTTATGTCACGTGTATAAAGTTATACAAACAGTTGTAACATTCCAGGATTTTGCTATTTTTATTCAAAACCAACTATAACAAGCTATTCTGTTTTAATGATTAATTAGTCGGAGCACAAAATACAGTACATATTTTGTAACCTGTGTGTGTATATGTCTTTCTGTACTTTACTGCCATCTAGGAGTAAAATTAAGTACTTAGATAAATAAAAAAAATTACAGGAGAATTAGAAACTTCGCAGTGGTTACTTTTCTTTAAGCCAGTTTGATCAACATCTTAAAAAAAAAGAAAGAAAATTTTAAGCTCAGGTTTTATGGTGCCTAGAATATTACATAAGTTATCCACGTATTGTATCAAGTTTCTTCCATTACGATTACGACAGTAGTTGTCGTTTGATTTGGAGGAACTCTGTACAACTGTCTATCTGGTATCGGTTCTTCGCGTGGATCGAACCTCGAATTTTAGTTTTATATGGCTAAATCTCGTCGCTGAGCCCACCGGAGGACTCGAGTAATGGAAAACAGTGTTTCGTGGAGATAATCATTGTTTTATTTTATGTGAACAAGAAATCAAACAACAAACCCACTGAAATAGAGACGTTGGAAGAGAAAAGGACAATTTTACCGATATATGCAAACTGTGCGAACGCCATAAAGATGAGAAGGAATGTGACAGAGAAGGTCATTAGGTCCTTCGAGGAATCCTTCAGGGTCATGGCTAGCAGTCTGATACGTGTATTGAATCTCAATAGATGGAGTATTTCCAGAAGAGAAATGAACACAACGAAACTCATGACGATAACGAAAAGTTCATTCCAGGAAGTAAAGATCTGGAAGTTCAAGAATTCACCTGTAGGGGAAACAAATAAAATTAGAAGTCACAACTAATTTCTCTCTGAAATAACTAGTTAACACCTACTTGTCTTTAAACAGTATATTGTGGTTTATAGAGTAATAATATTATATAGAGTAATAATACTATATTGTGGTTTATAGAGTAATAAATTGACTAAATTGTTTACATAATTTTGTTTACTTTAATTAATAATAATTTTGACTCATATGTTTAGGGAGCACCATGTTGTTTGTATGATTTACAGAAGCTATCTCTGACTTGAATGTTTAGACAATGCCGTCTGGTTTACTGAAACCAACTCTGACTTCAATGTTTAGACAATGCCGTCTGGTTTACTGAAACTAACTATGGCTTGAATGTTTAGACAATGCCGTCTGGTTTACTGAAACCAACTATGGCTTGAATGTTTAGACAATGCCGTCTGGTTTACTGAAACTAACTCTGACTTGAATGTTTAGACAATGCCGTCTGGTTTACTGAAACCAACTGTGGCTTGAATATTTAGACAATGCCGTCTGGTTTACTGAAACTAACTCTGACTTGAATGTTTAGACAATACCGCCTGGTTTGCTAAAAATAACTCTGACTTGAATGTTCAGACAATACCGTCTGGTTTACTAAAAATAACTCTGACTTGAATGATTTAAAATTTCACTAAATATTTCGCTTTCGCTTTTTTAGATTTCTTTTTTTTCTCGGAAGATTCTTTAGACCCTTTCATTGTGTTGGGTAAAGTCATGACGTAAATAATGGTACTACTTTTTAACTTTTTCCTCTAACAGCGATCCGAATCTGCGACATTATAACTCACTGATCTTGTAATATAACATCAATATTTATTGATCAGATTTTAATATTTAAAATTGTAACACATTGTCCACCGAAGCTAGAATAGAATCCCGAGTTTTTACCTTTCCTTGATTCCAAGCTGCTCAACACGACGTTCATATAAACGTTTTGAATGGCATACATGATAATTGTTACGATACTGAGAATCAACTTAGAAAACTCCATAACGTTCCAAAATTCTTTGAAATAAGAGGTTTTCTCCTGAAATCAGAGTGATTATTTAGAAACAGTTACTTATATGTATAATGCAACTTAAGCCAAATCACAGAGTAATGTAAGGTTATTTGCACACGCCTTTTCTATTAACGTAAGAGCTACTTATGTTTTGAATCGTTGTTTTCTGACGTTTACCTTCTGACCAGAGGAGGAGCCAATCAGCAGCTTCCTACCATCCAAGTTAGGAGACTGAGTGACAATCTTATAACGCACTCAATAGCTAGTATTATAAATTTCTAGAAAAATAAATCGCACTGATAAAACAGTTTCTCAATAAATATCCTACTAATTATAATATTATTATTATGAAGTTTTAGCTGCACGTTGAATTCTATTTAAAAAATAAACGTTTTTGTCTAAGAACCTAAAGAGTAAATTGTGCTTTGATTCCTTGAACTTAAGATTGGTTTGGTTTTTGAATTTCGCGCAAAGCTCTACACGTGGGCTATCTGCGCTAGGTGTCCCTCATTTTGCATTGTAATACTAGAGGGAAGGCATCTAGTCATCACCACCCACCGCCAATTCTTGGGCTTCTCTTCTATCAACGAATAGTGGAATTGACCGTCACTTATAACGTCCTAACGGCTGAAGGAGCGAGGATTCAAACCCGCGACCCTCAGATTACGAGTCGAGCGCCCTAAGCACCTGGCAATACAGCGTCTGATAGGTCTGAACTTTTAAAGTTGTACTTCGTTACAGGTACAAAACATACTACGACAGAGCTCAAATTAAGTCACTGCCTTACGTTTCTATCGTATTATTTTATTATTCTTTTTTACTGGATACCATGTTGAATTACTACGTTAGCTAGCTTTAATTTCGAAGTTATTGATTAAAGAGAAAGTGACTAGTCAACATCACCCGCCACCAAATCCCAAACCAGGATATCAGGCTTGGTTCAGTTCGACTCCATCTGACGATTCTTTTTGAAAACGGGGCCCTCTAATGGCTGAGCGATAAGCATCTAGAGTAATGACGGTAAAAATGGGACTTAGATTTCCCTTGTGGGGGGCCCGGCAGAGCCTAGCGCGTTAAGGAGTGCACTTCGTAATCAGAGGGTCGCAGGTTTGCGCCCGAGTCGAGCCAAAAAACATGTTCGCCCTCCCAGCTGTTGGGACGTTATAATGTGACGATCAATCCCACTATTCGTTGGTAAAAGAGTAGCCCAAGAGTTGGTGGTGGGTAGTGATGAGTAGCTGCCTTCCCTCTAGTCTTACACTACTAAATTAGGGACGGCTAGCACAGATAGCCCTCGAGTAGTTTTTTGCGAAACTCAAAAACAAACAAATCCCTTGTGGGCGCAGCGCAAATAGCCCATTGTTACGTTTCGGGCCCCCTGTATATATATATATATACACACTGCTGGCCAAAATCTTAAGGCCAATTAACATAACGAAAAAATATGTATTTTGCGTTGCTAGACTCAACCACCTATTTGAGTAGAGCATCAAAAGATGAAAATAAGAAAAGGGAAAATAAAAAAAATCTTATTTAGCATTTAATAGAAAAATGTGAAAACTATGAAATTAGCCCAAATACTATCTGGTCAAAAGTTTAAGACCATACTGAAAACAAGCCTTAAACAGAGTAGGAAATGCCCAACAAGAGGTCTCAGTAGTGAGTTGCACGGCCGTCATTGCGAATAACTTTAAACATCGCTTTGGCATGGTCGATATAAGTGTTTGTTGAAGGCTGGCTGGAATGTTATTCCATGTGGTGAAGATGGCTTCAAGAAGATCATGTACTGTTTGGAATTGACGTCCATTTTTATATACTCCTCTTGCCATCCACCCACAAACATTTTCAATGGGGTTTAGTTCGAGCGAACACGCTGGATGGTCCAAAAATATCACGTTATTCGCCATGAAAAAGTTCTTTGTCCTGCGGGCATTGTGAATTGCAGCATTGTCCTGCTGAAAGATCCAGTCGTTTCTACACAAGCGAGAGCCTTCAGTCAATAAGGATGCTCTCTACAACATGCTAATATAGCTGTTTGATGTCCCTGTATAACCTGAAGCTCCATTGTTTCATGGAAAGATAAAGCACCCGAGATGGAACCTCCTCCACTGTGTCGTGTAGAAAATGTCTCCGGTGGGATATCCTTATCGTACCATTAATGTTGGAAGCCATCTGGACCATCCAGATTAAACTTTTTCTTATCAGAGAACAAAACCTTCGTCCACTTTTATACGTCCCATGATTCGTGCTTCTTAGAAAAGTGTAACCAAGTTGTTTTGTGGTGTGGAAGGAGGCGTGGCCTTTGAAGACGTTTGCGGTTTTTAAAGCCTTTCTTTTGTGAATAATGTCTTATTGTTCTTGAGCTGCATTCTGCGTCCGTAAGGGCCTTAATCTGGTTCGACGATCGGCTGGCGTCTTGCCGGGAAACCCACCGAATTCTCCTGCTGAACATCGACGAAATTTTCTTGGGAGGCCCACTTGAAATTCTTGTTCCTCAGGGTCTTTCAAGAAATTTGCAACAGTAGTTTTACTCCGCCCAATCCCACCAGCAATGGCACGTTAGAAAGACCTTACTTTTGCAGCTCGACAATTCTGCCACGTTCAAACTTTGTCAACTTTTTAGCCCCTGCCATGTTTTTACCCTATATAATACAAGAAATGTTAGTGGAAGATGTTGACAACGCTAATGCTTGAACACAAATGACTAAATTTCGTTACGTGTTTACCGATTAACGCTTTGTTTCAGAATGGTCTTAAACTTTTGACCAGCTGGTATTTAGGCTAATTTCACAGTGTTCATATTTTCCCTATTAAATACTAAAAAAAAAAAAATTATTTTTATTTTCATCTTTCGAAGCTCTACTTAAATAAGTGGTTAAGTCTAATAACGCAAAATACATATTTTTCTTATGTTCATTGGCCTTAAGATTTTGGCCAGCAGTGTATATATATATATATGATAGTATCAGTTAACGTATTTTCCTTTTTAAGTGGTTTCAATTCGAATATTGAGACAGAATATGTATATGGGTGTAAAGTATACTTAAACACATAATTAAATGTCCACTTCTCATTGGCTCAGCAGAAAGCCAGTTCTTGTTACTTTAAAAAACAACCAACATGATTTCATTGTACGTCGTTGGCACAGCTGAAATTGTTTGTTTGTTTTGAAATTTAGCGTAAAGCTACACGAGGGCTACCTGCGCTAGCCATCCCTAATTTAGCAGTGTAAGACTAGAGGGAAGGCAGCTAGTTATCACCACCCACCGCCAACTCTTGGACTATTTTACCAACGAATACTGGAATTGACCGTCACATTATAACGTCCCCAAGATTGAAAAGGCGAGCGTGTTTCGTTTGACGGGGTTTCGAACGCGCGACCCTCAGATTACAAGTCAAACGACTTAACCCACCGGGCTGCACAGCATCGTTTAGTTTCGGTCTTAAACATAAAGAAACTTTTTTTTGTAAAACGAATTAAGCAATAGGAACATAGGCTTATAAAGTTAAAAACAGATTTTGATACCCTCTGAAAGCAAAGCTAGCCATTTATGTAGATTTGTGCCAAACAACAAGGCAGACGAATGCTAACATAAATTAACAATATTAGCGACACCTTTATCAGTCTAAAGTAATAAATTGTAACACGAAAGTTAAAGTTTTATTTTTAAAACCTAATACCCCTCTTCATGGTAGAAAACATAACAGTTTTGTTCTATTTTTCAATTGTATTCACCTAAGGATGTTAGGAAAAATCCAGCGAAACGTTGCGTTTCTTTAAAACTAAAAACACATTACTTAACCCGATACATATGACTGTTTTATGAGCGCCATCTGTTGACAAAATATATAAATATGTCGAGTTTTATCTCGCCAGCTGCAGAAAAAAAATACTAATATATAAAACGTAAATATATATTCCTACCTTTTTGAGTTTTTTAGTTTCAGTAATAAAGAAATAAATCAAACAGACAAAAATGGCGAAATGGCAAACTACAGACACGATGGCCTGTGGACCAACGTAAGGATAGAGCTGGCACGTGTGGTAGTGGACACTTGGCACCACAACCGCCGTGTGAGAGAATTCCAGTAGCATGGACACTCGACTGAACAAATTAACATTGACATTGTAGACAGTGAAATCTATAAAAATAGCACGGGTCAGCTTGTCAATCCAGTTATTCTCGTTCAGGTCCTGGAGCATGCGCTGTATCCTAGAAAGTGGGCCAGTCAGATCTGCAACGTAGCCTCCGGCATTATAAGTCTCTATGGTACCAACGTGAGGAAGACCTTGGTAAGAACACAAAGTGCAGCGTTCATAAGTTAACCATGATACGTTTAGTGGAACAACATAGTAGATGTACAAGAAAAAAACAAGAAGAAACGAAAGCACTGTATTACGGTGTTGGCGTTAACCACAATTATGATAACACAATATTTAGGGACAACAAGAAACCTTAGGTCCATCTTGGTTGTTCTATCCTGTAAATCTAAATAAAATCATTAAATAAATAACAAAACCTTGCCACTTATATATCCATCAAGAATTCTTTTAAACTCACTCATATTTACTGCCTCCACAACATCTGAAGGTTAACCCATTTCAATAGACCAACCAATCTGTTTGAAAAATAAATGTTTCAGCTGAAGACGACTTTTACCTTGTCAAAATCCATATTTGTGTCCACTAGTTCTCGCTGTTAAGCATTATCAATTCCTTTTACAATCTTAAACACTTCAACCAGATCACTTCTAACCTTTCTTCATTCAAGAGAAAACCAGGTTTAGAATTCTTATCTCTCATGTTATAAGCCCTCCATACCAGTAATATTGTTCGAACTTTATTCAACAACTCAATGTCTTTCCTAAGGTAAAAATCCCAAAACTGAATAAAATAACCAAAATATGGACTACACGTGACATGTACAGTGAAATTATAACCTCTTCAGAATTGTTTTTCATATTTCTTTTGATACAACCAAAAATTTTATATGCCCTATTACAAGCAATAACATACTGCCAAGATGGCTTAACTAACTGATTATCTGTTACACCAAGATTCTTTTCTTTCATGAAACTGTTAAGGTTGTCCAAATCCAAATTATATGAATAATTATAATTATGACAATACACATACGTTATCTTTCATTTATCATAACTAAAATCGTCTGCCATTTATTTGTCCAACTCACTAGATTATCTGAATCCTTGTGTAAAGCAGCATCATCTTCGCAGCTAGAAACACCAAATATCTTAATATCATCTGTAAATTTAAGTAATTTATTGGCCATTCCTTCTTCTATCTCATCAATGTAAACCAAAAAGAACAGAGGTTCCAAAACAGAGCCATGAGGTGCTTCACTTGTGACAATAATGGAGTGAGAATGAACTCCATTTACAACAGCTTTCTGCTGCATTCCATCGAGCTCCTTTTGTATCTAATCAGTTAATTTATCCCTCACATCTACTAAGTTTATTTACAAGTCTTTTATGTGGCACTTTGTCAGATACTTTAAGAAAATCCAGATACCCCCAATCTACACCCTCTTTACCTTCATCTGCATAAGCAGCAACATGTCAAAAAATGTCAAAACAATTCCTTGGCAGAATTTTCCCTTCGTAACACCTTGGTATCTAATAAAATTTAAACTTTGTTAAATTCGAAAAGGTCTGATGGGACATTGAAGTTTATGACCTATTTATTTAGCTTACCTGTCAAATAAGTTGTGATTTAGATTAAACGGCTCAAACACCATTAATTACACTAGCGTGCGAAGGTTTTACTGTCTTCAACTTTTTACAGATCCTACAGTAATTCCTATACATCGAATATAAAAATGTTGTCCATTTTACTCCACCACTTACAGATTTTTCACAACATGTCATATGTACTCTTATATAAGTGAATCATTTTCACTGGAATCTGAACACATTTTATTATGCTTAAAATGTTGACAACCATTCGTTGTAGATTTCTCTTGACCAATCGCGACGTGAGAGTCTTATCGATTATTCTAGAACCCAAACATAACAAACGTTATTATAAAAATGTTCATTGTGGTAAAGGAAATAATAATTTGATCTAAGTAAGTGTTTTTTTTTCTTCCCGAAATCTACGTAACTGAAATAGGGAAAAAAAATATGTTACTAAAACCGAAACAACTTTTATGAATTTTAAATTCTTAGGCCTATCTTACTTTACCTGCATTTATAACCACCGATATAAATGTAGTTGAAAAATTTATCGATACCTGACTCAACAGAATAAGTCTTTATTTGGATGTTCACTATGGGTTCTGGGTATTTCATTACTTTAATCCTGCATTAACCAATGGAAATGCGTTAGGTCAAGATGAAACGAACCGATAAATCATCCTTTGTAAAAATTATGTATAAGCAACATCTTTTCGTTGAAACACAGTTTTAAAAATTCAATAACATAAGACATAATTAGGTCACCTAATGAAGGAAATAGTTATATCAAAAATTCAATGATAGAATTTAATGACCACGATAAAGGACATTGTGAGTTTGTTTTTTCTTAATTTTGCGCAAAGCTACACGAGGGATATCTGCGCTAGCCATCCCTAACATAGCAATATAAGACTAGAGGGACTGGAAGGGCGAGCATGTTTGGTGCGAGAGGGATTCGAATCCGCGATCCTTAAATTAGCAATCGAACGCCTTAACCCACTAGGCCATGTCGGGCATCAGTAAAGGACATAGTTATGTCATCAGATGAAAGTTACAGTTATATCATCAGCTCAAGGATGTTGTTATCTCAACAACTGAAGGATATAATTAGATCAACAGAAAGAGGAAGTTACTGGTTTTGTAACCAAAATATCCGACTGTATTTGGAAAGATGAAGTTTAATACCTAAATACTGAAAATGAAGGAACAATAAATTATACAATAATACAATAAATTATGCCCTTTCAAAAAGTCAAATAACAACATCTGATAGTTTGTAAATTGTCTTCGAAATATTTTTTTACCTTTCAGTTCGAAAATATCTTTGTAAATCCAAGGTGAGTTAGATGGAATTGAAGAGATGTCGGACTCATTGACCTTCTCCCAATGCTTCTGGAACATGGACTTTTCCTCATTGAAAAAGGAATACGGAAGGTAACAACCATCTATCACTCTCTTCATCATCTTAGAAACTCGACATCCATCTGGAAAAATGGAAAAATATTTGTTCCATGTCTACTTTTTTTTCTCCAACTTATCATTTGATGAACAAAATTAATTAAATGACATTTAAAAAAAACAGTCTCTTAACTTAGCTAACAATGTCTTGATATGAATCCATTGTTTGAAACAACAAATTATCCTCTTATAATTTAAAATAACAACACATTTACTGATGAAGCTCCTTGTTATAATGACAAAAGTTATGAATATGAGTTTCGGGATACCTCGCTTCACCCGTAGTTGTCTTATTCTTGGAGCTCCAACTCTGAATGAAACCAAATTTGACATGTAAGCGGTGTCCAAGCCTATGAGAGGTTCTGCATTGTAATGTTCTGTAGCAAATAAGCCTGGAAGAAGTGCTTCATCCATCCAGGTCCAGAATGAATCGGGATCAGAAATCTTTGCAGAAACACAAAACAAAACAAAATTATTTCTCATAATGACAAGAAAACTGCCTTTTGAATCGGGAAGTTACAGAAAATTGCTGGCCCCACATGGCCAGGTGGTTAGGACGCTCGACTCAGAATTCGAGGATCGAGGGTTCGAACCGTCACACTAATCATGCTCGCTCTTTCAGCCGTGGGAAGGTTATAATGTTACAGTCAATCCCAGCATTCCTTGTTAAAAGAGTAACTCAAGGATATAACGTTGTTAAAGTAGGAACGGGTAGCGCAGATAGATTTAGTGTAGCTTTGTGCAAAAATTTAAAACAACAACAAGTGAAAAATCAGCTGCATTAACTTGTGTTTTGTTAGGAATAGATGAGTAATAAACTTATATATTAACCATTTTCAGTTATTTCTTGAATATTTCCCAGTCTTGCTCAGAACTTGCTTATTACTTATAAAATGTTTATTTTTAAAATTTCGGCCAAAGCTAAGCGAGGGCAATCTGCGCTAACCATTCAAATTTATCAGTTTAACACTAGAGGGAAGGTAGCATTCACCGCTAATTCTTTTCCTACTCTTTTACCAATGAATAGTGGGACAGGCCGACATTATAGTGCCCCCACGACTGAAGGAGCGAACATGTGGACACGAACTCCCGACCCTCAGCTCACAAATTAAGCACCCTAACCACCAGGATGTACCAGGCCTTAATGATACGTTGCCGAAATAATAAATTTACCGAGTAAATCCTTTTGTTGACGATAATATATGGAAATAATAAATTTACCGAGTAAAACACTTTTCTTAACTGCAAGATATCTAAATAATATACTTACAGATTAAAGCCCTGTTACTGACTATGAGATAACTATGTAATATATTTACCGAAGTAAAGCCCTGTTACTGACTACAAGATAACTATGTAATATATTTACCGAAGTAAAGCCCTGTTACTGACTACAAGATAACTATGTAATATATTTACCGAAGTAAAGCCCTGTTACTGACTACAAGATAACTATGTAATATATTTACCGAAGTAAAGCCCTGCTACTGACTATAAGATAACTTTGTGATATATTTACCGAAGTAAAGCCCTGTTACTGACTATAAGATAACTTTGTGATATATTTACCGAAGTAAAGCCCTGTTACTGACTATAAGATAACTATGTAATATATTTACCGAAGTAAAGCCATGTTACTGACTATAAGATAACTTTGTGATATATTTACCGAAGTAAAGCCATGTTACTGACTATAAGATAACTTTGTGATATATTTACCGAAGTAAAGCCCTGTTACTGACTATAAGATAACTTTGTGATATATTTACCGAAGTAAAGCCCTGTTACTGACTATAAGATAACTATGTAATATATTTACCGAAGTAAAGCCATGTTACTGACTATAAGATAACTTTGTGATATATTTACCGAAGTAAAGCCATGTTACTGACTATAAGATAACTTTGTGATATATTTACCGAAGTAAAGCCCTGTTACTGACTATAAGATAACTACGTAATATATTTACCGAAGTAAAGCCCTGTTACTGACTATAAGATAACTACGTAATATATTTACCGAAGTAAAGCCACTTTCTTCAAAGGTGTTCTTCAGATTGTTATTAACCCAGAAGGCATTTACATTCCTATGTTGGTGAGCCACGTATAAAAGTAAACTCAGAAAGATCATGTAGAGACAAATGTCTTTCAGCACTGCCATCATTTCGCGCTCTTTCATTCGCTGTTCTCGCGCCTTGCGCAGAACTTCCGGATCGATAGGAGCGATTTCAATCTTCGTTCGATGTCCTGTCAGAAAAAAAGTGTCCATAAATATCACGACGTTATAGCTTCTTAAAAAAAACAACTTACATACAACTAAATCAAAAGACAATCGAAAGTTTTAGGATCTGTTTAGTTTCCTTTATTTTCAGTAGACAAAAAACAGAAATTACAAACATCCTCAAGAATATAACATCGGTTATATTCTGAGTTTCTATTCTTCATTAACTTGGTTTTGTTCCTTTGTAGTTGAGTGCAAAGATACACATTGGTCTTTCTGTTATCTGCACATCATGGGTACCGTGTCTCCTAGGTGTCCATTGGTATCCTAGGCATGTCTTTTATACAGTAAAATAAGAAATTATTTTTAAGTTTCACCAATGTTTGTGATGAATGTGATAAAGATGTGATGTTGTGATTTTAATTAAGTAACGTTTGGATGTTTCGCAGCTATGTGTATCACAACTCTTGACCAATGGATGACATTTTCGTTAATACAAACACCTTATTCAAAGTAATCACTCAAAAAATTGCAAACACATTTCTCAGACAAGTGTTTGAGAGTTTTTGGTTGAGTTTTCTATTTTCGTGCTGAGCAAAAATAATCTAGTATGTACCAAATAACGATTCTGTTATAGAGGTCACTTTATCTAGTATGTACCAAATAATGATTCTGTTATAGAGGTCACTTTATCTTCGTGTACTTACCTTGTTGGTTTTCATCGCATACAACAGTTACTGTTGTTGTTTCCATATTTATACTAGAACCCAGTTCTACCGTAAAACTAGGTGTGTATAATCTGGACTACAATTTATCTTTAAACAACTAATAGTTCATTGTTTCAAAAAGGGCTTGAAATACACGCTAATCTTGGAATAATTAAATTGGAGGTTATTATGCAACAGTCGACAAAAATCATTGAAATGGACTACAAAAAACACATCTGGATCAATAAAGGGGATATTTGCCCATCCACTTTTTCTTGTCCCCTCCCTCCCAAATTTAATCCTACATATATGGAGCCAGTGCGATGAGCATATATATATATATATATAAGAAAACACGTGCGCACGCGCACAACCTCATAACAGGAGTTGTTTTTCTTCTTGTATGCAAGAAGTCTGTTGTTATTTTTCCATTTCGCGCAAAACTACTCATTGACTATCTGCGCTAGCCGTCTCTAATTTAGCAGTATAAAGACCAGAGGGAAGGGAGCTAGTCATCACCACCCACCGCCAACTCTTGGGCTACTCTTTTACCAACGAATAGTGGGATTCACCGTTATATTAATACGTCCTCATAGCTGAAAGGGTTGGCATATTTGGTGCGATGAAGTTTCGAACCCGCGATTCTCAGATTACGAGTCGCACGCCTTAACCCACCTGGCCAGCGAGAAGTCAACCAGATATATCATACAATACTAAATACCCCATTTAATCACACTTTTTTATATCAGAGGTACTGCTGCACTAATTATTTATTTAATTAAATAATTAATTCTCGAAAGAACCCAGAATAATCTCATATATAAAAGCAAAAGATGTTTCATAACTATCAGAATTTAAAATTTGTTTGTTTTGGATTGAGCACAGATAATCCTTGGTATAGTTTTTCGCCCCTAGTGGCAATTTAAAATAACTTGCTACTTCACTCCTCAGACACAAAAAAGTCTAGATAAGCTAGAATAGTTAAAATCTTCTGACCCTTACCAAGGAATGTGAGTATACCTTGTGACTTCAAAGCTCAACACAAAGTATCCTTACCAAGGTATGTGAATATACCTTGTGACTTCAAAGCTTAATACAAAGTATCCTTACCAAGGTATGTGAATATACCTTGTGACTTCAAAGCTTAATACAAAGTACTTTTTGAAACCAACTTTGGCTCGGTGTAATTTAGCACGCTATTGTTTCAGGAGGGGTAGGAATAAGGAGTCTTATCAGAATCACATGTGACAACAATGTTTTGTTTAGCGTCCAAAACTGTTGACGTACCCCCAAATATTTTGTGTTGACGCCGTCTCTGTTCTGGGTGTATTATTATTACAGGTAAAACATAGAAGTTGAACCTATGTGGGTTATAACAGTAAACGTAATATTAACTAAAATATGTTTTCTACTATTTTAGGTCGTATATAACGCATTTTTCTTCTTGCTTTGTTGTAATTAAGCACAAAGTTGCACAGTGGGCTATCTGTGTTCTGCTCACCAGGGGTATCGAAACTCAGTTTTTAGTGTTGGAAGTCCACATCACACAGCTGTACCAATAGGGGCGCATCTTTTTTTTAACAAGTAAAAATTGTCCTCCAGTACAGAATTAAGTCTGTGGTTGTGGCCCGGCATGGCCAGGTGGGTTAAGGCGTGCGACTGGTAATCGGAGGGTCACGGGTTTTTTTAGCCGTGGGGGCGTTATAATGTTACGGTAAATCCCACTATTCGTTGGTAAGAGAGTAGTCCAAGAGTTGGCGGTGGGTGGTGATGACTAGCTGCCTTCCCTGTAGTCTTACACTGGAAAATTAGGGACGGCTAGCACAGATAGCCCTCGAGTAGCTTTGCGCGAAATTAAAAAACAAACAAACAACTGTGGTTGTGTGATTAAACCTCTGACTAAGGAATAAAAATTCGAATTTAGAATTTATTACTGGTGCGTCATGATACAAACACTTACTCGTAGAGGTATAACTAGAAATCCGCGTAAACCTAACCAGTCTTTTAAACACATTTCCTGAAATACATTCACACCAAGCTGTTTTCTTATTCACGTCTTTATTGAGTAGAGGACCTTTTAAAAATAACTGAACCACTCATAAATTTGAACATAAATACCACCATTTTAATAAATCCCACTTCATAAGAAATGTAAATAATCCGTTATTTTATTTAAATATTTTATTCACTACTCTACACTGTATGTTTCAACGGAGGAAGGGGGAACAAAACCCATAAAATTACTCGACGTTATGCAAGATGTGGGCCCCATAGGTAGCAAACGGTATAAAAAAGTAGATAATTTTAGGAATAAAGCATCATTTTCAAAAGAGGGTCGAGTTTTGGTGTGTGGTCTTTAACTGCTGAAAGATAGAAGCTTGGTCATTATCCTCATTTTCACGAGTCTCGAGTTTCGGTGTGTGGTCTTTAACTGCTGAAAGATAGAAGCTTGGTCATTAACCTCATTTTCAAGAGTCTCGAGTTTCGGTGTGTGGTCTTCAACTGCTGAAAGATAGAAGCTTGGTCATTAACCTCATTTTCAAGAGTCTCGAGTTTCGGTGTGTGGTCTTTAACTGCTGAAAGATAGAAGCTTGGTCATTAACCTCATTTTCAAGAGTCTCGAGTTTCGGTGTGTGGTCTTCAACTGCTGAAAGATAGAAGCTTGGTCATTAACCTCATTTTCAAGAGTCTCGAGTTTCGGTGTGTGGTCTTCAACTGCTGAAAGATAGAAGCTTGGTCATTAACCTCATTTTCAAGAGTCTCGAGTTTCGGTGTGTGGTCTTCAACTGCTGAAAGATAGAAGCTTGGTCATTAACCTCATTTTCAAGAGTCTCGAGTTTCGGTGTGTGGTCTTTAACTGCTGAAAGATAGAAGCTTGGTCATTAACCTCATTTTCAAGAGTCTCGAGTTTCGGTGTGTGGTCTTCAACTGCTGAAAGATAGAAGCTTGGTCATTAAACACGGTTCTGAAAACTCCCCTTTGGGTTTCCCATTTTATTTACCTTCTTTTTGTTTACAACTCAGAAGTTCCTCGTCATCTTGTGGAAGGTTGTCCATTATGCTGTCATCATCTCTGGCATCCTGATAGTCTGGTTTTTTGAAGATTATGGAGATGACAGCAGCGATGATGAATACCTGAAATTATATAAAATTAACACATTCACAACACATGTTTATTATACTACGTACAACACAGATTCGAGTGTTTTGGGGTGTTAATTTTGAGGGATTACTTGACCGCAGTTTGGTTTAGTTTGTTTTGAATATCGCACAAAGCTACACGAGGGCTATCTGCGCTGGCCGTCCCTAATTTAGAAGTGTAAGGCAGCTAGCAATTACCACCCACCGCCAACTCTTGGGCTATTCTTTTACCGACGAATAGTGGGATTATCCGAAACATTATAACGCCCCCACGGCTGAAAGGGCGAGCACGTTTGGTGTAACGTGAATTTGATCTCGCAACCCTCAGATTACGAGTCGGGTGCCTTCACCACCTGGTTATTCCGGGTCAACTACAATTTCAGGTGTTTTGGGGTGTTCGTCCTGAGGGATTACCTAACCACAATTTCAGATGTTTTGGGGTGTTCGTTCTGATGGATTATCTAATATTAATGATCACATCTTTGTTTTAATAAGTAAAATGTCGGGAAGCATTTTTTTATGGTCTGACCACAGTTTTGCTCACGTCAGCCCAAGTTATTTCGACTTTACTGTGACTTCAAAGTATTTTATACCTTATAATTGTGGTATGAATACTAAAGATGTAACGATACACCGGTCCAATACTAGTATCGTATCGTGAAGTCAGGATAGAATTGTACTGATAAATCGACTGAAATGATATGATAACATTTATTTATCTTCACGAAATCTGGCAAACTTTTAGTGAACATTATAAATGTTTTGTACAGAGAACAGCAGAATTTCTAATACAGTATTGTTACTAAAAATTAGTAATTAAATAAACAAAGCTGAGTGTTGAGTACTACATGTCACCTTTACTTATTTTATCAAAACGTCACCCGCTAGTACAGTGGTAAGTCTCCGTATTTACAACGCTTAAAATCAGGGGTTCGATTCCCCTCAGTGGGCTGAGCAGATAGCCCTTTGTTATACGAAAAACACATTTTATCAAAAAACATTACATGTAAAGTAAAATAACATATTAACAATAACAAAACAGACAGATACATCAACGTACTTATTTTATTTCTATTACCAGCTGTAATTTATTTTACCAAATATAATAATTTGAGAAATCTCTGTGAAGTGTGAAACACATACATAAGAATATTCTAGTAATATAGAAGATAATAGATTACAGACAAGACTGTGAAGATTTGTTGATAAAACTTCTGTATCTTTATCAGTATCGTATGAACTGTTGTGATGGGATGCGTGCCCCTAACAGATACTGTGAGATCCAAAACAGTTGAATCATTAATTAAATTTAACAATAACTTACACTTTATTTCTTGTTTTGTTTGTGGTGGTTTTCCTCCTACGATATTAAAAATGCGGTTTTTTCCAACATATTTATAGTTTCTGGGAAGGCGTGAAGTGTTTGTAATTGATCATAATTTAAATCAAAACCTGACCTTCTTACGAGTTACTACTCTTCATACATATACGAACCTATTTTAAGATTCAAAATTTGTGTTTTAAAAAAGACATAGTACATAAGGTTTAAAAATATATATCTTTATTGTTAGGGAAATACTCACCTTTAATGGTTGAATGAGAAGAACTGATTCGAAAACTGACAAAAATATCGCCTTCAACCAGCTCTCAGATTTCTCCTTCCCCCACTGCATACTGTAAGAGAAGACAATAAAAACAGAAACACCAACGGAGGCAAAGACTAAGAACCAGCCAATGTAAAGAAACCAGTGTGGAAACATTCGTTTCTTCTTTTTCTTTTTCTTGGGTTTCAAAGAGTCTGTAGTCTGAGACTGTGGACGACTTGACACTTCGCACTGCACTTCAGTTGGTGACACTGTTCTGTGGTCTGACGTTTCCGATTTATCCAAAGAAGTTTCATCAAGTTGCTGTCTTCTGCGTTCCCAAAGAGGTCCCGTTTTTGATGGCTTGGGTCTGGTTTTTCGAAATATCTGGTCCATTAAAACACTCGGAGGAAGAACAATGAATGATCCGCATATGCTGACCCACAGTTGGTAAGTTGTTATTGTTAGTGGTCCCAGTTTGATCGTGGCCACTTTCACTCCCTCGTCACGTTCGTAAAACATGGCGTTGACCATCATGGTCATAAACAGCAAAGCCATGATCACGGAGACGCGTTGTACACGTGTGAAATTACTCCTCTCGGGTCTTGAGAATACGGAAACCCACAAGTGACTGTCTGTTAGGTTCTTTCGAGAGATACTGGAGAAAAGGTTTCCAAAACTGGTAATATCCTTATAGCCAGCTACCGGAACCAAGCGGTCAACGAGACCATCGCCTTCATCTACAGCCAGCCAATCATTACAGAGGAAGAAGAATCTGCAGCAAGAAGGAAAAAAAGTTATAGTTTAAAAATGAGATTCGACACCCTTGTTTAGTAACCAATAAATATGTCAACTTTGGAGAGGAAATGTAAGTTTTACCAATGGATAATTTATCGAATATTTCGTAATACTGGAGCCCAGTATCTATGATTACACACATTATTTTTAAAGAACCGAACACAACTGTGATTATCCAAGTAACTTTAGAAGACAAACTTAGTATTTGTTCTGGTGAAAACCGAAAGACTTCATACGCACGTGCTTCCGTTCTGGAGATCCTGGACAATTACTCTGTTTAAGTACCAGCTGGAATTGGCCCCTCCACCGGAGTTGTCATGCCAGATCCGTAAATAGTTTAGAGCCCCAAGAGAACTCGGTACACTCAACACATATCGAATTATACTACCAGCCTCGTGCCCCTGTGAATGTCAATATAAAACTTCTGTGATTCAATTAAGATTAGGTTTACTGTTTGAGACAAACATCATGAGCCAATTACAGATAACTGTAGAATTGTATCCAAAAATATATAAATACAAAGTACAGAGGAATATATAAATGTGCTTATTTTCATTGAAATCAGGTCATATTTTGTTATGCTGAAAATGTTGAAAAACCACTGACTATAGATTTCCATAGACCAATAGCGACGTGAAAGTCTCATCGATCGTTCTAGAAGCTCCCTGTTAGTACAGCGGCAAGTCTACGGGTTTACAACGTTAAAATCAGGGGTACGATTCCCCTCGGTGGGCTCAGAGCGCCTGATGTGACTTTGCTCTAAGAAACATACATACTTTCGTTCTAGGAACTCACTGCTTGTATATAAACAGTTAAAAGGTCACACAAAGTGTCCTTTCTGGAAAGCACTTGTTTGTGTGTGCACTTTGACATAACCTTTTCTTTTAGATATTATATATTCGTCGCTATGGCAATAAAAGATTGTGGAAGTGACGCAAATATATTATGCTACATTTGTGTCAGATTTGTTGTAGATGTGATCTGAGTAAGAGTTTTCTCTTGGCTTTGTTTGTTTTGATATTTCGCACAAAGCTACTCGAGGGCTATCTGCGCTAGTCGTTCCTAATTTAGCAGTGTAAGACTAGAGGGAAGGCAGCGAGTCATCACCACCCACCACCAACTCTTGGGCTACTCTTTTACCAACGAATAGTAGGATTGACCGTCGCATAATAACACCCCCACGGCTGAAAGGGCAAGCATGTTTGGCGCGACAAGGATGGGAACCCACGACCCTCAGATTATGAGTCGCACGCCTTAAAACGTTTGGCCATGCCGGACCCTTTCTATTGCCTTCCCGATTTGTAAGAAATCCCTTAGTCGGTAGGTTACGGTGCGTATGGATGTCATTGAATAATATTGTCTCTTGGTGTTACTGTGTGAATGAATGTCACTGAATAATATTGTCTCTTGGTGTCACGGGGTAAATAACGGTTACTGTGTGAATGGATGTCACTGAATAATATTGTCTCTTGGTGACACGGGGTAAATAACGATTACTGTGTGAATGGATGTCACTGAATAATAATGCTAGTGGCCACTCTCGGTCCCATTTTATTATATAACCTTTTTTAAGGGCTAAATAATTTTAAGAAATATATTGCAAGAGCTGTAATGACATACGAACACTTTATTTGTGAAGTTTTTAACAGCTTATTGCATTCGGTTAGAGAAACATGAAAAAGATAAAAGTGTATCCGCTACTTACCTGTCGGACCCCGTCCGCTAACTTTCTGACCCCGGTGTCATCAACGTCGCCAGATAGGACAAAGCTGATGTTGGACTTGGTTCCTGCGCCGCGTCGAGTTCCGGTGTAAACAGTAATTTCGTAATAATATGTTTCACTGGCGAGGTTGTCGTCTAAAGGTGTCACTCCCCACTAACACAGAAAGAGGAAAAAAAGGCACAAATTGCACAATCGTGCGAACTAAACATTATAACCGGTTAACACTGCACAACAATTTTTTTAAAAAGTTTTTGCTGGTTGTGACAGGTACCTGTTGGTATGTACAAATATAGTCTTGGTTTTGCTTCATCACGTAGGAACTCTGAGAAATAGACAGTTAACTGTTTACCGACAATAATGTATTTAATTGCGTTTATGTTTCTAACACGCTATCAAGTTAATTCAACATAATTAAAAGTGTTTTGCTCCTGATTTTCGTTTGTATTAAATTTCCGGTGCATCACGTTGCAGTGTCCAACAGTGGTCAGCAAGCATTGTTGCCCTGATATCGTTTTTCCATTGTAGCAACACTGAAGATTTCAATGAAACGGTTCGTGCTGGGCAAATTTGGATGTGATTTTCATGATGAGCAGCCAAACATCTATAAGGAACACCAACGAACACCCAACATTGTTCAAGAAGCAAAAACTGTATTGTGCAGTGTTATTAGAATTCTACCCAAAGGTGTGACTGATGACCGACCCAACATTGTGTTATATTATTGTGTAAAAGGAAAGGAAATGGTCGATTCTGTGTAGATAAGATTCATTATGCAAACAAAAAAAATTGAAATAATGAAATTAAAAAAAGGAAATTTCAGGAGAAACAAGAATCTATAGAATGGTTATTATTAGTGATAATTTTGTGTTATTATATGACCCCTGGCCGAGCGAAGACTGCGGAAGCTGTGACTAAGATAATTTGAAGACGACCGTTTTGATACAACTCACCTTATGCACTCATATTAACTCGCTTCCTTCTACGAAACAAATGAAGTAGGAAACCCTTTGATTGAAAAAAATTAAAGTCCCGAATGTGTCCACGATATCCGACTTACACTTTATTTCAATCTGCGAAAATCCAACGTTTCTAAACTGATTTAAGTCTCTTGCATCCTAACATTTTAGCACACGGCCAGATGGTTAGAGGGCACTCGACTCGTAGTCTGAGGGTCAAAAGTTCGAATCGCCGTCCCACCGAACATGCTCGCTCTTTCAGCCGTAGGGACGTTATTACGGTCCATTCCATTGTTCGTTAGTAAAAAAAGTTGTTCTCATTTGGCTTTGCGCGAAATTCAAAAACAAACAATCTGTAAGAAGCGTGATTATAATCTAAGGAAAACAACAAAAAAAGACATTACCCTAATCACGTCTTGCTTGTCTTTTCTTCGTGCCCAGATCACGACGATGATGTACACACCAAAAACTGTACATATCATCACTAGAACACCAAAGTTACTTTTGAGTTTCTCGTCCAAATTACTGAACGCTGCCTTAAAGTCGATCGTGTTTGGTGGCACAAAGAAGTCTGATCCAAAGCTGGTTAAGTGGTTACAGCTGCACCATATCTCCTTGGTATTTGTTCTCGGATGCACCTAAATACGAAGAACAAAATACAGAAAATTCTAATGTTTTTGTTTTGTTTCTTTGCCACGTTACTTTGAAAGAAATCTCTGATTAACATAAAAACAGTGTATCATAATTAGATTTTAATCATTTTTAAGTCACTCTGCTTTAGAAATTAAAACAAAAGATACACAAACATTCAGGATTGAATCTAAATACTGCTATTGTCGGATAACAGTAGCTTGGTCTTCCAACAGCCAGAATATAGAAAGTCCCGATCTTTTGTCGCTAACCGACCAATGTCTCATCAGACGTTGTTCCAATCTTTTGCTTCATGGTTAAATATCATTGTTAGGTTTATCGGTTTCTATCAAATTCATTTTATTAGACAGTAAACACGATTTCAAACCTTTTCTCAAAATATGGATAAACATCTGATATATTTTGAGGAATTCCGAACTCTGACGATTGTTGTAAGGTCAGAACAAACGTAGTGTACAAGTTAGGGGTAGCTTTTAGTTTTGATTTATGCTGTATATGTTTCGTACAATATTTTATCAAGGTGTTTTTCCTCTTCGTAATAAAACACAGTATTCTACTGTTAAATCTTTCTGTTGAATTTAGCCAAAAAATCGTGAGGTCGCACGTTCATTTTATATTGTAAGAAGGAGAACAGAAGGCTACGTCTACAATGGTGAAGAAACCAGCGTCATATTTAATGGCTTATAATGTCTAAATTTAAGGTTCTATCGCTGTGATAGGCAAAGGAAAGGTGTCCCATTGGCCCTTAACAACAAGCTAACAAAGTCCGAAGCTCACAGTCCCGGTATGACCAAGTGATTAAGTAACTCGACTTGTAATCTGACGGTCTTGGGTTCGAATCACCGTCGCACGAAACATGCTTGGCCTTTCAGCCGTGGGAGAGTTATAAAGTGACGGTCAATCCTTCTATTCGTTGGTAAAAGAGCAGCCCAAGAGTTAGCGGTAGGTGGTGATAACTAGCTGCCTTCTCTCTAGTCTTACATCTCTAAATTAGGGACGGCTAACGCAGATAGCCCTCGTGTAACTTTGCACGAAAGTCAAAACAAACCAAGCAAACCCGAAGCTCACATTAGGTTTATCGTATCTACAAATAAATATTTGTTGGAAATGAGCACGTGAGTTACGTCACACCAAGTGCTAAACGTTTAATATTTACAAATGTTATCATTTGTTTTCGAAATCGACTATAAACTTCACTCACCCTACATCCTGTTTGTTCCCACGATCCAGTGGTTTCGTTCCAAAACCTGCAATCCGTGATCATTGTACGTACATGGTAGTTTGTCAGGTTATGCTCTTCTATTAAATCTTGGTTGTCAATGTACCAGAATGGAACATAGTCGGGGCTCTCAGGGTCATTCTGGTTGAGTGCTTCCTCTCGTAGAGCAGTCATGTTTACTTGAAAGAAACGTTCATAATGAAAAAGAGAAAACACACAGGCGTAAAGATGGCTGAGTCTGTCAATAAACAATCACTACATTACTATTCGGGTTCAATTGACCTTAGGTTTCTATAGCCAATACCTTCAGCCAAACTTGTGGTTTCTATAGCTCATTCTTTGGGAAGTCTAATATAAGGTACTTACAGTGTATCACGAGTTTTGAATGGTTATCTAGGAATAATTTTTAATGTTCCTTTCATATTATAATCAAACATGGTATCGTTAAGAAAAAATGTTCGTGATGTAA
Source organism: Carcinoscorpius rotundicauda (assembly GCA_011833715.1). Classification (NCBI taxonomy): domain Eukaryota; kingdom Metazoa; phylum Arthropoda; class Merostomata; order Xiphosura; family Limulidae; genus Carcinoscorpius; species Carcinoscorpius rotundicauda. Next base: position 7,269,895 of record CM022398.1, read on the forward strand.
TTGCATTTTTCTGGCGTTTGAATGTCTTTAGTTTGAAATTAAAAGCACCACAATCATTGTGGACTAATAAATCAGAATACAGATGAGTTGACTGATGAAAAATCTTTTTTTGAATTTTGCAATTTGAGGGTCACGGGTTCGCATCTCCCTCGCGCCAATAATGCTCGCCCTCTCAGCCGTGGGGGCATTATAATGTGACGGTCAATCCCACTATTCGTTGGTAAAAGAGTAGCCCAAGAGTTGGCGGTGGGTGATGATAACTAGCTACCTTCCCTATAGTCTTACACTACTAAATTAGGGACGGCTAGCACAGATAGCCCTCGAGTAGCTTTGTGCGAAATTCAAAAACAAACAAACCATCTTTAAAACAATTAATTATGTCATAATTCATCCATTTATGTGCTGGGAGAACACAATTTATGTTGTTGTGCGATAGAGTGTTTTTTAATTAACAATAATTTTATATTTTAAATTAAAACATCAGTTTTTTTTATAAAATATGTTATCCTTAATATTCTCTTTATGTTCCATTTAATTTGTAAGAAATAGATTGAAAAACAAAAGTCCTTGTCAAAACACATGCCATGACAGTTTGTTTCAAAGTATTTGAAATACAGTGCAAGTTTTTCGGTTTTTACAGAAATTTCAACTTACCTCTCTCTTTTACTGCCATGTAGTAAAAACCTGCACCAAAAAGAACAATAGTTTCTGGTGGCAAAAAAATGGTGTATTTCAGTTCCATTTGCACATCGGGATGCATATTTTCGCTGCCATCTGGCGGCGAATGCGGAACTGTAAAAGAGTAATCGAAATCGTCTACGGAAGCGTAGGTTCCGAATTTGAGGTAGCAGTCAAAAACTGTTTCAGGGTTCTCAGGTGTGAGAATAATATGAAGTGTTGAATCATTGTAGGGTACCCGTATCATGTGATGGACCAACATGTCTGACCCTTCCGGCTCGTTTATGACATACAGTTCACCAGGTATCTCTTCTGGGTCAACAGGGATGTTAATTAGAATATCCTCCAGTGTATTTTTAACCTCAATTTCGCCACCGTCCATTTTGGATAGGGTCAAAGATGCTACAGCTGTAGTGATCCGATCAGAGTTGCTCACCCACGTAAATGGATTTTCTCTGGAAGTCATCATCTACGACACAGAAACCATTCCAACCATCAACGAATAATTCCACTGACGTTTGAGTAAATTTATATATTATCATAACAGTAATATGCTTTAATTGTATTTCAGAGTATTCATTAATTACTATGATGGTTTGAAACTGTGGCATGTGGCAAGCACTACTACTGTAATGCTCTTGGCAGAATTTAAATTACTAAAAAACGTTTGAACAATTGTGGCACGTGGCAAGCTGATAGCATTGTACAACCAATGAGGAACCGAACTCATATTCAAGGCCTAGTGGTTAGGTAACTTGATTCGCAATCCGTGAGTGTGGGATCAAACCCCTTCATTCAAAATAATCGCCTTTTCTCTCATAGAAGCGTTATAATGATACGGTCAATCCCACAGTTTGTTGGTAAAAGAGTAATCAAATAGTTAAGTGTGGGCAGAGTTGACTAGCTGCCTTCACTTTAGCTTATTCCTTTAAAATTAGGAACAGACAGTGCAAGTGATTATCAAGTTGCTTTGCAGGTAAGAAAATAAAATAAAACACAGACACGTTGTCAAACTTTTACACCCATTAATATTCATTTCGTTTTATTTTGTACTCAAATATTATCGTTTCCAAGTGTGTCAGCGGTAAATTTACGTACTTATTTACAATGCTAAAATACGAGGGTTAATTTCCCGCAGTGGACACTGTGCAGGTAGCCCATTCTGTGGCATTCGATAAAAAGAGCGAAAGGAACTGAAACTTACTTTCTCAGAGAGCGGTATAGGGGCGTCACCTGTCGGAAGATATTCAAAATATATTAGTCCTAGCAGGATAGTCTGTTATACTATGTTCATATTGTATGGCATTTGAAAATTGAAGCAAAATTTTGGCGCAATTTTATGGATACTTTATATGTTATATATACATATATATATGTATATATATATATATATATATAACTAAATAGCATAAACTCACAGAAATATTACTGACACACAACAGTTATCCTGCACCATATTAGGAATAAACAGTAGAAGCGATTGAAAACGTTTATAAAAAAAGGTAATAGATGTAAATATAACTAGCATCTCTGAGAAACACCTCTAAAACATAAAGGAAATCCAACAACATGTGTGACACTCCTTTAAATAACTAAATTTATTTATAACAAATCCATTAAAGTGTATGTAACGTCGAAGTTCGATTGTTAGTGTTTTCTCTGTTTCCTTTTCATTCAATTTTATCCTGTTCAACAGTAAGGATCACTGGTAATGGGATAAGTGGTTAGGTGGCGCTTAAATCGCTCTTTATGTCATGGGAAGGTTTAATGTGACAGCCAATCCCACTGTTGATTGGAAAAGAGTAGTCCAAAAACTGACGGCGGGTGATTGAAGTTTGAAGTTAATAATAAATACATCTTAATTCTACCATAGTGATAATTACAGATTATTAATCATACTTTAACATTAAACATTAAAATGTAATTCTTGAAACCTATTCGCTACAATAAACATATACGTTAAGCAGATGTTATGTAAATGTTTTGTAAACGACAACATGTCGTGTTGTGTTTAAATTTTCATTTCTATTATTTATATTTCCATATTTATATTACTATTTCAAAGCTTAAAACAATAAAATATGTTGTTATTCATCTAAAATAACATTTAGAAATTTCTAGAATTAGGTAGATCAAATATATGACTATAAACGGAAATGTATGGCGGCCTAGTGTCTAGACGTTGAGTCTCGTGCTAGAACGGACATGCGCGGATTGCTCTGGAGTTCTGTAGAAGTTACGCGATTGTTCGAGAAAAGGCCTACTAATATATAAACAGACGGAGACGCGAAAAATAGGAAGAGTCATTAGTTTTTATTCGAAGAAGAGAAGAGTCAGTCATTCGTTTGAGAAAGTTTAAGTGATTGCTGTGATTTTATTCAACTTGAATTTGTGACCAGAGCTAAATCTACAGAAGCTGTGATTTTGTCTCGTCAATCTTTGCGATTCATTCGAATTACTGGTTGTGCTGAGAGTCGTCACGAACGGACTATTTAGGGGAGACTGGGAAAATTGGAAGGCGGCAAGTTTGAGACGTTCATCAAGAAACACCGTAAAAATAACTTCGTCATTCTCCATTCAAACTTCGGTATTTCTTCGTGGGACCAAATTCACACCTTAGACCGGAATTTTGGATTTCTGATCTGAACTTTTGGACTTTCATTCTAGATCATTATATTAGATACAGGCCAGTATCATTTTGTGTTGTAATTAATTTTGAAGGTTTGAACTTAATATCTGTCATTGTTGTTATGTAATTTATGTTATATCTGTTACATATATAATAGTTTGTTGTAATAAATTATACAAGCTGTTATCTGTGTTTTTCTGTTGTGTTTAGTCTACATAAAACATACAAAAAAAAACGTAACAGAAAATTGGGGGCCGTCCGGGATATCGAACAAACAATTTAATTCTATTCTAAAATTAGATTTATATTCTATACAGATCGACAGCTTGTATATTCAAAATGGCATTCCAACTTGAAGATTTTATAGACAAATTTAATCAGAATCCCTCTTTCGAATTGATCAGTGAATTAAAAAAATCTGAATTGCTTGATGTTGGAAAACATTTTAATTTGGAAGTGAAGCAAGCAATGAAGAAAGCAGATATCAAACGAATTGTTGTTGAACATTTGGTCAGCCAAAAAGTTTTACCTCAAAAAGTTGCACAACAATTGCCTGCTGCTCATTTTGACCCAGATTTTGAATTTAAAAAATGGAAATGGAAATGAAATTTCGTTTAGAAATTGAAAACAAATGTCTTGAGGCAGAAAAAGAGCTAAAACTTATTGAGGCAGAACAAGAAAACAAACGCCTTGTTCTTGATGCCGAAATACAAATAGAACGCATGAAATCGGATAAAAAAATCAGTATGAGAAAGGAACAGACAGATGAGAAGGTTGTCCAAATGCGAGTGGGTAATTTTGATGCTTCCAAACAAATTCGTTTAGTACCTCCATTCAATGAGAAGGCTGTAGATAAATATTTTCAGCAATTTGAAAAATTGGCCCTTAGGCTAAAATGGCCTACCGAATATTGGACAGTATTACTCCAGAGTGTTCTCAAGGGTAAAGCCCAGGAAGTATTTTCCAAACTCACAGCCGAGCAAAGTTATGATTACGAGCACGTCAAAAAATGCATTTTGAATGCTTATGAATTGGTACCTGAGGCATACAGACAAAAATTTCGTGGTTGCAAAAAGTTTGACAGCCAAACTTATGTCGAATTTGGTCGTGAAAAAGAAACTCTATTCGACAGGTGATTCCAAAGAAATCAAAGATGATTATACAAAACTCAGAGAACTCATGTTAGTTGAAGAATTTAAAAGATGTATTCCCGTAGAGCTCAAAACTTAAATTGATGAACAAAAAGCTTCCAAAATTCATGATGCTGCTGTATTGGCAGACGAGTACGCTTTGAGTCACAAAAAGTTCTCGTACAAAACCAAAACAAATCACACAGCAAAGAAACCCAATGACTCATTCAAACATTATGCAAATGTCAACAAAGACAAAAAAGGGCAAACTTCTGATTCTCAAACAAAGACTTCATTTTATTCTCAAAGCTCGTCATCTACCAAAAACGTGTCATTCTCATCCAAAACATGTGCTTATTGTAAGAAACCTGGTCATCTGATTTCTGAGTGCTATAAGATCAAAAACAAGCCACCACCCCATAGTTTCATTTCGCCATCGTTGGATACATCATTGTTTCCCAATGATTTTGATTTTGTCCAGTCCACTGTGGATTCCAAGCCCAATATTCTTGATGTACCTGAAGATCTTGTTGAGGACAAATTTAAGCCTTTCATGACTGAAGGTTTTGTTTCTTTTGTTGGCGATTCACATCTACAACCAATTAAAATCCTCCGGGATACTGGAGCTTTTCAGAGTTTGATTTTGGGAAGTGTACTTCCGTTTTCTGAAAAGTCATCCGTTGGGGCCAATGTGCTCATTTCTGGTGTAGAAGGTGGCGTCGTTTCTATTCCTCTTCATAGATTGAATTTACATTCGGACTTAGTTTCGAGCCCAGTGACTGTGGGTATTAAAGCTTCATTTCCTGTTGAAGGTGTGTCTATGCTTTTGGGGAATGATTTGGCTGGTAGTAAGGTGGTACCAGAGGTTCATGTTGTTGAAGCACTTGTTGTTAGTCCCAGTACAGAGCAACTCGTTGAAGTTTCCTGATGTTTTCCCCGCCTGTGCTGTTACTCGTTCTCAAACACGTTCTCAGGAGTCCAAAGAGGATTTCCCTTTATTTGATACGTTCATGTCTCACATCGATGAGATTTCTGACTCAACTTTGAGTTCTACTGATGACTCCAAGTCATTTTTCAACTCTCTTCATCGTAACAAACTTGTTGAGGAACAGGACAATGATCCTAAAATTCGTTCTCTTCTACAACTGGCCGTTGAGGAAAATGAAATTGGAACTGTCCCTATTTGTTACTACCAGAAGTCAGGTGTGTTAATGAGAAAATACAGACCTCCTGACGTTACTGCTGATGAAGAGTGGAATGTTATTCACCAAATCGTCATTTCAAAATGCTATCGGAATGATATTCTTAGTCTTGCTCATGATCATGTGTTGTCAGGACACTTAGGTGTAAGAAAGACCCAAGATCGTATCCGACGACATTTCTATTGGCCAAAGATGCGCCAAGATGTTGTTGACTTTCGTAAGACATGCCATTCTTGCCAAATGACTGGAAAACCAAATCAGGGGATTCCCAAAGCACCACTGCAGCCTATTCCTGCCTTTGAAAAACCATTCTCAAGAGTCATTATCGACTGTGTTGGCCCAATGCCAAAAAGCAAAGCAGGAAATGAATACCTCTTGACGATCATGTGTGCTTCTACACGTTTCCCTGAGGCAATCCCTTTGAGAAAAATCACTGCTTCGAGCATTGTCAAGGCTCTTGTCAAATTCTTTACCATGTTCGGGATTCCAAAAGTTGTACAATCAGATCAAGACTCAAATTTTATGTCCAAGCTATTTCAACAAGCCATGCATGAACTAAACATCCATCAAGTTTCATCCAGTGCATACCATCCTGAGTCACAAGGTGTTCTTGATCGTTTCCACCAAATTACTGCCACGAACACTTGAAGAACTGGGATGAGGGTGTTCCCCTGTTATTGTTTGCAGTTCGTGAGGGTATTAAAGAATTCACTGGATTTAACCCTTTTAAGATGGTTTAAAAAACAAACAAACAAAAAAGGTTTTCACAAGTTCAAACATTTTTTTTTTACTTTTAAGGGGGAAAGTGTTATGTAAATGTCATGTAAATGTTTTGTAAACGACAACATGTCGTGTTGTGTTTAAATTTTCATTTCTATTATTTATATTTCCATATTTATATTATTATTTCAAAGCTTAAACCAATAAAATATGTTGTTATTCATTTCAATTAACATTTAGAAATTTCTAGAATTAGGTAGATCAAATCTATGACTATAAACGGAAATGTATGGCGGCCTAGTGTCTAGACGTTGAGTCTCGTGCTAGAACGGACATGCGCGGATTGCTCTGGAGTTCTGTAGAAGTTACGCGATTGTTCGAGAAAAGGCCTACTAATATATAAACAGACGGAGACGCGAAAAATAGGAAGAGTCATTAGTTTTTATTCGAAGAAGAGAAGAGTCAGTCATTCGTTTGAGAAAGTTTAAGTGATTGCTGTGATTTTATTCAACTTGAATTTGTGACCAGAGCTAAATCTACAGAAGCTGTGATTTTGTCTCGTCAATCTTTGCGATTCATTCGAATTACTGGTTGTGCTGAGAGTCGTCACGAACGGACTATTTAGGGGAGACTGGGAAAATTGGAAGGCGGCAAGTTTGAGACGTTCATCAAGAAACACCGTAAAAATAACTTCGTCATTCTCCATTCAAACTTCGGTATTTCTTCGTGGGACCAAATTCACACCTTAGACCGGAATTTTGGATTTCTGATCTGAACTTTTGGACTTTCATTCTAGATCATTATATTAGATACAGGCCAGTATCATTTTGTGTTGTAATTAATTTTGAAGGTTTGAACTTAATATCTGTCATTGTTGTTATGTAATTTATGTTATATCTGTTACATATATAATAGTTTGTTGTAATAAATTATACAAGCTGTTATCTGTGTTTCTCTGTTGCGTTTAGTCTACATAAAACATACAAAAAAAACGTAACAGCAGAAAGCAATGAGTCATGTAATTAGATTTGAATACTTTTCGTTTCAGAGACATGGGGCCGGCATGGCTAAGTGGCACTCTCCTCTTAATTCGAGGGTGGCGGGTTTAAATCCCGGTCGCACCAAACATGCTTTCTTTACAACCGTGGGGGCGCTATAATGTGACAGTCAATCACACTATTCGTTAGTAAAATGAGTAGCCCAAGAGTTGGCGGTGGGTGGTGATGACTAGCTGACTTCCCTCTAGCCTTACACTGCTAAATTAGGGACGGCTAGCGCAGGTAGCCCTCGTGTAGCTTTGGGCAAAATTAAAACCAAACCAAACTGAGAAAAACCTTCCCAATACGGGAGAGTTATAACGTAAAGTATACAACTTTATGTGACTCTAGATGTGGTTGTGATGACCAGGATAAGAGCTGGAAGTTTTAAAATAACCTTGAAGTTGCAACATCAATTGTTAGGCACTACTGTCCCTAAAGACAGATGTCATCATCAGAATTAGATACCAACAAGTCTTCCAGGTACGTTTCATAATCTACACTGTATTTTGTATTACAGCTGAAACTTTGTGTTAAGAAATTAAAGTTATACATTTCAAGTTTTTTTATTTATTATCATAAGCTTAATAATGTAGTAATGTATTACTCTTACACTTATCTGTTAATACACCCAATATTACTCTGACATTCATTCAGTAACACACCCTTTTACTCTAACACTAATCAATTAATACAGTCTGTCTTACTCTAACATCCAACCATTAAATGTTGTTCATTAAAGACTTAAAAAATCGGTACTACGTTAATCTAAACTTGTTACGTTCTTTGACCCATTCCAATGTTCACAATCTATATCCTAACCTACTTATAACACTGTATTTTACCTTTTCATATTAACAGCTCAGCGGTCAGCCCGAAGAGGCTCACAACTCTAAACTCTAGGTTTCGATAGCCGTGGTGGGAGCACCATAGATTGTGTAGCTTTGTACTTAATATCAAACAAATAAATAAACATTGTGTAGTTTTCATCCAAAGTTATATTATCAACAAACTCTGTCCAACAGCGGGCCCGGCGTGACCTAGCGCGTTAAGGCGCTCGACTCGTAATCCGAGGGTGGCGGGTTTGAATGACCTTCACACCAAACATGCTCGCCCTTTCAGCCATGGGGGGCGTTATAATGTGACAGTCAATCCCACTTTTCGTTGGTAAAAGAGTAGCCCAAGAGTTGGCGGTGGGTGGTGATGACTAGCTACCTTCCCTCTAGTCTTAGACTGCTAAACTAAAGATGGCTAGCGCAGATGGCCCTCGTGTAGCTTTGTGCGAAATTCCAAACAAACAAACAAACATATTGTCATTCCAAACAAACTGTCCAACAGATTTTATAAAATAATTTATCTCAATAATATTTCTTTCTCTCTCTTTGTTGTTATTGTTGTTGTTGTAGGATTCTTAAAGTTGTTTAATTCTGCCATACCTTGAAATCGACAACATCTAACAGGAAATTCTCCCCTAGGGTAGAATTAACTGGTGGGAGTTGAAATCCTGCGTCTTCTCCTTGCATCACAGCGTTGTCTATCTGCTCGATTGTTTGACGTGCCATGGTGTAGTCAAACGACTTGGTCTTCACTGTTATAGGTTCACTTCCAGGAGCCTGGATAGATAGGACAGCGTCCGCCAAGGACGAATAGAACGCCAGAGCTTCCTCCGTCACTCGTTGATGCTACAAATGATTTAACAAAATCACTGCTTTAGTGATTTACATTGGTATCAAAGACTGGGCTCATATTAACAAGAGGAAATAGAGAATATCGTTTATCTCGGCACCGAAAACTGAGCTCATATTAACAAGAGGAAATAGACAATATCGTTTATCTCGTTACCGAAAACTGGGCTCATATTAAGAAGAGGAAATATAGAATATTGTTTATCTCGGCACCGAAAACTGGGCTCATATTAACAAGAGGAAACAGAGAATCTTGTTTATCTCGGTACCGAAAACTGGGCTCGTACTAACAAGGGGAAATAGCAAATATCGTTTATCTCGGTACCGAAAACTGGGCTCATATTAACAAAAGGTAATAGAGAATATTGTTTATCTCGGTACCGAAAACTGGGCTCATATTAACAAAAGGTAATAGAGAATATTGTTTATCTCGGTACCGAAAACTGGGCTCATATTAACAAGAGGAAATAGAGAATCTTGTTTATCTCGGTACCGAAAACTGGGCTCATATTAACAAGAGGAAATAGAGAATCTTGTTTATCTCGGTACCGAAAACTGGGCTCATACTAACAAGGGGAAATAGAGAATATTGTTTATCTCAGTACCGAAAACTGGGCTCATATTAACAAGAGGATAAAGTGGGGGAGATAAATCATTCCTAATCAAGACTTATAGTTGTTTTAGACCAATGAAGTTAGTTTATTTGTATCCAAAATTTCTGAGCTCCAAAACTTAAAATATAAGCTCGACTCTTATTTATATCTTACTCTGTACGTCTGTTCTATCACTTCTTCTGTTGTAACTGCTGAACCCGTGGTTGAATCGGCAGACGCCTCGGTTTGAGCAACAAGTAGGGTGTTTTTGGCCCCTGCTGTAACCGCCGCAAGAGTTTCAAAGAGACCTAATAGTACACACATATATATAAAGTATATTCGCGAAAACATAATCATACGTGATGCACAATAAAAAGACCAAATTTAGGTTTAATAGTACACATTTAACAGTAACTGTCGTTGATACTAGAAGAATATGCCTCTGTAGAACATACAACAGAAATTGTTCCAAATAAGCCTCAAAATAACCTAGATTGAGAACCACATAGTTAAACTAGGAAAAACAATATTTTACAAAACTATTCAACCCTACGAGTAACATAATTCAAACAATTGAAAACTGACAAGAATCATTCAACCAATAGAAAACTAACAAGAATCATTCGACCAACAGAAAACTGACATGATGATTTTATTTCAGTTATTACGCGTTGAAACCGTTCATCACGTGCTTAAATATGAAATTTTAAATGTGGAAATACTGAATATAAAATACTTAGTTCGAAATTTCGCCACTAAATATAAGACATTTGATTTAAAATGATCATCTTGAAGCAAAATTATGTTTTTTAAATCTTCAGTTTTACTTCTAATTTAGGCCCTGCATGGCCAGGTGGGTTAATGCATGTGACTCGTAATCTGGTGGTCGCGGGTTCGCATCCCCGTCGCGCCAAACATGCTAGCCCTTTTAGCCGTGGATTACGAGTCGAGTGCCTCAACCACCTGGCCGTGCCGGGCCTATTCTCTAAAGAGACTCACAGAAGGATTTTACTTTTCACACATTTACGTGTACATTTTTCAGTCCGAAGTTATCTTTTCGTGAATTATTACTTTTCACATATTATTTACTGAAGAGACATGAAGGTGTTGAAAGTAGAGCTATCCAAGAAGTCTTTTGATAAAACGTACTTTAAAAAGACTGATTTTTCCCCTCTTTTTGAGTTATCAACGAATTTTTGAAAACTTTCTAAACGTAAAATTATTGTTTAGAAAACCTCCCTGAATATTTTAATTATATTCAGTTAACCAAACCATTCTTTTGACACTTACCCTCTAAGACTCCACTAAGGTCTTCATTGCTGAACATTTCGATGTTTTCTTTAAGCGACTCAGTAATACTACTAACCTTTTGTAGAGCCGTTTCCTGTGGAACAACAAATGCGTCAACACATTTACAAGTAGCGTATAACTTGCTTATTTAAGTTGTATTCCGTGCCTTTCGTAATTTATTTCCCATTAAGAAAAAAAAATGGATTTACTCTAGTTTAACGTCTAAACCATTATCAAAATAGCCAATGTCACGTGAGTAACCTTTCTCGAGACAAGACACGTTTGTGTCATTTTATACAGTCAGTCTTCAGACTAGATGTGCACGTGTCATTGTATACAATCAGTCTCGAGGCTAGATATGCACGTGACATTGTATACAATCGGTAATACGAACTATACTGTTGCTTGCCTCCAGTTTAAAGATTGGTAGTAAGAAGCAAATGATGGAGATTAAATCCACAATCTTTAAACACACATATGTATCTAAATTCCAAGCTTTAGGCTTTGATTTTATCTAATAAATATTAAATATTTAAAATACTTTGTTAAGACAATTTCCTAAAACTTACGATGTTGACTTTTAGCTTCGAAGTATAAAATAATAAAGTTATGTTTTCTGTTCTGCCAATTGTAAAAATTCAATTTCCAAAACATCAGCGCATGAAGGTAGAACCATCTTATTAAAAAAAACAACTAACAAGTTATGTTAGATTTTTCAGCCTTCACTATGTTATTTAACTTTTGGATCACACGTTATTTGTTTTCAGATTGTTAACCATTATAATTACTTCAAAACTTTATCATTGCTATGGACATGCTATGTCCCTCCTTCTGATGTGTGGCTAAGTCCAAGGGTGAACTTTTAACTATGACAAAAGTAGTGTATAAATTATACCAGAAAGTACAAATATTACATAACATAATAGCAACAATTAACATGGGAAAATTATGGGTTGGGGCAGAAGAAACTGCATCTTTAGAAAGAGGGGCGCTCTACAAATGTTTCCGCACCAAACCAGTAATCGTGTCATCAGCACGCAGCTGGGCCACATTATACAACCTTTATTTTATCTTTGAAAAGTGTGATATTAATTTAAATTTCATCAAATATCGATATCCAATAAAATCAAAGATTTTATAATTAATTTTAAAAATCACATTTTCTGCATATTGATTCGAATATTTTGGAAATATATTGACAAAAGTAATTTGACTTAACGTTTCTTATGACCAGCAAAACGTTATCGCTGTAAAAAATGCTGGTAACTATTTTTAAACGATTTATTTTGATATATTAATTAATAAAATATATATACGTATTTAAATAGCGCCACGTTTTTCCGAGAACCGGTATGGACAAGTGGTTGGGGCGCCTGACTCGCAACCTGAAGATTACACGTTCGAATCCCTCTCCTAATAAACATGCTCGTCCTCTCGGCCATGGTAACATCATGACTTAACGATCAATAGGTGGAGAAAACGAAGCTGTCGATGGGTGGGGAAGGCTATTTGCCCTCTCTCCAATCCCTCACTAGTAAATTATGGACGGATAGCGCAGGTAGTCCCTGCATAGCCCCCCAGTGGCTCAGCGGTATGTCTGCGGACTTACACGCTAAAATCCGGGTTTCGATACCCGTGGTGGGCAGAGCACAGATAGCCCATTGTGCAGCTTTGTGCTTAATTCCAAACAACAACAACAACAAAAAGTCCCTGCATAAATTCGCACGAAATTCAAAAACGAAACGCCTTTCTACGTTTATCTAAGAATAAATCTAGAAGTGAATGAGTTATTTATGAAAGAGTTAAATAAACGTTTTACATCATTAACGGTGGAACATATATGTGAAACATTTCAAAATTCTTCAACACATGTCTATAAATTGTTTTCGCTTGAACATTTCAATATTCATCATTCGATAGCGAAACTTCGAATCTGCTGGAATAACCACATTGAGTCAGATTTGAGCTTCTCACAAATTGCTCATATCCTTGACTTGACCGATTTTACTAGATGGGCGATTTTTACCAAGTTAAGAGATAGACATTGGAGGGTAAAACGTGAAAAATAAGTCAAAGTTAAGTCGTTCATAGCCCGCTGTTTCTTAACGAATTTCACTAGATTGCGTATGGTTTTATTAACCCTCTTAACGACACGATTAAATCAATTTCAGGTTAAGCCAAAATAATACACCTCATTCCAAGTAAAAATCATCAAATAAATACAATAATTCACGACCAATCTGAAGAATAAATAGGGTAATAAACAACCAATGGCATACCTTCCTAAAACCCTACATTAACAATATAGAGATTCCAGAATAAATACTAGTCGATGTTTCTAAGCTGAGACAAAGTCGTTTTACCTGAGCCATTGGAGAGAGTTCATCTGGAACATTTGTTACAACTGGAAGAACACCAGCTATCAATCTGATACCTTCAGCTGTGGAGACGTCTACAGACTGCAATGTTTTCATCATGGCTTCTCGCATCTGTAAACACGTGTGACATTAAACTACAATAAACATCTTTCTTTTGTTTACATATAAAATAATGGCGTATCCTGGTCGGTGATTTTGGTGTAATGCACTGATATATACTTGTACAACGGTAACCAAAACAGATAGAAATATTCAAAATCATTATGGAAAATACGTCACTTAAAATTAATTACCATTTAGCGTAAAATATAATAATAAATAAATAGCACAGACACCCCTCGTGTAGCTTTGCACGAAATTCAAAAACAAACAAACTGTACATTAGAAGTTTTATTACTTCCAATCTGTTCCTACAAAAAGACGACCCCTAATTTAAGGCTGTGAATCCGCCATTAAAGTAAAATTCAAGTCCGTCATTCGATCAGACAAGCACTCATTGGCACAACTGCAGACTTTCAGCTCTAGAATCCAGGTTTCGATAGCCATGGTGAGCAAAGCACTGTGCTGCTTTGTGTTTAATTTCAAACAAACAAACGAACAGACGAGAGTAACCAAATATTGAAGATGTGTGTGCTTTCAGCTCTAACTTTCCAACTTGAAATTAGCATCAGCTGAAAACGCGAAATTCGGACACAGACATATCCGACAATATGTACCAAAAATATGTGCTAAGGAATAAAAGCAATCCATAAAGCAGAAGAACGATAAACATATCTTACTTTCATTTTCTTTTCCAGTAAAAGTTTTCTTTCTTCAGAGGTCACTGTTGTCCAAATGGTTCCTGATGTATCTGTTCTTATAGTGCTGAAGCCATCTGTAACCCCTTCGGTGCCGGATTCCTAAAATGTAAAACAGTGTGTCTAAATATCTCTAATTTTGCTCAACTGACAATGTAATTCTTTCAAATAAAAGAAATAAATATATAAAAGTCAGTTTCCGGTGACCGGTACGTAAAACCTCAGGATGACCAAACACGTTGTATTCAAATAAACCCGATTTACCAGATGCAAACACGTGCACTTTCGCGAGATAATAATAAAAGCGGAGTTGAGTTATATGACGTAATAAACTTACTGTGGGCGTGGTTGATGAAAACGTCAAATCGTTCAAAAGAGCTGCCAATGCAGTCACGTGTTGTGTGACTTCTTGCAGTTTGCCTTCAGAGATCATCTTGTTAAGATCTGATTCCAGTGAGTTACTCATGGAGGTAAAACTGTCCAGATCCATTTCCATTTCCTTGACCTGCCAAAACAACAACAACAACAACGGAATCGTTACATTCGTTACTCAAAACCACAAATATGGTTCTGGATTATATTAGATTAAAGGAGACAGATGAAATAGAATCATTTATGGATTACATTAAGTTGAAACAGATAAATAAAGTAGAGTTCTGGATTATATTAGATTAAAGAAGACGAATGAAATAGAATCATTTATGGATTACATTAATTTGAAACAGATAAATAAAGTAGAGTTCTGGATTATATTAGATTAAAGAAGACAAATGAAATAGAATCATTTATGGATTACATTAAGTTGAAACAGATAAATGAAGTAGAGTTCTGGATTATATTAGATTAAAGAAGACGAATGAAATAGAATCATTTATGGATTACATTAATTTGAAACAGATAAATAAAGTAGAGTTCTGGATTATATTAGATTAAAGAAGACAAATGAAATAGAATCATTTATGGATTACATTAAGTTGAAACAGATAAATGAAGTAGAGTTCTGGATTATATTAGATTAAAGAAGACAAATGAAATAGAATCATTTATGGATTATATTAAGTTGAAACAGATAAATAAAGTAGAGTTCTGGATTATATTAGATTAAAGAAGACGAATGAAATAGAATCATTTATGGATTACATTAATTTGAAACATAAATAAAGTAGAGTTCTGGATTATATTAGAGCAGTGATTTCGAACCTTTTTTTATGCCCCGCACTCCTAAAAAAATTTAATATGTACTCGCACCCCTCACAGTAATTATTTATTCAAGAATAAAGGTGAAGGTGGCCAAAACAATGTTGTCTCGCACCCCTGGTTGAAAACCACTGTATTAGAGAGTAACAGTGACCAGTTTCTATTTCTCGTAACTGAAACTCTTTAAAACTTAGCAAGATCTGTAACATTGATGCAAAATTCTGCCCAGCTTTCAAGATAACACTGGAAAATGTATCGTGTGATTTGCTCTCGGCCAATCATATGGAAAAAAAATTATTCTAGGAAGCAGAATAAAGATGATATATTAGGACTTGAGGATTATATTAGTTTCAGAAAATAGATGTAGGGAAATAGTGTTAACTAAACGACTTTTGTTGGAAATCAAGCGTTTTCATTATACCAATAAACTTTACGTTAACAGGACAATAGTTGGAGAAACAAAGACATTGAACTAAAAGATTATATTTAAAGTTCACATTGTTCAATAGGGTTAACCTGTAGACTGCCAAGTATCACAGCTGCTACAATACAACTCTAATGCTTCTTCATTTTGTAGCACAGATAGCCCTCGAGTAGCTTTGTGCGAATTTCCAAAACAAACAAACAAACTTCATTTTGTAACTTTTTCGTGACGCCATTTTGGATCCAAAGCGAAACAATTTGTAAGTAGGTCAAATGCACGTATGGTGCTGACATCCAGCGTTGAAGTTAGGTATTATTGAGAACGAATTAACTCGTCCGTGGCACTGTGTTACCTATCGACTTGGACAAGTTATCTCGTCTACAACACTGAACAGGTTAAGAAATAAAGTATAATTAAAACAAAATGTGCTAACTTTTATTTTACACATTACTTGGGGACATCTTTAAATTGTTTTTTTTAATATTTATTAATATCAAGAAGAATCCTTTGTGTTTTTTAATTTAATTATAAAAATATCAATTTGTTCTTTCTTGTTCAACATTTTTTCAGGTTGATGTCAAGTCAATGTATGCCCCCCAGTGGCTCAGCGGTATGTCTGCGGACTTACACGCTAAAATCCGGGTTTCGATACCCGTGGTGGGCAGAGCACAGAAAGCCCATTGTGTTGCTTTGTGCTTAATCGAAAACAACAAGAAAACAACAACAAGTCAATGTATAGGATTCGTACAGAATATTTTGTTTGTTACTTTCTTTGGTAGCATAAAATTACGCAATTTACTACCTGTGGTTTGAAACCTTGGATTTTGTGTTATAATTCCGTAAACTTACGTCTCTTTCACCACAGACCACCATAAGTTTATGTTTGACAAGCGATCTCACTTTTTATCACCCCCCAAACGATCTCACTTTTTATCACACCTCCCCACACACACGACTGGCCAGCAGTAAGTGTGGGGACTTTTAACAATAAAAGTGGGTGTTCAATTCTTGCGGAGGGAGACAACATAAATAGTCCCTCGTGTAGCTTTCCACTTAACAACAAAACACACGTTTTATCTTGCTAAACTTTTACATTAGAACATCATGAAGCTTGAAAAGATCGCATGAAGGCGATCCTCTTGTGACACTGTGTCACAATGTCAGAGACATTTTTCACAAGTGCAAGGGAAGGGTGATCATGAATTTCGCCTTACGTCGTAAGAAAAAGACAGGAAAAAAGTAATTTTTGCTTTGCAACTTTTATTCTTAAAAGAAAGTGACTGTGAAGAAGTTTCGTTTGGTTTGTCTTGAATTTCGAGCAAAGCTACACGAGGGCTATCTGCGCCAGCCGTCTCTAATTTAGCGGTGTAAGACTAGAGGGAAAGCAACTAGTCATCATCATCCACCGCCAACTCTTGGACAACGCTTTTATCAACGAATAGTGGGATTGACCGTCACATTATAACGCCGCCACGGCTGAAAGGGCGAGCATGTTTGGTACAACGGAGATTCTAACTCGAGACCCTCGGATTACGAGTCGTGCACCCTAACCACCTGGTTATAATAGGCCTGAAGTAGTTAGTAAACTTCAATTCGAACCTTCGAATACTTTAAATTAAGCGAAGGTAAAGCAAGTTAAGCACACCTGAACGTGAAGCTTCACTTCTGCATACGTGTGGAATGGCTGGCTAATCCGAACCAAAAGATCCATTGAGTAACCAGTTGTAATGTTGGCAGGAGGTAGAACAAAACCAGGTGTAACAGCATCTGCTCCACTGTACAGAAGAACCAGTTTTGTCTTGTTTACAGGTTTGTACAGCAGCTCGTAGCCAAGATTGTCCATCGTGTCGTCTTCTGGGTTTATCCAATCCTCACACTGCACCACAAATGTTGTGTTAAGCGACACGCCTAAGAAAATAAAATGGCGACATGTTTAATGAGCTCTTTTGTTACAACTCAATCCTACGAAACCCCTGTTATTGGTGTTGAATATCAAGAACTGTAAAAAGTAATTTGTGGAATAATAACCAAAGTGCATGAAGAAATTGTTTATTTAACAACCCGAAACTATTCTACACTTCGAAAAAGATATGACTTTCCACCCTTCATCTGATAATTGGATTGTAAATTTACATAAGTGTTTTGAAATGTTAAATACCGACATCTTAAAGAATGCACATGCCATACAAGGTTAGGACTAAATCTGCTTAACTTTTCAGTCGTACTCTCCTCCCCTATAAGCTTTATCATAAAACTAATTCAAAAAAAGATAATAGTCTTACCTTGAAAATAGTAACTATTTTCATGCTATTAACTCGCACCATTACCTCATTTTTTCTGATTTCTTGAATTTCGTACAAAGCTACTCGAGGGCTATCTGCGCTAGCCGTCCCTAATTTAGCAGTGTAAGACTAGGGGGAAAGCAGTTAGTCATCACCACCCACCGCCTACTCTTGGACTACTCTTTCACCAACGAATAGTGGGATTGACCGTCACTTTATAACCCCCCCCCAGGGTTGAAAGAGCGAGCATGTTTGGCGCGACCGGTATGCAAACCTGCGACCCTCAGATTACAAGTCGCATGCCTTAACACGCTTGGCCACGCCGGGCCATGATTTCTTCTGAATTAACATCTTTAACAGAATATAAGATTTTACCATAAAATTAATAACTATTTTCGTGCTATTAATTTGCACCATTACCTTATTTCTTCTGAATTAACACATTTAAAAGTAAATAAGCTCTTACCTTGAAAATAACAAGCGTGTTTGTTGAAGCCCTTTTTTTGTTATTAGAAAGTGAAAACTTTAAAAACGAAACACACAAACACAACAATAACAACTGATTTTACCAAGGGAAGACCGTTAGTAAAGGTGGATTTTAATCCAAGTTATAAATGGTAACCTGGTCATTGAAGAGAATTCAGATTTGAAAACGATCCACTGTAATTTACATTAATGTATTGGATTGTAACAGAAAAGATACATTCAGAAGAGGGGCCATATTTAACTTTGCAGAACCATACCGTTAAACATTTGTTCCCAATATTGATTCAAAGTTGTAGTTTAAGGAAACGATTTCTCTTTGGCACATCTAGATATCCACACACACACAGACTGAAAACAACTCCTACTTTGAACAGTGAACAAAGTTGCCATTACTGAAAAAGACTTTGACGTCGGCCATTGTAAAATTTCTGTCCATCTTGTTTTTCTAAGAATCGGAATTTACCTACCACTTGGTGGATAAACATTACAAGATCCACCGTAAGGTGGCAGGGCTGTAGTGATCACACGTTTGGTCAAGGCTGTAGAATAACCCGGAAGTGACACTGCCACCTGAAGTTTATACCGATGACCACCTTCAAGACTGTTTGATTTGATCGCCAATCCTTTGGCTTTCGTTCCTGTGAAGAAAAATTTGTTGATAAAAATATTTTAAAAATACTTCCGAAACAGATCTGATTTTAACAGTATTTTAGCCATAGAAATTCAAATAATTATTTCATTTGTTCATAGACTTGTGTTATTTTGTAATTACGCAAATTTTGTTTTTCTTTAATTTCGCGTATAAGTCCCCAATTTAGGAGTGTAACACCACAGTCCGCCAACTCTTGGGCTACCTTTTTGCCAACGAATAATGAGATTGACCGTCACAGTATAGCATCCCTATGACCAAAAGAGCGAGCATATTTGGTTGGATGGGGATTCGAATCCGTGATCCCTAGATTACGAGTCAATCGTCCTAACCACCTGGCCATGCCGGGCAACACGCGTCTTTAGGGAATGTACAGACGTGAAATGTACCTTTTCTAAGCATTTATTAAAATGGATGTTCACGCTGTCGGACTGTACGGTTTCCTTAATAAAACAAACGTTAACACGAAGCTGTTTTTTTTTTTGTTTCTTGAATTTCGCGCAAAGCTACTCACGGGCTATCTGCGCAGGCGTCCCTAATTTAGCAGCGTAAGACTAGAGGGAAGGCAGCTAGTCATTTCCACCCACCGCCAACTCTTGGGTTTCTCTTTTATCAACGAATAGTGAGATTGACCGTTACATTATTACGCCCCACGGCTGAAAGGGCGAGCATGTTTTGGTGTGATCGGGATTCGAACCCGCGACCCTCGTATTACGAGTCGAACGCCTTAATACACTTGGCTATGCCGGGCCCCACGAAACTGAGCATAGTTACCTGTAAGAGAAGTTATCTCCTGAAAACCAGTTACTTCTATGTAGGTCTTGTTGTGCTCCAAATACTCGTACAGTTTCCATTCGTACTTAGGACGTTGATACGGGTTACACGACGTACAGTTTGTCATAAAAACCAACTCGCTGAATGGATTAGCCTTCTTGCCACAATTCTTTATACATCTAGTAAGTAAAACAAGCCTTCTTAATCGTGTTTCAAACTTCACAACGAAAAACTCAAAAATTCCTTTTCAAAATCACTAGTTTTTTACATTGTGTAATATTAACATATATCAGTAGCATTTTACCACTACTGTAAATTGTGCGCTAAAAGTTGCTAATGTAGATAAACAATGTATCAATTGCTTAACACTTTTTGATTACAATAAACAATAAGCACCGAGATAGATTAACGGAAAGTTTAGAGACGTATACGCAAAAATCCAAGGTTCGATTCCCTCAGTGGCGACGGTATATGATCCCATTCGGCTTTGTCCCAAATCAAATAATAAGTAATATTCTTTGGAAGAAGGATAGTGAACTATTCGAAAGCGATCGAGTCTCGTTTAAAAACCAGTACATCTTCTGCGTATGATCCATCGTATTAACTAGAATAATACTGAATAATGTTTAACCAAAGAAACTTGGTTATTCATAATGATAAGAAATTCGCTTGAAATAAAAATGTACCTCAGAACGGCTGGTATGGGTATTGACACTTTTACCAATAAAACAGAAAACAATATTTCGACCTCCTTAGATCATCTTCAGATTAAGAACGATACAAGGTATAATTTAAAACTGGCAAATAAGGGAGAAAATGATAGAATGATTGCACATACGTCAGCACCCCTAGAAACTTTGTGTCAATTTTTCATGCTTGCACACACGTTAGCAGCCCCAGAGACTTTGTGTTAATTTTTCATGCTTGCATATATGTCAGCAGCCCCAGAGACTTTGTGTTAATTTTTCATGCTTGCACATACATCAGCAGCCCGAGAAACTTTGTGTCAATTTTTCATGCTTGCACATACGTCAGCAGCCCCAGAGACTTTGTGTTAATTTTTCATGCTTGCACATACGTCAGCAGCCCTAGAAACTTTTTGTCAATTTTTCATGCTTGCACATACGTCAGCAGCCCTAGAAACTTTGTGTTAATTTTTCATGCTTGCACATACGTCAGCAGCCCTAGAAACTTTGTGTTAATTTTTCATGCTTGCACATACGTCAGCAACCTTAGAAACTTTGTGTCAATTTTTCATGCTTGCACATATGTCAGCAGCCCTGGAGACTTTGTGTGAATTTTTCATGCTTGCACATACGTCAGCAGCCCTAGAAACTTTGTGTCAATTTTTCATGCTTGCACATACGTCAGCAGCCCAAGAGACTTTGTGTTAATTTTTCATGCTTGCACATACGTCAGCAGCCCTAGAAACTTTTTGTCAATTTTTCATGCTTGCACATACGTCAGCAGCCCTAGAAACTTTGTTAATTTTTCATGCTTGCACATACGTCAGCAACCTTAGAAACTTTGTGTCAATTTTTCATGCTTGCACATACGTCAGCAGCCCTGGAGACTTTGTGTGAATTTTTCATGCTTGCACATACGTCAGCAGCCCTAGAAACTTTGTGTCAATTTTTCATGCTTGCACATACGTCAGCAGCCCCAGAGACTTTGTGTTAATTTTTCATGCTTGCACATACGTCAGCAGCCCCAGAGACTTTGTGTTAATTTTTCATGCTTGCACATACGTCAGCAGCCCTAGAAACTTTGTGTTATTTTTTCATGCTTGCACATACGTCAGCAGCCCTAGAAACTTTGTGTTAATTTTTCATGCTTGCACATACGTCAGCAACCTTAGAAACTTTGTGTCAACTTTTCATGCTTGCACATATGTCAGCAGCCCTAGAAACTTTGTGTCAATTTTTCATGCTTGCACATATGTCAGCAGCCCTGGAGACTTTGGGTTAATTTTTTACGCTTGCACATACGTCAGCAACCTTAGAAACTTTGTGTCAATTTTTCATGCTTGCACATACGTCAACAGCCCTAGAAACTTTGTGTTAATTTTTCATGCTTGCACATACGTCAACAGCCCTAGAAACTTTGTGTTAATTTTTCATGCTTGCACATACGTCAGCAGCCCTAGAAACTTTGTGTTAATTTTTTACGCTTGCACTTATAGTTTTATTTATATCATTAATACGTGAGAAACACATCACACTTACACTATTGACACATCCGGGGGATCCCCCTCGATAACATTCAGAATTTGTTCCACCCACGCTGACTTATTTGTCGGGGTGGTTATGACGAGCCGGATACTGTTACTTGTATTAACCAACATGGCGTTACTGTCCAGCTGGAACGATCCGCTGGTAATGTTTAATCTGCCAGATCCTGTACCAAAACATCCCCCCAAGTCTTCACGTAGTGTGTAATTATCGAGAACCTCAGGAATCTCCACCACATTTTGCATCAAAAAGTCAGTTAATGGTTCTTCCTCTCTGTGACAGTACCAATTAAATGTCCACTCGTTTTTGTACTCTTCCAAAGGCTCGTCTGGATCAAGTGAGCTTCGGAATCCATCAATGGTAAAAACTTTATTAAACCCCACAGTGCGAGCACTCCCTCCTTCGATGACAGCTTGAAGAGGTGAGGGGTGTTTGATTAAGAAAATACTTGCTCTTTGGAAAACCTGTGGGTGCTCTGCCATCACTACCTTCAAGGTGACATTGTAGAGACCGGGTTTGAAAGATGATCCTTTCAAATTAACATATGGGGTATATTCTGCGGTACTTTGAGGTAGTGAAGAAACGTTATATGGATCTAAACTAAACTTGGTGTCGTTTAAACTGTTCATCTTAAATATCATCCATCGATACACAGCTGAAGAGTTACCACAGTCGAGTTCAACCGTGCTCTGAAGTTGAAGTCCCTCAGAGGGTATTTCTAAAGGTTCCTGTGGAGTTCTTCCTTTACCCCTGATAAGAATATGAGGATAGTTGCACTTTACAACTGTCACGACAACGATGTTCTCAATAGAACTCTCTGATACCGGATTTTTGGCACGAACTGTGACGAAGTAAGTGTTCTCTGAGCCATAAGTATGAAGGTGCGTGAGAACCAGTTCTTGCGCTAAAGGTTTAAACACTCCAGAACCATAGAGGTTCATCATTTCAGCGCAATCAGAATTCACTTTCCCATAATACACCAGCGCGCTTTCATCTCCCATGTTCCACTGAATGCAGGTTTTCTCTCCTAATGTTGCCATTTCTAGTGTAAACGTCACACCACTGCTGACATTCTTTGGACCATCATTCGTTAATCCAAGCAAGCTTACTCCTTCTAAAACATCAACAGTGTGTGTAACAGTTTCTGTATAGAACTCGTTATACACTGTAACAGACACTGTTTTCTGGCCGGCGGTTCTAAAGGTGTGCTGGACAGAGGACGTCAGTGATGCTGGTAAGGTTTCTGTAATTGTCCATTGGTAGTTGAGGTTGTTGCCAGTTGTGTGGAGAACTGAAAACATGACAGGAAGATTGATCGGAAATTGGTCATTCATATAAGTCTTCTCCTGGTCTTTGCTTGTGGCACTGGCTTGGATAGTTAAACCAGAAATAGGTTCTAGTACACGGACCTGTTGAATTCTTGTTTCATAGGACACAGAGTTCTCCACGTTTATATAAGCTGTAAAAATGCCAGGAAAGCTGTACGAATGTAACGTTGTGAAGGAATTCCCTACGACCTCTGTTTCACTGTAATTAAACCTTTCGTAGTTGTGGTCTCTATAGTCAATAGAAAAGCTTATGTTAGATCCTGACGTTATGGATATTCGAAATTCAACAGCCATGTCTACACCAGTCACATCCGAAGAAACGTTTACACTCAAGCCTTCTATTTTGCCCACCAACTCTAACGTGTGTTCGAGAACTTGGAAGCTCACCATATTGCTACAGTTTACCGCGACAAGGACTTGACTAGGGACCTGGGCGTCAGTAATGTTGTACAAAACATAATGACTCGTCAAAAAATTATCTACTGTCGTAGATACAGTCATCATTTCTTCTTCCATGAGTGTCCAGATGCAAGTTACGTAGTTAGGTGTTGTTCCAGCTGGTAGGATCTCAGCAGAAAGTTTACCAGGAGGAACCATTACGGCCGAAGGAGCAGATATGGTCAGATTTTGGATTGGTATGTAATTAATAACTTCTGCGTTTGTTCCGTTTTGGGTGAGTTCACCTTTACCGGCCGTAGAACCTACAGAAAATAAAAATAAATAAACGAACAACGATTATACAAGTTTGTTTTAATATTTCCTGTTAACACACAGAATATATCAAAAATTAATGTGTGAAAAATTATTGCATCAAGCGAACTTTGTGACGATCCTTGTGTAATTCCATATAGTTTGTAGTTTTTGAAAAACCCTGAGTACCGTGTTTCTCCGAAAATAAGACAGGGCTTATATTAATTTTCACTCCAAAATATGACACCAGGGCTTATTTTCGGGGGATGTCTTATTTTGATATATTAAAAAAATTATTAAACTAACCATTTAAAATAAACTATTATTATACTATTAAACTAACTGATTAATACTTAAACAAACTAATTAACTAACTATTAAACTAGTTAATAAATTATTATTTTTTATTTCTTTCCTCTTCCTGCCACTCTTAACTGGGGCTTATTTTAAGAGTAGGGCTTATTTTAAAACTATCCCCAAAAATCACACTAGATCTTATTTTATGGGTATTATCGTAGAAACACTATACATAGAAATAAGTTCCATCGGACCGTTTGGATCCACATATTGCGTGGTCATATGAGAAGAATCATCGCAAAAGATTATTAATAAGTCACATATGTGTATAAAATTACGTTTAATTATAATAGGTCATTAATAACTGTATTAGGATATGAGTCCTGATATCCCGGATTGAGACAACTATTATTAAACAATGGCGGCTCATGGTCAGGGTTACAGACTGTCGAGGATCTTATAAGTCTAATGTCTTGGCTTGGATTCCCGAGAAAATCCTCTTTCACAGCGCAGGCGCTTAATAATATATCTGTCCTCTGTCCATGCTGTAAGAAAAAAAACAACTTAAGATTAGTTATGAAAACTTAAAGGACGTTTGTGCTGTGCGCACGTTGTGTGTTTGGTTGCAGTACACAATGTATGGGTTATTGATTTGTGTGGTGCACATGTAACTGTCTGAAGGGCAAAGGTTAATGTGTTTCTTGTTTCCGCTTTTTTGTAATAATTTTCAACCAACGTGTCTAGTTTGTCTTTAAGTAGTGGTATTTTACTCAGTTTGTGTAAATAGCTAACAAGGACGTAACTTGGAAGTCTTAGGGCTAATCTTAACATTCTATTCTGTTTATATTGTAGTTTCTTATGCGTGTTGTCTTACAGTAGTTTGGTTTGTCTTTAATTTCGCGTAAAGCTATACGAGGGCTATCTGCGCTAACCGTCCCTAATTTAGCAGTGTAAGACCAGTGTGAAGGCAATTAGTCATCACCACCCATCTCCAATTCTTGAGCTACTATTTTACCAACAACCAGTAGGATTGATCATAACATTATAACGCCCCCAAGGTTGAAAGGGCGAGAATGTTTGGTGCGACGGGGATTCGAACCCGCGACCCTCGGATTACGAGTCGAACGCCTTAATCCAACTGGCCATGATGGACCTCATTGTTTGTAATTAAGCACAAAGCTACACAATGGCTTATCTGTCCTCCGCCCAACATGGTTATCACTCTGTTTCCAGCGTTGTAAGTCTGCAGACAAACCGCTGTTCTACTGGAGGGCGTATACTGGGAGAAATGTTTATAATATGAGGTCTGGGAAAGGTATGTTGCAGAACTCACGCTGTATCATGTGTTGTTTTTCATTATTTAAACTAACAGCTGCAGTGTGGCCTCTTAAGATGTTTACTCTTCATGCTGGTGTTGATTGGACGTGGTCTGTGTGTGACGTCATCATACCAAACACTGTCAAAGGTTTTACAGAAAAAAGTCAAAATTTGGAAATTCATGTTTATAATTTTTGTTTAAGTTCATAGAAGTTAAATTATTGAAGAATTCGAGTCATTCATGTGATGATTGCCTAAAAAGTTAACTTGACCGTATTATATATAAATACACTTCCTAAGTTAACCTAACTCTGCATTATATAAAAATACACTTGCTAAGTTAACTTAACTCTGCATTATACAAAAATGCACTTGCTAAGTTCACTTAACTCTGCATTATATATATACACTTGCTAAGTTAATTTAACTCCGACCTACATATAAATACACTTGCTAAGTTAACTTAACTCTGCATTATATATGAATACACTTGCTAAATTATCTTAACTCTGCATTATACATAAATACACTTGCTAAGTTAACTTAACTCTGCATTATATATAAGTACACTTACTAAGTTAACTTAACTGACTTATGTATAAATACACTTGCTAAGTTAACTTAACTCTGCATTTTATGTAAATTCACTTGCTAAGTTAACTTAACTCTGCATTATATATATATACACTTGCTAAGTTAATTTAACTCTGAACTTCATATAAATACACTTGCTAAGTTAACTTAACTCTGCATTATATATGAATACACTTGCTAAATTATCTTAACTCTGCATTATACATAAATACACTTGCTAAGTTAACTTAACTCTGCATTATATATAAGTACACTTGCTAAGTTAACTTAACTGACTTATATATAAATACACTTGCTAAGTTAACTTAATTCTGCATTTTATGTAAATTCATTTGCTAAGTTAACTTAACTCTGCATTATATATTAATACACTCGCTAAGTTAACTTAACTCTGCATTATATATTAATACACTCGCTAAGTTAACTCTGTATTATACACAAATACACTCACTAAGTTAACTTAACTCTGTGTTATATATAAACACACTGACTAAGTTAACTTAACTCTGTATTATATAAAAATACACTTGCTAAGTTCACTTAACTCTGCATTATATATATACACTTGCTAAGTTAATTTAACTCCGAACTACATATAAATACACTTGCTAAGTTAACTTAACTCTGCATTATATATGAATACACTTGCTAAATTATCTTAACTCTGCATTATACATAAATACACTTGCTAAGTTAACTTAACTGACTTATATATAAATACACTTGCTAAGTTAACTTAACTCTGCATTTTATGTAAATTCACTTGCTAAGTTAACTTAACTCTGCATTATATATAAGTACACTTGCTAAGTTAACTTAACTGACTTATATATAAATACATTTGCTAAGTTAACTTAACTCTGCATTATATATAAGTACACTTGCTAAGTTAACTTAACTGACTTATATATAAATACACTTGCTAAGTTAACTTAATTCTGCATTTTATGTGAATTAACTTGCTAAGTTAACTTAACTCTGCATTACATATTAATACACTCGCTAAGTTAACTTAACTCTGTATTATACACAAATACACTCACTAAGTTAACTTAACTCTGTGTTATATATAAACACACTGACTAAGTTAACTTAACTCTGTATTATATAAAAATACACTTGCTAAGTTCACTTAACTCTGCATTATATATATACACTTGCTGAGTTAATTTAACTCCGAACTACATATAAATACACTTGCTAAGTTAACTTAACTCTGCATTATATATGAATACACTTGCTAAATTATCTTAACTCTGCATTATACATAAATACACTTGCTAAGTTAACTTAACTCTGCATTTTATGTAAATTCACTTGCTAAGTTAACTTAACTCTGCATTATATATATACACTTGCTAAGTTAATTTAACTCCGAACTACATATAAATACACTTGCTAAGTTAACTTAACTCTGCATTATACATAAATACACTTGCTAAGTTAACTTAACTCTGCATTATATATAAGTACACTTGCTAAGTTAACTTAACTTTGCATTATATATAAGTACACTTGCTAAGTTAACTTAACTGACTTATATATAAATACACTTGCTAAGTTAACTTAATTCTGCATTTTATGTAAATTCACTTGCTAAGTCAACTTAACTCTGCATTATATATTAATACACTCGCTAAGTTAACTCTGTATTATACACAAATACACTCACTAAGTTAACTTAACTCTGTGTTATATATAAACACACTGACTAAGTTAACTTAACTCTGTATTATATAAAAATACACTTGCTAAGTTCACTTAACTCTGCATTATATATATACACTTGCTAAGTTAATTTAACTCCGAACTACATATAAATACACTTGCTAAGTTAACTTAACTCTGCATTATATATAAACACACTGACTAAGTTAACTTAGCTCTGTATTATATACAAATACACTTGCTAAGTTAACTTAACTCTGTATTATATATAAATACACTCGCTAAGTTAACTTAACTCTGTATTTTATATAAATACACTTGCTAAGCTAACGGACCGCTTGTAGAGTAATCTTTGATCAAAAAGCACGACACTATTAACCTTAATGAAGAAATGCTCAGACACGTGTTAATAAATTCAATATATAATGTAGGATATGTAAGATGAACCCATTCAAGATTCTAATTCCAACTATCTCATGTCCGGTTAGATGTAAAACCGTGTTCTGCAGATATTGTGGTAAGTCAGCTTTGCTACTCAGTCAATGTCATATTTATACACATTTTTTTTCCTATGTCTTCATTTCTGGTATTCTTTTCGCTAATGTTATCTCACCGAGTTCATCTAGTGTGCTCACCACGAGTATTGAAAGCCAATTTGTTTGTGGCATGAGCCTTTGGTTTACTCCTAAACCTCTGGGCCAGGGGTAAGGTTGATGGTTTTAACTATAAAAATCGAGTTTCATTGTCTACGGTGGGTACAGTAAAGCTAACTCTTTCTGCAGCTTTCTGATCAACAAAAATAAACCAGCCAACCTGTGGCACCAGTGTCGCTGATTACAGCTGTTCTAATAAGCATGATAAATGACACAAATGTGTGAAAATTACGTAATTTGTGTACGTGAAGAGTTTCAATGACGTAGGTCTCAAGTTATATATTTAACTTTCAAAAACTGAGTTCAAAGTCACGTTCTTACTGCTAAATTCATTCTGACTACAGAAGGTTTGACGTTACTCGAATTCGTGTAATGTTTCGCACTTGAGGGTGAGTTCACGTTTATTTAAAGTAGTTTATTTTTCTGTATTTCGCGCAAAGCTACACGAGGACTATCTGTGTTAGCCGTCCCTAATTCAGCAGTGTAACACGAGAGAAAAGGCAGCTTGTCATTACTACCAACTTTCACCTCTAGGGCTATTCTTTTACTGACGAATAGTGGGATTCATAAAAACAAACTAGATTAAATGAACTCACCCTCAAGTGCGAAACATTATACGAATTCGAGTGACATCAAACCTTCTGTAGTCAGTATGAATTTTGCACAGCTCGCCCTTTCAGCCGTGGGAGCGTTATAATATATGATCAATCCCACTATTCGTTGGCAAAAGAGTAGCACAAAAGTTAGGGGTGGGTGTTGATGACTAGCTGCCTTCCCCTCTTGTCTTACACTGCTAAATTAGGGACGGCAGAACAAATAGCCCTCGTGTATCTTTGTGCGAAATTCAAAACAAACAAACCATACCTAAATTACTGTCAAGTGGGAAAATATATCAATGGTTCATCAGCTTTAATTAAACATTTTTTGCACATGACGTCCCATTAGAGGCCGCTGAAGACTCAAAAACACAAACATACACAAAATTACAAAGACGTATTATAAGACTTATGATGTGTAATAAGGTAATTTTCAGCCCCGATTAGCCATAATATTGGTGTTTTCTCACGATTAGCGCATGCTCAGTGACACTTTCGAAACCAGAGCTAATTAATTACATATAAACCAATTTCATTAAGCGTCATTATTTTCAAGATGAGAAAGTAGCTACCTAGCAAAGAATTTCGAAAGAATATCATTTAAAAAAATAAAAAATTAAAAAAGATACGTAAATCTCATATCCAATCAGAAAATGTACATCCGGCAGTCGTTTAATATTTCATGGTAAAGTCGATTTTTATTAATTTTGTTTTATTGCAGTGAACGATGTAAAAACAAATAGATAACAATAGAGTTAAGTGTAAAGATGTCTGCTTGTTTTCTGATCTTCGCGCAAAGCCGCATGAGGGCGATCTGTCCTTAGAATCGAAAATGTTGAAAATAGGTACATCCATCTCCACATTAGGCACTACTAGAAAAAGGAGAAAGGATATGTCGAATAAAATGTGTTGTAGATGTTTGAGAATTAGAATAGTAAAATACAGCCCTTTATTTAACCTCTGTGATACCTCTCGTTTTAATAGCACTCGAAGAATAATGGGTACGGTAGCTAAACAGCGAGTAATATTAGGCCTAACAATTTCATGTTCCAGCGCGAAGTTAACTTATCTGATAGCGACAGTCGAGGCCAGAACATAAAAAAACTTTAAACCTGATTGTCAGGTAAGCATATATAAATATTTCACATGCTTATTTTACATGTTGACTCTTTACACAAGAACGTATTCCTGTCACATGTGTGAAATGTTTCATCTTGTGCCATTTATGCGGGGAGGGAAGGTTGGTAATAGTAGTTTTTGGAGGGGGATCACTAGTTGTATTTTAATAATGTACAAAAAGCGAAAAGTTTACCAGAAGGAAATCTCTCTAGTTGACATGAAACAGCAGATTATTGCAGGCTAACAAATTGTAAAATAAAAAAGATTAAGCTAAGAAATAGAAAATGATAAATAAATAAAGATATTTATTATGTTAGAAAAATACGTAGGTTCAAGAAGGCTTGATAAAAATTAAATAAAACACTGTAACCCGAGAGCTTTCTTCAGGGGTAAAATAAACTTTCCACGTAGCATGTTTCAGGTTTTCGTGTAACATGTACGACCATGTAAGTTTACCCTTGGGTTACAGGGCTTTTTTTTTCAATAAATAAAGATAAATACGGTAACAATGTGTACGTTTCTGCGTGCTGTGTTTCATATATTCTTGAAAAGCGTTTCAAAAGCACACAGACAGGCGATGCTCACTTTACGTTTACCATCATTAAGTTTTCGTGTAACACGTGTACAGTGTGTCACGTTTTCATGTAGCTTTGTGACCATGTAAGTTTTTAGATAGCATGTTTCTTTAGTTTCACGTAACATAAGTTTTCCAGGCGGCATGTTTAAAGGTTTCATATAACATATAAGTTCTCCCAGGTAGCACGTTTGAGGTTTTCATGTAAGATAAATGAACAGTCAGCTTGTTTTTAAGCTTGTCTATATCAAACTGCCTAAGTAACAGTAATTATTATTATACCAAAGTTAGTTCCCTGAAGACTTGAAATTCCCACATAGTAACTATTAAGTGTATGAGAAACGAGACTTTTGAATAGCCTAACCTTGGCTAGTTTGTTTTGTTTGTTTTGGAAATTCGCACAAAGCTACTCGAGGGCTATCTGCGCTAGCCGTCCCTAATTTTGCAGTGTAAGACTGGAGGGAAGGCAGCTAGTCATCACCACCCACCGCCAACTCTTGGGCTACTCTTTTACCAACGAATAGTGGGATTGACCGTCACATTATACACCCCCACGGCTGGGAGGGCGAGCATGTTTAGCACGACACGCGCGCGAACCCGCGACCCTCGGATTACCAGTGCACGCCCTAACGCGCTCGGCCATGCCAGGCCGGTAGACTTTGGTTAGTACTAACACATATAAGAATAAACGAATTATGCAATGCGCGAACGGTTAGATTTTATAAAAAAAAACAAAGGACCGCAGTGTCGCGTTTTTGTCTATTCAACAGATGGCGTTCTCGTCGCGTTTATGGAAACTACTGCAAAACGTATCGACCCAGATTAAATCACAGGTGCGATAAGAAAATGATCTACCGATAGTTACAGAAGTCTTAAGCGCCATCTTGAGGCTTTAACAGTATGACCTGTAATAACTGGTAATTACCTGAAAATAAATATCACATCTGTTATCATAGAGTGATGAATCCAGGGTCAGAGGATAGAAAAAAAAATCGACCATATCAAAACTTAGTTTGGTTGATAAATGCGAACTAAGAGATCGGTGATCACGAAAACTGAATGTTAGAAAGAATATTGGAATGCACTTACCACTGAGTACTGAAGTCTGTGTTAGGATATCTGAAGATGTCTTGTCACCTGCTGTGTGCGGAGTCACATAGGTAGAAGAAATGTTAAACGTATCTTCACCTGAAGTTGTAAACACTAGTGAAGATGATACGGGTTGGTTTTCGGTTACAGAAGGCGCTCCAGTAGACATACGATCAACAGGTGAGGTAGCATCACTGAGATGTCCATCTGTTGTAAAAGAGTAACATTTTGAAACTAAAAATACGACAGCAGAAAATTCAAAATGTTCGGACAAAGATACACAACAGTTTATGTTTCGTTTTGAATTTCGCGCAAAGCTACTCGATGGCTATCTGCGCTAGTTGTCCCTAATTTTGCAGTGTAAAACTAGAGGAAAGGCAGCTAGTCTTTACCACCAACCGCCAACTCTTGGGCTACTTTTTTGCCAACGAATAGTGGGACTGACCGTACATTATAACGCCCACACGGCTCAAAGTTCGAACACGTTTTGTGTGACAGGGATTCGAACTTACGACTTTCGAATTACGAGTCGAGTGCCTTAACCATCTGGACATGCTAGGCATTGGTTCGAGATGATCGAGCCAAGACCTATTGACAAGCTCCCTGGTGATTCAGCAATAAACCTTAATGCTTTGAACGCTAAATATCATCTTTGACAGCAGCAATGACCCCAGCGCAGATATTCTATTGTGTAGCTTTGTGGTTAATAATAATAATAAACAATGAAAAACAACCTGTTAATAAATATATCAGGCCCGGCATGGTCAGGTGGTTAAGATGCTGGATGGACTCATAATCTGAGATCTGTGGGCTCGAATCCTCCTCACACGAAACATGCCCATTTTAAGCCGTCTGTATGTTACAATGTGACGGTCAATACCTGTTGATAAAAGAGTAACCCAAGAGTTGACGGTTGGTGGTGATGTGTAACTGCCTTCCCTGTAGTCTTACGCTACTAAATCATGGACGGATAGAACAGATGTACCTCGTGTAGCTTTGCGCGAAATTAAAAAGTAACAACAAACAAATATATTAAAATTTATACTGCACGTGATTGAATCACGTGAGAGTATTCCTTTCATCTATCTGGCTACAGATTATTGTACATTTCATGTTTATGTATTGGTTAGTGAAAGTAGAATAATTTCTAATTTTGATACGGTTTAATCGATAGTACTGGGACACAAAATCGCTTCTAATGGGAAAATTTAAGACACTTATAATTTGAATAAGGACTTTTGTTTTCTACATTTCGAGGGTGAGTTTTTTGTTGTTGTTTTTTTCTCCTTGTGATTCCAATAATTTGATTTAAAAATCGCTGGATACTAACTTTTCGTAAGTATAATTCTTTCATGGTTAAGAGGGGGTGAAAAGGCTGATATTAAGTTTAAATAAATCTCAGTTTTATTATACGTATTGTAACAAGGGCAGAATGGTCATTTTTTCGCCACTGTTGACGAAGCATTTACTGAGTGCTGTAAGTCATTTTATTTCGCCATTTTATGCAGCTGATATCTTAATCTTACCTGCTATATTAGTATAAAATGATAAAACAATAATTAGTGTTCCCAATTTTAATGTAATCTTTGACCCAGAATGATGTGGTGGTCAAGGTACTTGACTCGAAATCTGAAGGTCGCGGATTCGAAGGTCATCGAACACGAGTCTCCCTTTCACCGATGGAAGCATTTATAAAGTCACGCTCAATCCCACTGCTAGTTAGTAAAATAGTAGCCCAAGAGTAGGCGGTGGGTTGTGTTGACTAGCTGTCTTCCCTCTACTTTATCATTTCTAAAGTAGGGACGACAGATTGCAATCATCCAGCTTTCCGCAAAATTCGAAACAAACGCACTTAACCTTTTGACTGCGGTTGTGTTACACGAGTCGTGTACAGTACACTCGAATTCAGCTGTCTGAGGTAGACAGTACCATATACAGCAAATCAGCAGGTTAATAAAGATCAAAACACTTACTTAAAGTATAAGAACAGGCCAAATATACGAACTTCATAGTGTTAAAAACGTCAACCTAACAACATTGCCAGTCCTTCGTCAGTTAATTGTTTTACGTCACTTTCCAATTTGGAATTTGTCAGCTAAATTATACATTCTCGGAAAAACTTGAAATTTTAGAAACAGAAACCTCTGGATGAAATCTAGCGTTATGTTTGTGTTATTTCACGATTTTCTTAGATGTGGAAATTTCCATGAATATTTTGTTTGTTGATCTGAGAGACCTGGGCCAATAATCTGCAGAACTCAGCAAATAAAAATCAATCCCCTGCACTGAACTTACCGTAATAAGATGATGATTGTGTGTCCATTAATCCAACGGAAGTAGAAATTATTTCTAAATCAGAGGTGTTCATGTTACCAGATGTTGGCTGGACTGAAGTCGTTGTTAAATTATCAGTTATATTTCCCGAAGAATATGTAGTGACAGCTGATGGCACCTTTCTTGTTGCAGCCATCAGATCTGATGAAAGAGTATAAGATGACAATTGATCATTTTCTGTAGGTTTCACCGACGCTGTGCTTGAACTAACACTTGCAACATCACTTTTAGATATCTTTGTAGTAAATGGTGACAAAACTTTTTTTGTTGTGTGAGTTGTTAATGGTGTTGTTACAAGATCTTCTGGTGTCAGACCTGTCTGTAAAAATTCCTTTTCCATCGTAGAAATTGGAATATGTCTTAAACTATGAATAGTTGGATTTGAGACTGTAGATGATTTGGATGTTTCTTGTGCAGTTTCTGTTTTACCAACACGATTGAAACTTGTTGGCTTCTGATTTATTTCCAAACTGGTTGTGTTTATCTCGACTGTACTACTTTGATAACTTGGCTCGTAACTCCTAGTAAACGGTACTTTTGGAAGATTAGTAGACTGACCAGTTGGTGAGGAAGTCGTTTTGGAGAATTCAACCAGATTAGAGTTAGAATGGTAATCTTCTTCTAACATGTTGGCTGGAGTTGAGGATGAATAAGGATTTGCTGCTGTTTCTTTTCTAGATGCAGAATCTTTTGGTTCTAAAAGTAGTGTTGAATTCATCGCGTATGTGGAGCTATAGCTGCTTGTAAGATTATCTATTGCTTCTTTGATAAATAGAGTACTATCACGAGTTGAATCATCGGAGGTTGGTGATATTGTTGAAGTAAAATTAATATAATGGGTTGATGTCGTTCCATGTTTAGTTGGCGTAAAATGAACTGAACTAGGAGTTCCTTCCAATAACACAGATTTCGATGTTACATGAAACTGATAAGATGTAATATCCTGTGGTTGAGATACATTTTCAGATGACGTTAATATGAATTGACTAGGAGTATCTTTTGGTTGTGATTCTATCGATCCAATAGTAGTTGGAGTGACTATAGAATGAGTAAAAGTCTCTTTATATGATTGTTCTTCTGGTGAGTCACGTGTGATTGATGTTAACTCAGAATGTCCAAAAGTAGAATGTTTTGGTTGATATTCTGAAGATTCGATTGTTATTCGCATTGATATGGAATTAGCTTCAGAAAATCCTTCTGTTTCTACTTCAAATGTTCCAGTTGATTTTAGAACAGACACACTAGGTGTCATTTCTTGTGGTTGTGATTCTAAGGATAGTGTCGACGATACGGACTTGGTTGAAGAATATTCTTTTGGTTGAGATTCTGAGGATAAGAGAGTAATTGTTGTATTAGTAGTTTTTTGTTGTTTCAAGTCTGAGGTTCCACTTGCCGTGAATATTGACTCTGACTCTGTTGTGGTACTTTCCTCTGGTTGAGATTCTATCACTTCGCTTGCAGTTGATGACAGAAGAGACTCACTCAAAGTCGTTTCTTTTTGTTGTGATTCTGATGATTCAGTTGAAGCTGATTTTATAACAGACTCACCAGGTGTCATTTCTTGTGGTTGTGAATCTGAGGATACACTCGTTCCTGACTCTGGTATTGTCCTAGTTTCCGATTCTGTTGTAAATAGAGATATTGTGGTAGTATATACTCCTGGTTGTAATTCTGATGTGCCACTTGTAGTTGACATTAACTTTGATTGTGATGAGGTACTTTCCTGTGATTGAGATTTTAAAATCCCACTTGAAGTTGACGATATAACAGATTCACTAGAGATCATCACTTGTGGTTCTGTTTCGGATAACACACTTGTTTCTGTTGTCGATAGGTGCCTGGTTGAAGTAGGTTCTTTTGGTTGAGATTCTGATGTTAATAGAGACGTTATTGTAGTAGTTTCTTCTGGATGGAATTCTGACGTTCTGGTTGCAGTTGACGTTAATTTTGTCTGTGTTGAGGCACTTACCTCTGGTTGAGTTTCTAACATCTTACTTGCAGTTGATGACAGAACAGACTCACTAGAAGTCGTTGCTTTTTGTTGTGATTCTGGTGATCTACTCGAAGTTGATTTTAGAACAGACACACTAGGTGTCATTTCTTGTGGTTGTGATTCTAAGGATAGTGTCGACGATACGGACTTGGTTGAAGAATATTCTTTTGGTTGAGATTCTGAGGATAAGAGAGTCATTGTTGTATTAGTAGTTTTTTGTTGTTTCAAGTCTGAGGTTCCACTTGCCGTGAATATTGACTCTGACTCTGTTGTGGTACTTTCCTCTGGTTGAGATTCTATCACTTCGCTTGCAGTTGATGACAGAAGAGACTCACTAGAAGTCGTTTCTTTTTGTTGTGATTCTGATGATTCAGTTGAAGCTGATTTTATAACAGACTCACCAGGTGTCATTTCTTGTGGTGGTGAATCTGAGGATACACTCGATCCTGACTCTGGTATTGTCCTAGTTTCCGATTCTGTTGTAAATAGAGATATTGTGGTAGTATGTACTTTTGGTTGTAATTCTGATGTGCCATTTACAGTTGACATTAACTTTGACTGTGATGAGGTACTTTCCTCAGGTTGAAATTTTAACATCCCACTTATAGCTGACGATAGAATAGATTCACTAGAGGTCATATCCTGTGGTTGTGATAGGATGTTTGTAGTTGATTGTAAAATAAACACACTAGGTGTTATTTCTTGTGTTTGTTTGTCGGAGGAAACACTTGTTCCTGACGTCGATAGCTGCTTAGTTGAAGTAGGTTTATATGCTGGAGAATCCGATTTTAATGGAGACGTCGTTGTAGTAGCTTTTCCTGGTTGGAATTCTGACGTTTCTCTGCCAATTAACGTTAACTGTGATGAGGTAGTTTCATCTGGTTGAGATTCTAACATCTCATTGGTAGTTAATGACAGAACAGACTTACTAGGAGTCATTGCTTTTCCCTGTAAAGCTGATGAGGTACTTGAAGTTGATTTAGGAATAGACTCACTAGCTGTCATTTCATGTGGTTGTGATTTTGAGGACACACTTGTTCCTGACTCTGATATTGACCTACTTTCCGATACTGTTGTAAATAGAGATATTGTAGTAGTATATACTCCTGGTTGTAATTCTGATGTGTCACTTGTAGTTGACATTAACTTTGACTGTGATGAGGTACTTTCCTGTGGTTGAGATTCTAAAATCCCACTTGTAGTTGACGATATAACAGATTCACTAGAGATCATCACTTGTGGTTCTGTTTCGGATAACACACTTGTTTCTGTTGTCGATAGGTGCCTGGTTGAAGTAGGTTCTTTTGGTTGAGATTCTGATGTTAATAGAGACGTTATTGTAGTAGTTTCTTCTGGATGGAATTCTGACGTTCTGGTTGCAGTTGACGTTAATTTTGTCTGTGTTGAGGCACTTACCTCTGGTTGAGTTTCTAACATCTTACTTGCAGTTGATGACAGAACAGACTCACTAGAAGTCGTTGCTTTTTGTTGTGATTCTGGTGATCTACTCGAAGTTGATTTTAGAACAGACACACTAGGTGTCATTTCTTGTGGTTGATATTCTAAGGATAGTGTCGACGATACGGACTTGGTTGAAGAATATTCTTTTGGTTGAGATTCTGAGGATAAGAGAGCTATTGTTGTAGTAGTAGGTTTTTGTTCGTTCAATTCTGATGTTTCACTTGCCGTGGATGTTGACTCTGACTCTGTTCTGGTACTTTCCTCTGGTTGAGATTCTATCACTTCGTTTGTAGTTGATGACAGAAGAGACTCACTAGAAGTCGTTTCTTTTTGTTGTGAGTCTGATGATTCAGTTGAAGCTGATTTTAGAACAGACTCTCTAGGTGTTATTTCTTGTGGTTGTGATTTTGAGGAAACACTTGTTCCTAACGTCGATATTGAGCTACTTTCCGATTCTGTTGTAAATGGAGATATTGTGGTAGTATATACTCCTGGTTGTAATTCTGATGTGCCACTTGCAGTTGACATTAACTTTGACTGTGATGAGGTACTTTCCTCAGGTTGAAATTTTAACATCCCACTTGTAGCTGACGATAGAATAGATTCACTAGAGGTCATATCCTGTGGTTGTGATAGGATGTTTGTAGTTGATTGTAGAATAAACACACTAGGTGTTATTTCTTGTGTTTGTTTGTCGGAGGAAACACTTGTTCCTGACGTCGATAGCTGCTTAGTTGAAGTAGGTTTATATGCTGGAGAATCCGATTTTAATGGAGACGTCGTTGTAGTAGCTTTTCCTGGTTGGAATTCTGACGTTTCTCTGCCAATTAACGTTAACTGTGATGAGGTAGTTTCATCTGGTTGAGATTCTAACATCTCATTGGTAGTTAATGACAGAACAGACTTACTAGGAGTCATTGCTTTTCCCTGTAAAGCTGATGAGGTACTTGAAGTTGATTTAGGAATAGACTCACTAGCTGTCATTTCATGTGGTTGTGATTTTGAGGACACACTTGTTCCTGACTCTGATATTGACCTACTTCCCGATTCTGTTGTAAATAGAGATATTGTGGTAGTATGTACTCCTGGTTGTAATTCTGATGTGCCACTTGTAGTTGACATTAACTTTGACTGTGATGAGGTACTTTCCTGTGGTTGAGATTCTAAAATCCCACTTGTAGTTGACGATATAACAGATTCACTAGAGATCATCATTTGTGGTTCTGTTTCAGACGACACACTTGTTCCTGATGTCGATAGGTGTCTGGTTGAAGTAGGTTCTTTTGGTTGAGATTCTGAGGTTAAGAGAGCCATTGTTGTAGTAAAAGATTTTTGTTGGTTCAATTCTGAGGTTCCACTTGCCTTCGACGTTGACTCTGATTGTGTTGTGGTACTTTCCTCTGGTTGAGATTTTATCACTTCGCTTGTAGTTGATGACAGAAGAGACTCACTAGAAGTCGTTTCTTTTTGTTGTGAGTCTGATGATTCAGTTGAAGCTGATTTTAGAACAGACTCTCTGGGTGTTATTTCTTGTGGTTGTGATTTTGAGGATACACTTGTTCCCAACGTCGATATTGAGCTACTTTCCGATTCTGTTGTGAATAGAGATATTGTGGTAGTATGTACTCCTGGTTGTAATTCTGATGTGTCACTTGCAGTTGACATTAACTTTGACTGCGATGAGGTACTTTCCTCAGGTTGAGATTTTAAAATCCTATTTGTAGCTGACGATAGAATAGATTCACTAGAGGTCATATCCTGTGGTTGTGATAGCTTGTTTGTAGTTGATTGTAGAATAGACTCACTAGGTGTTATTTCTTGTGTTTGTGAGTCGGAGGAAACACTTGTTCCTGATGTCGATAGCTGCTTAGTTGAAGTAGGTGTATGTGCTTGAGATTCCGATTTTAATGGAGACGTCGTTGTAGTAGCTTTATCTGGTTCGAATCCTGACGTTTCTCTGCTGGTTAATGTTAACTGAGATGAGGCAATTTTCTCTGGTTGAGATTCTAACATCTCGCTGGTAGTTGATGACAGGACAGACTTACTAGGAGTCGTTGCTTTTTGTTGTAACGCTGATGAGGTACTTGAAGTTGATTTGAGAATAGACTCACTAGCTGTCATTTCTTGTGGTTGTGATTTTGAGGATACACTTGTTCCCGACATCGAAATTGACAAAGTTGAAATGTATCCGTCAGTTTCTGATTCTGTGGTAAATGGAAACATTGTGGTAGTATATTCTCTTTGTTGTAGTTCTGACGTTCCATTTACAGTTGACATTAACTTTGACTGTGATGAGGTTCTTTCCTGTGGTTGGGATTCTAAAATTCCACTTGTAGTTGACGATATAACAGATTCACTAGAGGTTATTACTTGTGGTTCTGATTCGGATGATACACTTGTTCCTGATGTCGATAGGTGTCTGATTGAAGTAGGTTCTTTTGGTTGAGATTCTGAGGTTAAGAGAGCCATTGTTGTAGTAATAGATTTTTGTTGGTTCAAGTCTGAGGTTCCACTTGCCGTGAATATTGACTCTGTCTTTGTTGTGGTACTTTTCTCTGGATGAGATTGTATCACTTTACTAGAAGTTGATGACAGAAGAGACTCACTCGAAGTCGTTTCTTTTTGTAGTGATTCTGATGATTCAGTTGAAGCTGATTTTATAACAGACTCACCAGGTGTCATTTCTTGTGGTTGTGATTCTGAGGATACACTCGTTCCTGACTCTGGTATTGTCTTAGTTTCCGATTCTGTTGTGAATAGAGATATTGTGGTAGTGTGTGTTTCTGGTTGTAATTCTGATGTTATACTTGCAAGTGCCATTAACTTTGACTGTGTTGATGTATATTCTCCTGATTGTGATGGTGATGTCTCACTTGTAGTTATCGTTAATGCGGGCTTAGTGGTAGAAGCCTTTTGTGGTCTGTAATTTGATGTTCTTTCCTTACTTTGTGTTACTACAGTTTGAGAAGAGGTTTCTTCTTGTTGGTCCGATTCTTGACTTACTCGTGTACTTGAAGTTAATATTGGCTGAATATATAAATGTTGCTCTGGTTGGAATTCTGAGGGCACATTTGTAACAGGACGTAAAACAGAGGGTGTTTTTACATTTGTTGTGCCTGATTCCACTGTCGAATATTCTGAAATAAACGTTTGTTCTGTAAAAATATTGTGTCAGACATCTTTAGCTTAGCTTTTGTCTCTCTGATTTAGTCTTACTACTACCATATCTCTGCTTCAATTTATCTGAAGTCATTTGAGTCAATAAACTTATTCCAAAGGATGTTAGCCAACTTAATACATTTATTTCTTGGTGGATTAGAGGTTGACTAATAATGATATCGTCTTGAAAATTTTCCGGTGGTTTTATAAGTTACTTAAACTGAGATAGTTCTGCATATTACTAAATGAGTTCGGGGTTCGATATGGTACACGGTGAGTTATTAGAATACTTTATGCTATCTTTGAATGGTTTTAAAGTTGGCTAAAGTTGTGGTATTTGTTGGAGTCGTATTATATGTAACTGGAGTGATGAGGTGCTTAACAAGTGATTGAAATGTCATTTAGGCTTCTTGGTAAGTAGGATCTCAGGCAGTTTTATTAAATAGTGTATTGTTTCAGGAATTATTAGAACAGTTCAAAGGAGTTTAAAATAAAGAAAGTTTTAGAAATGGTTTAATAAGTAACTGGAATTGTAATTATTGTGAGTTTTATTTCTGTTTGTAAAAGTTTATGGAAGAGTAGAGCTTATTAAATGATGTGGCTCATTAAATGATGTTGCTTATTAAATGATGTGGCTCACTAAATGATGTTGCTTATTAAATGATGTGGCTCATTAAATGATATTGCTGATTAAATGATGTGGCTCATTAAATGATGTTGCTTATTAAATGATGTGGCTCATTAAATGATATTGCTGATTAAATGATGTGGCTCATTAAATGATATTGCTGATTAAATGATGTGGCTTATTAAATGATATTGCTGATTAAATGATGTGGCTCATTAAATGATGTTGCTGATTAAATGATGTGGCTCATTAAATGATGTGGGTCATTAAATGATGTTGCTTATTAAATGATGTGGCTCATTAAATGATGTTGCTGATTAAATGATGTGGCTCATTAAATGATATTGCTGATTAAATGATGTGGCTTGTTAAATGATATTGCTGATTAAATGATGTGGCTCATTAAATGATATTGCTGATTAAATGATGTGGCTCATTAAATGATATTGCTGATTAAATGATGTGGCTCATTAAATGATATTGCTGATTAAATGATGTGGCTCATTAAATGATATTGCTGATTAAATGATGTGGCTCATTAAATGATGTTGCTGATTAAATGATGTTGCTCATTAAATGATATTGCTGATTAAATGATGTGGCTCATTAAATGATGTGGCTCATTAAATGATGTTGCTTATTAAATGATGTGGCTGATTAAATGATGTGGCTCATTAAATGACATTGCTGATTAAATGATGTGGCTCATTAAATGATATTACTGATTAAATGATGTGGCTTGTTAAATGATATTGCTGATTAAATGATGTGGCTCATTAAATGATATTGCGGATTAAATGATGTGGGTCATTAAATGATGTTGCTTATTAAATGATGTGGCTCATTAAATGATATTGCTGATTAAATGATATTGCTTATTAAATGATGTCGCTGATTAAATGATGTGGCTCATTAAATGATATTGCTGATTAAATGATGTGGGTCATTAAATGATGTTGCTTATTAAATGATGTGGCTCATTAAATGATATTGCTGATTAAATGATATTGCTTATTAAATGATGTGGCTTGTTAAATGATATTGCTGATTAAATGATGTGGCTCATTAAATGATATTGCTGATTAAATGATGTTGCTTATTAAATGATGTGGCTCATTAAATGATATTGCTGATTAAATGATATTGCTGATTAAATGATGTGGCTCATTAAGTGATATTGCTGATTAAATGATGTGGCTCATTAAATGATATTGCTGATTAAATGATGTGGCTCATTAAATGATATTGCTGATTAAATGATGTGGCTTATTAAATGATGTGGCTCATTAAATGATGTTGCTTATTAAATGATGTGGCTCATTAAATGATATTGCTCATTAAATGATGTGGCTTATTAAATGAATGAAATAGTTTAAAATTTTATAAACCAGTGAAACTTTTAAATTAGTTCGTATTTTTAGTTGCTGGAATAGTTTAAGGAAGATTATAAATCACCGTACAAGATAGGATGGTATTAATTAATTAATTATTTTTGTTAAGCACAAAAGCTACAATATGGGTTATCTGCCATGTTCCTATCGCAAGAATCGAAACATTTTTGGCATTATAAGTCCGTATTTTAAATAACTCGAATAGTCTGGGGAGACTTATAAAAGATTGTAATGAGAAGAGGTGATATTCTGAGTCCCTCATGTTGGGTTCGTAAAGTTCAGGAATTGAGAGGGGCTTGGAAAGTGTTGCACTTGATTGATCAGAAGTAATCACAAAGCTACACAGTGGGCTACCTGTGCTTTGCCCATCATAGGTATCTAAACCTGGTTTCTAGCAGTGTGAGTCCACAGACATATCGCCGTGCCATTTGGAGGGCAAGTGTGGAAGAACTGAAGGGGTATTCGTTACAAGGAAGATAGAATATTGTATGGTCCACTGGAGTTATTCTTCAGTGGTCTTTGCAATAGAATTTACAACATTCTACAAAGTGTTAACGTTTTAGTTCGTAAACAACTACATACTGTACACAATAGAACAATAAGTGTTTTACATACTGTACACATTAGAACAATAAGTGTTTTACATACTGTACACATTAGAACAATAAGTGTTTTACATACTGCACACATTAGAACAATAAGTGTTTTACATACTGTACACATTAGAACAATAAGTGTTTTACATTCTGTACATACTAAAACAATAAGTGTTTTACACACTGTACACAATAGAACAATAAGTGTTTTACATACTGTACACATTAGAACAATAAGTGTTTTACATACTGTACACATTAGAACAATAAGTGTTTTACATACTGCACACATTAGAACAATAAGTGTTTTACATTCTGTACATACTAAAACAATAAGTGTTTTACACACTGTACACAATAGAACAAT
Organism: Carcinoscorpius rotundicauda; assembly: GCA_011833715.1. Taxonomy (NCBI): domain Eukaryota; kingdom Metazoa; phylum Arthropoda; class Merostomata; order Xiphosura; family Limulidae; genus Carcinoscorpius; species Carcinoscorpius rotundicauda. The sequence goes on from CM022398.1 coordinate 7,313,931, forward strand.
AATTGTTTTACATACTGTACACATTAGAACAATAAGTGTTTTACATACTGTACACATTAGAACAATAAGTGTTTGGTTCTAGTTCCAGCTTGGTATGTTCTCTGACATTGGAAAACTGATTCCTGTTGTTAAAGTTATGTTTCAACATGTGGTGACAAGCTTATAATATTAATTACTATATACATTAAATGTATTGTATTGACTATACTTATACTTTAAAAGTAATAGAAAACTGCATTTTAAACAACTATTGAGGCCCGTCATGATCAGAGGCTTAGGGCTCTCGACTCGTTATATGAGGGTCGCGGATTCGAATCCCCGTCGCACCAAACATGTTCACCCTTTCATTTGTGTGGATGTGATATAGTCAATCTCACTATTCGTTGGTGAAAGAGTAGCCCAAGAGTTGGCGGTCGGTAGCGATGACTAGTTGCCTTCCGTTTTGTCTTATACTACTAAATTAGGGATGGCTAGCGCAGATAGGTCTCGTGTAGTTTTGCACGAACATTCAAAACAAACCAAATCTGACCCACAGATTGAGTCGAGCATCTCCTGACCGAAAAGAGATAACAACATGGCGATGCTTATTAAAAAAAGTCGTTAATACTAGACGTTAGAGATTTAAAAGTTGAACAAACAATAAATACTCTGACGTCAGTAATATAAATTCTCCGTACCTTTTATGAAGCGGATAGGTTTTGTCAAAGATGGTTGTATATATGTGTGTGTGAGAAGAAGGCCTGACTCATGGACATAGAGACCTCCTGTTGCCTTTCACTCGTGTAGCAACTACGGGTATCTTTACTTCGCCAAATATCTGAAATCCAGTGAGAAGGTATAGTGTATGTGTGTGTTTCTTATAGCAAAGCCACATCGGGCTGTCTGATGTGTTTACCGAGGGAAATGAAACCCTTGATTTTAGCGTTCAACTCCGAAGACTTACCGTTGTTCCATAGGGGGTACGGGGAAGTAGGGAATACGTTAGACAAGTATAACATGAAGGTATGTTCGAAGACAGTGACCGTGTCACGTCATGAGAAAGGAAGGATATATTCGATGAATCTGCCTGTTGACGAACTACCACACATGAACATGTATTCGTTGTGATTAAATATATTTCTTCTTCGATTCTCCTCGTCGTCATCAAAACAGAACCAAAGAAAAAAATTATTCTTGATCAGCTCCCGTGCAGGTGCCCGGCATGGCCAGTTGTGTTAAGGCGTTCCACTCGTTATCTAAGTGTATAGTGTCCCCTTTAGAGCAGTGCCATTGGAGGATATTTGTCCTTCTCTAGAGCAGCACTTCGATAGGCAGATATATGTCCCTTTCTTAGAGCACTGTCGTTAGCAGATACGTATATCTCTAGAGCACTGACACGAGTATAGTTGTATCCCCTTTAGGGTACTACCATGAGCGCGCGCAAACACACACGTATGTCTCGCCCCAGATCAGTACTATGGGCAGTGCAACTTTACCTGTTTTCAAGTTTCAGATAGCTAACAGTAAATATTGTCTTTGTTTTCATTTTTGGTGTATATATCCACAAATGAAACCGTGACTGTTAGAGTTGTTTGTCTATAAACACAACTGGAAGGGTAATAGGAACATTTAAGTTATATTATGACTGCAGTGATTTCTATATAAAAGTACTTTGGAAATATTTTGGGTGTCTGCTAACCTGGGTGACATTTCTACTCTTAAAATAATAATAATAATAATAATAAAACATTGTTGCGTAAATTAATTCAGACTTTTAACAAAAAGCTAGTTTTTGTCTTAAACGACTTTTTGTTTCAGTTGCCATGGCTTTCTGTAAACAACACTTTATATGAAATATGCATGATTACACTTTATATGAAATATGCATGATTACACTTTATATGAAATATGCATGATTCGCTGAAGCTCCGTCTGTTCGATTTCTTCTGTTCTGATATTTTGTTAATCCTTGTTAGGATCTTGTTGTCGTATCTACATCTAACTTTCTTTAGTTTGTTTAATTAAAGAATATAAAAGAGTTTGATTAACGCCATCTATTTCTCTAGTTGTCTGTTTACGTCGACACTGTGGCATAAGTACTGTATAAATAAATATATAAAAAAGGTAGAAGCCTAATAATCATGTGGTTTCCATTAGAAGGTGGTGTAACAATGTACTTTTTTACTTTTCTTCTCGATTTTGCTAGGATTTTCTTAAAAATATGTCGAGATGGTTCTAATTGGATAATTATTCATTCGATATAGTTTCTTACATTTACAATCTGAGCGGCCACCTGATGCAACACGTGAGCCTAGTCCAGGTTCCTCAAATCACCAGTTACTCTTAATTTAGAACTGATAACCAGAGGAAGAACATTTAATGCTACCAACATCTGTCTGCCACCTTCAACTTTATAGCGAGGTGACAGCGCCCCCCCTCATCAGTACGGAGCATTCTCTGCAGTGTATCGCAACTAATCAAACTACTTTATGTTCATGACCGTCTATAATTTGGAAATGACAAGACTAGAAGGAAGACAGTTACAACGAGCAACTTTGGGTTTTTTATTGTCCGAAAGAAAAGTGTGGAAACTTTTGTTTTCTCGGCAACAAGTCTCGAACCATAAACCCTTGGACTTACATTCCGAATATATTAACTACTCTTCGTTGACTGGAAAAGATTTGTTACTTTTATGGCTCAAAATGATGCTTTAAAAATTGAGAATGGAAATAAAAGACAAGATTTTCTTTGAAATCCACCAACATTCCTCTGTGTGACTGACAACAGCACGTTAAATTAGAATATACATAAACATTTCTGTAGGTGAGTAAAATAAATCAACTTACCAGTGGCTTCCATCACTGTACTGGTAGCACTTCTTGTACCAGCTGCTGACTGGACAACAGATGAGGTTAGATGTTCCCTTGGTGTGCTCTGGATGAAGTCTGATACGACAGTAGAAACTGGCGTCAGAGTGGAAACGTGATCAGATTGAAGATTGTCGATTTCCGACGTTGCGTTTCCAGAAACACTTTCCGAAACGTCCGTGGCCAGATGTGAAATCACTAATTCTGGTGATTGAGAAGCGAATGCTGTTGTCTCATTGGATAGTGGACTTCTTGTTGTTAAACCCGTAGGTGGAGTTACTTTCTGTAGTGTAGAAACCCGTTTATTTGTTACATTTTCGAAATACATGTAGGAAGAAGTGGATAATTGGAGCTCGTCTTGTAAAGTCTTCGACTCTGCGAGCTGGTTCATTATTGTTGGTTGTTCAGCTATTTTCACACTAGCTGTATGGAACTTAACTCCTTCTGTAGATATACTTGTCTCTTTTCCAGTGGACAACGTTATCACTTCAGATACCGTTTTTTTTGTTTTCTGATAATATTTTCACGAAGGTGTAGTTTCCAGTAGATCGGAACTACAACACTAAAATCCGGCGTTCGATTCTTGGTGGTGGTTAGAGATAAGACAGCACATTGTGCAACTTTCTGCTTAAAAACCAAACGATAACTTACTTATTCAGAAATTGGTAATAAATAATGTTGGTGAAGATAAAATATTAAGTGTTTTAACTCCTACGTATTCTTAGTATATTTTCAATTCATGAAGGTTATTTTCTTAAAGTAAGAATCACGATGAAAATCTCAAATGCACGTTTTTTTTTAACTACGTAACTCAAAATAAAGCAAGGTTTTGTGTCGATCCGTTACAAGACAAAAGTCTGGATGGGTTGTATGTGACTTACTTCCGAGATGGGTTGTATGTGATTTCCCAGATGGGTTGTATCTGACTTACTTCCAACTTTAATAGCCGCTCCTCTTTCAGTGGTTCAGCAGCAAATGTGGGGGCTTATAACACTAAACACTGGGTTTCAAAACCCAAGGTGGGCAAAGCACAGGTAGCTCACTGTGTAGCTTTGTGTTTATTATCAAATGAAAATAGTTTTAAAATTTTACATTTTAGTATACACGATAGCAGTAAGCACAGTGTAGTGGCTGACGTGTTTTCTGAAGTTACGGGATTCGAACTCTTAATGTTCTTTGGGCTACAGTTGCGTTGTAACTGTGGTAAATAGTCCATCCTGCTGCCTGGCTGCTGACTTTCTCTTCCATTGTGCAGCTTTGTGCTTATCTAAAAAGTAATAATTTCTTGTTCAGATAGCTTTACTCAGTTAACCAAAGGAGATGGTTATATGTAATGTTAGTAAGATTAAGAAGAAATGTAGTGGGTTATGTCAAATACAGATTTATAAGCAAGATCCACAAACACTGAACTTCCCTGTGTTTAGAAAACTTACGGTTTTATTGTGTGTTGTTTTGTGTCATTTATTACCCATAATATCACTTAGAAATAGAAAGCTATTTTTACAAAACAGACATTAGGTGCATCGAAATCTAAATAATATCTCCCTCTGCTGGTGTGATAATGAACTAAGTCAAATGACATTCTTCTTGTGTTACGTTAATCAATTTTTAATCAATAATAGTAGCAACACTATATAGAAATACACCGTAGTTTAGTCTCCTCTGTTTTCAGACTTCAATCACACGGAAAGACCACTCACCTCAAAGATACCAGAGAACGTTGCTACACCAGCTGTTACCAAACTTCCTGTAACGACTGAAGAATTCCACGTACCAACTGAAAAGTCATCTTTGGCGGTAAAAAACCCTGTAACCAACTCACTCATAGGTGATGCAGAGGGCGCCACTTTTCGGTCTAAATCTTCCTCTAACTATCACATAACAATATGACAAATGGTGTTATAACTGTTACATAACAATATAATAAATGATGTTATAACTATCACACAACAATATGATAAATGACTTATAACATTAAAAGATGAGAGTACTTTAAACATTTTATGTTTAAAATAGCTATTGTGTTATTATATGTTGTTATTGTTTTCAGTGTCGTAATAAAATTACAGGTAAAAAAACAATAATAATTAAATCCTGTTATTTAGGAATGATATTGAATTACAAATTCCGAAAAAAACATTTTACATTTTGTATTATCACATACAAGCATAAACCCTGTTATGAATTAATTGTCCGTAAATATATAATAGGTGTTTGGTTTAACGGTGTTTCGTTTTTGTTTTTTCCTCAAAATATATATTTTTTTATTATTTTACCTCTTTGTGTAATTTTCTTTTGTCTTTAATACCTAGATTGGGTATTCTTGAAGGATGGACTGGGTTAGACCGCCTTGAAAATATTTTAACATGTTAACATATAACCTCTGCCCTTCTGCAAGTCTCCTTGTGATATTTGTCAGTTATAGCCCAACGTATTGAGTGTGAATTGGGTTTCTCTTTATAAACAGCACGTCGTGGTACCTTTCTTACATCTTTGGTTCATATGGTAGACGTAGTTAAGGGCCTAATGAGATACCACTTGCAGGGGATACATTATTTACATCTCTAGGTTCATATGGTAGACGTAGTTAAGGGCCTAATGAGATACCACTTGCAGGGGACACATTATTTACATCTCTAGTTTCATATGGTAGACGTAGTTAAGGGCCTAATGAGATATCACTTGCGAGGGACACATTATTTACATCTCCAGGTTCACATGGTAGACGTAGTTAAGGGCCTAATGAGATATCACTTGCGAGGGACACATTATTTACATCTCTAGGTTCACATGGTAGACGTAGTTAAGGGCCTAATGAGATACCACTTGCGAGGGACACATTATTTACATCTCTAGGTTCACATGGTAGACGTAGTTAAGGGCCTAATGAGATATCACTTGCGAGGGACACATTATTTACATCTCCAGGTTCACATGGTAGACGTAGTTAAGGGCCTAATGAGATATCACTTGCGAGGGACACATTATTTACATCTCTAGGTTCATATGGTAGACGTAGTTAAGGGCCTAATGAGATATCACTTGCGAGGGACACATTATTTACATCTCCAGGTTCACATGGTAGACGTAGTTAAGGGCCTAATGAGATATCACTTGCGAGGGACACATTATTTACATCTCTAGGTTCACATTGTAGACGTAGTTAAGGGCCTAATGAGATACCACTTGCGAGGGACACATTATTTACATCTCTAGGTTCACATGGTAGACGTAGTTAAGGGCCTAATGAGATACCACTTGCGAGGGACACATTATTTACATCTCTAGGTTCACATGGTAGACGTAGTTAAGGGCCTAATGAGATACCACTTGCGAGGGACACATTATTTACATCTCCAGGGGTTATAGTGAAAAGACAGATGTACTTTCAGTAATTCATGTTGTTGGTTGTTTGCCTTTGAATATTGTTTACAATACAGTTTGAAAGATTGATATTACACGATATATACAATACAGTATGAAAGATTGATATTACACGATATATACAATACAGTATGAAAGATTGATATTACACGATATATTTTTTCACCATGCTGCTACTTCTAGTTGAATCCAACTCAGATGCCTGGAAAAGGATAGAAATATGATCATTCAACTGTTGTTGCTGCTGCCCCTTCTTATTTCAGAGAGAGAAACATCCGGTAGGTGTCGCTTCTTTAGTTCAACTTTTAAAAAGCAAAAACGTTCGTAACCGCGACGTATATATGACTCGGAAATAAAATTTCGCGGAATATTGTCTAAAAAAAACAAAACAGTTAAATCATACTTAACTAAACATGTAATTTTGTTACACACGTTCCTGAAAAAAATATTTTACTCTGTTGACTTTGTTTATTTGTTTTGAATTAAGCACAAAGCTACACAATGGGCTATCTGTGCTCTGCCCACCACGGGTATCGAAACCCGCATTTTGGTGTGTAAGTACGCAGACTTACCACTGTGCCACTGGGGGCGTTTAATCTATTTTTTGTAGCAGAGCTTGAATCTGTTGGCTTTTGAGGAGTCACCGTATATTGGTGATATGTAATTTAACTAAGTTTTAAATTTTTGTTACATGAATATGAAACAACGTATTAAATATATTACTGATGTAAGAAACAAGTACTTACAACAGTAGACATACAACAAACTTCCTAATCCTGTCATCCAGAAATCACTACTTACAACAGTAGACATACAACAAACAACTTCCTAATCCTGTCATCCAGAAATCACGACTTAGAACAGGAGACATACAACAAACAACTTCCTAATCCTGTCATCCAGATATCGCTACTTACAACAGTAGACATACAACAAACAACTTTCTAATTGTGCCATCCACAAATCACTACTTACAACAGTTGACATACAACAAACAACTTCCTAATTGTGTCATCCACAAATCACAACTTACAACAGAAGACATACAACGGTGTAATCTACTTTCTAACCACAGCGGCCCGGCAGGTGATTAGGGAACTGGAATCCTAATATGAGAGCGGTGGGTTTGAATCCCCGTCGCACCACATATGATCGCCCTCCCAGTCGTGGGGGCGGTTATAATGTGACGGTGAATCCCACTATTCGTTGGTAAAAGAGTAGCCCAAGAGTTGGTGGTGGGTGGTGATGACTAGCTGCCTTCCCTCTGGTCTTACACTGGTAAATTTGGGACGGCTAGAGCAGATATTCAAACCAAACCAAACCAAATCCTAACCATAACATCGACGAAACTCTATTATTAATAATTTTGTTTCAGGTTACAACAGTAGTGTAGTTTTCTACACTAAACTCTGGAAGTTACCGTAAATATCAAATAATGGAACGTTAACCACAAAATTATATTTACTGTTTATTTATGTTTTGATACTTTACCATCATTAGATCGTTTTGTGATGACACAAAGGTAAATATGAGGGCTTCTAACACTAAAAGTCGGATTTAGATACCCGCGATGGGCAGAGCACACATTGTGTAGCTTTGTGGTTACAAACAGTGTTGGAGTATAATTCTGTAAATCACATTAAATTCATACACAGAAAAATGAAAGCAAAAAAATGGAAACTAGATTCAAAAGAACACAACAAAACACAACTTCACACGTTTTTGAATACCCTACAATCTCGTACCCGTTTATACTCTCGTTCCTAAGACGTCTGTTAACGGTCACATTCAAACTCTCTTTCTTATCCTGAAGATGACCTAGGAAGGTCGAAATATTGTTCTATCCTTATCAGTAAAAGTGTTATTACCCATGCCAGTTGTTCTGAGAGACATATTCATTCACAGTTTCCAGAAAAGCTCATCTACCCTCTATACAATCATTTCCCATGTGGTGTAGACAGATTGACCCATTTTATCACTCATCCCAAACATGTAAACAAACAATACAGTTTGTGTTAATAGTCTACAAAGAAATGTATTTAGTGAATAAAGAAATATGAATAAATTAACAAGGGCACTTACCAAGAATGCAAAGAGGAATGTGTGTGATTATAAAATACTAGTCCAACTTTTGCTTGACTGCTTGCCCCCAGAAGTAAAGCAGTATGTCTACGAGCTTCTAATGCTAAAAGTCAGTGTTGGGCACAACACTTACAGCTCATTGTGTAGCTTTGTACTTAACTACAAACAAACAAACCTCGCCTGTTTAAGCTAGAGATTATTTACTTACCACCCAAAGTATGACTATCCAGAGTATTTCTCAATTTCCAGTCTCAGGTTGTCTATGATACTCATTCTGGCTGCCATCTTGAACAACTGGGCTAGTTGGCCTTGTTGCTTATTTTGACTTTCCTAGCCTTCTGTTCCTTAAGGGCCTTACACAACCTCTCACCCACTCCCAGGCAAAGTTCTATCCACTGTATTCATCATGTTTTTGTTCTCTTTGTTCTCTCATCCACTCCCAGGTCTCTATCCACTGTATTCATCGTGTTTCTGTTCTCTTTGTTCTCTCATCCACTGTATTCATCATGTTTCTGTTCTCTTTCTGTCTTGTTTTCTTTCCTTGCTTGAATTACACTCAGAGCCTGTGTAAAACAAACCTTTCACCAACTTTATTTTTTCCACCACTTTACAAAAACTATGAAAACTCACAAATTTTGTTCATTTTCCCAAATTAAAAGGTAGTTTCAACTTCTCTCTCTTAGTTAATCCTCTGAACTTTTACCAATTAATTATTTGCATTTTTGGATTTCTGGCAAAGCCACTAAGGCTAGCTACTGCTGTCCCGTTTTGAATGATTTAGGAGATGGAAGGCAACCATTTCATTCACCATCCATGAATGACTCTCATAATGTACTCACAGCTTTAAGTGTGGGAAATAGTTTATGGTATCACATGGATTCCAACCCTGTTTATCAGCTCCAAAATCGAAAGTTCTCTTATAGTGCCAGTCCACGCTTCATACCATTACAATTTTCATAATAGTTTGGTAACTAATCGTAGAATAATAATTTTTGTGCACCTCTATATAACTCTGCTTAATTTCTCACAGTTAAAAAGTGAGTACTAGCCAACTGAGATCCACTCACAAAAAAACCTTCGCTATTTTGTTGACTTCACTATTGTTGCATTGTCGAAATGGCACCAATGTGAGACTTATCAGAACAGGCAAAATTAATACAATCTAATCTTAATGTTTCCTTCCTCACCAGATGAGGCATCTACCACTTTAAGATTTAACTATGAAACTAGTTTATTTTGCAGTTATAGTTTTAATTAATTCTTAAAGACCACAGGCCACAATTCAAACTGAAAAAGGAAATAAAAGTGAATTTTTAATGTGCCCTCTTTTTCATTTTATCCACCTAATAAGGCCCAGCATCGCCAGATGGGTTAAGGCACTCGACTCGTAATCCGAGGGTCGCGGGTTAGAATTCCGGTCGCACCAAATATGATCGCCCTCCTAGCCGTGCGGGCGTTATAATGTGACGGTCAACCCCACTATTCTTTGGTAAAAGAGTAGCCCAAGAGTTGGCATTGGGTGGTGATGACTAGCTGCCTTCTCTCTAGCCTTACATTGCTAAATTAGGGACGACTAGCGCAGATGCCCTCGTGTAGCTTTGCGTGAAATTCAAAAACAAACAATTCACCAAATAAATTATGTTAAACCAATCTTCTCTGCACATCTAATAATCAATGATACAACAGTTGCTCCCCGCTAGTACAGCGGTATGTCTCCGGATTTACAACGCTAAAATCAGGGGTTTGATTTCCCTCGATGGGTTGAACAGATAGCCCGCTGTGACTTTGCTATAAGAAAAACACACATTCAATATTTAATTATATTTGGCTTATGGCATTAATATATTTATGTTTAACCCTACAGTATCATTTTATTCCCTTGGAAAGAGTATACCAGGTTTTGAATCGCACTATATATGTAAAATTATTATTCGCCAATGCTTTTCTTTCATTACCAGATGTTATGAGACCGTCTGGGCCAAAACAAATACAATAATGTTCAAAACACTATTTACAAAATTCATTTCTAATGATGGTTAACAAATGAAAAAAAAGCATACAAAGAATTAGCTAATTATAGTGAAATAAATGAATTATCTCTCAGATTCATTACGTGTTGAAGTGAATTCCTATCAAAAATATAATATACAGTATATTCATTAGAACAACACAGTATCAACCTTTATTGATAAAATTATTGAAATTATTTCAATCTTTTCTGAGCTTTATTTCAAATGCCTAACTTGGAAATATATATTTTCAGTCATATCAAATTTTTAATTTTTAGAACGGTATTCACGTATGCAGGTGAAACCAGATGCAAATTTGCTTATATAGTTTCCTTGTTTGTTTGTATTATTTTCCAACTAAACCTGTTTTATTCAAGCCATTTCTCTCCACAAACAAACGTCTTCTATTTCCCATGATTAACAAATACAAAAGAGTATTCCACTTCTCTTCTCTGGAAAGTCTTGAGTGCTTGTATTGTTTAAAACATTTCAATAAAGAACATTGTCAAGTTGTAGGTAGGCAGGCACACAACAGTAAAATTAAAATACTTGTTTCTTTGCAAAAATAGCTGAGAAATAACTCGAAAGAAAATGTAATTTACCTGACGATGTAATATTTGTCCAGACTAACATCAATAATAATATATAATTTTTGCTTGCTTTATGTTACTGGAGTGGAGTAATTTAATGAAAAATTTACTTTTAAAGACACTACAAAAGACTGGATCATCTCTGGAACTTTGGCAACAGGAATTGACCCAGCTCCAGAAGACTTCTCAAGTGATCAGGGACAGTGGACCAAAACCACACCAGTAAAGACCAATGAAACTAAAAATATCTTTGACGAAAATGGTAAAAAATGTCCAAATGCATCAGCTATAGATCGTAAAAGTACCTTCAAACGAAGAATTAAACGAGAAGCGGCCTCTACCGATAATTCTCCTCAATTCACTCTTGGGGCCACTGTGGAGGAAGCAACCATCACTACCATAAGAAGGACAAATCAACTTTCATCAACAGTTAAACCAGGGATCGTCTTGACGTCAGTAACTACAAGTGCACAAGAAAAATCTGCAAGTACACCACTTAGTACCTCACCACTGGTACCTAACATTACTTTTGATACTAAAGAAGCAACCATAACGAGTACGCCAGCAATACCTTCTCACAGTTCCAATACAGAGGAGACAACGAGGACCAACCTTACCTTCTTAACGACATTCAGCACCTGGTTGTCGACTCTATCAGATTCAGTGACTCCATTAACTAATGGTCAAGCACTTAGTCCTCAAACAACATCTACGACATCTGGTGGTACAACTATTACTGACAGACTACCTTCAAAGAGCACAACAGAGTCTTTAGAACTACCAGCATCAGATGCTACACAATTGAATTTAATAACAAATTCTCTTATAAGCTCCCCTTCTGAATCAAAAGACACAGAGAATAGCTTGACATCTACTTCAAGTGTATATAAAACCACTAGTGCCACACCATCTACTGATGATCAGCAGTTCACTACAATAAATAACTCAACCAAAACTGGTTTAGTTATGAGCACTGAACATATTCAAACTAATAACGAAATGTCATCAACCATTCGAACAACCGAGCCACAACGATTTCCAATGAGCATCCAAACATCAAGTTCTACTGACGAGTACACTACCACATATTTATACTCTATGAGTCAAGATTTGATCACTTACACTTCATCTACAAAAAACACGTCAACAGAAAAAGAAAACCTATCATTAAACACGCAAAAAGTAACCCTTAGCACAACTGCTATTCCTACTGACAGAAACACAGAAGAAATTACACACATTTCTAACACACAAGAAACATTAAATCAACAACCAACAATTCCATCGCTACAAACTACCCATACAAAAACTACAGTTCACGGTAGCCCACAAACATCAGAAAGAAATAATATAGAAACTAAGATGTCAAGTGCAACAAAAATACAGATTACAGAAGAAAATCTACACCATCTACGAAAAGTGCAAGTGAGGAATTAACCATAACACCACTAAAATCCTCCCAATTAATAAAGGGAACTGAACCATCAGTAGCTGAAATATCTACTGCATCTGAAGTACAGACTACACAAATACCTGAGTTAACAAAACAAACTTCAGTATCTGGTAAAACTGGTAGTGAGGAATTGACAACAAAACTAGCACAAACTTCTACATCAGAAAAGGGTACGGAACCATCAGTAATTCAGATATCTACTGCATCTGAAGTACAAACTACACAAAAGCCCAACATTACAAAACAAACTTCAGAATCTAGTAAAACTGGTAGTGAGGAACTGACAACTAAACTAGTAGAAACCTCTCCATCAATAAAGGGAACTGAACCATCAGTAGCTGAAATATCTACTGCATCTGAAGTACAGACTACACAAATACCTGAGTTAACAACGCAATCCACAGAATCTAGTAAAACTGGCAGTGAAGAATTGACGACAAAACTAGCACAAACTTCTACATCAGAAAAGGGTACGGAACCATCAGTAGCTCAGATATCTACTGCATCTGAAGTACAAACTACACAAAAGCCCGACATTACAAAACAAACTTCAGAATCTAGTAAAACTGGTAGTGAGGAACTGACAACTAAACTAGTAGAAACCTCTCCATCAATAAAGGGAACTGAACCATCAGTAGCTGAAATATCTACTGCATCTGAAGTACAGACTACACAAATGCCTGAGTTAACAAAACAAACTTCAGTATCTGGTAAAACTGGTAGTGAGGAATTGACAACAAAACAAGGAGAATCCTTCTCATCGATACAGGGTAGTCAACCATCACTAGCTGAGATATCTACTGGATCAAAAGAACACACAACGCAAAAGCCAGAGGTTACAAAACAAACTTCAGAATCTAGTAAAACTGGTAGTGAGAAACTGACAACTAAACAAGTAGAAACTTCTCCATCAATAAAAGGAACTGAACCATCAGTAGCTGAAATATCTACTGCATCTGATGTACAGACTACACAGATGCCTCAGTTAACAACGCAATCCACAGAATCTAGTAAAACTGGCAGTGAAGAATTGACAACAAAACTAGCACAAACTTCTACATCAGAAAAGGGTACGGAACCATCAGTAGCTCAGATATCTACTGCATCTGAAGTACAAACTACACAAAAGCCCGACATTACAAAACAAACTTCAGAATCTAGTAAAACTGGTAGTGAGGAACTGACAACTAAACTAGTAGAAACCTCTCCATCAATAAAGGTAACTGAACCATCAGTAGCTGAAATATCTACTGCATCTGAAGTACACACTACACAAATGCTCGAGTTAACAAAACAAACTTCAGTATCTGGAAAAACTGGTAGTGAAAAATTGACAACAAAACAAGGAGAATCCTTCTCATCGATACAGGGTAATCAACCATCACTAGCTGAGATATCTACTGGATCAAAAGAACACACAACGCAAAAGCCAGAGATTACAAAACAAACTTCAGTATCTGTTAAAACTGGTAGTGAGGAATTGACAACAAAACAAGGAGAATCCTTCTCATCGATACAGGGTAATCAACCATCACTAGCTGAAATATCTACTGGATCAAAAGAACACACAACACAAAAGCCAGAGATTACAAAACAAACTTCAGAATATAGTAAAACTGGTAGTGAGGAACTGACAACTAAACTAGTAGCAACTTCTCCATCAATAAAAGGAACTGAACCATCAGTAGCTGAAATATCTACTGCATCTGATGTACAGACTACACAGATGCCTCAGTTAACAACGCAATCCACAGAATCTAGTAAAACTGGCAGTGAAGAATTGAAAACAAAACTAGCACAAACTTCTACATCAGAAAAGGGTACGGAACCATCAGTAGCTCAGATATCTACTGCATCTGAAGTACAAACTACACAAAAGCCCGACATTACAAAACAAACTTCAGAATCTAGTAAAACTGGTAGTGAGGAACTGACAACTAAACTAGTAGAAACCTCTCCATCAATAAAGGGAACTGAACCATCAGTAGCTGAAATATCTACTGCATCTGAAGTACAGACTACACAAATGCCTGAGTTAACAAAACAAACTTCAGTATCTGGTAAAACTGGTATTGAGGAATTGACAACAAAACAAGGAGAATCCTTCTCATCGATACAGGGTAATCAACCATCACTAGCTGAGATATCTACTGGATCAAAAGAACACACAACGCAAAAGCCAGAGGTTACAAAACAAACTTCAGAATCTAGTAAAACTGGTAGTGAGAAACTGACAACTAAACAAGTAGAAACTTCTCCATCAATAAAAGGAACTGAACCATCAGTAGCTGAAATATCTACTGCATCTGATGTACAGACTACACAGATGCCTCAGTTAACAACGCAATCCACAGAATCTAGTAAAACTGGCAGTGAAGAATTGACAACAAAACTAGCACAAACTTCTACATCAGAAAAGGGTACGGAACCATCAGTAGCTCAGATATCTACTGCATCTGAAGTACAAACTACACAAAAGCCCGACATTACAAAACAAACTTCAGAATCTAGTAAAACTGGTAGTGAGGAACTGACAACTAAACTAGTAGAAACCTCTCCATCAATAAAGGGAACTGAACCATCAGTAGCTGAAATATCTACTGCATCTGAAGTACAGACTACACAAATGCCTGAGTTAACAAAACAAACTTCAGTATCTGGTAAAACTGGTAGTGAGGAATTGACAACAAAACAAGGAGAATCCTTCTCATCGATACAGGGTAGTCAACCATCACTAGCTGAGATATCTACTGGATCAAAAGAACACACAACGCAAAAGCCAGAGGTTACAAAACAAACTTCAGAATCTAGTAAAACTGGTAGTGAGAAACTGACAACTAAACAAGTAGAAACTTCTCCATCAATAAAAGGAACTGAACCATCAGTAGCTGAAATATCTACTGCATCTGATGTACAGACTACACAGATGCCTCAGTTAACAACGCAATCCACAGAATCTAGTAAAACTGGCAGTGAAGAATTGACAACAAAACTAGCACAAACTTCTACATCAGAAAAGGGTACGGAACCATCAGTAGCTCAGATATCTACTGCATCTGAAGTACAAACTACACAAAAGCCCGACATTACAAAACAAACTTCAGAATCTAGTAAAACTGGTAGTGAGGAACTGACAACTAAACTTGTTTGGGATGAGTGATAAAATGGGTCAATCTGTCTACACCACATGGGAAATGATTGTATAGAGGGTAGATGAGCTTTTCTGGAAACTGTGAATGAATATGTCTCTCAGAACAACTGGCATGGGTAATAACACTTTTACTGATAAGGATAGAACAATATTTCGACCTTCCTAGGTCATCTTCAGGATAAGAAAGAGAGTTTGAATGTGACCGTTAACAGACGTCTTAGGAACGAGAGTATAAACGGGTACGAGATTGTAGGGTATTCAAAAACGTGTGAAGTTGTGTTTTGTTGTGTTCTTTTGAATCTAGTTTCCATTTTTTTGCTTTCATTTTTCTGTGTATGAATTTAATGTGATTTACAGAATTATACTCCAACACTGTTTGTAACCACAAAGCTACACAATGTGTGCTCTGCCCATCGCGGGTATCTAAATCCGAATTTTAGTGTTAGAAGCCCTCATATTTACCTTTGTGTCATCACAAAACGATCTAATGATGGTAAAGTATCAAAACATAAATAAACAGTAAATATAATTTTGTGGTTAACGTTCCATTATTTGATATTTACGGTAACTTCCAGAGTTTAGTGTAGAAAACTACACTACTGTTGTAACCTGAAACAAAATTATTAATAATAGAGTTTCGTCGATGTTATGGTTAGGATTTGGTTTGGTTTGTTTTGAATATCTGCTCTAGCCGTCCCAAATTTACCAGTGTAAGACCAGAGGGAAGGCAGCTAGTCATCACCACCCACCACCAACTCTTGGGCTACTCTTTTACCAACGAATAGTGGGATTCACCGTCACATTATAACGCCCCCACGACTGGGAGGGCGATCATATTTGGTGCGACGGGGATTCAAACCCACCGCTCTCATATTAGGATTCCAGTTCCCTAATCACCTGCCGGGCCGCTGTGGTTAGAAAGTAGATTACACCGTTGTATGTCTTCTGTTGTAAGTTGTGATTTGTGGATGACACAATTAGGAAGTTGTTTGTTGTATGTCAACTGTTGTAAGTAGTGATTTGTGGATGGCACAATTAGGAAGTTGTTTGTTGTATGTCTACTGTTGTAAGTAGCGATATCTGGATGACAGGATTAGGAAGTTGTTTGTTGTATGTCTCCTGTTCTAAGTCGTGATTTCTGGATGACAGGATTAGGAAGTTGTTTGTTGTATGTCTACTGTTGTAAGTAGTGATTTCTGGATGACAGGATTAGGAAGTTTGTTGTATGTCTACTGTTGTAAGTACTTGTTTCTTACATCAGTAATATATTTAATACGTTGTTTCATATTCATGTAACAAAAATTTAAAACTTAGTTAAATTACATATCACCAATATACGGTGACTCCTCAAAAGCCAACAGATTCAAGCTCTGCTACAAAAAATAGATTAAACGCCCCCCAGTGGCACAGTGGTAAGTCTGCGTACTTACACACCAAAATGCGGGTTTCGATACCCGTGGTGGGCAGAGCACAGATAGCCCATTGTGTAGCTTTGTGCTTAATTCAAAACAAATAAACAAAGTCAACAGAGTAAAATATTTTTTTCAGGAACGTGTGTAACAAAATTACATGTTTAGTTAAGTATGATTTAACTGTTTTGTTTTTTTTAGACAATATTCCGCGAAATTTTATTTCCGAGTCATATATACGTCGCGGTTACGAACGTTTTTGCTTTTTAAAAGTTGAACTAAAGAAGCGACACCTACCGGATGTTTCTCTCTCTGAAATAAGAAGGGGCAGCAGCAACAACAGTTGAATGATCATATTTCTATCCTTTTCCAGGCATCTGAGTTGGATTCAACTAGAAGTAGCAGCATGGTGAAAAAATATATCGTGTAATATCAATCTTTCATACTGTATTGTATATATCGTGTAATATCAATCTTTCATACTGTATTGTATATATCGTGTAATATCAATCTTTCAAACTGTATTGTAAACAATATTCAAAGGCAAACAACCAACAACATGAATTACTGAAAGTACATCTGTCTTTTCACTATAACCCCTGGAGATGTAAATAATGTGTCCCTCGCAAGTGGTATCTCATTAGGCCCTTAACTACGTCTACCATGTGAACCTAGAGATGTAAATAATGTGTCCCTCGCAAGTGGTATCTCATTAGGCCCTTAACTACGTCTACCATGTGAACCTAGAGATGTAAATAATGTGTCCCTCGCAAGTGGTATCTCATTAGGCCCTTAACTACGTCTACAATGTGAACCTAGAGATGTAAATAATGTGTCCCTCGCAAGTGATATCTCATTAGGCCCTTAACTACGTCTACCATGTGAACCTGGAGATGTAAATAATGTGTCCCTCGCAAGTGATATCTCATTAGGCCCTTAACTACGTCTACCATATGAACCTAGAGATGTAAATAATGTGTCCCTCGCAAGTGATATCTCATTAGGCCCTTAACTACGTCTACCATGTGAACCTGGAGATGTAAATAATGTGTCCCTCGCAAGTGATATCTCATTAGGCCCTTAACTACGTCTACCATGTGAACCTAGAGATGTAAATAATGTGTCCCTCGCAAGTGGTATCTCATTAGGCCCTTAACTACGTCTACCATGTGAACCTAGAGATGTAAATAATGTGTCCCTCGCAAGTGATATCTCATTAGGCCCTTAACTACGTCTACCATGTGAACCTGGAGATGTAAATAATGTGTCCCTCGCAAGTGATATCTCATTAGGCCCTTAACTACGTCTACCATATGAAACTAGAGATGTAAATAATGTGTCCCCTGCAAGTGGTATCTCATTAGGCCCTTAACTACGTCTACCATATGAACCTAGAGATGTAAATAATGTATCCCCTGCAAGTGGTATCTCATTAGGCCCTTAACTACGTCTACCATATGAACCAAAGATGTAAGAAAGGTACCACGACGTGCTGTTTATAAAGAGAAACCCAATTCACACTCAATACGTTGGGCTATAACTGACAAATATCACAAGGAGACTTGCAGAAGGGCAGAGGTTATATGTTAACATGTTAAAATATTTTCAAGGCGGTCTAACCCAGTCCATCCTTCAAGAATACCCAATCTAGGTATTAAAGACAAAAGAAAATTACACAAAGAGGTAAAATAATAAAAAAATATATATTTTGAGGAAAAAACAAAAACGAAACACCGTTAAACCAAACACCTATTATATATTTACGGACAATTAATTCATAACAGGGTTTATGCTTGTATGTGATAATACAAAATGTAAAATGTTTTTTTCGGAATTTGTAATTCAATATCATTCCTAAATAACAGGATTTAATTATTATTGTTTTTTTACCTGTAATTTTATTACGACACTGAAAACAATAACAACATATAATAACACAATAGCTATTTTAAACATAAAATGTTTAAAGTACTCCTCTCATCTTTTAATGTTATAAGTCATTTATCATATTGTTGTGTGATAGTTATAACATCATTTATTATATTGTTATGTAACAGTTATAACACCATTTGTCATATTGTTATGTGATAGTTATAACATCGTTTATCATATTGTTATGTACTAACTATACTATATAATATATATAATATAATACTATATAATACTAACTATATATCATTTATCATATTGTTGTGTAATAGTTATAACATCATTTATTATATTGTTATGTAACAGTTATAACACCATTTGTCATATTGTTGTGTGATAGTTATAACATCATTTATTATATTGTTATGTAACAGTTATAACACCATTTGTCATATTGTTATGTGATAGTTATAACATCGTTTATCATATTGTTATGTACTAACTATACTATATAATATATATAATATAATACTATATAATACTAACTATATACTAACTATATATCATTTATCATATTGTTGTGTAATAGTTATAACATCACGTTTCACAATTATGTGTACTAACTATAACATCATTTATCATATTGTTATGTAATAGTTATTACATCATTTATCATATTGTTATGTAATAGTTATTACATCATTTATCATATTGTTGTGTGATAGTTATTACATCCTTTATCATATTGTTATGTAATAGTTATTACATCATTTATCATATTGTTATGTAATAGTTATTACATCATTTATCATATTGTTGTGTGATAGTTATTACATCCTTTATCATATTGTTATGTAATAGTTATTACATCATTTATCATATTGTTATGTAATAGTTATTACATCATTTATCATATTGTTATGTGATAGTTATTACATCATTTATCATATTGTTATGTAATAGTTATTACATCATTTATCATATTGTTGTGTGATAGTTATAACATCATTTATCATATTGTTGTGTAGTAGTTATAACATCATTTTTCATATTGTTGTGTAGTAGTTATAACATCATTTTTCATATTGTTATGTAACAGTTATAACACCATTTGTCATATTGTTGTGTGATAGTTATAACATCATTTATTATATTGTTATGTAACAGTTATAACACCATTTGTCATATTGTTATGTGATAGTTATAACATCGTTTATCATATTGTTATGTACTAACTATACTATATAATATATATAATATAATACTATATAATACTAACTATATATCATTTATCATATTGTTGTGTAATAGTTATAACATCACGTTTCACAATTATGTGTACTAACTATAACATCATTTATCATATTGTTATGTAATAGTTATTACATCATTTATCATATTGTTATGTAATAGTTATTACATCATTTATCATATTGTTGTGTGATAGTTATTACATCCTTTATCATATTGTTTATGTAATAGTTATTACATCATTTATCATATTGTTATGTAATAGTTATTACATCATTTATCATATTGTTATGTAATAGTTATTACATCATTTATCATATTGTTGTGTGATAGTTATAACATCATTTATCATATTGTTGTGTAGTAGTTATAACATCATTTTTCATATTGTTGTGTAGTAGTTATAACATCATTTTTCATATTGTTATGTAACAGTTATAACACCATTTGTCATATTGTTATGTGATAGTTATAACATCGTTTATCATATTGTTATGTACTAACTATACTATATAATATATATAATATAATACTATATAATACTAACTATATATCATTTATCATATTGTTGTGTAATAGTTATAACATCATTTATTATATTGTTATGTAACAGTTATAACACCATTTGTCATATTGTTGTGTGATAGTTATAACATCATTTATTATATTGTTATGTAACAGTTATAACACCATTTGTCATATTGTTATGTGATAGTTATAACATCGTTTATCATATTGTTATGTACTAACTATACTATATAATATATATAATATAATACTATATAATACTAACTATATACTAACTATATATCATTTATCATATTGTTGTGTAATAGTTATAACATCACGTTTCACAATTATGTGTACTAACTATAACATCATTTATCATATTGTTATGTAATAGTTATTACATCATTTATCATATTGTTATGTAATAGTTATTACATCATTTATCATATTGTTGTGTGATAGTTATTACATCCTTTATCATATTGTTATGTAATAGTTATTACATCATTTATCATATTGTTATGTAATAGTTATTACATCATTTATCATATTGTTATGTAATAGTTATTACATCATTTATCATATTGTTGTGTGATAGTTATAACATCATTTATCATATTGTTGTGTAGTAGTTATAACATCATTTTTCATATTGTTGTGTAGTAGTTATAACATCATTTTTCATATTGTTGTGTAATAGTTATAACATCATTTATCATAATGATGTGTACTGGCTGTAGCATCGTTTTTCATAAAGATGTGTGCTAGCTATAACATCATTTATCGTAATGATGTGTACCAAATATGACACAATTTATCATTATTGTGTACTAGCTGTAACATCATTTACCATATTACTGTGTGTCAGCTATAACATCAATTCTCATAGTGATGTATACTAACTATAACATCATTTATTATACTGATGTGTACATCGTAATTTGCTGTACAAACTATGAAATATCGCAGTACTCATTATAATCTCGCGATTCTCAGCCTGCAATATCTTTTGGGGTTGGAACCCCACTTTAAGAAATTCTGCTGTAGTCTATTATATATAAACTACAGATGAAAGTGTGGCGTTGTTCATATACCACACAGTTCCATGTGGTTTAAACACACACGTATCTACAAGGTATCCGAGTGATTTTTCAGTTTTTATTACTTTTAGACACATGACTGAGTTGGGTGCTGTTAAAGCATATGGTGGTCCACGTAATTCTGTTATTAATTCAAACCTGTTTCATATTACAGGAACAACGTGAGGAACACATTCTGTGAACTCTATTGAAGCGCCCACAACATCAGACTTTTTGGATTACTTGAATTGAACCTCAAAGTAAGAAACGTGTGATTACCTTATTATCTTAAATATTCCTTCTGTTTCAGTCAAAATTATCGTTAATATTTTAACATTTGGCTGATAAGTAAGGCCACACCCAACTCGATGAGTAAACACTGTTTTTGGTTTATAAATATCGCACAAAGCTACACTCGGGCTAACTGCGCTAGCCTCCCCTAATTTGGCAGTGTAAGACTAGAGGGAAGGCAGCTAGTCATCATCACCCACTGCCAACTCTTTGGCCACTCTTTTACCAAGGAATAGTGGGATTGACCGAACATTATAACGCCCCACGATTGAAAGGGCGAGCATGTTTGGTGTGACAGGGATTCGAACCCACGACCCTCAGATTACGAGTCGAACACCTTAACCCACCTGGCCATGCTGGGCCTATTCTGTCTGAGAATTCACTGTCTGTTGTAACTACAGCTACACTTGTACATGAAAGTACATTAAACATTAATCTCAGTAAAATAAAAAAAAACGAAAATAGGGAAAAAATAACTGAAAATTAAAGTTTACGATAACATCAGTAACAAAAAGAAACAGTTTATAGAACGTAATGCAAGTTAAGAAATCGAAGATGATTGGTTAGCTAAAAATCACAAGCTCCTATCAACTTCATCTGAAACCTTAGGCCTAAAATCACAACGCCTGCACTCCAAGATTTTTTTGTTTCTAATCAAGCACAAAACTACACAGTGGGCTATCTGTGCTTTACCCACCACGGGTATCGAAACCCGGTTTCCGGCGTTGTAAGTCCGTAAGCATACCGTTGTGCCATTCTGGGGCCTCCAAGGATTAAATACCCGTGTTCGTCTCATCCAGTGTTGAATTAAGTTCGAAGCCCTCTATCTGCTAGATTAATATGTAAGGGATTCTAACTGGTTGTTAGAATATTTACACTTGGATTTTACTAGTAAATTGTTAGTTTACGAATTGGCCAAGGATTTATTTTTTAAAAATCCATGAATAAACATTGTCAAATGAAACAAAGTAAGCTAAAAGTCAAGGATCTAAACATGATTTTTAAAGATGAAGCATGCCCTACCTAACGCGTGCTAATCACGGTGTGGTCAGGTGATTATACACGCTCAACTCGTAATCTGAGGGTCGTGGGTTCGAATCCCTGTCACACCAAACGTGCTCGCCCTTTCAGTCGTGGGGCGTTATAATGTTCGGTCAATCCCACTATTCCTTGGTAAAAGAGTAGCCCAAGAGTTGGCGGTGGGTGGTGATAACTAGCTGCCTTCCCTCTAGTCTTACACTGCTAAATTAGGGACGGCTAGTGCAGATAGCTTTCGAGTAGCTTGTGCGAAATTCCAAAACAAACGAACAAGCAAACCAAACATCTGTATAGTTACGGAATAAGTTAGTTGCTAGAACTAGATAAACTAATTCAGATCAGTACCGATTAGAGTAATTTAGTTGATCAGTGTAACGATATATTATAAACATTGGACAACTCGATAAATTCCGAACATCGTCGGTACAGAGTTGATATCTTTTAATGTGTGTACTTTCTCCGTGCAACCTTATTGAATTTGCAAGTAAAATGACAACAGAACGCTACACTAATTGCTTACTCACCTTAAATATTCGACAAACAAATCGTCGTGTTTATAAAAGAACTCCTAATACACTTGGCAATTCTTGAAGCCTTTGGAAACCGATCTGTACCAGTACACATCAAGGAATGATATGAAAAGTGAACACGAAAAGCTCTTTCTTTATATAACAAACTTAAGGAAACATTTCCCCAACAGCCTACATACTGAGTCTTACAAAACACCAGGTTATGGGGTAAAAGTTAGATGGCATTCGTTCTGTCGTTTGACGTTTCAGCTGCTCTCAGCCCACTAGCCGGAAACTTGGTGTTTCTGTACGTAGAACAACTCACTGATACAAATCCAAACATCTTTAAATTATTAATAGCTTGATTTTTATATAAAAAATAGGCTACTGAAGGGAATAGCAGGTGGTTTGTAAGTATTGTTCGAGACGAATTAACAATTACGTTATTTGTGCGACTTTCTAATGTTACATTCGGCTGGTTAGATTTTACGTCGTTTCGATACTTGACGAAACACTTTGGTACTCTAAAATATCCAGACCTCGATAGCCAATGCTTTGCAAGGAAGCACGCATTAACTAAACGAATTAAGAGGTTAGTTTGTTTTTTTTGTTGTTGTTGATTAATTATTAAACAAAGTTACACAACTGGCCATCTGTACTCTGCACACTGCGGGTAGCGGTAAGAAATTTAATGTCTTCTTAATCGCATTAGATGGGCTGGCAAGGCCAGTTGATTAGGGCGCCTGATTTGAATCACGGGTTCGAGTCCCTGTCACACAAAACATGCTCGCCTTTCAGCCTGAATTCGTTATAATGTGACAGTCAATCTCACTATTCGTTGGTAAAAGAATAGCCCAAGAGTTGGCGGTGGGTGGTGATGACTAGCTGCTTTCACTTTTGTCTTAGACTACTAAATTAGGAAGGCTAGCATATATAGCTCTCGAGTAGCTTTGTGCGAAAATTCACAGCAAACAAACGAGTCGAGTGCCCTGACCACCAGGTTCTATCTGATATATAAACAGTTTCAGTATCGTGTTTTAAAATTAACACGTGACAGTTAAAGTGCCAAATAACCCCCAAACTTATTCAAATCCGAAAATGATATCCATTTTTTGTCATCACATACAGAATCTTCACAAAACGTTACACGTACTTGTACATAATGGAATCATTTCCATTGAAATCAGGTCACGTTTTGGTGTGTCTTAAAATGTTGACAACCACTGACTGAAGAGTTCTCTACGTGAGAGTTTTGTCGATCGTTCTATAAACTAAATATAATAATAAGAAATATTCATCGTGGCAAATGAAATAAAAATGTATCTCAGAACAGTTGGTATTAACACTTTTATTAACAAGGAGAGAACAACGTTTCGACCTTCCCTGGTCATTTTCAGGTCAAGAACCATATCAACTGTTTTGAGGTACATTTTTATTTCAAGTGGGTTTCTCGTCATCAAGAAATAAAAACTTGATATAAGTAAGAGCTATTATTTCTTTTCGACTTGGAAAAAAAATCTTACGTGATAAAAAAAGAATATTTTCGAAATAGACGTAGCTAAATTATTGAAATTCTGTTATTTAAACCAAACCAATTTTCTTGCGACTGTGTTTTCTAACTGTCATGACTTCTGCTACCAATTGTCTTGGGCACGGCCTTCTTCCCGCCTGTTACTGATTCCTTTTAACTCCCATTAATTCTTTCTGACTCATTTGCTATAGGGTCAGGTGGGTTAAAGCGTTCCGAGGGTGGAGGGTTCGAATCCCCATCGCATCAAACATGCCTTTTCAGCCGTGGGGGCGTTATAAGTGGCGGTCAATTCCACTATTCGTTAGTAAAAGAGTAGCCCAAGAGGTGGCGATGGGTGATGATGGCTAACTGCTTTCTCTCTGGTCTTACACTGCTAAATTAGGGACGGCTTGCGCAGATAGCCTTCGTGTAGCTTTGCGCGAAATTCAAAAACAAAGAAACATACGCTGTGGTGGGTAACTTTACACTTACCTGTTCTGGAGCATACCTTGAACTTACTAACCTCACAGTTATCCAATCCTTATCATATATGTACTTAAAGACCCGACATCTACCTGTTCTAAACCGTATCCTAGCTTTAGACACTTCCAGTTATCCGCTCTAAGTTGATGTATACATATACACTGCTGGCCAAAATCTTAAGGCCAATAAACACGAAGAAAAAATATGCTAGTGTTTAGGCTAATTTCACAGTGTTCACATTTTCACTGTTAAATGCTAAAAAGTTTTTATTTTTATTTTCCCTTTTCTTATCGTGTTAAGGCGTGCGACTCGTAATCTGAGGGTCGCGGGTTCGCATCCCGGTCGCGCCAAACATGCTCGCCCTCCCAGCCGTGGGGGCGTTATAATGTGACGGTTAATCCCATTATTCGTTGGCAAAAGAGTAGCCTAAGAGTTGGCGGTGAGTGGTGATGACTAGCTGTCTTACACTGCTAAATTAGGGACGGCTAGCACAGATAGCCTTCGAGGAGCTTTGTGCGAAATTCAAAAACAAACAAACAAAACCTTTTTTTATTTTCATCTTTCGAAGCTTTACTCAAACAAGTGGTTTAGTCTAACAATGCAAAATGCATATTTTTTTCTTTATGTTCATTGGCCTTAAGATTTTGGCCAGTATTGTATATATATGTACACCCACATAATTCTACATGCAGATGTAAATAAAGAAACATATATTTTAATGAAACGCAGTTTACATTAGTAGATTGTTGTGCACTTTGGGTAAGTCCCCATGTATATTCAATGAAGAAACAGGCAATTTAATACGGCGAAGATATTATAAAGTATTAGTTAATAAATCAACATTTTTCAGCCAACTTGCCAATTTATAAATAATAACGAGATTTATAAATTGAAAAATCAGTTCATAATTTTCCTGATAAAAGAAGCAAGAGGTATCTAATACATAATTTATACACAGAATTTACCTTAAACTGCGTATGATTTAACTTAAATTATACAACGTTACGGCTTAGCACCGGAAAAAATTAACATTGACTTTGCCAAGTAAAGTTCAAAGACATTTTCTTCGTTTTCATTCTGAATCAATGAGGCTAAAATGACCCTAAATGTATGTGTGTTCAAAATTAATAGTTTAACATTATTCTATAAAATAATTACAAAATGTGTTAATTATTTAGGCCTTTCATCGGAAGTTACATATCCAGACTCCACTCACGCGGGATATGATACTCTGAGAGAGAACCGACGCAGCAAGACAACCTTATAATGGGTTTATTTGTTGTTCAGTACTTTGTGTTCATCCTCTAATTGTTCCCTAGTGGGTCAACTGTAAGATTCCTGACTTACATCACTCAAAACCGGAGTTCGATTCCTCTCGCTAAAAAGAACACTAGTGACCCTAACGGGTTAAGATACAAATAACATCTGTTACAAACTGGATATATGTTACGATGGTAATGACATTCAATCATTTCAGTCTGAACCTAAGAGAGAGAACCTAGATAAAACAGTGGCACGTGACGCCATTCAACCGTATCAGTTTGAACCGAAGGGCTATTAAGTCTTTCCACAGTTCTAATTATATACAGTTATTATTCAAGTAATAATTTTAACCATAACATTAACTACAAGGTGACCCTACGTGTTTGGTTGTCTTTATTCAACTAAGAAACACAAAATCACCCCAGCTGCTTTCTCGGTATAAAAATAACAAACAACTCACAAATTATGTGCATATTAATAAGTGCACAGTGCAAAAGCATTTTTTCGAAGATTCAGCGCGAGGTAATCCGTAACTACTGTCGCATTAGTAGGTAAATACTGCTTGAATATTTTGTATTCTGGCATAATGATACGAAGTTTGAATTTGTTCGACGTTAAGCGAAACGCCAGACATTGGGCTATCTATTATGTGTAAGACTATATACCAGATTTGGTGAATGTCCTTCCAGCGGTTCGTCAATTATAAGCAGAAACGTACGTGGTTTGTTAGCGAAGTAAACGTTCAACCCAACAGAAGACACAAGGACTACAAAAAGTGATATGAGGAGGTGGGGTTAATGCCAATCCCATGTCACTCATTTAGGATAATCCTAAAAGTGCGTAGCCAGTTTGATGAAAATCTTCTCATCCGTTCGCACGTTATAAGTTGACACACGCAGACTTTTATCAACTAAAAGTTTAAAATGTAGAATATACCTTTTGGTATCCATTTGGAACTAGGCACAGAACTTTTCAAACGAAAGAAACTGCTGGAATTTGTATGTGTAAAA
Organism: Carcinoscorpius rotundicauda; assembly: GCA_011833715.1. NCBI lineage: Eukaryota > Metazoa > Arthropoda > Merostomata > Xiphosura > Limulidae > Carcinoscorpius > Carcinoscorpius rotundicauda. The sequence continues at coordinate 7,341,668 of CM022398.1, forward strand.
CTTTAAGCCAAAGAAAATACATATTTTATATCAAGTTTTAGAATAATTATTTGTCTTTCATGAAAATTTTGTTTTGTTTACCTAAGCTAAGCCACGTCCTTTTGATTCAGTTGTCTGCCTAATTATAGTTCTTATTTATTAAAATAGATGACGCTAAATACTCCAAACACTTTAAAACGTGTTAGCACACAGTTGTCCTCGATTCTCAATTGATAGGCAAGAGGTAGACAGCTAATCAACAGAACACACCGCCATCTTGAGGGTTATTCTTGTATGACCGAATAGTAAGATATGACAGTCACTCTTATAGCGCGCCGTCGGTCGAAAATTGTTGAGCTTGTTTTTCATCAGGATTTAAACTATTAACCTTCGAATTTAATGTCCAAGTATTATAACCCTAGTTAATGTTACCTTGATTAAAATAATTGATTAGAATGTTTAATACATGTTTGTTTTTATTATTACTTGTACCACTAAATTTATTTTGTCATCACAGTCATTTTGCGCTGTCAACTTCGTATGTGAATATGGATCTATGACTAAGCTAATTCTCAGAATCAGTAACACGTATGTATAACACTTGAAATACGCCATATTTGTTATATAAATAATCTATAGTGAGGTTAAACTTTGGGAAATTCATTAATAATAATTTTAAATAATGTAAGAGAACCTTTATACAACAAAGAGGTCTAACAAACCGTAACTGAGAAAAAAAAATATTTTCATAACTTAGGTGTCTGACGGCACCTAGTGAGCAATTCTGCAAAGTAGAATATTTAAAAATATAATAAATTGCAAACTTTTTTTTTGTAATATCTGAAGCGAAGTAAACAGCTCGTGCATTAAGCAAACTAACTTTAAAAAATTCGTCATTTTTCGTTACTAACAACAAATAATCGTTCGTAATCTCAATAATATGTCACGATGTTGGCCAGTTTATGATAATTAGTTTAGTCCGAAGTGTCTTTAATTTTCAAAATCCATAGATAGACGTTTTGGTGTTACTATTGCCTACATATTTCTTAAGTGTATTGAACTCCAAGACACGCAAGTCTATATATTAGTGTGAATAATTAAATATAGACCGTAATGTTAATATCACCTACGTATAGGACCGGCATGGCCAGGTGGTTAAGGCAATCAACTCGTAACCTGAGAGTCGCGGGTTCGAATCCCCTCACACCAAAACATGCTCACCCTTTCAGCCGTATGGGCGTTATAATGTCACGGTCAAACCCACTATTTGTTGGTTAAAAAACGTAGCCCAAGAGTTGGCGGTGGGTGGTGATGACTAACTACCTTCCCTCGAGTCTTACAATGCTAAATTAGGGACGGCTAGAACAGCTAATTCTTTAGAAGGTTTGCGCAAAATTCAAAACTAAACGTCTACGTTTGACCACGTGTTCTAAACTTCGATATACATTAGTTGTATTTCTATAAAGTTTCAGCCACCGGATATCAGTTGTTTTACATATAAGGTGATATATTACCAATTGCTTAGCGTGTTTATCGATTAGATGGAGAGGATGCTCAAAGTTTATTTTGTTTTATTTTATGATTTTCTCTGACATGATAGTATATACATCCACATCGCTTTGTTTGTTTGTTTTGGAATTTCGCACAAAGCTACTCGAGGGCTATCTGTGCTAGCCGTCCCTAATTTAGCAGTGTAAGACTAGAGGGAAGGCAGCTAGTCATCACCACCCACCGCCAACTATTGGGCTGCTCTTTCACCAACGAATAGTGGGATTGACCGTCACATTATACACCCCCACGGCTGGGAGGGTGAGCATGTTTAGCGCGACGCGGGCGCGAACCCGCGACCCTCGGATTACGAGTGCACGCCTTAACGCGCTCGGCCATGCCAGGCCTCCACATCGCAGACTGTCACGTATTCCTGAACTTTGACTTCTGTTTCTCTAATCTGTTGGAGTCATTATTTAAATAAATTATTGTAAATGGTCATTTTTATATCAGTTTGATCTTCAGGTTGTTTAGTGGACAGTGACTCCTATCCTATTTTCACAGTCGTTCTATGACATATTCTCAGCTTTTCTTAAACACTAATTGTAATCAGTCCTGCTTATTCCTGGTGTTTGTTTTCCATCAAGCGTGCCATTCTCAAAAAGAGCTGTATGAACGTGCTGTATGCACTTGCTTTCATCATTGTTCGTAGGATCTTTTTTATGATAAACCTTATTACTTCTGTAAAACAGTCTATGGTGACCGTCTCTGTAACTTCTTTAGTATTTGTGTCAAGTCTCGGTGACCATCGTGTCTGGAACCTTCTCTCTTGGCTCGGCATGGCTGGGCAATTAAGGCATTCGATTCGTAATATGAGGGTCATGGGTTCGAATCCCCGTCACACCACACATCCTCGTCCTTTCAGCCATGGGAGCGTTATAAAGTGTCAGTCAATCCCATTATTCCTTGGTAAAAGAGTAGCCCAAGAGTTGGCGGTGGCTGATGATGACTAGCTGCCTTCCCTCTAGTCTTACACTGCTCAGATATGTTTACAACCCATTAAAGCTATGAGCTACAGAGAAGGTTTGAATTTTTTTTTTTTAAATTTTGCGCAAAGCTACACGAGGACGATATGCGATAGTTCCCGGATCTTAGGACGCACTTCTAATTGTTAATAAGTAGTGATTACAGGGTTGGGACCATGTAAACAGCTAATTCAACTATAAATTAGTTCTTTAACGTATATATATATATATATTATTGTACTGTTAGTATGATCTGAAATGTTCAACATGGAAATAGTACTTGTATACATATATAATTCTATAACACATATGGACTTTATATTATTTTCACCGCTTTTTCTTTTCAATTTGCACAATCACATCTTCAATTCAAGGCGTGGTGAAGAGAAAGCTGTTTTCTGAGCACCCCCGGTTATCTCTGTTACCAAGCAAAGGGAAAAAGATATATTCAAACTGAAATACCTGTTAGTTTTAAGATTTAGCTCCTAGATGTTTACAAGCTAAGATAGGCACGTGCTCGCGGTTGTGAATGACCAGATCACACAATCAACGACCGATGTTGGACGTGGGGTCCATCAGGGCGGCTGGGATCTATAAATCCAATGCCACATTTTTTATTTGATGGAAACCGGAGTATACCAAGAAAACCCATTCTCACCAGCTGGAGGGTTAATACGGCTGTGGTTGTATTCATATAGAAATATTATTACGTAATAAAGCGAAGCTCGTTTACCTATAGTATCGTTGATGATTATGTATTTATATTACTTTATATTTAAGTGTGTCTTCAGTAACAGAAACTTCCTTATCTTAACAGATGATACGTGAACTTAATTTCCATAGGGGAATGTGTTTGATGGTCTGAAGTTTAGATATCTGTGCGTATCTTATCTGTTTATCTATGGGTTTAGTGTTAACTTATTTGCTTCATTTATATTGTAATATTTCACGCTATTTTGATCCTAATTGGCATATCCCCCCCGTCAGCAGGTAAATCTAAGAATTTACAACGCAGCAATCAGGAGTTGAATTCCCATTGGTGGACACAGCAGATAGCTTCGATATGGTTTTGCTGTGAGGGATGAAAACAACACGAACGTAATAACAAGGCTGGGTCGGTGTATTAGGTACCTCGTGTTTATTTTTTAAATGTACATAATATTTTGGTGTCATTATTACCTCGTTTTAATTTCTAGTATCTTCAGCTGTGAAAATATTGTCGTTTTTATGACTTGTGTTTTAATTACTAGTATCTTCAGCTGTAAAGATGTTGTTTTTATGACTTGTGTTTTAATTACTAGTATCTTCAGCTGTAAAGGTATTGTTGTTTTTATGACTTGTGTTTTAATTACTAGTATCTTCAGCTGTAAAGGTATTGTTGTTTTTATGACTTGTGTTTTAATTACTAGTATCTTCAGCTGTAAAGGTATTGTGGTTTTTATGACTTGTGTTTTAATTACTGGTAACTTCAGCTGTAAAGATATTGTCGTGTTTATGACTTGTGTTTTAATTACTGGTATCTTCAGCTGCAAAGATATTGTCGTGTTTATGACTTGTGTTTTAATTACTAGTATCTTCAACTGTGAAAATATTGTCGTGTTTATGACATGTGTTTTAATTACTAGTATCTTCAGCTGTAAAGATACTGTCGTGATTATGACTTGTGTTTTAATTACTGGTATCTTCAGCTGTAAAGATATTGTCGTGTTTATGACTTGTGTTTTAATTACTAGTATCTTCAGCTGTGAGAATATTGTTGTTTTTATGACTTGTGTTTTAATTACTGGTATCCAGCTGTAAAGGTATTGTTGTTTTTATGACTTGTGTTTTAATTACTAGTATCTTCAGCTGTAAAGATATTGTCGTGTTTATGACTTGTGTTTTACTTACTGGTATCCAGCTGTAAAGGTATTGTCGTTTTTATGACTTGTGTTGTAATTACTGGTATCTTCAGCTGTGAGAATATTGTTGTTTTTATGACTTGTGTTTTAATTACTGGTATCCAGCTGTAAAGGTATTGTTGTTTTTATGACTTGTATTTTAATTACTGGTATCTTCAGCTGTAAAGGTATTCTTGTTTTTATGACTTGTGTTTTGATTACTAGTATCTTCAGCTGAAAAGATATTGTCGTGTTTATGACTTGTGTTCTACTTACTGGTATCCAGCTGTAAAGGTATTGTTGTTTTTATGACTTGTGTTGTAATTACTGGTATCTTCAGCTGTGAGAATATTGTTGTTTTTATGACTTGTGTTTTAATTACTGGTATCCAGCTGTAAAGGTATTGTTGTTTTTATGACTTGTATTTTAATTACTGGTATCTACAGCTGTAAAGGTATTGTTGTTTTTATGACTTGTGTTTTGATTACTAGTATCTTCAGCTGAAAAGATATTGTCGTGTTTATGACTTGTGTTCTACTTACTGGTATCCAGCTGTAAAGGTATTGTTGTTTTTATGACTTGTGTTGTAATTACTGGTATCTTCAGCTGTGAGAATATTGTTGTTTTTATGACTTGTGTTTTAATTACTAGTATCTTCAGTTGTAAAGGTATTGTTGTTTTTATGACTTGTGTTTTAATTACTAGTATCTTCAGCTGTAAAGGTATTGTTGTTTTTATGACTTGTGTTGTAATTACTGGTATCTTCAGCTGTGAGAATATTGTTGTTTTTATGACTTGTGTTTTAATTACTGGTATCCAGCTGTAAAGGTATTGTTGTTTTTATGACTTGTATTTTAATTACTGGTATCTTCAGCTGTAAAGGTATTGTTGTTTTTATGACTTGTGTTTTAATTACTGGTATCTTCAGCTGTAAAGATATTGTTGTTTTTATAACTTGTGTTTTGATTACTAGTATCTTCAGCTGTAAAGATATTGTCGTGTTTATGACTTGTGTTTTAATTACTAGTATCTTCAGCTGTAAAGGTATTGTTGTTTTTATGACTTGTGTTTTAATTACTAGTATCTTCAGCTGTAAAGGTATTGTTGTTTTTATGACTTGTGTTTTAATTACTGGTATCTTCAGCTGTGAGAATATTGTTGTTTTTATGACTTGTGTTTTAATTACTGGTATCCAGCTGTAAAGGTATTGTTGTTTTTATGACTTGTATTTTAATTACTGGTATCTTCAGCTGTAAAGGTATTGTTGTTTTTATGACTTGTGTTTTACTTACTGGTATCCAGGTGTAAAGGTATTGTTGTTTTTATGACTTGTGTTGTAATTACTGGTATCTTCACCTGTGAGAATATTGTTGTTTTTATGACTTGTGTTGTAATTACTGGTATCTTCAGCTGTGAGAATATTGTTGTTTTTATGACTTGTGTTTTAATTACTGGTATCCAGCTGTAAAGGTATTGTTGTTTTTATGACTTGTATTTTAATTACTGGTATCTTCAGCTGTAAAGGTATTGTTGTTTTTATGACTTGTGTTTTAATTACTGGTATCTTCAGCTGTAAAGATATTGTTGTTTTTATAACTTGTGTTTTGATTACTAGTATCTTCAGCTGTAAAGATATTGTCGTGTTTATGACTTGTGTTTTAATTACTAGTATCTTCAGCTGTAAAGGTATTGTTGTTTTTATGACTTGTGTTTTAATTACTAGTATCTTCAGCTGTAAAGGTATTGTTGTTTTTATGACTTGTGTTTTAATTACTGGTATCTTCAGCTGTGAGAATATTGTTGTTTTTATGACTTGTGTTTTAATTACTGGTATCCAGCTGTAAAGGTATTGTTGTTTTTATGACTTGTATTTTAATTACTGGTATCTTCAGCTGTAAAGGTATTGTTGTTTTTATGACTTGTGTTTTACTTACTGGTATCCAGGTGTAAAGGTATTGTTGTTTTTATGACTTGTGTTGTAATTACTGGTATCTTCACCTGTGAGAATATTGTTGTTTTTATGACTTGTGTTTTAATTACTGGTATCTTCAGCTGTAAAGGTATTGTTGTTTTTATGACTTGTGTTTTAATTACTAGTATCTTCAGCTGTAAAGGTATTGTTGTTTTTATGACTTGTGTTTTAATTACTGGTATCTTCAGCTGTGAGAATATTGTTGTTTTTATGACTTGTGTTTTAATTACTGGTATCCAGCTGTAAAGGTATTGTTGTTTTTATGACTTGTATTTTAATCACTGGTATCTTCAGCTGTAAAGGTATTGTTGTTTTTATGACTTGTGTTTTGATTACTAGTATCTTCAGCTGAAAAGATATTGTCGTGTTTATGACTTGTGTTTTACTTACTGGTATCCAGGTGTAAAGGTATTGTTGTTTTTATGACTTGTGTTGTAATTACTGGTATCTTCACCTGTGAGAATATTGTTGTTTTTATGACTTGTGTTTTAATTACTGGTATCTTCAGCTGTAAAGGTATTGTTGTTTTTATGACTTGTGTTTTAATTACTAGTATCTTTAGCTGTAAAGATATTGTTGTTTTTATGACTTGTGTTAAGTCGCTAAGACTACATTGAACATCTGTCCCTGGTTCGGTTTTTTCTTATCATTATTTTCCATTTCCTACCGCGCAGTATATAATCAATGTGGTCACATGAAGGTCACCTTAGAAATGCGTGTAGGTCACTTACACAACAAAAAGTTTGATGAAACATTTAACATTATTCCGTTTTTTTATCCATCTTGTTTGTTTATTTTCTAGTGAATAAGAAATCATCATATACGATTCTCTCATACTACGAGATTTTTCTCTGAGAACACTTATTATAAGCTCCGTCTATAAGAACTATACAAATCACATTGGCCCAGAATGGCCAAGCGTGTTAAGGCGTGCGACTCGTAATTTGAGGGTCGCGGGTTCGCATCCCCGTTGCGCCAAACATGCTCACCCTTTCAGCCGTGGTTGCATTATAATATGACGGTCAATCCCACTATTCGTTGGTGAAAAAGTAGTCCAAGAGTTGGCGGTGGGTGGTGATGACTTGCTGCCTTCCCTTTAGTCTTACCCTGCTAAATTAAGAACGGCTAGTACAGATAGACCTCGTGTAGCTTTGTGCGAAATTCATAACAAACAAACAATCCCTCTAATTTTACACTTCTAAATTAGGGATGGCTAGAGCAGATAGCCCTCGAGTAGTTTTGCGCGAAATTGAAAAGCAAACAAACAAATCACACAAGAGTTTTAAGATTTAAAAATACACGTATACTTTATTAAGTATCTGAAATTAGGGTTAAGATACATCTGTTAATCTCTAACCTGGTTAGTTGTTCATACGCGAAAGATGCAAGGGTCAAATACCGTAACGTTCACGTCTTTTAATGATCAGTAGAAAGCTTGTTTGTTTGTTTTTAAATTTTGCACAAAGTTACTCGAGGGCTATCTGCGCTAGCCGTCCCTAATTTAGCAGTGTAAAACCAGAGAGAAGGCAGCTAGTCATCACCACCCACGGCCAATTCTCGGGCTACTCTTTTACCAACGAATAGTAGGATTGATCGACACATTTATAACGCCTCCACGGGCGAAAAGGTGAGCATGTTTGGTGCGACTGGGATTGGAACCCGCCACCCTCGAATTACAAGTAGAACGCCTTAACACAATTGGCCATGTTAGGTCAGCTAGAAAGGGCCTGAACTGTGTTAACTATATTTTAACCTTCGGCTAGGTGATTAAGGCGCTTAACTTGCAATCTGAGACTCACGGTCCCAAATTTCCGTCACACCAAACATATATACCTACTCTTTCAGCCGTGGGAGCCTTATAATGTGATGGTCACCCCTACTATTCGTTGGTGAAAGAGTAGCCCCAGAATTGGTGGTGAGTGGTGATAACTAGCTGCCTTCCCTAGTGGTCTTACACTGCTAATTTGAGGTTGGCTAGCGCAGATAGCCTTTGAATAACTGCGCAAAATTCGAAACAAAATAAAACACTTTTAACCATTAATTATTTATAATTAATTATACGATATTTGATAGCTAGACGTAAACAGTCACTTAAGAAAACTAAGAATCTTCAACTTAAGGAACCTTCGCTGAATCTATAACATAGAAACAGCACAACCGAAGAGAGGTATTTATAATTTATATAAAGAGGAAGAATCAGATAACATAAAATGGTAAATACGAACCTTTTAAGTATCTTCATCATACAGAGGACTGCTGTCTAATTTCAAGAACTGGTTCAGAGTTTGAGAACTAACACCAATCACACAAACTTTATCAGAATCATATAATAGCTTTGGCAGTATTGGAGAATTGTAATAAAACAAATGAGTATAAATCGACTTTAGATTGAAATATTAACCAACTCTTTGGATGTCTAATTTCTGATTGGACACATGTTTTACGTATTTTCATCTTTAATTTTTCTATTTTTTTAACATGATATTCTTTCGAAATTCTTTGCCAGGTGGCCACTTTCTCATCTCGAAAATAATGACGTTTAATGAAATTGGTTTATATATAATCAATTAGTTCCGGCTTCGAAAGTGGAACTGAGCATGCGCAAATCGTCAGAAAACACCAATATTATGGCTAATCGGAGCTGAAAATTACTTTATTACACATCATAAGTCTTATAATACGTCTTTGTAATTTTGTGTATGTGTATGTGTTTGAGACTTCAGTGACCTCTAGTGGGACGCCATGTGCAAAAAAATGTTCAATTACAGCTGATGAAACATTGATATGTTTTCCCACGTTACAGTATTTTATGAAATACAACAAATGTTTTATGTTTTGATTCCCATAAATCAAAATCTTAACTCGTCGATTATCCTAAAAAAATAACTTAGAGAAAACCATGAGTTTCTTAAGTGATGGATGGTTGAATGACAGGCTGATGACCATGTGCTTAGATCGCTCGACTCCTAATCTGACATGTGTGGGTTTGAATCCCCGTTACACCAAACATGCTCGCCGTTTCAGCAGTGAGAGCGTTATAATGTAACGGTCAATTCCATTATTCGTTAGTAAAAGAGTAGCCCAATAGTTGGCAGTGGGTAGTGATGACTAGCTGCTTTTGCTCTTGTCTTCGGGACGGTTAACGTAACCCTCGTGTAGCTTTGCGCGAAATTCAAAAGCAAACAAGCGACAGAATGCAAGGTTAAGTCGAAAGTGTCACCCAGGTGACATGAAATGACAAACTTAAGCTGATAGCATGGGAAGGTTTGTTATATAACAGCATGATTGTTGCTATAGCAACTCAATAAAAATAAACATTACCAGTAAGTTTAATCACGCGCTATAAGTATGATGGTCCAGATTCTGTGACGTCAGCCATGATGCCAAGTTACTGCTCAACACCACAGTGCCTACTGTGAAAAACGTATATCACACACTTTGATCAATGTTATCATATGTTTCCAAGACAAAGTTTAAACAATCTTAAAGGCACAAATGAGGTTCAGAGGATATTTGTGGTAAAATGAAACCATAGCAACTGATTCCGGAGCATCACCTAAAGCTTCTGAATATTTGTAAGCCTTTTTTTTATTTTCATGCCTCGCTTATTACTTTATTAATGGTCCCTGTAAATGTGTTCAGTATTATCGTATCGTTACCATATCCTTCGAACAGGTATTAAGGAGTAATGTATTCCATTTTAGGTTCAAACTTCTAAAATCCAGCGTTACTAATTTTGATGTATTTGGTATTTGGAATTCAGGCGTACAGGAAAAGCTTTCAGTTTCCTCTTAAGAAAGAGAATAATTTGAAATTTCTCAGAGTATTTTCTCTCACATAGTTTAAAAATCACTGGAGAATTTGAATTACACACTGAGTGATAAAATGTCTTGAGTTATGAATTTAATTATACAAATCGAAATAAAAACTGGAACAAGATAAACGTTGAAGATAACATTTCTAATAATCAATTTCTGACTCTATGATAAAAAATATGACTATTTGGCATCCTATAGCATCCAGAAGTGTGATAGTGTGGTGGACAGCTGTGTAAAGCACGAACAAGGAATTAGCTATCACACTGTTTACTTTGATCCGAGTAGTTGTATCAAAGTGGATCATTACTTGTTTTAGAATTTCGCGCAAAGCTACACGAGGGTTATCTGCATTAACCGTTCCTAACTTAGCAGTTTAAGACGAGAGTGAAAGTAGCTAGTCATCACCGCCCACCGTTAACTCTTGGGTTACTCTTTTATCGAGGAATAGTGGGATTGACTGTAACATTATAACGCCCCCACGGCTGAAAGGTCAAGCATGTTTGGTGCAACGGGGAATCGAACCCGTGATCCTCAAATTACGAGTCAAGCGCCCTGACCACCTGGCCATGCCGGGCCCAAATTGGATCACCCACGAACGAGGATCATGCTATTTCGTTATTAGTTTAGTATACCCATTCTTACACGTCTCTCAGTAAAGGCCCAGCATGACCAGGTGGTTATGGCACTCGACTCGTAATCCGGGGATTGCAGGTTCGAATCCCCGTCGCACCAAACATGCTCGCCCCTCAGCCGTGGGAACATTATTATGTGACGGTCATTCCCACTCTTCGTTGGTAAAAGACTTGCCCAAGAATTGGCGGTGGGTGGTGATGACTAGCTGCCTTCCCTCTAGTCTTACACTGCTAAATTAGGAACGGTTAGCACAGATAGCCCTTGTGTCGCTTTGCCCGAAATTAAAAAAAAACTAATGTTGAATATTCTTGTTCTTTCGACACATTACGGCAAATCGCTGGACACGCCCTTAATTTTACAGTTCTTGTACTGAAAGGTACTTCTCTTTGAGCACTTGACAGAACTTCATCAGCTGAAGTTTCCCTGTGAGTTCCTTCGCGGTTAACTTATAGAGCAACTGGTGTTTCATCGTGGCCTCTTCAATAACTGTTACACTTGTAACACCTCGGATAATTTGCTACCTTACAATTGCAAAGTCAGCTTTGAATTCGATCTTGTTTCCATTTCGACAGTAACGAATATTCTGGGATTCTAGCTCGTCTCATCAGTCCCTCACAAAATATTCGGGGATTCTAGCTCGTCTCATCAGTCCCTCACAAAATATTCAGGGATTCTAGTTCGACTCATCAGTCCCTCACAAAATATTCGGGGATTCTAGCTCGTCTCATCAGTCGATCACAAAATATTCTGGGATTCTAGCTCGTCTCATCAGTCCCTCACAAAATATTTAGGAATTCTAGCACGTCTCATCAGTCCCTCACAAAATATTCAGGGGTTCTAGCTCGTCTCATCAGTCCCTCACAAAATATTCCGTCATTTGCTGCAACTGTTATTCCAATGGTGCAATTAACTATTGCAGTTAAAGCGCTGTCACGGTTAAAATCGCATATCGTGAGGAACAGCTAGAATGTTGGATCTGTAGTATGGCATCGTGACAGTTAAATCATGAACTGTCCACTAATACATAAAAAAATGTCTACTAAAACATAAAAACTATCCACTTAAACATAAATGTCCACTAACGCATCAAATATTCACTAAAGCATAACAAACTGTCTACTAAAGCATAAAAACTGTCCACTAATACATAAAAATTGTCCACTAAAGCATAAAAACTGTCCACTAATACATAAAAATTGTCCACTAAAGCATAAAAACTGCCCACTAATACATAAAAACTGTCCACTAAAGCATAAAAACTGTCCACGAATACATGAAAACTGTCCACTAAAGCATAAAAACTGTCTACTAAAGCATAAAATTCGGAAATAATATTTATGAAAAAAAAGTATATATCAAAGTCAGTGTGTGTGTGTGTGTTTTCTTGTAGCAATGCCACATCGGGCTATCTACTGACTCCACCGAGGTACGAAGCTAGCAGATGCAGAGAATCGGTACACAGAATATATATTGTGATGAAAATTTCTACTTACATTACAAGTAAATTATCTTCCAAATGTCTCGGAATAATATTGTCACCATTATGAATTCATCTGGGTGTAAATACGACATACTGTCAGTGTATGTGATTGAAAAAGTCAATAATAGCTACTCACTGAACGTGTATATCTTCGGTCATGTTCATATCCGGCGCAAAACATATTATCGGGGATATTATATAACATTAAAAACAGCGCCCTCTTACGGAATTCTGCGGTGGAGATAATAAGCGGCTGAACTTCATGAAGCATGTCAGCTAGCGATAGTAGAAAATAATTAACCCACGTGACCACTTCAACCAAAACAGCTGTATCTTAATTTCATAATTCGTTGTTGCGTGAGAACATACCGAATATAAAAAGAAGACCCCTCCATAAAATATACAATAACTGCATTTTTCGGAAAGATTAATTTGCTTCCGAAGGACTAGATTTACTTACGTTTTGGTGTGCTTTAAAAAAAAACGTTTAATACACCACACATGTTGTTCTGAAAACTTGGCAATAACATGGTTTGGCTAGGTTTGTTTGTTTTTGAATTTCTTCATAATTTAGCAGTGTAAGACTAAAGAGAAGGCAGCTAGTAATCACCACCTACCGCCAACTCTTGGGCTACTCTTTTACCAACGAATAGTTGAATTGACCGTTACATTATAACGCACCCACGGCTGAAAGGGCGAGCATGCTTGCTGTGACGGGGATTCGTACCCGCGATCCTCGAATTACATGTCAAGCGCCCTAACCACTTGCTTGGCCATGCTTGGCCGGGATTTTTAACTCTAGAATGTTTCACCATCTCACTTTTGGCTACATTGAGATTTCTGTTCTGTTAAGCGATGAGATGCTTTATATTCATAGGTTTCTGATGAATAGTAAGATTACGTAAACATTGATATTTGTCGCCGAAGTTTATGAGATAAAAACAAATTTAGAAGATACGTGGATTAAGAAAAATACAGTTGGAAGGCGTGTAAGATGGGAAAGTCAGTTGAAGGGTAAGTGTAAGATGAGAAAGTCAGTTGAAGGTTAAGTGACGTAAAGAAGATATGTCAGATGAGAAAGCTGGCGGGAAAATTTGTGAGATGGGATGGCCAGTTGGAAGATGTGTGAGAAGAGGAAACCAGTTGTAATTCAGACGGACAATTCGTGAATTGTTAATTCCGTTATATCTACTTCTTTTGTTCAGTTTTATTCTCAAGCTCAGTGCTTTGTACACTATATAATTGTTGTCTTTAGGTAGCCAACCCCTATATCATTAACCATAATATGAGCGTTAAAAAAATCAGCAAACAAGGTAAATAAACAATTGGGAATTTAAAAACCTGCAAATAGGGATTGTAAAAAAAACCCGTAAGGAAACAATGTTATTCTAGGTGGCAGCACGAAGCTGTGGTTTGAATAAATAATATATATTGTATCTTCAGCCAAATTCCTCACCTTTTTTTCTTTTACGATTCCTATTTGCAGGTTTTAAATTCCCATTGTTTGTATTTATCTTGTTTAGGGAATCTAGTAATGTAATTAAACAATTACCACGTAAATAGTGACCACCAACAAATAATATAAACAATTACAACAGAAAGAATATTCCAATATTAATATACATCCATCTTGAATTTTTGTTACCTACAACCTTTAAGAGGTATTAACTGAATTATAATCCTAGAGTGCAAACGCTTGATTGTGCTGCTCACAACTATCCTCGCTCTTCGTTCATTACAAGAATTACACCCAATTAACCCCCCCAGGTCAAGAACCTGTTGCTCTGTGTAACACACAAGCTGCAGCCCCAGTCGTGTCCTTCAATGTCAAGAAATACTTCTCATACATTCCCTTCCACCACGAGTGGTCGTCTCGTGACTAAATGGTTTCTATATTCAAAATCGCTTCAGTATAACATACTTAACACTTGCATTTGCAGGATGTAAATATTTCTCGAAGTTAAGCACAAAGTTATACAAACGTCTATCTGTGCTGTGCCCACCAGGGGTAGTAAAACTCGGATTCTAGTGTTGCAATTTCGTAGACATGTTGCTGTACCACTGGAGTGAAATTGGTTTTTGTTTGTTTTTTTTAATTTCGCGCAAAGCTACACGAGGACTATCTGCGCTAGCCGTTCCTAATTTAGCAGCGTATGACAAGAGGGAAGGCAGCTAGTCATCATTATCCACCAACAACTCTTGGGCTACTCTTTTACCAATTATTAGTGGGATTAACCGTAACATTATAACGCTCCCACGGCTGAAAGAGCGAGCATGTTTGGCGCGATGGGGATGCGAACACGCGACCCTCGGATAACGAGTCGCACGCCTTAACGCACCTGGCCATGCCGGACCCTGGAGTGAGGTGCCAGAAGTGGATGAGAAAGGTAACACATTCTCCTTGAACAGAATATATCAAACAATCGTAAGTTATTTTAAAATATTTACTGTAACTTAATTCAGTTTTCATTTCAGTATTGTAATTGCCGAAAGTTCTGCCTTATGATTAGGTGTTACTGCTGTGTTTAAAAAAAAATTAATAATAATAATAAAGAATATAGAAATTCTATAAACATTATTCACTGAATTAGTTTTTCCACTTCAGAAACAATAATTTCCACTAAATTCAAACATGGATATTAATACGTCCTCTGCTCACCAGAGATATCGAAATCTGGATTCTCGCATTGCAAGTCCGCAGACATGCCGCTGTGCCTACACTTTGTTCATCGATTTTTTTTTATTTCATATTATTAAAATTCATATTAAGATTAAAATTCGTTGGACATACGAAGATCATATTAACTTTTTTATTATCAGTTTACGTATTTTTAATTTTAGAATTTCGTATACGAATTTTCACATCTTGACGTAAAAGTTAGTTAAATATTACAGTTACGCCCTCTATGCAAAATATATGACGAAACACATCCTATTTTCACAGCTTCTAACGACAAAAATGAACATATTTAATACGAACAAGTGAAACTTACCCAAAAGCGTAGATCTTGACTTTCATTATAAATTCGTTTAAGCTGCTATTCATTTTGTGCCCGAATCTGTGATATAGAAAATAAATATTTTATATTTTAATTAAAAACTCAATTCATTGAATATTTCTCAACTTCATTATTATCACATACACCAAGACTTTTTTGTTCTTTGGTTTTTGGGGCCTCAATACCTATAAACTGTGGAGAATGCCCCCCGCTAGTACAGCGGTATGTCTTCGGATTTATAACGCTAAAATCAAGGGTTCGATTTCTCTCGGTGGGCCGAGCAGATAGCCCTTTGTGACTTTGCTATACGAAAAACACACACACTGTGGAGAACAGCATGTAGTATACTGTTTGGTATTGTAAATTCAGGGCAAATAACTTTTGTTTTGCATCTGAATAATTGGCTAATAAACAAATCATACGCTAACATGCGTCAAACTTTTGATATACAGGTCAGATGAAACTAAAACTAATCTAATAATTTTTTATTAAACTTTATTCGACTCAAATCGTCACAAGATTTGTTTTTGAATTTTGCGTAAAGCTACACGAAGGCTATATGCGCTATCCGTCCCCAATTTTGCAGTGTAAGACCACCCAGTGTAATCACTACCCACTGACAACTCTTGGACTACTCTTTTACCAATAAAAGTCGGATTAAACGTTAAATTGTAACGCCCCCACAGCAGAAAGGGCGAGATTGTTTAGTATCACGGGGCTCAAATCTGCCCCCTCAGATTACGAGTCCAGCGCCCTAACAACTTGGCCACGCTGGGCGATAGTTATTACAGACAAACACTTCGCAACGTGAATAATTATTATATTTATTTACAATGTTTTTTTCAAAATATTAATTGAACAAATGTTAGTGGTTTCGAAGTGGACTACACTTGTGTTAGCGGAGGCATTTACGAAACTGGTTGCATTCATTTGTTAAATTTCACGCAAAGTTACTCGTGAGCTGGTCTTGCCTGTTTTGGAGGTAAATGGTTGAAGACAGCAAGTCGACTCTTTATCTACTCTTTTACTAAGGAAAAGTGTGATTGAACGTTAAGTAATAACGATTCCACGGCTGAAAGGTCGCATATGCTCGGTTTTAGTTCATCGTGAACGCTCCAAGAAATATCTCTTAAGCAGGGATGGATACAGAGGGGGGGATGAGGATGCATCTCTCCACTGGCTATACCAAAATTGTGTAGGTTAATGGGAAGTCAGAAATATAAAGAACTGATCTTCTCAATCAGAATATTTTTGCTGTATGTTTACTTGTAACATGTTATTCAGGAATATATGAAAGTTCACTGTCACATGTTGTGTGATTCAGTACAGTGCTGTACGATTAACTGTAACTTGATATTGTAGAATAAAATCAATAAATGACAGTTCATAGTCATGTTTGTTTCTTTTATTTGTTTCTAAATTAATTCCATGAAATTTACGTTGACGTAACAAGAAAAAGTTTACTTGGGGTCGGGTTTAAGTCACTGTTACTTAGTCGATCATCCCCCACACACACACCAAAAAATCCTGTATCCACCACTGCTCTTAAGTGGCATAACGGTATATCTAAAAAAACGACCTTCGTAAAACAGTGGGATTGGCCATACATTATAACGTCCCCACATGTGAAAGGGAGAGTATTATTTAGTATCACTAGGACTCCAGCCTCGAGTTTCAAATGACGAACTTAGACCGAACATCACAAAACAAAGTGCTGAATATTCTGCACCTGAATAATTGACCAATAACAGAGAAGAAACTGAAGTTCTTCTAACCACTAGGCCACTCCCACCTTAATTTAAAAAAAAACAAACAAGGAAAATAATTGTTAAATCCAACGAAAAAAGGCAAATCATGTCCAAGTTCGATACACGTTTATATATGCATTTAAAAATCTTGGCTTACCACAGATTAATTTTCCGTTGAAGGCATTTTTCCAGTTAAAACAACTTGGGAAAGTTATTTTATTTTGTTCAACGGTCCTTGAATTATTTATTAACCACTACAAATTATCAGGTAATTAGTAAAGCATAAGAATATTCTGTGAAGTAGAAAAATAAAAACTCATTATCTGTTTCGTTAATTATTAAGAGCGTATAAATTGGAAGTTCTTTATTGTGAAAGACACGGTGAACCGAGTAATAAACATTAATCCTTTGAGTTTGGTTATTAAACTTCAGTGTTACAAGACAGTGTAATTTAGTAGTTTTAAGCTCAGCTTTTTTTCCCCCACTTAAAATTAGCCTTGCTTGGCAGTCATTACCTTGACAGTTTCCTTAAACGCTGTGAGCAAGAAACAATTGAATCTCTTGTTGTGGTGTCACTTGTCTTAACCACGACAATCTCTCCTTATTTTTTTTTTCTGGTTTAAAGAGGGGAGAGGGAGACAGAAACCCAAATCTCGAGGGCTTTTGAATAGTTGTTTTTCTTGAGTTTTGGCTCTGTTTTAAAAACCATTGTGCTTGATGCTGTGTGCTAACTTCATAACCAGATCTCTTATAATCCGAGATTAAGATACATTTATACTTAACATGTTAATCGAGTCTAGAATAACATAACCACAGTTTACGTAAGATTTCACGAAGCCAACTTTACTCTTGATACACAAACTAATTCAGAGGTATCTAAGTTAGTAGAACCACATTGAAATATTTTGCGTGTGGATAACAATTCATTTGTAGCATCAAGACATGTCCGCCATTTTGTTTATCAGTCTGTGTACCTCACTTCGCATACAGAGTCACCCCTAGGCATATTTGTGGCCTGTGCGAATTTCTATTGAGCAATCTGTAAAACTGACAAGAAGTGCTAATAGCAATGTTAATTTTGTTGGATTTGTATTGGTTTAAATTTATTTGTGTCTGATAGCGTTTACTTTAACTGCTTTTATAATTTTTTGTCTTGTTTTAGATTTTTTAACGGAATTAATATCTCTTTTTGTAAGATCGTTTCTCAGTTTTCTGTTTTGTGAAATAGTCATAATGAACACGAATGAATACATCCAAAAAATGAAGAACATCCTATCAGACACATGCAAATTTAATCAAGTGTACACAAACCCAACAAAGACAAACGAAACGCAACTAAACAAAATGCTACTAAAAATGTTGATTTTGGTTCCCTGCGTAGATATTACAAATTTCCCCACCCAAAGAGTAATCCCCAGTGGCTCAGCGGTATGTCTGCAGACTTACACGCTAAAATCCGGGTTTCGATACCCGTGGTGGAAAATGCACAGATAGCCCATTGTGTAGCTTTGTGCTTAATTCAAAAACAAAAAAAACAACGTACATTACTCTAAAATAGTTGCTAAAAACAGTTTACTCATTGTTTTCCTCTAAATTCGGACTGTGTTGTATTCCAATCAAAATCGTTGTGTCCAGATATCTGAATAATTCCTAAACCAATAGTTAATTAACACGTAGCATGCGTGATTATTAATCCTGCTTTACGAAGATATGTTAAATATATGGTGGAAGGTGTCGCCGTCTACAATCATAAAACGTCCGCATAATTAAATTAAAAAGAAAAAACACAAAGATATGTAATTAATTTTATCGCTTATGTAGACTGGAATTGTTTAAAATATACCTTTACTGAGTAAACTGTTTATGTGACTTAGGGCAAGTTGAGTCGGTTCAGAAGACAATCATCTTTGGTTCGGACAAAAGATGTGAGATTTAATTAATATGAATTCGACTTAATGTTTGTTTTTAATTTCACGCAAAGCTACACTAGCCGTCCCTAATTTTTCACTGCAAGACTAGAGGGAAAGTAGCTAGTCATCACAACCAACCGCCAACTCTTTTACCAACGTCACTTTTTAACGCCCTTGCAAGTCGAGTGCCTTAACCACCTGGCCGTGCCGGGTCCTTTAATAAAATAATAATGATCCATAACAATTTACAAAGTATATGCACTCAATCAGAAGTGTCTGGCATTATTCGCGAAGTGCTGAGGGAAATTTTTAAAGGACGAAAAAGAAAAGAATAAAAAGGATGTATAATTTATGCAATTAGAATTTTTTTAAATGTTAATGGTTGAACTCTAGCCACGAACTTTTTAAAATCTGCCATCATTGAAATAAAGTTACGATTTCTGTTTAATTTGGAATGAGCACAAAGCTACACAATGGGCTATCCGTGCTCTGCCCACGTCGGGTATCGAAAACCGGTTTACAACAATATAAGTCCACAGACATACTCATACTAGTCTGCCTATGGGAGGGGGGTGCAATTTGGTTACGAAGATGTCGAGCGTCAACGAATTCCTCACAACACAGTCTTTCCTTCACTTCTATAATTCCCGGATGTGTTACCACTTGTCACGAGTTCGACAATATAATTATGATTGTGTTTGTTTTACAAAAAAAAAAATCACAATGGCGTCAACAATTTGAATTCATGAGTTCACTGGATGATTTTAAATCAATTTTTATTCTTTTCAATCACACCTCAAATTACAAAGAAATTAAACTTTCAAACAAAAGTTTGGTTTCGTTGGGTTGTTGTTTTGTACAAAGGTTCAGTGGGCTGTCGATACTCTGTTGATTTAAAAAGACTCAAAATAAGATTTCGATGTCCGTGATGGGCAGAGCACAGATAGCCCACTGCGAACCATTACACAGCTTTGTTCTTAACAACAACCAAGTACACTTACTGCTGAGCCGCTGGCTGTCTGCGCTGGACGACAAACACGCTGAGCGACTGTTTTTACTTAAACACAACCAAATAAAATTACCGACGAGCCGCGATCTGGCTGAAAAACAGCTAAACTAATCGCTGAGCCACTGTTTGTGTTCAACATCAACCAAACAGAATTACGGATGAGTCACAATCTGGCTGACCACTGTTTGTGTACAACAACAACCAAACAGAATTACCAATGAGCCACTGTTTGTGGTCACAACTAAAGTTATCGCTGAGTCACTGCTTGGGGTAACAACAATCAAACCGCTAAGCAATGTTTAATATGATTGATTTGTTCAAGAAGTCAAGCACTGGTATTTCGATTAGTTTTCTTTTTGATTGTGAATTCATACAATCAAAGCAATCAGCTATGTTGCGTATTTGAGTCTACCTAAAACTTAATCTCACACAATGCGTGACCAGTTCAGTACATAATTTATGAAGCTGGGACACATTAGGTCAACATTTAACGTCATATTATACAAACGTGCACACGTATATGAACAAAACATTGTTTTCCAACATTTTAAAACTTGGTCAAAAGCGACTCTGTAAACGGCAAAATCAAAACACTGTACAACTTTAGTTTCAAAAACGCTGGCTGTCCTCGATGTATATCTTTCGAAAAAATGAAAGAAGCCATGAACGCTATAATATTTCAAGCAACCAACCAAGGAAAAAACAAACAAAAAACAGTAAATTGGTTGGTTTGGTTTTGAATTTTGCACTAAGCTACTCGAGGGCTATCTGTGACAGCCGTCCCTAATTTAGCAGTGTAAGACTAGAGGGAAGGCAGCTAGTCATCATCACCCGCCGCCAACTCTTGGGCTACTCTTTTACCAACGAAAAGTGGGATTGACCGTCACATTATAACGCCCCCACGGCTGGGAGGGCGAGTATATTTAGCGCCACGCGGGCGCGAACTCGCGACCTTCGGATTACGAGTCGCACGTCTTACGCGCTTGGCCATGCCAAGTCCATAGTATGTTATTCGTTCAACTTGAAACTACTATCTCTCAAACTGCGTAGCGAGGTTGTTTCTCATTATATACCTATTCAATTTCTTTTAAACAAAAGGGTTGGGTTAGCTTGACGGTGCCCGGCATGGCCCGGTGGTTAAGGCACTCGATTCGTAATCTGAGGGTCACGGTATCGAATCCCCCTCACACCAAACATACTCGTTCTTTCAGCCGTGGGGTTCATTAGGATGTCAATCCCACTATTCGTTGGTAAAAAGAGTAGCCGAAGAGTTGGTGGTGGCGACTAGCTGCCTTTAGTCTAGTATTACAGTAGTAACTTAGAGACGGCTAACGCCGATAGCACTCGTGTAGCTTCGGGCGAAAATAGAAAAACAAACAAAAGTACCCTGGGAGGTGGTGGTTCTCTTGATTAGCCTCTCTTGCTTTGTCGGTTCAAAATTATGGACGCTCTTAAAAGACCATTTTTATTGGACCCTCTCCTCATGTGCTGTTGCCCAAATAATTATTATACCGTATTCTGTACCGAAGTAAATATTTTGATTTTAACATTTCAAAGAATTATCTTCACAGATGTTGTTTTAATGCCGTTCATTTACAGGAACTTACTGCGCCCAAGTGGATTTACCTTGAAACTAAAACAGCTGGTTAAACTTCAGATCACCTGCTCAAGGTCCGAGACATCCCGACGTGTTTTATCGTTTTTCGTAAGAAACAAAAATGAGAGTGTGATGCAAGATAAAATCTTTGGAGATATTTCACAGATATTGTCATCTCTCGAGACTTCTGTTTAACAACATAAATACATCAATCGTTTAGGCTATATTGACCTAAGTTTCAGTATCAACAGAGGTTTAATAGCACTTTATGAGAATAGTTGGAAAATTCTATTGCAGTTGTATGTCGTCTCATGTAGCAGACGTGGCACCATGAACAGTAAGTTTAGTACCTGTGTATTTGTTTTATGGCACATTCCTGACCATTCAAGAGCACAGTAGCCACAGATCGTCCTGTGGCTGGAAGATAAGACAGGAACAAACTTTATGAAATAGCCATAAAATAAAATAAAAAACTGCAAGACAATAAGAAACCTTCATCTGTACAATGAAAGTTACAGTTACGAAACAGAATCTTTCGACCCTAAAAATCATTGTGATGAAGCTGGAAATATTTTCTACCACCACTGAAAAATAGTAAGATTTGAGATTGGCAAAACCTCATAAGCTAGACGGTCTTGTAACTAGATTGCAGAATGTGGATCTGAGGATTCACAGTTTGCATCTTGTCACCTTAAGAATTTTCCCTTTACACTTTGAATCGGGTTGTTTTTACGTTGATATCTGTTTGCCGGGCTGTGGCCTGGCTCATTTCCCCGGTGCCGCCTTTGTCTCACTCACCCCCTTCTCATCCATCATTTTTATAATGCTCCACTGCATTTCACCACCTTAAACAAGCAACAGTTAAATACAGGTAAATTTCAAAGTACAGTTAATAATTTTTCATGTGAGAGGACAAAAAGGAACCACAACGTTCCTGATCACCCCTGATGAGGAGAGAATTCTTCAAACTTCTCTCTCTCTCGCTAAACTAAACCACCGCCAAGTTCGTTTGCACAAGCTTTGGGGGTCGTACGTGCATTATAAAAGTGATAATCAAATCTCATTATTTGATTAGAATAGCCTAAAAGTCGATGGTTGGTTCTGATTCCTCTTTAGTCTATCAACATAAAACTGGAGACAGCTAAATCAGATAACATGTGTAGTTTTGTGTAAGTATGCTAAAAAAATATATCCCTTTTACTGACCTATGTATGTACAAAGTACAGATCAAATATCAATTACTTCGAAATTAGACTGTTAACATGCCGTGTTTTTCTAACATGCATTTTTTGGTGGGGAAATGCTATGTTTACTGACTTACAACAGTAAAATCTGGCATTAGATTCCTTGTGAAGCACAATAAAATAGCTCAGTGTCTTGGCTATAAAACAGTTTCCCAACCAATGGTATGCCAACAAATAGAGGCTCCAGAGATAATTCTAAAGAGTGTGCAAGAAAAACCTGGTGATAGCATCTTTTCCATCTCCTGGTTCTACATTTCTTTCTAATTTATTAAAATATTTACTGTAAACAATAGTTTGATTCAGAGACAGTTAAAACTATGCTTATCTTCTGTTGAGTCAAAAGTTAAAACACTATTCTTGAAGACAAGTTCAGAAGTTTCATTAGTTTTAGTAAAATGGTTTTAATTTCACTTTTTACTATGTTTCAAAACTCACGTTTCAGTTTTACTGGATACAAACGCTGATGACAATAACAGATTTTACTGTAAACATGTAACATACTGCATGTTACAGAAACTATTTTCAATAAATTCAACACTATCAAAAGTTATTTCACAAAATCTGTTACATCTTGAAACAGGTTTGCTACAAAAACTAACAACTCAAGAGGCTTGGGAAGAGAAACAAAAGTTGGAAACTGTTGCTTTCAAACACGTAATCAAATCTTCCAAGTTGCAGCATTTGTGTCGGACATTCAAGTTTATAAGTTTGATTTAAATCTCATGAAAGGCTTAACAGTAAAAAATTTATGAACAGATAATAAGAAAATATTACTCACTATGACATATTAAGTGTGATCAAAGGGAATATTTAGCATGGTGTTCATATTTACACTTGGTGTTTTATGCTGTTTTCCATCTATTACTTCTATCCATGTTAGGTCACCTTTTAGCATCAACACTAATGTAAGTACTGCTTATATGGGGCATTTTAGGTATAACTTACAAAAATCAGTCATTATGTTACCAACCTTTCATTTACTGCTAATAATTACTACGAAATAATCCAGTTGTAAAGATTACAACAAAATTAATGTTTGCAATAAAAAGGTTTTCATACGGTTGCAACTTTTAATAGTGATTTTGAAATGATCGAACTTATCGACTCTTAACAATAATCTAACTTATCAACTCTAAACTCCACAAAGTTACACAGTTTTAACTGAAAAAGCTTAAATCTGGAGATCAAATTTTCACTACATGGAAACTAAAAGTGCCTAAAGATTGTGCAGTAACACAGAATCCCTAGAAGTATTATTGGCATTCATGTTTGTTTGCAGTTTTTTCTTTCAAGCAACACAAGTAACCAAAATAGTTTTCCCAGTCACTGAGAAAATCTGACAATCGTGTGTGTGTAATAACAAAATCAGTCTAAATTAGTTTTAAACTTTTTTTTTTATTCAGAACTGCAAAGATAAAAACAAATTTTTACTTTATATATCAACAGCTACTGAGAATTCCGCTCCCAGGTTTCAATCTCAGGGGTGGGGAGAGACTAACTCATATTGTTCACTGATATGAAAGTAAAACACGACATCATGGACATGCATTTCACATACATTAATCAGGATTAACTTTAGGTTTGGACATTCCGATTCCTTAACATCTTATTACTTTAACATCATCACTGGGATTTAGGTATTAAAGACCTGGTGGAAGTGCCGTGTACTACTAAAGACCTGGTGTAAGTGCCATATACTACTTAAAGACCTGGTAGAAGTGCCGTGTACCACTAAAGACCTGATGGAAGTGCCGTGTACCACTAAAGACCTGATGGAAGTGCCGTGTACAACTTAAAGACCTGGTGGAAGTGCCGTGTACAACTTAAAGACCTGGTGGAAGTGCCGTGTACAACTTAAAGACCTGGTGGAAGTGCCGTGTACCACTTAAAGACCTGGTGGAAGTGCCGTGTACCACTTAAAGACCTGGTGGAAGTGCCGTGTACCACTTAAAGACCTGGTGGAAGTGCCATGTACTACTTAAAGACCTGGTGGAAGTGCCATGTACTACTTAAAGACCTGGTGCAAGTGCCATGTACTACTTAAAGACCTGGTGGAAGTGCTGTGTATCACTAAAGACCTGGTGGAAGTGCTGTGTACCACTTAAAAGACCTGGTGGAAGTGCTGTGTACCACTTAAAAGACCTGGTGGAAGTGCCATGTACCACTTAAAAGACCTGGTGGAAGTGCCGTGTACCACTTAAAAGACCTGGTGGAAGTGCCGTGTACCACTTAAAAGACCTGGTGGAAGTGCCGTGTACTACTTAAAGACCTGGTGGAAGTGCCTTGTACTACTTAGATATCTTACTGAACTGTTGCTGTTTATTGAAAATTATGTAATTTTTATAAGCTGGTTTGGATGTCTATTGCTGCATTCCTTTTCAAGGGACATGTCCATTTACGTTGTCTGATTGTGTAGTTGTCTTAGCTGCATCGTTGTGTTTGTGGAATAATAAATAATTGTGTGATCTGTGGGAGCAGTGGCGTAATGAAGCAAATTTAATTACTAGAATAACGTTGTTATCTTGAGTGGTTTCAGTAGTGTTAAGAATTCATAGAAAAAGTTTTTAGCTGCATCTGTTACTTTACAGCACAGATATGTTGTGTGTTCTTTTGTCAGGGTGTGTCATGAGTTTGAGTTACTTTTTCAATGAGCACTTCTCTGTTTTATATTTTGCACAAAGCTACACTTAATTTAGCAGTGATACACTAGAGGGAAGACAGCCAGTCAGTACCACCAACTTTTTTACTAGAGTGTGATTGGTACATTATAACACCCCCATGGCTGAAAGGACAAACATCTTTGGTGAAGATGCCACTTTGTTTGAAGCATGCTGTCGCTAGATGAAGAATTACCATCTAACTAACACTATTTCCAGTCTTGGTTGAAGATGTCTACTTGCTGGCCGGAAGTGTATTTTAGGCTAACCCTTACAAGGATTAACAAACATCAAGCTGCACAGAGCATCTTGAATGCTAGCTGACTTTTGAAACTGGTAGGATCTGATTGCAATGATTTACACAAACGTTTTTTTACAGCAGATATTTTGTTCGATAGTGTTCCAAAAGGCATTTTAAAATCTGGTCTTGACTCGTCACAGGTGAATCAAGTCTGGAGTAAGATGAGAAAGATAGCAGAATTAAAAAGTACTTACTTTTAAAGGCGTCAAACAAAAACTCCATAAGCTAGAAATGATTCATTAGTTGCTTTACATGTGCACTGAAGTAACTTCCACAGTAGAGTGGAATATCCAACGATACATATAATTAGTATTATAAACAGACCCTACATCTTTATGATTTGTTGCAGTATTTCTGTATTTAAGTGATAATGTAGAGGGCACTTGATGGTTACCTCTACTTATTGTTAAATGTTATAACTTCTATTTTCTTCATAGCTGTTGTCCTATTCAGTTGAAAAAACAGATTATAACACAGTTATTTAAATTACATGATGCATAATTTATGACTTCAGTTTAATTATTTTTACACTTCTCTACTACATTGCCTATACACATTCTTCACGACTCAGTTAACTAAATATTTCAAATTTGTTTAATTCCATTTCACTTATAGCTTAGTAAATAGAATAACACTACATTTTGTTACTCTTCATGAATTATAATAAAACCTGTATTTTCATTTTGTTTGCAATTAACAAAATATAAGTTCTTTTAAAAAATTCTCTTTACAAGAAAACACAAGATGACCTGTTTGTATTTTTAAATTTTTGGTTGTTTTCTGTAAAACAGAGATTAAATATATTTTCACTTTTCTTTTGTCTCAAATACACTGGGTAATGTTTTAGACATTTAGTTACCTGTATCAGACAGATCTAAAAACTTCCTTGGTATTTATGTAATAAATGTTACCACACAGCATAAAGTCAAGTTTAATAAAGTTTATACATGGGGTTACTTCCAGAACAGCTACTCATCACCACAAATTTTCTTTCCAATTCAAAACAACGAAAATTCTATTTAAAAAAACAAATTAATCATTTTATTAATGATGAAAATGTATGGAAAACCGTTTTTGTAACATAAACCAGACATGGGTAGTAATACTTCTGGAAATCTTTCCTATACAACACATATACAGTTTAATAAATCTTTTAAATATCAAAATTTTTCTGTTTCATTGACAGAGACTTTTCACCTCTTAACTTCATGATCCTTTGAAAGTTCTTCTTTTAAATTCAGCTATCTACACGCTGCCACACAGTTTCTTAAGGTATCAATGTCAGTACAGCTTAGCAGTTTCCTATATATGAATAAAAATGTTATTAACAGCTTAAAAACAAAATGTAGAAACTATAAATGTTTTGTATAAATAATTTCAATTCTGATACTAAATAACAGAGAAATAATTTCAAAAAATATATCTGCATATTAAGCCTAACAATGTCATATATCCTTCTTTAAAATGGATTTATATGCATCTGAAATGTGGACTTATGTCTACTATTAACTTCTGCCAATTTTCTTTATTAGAAGGTGATGTTCTGGGTTATGATCAAAGACGTACAAATGTGCCCAAATCATTGTTTCAAGACCAGGAAAATCAGCAGAAGCCCACCACAATTTCAATTCATAAACAAACTATCCTCTTCGGCAAATATACCATGTTGTAGTACCTGTACAGACAGATTTTCAGTAATACCACAGGCTAAC
The DNA here is from genome assembly GCA_011833715.1 of Carcinoscorpius rotundicauda. Lineage (NCBI taxonomy): Eukaryota > Metazoa > Arthropoda > Merostomata > Xiphosura > Limulidae > Carcinoscorpius > Carcinoscorpius rotundicauda. The sequence goes on from CM022398.1 coordinate 7,369,120, forward strand.
CCTATCACAAGAAACGAACAGAGACAGCACTGACAAAATATATATACAAGTTAGTAGCTAGTTTCTTTCTAGTTTTATCTAACCCACATGTTAAATATATATCACAAGAAAAAAATTACATTTTTTATTTGAAAAATCAAACTTTATTTCTTTACTCTCATAGAATTTTACTTAAGCTGAAAATCTGAAATTTAAGCATGTTTAAAAGAAACTTTTATGTTTAGTCTAAAGTATCACAACAAATGAAAGACCTGTTTGTAACACAACATGTGAAAAACCTACACGTACTGCAACAATTGAAAGACCTGTTTGTACCACAATAAGTAAAAGACCAGTATGATTTTTACCATTTGAATTACTTAAAATCAATCTGCTTTGCAAAAAGTAAAACTTTATTTATTAAATAGGAAACATATCCAAGCAGAGATCTTTCCTAGTCCAACACCACTTCTCTAACTAACTTTGAAGAAAATGACCACAGTACGACAAAAAGGTGTTCAATTTACATTACAAACCTACTTATTTTATTATAAGAGTTGGTTTCACATCTGAACGACACACATAAACGTTTCTATTGCTTTATAGCTATCTAGATTATGTGAAGTAAAAGCAGTGTTAACATGTAAAAAACTAATAGTTACAAATGCTTACTTAAACATCTTTCTGCACTCAAGGCTTGCTTCAAACTCTCTGGCTTTCTGGTGGCCTTTTTTTATGATCTGATGAAAAGAGTAAAATTAGAAATACATGGTAATATTAAAGTGAATGGTTTAGACTCCTTCCACAAATATATAAATGAAGAAACTTCTACGTAAATATGTATTAATTTCATGTAGCTTTAGCCATGGCTAAGCTTTGCAAAAACTTTAAGAGGTTAAATGTCATTTCATATTCCACAGATAAGAAACTAACTTCAATAGTAATATTAAAGTGAAATGTCACATTAAACCAGTAATATTTAGAATCTGACACTAGAAATACAAAATAATAGTTTCTTTTAACACAGATTATTACACCACTTTCAAATAAGTGGCAAACTTTGATAATATATAGCCAAAAATAACTCACACTGACCATTAAAAAATCAAATATGAAACATCCCAGAATGCTTTCTTTGGCAATTTGCAAAGACGTGTATTCTCACTACGCAGCTTAAATTGACCTTTCACATGTGCTACTTTTAAAAAGTTTGTTTGATGTTGGTCAACTGTATATTACTTCACTTCCAGGTGTTGCGATACAAAACAGAGAGTTTGTTTGATGTTGGTCAACTGTATATTACTTCACTTCCAGGTGTTGCGATACAAAACAGAGATGCAACGAAAACTTTGACCAAAAGTATTAGAACTTTTCGATAAGTACCTTACAAGACGTTTATTAACTTTAGGTGAGCTGGGAGCATCACTTTTGTGCGATATAATTACTTTTTTTACAATATTTGTCTGTAAATAAAACATGATATTTATTTCATATTTATGAACTAGCTTTGAAATTTAGAAAAGGTTTTATTGTGATATTTCGTTTAGAAAGACAATTAACTTTAAATACTGATTTGTATGTCTTCCTGAATTCTTCTGAATATTTCCATAAACCTTTTCGGCACTGAATAAAAATTTGTAATGTTTGGTATGATGCTGAATATGCATGTTGGATACTTCAACTAATTACAGCATCGGTACTAAAAGCACGATATCTCGGGAATAACTTAACAAAAGTCCCTGAAATGTTCAGTGATTGTACTCAATACTATGTATGTTAAATTCAATACATAATAATAAAAGGAATAAAGGAAGACACCCTGACACACAATGAAGAAGTGCCATGTAAAGCACAATAATTTATTTTCAATTGTATACAATTTGTGCAGCAGCCCATCAACAGTCTTTGTGGCTATGATATATCTTATGGCAGGGTAAAAAGCACATGGAAAGATTGCACTGTTTGCAGAAATAATTAGTCTGCTTTCTTTCCCATCCAGCTGTATATCCATCTCTGCTAACAGTACAATCAGGTTTGTGTTTTTTGTTCTCGTATTGTCCAATACTATGTCCACCTTCATCAGTACTTGGTCTTCCTTTTCGTTTGACTTTTCTGACATGTCCCTCCAGCAAATTTTGAAGAATCTTCTCTCTGAATAGTTTTGGAGATACCAGGTTTTCACCATTGCTCTTGCAATCTGCACAATATATCCATAACCAAGAACTAGCCTTGGCCAGTCAGTTTATGCAATAAGTTATATGACTGTAACTACACCATGTGCTTACCTAAAGTGGGGACAGATTCCAGGTCACAAATGTCTTCATTATCACTCCCATCCGTTACAAGTAAGCTTTCATTATCATCTGTCTCATACTCTTTGTCACTCTCTTCATTGTTAAAAATAATATTGATTACTTCTTTAGTGGTATAAGCTTTTCCTTTTGGCATTGTAACAACACTGCATGTATCAACAGAATATGCAAGGAAAGTGTCTTCTAAAACAATGAACAGTATGATCTACACAGGCTAGAAAACAAAGAAATCACGTGCCCTCGGTTTAAATATCTGCTGGGAATCTCAAGTAAACAATGAATACACTTGGTTCTAGCATCAAGTGGGTCTACAGGCCTGTGTGATTATGATGAAAATCGCCTGTCGTGCTGAGCCTTCAAGTTGGCTGCGGTTGCGAACCCCGCCGAAAGGGTTTAAAGTTTGTATTTTATTAAATATAAATTTTGGTTTTATCTGTTCTGATTTATTAAACATGTTCAGTTTCACTGTGTCTACAATCACCGGTTTGCAATAAAAACAATTTTACAAGCAAGCCAACACTTTTAAATGACAGAAAAAAACAGCTCAAAGTTTCATTTTATACACACAAGTTTCAAAATCATTTGTATTCATCTATATAAATTTTCACGTTTATTTTTGGTTATTTTCTTGACCCATTCATGGAGACACACTTAATAAAATACATATGTGTACCTATATAAATCATATATAAAAGCAAAATGTACCTCAATAGGAAGTCCGGCTAAACGGGCAGCATTGAAACCATAACTCTTTGGACAGGCTCCATCGACAAATTTGTACAAAAATGTAATTGTTTCCTTGGTTACATCTTCAAGATTTTCATCCTCTACCATACATGCCTGAAGAAAATGGCAAAAGTTAAGTGAAAATCAAACAATACATTTCTGTGATCAGTGCAAGATGCTATGCATATTTAACTACACAACTACTACAAACTTGAACACAGAACAAAAGTGAAGCAAGAAACATACTAAACATGCTTTAAAATAACAAATTACTGTTACAACTTACCTTCCCGATTTTCATTCTCACTTATTAGAACCAATAATAAACAAAAGGACAGGTAGTTTAACTTAGTGAAAACTTTTAGTCGTCTTGTTAGATATTTTACACACACACTACTGACTGTATCACTTTCATATTTTTCATAATGATATACAAATCTTACCATGTGACCAAGCCTAACATTAGGGTTATTGAGGAATTCGTCAACGAGGCAGTGATAGTGCGTAGAAAACAATGTGCGACACCGTACTCTAGAAGAAAGATCATGAACAACAGCAGTTGCAATGGCTGAACCATCATACGTAGAGGTTCCTCTTCCTAGAAGAACATAAAACACACAAAACATAATTATCATTTAAATAAAGGTGCAAAATCTTATGCTCCAAACAGTTCCATAAGATAGATCTTTCATCATTAGAAACAAACTGGTACCAAATTTGACCCTGTTGAAGAAAGATCCACCTTTCAAAAGTGTTCAGATGAGAGGGTTTCGTACTTTTGTGTTTATTTGCATTTTTAAACCAATATTTTCCTAACATTCAAAGATGAATCCAACAAATACCTCTCTTGCACAAACAACTTTACACTCTTGTATTACTGCAGTTTCTAGAACAACTTTACACTCTTGTATTACTGCAGTTTCTAGAACAACTTTACACTCTTGTATTACTGCAGTTTCTAGAACTTTACACTCTTGTATTACTGCAGTTTCAAGAACAACTTTACACTGTTGTATTACTGCAGTTTCTAGAACTTTACACTCTTGTATTACTGCAGTTTCTAGAACTTTACACTCTTGTATTACTGCAGTTTCTAGAACAACTTTACACTCTTGTATTACTGCAGTTTCTAGAACAACTTTACACTCTTGTATTACTGCACTTTCTAGAACTTTACACTATTGTATTACTGCAGTTTCTAGAACAACTTTACACTCTTGTATTACTGCAGTTTCTAGAACTTTACACTCTTGTATTACTGCAGTTTCTAGAACTTTACACTCTTGTATTACTGCAGTTTCTAGAACTTTACACTCTTGTATTACTGCAGTTTCCAGAACTTTACACTCTTGTATTACTGCAGTTTCTAGAACTTTACACTCTTGTATTACTGCAGTTTCTAGAACTTTACACTCTTGTATTACTGCAGTTTCTAGAACTTTACACTCTTGTATTACTGCAGTTTCTAGTTAGACAAATTTAATTTTTAAGGTCATTTAGTTTTTTCAGCAAGATTTTGTTAAAGATGAGATTATTTTAATTATTTACTTCCATTAAAGTCATTATTTATTTATTTATTGTAGTTATTTGCCCTTAAGACTACTGAATAGTTTGAGAACAAGCTGATTATCACATTAAGTAGAAAAGTCCTGTCTATCATATCATAGTTTTCAAATTTCATTTCAAGAACCTCCCAAATGAGTGACAAAGGTTTTTAAACAAATATTTATATTTTATTTTTCACTCTATACCATATTACTAACTGTAATGTTAACCATCCACGTATAGCACAACACGTATAAACGTCCAACTGCAACGCCCCCTACAATCCCGTACCTGTTTATACTCTCATCCGTAAGACATGCCTAGCAACAGTCAGTTGCAAACCCTCTCTTTATTAACCTGAAGATGATCTAGGAAGGTCAAAATGTTGTCCTCTGCTTATCAGTAAAAGTTTTAATAGCCATACCAGCCACTCTGAGATACATAATAGAATTCTATGGTATCAGTTATTTATGAGTTTTTTGGTTAGTCAACTGTACACACAAAATCTAAAAACAATTTTGTTTGATATCTCCCACACTCAAAATTTTAAAAGGCTTAGCAACCTTTGTCCAGCAGCAACAGAGTTCAGAGGTTGTAACAAGAAGAGGTAATGGTTTGCTTTATTTCTTCATTTATTGTTCTATATTTTAAGTGAAATAACTTTCACAACTTATTTTTAAATAGAAATAATCTATATACATACATAATGTATAATAACTGAAATATGACTGTATATTACAAAATACTAGTGTACTGAAACACAGCCAAGACAGGGTTACTTCATAAAGACTAATGGTCAGTTTTATACTACTAGATACTGCAACTAGAGTGCATGTGCACCATGTCAATGCAAGCTACGTGACATTAGCAAGGCATGCCTAGGAAAATCAATATATAGCACTATGAGACATGAGCTATTTAAACTAAACCTTTGTAGTATCATGTTATAATATGCAATCATTCTAGCATGAAAAAAAAATCATAATTTATATTTATTAGGCTGTCCAGAAATAAATAACAGAATTCTTATGATATTTAGAAACTGAATATTGAGCAACTTGTTGGTGTTGTTGCTTACAAAGTGTCTTTACTGTCCACTATTTTAGCTCTACTCAAAAGGTTTTGCAACTGTCAAGGCAGCTTGGACAAAAAGGGATTTGTCTCATTTTCCTCTCCGACTTCAAACTTGGACGTAAAACTACAACAACTACATGGAACATCAACCAGGCATTCGGTCATGGATTTGTTATTGAATGTACAGTTCACTATTGGTTCCAAAGATTTTTGAGATGGAGATAAAAGTCTTGAAGACCATGAAGATCGTAGAAGGAAGCCATCCTTAGATGAAAACACATTAAGGGAAACAGTATGTGAGCTTGCAGAAAAGCTAGGCACAAGCAAACAAAGTGTTTCCAACCACCAGAGTGCAATTGGGGAAAATAAAAAAGTTGCAAAAGTAGGTTCCATATGAGCTGACTGAAGATCAACAAAATCAGCATTATGAGGCCTGTCAAGGATGACACTCCAAAAACTGAACAAACTGGAAATTGAGGTTGTGCCTCATCCACCTTATTCCCCAGATCTTTCCCTTACAGATTCTTGTTTTTCAAGCACCAAGACAAAAAACCAGGCAGCTGCAGAGGATGCTTTCAGAGAGTTTATATGACCATAGAAGCTTTGATTTCTACAACATTGGCAAAAGTGTGTTGAATCAAATGGTGCTTACTTTGATTAAGCCATGTTTTACAACACTGATTTATACTTTTCCAAACTTTGCAGTTCAAAAACGACATTTATTTTTGGACAATCTGATATTTCCTAATGTTTTACAATGGGCAAAAGTTTGGTTGACTGACAAACTCAACACAGTTAGGATATAGAAAATAACAAAATGTAAAATTTCAACGAAAACAAACATTTGAAATGCATTTAAGAGGTTTTAGAGATTTCACAAATAATATTTCAAGAATAATCTTTTAATCAGAACATGAAGTCACTTTGCACTAAGACCAGTAACAAAATAGAAGTGATATTTTCACAAACAATATCTTTATTAAAAATACTTTATTAAAAAAAATCTGATTTTTTGTGTACAAAAACCTGTAATATTTGACAAAGTACACCAAACTTTGTGAACATACACATATTATATCAAAAAATATAGAGTATATACTTAATATGTGCAAATGTGAACACAAACTCGTGTATAAAAATACATCTCAGAACGGCTGGTACGGGTACTAACATTTTTACTGATAAGAAGAGAACAACGTATTGACCTTCCAGGGTCATCTTCCAGTTAAGAAAGAGAGAGCTTGACTGTTGCTGGACACGTCTTAGGGATGAAAGTATAAACAGGTGCGGGATGGTAGGCAGCGTTGCAGTTGGATGTTAGGTTATTAATTAGTACAGGTATAAAGGTTATCCTTTGTGTTGGTTTAATTTTGATTTTAATTGCTGTATAAGTAGGACTTCTTTGATTTTGCATTTGTTTACTTTTTTTCCCTACTTAGTATCTGGGAGTTTTCTATGGCTCTTTTTAAAGAACACAAAAGAAAACGAAAATCCTTCACACGTGTTTGAACACTGCAAATCAAATAAACAAACAACAAAACCATATACTGCTGCATTCCACGTGTTTTAATGTCAACAAAAAATAACCAACATTTGAAAAAACTTGAAACAAAACACAACATTCCAGTAAACACCAAATTTATTCAAAAACCAGGTATAAAACTAAAGTACACACTATGTAAAAACAACACTGACAAACACACCAACATAATTTATAAAATACAATGCAACAACTGTCATGACTTCTACATTGGAGAAACAAGCAGAAAAATGGAAACCAGATTAAAAGAACACAAAAAGTCATCTTCACACGTTTTTCAACACCATAAATCAAATAAACAAAACATAACCACAGAAAACACCCAGATATTAAGTAGGGAAACAAATATAAACAAATGCAAAATCAAAGAAGCTTTACTTATACAGCAACTAAAACCAAAATTAAACCAATGTAAAGGAACATCTTTATAAATATACTAATTAATAACCTAACATCCAACTTCAAGGTCCTCTACAATCCTGTATACGTTTATACCCTTGTCCCTGAAACGTATCCAGCAATAATCGGTTGCAAACTCTCTTTTAACCTGAAGATGACTTAGGAAGGTTGAAACATTGTTCTTTACTTATCAATAAAAGTGTTAATACCCATACCAGTCGTTCTGAGATAATTTTTATTTCAAGTGGGTTTCTCATCATCCAGAAACTCTTGTACATCATATCAAGCTCATTGCAAAAAGGTTAATTAATATGAAGTTAAGAATATTACAACAAAGCATTAACATTACATTACATTATTTAAGATAATACTCATGATTTCACAAAAGAGTAAGAAATATTTCTTACCTAATTCATCAAGAAGTACTAGAGAATGGTAGGTGGCATGCTGAAGAATTGATGACGTTTCACTTAGTTCAACAAAAAACGTACTCTCTCCTGGCAGGTAACACAGTTATTATTAATAGTCAGAAAAATACACTAAAGGATACTATGTGTTATCAAAGTTCCCAAGGTTAGAAACGAAAAACAAATTGCAACAAACTTGTAATTAACATATCTATTTGTTTGAAAAAAAAAAAAAAAAACTGACAACCTCTACATTCTTGTCTATAGAGAGACAAATAACTTGGAAGTATGAACTACACAAGAAATTTGGTTTTAAAATATTGACTTTAACTATAATACATAAATATAAAAAAATTGTGATTTAAAAATGAAAAAGAGTGGGGTTGTGTACTTTTCAAAAACATATCTGACAAAGATAAAGTTTTGAACATTTATATAGCTACACTGAAAGATCATGCTCATTTTTGCTGTTAATCTTAACACAATGCAACACAAATTTTGTTCCTGGATAGCATGTGTTGAATCTTAATTGCTTGTGTTGTAAAAGTACAAAAAATGACCATTATTTCCTTCAAACTTTGCTTTTGTGACCTAGATAATGAAATTTAAAAATTAACCTATTTTCTAGGTATAAATGGGCAAATTTACATGTTTTCGTTTACATAAGGTCTGAATAAAACAAGACACGAATCAAGATTTACACGTATTTATAATAAAGAAATATAAAAATATTTAGAAGAGTAGTTTTTCCAGATTCGCGACTGTAATGTATATCACTTTCACGTATCAGCCACCCAAATATAGTCTCCCATCATGTTTTTGTTATACACTCCCAGGTCACAAATGCAAAGTTTGAAGATAAAAATAGGTATTTTTCCATTTACTTTAGGGATAAACAATTGGGAAATAACACTTTCTGCCCAGGAACAAGAAAAAGTAAAAAATTTTTTTCATATTGTAATTTAGTAATTACAAGAACACAGTTTATGTCTAGTTATTCTGAAGAGTTTTAAATACCAAATAACATATGGAACAAGTTACAAATGTATTCATTATTAAACTGTTATTAAAATAGTTTTAACAAGTAATATTTAGGAATCTGAATTATTAATTTGAAGAAAAATACAACAAATGCTTATATTTATATTTATTCCAGGTAATACCAACCTGCCATTATTCGGTCACTAGCTCCAAGCCGTGTGAAGACCCTGTCCGCAGGAGTGAATCGGCAACTAGCAGCAGGTACAAAGGATCCCTGGTAAACAAACAAAGCCGTCAATAACAAGAAAATAAAATAAATTCAAATACGGTTCTTTTGATTTCTAAAAGAAGGATCTTTCAACTTTGAATCCGACAGGCATCAGTTCTTTCATTTTAAGATTTTAAATAATTTCACACAAATTGTTCATATACTTTCATGTTTTCCTTAAAATGTTTCCAGCCTTAGCTATTTATCTGAAGATTACATCAAACAAGCATTTTAATTGGCACTAATTCAAGTTTATAAGAAAGATATTCAAAAGAACCGTACTGAAAGGAAATGAAACAACACTCTAAAAAGACGTAAATTTATTCGTTATAGCAGACTTATGATAATTAGACTAGTGCTTCAAACAACTGAAAACAACAGCATAACATCCAACTGTGTCCATTTCTGCTTAAAGCTACTAATATTTTATAATACTGACAAATCATTTCTAATCATTTATTTCCCCTGATAACCTGTGACAGGTCAATCATTAAGTCTAATCTTTCAAGAAAGCCAAATCTTAGGCTAGAATAGTTTATATTTTTCTCCACTGTAAAAAAATAAATCCATAACTGGGTAAATTATGAACTTTAACAACTAATGTACAACGGATATAGATATAATGTCCAAACAAACTCGGATGAAAAGTGGGACAACTCTGAATAAATTTACAAGAGTTGAAAAAATCATTAAAAAGTTTATACCAGATTTAATAATCACCTCTATAAAAACTCTCTCAATAAGAAAATTAATGTTCCCTTCTTAATTCTACTAACTTCCCTCAGTAGATTGTTTAGACAGCGTGTTCATGATTAAACGTAATTGAATGGACAACTTTTCCATATCTACATACAGTTGCCACATATTGAACCAAGTTTCATCTGCTAACTTTAGCTAAAATTCAACACATTAAATATTAAACAACTATGAGAAGTGTAACAGATTTACTGTTATATATTTAAATACTGATGTCTGTTTCAGTTAAATATATATTTAGAAAAGCATGCAACTTGTACTGCTAAATGTATATTGCAAAATTCTTCCCTATTCCCTAAATGTGTAGAAAATTTTTGAGTGTAAAGTCAACAACACAGATTTTACAAAAACACTAGTGTTGTTGGGCCAAATGAAAATTCAAGAACTTCACATAAAGTTTATAAATTGATGTACCAAGCAACATTATATTGTTGTTGGCTTGTTATAGCTGATATACTATAAACCTTGGAAAGTTTTATAGAAAACTGGAGATTTGTGGCCAGGAACACACAGATTTTGAACCTCACAAACTATATATTTTTGATATTAGTATTTCTAAGAGGCCATTACATATCTTCCTCAGTAGAAAACTCATGTGCTCAGTAAAGAAGCTAGCTAGCTTCCATTAAGTGAAATGTACCAATGTATCAAAACAGAATAAATTTGTTCATCACAAACCGTTGATAAAACAATCAGTTCCAGACCAGATAGAAAACTCAGTATTGTTTGTAAGTTTGTATATACAAGTCATCATTTGTAATAACTCATTATAAACTGTATTGTTGTTTGTATATTAAAATCTATTTGTGTTAAAAAAGAAAACTGTGTGCATCCATCTTGTTGGCACATATCACATATTTGATACATATTAACATTTAATTAATTTCTAAATTAAAATTACAATTTATCTCAGTTCAGGCTGTTTGAAATAATATGTAACGTAATAAATCAAAGACTCGTCCAAGATAAATTGTGATGTGTAACAAAAAGTAATACTCAGTATTTGTTCAAATTGTGCATCTTCCTACTTTATATATTCAAGATTTAAGTACAGTGCACCGATGACTGCCAACGTAATTTGAATTTAATATTTTGTTTTTAAATAGAATAATTAAAACTAGGTACTTCACACTCACATAAGTATTACAAATTTCTACACAAAAAGTGTTATTTGGCATTTTAGTCTCCACCATACAGTTGGTTCTGAAACATTATGAAAAGATGACGAAGACTGAAATTTTAAATTCTTAAAATTTCACAATCAATCTTTCCTTGGAGTTTGCTTCAGATTTCACCTATTTAGGCTACTGTACTAAAAAATTTAATAACAATGAAAGATTTGTAAGAACACAGTATCCTGAACATACTAAGACATAGTCCACATAAGCTTTCGTTACACATGCAACGCATAACATGAGCAATGATGATAACACTAATTAAGTTAAAACAAGAAAGTAAGCCTAAAATAATTAAAATCTGAGAATAAAAATCAGATATAATGTATTATTAATGATTGTGGTACTGATGGTTTTCACTTATATTGGATAATTTAATACACAACCAGTCAACGTCATAATCAAACTTCAGTTTCCAAAACACCCACACTTATAATTGAGTTCTGTATCGAGATGTTGCACATAACTATCATGGTAGCTATTGGTTTATTTTTTCACCCTTACTAAGGTTCATAAGAATTTGGTACACAGGTCTAGATTTTAAGTCAGTCAAGGATTCCAAAAAATTGGGCACACTTTTCTTTTGTTAAAGTTAAAAAAAAAAAACACCTCTTATTCTCACTTCTTAGTGCATTTATTGAACACCTGACAAAAAGACAGGTAACAAACTTGTAAGTTTACATTGAGTAAAGCGCTGTGAAGTTGTCCTCAAAGTTTATTTTGTTGAAAAATATACACACACACTAAAATTGTTAGAGAACATAAAATTAAACTAAGACTTACAAGTAAAACTAATTTCAATTTAATACCCTGATTTGGATTTTCAGAAGACGGTAAAAAATGCTTCATATAATCAAATGATCACAGATTATCAACAATTTAATAGCATCAAGGAACAAATGTACAAATAAAACAAGATATTGTTTCCTTAATAGTATAGGAACAAATGTACAAATAAAACAACATATTGTTTCCTTCTATCCATACCATTTGTGCCATGATGATAATTAGACCAGTTTGTCTCATCAGTGTAGATTTTCCTCCCATATTTGGTCCTGTCACTAACATAAGACTACTGGTATGACCAATGGTATGATCATCACTGTCAGGTTCTTCGTGCTGCTGGTGTAAAATTTATATCTCTTAAACAATTCAATTAAAGAACTAAATCTTTGCACCAGATAATCGAAATAAATCAAAAACTTGAAATGGAAATATTTCAAAACTTAAAAAGTTTTATCATGGTAATAAAATTAAAGCACATCATAATGTTTTGAATAAACTATATAACCTACAGTAAAAAACCTGAATATTTGGCTTTGCAGTTTCATGGCTAATTTCACGTTTGATCAACTTTATTTGAAATTTATTTTCCCAAATGCATATCAGTGTAATACTTATTCAAGAGGTATTTTTGATACCAAAAATAAAAGTGAAACTTGTAACCTTTAATGCTTTCTTTTTACTACCCAGAAAAGTCACTGATAAGATTAGATGTCCCAGTTATGGGTTTTACAAAAGAAGAGCTCGAAACATCATAATTTAAAAATTTGAAGTAATGTTTGAAAAGAAGAATTAAAAACTTAAGTAAGGACAGACACACATAACAACATTTCTCGAGGCCCATGAGAAGCATAAATACAACCTAGATGATAAGTTTTATTAAAACTGTTTGTCATTATTAATAAATATATGTTATCTGGAAGGCTAATGAGTGTGATGTATTAATGTAAATATGATGTGGAATATCCCTTTACAAGAGGAAAATTTGAAGTGTGTGTGACTATCTGTGACAATGTGAAAACCCACTTCTTGAGAAATATATATACGTGAAAACAACTGGTATAGGTGTAGAAAGCTCTACGTAGAGGAGCAAACAACGTTTCGGCCTTCTTTGGTCATCGTCGAGTACTCGTTGTTTCCTCCTCTACAGAGCTTTCTCTACCCACACCATCTGTTTTTATATACGTGTGTGTGTGTGTGTGTGTGACCATATATAAAATTACAACGATAACTACAACACATTATTTTCCATCTTTTCTTGCTTACCTGTTTTATTCCAATATTTATATCATTAGGAATAAAATCACATCCAGAGAAGAGATGTGCCAAAGTTGGATGTCGTCCTTGAGATATTTCCAAATATGGCTGGTAATAAAAAATTTCAACTCGTAAAACATAATGTACTGATTATAATTACAGAAAAATCCTATTCATTGTGTTATAACAATAATAAATTAGGAACATTATAGTACACCTGAAACTTTCATAAGATGTAAACTTTCTAACAACAGATAAGACCTAAATGTATGTTCTAATTAACAATGTTTCATGTACTCAGTAAGACACACCAGTGCCAATCATTACTCTGCACATTAACTGTAACCCTGTAGCATTTTAAATGTTACGTGTTAGAAAATTGAGCGACAAACAAATTAAAACATGATCAAATAGAACATTCATACTTTACATGACCAAATACCAAAACTGTAATCTGATTCACTAATCTATTCTTATAAAATATTTTACTCAATTATTTTACTTCTGGTTAAAATTATTACATCACTGAAACAAAAACACTGTTTACATGTTGCCTTAATCATTACAGGAACAACTGAAAATATCTTAACTACTTAAACAGCTGTCTTCATAATCTTCAAAGTTCTTAATTTGATTAAATAAGTTCAGCCATAGAGTTTGTTTGAAATTAAAAACGAGCTACATAAAGGGCTATCTGTGCTGTGTCAGCCACGTGTATCAAAACCCAGTTTTTAGTGTTACAAGTCTGGTTCTGATCACTAATAGTTCTACCACACCCATACTCTGTGCTATGTCCATCACGTCTATCAGAACCCAGTTTTTAGTGTTACAAGTCCGGTTCTGATCACTAATAGTTCTACCACACCCATACTCTGTGCTATGTCCACCACGTGTATCAGAACCCAGTTTTTAGTGTTACAAGTCCGGTTCTGATCACTAATAGTTCTACCACACCCATACTCTGTGCTATGTCTGCCACGTGTATCAGAACCCAGTTTTTAGTGTTACAAGTCCGGTTCTGATCACTAATAGTTCTATCACACCCATACTCTGTGCTATGTCCGCCACATGTATCAGAACCCAGTTTTTAGTGTTACAAGTCCGGTTCTGATCACTAATAGTTCTACCACACCCATACTTAATGACAGCAAGTAAAATAAAAAAAATGGTGTGTTCAAACATTTCATAAAAACCATTATTTGACAAAATGTCTCTCACAATACAACAAATAAGTAATGCTTGAATAAAACTACCAAAATCAAAACTGAAACCTCACCTGATATGGGATATCTGGAATTAAAACTTCTGGGCGACATATTTCTCCCACACATGACAAGCTGTATTCTGCCAAGCTAAGCAGACAGTCTAATACAGCCAGACACTGAACTGCACTTTCCCATTTCTTATAACTGTAGTAATAAAAGTAAAAATGAAATAAAGGTTTCTGTAAAATTATAGGACATATTTTGTCTTACAATTTCTTGCTGAAATTTGAGTAAGAACAGCTTACAAGTTAAATTGTTTTAGATTATTAAATAAGATTTTCTATACAAACACACTAACCACTACAGTCTGAAAAGGAACCTAGAACTGTAACTCTGTATGCATAGAATCAGGATTCTGATTGTCTGCAGTTTTGTTTTTAACTCAAAAAAATTTGGCCAGTTGTTGCCTTTAAAGCCCCTTAAGATTCATAATTCTGCTTCCTAAAGGTCAACAGAAAATAATATTGTTTTAATTCTCGCGAGTTGAATGAACAATCTGTGGAAGTTTTCTGCCAAATAACTTATCTCAACGTAAGCACGAAAACATTACAAATCTGAAAATTAAAAAAAAAAGAAGTTTAATCTAACTAAGTTTGGGAAATAGCGACAAATGACAGGAAGAATATAAGAATCATAGAATATTGAGGAGAATTCAAGAATTAATATAATTCAAATAAAAACACAGGAAGGAAAAAAAAACGAATTTGATGTGGTTAAATTAAAACTATTTACTTGAAAAAAAAGTTGAATTGAATTAAGTTTGAGAAATGGCAATACACAAACACATTAACCTGTTGACTGCCAAGTATTGCAGCTGCTACAATACAACTCTAATGCTTCTTCATTTAGTAGCTTTTTTCACAACACCATTTTTGATAGAAAGTAAAACAATTTGTAAGTAGGTCAAATGCACGTATGGTGCTGAAATCTAGCGTTGAAGTTAGATATTACTGAAAACAAATTAACTTGTCTGTGGCACTGTGAAGGTAAAAAATTCCAAGAATATTTTATTAAGATATTACTCAGTGTCAGTTGGAAACGGATGTTATGTGATCATAGCAGTGTTAAGCCTACTCCCTTATGGTGCAATTTTAATTATCCAATGAAAACGATAAGTATTTTTAAGGTAAATCCGAAAAAGTTTTATAATTGATGAAGTAATATACAATGGTTATTCCAGGAATATAATTCATGAGTGAAAAGTTACACATTACATTCAGAAAGAGGCTCAAAAACGAATGAAGCAGACTACAGTATCGGACTTTTTTAAGTAAATAAATAAACATGAGTGTGCCTTATTTCAGAAATATCAAAGTCTGTCTTCATGTCTTATCTTTTATTATCATATCTTACTTATGTCCATTTTCCCTATGTACATAAATAGTTATTTAACTGATTGTTTCTGAAGTTTATTTAATCCATAATTTTTATGCATGAGTGCCTTTCTGATTAGTTCATCATAACGCCCCTCCACTTATATTGCTCTCTGGTGAAAATGGCTCCCAGTGGTATCATCATAATGAGGCAGTATTGTGTTTCCATTATAAGTTTCTGTGAAGTTGGGCAAGTCAATATTACATAACCAAACTAATAAAGGGTGTACGAAAATATGTCAATCACCCAAAACTGCCACACATCGTGCTAAGCAGGCAGATGTAACAGTTTGATAACTTCTTAAAGCAAGCTACATACAGACATCAGAACTGTAAAGCAACATAGTAAAGAAATAGGGAATTAGTTATACCATTCTTATATTCTTAATAATAAAGATCAGAATACAGTTGTCTTTGTGTAGGTACCCAACAGGTGACAGGGTCCTGTTATCCCAATAACTTTCATGAAATAAGGTCAGCTTAGAATATCTGAGTTGGTCTGAACATATACCATAATAAAATCAGCTTAATTAATTCTGGTAAAGAAAGTAACTTTAAAAAGAGAACAGAGCACAAATTATGATCTTCTGGTTGAAACCTTTAATACCCAATTTCACTATAAAATATTAACAAGTGAATGTGTATAATATACAAAGATCTTGAATTAAAATTAGTACTATAAAGTTGTACAACATTTGAGCAGCGTATACATATTCTTTAGCATTTATCTTATAATTTACATTAATTAATGACATCTTACTGGGTATCAAAAGTGGCAAAGATTCTACGCATGATGTCCTGCAAAGCAGCATCTCGACACTCTTCTGCATTTATCAGTTTGACCAACAGGTTTTTAATTTCAGAAGTCCAGTATCGCTTGTAACCTTTCTTCTGACTTTGAAGTTCGTAATGGTCAGTAGCATGTTTCACAGCACTGTCTGGAACTTCCAACTGATATCTCGTTTTTCCACTTCCAAAATAAGTAACCTAATGAGGAAAATTTAATGGGCCTCAAATCTGATTTTTTAAAGTAAACTTAAGGTGGTAATTTCATAGTTTCCAATTTGTGCTTGTATAAATGTAACTACACTAAACTTTCCTTAAACCACTAGAGAAATGCCCTACAAAACTATTTTATGTGCAGAAAGATAATTAAATTTTCAAATTTTGTCAACATAAATAACCTGCATGCTTTTAAAAGTAACAAATATATTTTACACACAGTATAGCTAGATCTTCATGAAGTAACCACTATGAACAGATACTTTATGAAGGAACTACTATGTACAGATACTTTATGAAGGAACTACTATGTACAGATACTTTATGAAGGAACCACTATGAACAGATACTTTATGAAGGAACTGCTATGAACAGATACTTTATGAAAAAACTACTATGAACAGATACTTTATGAAGGAACTGCTATGAACAGATACTTTATGAAGGAACTGCTATGAACAGATACTTTATGAAGGAACTGCTATGAACAGATACTTTATGAAAAAACTACTATGTACAGATACTTTATGAAGTAACCACTATGAACAGATACTTTATGAAGGAACTACTATGAACAGATACTTTATGAAAAAACTGCTATGTACAGATACTTTATGAAGGAACTACTATGTACAGATACTTTATGAAGGAACTACTATGTACAGATACTTTATGAAGGAACTGCTGTGAACAGATACTTTATGAAGGAACTGCTGTGAACAGATATTTTATGAAGGAACTACCATGTACAGATACTTTATGAAGGAACTACCATGTACAGATACTTTATGAAGGAACTGCTGTGAACAGATACTTTATGAAGGAACTGCTGTGAACAGATATTTTATGAAGGAACTACCATGTACAGATACTTTATGAAGGAACTACCATGTACAGATACTTTATGAAGGAACTACTATGTACAGATACTTTATGAAGGAACTACTATGAACAGATACTTTATGAAGGAACTACTATGAACAGATACTTTATGAGGAAACTACTATGTACAGATACTTTATGAAGGAACTACTATGTACAGATACTTTATGAAGGAACTACTATGTACAGATACTTTATGAAGGAACTACTATGTACAGATACTTTATGAAGGAACTACTATGTACAGATACTTTATGAAGGAACTACTATGTACAGATACTTTATGAAGGAACTACTATGTACAGATACTTTATGAAGGAACTACTATGTACAGATACTTTATGAAGGAACTACTATGTACAGATACTTTATGAAGAAACTACTATGAACAGATACTTTATGAAGGAACTACTATGAACAGATACTTTATGAAGAAACTACTATGAACAGATACTTTATGAAGGAACTGCTGTGAACAGATATTTTATGAAGGAACTGCTGTGAACAGATATTTTATGAAGGAACGCTCTATGTATAGATACTAAGGAACTACTGTACAGATACTTTATTAAGGAACTGCTGTGAACAGATACTTTATGAAGGAACTACCATGTACAGATACTTTATGAAGGAACTACCATGTACAGATACTTTATGAAGGAACTGCTGTGAACAGATACTTTATGAAGGAACTACTATGAACAGATACTTTATGAAGGAACTGCTGTGAACAGATACTTTATGAAAGAACTACTATGAACAGATACTTTATGAAGGAACTGCTGTGAACAGATACTTTATGAAAAAACTGCTATGAACAGATACCTTATGAAGGAACTACTATGTACAGATACTTTATGAAGGAACTGCTGTGAACAGATACTTTATGAAGGAACTGCTGTGAACAGATACTTTATGAAGGAACTACTATGTACAGATACTTTATGAAGGAACTGCTGTGAACAGATATTTTATGAAGGAACTGCTGTGAACAGATATTTTATGAAGGAACTACTATGTACAGATACTTTATGAAGGAACTACTATGAACAGATACTTTATGAAGGAACTGCTGTGAACAGATATTTTATGAAGGAACTACTATGTACAGATACTTTATGAAGGAACTACTATGTACAGATACTTTATGAAGGAACTGCTGTGAACAGATATTTTATGAAGGAACTGCTGTGAACAGATATTTTATGAAGGAACTACTATGTACAGATACTTTATGAAGGAACTACTATGAACAGATACTTTATGAAGGAACTGCTGTGAACAGATATTTTATGAAGGAACTACTATGTACAGATACTTTATGAAGGAACTACTATGAACAGATACTTTATGAAGGAACTACTATGTACAGATACTTTATGAAGGAACTACTATGTACAGATACTTTATGAAGGAACTACTATGAACAGATACTTTATGAAGGAACTACTGTGAACAGATACTTTATGAAGGAACTACTATGAACAGATACTTTATGAAGGAACTACTATGTACAGATACTTTATGAAGGAACTACTATGAACAGATACTTTATGAAAAAACTACTATGTACAGATACTTTATGAAGGAACTGCTGTGAACAGATATTTTATGAAGGAACTGCTGTGAACAGATATTTTATGAAGGAACTACTATGTACAGATACTTTATTAAGGAACTGCTGTGAACAGATACTTTATGAAGGAACTACCATGTACAGATACTTTATGAAGGAACTACCATGTACAGATACTTTATGAAGGAACTACTATGTACAGATACTTTATGAAGGAACTACTATGTACAGATACTTTATGAAGGAACTACTATGTACAGATACTTTATGAAGGAACTACTATGTACAGATACTTTATGAAGAAACTACTATGAACAGATACTTTATGAAGGAACTACTATGTACAGATACTTTATGAAGAAACTACTATGAACAGATACTTTATGAAGGAACTACTATGAACAGATACTTTATGAAGGAACTACTATGTACAGATACTTTATGAAGAAACTACTATGAACAGATACTTTATGAAGAAACTACTATGAACAGATACTTTATGAGGGAACTACTATGTACAGATACTTTATGAAGGAACTACTATGTACAGATACTTTATGAAGGAACTACTATGTACAGATACTTTATGAAGGAACTACTATGTACAGATACTTTATGAAGGAACTACTATGTACAGATACTTTATGAAGGAACTGCTGTGAACAGATACTTTATGAAGGAACTACTATGAACAGATACTTTATGAAGGAACTGCTGTGAACAGATACTTTATGAAAGAACTACTATGAACAGATACTTTATGAAGGAACTGCTGTGAACAGATACTTTATGAAAAAACTGCTATGAACAGATACCTTATGAAGGAACTACTATGACAGATACTTTATGAAGGAACTGCTATGAACAGATACTTTATGAAGGAACTGCTGTGAACAGATACTTTATGAAGGAACTACTATGACAGATACTTTATGAAGGAACTGCTGTGAACAGATATTTATGAAGGAACTGCTGTGAACAGATATTTTATGAAGGAACTACTATGTACAGATACTTTATGAAGGAACTACTATGAACGATACTTTATGAAGGAACTGCTGTAACAGATATTTATGAAGGAACTACTATGTACAGATACTTTATGAAGGAACTGCTATGTAACAGATACTTTATGAAGGAACTGCTATGAACAGATACTTTATGAAGGAACTACTATGAACAGATACTTTATGAAGGAGCTACTATGTACAGATACTTTATGAAGGAACTACTATGTACAGATACTTTATGAAGGAACTGCTATGTACAGATACTTTATGAAGGAACTGCTATGTACAGATACTTTATGAAGGAACTGCTATGAACAGATACTTTATGAAGGAACTGCTATGTACAGATACTTTATGAAGGAACTGCTATGTACAGATACTTTATGAAGGAACTGCTACGAACAGATACTTTATGAAGGAACTGCTGTGAACAGATACTTTATGAAGGAACTACTATGAACAGATACTTTATGAAGGAACTGCTATGTACAGATACTTTATGAAGGAACTGCTATGTAACAGATACTTTATGAAGGAACTGCTATGTACAGATACTTTATGAAGGAACTGCTATGTACAGATACTTTATGAAGGAACTGCTATGAACAGATACTTTATGAAGGAACTGCTATGAACAGATACTTTATGAAGGAACTGCTATGAACAGATACTTTATGAAGGAACTACTATGTACAGATACTTTATGAAGGAACTACTATGAACAGATACTTTATGAAGGAGCTACTATGTACAGATACTTTATGAAGGAACTACTATGTACAGATACTTTATGAAGGAGCTACTATGTACAGATACTTTATGAAGGAACTACTATGTACAGATACTTTATGAAGAAACTGCTATGAACAGATACTTTATGAAGGAACTGCTATGAACAGATACTTTATGAAGGAACTGCTATGAACAGATACTTTATGAAGGAACTGCTATGAACAGATACTTTATGAAGGAACTACTATGTACAGATACTTTATGAAGAAACTACTATGAACAGATACTTTATGAAGAAACTACTATGAACAGATACTTTATGAGGGAACTACTATGTACAGATACTTTATGAAGGAACTACTATGTACAGATACTTTATGAAGGAACTACTATGAACAGATACTTTATGAAGGAACTACTATGAACAGATACTTTATGAAGGAATTACTATGTACAGATAATTTATATTTGTTGACATTTCTCTCTTTATTTTAAACAAATAATTCCATATAAATCCAAAGAATCTTGACTAATGAAGTGAATCTACTGTAACTTTTGTTTGTACACTACTTCAACGAGGCACAGCATGGCCAAGTGGTTAAGGCACTTGACTCGTTATCCAAGGATTGTGGGTTTGAATCCCCATCATACAAAACATGCTCACCCTTTCAGCCATAGGGGCATCACAATGTTACGGTCAATCCCAGTATTCACTGGTAAAAGATAAGCTGAAAAGTTGGCAGTGGGTGGTAATGACTAGCTGCCTTCCCTTTAGTCTTATACTACTAAATTAAAGACAGATAGCTCTTGTGTAGCTTTGCATGAAATTCAAAAGAAACGAAACCTACTTCAACAAAAACATAAGGTTTGATTTCCAATCAGTCTGAAATATTATATCAAATAAAATATGGGATTTAGATTTGTTGCTAACCTCAAAGCTATACAAATAGGTGTTTGTGCCATACCCATCACAATATTGAAACTTGATTTTTTAGTTATAAACAAACCGTTGAGCTACTATGAGCAGACCTTTCTAACACACAAACAATTACACTAGAAAGGAAATAAAATATTTATTTACCATATTAAAACCAACCAAGCACATAAATAAGAAAAAACTACCAATAGCTCATATTTATAAACATATTCGAATATTGTGAGATTAAAGAAACCCGACATTATCTAATGGGATAAAGTAAAAAAAATGTGTCTATTAAAAAATTAAAACTATATTGCCTTTCATATTACAAGACAATTACTTACTTTGCACATGAAATGCTTTTTCTGTTTTTCCAAATATTCGTCTAATTGTTTTTTGGTATCGTTGATGGTCGTAACTGCAGAATCGTAGTCCTCGTCGACACCTAGTGACATTCGGGTAAATATTAATAAATTAAAATACACTTAAAACTTAAGAGTTAGAAAAACCTTGCTGTATACTGATTTTTACCTTCAACCAAATTAAATAATCTTCTCGATTCAGGAAAATACAACAACAAAGGAGTCAAACAAGGGTTAAAATTGTAATATTGTAATTAATGCAAAAACACTATATTAATAAGTTGAATATTTATGTGCAACAAAAGCTTTAATTAAATACCAACATTGTATGCTCTGTACATTATTCTAAACTACATTTTCGATTTTGTCCTAAATCTATAGGTGTTACGTAAACTGCAGGCCTGAACAACTATTTCTGAATTAGTATCGTAGCACAGGAACAAACAGACAAAACTCTGCAGGTTAAATTTTAAATCATACATTCAACGTGTCGTCCAGTGTGGTTCGTATACCTATTACATGAATACACTGAAATTAAAGCTATCGTACGGTGATCTTTCTATTTACATTTGTCCTCACAGAATGTCTTTTTCTTAGAATTCCAAATGTATAGTTTTGTAATTTACAAAATGATATTATTTTAAATTCTTTCACATTATACTAGTGACATTTAATGTTCTTCTTACCCGTGCTAGGAATTATTTTCCCATCTTTCTTGGCCTTTTCATGGTCAAATGCATTCTGATTAGAAAAAAAATGAGAAAGATTGAAATTATATTAAATTTACAAAAAATAGAAGTAACTAATTTTAATTAATTTCTAACTGTTAGAAGAATATGAATTATATGTTATGGTAAGATCATCCCATTATGGTGATAGTATAAATGTGCACAAAACAGCATGTGGCCAAGATTAAATTTATGTGAAACAAATCACAATAATAAACAGCAGAAAACATTATTACAAACATATTACAAAACACTTATTATATGCAACATGCGTGCAACCCAGAAAGAGAACAGAAGAAAATCGTATATAATAATACATTACTTGAACCTAAAATCAACCAAATGAATTAACACACTTTGCTAAGTTTACACAGTTTTTGACCATACATGTTAAGTAATACACAAAGCTCATGCTTTCTCATTAAATATAAAACATCTCTCCCAACACCTTTCTGCTACTTTCTTCTACACCTATTCTCATGTATTCTGCATGGAGTCTATTACCAGTTTACCTTGTTTCCTAGTTTCCATTTTCCAGTAAGTTCTATAACACGGTGATTAAGGTTTAAAGTTGTAACCACACCATTTTCTTAAACTCCTGAAGTCAACAAAATGATTTTTTGAATGCATTAATTAAAATATATCTACAAAAAATCAATCTGGATGTTAAGACTACATAACTGAAATCTTACATCAAAAAAGTCTAACGTATCCTTCAAATCAGGAAACCTTCCATCTTCAAGGACAGAGGTCACACACTGTTTTAACGTTTCTGACCTATCAAAAGGCGTACACAATTACAAGCTTCCACAAAAGAACAACAATTTATTTATTCAGCAAATAATAAATCTATAAATTAGTGTAACTGTGCAACATAAAATTCAAGTTACCTTAACTAAACAATGTAAAACACAATCAAGAGTCAATGTTGGAGTAACAGCAGGTTTTGAAAGAAAATGTGGTAGAACATTTGTATAAACTTAAAAGATAAATTTGTCTCCAAAGAGTGACACTTCAGCATAGAAATTTAAGTCAGTTTTAAGAATCCTAAAAAGAGTAAAATGATTAAAAACATTCTAATTGTATAGCTTCAGCTCAACATTTTTGTTCAAGACATTGCATGCATATTCAGACAATGTTATAATACTGCTACTTTGAATCAAAACCTGTAACATTTAAATGTATCCACTTATATTAATGCAATTTTACAGAATTTTAAACCAGCTTTCTGTCTGTTAAACATAAAAATCAGAGTAGCCATTTCATTTCATACAATTCGATGTCAAATACAATTACTTAAATGTGTATATTTGTTTGAAAGGTATCCCACTAATTTCTCTGTAAGCAACACCCAAATAGACCAATTATAAGTCGAACTACTTCAACAGGAATTCATTTAAACAAATTATTTCAAATTTAAGTAAATAATACAAAGCAATTTAACAATTACTGTCAAAAATAACACCTTTTTAATGCCACATAAAAAGTCCCTTACCTACAGTTGTCTCGAACCTTTCTAAACACATAAGGAATTTCCAATGCCACCTGAAAACCATGAAGAGCAGAAAGAAAATCGGTTATTTTTCTCTTGCTATACGTTTCTGCTTCATAAAAGATAGCTCTGCTGTCTGGATGAGACTTGCTCCTGTGAGCTGATCCCTGGGTGTGGATTCTGGAATAAGTGAAAAATATTAACCACATCGTGGTGTGTGCACACACACACACACTACAAATTTATTTGTCTTATTCTCTATTCAAAGTATTTATGCCTGATATAAGAAACCAAACATAGTTTTAACAAAAAAGTATACATGTGGACTACTCCATGCATTTCAGTAAATATATTTTTTTTATTAACTTCTGAAAAAAAATACCCAAAATTTGAGCACTTTAAAAAAAGATGAGTGTTCTTTTTCCTTGTTCTCCTAAACAGTAGTGCTCAAATATTACAAAACTCTTAAGTTTTGGACTTTTATTTTAATTCATTGCACTTTTTCTGTACAATCCAGTGTGCTAACTCTTTCACTAGAATCCATTTTCTATTAAAAATATGTTCACTTATTTTGTTAACAACAGCACTGGAAGTTTACCATAACACCAGCAAAATTATAAAACAAAAATGTTGGTATGACTCTTCGTGATGTCAGGAAAACACTTAGGATCAAAAGTTGATTGAGGAAAAGAATCTACACCACTAGCACTTAGAAGTGGATTGGTTTTTGTTTTATCAGGGATAAACTAGGTATCAAACAATATTGTATTGACATATGGAAAACATATACATCGTTACAAAAATTAACTAAAAACATATACATCGTTACAAAAATTAACTAAAAAATGTACATCGTTTCAAAAATTAGCTAAAAACATATACATCATTACAAAAATTAACTAAAGACAAAAACTATAACTAAGAAAATGCAGAACTATATACGACTGACCTAAAAAAAGACTGAAATGGTATAAACATTATTCTTGTCTATCGTTATATTAAGATTAAAATACTCAGAAAAGCAAACAGATGAAACAATTCCAAAGATAGGATTTTTTTTATGTAAAGTTATTTGTATTATTACAGTTCTTGTGTTGAAAAATCTTTAGTGCAGTGGCATTAAGGTTGAAGTCATTTCCAACAATATAGTTTTAAGGATTAAGAAAAAAATATAAAAAAGAACTGTGAATTTCTCACATATGACTTACTTGCTAATTAGCCTTTCAAGATCAGGTAACTTCTTCAGTATTTTAATCACTTCAGTTCTAACTTCTGGTAAGCCTCTCCAATCTTCCACAGCATTCAAACGATCATTAATTGAAGATGGGTTGCATAAGGGAGAACAAAGCCACTGATGAAACAAACGTTTTCCTGAGAGAAAAATTTCGTGAGAGACAGATGATTAAATAACTAACACAATGATAGCTAAGGCTTTTACTCCATAAGACCTACTTGACTATATATTTTTAACACTCCTACGAAAATTGGGGCCTAATAGGCCCCAGAGCAACTTGAAAGGTTATTAATATCAGGTTAATAATTTTGTATTTAAATGAAATTGCCATTAGTGATGTCGAGAAACCCACTTGTTGAGAACTTTATATGCAAAAACGGCTCGTTTGGGTTCAGAAAATATTTTAAATAGAAGAGCGAAGTCGAAACGCTGTTCGCTCTTCTATTTAAAATATTTTCTGAACCCAAACGAGCCGTTTTTGCATATAAATGAAATTGCCATTAATTGACCCTATCCCTTTATATTTTAAGGAGCAATAATATTTTGACTTTTCAGACATTTGCAGAATAATATTTAAATTTTTTTTTAAAACATCTACTAAGGGTATCACTTTAGGGGATGTAAATATTTTTTTTGTAGGAGTGTTAAAAGGGGAAACTAATCACATTTAACGTGGAGTTATAAAACAGTAGTAAAAGAGATGATAAAATCACCAAATGATAAGGATAGTCTTTTATTTACAAATCCGACTCCATTTTTATTTTTTAATAAACTATGAAATGGTTTTTTAAAACACTACAACTGTATAAACTGTTTGTTTTCACGTGTTTTTTTTTGAGGAAATTTGTTGATGTTAACAAAGTGGTTTTATTTTGTTGATTTCATTGTTAATTTTATCAGGTGAATATAGTTTTATGGTTGTGTTTATTTGGTTTTTCAGTATGTTGAATTTTTGTTTTGTTTCATGTACTGAGTCCCAGGAAATGTATAATCCAGTATGGGTAATTTTTCTGTGAATTTCTGTTTTGAATTGTGCATCAGTTCTAGTGATCTTGAGGTTAAGAAATGCTATTTGGTTACTTTTTCCCTGTTCACAGGTGAACTTCATGTGAGGATGTATCGAGTTAACATGGTTGAAGAAACTGTGTGTGTGTTTTGTAGATGTGAATCCAGCAATTGTATCATCAACATACCTGTACCAGTATAGTGGTGGGTGTAAGGCTGAATTGATTACTTGAAATTCATCCTGTCATAAAAACATTGGCTAGAACTGGTGACATGGAGTTCATCATACTTAGGCCATTTATGTGTAGGTAGTTTTAGTTATTGAACATGAAGTTAGTTTTGGTGGTAGTGAATTTTATAAGGGTTGCTAATTGGTTGCTGGTAATGTGTGTCAATGGATTGAGGTCTTGGATATAAAGTTCTAAAGCTGTCTTACAGACTTCAGTTGTTGGGACTTCTGTGAAGAGGGAGATTACATTAAAACTGTCCTTTAACACTTTATGGTTTAGTTAATTAAAAATACATTTAAAAGTTAAAAGAGTCTTTGCAAAAAAAAGAAAAAAAGAGCATATCTGTTGGTAGGAAATTAATAATATGTAAACATAATGAGCACATCTAATCTTAAGAACTGGTAACACAATCACTTTGAATTAAACTTGTTTGAAGGTCGATTGTTTTTTCATTACAGACAGTTAAAAGTTATTCCTGTAACATATCTATTCAGGCTGATCATAAAGTGAATAAAATTGGAAGCTCAGAATTATAAGATTTGCATCAAAATAACAAAAACATGCTAACTTTGCTCTACGAATTTGATATCTACTTTCTTTGGACTAGGGTTACTTATTAAATAACATTAATGTTTGTAATTTCTCCAATCTGTGGAAGAGACCCTCAAAAAGGATGAAATCATAGACTTTTAAATATCTGGTAGATCAAAGACAACAATATTACCTACTAATGAAAGTATAACAATAGTATTAAAGAGATTAACTACAATAATTCTACTTGTGAAATGAATATAATAACAGTGCCCAAAAAATCGACTACAGCAAGCTACTAAATTGAGCACGATGGTACTGACTAAACTCAGTACAACACTGATATCAAGTGAATATAACAGTACCTACTACACCATGTGTAATGTTAACACTTTTTAAAATGAGCACAGGTTTGCTTAAGCTTGGTCCAACACTGATACACACCAAACTGAGTGTTACAATGATCCATGACCTGAAGAAGTGAGCCCTCCACTGTTCCACTCATATTTTCCAGAATCTCTAGATTGCGTAATGTGACCCCATCCAATACCTATAAAACAACAACACATTTTTATTACCTTTTACATTTCAGTCCCAGAATTAAGATATCATAAGTTCAAAAAGTATTTAAATGTATACATGCAAATATGATTTTACAAAGTTCACAGAATCATCTAACGTAAAAACTTTACCTCATAACTTTAAAGGTACTTTTTCCTTCCCATCTAAGGAATATTTTAGTATTTTGGTTAAAAACAGAATTCACATTAATAGGAACATAATAGTAATCAATCTACATAGAATCCAATGAACTATTATGACAAAATACATTTCAAGTAAACTATTCCTAAAATAGTTATGCTTAAATCTAAATGTTTTCAAATTACTTCTTAACCCTTTCAGTGCTGTTACATTACATGGCTGTACAGGACTGGAAAACAAGTAGAACTTTAAGATACTCTTGTATTACCTTCACCTCAGGATGTTTTCATTAACCCTTAAATGGCAGCCATCATCAACTGATGCCGCTAGGTACAACATTCCAGCTGTTTTAAGGGTTAATGGCTCCTGAAATATGCAACCGAAAAGTAACTTGTTTACCCTTGTTCATTTATACACTATCTGTATCTTAATAATACAAATGATACCAAAAGCGATGGCTGAACAAAAGTTTGTTCAAAAGCTTGTTTTGGTACGTCTTAGATCAACTGGTAACTTACTGTAGCATCACTGGTGCCATCAGTTTATCTGTATTGTTTTTTTATTCCAGTTTTTATACATTAGATGTACCTGAACATTGTTTACTAAACAATTTACAAACAAAAACATTTATTAGTGAATTTTGAAAAAAAGTTTATATCAAAGCAAATGTAACAAGTTCCAGTCATCAAAATTGTTTAGCACAGTTTGAAACAAATAGTGATTATCTGTTTAATAATTACCAAATTCTCTACAAATATAGTTTTTCATTTCTACCAACAGGTGGCACTTCATAGTATGAAAAAAGAGGATAGTGGCATAAAATTCCACGAAATAATTAGCACACAGCTACATTTTGTCAGTTGTTAAAAATTTGTCAAAGCAATAACAGGTAAGGACGAATTTTTTTTAAAACTTCAAATACAACTCAAAGTAAATTCTAAAAATTTATTTATCTTTAAACAATTTACCCGTAGAAGGTAAAATTAAAACTACATGTGGCTTGTAGTGTACAGTGTAGTGGTTCTCAAACTTGGCATCATGAAATTGCAAATTTGGCATAAAACATATGTAGTTGTACAGGCTTATATGTCCTAAATGGGGAAGGCGTTGAAAAGTGTTGGAGCTGCTGGTTTTGTGTTTGTATTCTCAAGACAGTTGGTATGGGTATCAGCAATTTAATCAAAATAAAGTACAGAACAAAGTTTCAACCTTCTCAGGTCATCTTTGTTAACCTGAAGATGACCTCAGAACATCAAAACATCGTTCTGTACTTTATTTTGATTAAACAGCCGATACCTACACATCAGCCATATTGAGAACACACTTTTACTTCAAGCGAGTTTCTCGTCATTGTGGGTTTGTGTTTATAAAGAGGCACAAAAACTCACCATATGTTGAAAGTGCAAAAATGATTTGTTTGCAGGACTTGCTACTGTGTCTAGTGGCGTGTACTCCTCAAACTTTTTCAACGTTAGAATTTCATCATGGACACAACTTTCTTGAAGATACCTTTCAAAAATAGAAGTCTTTAACTTTGTTTTCAACTGCCACACTGATATATACAATTGTAAAAATATGTAAGTTTAAAAATATGAAAAACATTTATTACAAGAATAACTGTAAAACAAGTGACTGAATAATAATCGCAGATCTTGAAGCAAACTACATTTTATACCTCGGTACAGGGACAGCCAAACCTAATAGTTTACTCACCATATCCAAGAATAACTGTAAAACAAGTGACTGAATAATAATCACAGTTCTTGAAACAAACTACATTTTATACCTCGTACAGGGACAGCCAAACCTAATAGTTTACTTACCATATACAAGAATAACTGTAAAACAAGTGACTGAATAATAATTGCAGATCTTGAAACAAACTACCTCATACAGGGACAGTCAAACCTAATAGTTTACTCACCATATACAAGCACCTAATGATTTAACTGCAAGACAATATTCCTCTTTGGCTGTTTGCTGCAAGTTATCACCTAAAAATGTACACACAAAATAGTTTATTGTCCACTCAGTTATCAGGTTAAGTTTTAAACATTTTTTTTTATACAAACAAATGATGGTGGTTTTAAATTTTTCAACATTTAGGTGTCACTGCTTATAACACTATTTTAACCATTTTATGTCATTCAGAATAAAAGACAGTTTTTGAAAGCTTACAATATAATAATAAAAAAACCTATATTGACAAATCTAATAAGATACGAGGAAGAATGAAAGTAGCATGGATTGAGTCATTCTTGTAATAAGCTATGTGGAAGAATGAAAGTAACATGGATTCGAACATTAGAAAAGAATGCTCATTTTCTAAAATATCTACACTACAAAATGAATCATTCTCAGTAAATGTAAGTTATCATGAAGTAGCAAATATACCTGATGTGTGTTATGAGGTTGAACAGCCCACTCAAGATTAAATGTTGCTTCAGTGTATTAATCTAGCTCCTTCATTACCGCTAATAAACAAAATCACAAACATCGGCACAAATTAAAATAAGGAATGGTCAATTGAAGCTACAACAATCATTAAAATATCAGTTGATTACAGTTTCAGCCTTTACCTAAGATGTACGATGAGCCATTACTTATTGAGAACAATCATTACTAGCAAATTTCTGTGTTGTTATCACAAGGTACAATTTTAATTAAAAGCACACATAGTCTCACATTATGTACATCAATGTGAGTTATTTCAGGTTTCACTTTTTGAAAACAAATATTTTGAGCATCTAAATGTGCCCAGAATGTGTCACATTCAACCGTAACATCCTAAATGCAAGCAACTGCAGCAACGTATTGGTCAACTGCTACACTTTGTAGTTAAGCACAAAGCTACACTGTAGGTTACCTGTACTGTACCAACCTAAGCATCAAAGCCCACTCATTAGCACTATAAGCCTTTAGATATACCACTGAACCACTGGGAGTCAATATTTCAAAATGAAGAGAGCAAGAACAAATGTTGCAAATTAATTCAAAGCAAAAACAAGGAACAAATTCAGTGTCTAAAAAAATTCATTTAGAAAGTTTAGAAACAGCTAATTATGAAAAAATTGGTTTATATCAGTATATCAATTATCAAATGAATAGCTTTCAAAACTTTAGAAGAAAGTACGAAATATATTGTATTACAGTAATTTGTTTTTAACAGCTTAGAGCTGTAGAAGATGTAATTGTTGGTAATAATGAGGAGATAAGACAGGTTAGAACCAGTGAGAACGTTCAAAGAATTAGAGAATGATAAATTACATTAAAGCTGTATTCTGTCATCAAACTGCTGTGATTTATGTATTGGTTCATAAGCCAAACAGTTTATTATGTCTAATTCAGGGGAAATTCTTGCTGAAACATTAGCATTTTCCTACCGACAAATCTAAAGTGTGACTTTAGAAAAATAAAGCTCTTGCTTACTTTGTTAATTGTACTATGAATATATTGTTTAAGTTTCTTTTATTTGTATTTAAAACTTTCAGCTACTGCTCCTGCCTGTTCTATTACAATTATTTACTTACAAATATCAAAATTAAAATTCAGTGAAAATAAAGAGACTTACTCTCATCAATCATCTTTCTGATAGCACCAGGCCAACTTACACCACATTCAGTCTTAAAATACTCATTTTCTATAAGAAATTTCAAGGTTTTAGAATCTTCCCAGAATTCTGAACCAGGCTTCAAAGTTTCTAAAAGGGAAGAGCTTATGCAACCTTTCAAGATTTTTTGTGTTCTGTTGGAAATAATTCCTTTCTCGCAAAGAATCTGGAAAACAAATAACTTGCTTTTATTGTTTAAAACCTTTACAATATTAGATTAATAATTAAGACAATAACTAAAACAATTTTCTGGGACAAATAAAACTAAATAAATCAAAACCAGAGAATTTCTCAGATTACAACAGAAACCATGAAAACAGTGCAGCCATCTAGTTTCAATGATTAATCCTACAAATAGCAGAATGTAATATATACTGTTGTGAAAAGTGTATATAAAGTTGGCAAAGCTCTAAGCTTCTTTGAGCATTGTAAAAATTACAAAGTCAATCCTAACTGTAGATGTTTTTCTTCAAATTTCTTTTAACAAAACCTTTACAGAGTTCCAACAAAAGTATATAAAAGCTGAATTTTAACTTATTTTTTATGTGGTACAAGTCATTACATATGAAGTGTTATTATGATAAATACATTTGGAGGGTTTTTATTTAATCTGAAATGCATCTTAATATTTGTTTCTACATACTGCTACTAAAGAGGCCCTTTATATAAAATTTATTTTTTGACACCACATGTCACTGGCACGGAAGAAAACCTGGTGCATCCTTTATTCCTGCATATCACAACCAAAGAAACTCTTTGTCCAAAGCATATATTTTGTCTCCAGATATTATTGCCAAGGATAACACTGACCTCAAGTTTGATCTGCTACAAATCAGGAACTCACTTGTGCTTGAATAACATCATTTTTGTCAGCCACAAAACAGTTTCCAGAAAACTTGAGTCTCCAAAATTTTATTTTTACACATCTCTCTCATTAAAAATCTATACAAGACTTACTGAGACAAAAGTTAAGAACAAAAACATGCATTCTATTATGACTTTTACCTAATTGTGAAATCATTAATGTAAACAAGACACTTTAAATTACTCCACTTCAAATATGATGTATAGTATGAGATACATCAAATTTATCCCTACAAGTCTTTAGGAACTTCAGAAATTCAATGGAACTTAAAACAATTGTTTTTGTAGATCAATCAGTAAAGAACAAAAATAAGAAGAGGAAAACTTCATAAAATTGACAATGAGTTCAAACATTTCATGAAATTAACCTTAAGAAGGTCAAAATGTTGTTCTCTGCTTTATGAGTAAAAGTTTTAATACCTGTACCAGCCATCCTGAGATACATTTTAAAATTCATGTGGGTTTCTCATCATCACTAATTACTTAATGTTTTCTTCATACATTAAACAGTTTCCTCAGTTCCTTGTTTTACTCTTCCTGTGTTGGTGATCTGGGTAAAAGTGCCACTGACTGCATTACCACTATTTTAAATAAATGTTATTTCCTGTTTGTCCCATTTGATTGTACCTATCAAGCTCAATGGTCTGATAACACATGCAACTAATCACAAATAATGATGAAATAACAATACATACTATTCGTCAAGAAGAACAGAATCACATCAGCGTATGTTACTGGTCAGAAAGAAAGATATAATAACAAGATATGATATTAGTCTGGGAACGTGTGACAGTTTATGTTACTATTGAGAGACGATATATTGACGACGTATGTTAATTCTCAAAAACAATGATACAACTCAAGAAAAGATAAATATCTTTGAAAAACAAAATTATTTCACTGGTGAGTGTTGTTTACGATATTGGAATAATAAATAATAGGTGAAAAACGTTAGGAGATAACCCTAGTTTTGTTTCTATATGAAAATACTGCTCAATACATGTAAATACATGAATAACATTTTGACAAATTCTTACTAATCTAATAATAAACCTATCTCAAAGATAAGTTATCCAATCATTGCAATATCTGTAGATGAATGGACCTAGCCAGTGGAAGAATAGTTACAAGAAAAAAACAAACACTATTTATAAATGAAACAGAAATAAAATACACATCAACTGGCAGAAAATTAATTAATATACAATTAGTTTGAATTAAACAAAAAATAAATGAGGAAAACTAAATCTTAACAATAATGAATTAAAATAATGAAATAAAGGCAAATATTTATGTAAACACTAAAATTTCACATATGGTTCATTCTCTCTGTAGAAGAACATTAAAAAATGGGTCACAAGAATTCAGAAACTTCTGTTCTCAATATGACAGTCAGAGAGCAATCTCACATAAAGTGAGACATTACACGACTATCTCGTGAAACAGAACACCTTCTGCGAATGGGCTATCTAACAGAAAGTAGCACTTAAGATTAAATTTAGCAAAACTTCATCAGAAATTTATTTTTCCTTAATTTTATCAATACAAAATATACACTACAGACAACTGAGATGTGTGATATTTACATCTAAAAGATGTAAGAAACGAGTTCCACATTGGAAGTCTTTATTCCGTACAGTTTAAAAGAAGACATTTCAAGAAGATAATAATTATTAATTTGTTTAGTTGAATACTTAACTTAAAAATTAACAATGTTTCTGAAACACACTCTTCTCTCATTATTGCATTCACTTAAATAAAATCTTAAATATTGTGAATTACTATGTTACAACGAAAATTAAAATTAACTATTGTAAATTTGTTATCTCTTAACAAATTAACATGCTTTATATACATTTTCAGCCACTTGTTGGTAGACTCGATACACCTAAAGCTGTGTGTAGGAATTTTAAATTCGAAAACAAATATATGATGTTATAAGATACAATATTATTAGAATTTGTTCTGCCTACATTCTAACTGCATGTCGTAAGTAAAAGCTTGCATAACTGTTTCTTCACAGCAGTTGTTAAAAATTTACAACTTCCTCTAAATATTCCTGTATTGTGTTATTATTACAACTGAATAAAAAAACTAATTTTTCTTTAGAACCCATTTTACATTGTAAACTTCTCTAAATACATACTCAAATGTGTCAGTAATTTTGTAAGCACAAATGACCAACAATCTTGAATCAGTTTCTCTTGATTAGTAATGGAACACAACCAGCAAAACGAAAGTATAGAGTGTAATCTTCCGACGGCATACTACTCTTTAAAATTCCATTCATTGTTCAGTATTAACAATAAAATAAGTGTACCATTAGACTAAGAGTTTTCAATTAAACATAGTTATCTGTAACCAAGAACTGGTGTATTTTAATTATGTTCTTAAAACATTTTGAAAAGAATGCCTACACAGGAAAAATTTCCAGACTTGTAACCAACAGGAAGGTTTATGATTTCATGAATAAGTCTCATGTGAGAGTTTTGGCATTGCATCCCTGTACACAAAAATTATATCATAAGAGACAACTCAACAAGCAACAGATTTGGTTTTTAAAACAGTGTGACAATACAAGGTCTAACCAAATCAATTTTCACTGATTCGTTACATTTTGACACTTAAAAATCTCATTGTTAAGATTAATACTTGGATTTATGATCTAACAGATTGTGTTTCTATGGCTCAAATTAGACTCCCCTAGTGGTACTGTAGTATGCTTTCAGACTTGCACTGCTAAAACTAGGTTTCAAAATCCATGGTGGGCAGAGCACAGATGGTTCATTGTACAGCTCTGTGCTTAATTCGAAAGAACCAAACTCAAAATTAGCACCTCAGTGTAGCTGAACTCATTTTACATTATCATGAAAAACATTAACTGCAACTGTTTTCAGTCTGTCAGATATGATAGATAATTTGATGACATTTTAATGATCTTTAAAGAAAAATAACGAGTGTA
Source organism: Carcinoscorpius rotundicauda (assembly GCA_011833715.1). NCBI lineage: Eukaryota > Metazoa > Arthropoda > Merostomata > Xiphosura > Limulidae > Carcinoscorpius > Carcinoscorpius rotundicauda. Next base: position 7,404,801 of record CM022398.1, read on the forward strand.
TTCTTATCTTAATAAACAGTGTCCTTGTATTACATTTGTAGTTGAAGAAAACAACCCACAATTGTTATTATTTTCAGATCTAGGTATTAATAACCCTGGAATTCTTTTTTAAATAAAAATGTATTACAAACTAAAATATGAAAGACTATATAATCATGTTCAAAGTCTTACATTCATTCAATATCAAGATAGCGTGATAATTATGTCTCAGACCTTGTCATATTACAACTATCAATATTTTCGTATAGAAATAGTGTGAAAAATTCTTATTATAAATTGGTTTTCATTTTTAATTATTTCACAGCACTCTAGAATGTACTTTTTTTATTTGTAAAGTGAACTACGATGTGCCCAAACTATCATTTTAAGTGTCTTTTACCTAGGGGTAAAGACGGATATGCATTAAAATATCAAATCAAAAAAATATTTTTAAATCAAACTATCCACAAATTTTAGTATGTAAAGCTTTAATATCAGAACTGTTGTATGATCTTTTGTCAAGTAAACAGAATAAAGTTGTTGCAAATGGGTCACTGTTTTTTGTGAGGCAATCAATACATCGATATTTGATTTGCTAATAATTTAAATACATGCAACTACCATAATTTTCCATTTTGTGAAATAACAATACACATCCCTTAACACTTCATACCCAAAACAATTTCATTTTAAACAAAACAAAGCAACTTCATATGGACGGTTCATACGTCACAGCATGATGCATATTTAATTTCGGCAAAATCGTGTGTATGCCAGCTAAATACATCATATTATCATGAACCTAATCATGAACTTAAATTTTTTATGAACATTTTCTCATCTGAAACTTACCTGCACAGGTGGAAAGTGAGCAATCAGAGTTCTAAGTCGAGAGCAATGTCTGTCGTCAAGAAACTGCCCCAGCTGGAAAAGTGAACATTGGTATTAAACAATTAAAATAATGAGTTATAAAAAGAAGAGACAAGAAATATTTATGTCAACTTCAATATTTTGCCACGTCCAAGCAGGGATCAAATCTTACTTTATGATGGATACTCTTAAGCAATTAAAATAATGAGTTATAAAAAGTAGAGACAATATTTACATCAACTTCAATATTTTGCCACGTCCAAGAGGGGAATAAATCTTACTTTATGATGAATACTCTTAAATTTACCTGGCCATTTATATTGTAAAAATTGTTTAAAAGTTAAAAGTCAAAATGAGAGTAGAACTAAAATTAGAACAGGAAATATTAGGCCGTGAATATCTAGAAGTCCTAAAATAAACTTTAATTAAATACACTAAAGCACGTCCAGGACAGATAAAAGAAATCTGGTTAATTACAATGAAATTCATTGCCAAAGATCAGTCATTGTCACTCGGTATTACTTTGTACTTATCAGGGCTACACTAGCAATAAAAATCACATATGACAACAATCATCTACCAAGTATCGAGAATATACCAGGTATAGAGAAGAGAGTTAAAATGAACATATCAAAGAAACCTAAATATTAAATAAGTGTTTAAACTTTGCAAACAAAAAAATTAAACATACTGAGATACTCACACTGAACTTTCCAATTGAAGTATCCACAAAACACACACCATATTCACTTTCATCTCCAGGTTTAAGACCGTGATTCTGAAAAAATATATTCAGAAGTGTGTTCTAACAATGAATCAAAAATCTTTAAAAGTCACAAAATATTAATTTTTGTATAAAACATGTACAAATTATGTCACCAAGAAATAGAATTAGGAAACATTTTTAATCTAAAAAGATATCCAGAGAAATAAAACTTAGTAACTTTATACTTAAAGACAGACATGAAGTCTGTAATTCACTACTTTTAATTCATATAAAATAGTTCATTCCAAGCTCAAATTCGTACAGGGTTACCAGATGTCAAAGTGGTGAAATTATCCAAAACGTGTGATTGTGTGGAAATAGATTTTCTATATCACATACAATAACTTTCAACCGTTATTTAATACTGTAAATATAAATTATACCTTTCATAACAGAGGTTAAACGCTCTCACATAATAACTAGCAACTTTTCATTCTTAGTCTTAAGAGTTGACCAGTTCCCAAAAACCTTTGGTTTCCTTTATCCCATTTGCAAACAAAGTGACTTAAAAATTATTTATGGAATAACTGTTTTGTATCACTTGCTCAAAGGGTTTCACCATCATGCAGTTTCAAAATTGTGTGTGTATATTTTCTTACAGCAAAGCCACACTGGACTATCTGTTGAGTCCCCCGAGGAGAATCAAACCCCAAATTTTAGTGTTGTACATCCAAAAGACTTTCCGCTGTACCAGCGGGGAACAATTTCAATATTATTCCTAATGATTGCAATCTAACACACATTCCAGAAAAAAATTAAATCACAATATTCAAAACAATCAACTTTGTATGTTTTGCCGATAACTATATCATACATATTTATGTTACCTTCCACGAGAAAAAAATGTATAATTTTTAGTACGCCATTCAAAGCAGTAATTTTATAGGAAACTAGCACAACTCAACAAATATCCTCTTTACTGATATTTTAAAATGTATCAACATGAGGTCAACATTATTAGAATTTACAATTTCCTTAAAGTTAATGACACCAATACCCAATACATTAGTGAAATACATAAAAACCAATACACAATTTGTTTTTATTATTTACAGAACTGTTAGATATTATTGTGATCAAAATTTACTTCAGGAAACAATGATTAGAAATATATCAAATTGAACCTTCTCTGTCACTGCCAGTAAATAAGAGTGTTCAGCTGTTGAAGGTTCACCATCTTGAACATTATAGGTACGAGTTCCCTTTGTTGTTATTCTGCAGATCTCTCGTCTCACAACTCGATCAAATTTGCTTGGTTTTACTACTGCACAGAAGAAAAAGATAAACTTTAAAAATTTAGTGCTTGATATACAAATCCTAAAATCTAATTCTAGCTGATTACTGTTCTGGTATTCACAAAACTTCATTTTTACAGTTTCAGACAAAACATCGTGACTTGACTTTTAAATAATTATGAAGAACTGATAACAGTAATAAAAGTTATAATATTATAATCACCTTTAAATAATTTGATGTGATATTTTGATTGATATCAAATATGCAGGAACTACATACAGCCTGTGCGAGTATTGATGTTGAATACACATCATGATATCACACAGTCATACATTCATTCACAGATGTACATTATAATTGCATACAAAAACAGATGCACCACTTTACGTATGTACACGATATTGTATTGCGATATTTACCCTGTTGGATAAATTTGATAAATAGGTAGACAAAAAAGATGCACTGTTTGGTGTACATTATGACTAGATATGGAAACAGATGCACTTTTCAATGTACACCATGAATGCTTAAGTACCAAACATATTGTTTCTCAATTACAGTCACCAAGTTTATGTAACAAATTTTTCTTTACACTGTTCACCTGTGTTTATGTCACATACATAAAATATGACATTTGAAAGTTTAATAGTTCAAAGCTATTTTAAAAACAGAATTACTTTATATTTGTTCTTCTCTATCTGAATAATACTTTAAGTTTGTACTGCATACAGTAACAAATGACTGTTGGATGCGTATTATGACTACATGTAATGTAACAATATAAAACTTACACTGTTTGCATCTTTCTTCCATCATTTGTGGTGTTTCCGTTTGTTCCACTCGAGCCACCTTGTAATTTTTCTGGATCAAAGCATCAGAGTAGCGAGCATAAGCAATCTCCGGAAACCCACAATGAGCAAAGTCACCCTGAAATCAATAAGGAACAACTTTTAACTAATATTAAAAATACTGGTCATGGTACTTAGCTTTCAAAACTAGGTATCATTATAGTGGTTTGTACTTATTTCATAATTTATGCAAAACGTTAATTAAAACAAGTTATACAGACGACTGACAAGTAATAATCATGCTTTCTAAGTTTTCTCTATTAAATACAAATCTTCTAAATACCTTCATGTATATTAGCCCCAGCTCATTTACACCTATTACTGCATCCATGTGGTACAACTCGTAAAACTTTCCAACCTGAGTATATTAAAAACAAAAAAGGGATCAACTCAGTATGAAACACAAGGTCTGAAAACAAGTTTGAAATCACCCACCAACTTTTCCGTAGTAAACAATTTTAATAATTACACACAAGTATAACAGTACAAAGTTTCTAACAGAATTATAAGTGGAAATTACAAAGTGAACTTACTTTAAAGAAAAGAATAGTATCGAAGTGTTGGGATTTCATTTCCCACCACTGTCGTGAAGCCTACAAAAAGGAAACAATTTATACATCTGTATTATTCAAAAATATTCATAACAGTTTTTATTATTATTATTATTATTTTTAGATGTATAACAATTCAGTACGGAATACTAGTACATGGCAAATAGTAATTTAATCATTTTTTGCTTCGACATTAAGTATTATATTTTCAATTACTTTGTGTTTAGTGAATAAATGGTGTCTAATATATCATCTAATTTCAAACTTGACAGAGAAAATAATATTCCTTTAATTATTGAATAAATGTCACGAATACAACACCTTAACAAAATGACATGTTAAAAATTTCATTCTCATTAGCTGTACATTTTACATTCAAAATACAAAAATTTCAATAAGTCAACACTGTTTCTCTGTTTTCTCATAGCTGGGAGACAAAAGAAAAAAAGTACTTTGGTAACATTATCTGAAGTATGGTGCAACCACCAGCCAATGAAACTGATGATAACCACCAGCCAATGAAACTGATGACAACCACCAGCCAATGAAACTGATGACAACCACCAGCCAATGAAACTGATGACAACCACCAGCCAATGAAACTGATGACAACCACCAGCCAATGAAACTGATGACAACCACCAGCCAATGAAACTGATGACAACCACCAGCCAATGAAACTGATGATATAACTCAAATATCCAATAATTAGGGAAATAATAACACTGTGTAACACAAATTTTGTTCTTGGATAGTATGTGTTATTTCTTAATTGCTTATGTTGTAAAAGCACAGAAAATGGCCATTATTTCCTTCAAACTTTGCTTTTGTGACCTGGATAATGAAATTTCGAAATTAACCTATGTTCTATGTAAAAAAAGGCAAATTTGCACATTTTTATTTACATAAGGTCTGAATAAAACAACACATGAATCACAATTTACATGTACTCATACTGAAGTTACACAAAAATGTTTAAAAGTGAGTAGTTTTTCGAGATTTGTGACTGTAAATCACTTTCGCATATCAGCCTCCAAATATAGTCTCCCATCATGTTTTCGTTATATGCTCCCAGGTCACACAAGCAAAGTTTGAAGATAAAAATTGGTCTTTTCAATTTACTTTGGGCATATGCAATTTGAAAATATATGATATCAATGTAGTTATTTATGATTTTAAGATTATTCAACTGTACGTATAAAATCTAAAAATTTTATTTGATTTCTCTCCACATGAAATTTTATAAGGCTTAGCAACCAAGTTCAAAGGTTAGTGAAAAAGAAATATCTGGTTTCTTTACTCCTTTATTTATTGTTCTTTGTTTAAAAAATCAAGTTTAATAATTTATTTGTAAATGTTAATAATCTATACAAGTGTATATGAAGCATAATAATTGAAATAATTACTAAAACACAGCCAAGACAGAGAAGACTACAGGTCAGTTTTATGTTTCACATTTTATGTAAAATGAATGCATGTGCACCTTGTTAATGCAAGTTACGTAATGTTAGCTCGAAATGACAGTAGGGTCAATATAATAAAAAATAAGAAATGCATATATAAGTATACCAAGTTGTGAGACTTAAATAACTTAGACTAAACATTTGCCTTTTCATGCGTTATAATATTTAGTAATTCTAGCATGAAAAAAAGAACTTACATTTATTTCCCAATTTTTTATGATGGTTATGGAGTTGGTAAAGTGAAAGACCTCGCATAATTAGAGTATAGAAAATAATAAAATATAGTCTTACTAAAAACAAACATTTGAAATGTATTTAGGAGGTTTTAGAGGTTACATAATTAATATTTGTGGTTTTTGTGGCACTAAATAGGTTTTTAAATAATAACACAAAATCACTTTGCATTCAGATTACTAACAAAACAAATTCAATATTTTCACAAACAAATCTTTAGTAAAAATATTTCATTAAAAATCTTACTTTTGTGCACAAAAGAATTGTAATCTTTATTAAAAGTCTACCAAATTTTGTGAAGACACGCATGCTGTATTAAAACTTACAGTACAAATACTTAACATGTGTAAATGAACTTGTGTATGTTCCCATTGCAAAGGGGTTAGGAGAATATTTAAATCTTAAATTAAAAGGAAAAATCATGACATTTCTTCTTGTAAAAAAAGTTAAAATAAAACAGCACTTACTGGTGTAAGAGTTTTCTTGAAACTCTCTGGAACAAATAACGTTTTCAGATCATAATCTGGATGAGACTGAGGTCGACCTTCTATGTCCCTTAAATACAATAGATTTAATTTCTTTCAATGATATTAAGTTAAAAGTATCTAAAACAACAACCAGTCTGATGTTGAACACTAAGTCTCTTATAAAAAAAATAACATGATTTTTTTTTTTTAAAGAAATCCTTAAGACTCTTTATACTTAAAAGGTTCGCAAAGTTTTTAATTCCCATGTGGTATGATTAGTAGGGTTAAGATAAATAATATGTTATTAAATATCTTGAAATAAATAATGAATTTTTACAGCATTATACTTTATGGTACACAAAACTACCTAATATTGCATAACTTAAAACTCACACACAGGTATAACTTATTAAACATGCCACAACACTATCTTTCATGTCAGTCAATCTGTGAGTATAAAATTAGTATTAAGTTTTATTTTCATTAAGTTATACCTTTAAACCTATGTTAGAGCTACCATTAAATGCCTAAGACATTACTGAAATAGACTTGATATTTAGTGAAAATGTCAAGTTTGTACAGTGAGTATGGTATCAAATCTATTTCAGTGAAGTCTTAGGCCTTTAATGGTAGATCTAACATCAGCAATAAGAACGTAATGTGAAATTCGTTATAAATGCACACAGTCTGTGTTTAATTAAACTTTACAAAGTTATATACACTGTGGTAATGCTTTGTTGAGGTGAAAACATCTTTTACCAACTACTCTTAATATCTATTGTATATTTGTAACAGAGACTGATGTGCCTTGTAAAAAGGCTGTTTTTACTTTGTTTTGTGCTTTACCAATCGTTGAGCATTCCAACTTTCCTATCTAGCCCAAACTAATCACTGATAAAGTTAACTTACAGTAACAACTGCAAAATCAGTCAGTACCTTCTGCACCATCACATTTTATCTGTGGTCAACTTTCTCTTAATTCCTAACCAGTTTGATAAGTAATGTCTTGACAGTTGAATAAAAAGTTGTTCTCAACTACATTTAATAAGATAATTAACATTAATTCTAACTTCACTGAGTAAAAACTGGAAGCAAAGTCAAAATAAAATACCTTTGTTCTTACACGTATCTAGACACTAACTTACGAGTCATTTTGACTGATGCTCAAACAAAACCATAGGATTAACTGTATCTTGGCCAAATTTGAAACAACCAAATACCATAAGAAATCAATCTGGTCTTGCTCATTGACATTCATGCCATCTTAATCTTTTATGCAAATGTTTAAAGTAACATGAATAGTGTCACTCATTTTAACAGTGCAGCCTACATGTAAATCACTGGGTCATAATTTACTGGTCTCAGTGTCATCATCAAACAGCCTGATATACCAGAATCCCCAAACTGCTAATACTTGCAGACAACTTAGGTTTTAAATCAGTAATTTTAATGTTTTCTAATTTATTACTTTATTACTTTTACTGATAAATTTAAAATCATATTTGATTACTTTTTACATATTATAAGAGGCGCCTTATTTTATAAATACCTGTGAGCTTGCAAACTCAAACTATAATAAACTATAGAAAATACAGCTTTAGTCAGTTCTTACAAATGAGATTAATGTTTCTTATCTTACATAGTTTTCCAGTTTTTGAACTGATGTAGATTCATAGGCCTAAGATGTAATAAAGGATCTGGCAAGATTGCAAATGCAATTGCATATAATTGAAAGTTTAAAATTATGTTAATTATCAAGGTAATTTTTCAGTTTTCTATATTTCATTTAAAGTACAATTTAAGATACTCATAACATTACGATGCGTTAAAATTTGTATAATATAACAAAGTTGGTTCCAGTTTTTCTTAAGTCATGGGTTAAATCATATAATTTGTATACAAGTTTTATGGTTTTGTTGATTTTGACTTATGTCATCATTTTCCAAGCCATCTTAATTGTCACATCTGATTTCTCCAATAAAAAAATAATCTCTATTAATAGAACAAAAATCTGTGAAAGCAATGTTTATATAATTCTGTCTTTTACACTATAAGCAAATATTGTACACTTCGGTTTGTTTTAGATACCTGCTCAAAGCTACACAAGGCCTATTTACACTGACCATTCCTAATTTCATACTAACAGACTAAGGTAGAAAGTTGCTAGTCAACAACTCAATCAATTCTTGGGTTACTCAACTTGAGTATTTCATCATCTCTCTTACACAAGTATAATTTGTGTAATCCATTTGTATGGATCAATAAGATCCATACCATAGACTCAAATGAAATTTCACATGCTAACCACCAAGCAGCACATAGCCATATAAACTTTAATAATTAATTATTCTCCAAAAACAGAAATTAAAATTTTTTTCTTCTACATTTTTTTTAGTGGTTTCAAATATGTCGTAAGAAATATTATAATAATCTGGATATTTTTAACAGTAACTTTATTATTCTCACCATACTTCACTTAAAATATAAAATATTTATATATTTATAATTCTTTCTGATCTTCATGCACGTAATTAAAACCTTAATGCTATAATATACAAGTGCACATACCATTTTGGCATCAATAAAGCCACTTTTTAATACAGAAAGTACGTCAGTCACAAATGAAGGTAAAACATCACAAAGATAATAGTTCTTCCTACCTTCGTTTTCCATCCTTCAGAAAGTCTAACTTCAAATGTGCCCACAATTTTGCTTCACCATCAGGTTCACTTAATTTGGAAGGCTAAAGCAAACAAAAAATATTTAATCTGTAAGGTACATAACTTGATAAATATGTATTATAGTAAGTACTTGTTATGCTAAGACTAATTCAGATTTATTTTACATTTTTCACAGAACAAAAACAAATTAGATAATATAATTTCATTTTCTAATATCAGTATTAGTTTGTGTGTGTATTATTTATGACAGAATTACATACTGTTTTTGATGCACTAAATGAAGCCAGTTTGGCTTTGGTCTGGTTGCTGACAGAAACTGGTGTTCTTGGAGATTTCTCTATGGTAGAATTATTTTCAACTCTTCTTCTTTTTGCTTTCCGATTTGTATTCTGTGCAAATAGTAGCACATAATTATAATACTAAATTAAATTAAAACACCAACTTTAAAACCAAACATTAATACATATCCTATTTTTTTACACCCAAATCTTATGTTTTTGTGATTATTTGTGACTTTCACACACCTACAGCCAAAGCAAGTTGGTCTACTAACACATGTAGAACAAGTTATGCTTCAATATACGATACACATAAATTCGTGATGCACACGTACACAAGTATAGAAGGTTCAACAAAGAAAAAACTTGTCACGTCTTCAAAAATGTTAACTATCAGAACAATTATCTCTCTTCATAATTCAAAGAAAACATAATAACACATCTCATGGAACCAATGAAACAATTAATACTCCTAAGAATTTTGTCTAAGAATTTCCTAAAGTACTTTTTATTTTTAAAACTGATTATTTAGTTCTTTGTGAAATCAATAATACCATCTGAAGAGCAAAAACTCATTTTTTGGAGCTAACCTTAACAGGTGAGAGTTCCTCAGACTCGGGTTCTGGTTCTGAAATTTCATTTTCATCAACACCACTACTGATTGAGTCTGAATCGCTTTCATCTTTATCATTAGGCCTAAATTCATCTACAGAATCTTCACTTTCAGATTCTATTATTATTCGGCGACGTTTCCTTACTCGTTGATCAGATGAATTATCACTCTACAAAGAGTAAAAAATATAAATAATAAAATGCACATCAGCTTTAAGAATACCACTAATGTATATCATACATATCTTTCAAAAATAAGGTAATTTTATGACAAAAACTGATATTATCAAAAACTTAGAACATGATTTTGTAAAAACTAGGTTTTATTTTGTCACATGAGCAAATATAAAATTATGATCCATTTATATAACTCTTTCTTTTGGTCAACCAGTGAACTTAACAAAATATATGACAAACAGTGAAAAAATCTAAGATTATAAACAAGTTGAATATTTTCCTTTAATCTTATCCTACACACACATGTAAGTAGATCATAACAACGAAAAATTAACTCGTTCATTTCATTTTTATTTTATATGTTTTTGTTAATGCTCAAGTGTCATCACAAGTTGAAGGGCTGACTGGCAGTACAATGATAACACCCCCCTGCTCACAGTTTGCCAGAGTACCATGGGTAAAGGAAAAACGTATGTACATAGGATATAATTTAAAATGTTAAGTAATACATGAAGTTAGTGAAAACAGCTATAAATATAAAATTAAATTGTAAATGTTTGTTAATAATTTTAAAGATTTTACCAATCTACACTCCCCCCCCAAATCACAGAATTCTTACATATGTATAAACAGCTCATGCAACATTTACCACAATAAAAAAAATTTACTATTCAGAAAACAAAATTACTTTAAGAAACACCAATGTCTTCATACACTTGTGCTTCTTCTGAAAGGTTTATCTGTTGGACTTTGTATCAAACTACTCAAGGTCTAGCCATCCCTAATTTTGAAGTGATAGGTTAAAGGGAAGACCGCTAAGAAAAGTGGGATTAATTGCCACTTTCATGAATAAAAAGAGAAGCATGTTCAGTGACATGTTTCAAACTTACAACAAGTAAACTGCAAGTCAAGTGCAGTAACAACCAGGGATACAGGGAACAGCAAATGTAATATTCAGTTGTTTACAATCCTTCCTGATGTAGTACATGTATACACTTTCAATGTGTAGTCATCACTTACATTCAAGTTGGTGTGCCAAGAGAATAAAACTGGTTTTTCTATGTGTTCATTCAACACAACTCAAACAGATTTGCATTCATTTTAAACTCTTTAACCCCGTTGCACCAAACATGCTTGCTCTTTCAGCCATGGGAATGTTATTATGTGATAGTCAATCCCACTATTAATTGGTAAAAGAGTAGTCGAAGAGTTGGCAGCAGGTGGTTAAGACTAGCTGCCTTCCCTCTAGCCTTACACTGCTAAATTAGGGACAGTTAGCTCAGATAGCCTTCATGTAGCTTTGCGCAAAATTGCAAAATTCAAAAAACAAACTCTTTAACAATACATTACATAATCTAAGCAAAAAATAGCTTAAATGAATTAGAAAAGAACACAAGATGTTCATTGTTACTGGCAATAACAAAGAAAAACAGCTTACAGATTCAGTATTGAAGTTTTCTTCCACAGATTCCAACATGACACCATTTTCTTCTAAAAATTACAAGAAAAAACAGGTATAATGATTCATAAAGTTTACTGGCATGTTTTTCTTTCAATTAGTACAGCATTTTCCTGAAATCTTATTATTTTTAAGAGAGCAGAACAGCATAAAAACTTTGTGTTTACAAGTGAACTAAACATATTACATACGTAATGATGCATTGTATAGTTCTGAGTCGCTCGAAGATAAATCACTGTCACACAAGCAATGTTCTATCAAATAAAAATATGACATCAAGAAAGTTGAAAAACTGTTACACTATCACGATAGTTATCAAAGTTGTTAAATATTAACTTCTGATCAAACCAAGCTACTTATATAAATAAACTTCTGATCAAACCAAGCTACTTATATAAATAACAACTAAACATATATTCCTAGCAATAAGAATAACCAATTAACAGATAACAATGTACAGACCTTATCATAGCCAAACTATTATTTACAATCATTTAGAATGCATTGATTCCTCATCTGGATTCCCTTACTGTTAATATCATTTTGTGTCATATGTTAAACTTTGCCAAGATAGTTATAACAAATACACTGAAACAGCCACGAATACCCTCGATTTACTTTACCGAGTTTCTCATCAGCCATTTCTTCATCTGAACTTTCCATACATACAACCAGATCAACCCTTTTTTCAGGTTTCATCTGAAGAGCTTTTTCTGCTTTTCCTACACTGTCCTTCCAGGCAGGATCTTTACGACTTGGAATATCTGGTTGATTGCCACTGATGAATTTTTTGACAAATCTGTTAATTTAAAAAAACAACAACATTAAAATTAATGTTTCTAACTGTAAACTTAACAGCTTCAAAATTTTTTTAAGGAAGTAGACAAACAGTAGATTATTTTTACTGTCCTTACTATTTGGTTTGAGAGATCTGTATTGACAAATACAACACAACAATAAACACTTCTCTCATGTTTCTTTTTAATCTAAATTCAATTTAACTTTCCTTTCACACAAAAACTGATAGAAAATATTTTGGTGTAAATTATTGTTGTTGTTACCAATAGAACAACTGGTACAATACAACTACAATAGAAGTTAACATCTATTACAAAGATACTTTTGTGAAATGTGTCCAAATTCTTCGAGAGTATTTACATGCTTTTTGAATGATGTTTCACAGAATTAACTTATTAACTTTATAACAATTAAAGAGTCCCACACATAAAAAAACAGTAGCTATAACCAGTTATGAAAACAATGGTAATTATAAATATTTACGAGTCATTAAAACGGTCAACTCGAATTTTTCTGTAACTAATCATCGTTTCTAATACCACTAAATATGTTAACATGTTTAAAGTTCCAGTTTTAATTATGAAATACACACTTCATCTTCACCCATGCCCTTGTTGGTGGATTATCAAAAAACTGAACATGGATTTGGGGGATTTTTCCTGGCCTCACACAAACATGATCTTTAGGATGATTACAAACCAAACTTGGCCACCAGGGATAGCCTTCCAGTTTTGCCCACACAACTTCATAGAGAGTGAAGGGACAATCTATAGTAAAAACAGTAAAATTGAGCACACTTCTCTAAAATCAAAAATACAAACTCGACCTGAAAGTATGTGAACAGATCAGTAAAAACACTTATCTCTATTAAATCATATAAAAACGTGAAGATGGTGACAAAAGCTTTGACTCATCAATGTCACCTCTTCTGACTTTTAAACATTTACACATCAAAGTTGCAGTAAATTTATAGCCCATAAAGTATTCTGATTGATTTAATGAGAAAACAGAATAATAAATAATAACTTTGAATGTTAAGAGTCAGCATTAGAAGCAGTCAAAGCTTATATCCAGAATTATTTTTTAAAAAAAAGCTCTCTATCTACATATATATATATCCTTTTTCAAATTAATTGAAACAAATGGTCATTTTACAATATTTTCAGCATGGCAGCCAGTGTAGGCTCACTAGACCCACTGATTTCCTTTAACAGTCATATTTTCACACGGACAGCATCACTGGCTGCATTTTGCATATATTTTTGGGATATATGACGAAATTTTGAGGAATATTATGTCATTCAAAATTGTGTTAGAAGGGCAAGGAGACCAGTCAAAAACAACTTCTTACCAACTCAATGAAGAAAAAAATGGTATCAATGGGGTCTGAAATACAATAATTGGATGCAAGAACAATGGTAGAAGGTGTTATTCAGTGACATGACTCATTTCTTCGTACAGGGTCAAAGAATTCTGCAGGAGAGAAACTTCAAAAATCTCACATCAATCAGTTCATAAAACATCCCTTGAAGAAGATGTTTTGGGGCTTTTTCAGCTACTATGGTGTTGAAGGCTTACATATCATAGAAGATATGATGCGAGGACTACAGTACATTGAAGTTTTGCAGAGAAAAGTTGTTCCAGAATTGAAGACGATTTCCAGATTGATCTGGCATTTTCTAGTAAGATCTGGCTCCGTGCCACACATTGAAACTCATGAAGAATTTTATGACTATAACGCGAATAAAGGTGCTGGACTGGCCTGGAAACTCTCCGGACTTAAATCCTATTGAAAATCTTTGTGCAATTTGTAAAAAAAAAAGACTTCGACAAAAAACTGTATTACGAAAGATAAGCTAATTGAGGTGTGGTACCACGATTGAAAGATTAGTAAAAATTACAGTCAACTCGTGGACTTGATGCCAAAAGCTGATTAATGATCTTCTGAAAAATAAAGGCAGTCATATCATGTATTAATTTGTGATTTTTAGAAGTAAAATGCAAAAAATTGTAATTTTCCATCTTGTTTCAATTAATTTGCACAAGGGTGTATATATATACACTACCCTTCAAATAATAAACTTATGTAGGTATTGTCAGGGAAATAGGTAACTAATTTAGATGCTTTTTAAACTTGGACAGACAAATAAAAACTAAATTTCATTACTTATGAGAAAGTAGTGGCAACTGGATATTAATACAATTAATGTATACTTTATTTAACAGTTTAGAAGGCTAATACATGTTATCAGTGAGATGGCTAAGATCATAAACCATTACAACTGTCTTCTGACTTCTCTTCAAGAAGACAGGCCTACAAGTGAGAAAACACTACTACTCTCAAAATCAAACTTTAAATAAATTATTTTCAATGTGATGCCAGTCTCAGTACAACAGCCATTACAAAAACATTATAGTCTCAAATGTACACTTGTATTTTTTTTATACATTTTAGGAACATCAAAATATTTTTATTTCAGAATGACCACATCCTTTTTCAAATATTATACCCTAAAACATTATGTGTTTATAGCCATGAAAAACATTCAACTACACAAACATGTATGTCAGAAAACTAAAACTTGTTTTCTGACTAGATGAGCATCAGTAGTTTCTTGGGGTTAGTTTTAAGACCTCTGTTGATTACTGTATAAATAATTGGTAAGCCTTGTTGGGAATACTGTGCTCACTCTTAGGTTCCTTACCTTAAAATGGACTTTGGATTATTCAAAAGGGTCCGAAGGAGGGCTACTAGGTTGACACGAGACAGGAATACTATCATATGAGGTCAAGTTAATAACTCTGAAATTTTCTCTTGAAAAAAAGACGAGTTAAGTGGGGATCTGATAGAGTTGTTTAGTGTAGAGGAGATAAAACAGAGTTGTTTAATGTAGTGGGAATCTATCAGTGGTTTAGTGTAATGGGGATCTAACAGTTGTTTAAGACACTTGAGGAAAGTAATTAATATCGATGTAACATTTTTTTCTTTGTATTTTATGATGAGAAAAGTAAAATTAGAACACATCTCCTGCCAAGAGAGTTTTATTTTTCTTACAAGATGGTTGACCTTAGGATTTAATGACCTTTAGATGTGATAAATGCAATAAAGTTAAAGGAGTTTAAGGAGAGACTTTATATGTACTTAGTTGATAAGAACTGGCTTTGATGGGTGTTGTTTTTAAGTTTAGTGGACAGATTAGCCTAAATGGACCAACAGGCCCTTTGTATTAGAATGTACTGTTTATCAATAATTATATCTATAACAACACCAACCAAGTTTACCTCTCACACCAAGTTACTTTCAAAATAAATGTTATTTAATCTACAGAGGCTTACAGGGTAAATGATTACACAGAAAAAGAATTTAAACATTTAGAGATACTATGTGAACTCTACAAGCTTGCAGAGTGAATAAAAGCATGGAAAACATATATATTATACATATATATCATATATATTTCTGCAGACCGAACATAAGAATTTAAAAGTTTCATCTCGGGTACATTGACGGTTGATTTGACCGCATGTTTCAGATGACCTCAGTGAAATGAATGGCTTCCTGACGTAACGTTCACACTTACATGTAGTTAACCTATTTTTCAATCGTAACTATGATTCTTTTCAAATTTCTGATGAATTTATTTATTTATTCTTACATATGGGCTAAAATTTGGTTTTCCTTAAGGATGTGGAATAACTCCAGTAAGCAGAATCACCCTCTGATATAGCGACATACTGATCAAATAATTCCTCATACTTATAGCTCATATAGGGGCGTTCATATCAAATATTTAACATAAAGTTGATGTATTAACAAAGCAGGAAATGAATCTTAACTGTAATTAGTGTTCCAAATACTGTTTAATATAAAACAAAAATTTATTATCTTTCTTTAATCAATCTCAACATCTTAATTAAGACTTACAAACATAAGTGTATGCAAACTAACATAAACATTATTACCAATATTTTCAACCAGAACAGTTTCATACTCTTATAATTAAGTTATAATTTTACGTCCTCTCTTTTGGCACAAGCCACATTTGTAAGTCAGGTGTATCTTTTTCAACCTTTATTGGATTTACATATATAATGTATATATATATAAATGCTTATTTGCCAAAGTTACAGAAATATTTGAAACAAAATCACCACAGGCCAACTTAACCTCATCCACTAAACTTGGTTTTCAATAAATCTTTTCTTTTTTCTTCCCTTATTTTTATATCTTAACATCTGTCCCAAAATAGCATAAATTCTCCGTTCATCCATCTTTTTCAAATGATCGTCATTCGTAGCAGTAACAATATTAAGTTTAAACTTAAAATCTTAAGTCTTTAATTTTCTATTACTGGCATTACCTTTTAAATTATCTTGTACTTTTAAATTCTAGTTAGTTTTCACATTAATTTCAAAATATTATACAGTTATGTGTACACACGTATTAATTTAATTAAAAAAAAAATTAACTGTAAGGTAAGTGTAAATATTGCATGCAATTCCATAGTTAATTTGTTTTCGAACCCTCATGGCTGGCTTACCAATATTACCGTGAACAGTGCGGGTTTCGCCAAGTGGCCGTACACTCTCCTGCTCTTTTGTGATGTTTGATTTTTTCTTCGATACAGATTTTTTGTTTTCTTGTGATTTTACGTTTGAAACCGGAGATTTGGTAAAATACTTAAACAGAGTATTTTCTCTAGCTTTAGACATTGTCAAAATCTCATCTACAGCACGTGTGTTATAATGAGATGTTAATAATAACAAATTGGCGGGAATTGTCAACTTAGATTTACTCCGAGTGAACACACACGCACACTTACGGCGTTGTTAAATGGTTATTTTCACAAATTTTATTTTAGTATCAGCAATCGTACATAAACACAGTTCATGTACTATCATTTGTAAAAATTAAAAAGAAGAAGATCTGATAATAAACATATCTATATGAACTTTCACACTAAAGCTCTTGGTATAAAAATGAAAATATTTTTACATGTGTAATTTGTCATTTTTTTATGTTACGCCCCATTAAATAAGTAACCGCAGAATGTTTTCCTCAATCAAAATTAATTTGTTCTGCGGTGTAATTTTCTTTCATGTATGCTGTGAAGTATACTAATTTTAACACAGGTATTCTTCCTTGCGAAATTATGTTCAGAAATGTATGGCTTTCTGATGATTATGGCATTGGGATAAGCTAATAGATATTTTTATTAAAATACTGGTGTACGTCGGCTTGAAAAGAGTTTTTGCAACAAACCTTCACGCTAGTCGTTTAAACTATCATGAACTATTTCAGTCGGTGTTCAACAAATTAGGTGAGATTTGTTGTAGGAACTTTTTTTTTCATAAAAGTTTATTATTCTTTGATCGAAACTGTCTTTGGATCGTTTCAGATCGTGTTTGAATACGCTGTTTTCCGTCTATAAAAAGTATCTAATTAAGTTAAAGTAAAAAAAAAAAAAGCAGTAGATAACAGCTACATTTTCAAATCATATCCAGTTATCGGTGGCATAATTATAAAAAATGCCTTCCACCAGCATAAAAAATAATTAGGCCCCGTACATTTATTCATAATAGCTACATTTTCAAATCATATCCAGTTATCGATGGCATAATTGTAAAAAATGCCTTCCACCAGCATAAAAAATAATTAGGCCCAATACATTTATTCACCTTCTCGGTAATTCTTAGGTTTGTCAGACACTCTTTTGACACGTTTTTCCTCTTCGCAATTGTGATGGTTGCAGGGTTGTCACTGCTTATTATCTTAAACCAAGTATATCTGCTAACACGTTAAGCCTTGTTGCATGTATCAAAAAAGTGCTTGTTTCTTTTTGGATGTTCATTCATAGCAATCCGAGGTATTTCGAACTAACATTCTGTAACTTTAAAATAATAGACTTCTGTGCCACTACCAACTCTTAGGTTACTCTTGTCTAATCTAATAATGAGATTTAACCGTCACACCAACAGCATGCCTATGTTCCTAGAGTGTGGAACAAAATATATTTCTGGTAATTGGACGTGACAATGGACTTGCAGATCTATAGTCCGGAGCGCTAAACACTGGACCACGCTCAATCCCAGAGAAAGATGATATAAGTAGATATCATAACAACGAATTAACCAGTTCTTATTCAAGAGTGAAAGAATCAATACATCTTCAATAATGTCCAAACTAACACCAACATCTTGTTTTTGTTTGTTTTTTTGAATTTCGCACAAAGCAACACAAGGGCTATCTGTGCTAGTTGTTCCTAATTTAGCAGTGTAAGACTAGAGGGAAGGCACCTAGTCATCACCACCCACCGCCAACTCTTGGGCTACTCTTTTACCAACAAATAGTGGAATTGACCGAACATTATAATGCCCCCACAACTGAGAGAGCGAGCATGTTTGGCGCGACGGGGATACGAACTCGCGACCCTCAGATTACGAGTCCCACGCCTTAACACGTTTGGCCATGTCGGGCCTAACAGCAACAGCAAAAACAGCATAATGTTTTAATTAACATTTACAATGAAATATTTAATTTATACTTAAGTGTATATTTGCAATTACTTACATCTACAAGTTAACACTACGCCAAACGAGTAAACTTGAAAGAAAATTCTTTGGCGGATATTATTTCATCATTATTATTATTAATATTACACTATTATTGCATTATTATTATTATTACATATAAGTTTTGTTAGAAATATTACCCATGTTTTAATATGGTTGCCACCTTGTGGTATTTCTGTCTCCTTCTTTTATTAGAAATTAATGGAACTCTTGTATGGTATTTATGTACAGCAGTTTAAGTATTTCTTCAAGAGTCGCTAGTTCGAATCCCCGTCACACCAAACATGCTCGCCCTTTCAGCCGTGGGTACGTTATATTGTTTCAGTCAATCCCACCATTCGTTGGTAAAAGAGTAGCCCAAAAGTTGGTGGTGGGTGATGATGACTAGCTGCACTCTCCATAGTCTTACACTGCTAAACAAGGGACGGCTAGCGCAGATAGCCCTCGTGTAGCTTTGCGCGAAATTCATGACAAACCAAACCAATTTCCTCAAGGCATCTGTTCTTCTAAATTCTTTAATTGTTAATCTTATTTTTCACAGATGGCAGCACTAGATATTAATCAGTCGAGCTAATTTTTATTGTTAAGCATATAGTGCACAATAAACTAAAGGGATACCACAAATATCAAAACTACATTTTTAGTATAATAAACCCCCGTATGTACTGTTGAACCTCTGATGAGGTGCCAGACGACTTATTTAGAGTATTGTTTAACAAACGTGTCTGTGTATTTGTGTTCATATATCTGGCGAATGATCTGACAGGTTGTTACGAACTCTTAGGGCTGTCCCTCAGGCTGTGAACGACATAGAGAGGGGTCTGCGTTCGGAGCTAGCCCTCTATGTTACTCCTGTGAGCACCTATGCACTTCCACTTTATCGTACTTGTTTATAACTGCCAAATCACTAAACCGATTCTCACCAAACCTGGCACGCACCCTTACAACCTTCAATGAATGACACTGAGGTTGTCTTTGGACTTTGACTTCTACTTAACCTCCAATGTCCTCTATGTCTTTCCCTATGTTCGATCGATACGCCATCTAGTATGCATATATTTATAGTTTAATTTTGTATAGAGAAAAAATAAGTACATAAATAAGTCAAATGTATATATATTTGAAAAATAAAAAATCATCCACAAAACAAATATCTAACACCAGGGCACTAATCACAGCGTGGGTTATTATGTATTGCGTCTTGATATTTTGAAGTACCGATGAAAATAAGAACTTAATTTCTTGGGGAATACAATATTATTTATTTGTTTGATTTTTAACTTAATTTTAGCGGTATAAAATATAAAAAGAAAGAGAGCAGATGTGAGTGCTTTAGCCCATAACGTCACACACCTTTACCATCTTTCTCTATTTGCAGCTAGAAGTGGGAAGGTGAATGTTTACAAACAAAACAAATAAAGATATAAAGTATTAAAAGGTTAGGCTTAGATTAATAATACTTTAAAGTATTTCTAAGCATTAATTATACTGGGGAGATGGAATGCCCACTTAAAATTACAGCTTTTCTGTCCTCCCCAGTTGATGTGTAGTACCCAAATTATTATCTCTTTCGTTATCTGATTTATATTTGAAGCTTACTGTTCGAGTGAGACTTGCAGAATAAATTGCTAAAACAACCAGAGGACAGAGAACCTTAATCGAATATTGTTATCTGTACAGAAGCAGTGTTGGCAACTTGTGATCTACGTAAAAGTTACTTGAACGTTTCTTAAACCAGGTGTTTACATTGATTTAATCAAAACATAACGTTCAATGTCAGAAGTACTGTTGAAAGTCGTGTCTAACAAAAGTTAGGATCAAAGTGCTGCAACAATACTCAAATTTACTAAAATATAAACTAGTGTACCAATGATAGAAAATTTTAGCTTATTTATGAAATATTGTAATTATATGATAATAAAGCATGTCCGTAATCAACTGTGGTTAAATAAAAGCAATGCAACTGACATAAAAGCCAATTTTTTTAATTTTTTTACGATCTGAAGGGGATGAAGTCGAAATAGACAAGACTATTATTAAAGCTAGGTTGAATATATAAAAATGAGTAGGCGTTTTTTTATAGAAAAACTACAATCGACTATCTGCTGAGTCTATCGAGAGAAATCGAATCGCTGATTTTAGCTTTGTAAGTCCATAGACTTACAGTTACACCAGCGGGATACAAACAAAAATGAAGTAATATCAAATCTTCAAATGGAAACCTCAAACCAATGAACAAAACAAAATACCCCAAACTTAAGCTTGTCTGTTTTTTGCTGAGTTTTATACAAGGCTACTGGAGGGAAGACTTCTAGTCATTAACACCTACCACTAGCTCTTGGATAATTCTTGTCTAAGCTACTAGAAGAAAGGTCTCTAGTCATCAATATCTACCACTAGCTCTTGGATAACTTTTGTCTAAGCTGCGAGAGGGAATGCCTCTAGCCATCAATACCTACCACCAGCTCTTGGATAACTCTTGTCTAAGCTGCTAGAGGGAAGGCCTCTAGTCATCAGTATCTACCACTAGCTCTTGGATAATTCTTGTCTTAGCTACAAGAGGGAATGCCTTTAGCCATCAATATCTACCACTAGCTCTTGGATAACTCTTGTCTAACCAAATGGTAAGATTTGAAGTTCACCATACAACACTCTCTCGACTAAAAAGAATAGCATATTAGATAACAAGATTCGTACTCGTAACCTGTTGTGCGCGAGCCAACTGCTCCAACAACTACGCTGTCATATAATGTCAAAACTAACCCTAACGATACGATAAATTTAATTACATTTATGTTTGAAATGTAACAGGTTTGAATAAAATATTCAGACCAAATTAGGAAAAACTAAGTGAAATTATTGTTTGTTTGTTTTTTAATTTCGCGCAAAGCTACAAGAGGGCTGCGCTAGCCATCCCTAATTTATCAGTCTAAGATCAGAGGGAAGACAGCTAGTTTTCAACACCCACCGTAAACTCTTGGGCTACTCTTTTACCAAAGAACAGTGAGATTGACCGTTACAGTATAAGGTCCCCATGGCGCTGAAAGGGTAAGCATGTTTGGTGTGACGGGTATTCGAACCCATGATCCACAGATTGCAAGTCGAGATCCCGGATCACCTGTCCATGTCTGGCCTAAATATTTTAACTTGAAGAAAAAAATGAATGAAAAAAGGCTTAACAATGTTTACGAAGAACAGAAAAGAGATTATTCCGTGTATGTAGAAGTTTTACTGATATAAACAACAAATGAGAACTGAAAGCACATAAAAATATACTGGCTACATAAGCTTCTTGGTAGTAGCTCTTTGAAGTTCAGTCAGAATTAATTCAAAAATAATGTTTTTGTTTGCAATTAAACACAATGAGCAATTTGTGTTCTACCCACCACTGGTATCGAAACCCGATTTCTAATTTTGTAGTTCCATAAACATATTCTTGTGCCACTGGGGATGGGACAAAAATAACAACTTTTACTGATCGCTGAAAACCAGAATTTTTGTTCATATCTTCAGAAAGGGGCTGTCTGCGAATAGCAGTCCGTAATTTTGAACTGACAGACTAAAACGAAGGCAGAACCTACCGCCAGTGGTTAAAGAAAAATCTGGAGTCCTGCTCCAAGAGAGGACAGTTGGTCATTCATTTTAGAAAACTTTAAAAATTCAACTAACCAGCACAATGTACTAAGATATACTGTATAGCAGAAGCAGAAAGCAAAACAAAACACGTCGCTGTCAGGTTTTATGACAACCAGAATAGTAGGATCTTGGACGCCTTTACATGACAATGTTAAATTTCGTCACGCCCATCACTCCCAGATTCCACAATACTGTTTCAGTTCCCATGTAGCAAGATTGAAGAGAGGGCTCTCCTTAGCAATTTTTATAGTCCCCTCCAACTTGAATCGCTCCCCATTCCTAGTCTGACCGAATTGTAGATATGACCATCACTTATATAGCGCCCCCGCTTTTCCCAAGGGGCACGATCCACGAATTCTAGGATTTATATCATGGGCAAGCTAACTACTGTACCTTTTCTAAATCCTAGGATGACATATAAATATCATAAGATATGTATACAAATGGACAGAGGTTACACGTAGATTAGGTAATATTCCTGCTAATTCCAGATAAAACTTCCCTAATCCGGTTTTGTGAAATCACACAAAACCAGTTTTACAAGTTATTCAACTGACGTAAATGAGAGTAAATAAAAGTTTTCATTGCAAATTTACCACTTGTTTAAAAATAACACATAAATATTTTATCGCCATAGTAAAGGGTTAAGTCAGTGAACGTGCATAAATATTTTGTCGCTGTAGTAAAGGGTTAAGTCAGTGAACGTGCGAATTAATGTTCAAGTGAATTTTTCTAACATTTAACCTAAGACCAGAAATATTTTAAAGAATCCTTAACTTTAGGGTAAAATCCCACGAATAAAAACTTCAAACATTTTGCTCTCGGGAAGGGATTCCGAAAATCGCTTTAGTTAGGCTAATTTTGTACTGATGGGGCAGTCATTGTATAGAAGACATTCAAGAAAACTATTGTTGTCTTTTCCAGGATCCTGCTGATTGGGCCAACAAAAGCTGAAATAAGGACGAGCCAATCATCTGGTAGAATCAACATTCAGTGTTTTTTAATGTAGATCATTCTTTAGAATTATTAATGATAATAATATTTGCACCTTTCAGATTTGGTAGGTGCTTCCTTCGAAATATTAGCAAAATTACTTTAGAATTTTTTTTTAAAGAGTAAACCCCGTATTTCTAGAAAGAATAAGCCTAACCGTTTTCTCATTATTCCTGTACACATCTTTAACCACTAGAGAGATCAGAAACATTAACAACTAGACAGATTAGAAACTTTAACAACCAGAAAGATCAGAAACTTTAAGAACCAGAGAGATCAGAAACTTGTTTTTTTACAGTTAATGGATAAAGTGGTAAATAATGCAATGTCATGAAAAAAACTGTAAACTCTGTTGACTACTGTTTACTGTTTACAAATATAAAACTAAATTTTGAACCAAAGTAAGCTAAACGAAAACTGAAATATACATATATTAAGAATATTTCTTATGGAAATTACGCTTTCCATTGTAATACAAAACTTTATCTTTCAGAATGACATCTACCAAAATCAGTAGTTTAATAACATGGAATTACCCACCATCTTGTAACAATAATAACCTCTTTATTGGTACATAAGAAATATCCATCATCTGTGACAATAATAACCTATTTATTGGTACATGAGAGTTACCCATCATCTTGTAACAATAATAATACGTTTACTGGTAACATGGGAGTTACCCACCATCTTTTAACAACAATAACTTCTTTATTGGTAAATGAGAGTTACCCACTATCTTGTAACAATATGCATCATCTTTTTTGCTCCGTACTTACGTTATATTGTAGCATTAAAACTGTTTCTGCAAGTTTGGTTTTCTGTTTCCTTTGTTATTAGTTGTTTGTTTCGAATATTGGTTCACAGTTTCACAATGACTAAGCCAGCTGGCGATTATTTTGAGCTGATAGACAAGATGGAAGGCAGCCAGTCCACAGCACCCACCGCCGATTCTTGGTCTAGTCTACTCAAATATTGTAATATGATTACTTTTTGAAGGCGGCTTTACATCTTTACAGTTTACGAATAGCCTGGCACAAATATGAGTTACTTGAAATCAGAATGTTAGAAGGTCTTATGATATCCTCGACCATCTAGGTGTTTACAAGGCATCTTTAGTGTCTGTAACAACTTGGTGAAATTGAATGCGTCTCCCAGGAGTATTTTCCACACATACTTAATAGGATTCAAGCGCAATAAGAATGTAGACCACTCCATTTTAAAGGTTGCAGTGTTAGGAAAGTCCATTAATGATTATCCCTGAATGTTTCCATCAGTGATGTCGAGAAACCCACTTGTTGAGAATTTTATATGCAAAAACGGCTCGTTTGAGTTCAGAAAATATTTTACATAGAAGAGCGAACAACGTTTCGACCTTCTTCGGTCATCGTCATTGTTTCTTTATTTAGTATTTGAGTGTTTTCTATGGTTATGTTGTGTTTATTTGATTTACAGTGTTCGAAAACGTGTGCAGGTGATTTTTTTATGTTCTTTGAATCTGGTTTCCATTTTTCTACTTGTTTCTTCAATATAGAAGTCGTGGCAGTTATCACATTGTATTTTATAAATAATGTTGGTGTGGTGTTTGTCAGTGTAGTTCTTACATAGTATAGACTTCAGTTTTGTGCCTAGTTTTTAAATAAATTTAGTATTAACTGAAATGTCATATTTTGTTACGAGTTTTTGCCAAATGATGGTTATTTGTTTGCTGATGTCAGGAATATATGGTATACAGCAGTATACCATATACCGTATAGAGTCTTTGATGAATGAGCTCTTTTAATTTCAAGTCTAATCTAAATCAACTTAATCATAAAGCCTTAATGGCCAGTTTCGATGTTATATCTTTCTTTACAGAAGTTCCAACAACTGAAGCCTGCAAGATAGCCTTAGAACTATATCCGAGACCCTATCCCAACTATTGACATTCCCAGTAACCAGTTAGCAACCCTCATAGAATTCACCACAATAAAGACAAACTTCATGTTCAACAACCAAAACTATATATAAACAAATGGCCTAAGCATGGGCAACCCAGTATCACCAGTTCTAGCCAATATTTTTATGACACAAGTTGAAACACAAGCAATTAATACAGCATTACATCCACCACTATACTGGTACATATATGTGGATAACACGGTTGCGGAATTCAAATCTACAGAACACATACTTACTTTTCCAATCACATTAACTCTATGCATCCCAACATTAACTTCACATGTGAACAGGAAGAAAACAATCAAATATCATTTATTAACCTCAAAATTATAAAAACCGACACACAATTCAAAACAGAAATCCACCGAAAAATCACCCATACTGGACTATACATTCCTTGGGACTCAGAACATGAAACAAAACAAAAACTCAACATACTAAGAAACCAGATAAACACAGCCATAAAACTATGCTCACCAACTAAAATTAACGATGAATTAGACAAAATAAAACAATACTTCATCAACATCAATAAGTTTCCTCCACAAACCGTGGAAAACATTATACGCACACACCTAGACAGAAAGCAAAAGCAACCAATAAAAGTAAATATATCTCACGAATCAAAAAATCACGAAACCATATACTGCTGTATACCATATATTCCTGACATCAGCAAACAAATAACCATCATTTGGCAAAAACTAGTAACAAAATATAACATTCCAGTTAATACTAAATTTATTCAAAAACCAGGCACAAAACTGAGGTCGAAACTATGTAAGAACAACACTGACAAACACCACACCAACATTATTTATAAAATACAATGTGATAACTGCCACGACTACTATATTGGAGAAACAAGTAGAAAAATGGAAACCAGATTCAAAGAACATAAAAAAATCACCTTCACACGTTTTCGAACACTGTAAGTCAAATAAACACAACATAACCATAGAAAACACTAAAATACTAAATGAAGAAACAAACATAAATAAACGAAAAATTAAAGAAGCCTTACTTATACAACAACTTAAACCCAAAATAAACCAATATAAAGGAACACCATTATACCTATATTAATATTATAGATAAAATTATATATTCAAACATCTAACCCCGCCCTCTACCTTGCGACATTCAGTTACACAACCCTTCCAAACATGTGGTCAGCTTCCGGTCAATTACCTCTTTCTTTGTGAACCTGACGATGACCGAAGAAGGTCGAAACGTTGTTCGCTCTTCTATGTAAAATATTTTCTCAACCCAAACGAGCCGTTTTTGCATATAAAATGTTTCCATCACTATCGTATGCAACACGTTACTATGTAAATCTAGTTTTCTCCTCTTCTGGGTTCTCTCCAAATGAGTGTAGTTCTGTTATTTGACTCATGGGTGGAGCAAGACACATCTGAAAAGCAATATTGCTCCATCTGACCTTTGTCCATTTGGCCTCATCATCGACGAATTGTTTTGAGTTTTGCTGTGACCAGAGTGTCTCCTCACTGATATACAGCTTGGTCTTATAAAGTCTGAGCCTCCAACTAGGGTTATATATATATGTATTAGTCAAGAACCATGCACCTTACGATTCCGGTGTGACAGGATAGACTACAGAAATTTCTGTGAATGATGGTCCGTATAATCTACATTCCAAAATAGGTACCTTATGATTCTTGTGTGGCAAGATATACTATATAAATCTCATCCTTTTAATGTGGATTATGGGCATTCAAGCGGGTGAACATTCAGATGACTTCTTTGAGATCCAACTATAGATTTCGTGTGACATAAAACAATTTGAACTGTGTAATTCAAATCCAAATTCAAATTGAAATAAAACTTTATGAGACCAACATATGATGTCTCTGGTAATTTCAGTTTAACAAAGATAATACCTGCTCTTCACTCGACATTCCTTGGTTTTCTCGTGTTCTAAAAACATTATGGTTTAGATTATACAAAATACACAGCATTGTTGTAAACATTATTATCGTACATGGCATAAAAATAGGCAGTAGTCTGCAAAGTAACTTTTAAGTCAAAACCATGCTCGTCATGTTGTTTGTGGATGCTGTAAATGTTAGGACTGGATGTTGAACAAATTACATATGTAAAACAGGCACAAAACTCATTGTATGGATAAAAGACCAAAATCATTCACGTTTTCACATCTTCAGTATAACCACCATTCTGGTTACATCTCTCATTCACTTCATGCAATTTGTTAGAAAAACTGGAAAAATAGTGATAAAGATAACTCGATTACAAAGACAATAACTTCTATAAAAACCTGTATGTTCTTAACAGTATTTACCCACCAGTAGTATTTCAAATACTTTATGACTGGCTCACTTAAAGTGTTATTTTTTCAACCACAATCTACCACATGTGCTCGTACATTGTAGCTGAAGATGACGAGCAAGCTTGTAGAAATGATGCAATTTGCCTCTTAGCCTCTTTCTGAGTCAGAATGTGCAGCACAATCGAAATTCCTGAAGTTCATTCAATGTTTTTACTCTTTTTCTTGTTGTGTAACATGGTTGTGATTGAACAAATTTGAATATTGTTGTCTTCTTTCTTGTTAAGGTTGTAACATGGTTGAATTCCTTGAAGTCTCTTGACTGCTGTTTTCTTTCATGATAAGTGTGTAACATGGATATAATGTCTATTATGTTTCTTGAATAATGTCACCCTTTGTCTTGATGTGTGAGTAACATGGTTAAATTCTCTAGAGCTCCTTAACTGTTATTAAACCTCTTTCTTAGTGAGTATAAAGCATCTTTGGATTCTCCGTGGTTCATTCAGTGTTGTTACCTTCTTTCTCAGTCAATGTGTAGCATCTTTGGATTCTCTGTGGTTCATTTAGTCTAGTTACTCTCTTCCTTGGTAAATATGTAGCATCTTTGGATTATCCGTGGTTAATTCAGTGTTGTTACTTTCTTTCTTGATACGTATGTAAATTAGTTGAACGTTTTTAGAATTCTTTAAGCGTTGTGTGTGGCCTGACACTCTTTTCTTCTTAATAAGTGTGTATCAGAGTAGAAATTCCTTAAGACAAAGCTTTGCTTTTATTTTATATATAAAAATGAAATACTGTGTCTGAAGCTGTAGGTAAGTTACGGCGGAAGGATCTATGCTAACTTAGTGAAGGTATAATTCCCTGCCCTATCCATGGAGCTATTGAGAATTTATTGTATTTTTTTCTGTATCAAATACAATTATTTTGAATTCGTTGTGGGTTTAAAAATCTGTACTAAGTGCAACATAGTTTGCATCTCTGCATAAAATTAATAATTTGAATTATATTGTGACCAGAATACATGATTTGTGTGTATATAGTAAAATAGCAATTTGAAGTAACTTGTAACTTGACTTATAGGCAACTCAGACTTTGAATTTTTCCCTTTATTAATTTGTTTAGTTCAGACGATGGGTGAGAAAGGACATCACATTATTAATGTTTAAATTGTTCTTTAACTTGAAAAAGTGCCAGTGATACAACTATAGAATATCGTATTTTATTTATCTATGATATCTTATTTCAAACTGCTTTTCTCCAATTCAGTTCAACGTATATGTATCAGAAAATGCTTAGCTTGTGAAAAAGTTTTGAATTGGCAGATAAAATACACCAGCCTACAGTTTCCCTTATATGGTGTGTCAAGGTCATCTCGAGAACGAGGCTGAACCTTTTGACGAGTAAACTGTTTGTTTGTTTTGGAATTTCGCACAAAGCTGCTCGAGGGCTATCTGTGCTAGCCGTCCCTAATTTAGCAGTGTAAAACTAGAAGGAAGGCAGCTAGTCATCACCACCCACCGCC